>OZ018401.1:49475059-50890924 GCA_963969585.1 Drosophila helvetica | reverse complement strand
AGTCTGAGTCTGTGCCAGGGACAGGGACAGGGCCCACAGACTCCCTACTCGAAACGATCCGAGTGCTGATCATACGTTCCTTCCTTCCTTTGGCCAAGAAGAGGTTTCGGAATGCCATGCCGCCAAGAGTGGGGGGAGAAACGCTAGGAATGAATCTCATTTCCCGTGGAAAGAACGGCTGGCTGGCTGGGCTGGCTGGCTGGGAAGTGCCCAACTCTTGGTCTCTTGGACTTGGACTTGGACTAAATGGGGAACTTCGCACCGTGCCACTTACAGAAAATATGTGGTAATTATGCTGCCAGTTTCAGACAACCAACAGCAACATCAGCAGGCAAACAAACAAAACCGACACACACACAGAGAACTCCACGGACGGACGGACAGCAGACAATGTTGTAAATTGTGCAGTTGTCGAGTAGATTCTATTAATTGTTCGGTTAAACGTGAATTTTCACCGGAACCGTCGGCAAGTTTTTCATACAGTCTGAGACAGAGACATACTACAGGCGGAGGGGGGGGAGAGGTGCTGGGAGTGGCTACCGGCTACCGGCTACCGGCTTGGAGTTACTTATGGATACCCTTGGTGCTTGCAGGGCATGCTGTATTCCTGTAGGACCTGCCCCAGAGGCAGATGGAAGGTTTCACTTCGAAGGAGAACGCCCAAATCTTACAACCGATTCATAGACATTATCTAATTAATGATAAGTATTACAGCCAGAATGTGCTTGTAGAGGTGATTGCGCAATCCATCTCCAAATTGTTGGTGTCTTTTGTAGATAAATAGAGGAATCATCCGTGGCAGAGTATACCTTATGGTCGTAACACCGCCGGAGAATTTCCAACTTTTTTCTTTCGGATCTTTGTTGTGGCGTTTTGCTATGAAATGAGTGAGAGGCAGCGGAGCGAACCGAACCGAACCGCACTGAGCGGAGCAGAGCGGAGCAGAGCAGAACTCAGCTGCTCGAACCGCATACCAACCAAGATACATCCATCCATCCCCTGCCCCAGCTACAGCTCCAGCAATAGCTCCAGGTCTTCGCCGACTCCTCCCTGTCCCTGTCTCTGGCCCTGTCTCTGGCCCTGTCCCTGTCCCTGTCCCTGCAACGATATTCCAGCCCAACTCCAGTTCCAGTTCCATCTACCGCTCAGCTGTTGTCATTGTCGTTGCCAGCAGAGACGTCGTTTGCTCTGCTGATGTCGGTGTCAGTCGGTCGCCTGCTCGGTTGGCTGGTTAGCCAGTTGATCAGTCCGTCACTCCGACAGTCGGTGGTCGTTGTTGTTGCTGCTGCTGCTGCTGCTGCTGTTGTTGTGGGTTTCCGGTATTATGCCCATTTACAAAGGCAGCGAGAAAGGCAGCAGCAGCAGAAACAGCAGCAGCAGCAGCGACTTGAGAAGTTCTAAGGTTACAAAAAAGCAACCGACAGCCAGCAAGAAAGCAAACAATAATGACAGCGACAGCAAAACTCTGCTGATGGGACAATGCATGCACCATGGGCCCAGACCTCCGCCAGAGTGCTGCCAGCACACAGCCAGAACTATTTGGCAGTGCAGGGGGGAGTGCAAATACCCAATAATAATAAACCCAATTTTGGTTGCAATTTCATACAAAAATTACATATTATTTCTGTAGCATTTGTTCGATTAACCAATTAAGATGAATTTGAATTTATTAAGTGCAAAAAATATACCTTTTTATTAAAATAATTAAGCTAACAGATTTGAAAATATATTTAAAAAATCTTCCGCCAATAATACAAATACGTTTTTTGTGTTTGTTACAGAAATCGATCAATTCAAATCAAATTTAATTTATGAAGTGAAGTTGTTGTATCTCAAAGAGTTCTATTCAAAATAATTGAAGCTGCAAATTTAAAAAAAATACTAGGATTAATTACAATAAATTACACTAAAGTACTAATAGTTCTGTCCTTTTTTAATCAAGTCAGAGGAACCTGTTTTGTGTTCGATAATCCACCCAAGTCACAGTCGATATTATTTCCTTTGAAAATCGTATTCTTAATTGCAGGATTTTGCATTAACGGAGCATTTTCGAAATCGGTGCAAAACTAGACAATATTTCTTGAATATATTTATTTATTTTGATATTATTTATTTGCTTATTATTTGTATATTATTTCTTATTGATTGCCAATTGAGCAGAAAGAACAGAACAGGAAGTCTTTGATTTCTTCCATATCTAACCCATCCCATTTCTGCTCCGAGGCTTTTCCTGGGAAAGCCTTACGTTGCATGGGAAGTTCCACTTCTCCAGCACAGCTTCAGGTGGCACCAGTGTGCGGCTTTGGGCCCATTGTGCGGCAGTGACGTCGAGAGACAGGGGAAAACAAGCCAACCACACCGACGCCGAGACACTGACGACACCCGACAATGTCAGCTGAGTGAAACAAGCGACCAGCAGCTTTAATTGTGCCAAAACATTCTAAGTACCCGTAGGTATATGTATATATATATATATATATCCATAGGTATTGTAGGTAGCTCTCTTTGAGGAAGACCGAGACCGAAGACCGAGACCGTCCAGCACAGCACCGCGCAGTAGCAACAGCTGATTCGGGCGGGACCCGGGGCGACGACTGTCAATGTCATCATCAGGGGCAAGCAGAGACGAAACTATGCTGGCTCTTGGGTTACCTTCCAGAAGAGACCGCATGAAATGGGAAGGAGCTGCCACTGCCACTGCCACTGGCACCGGTACTGGGCCCCCCCCCTCCCCCTGTCTGCTCCCCTGCCCGGTTGCTGCCTCGTACTTAAGTTTATGATATGAAGTGCGACAGCGCGGTCCCCTGCAACCTTCGCATTGTTGTGCAACAAAAGCGTTGAGAACTTGTTAAAAAATGAGTGGAATTTCGCGCTGCATTGCACTTTGGGGCAGGGCACCAGGCACCAGTCACCAGGCACCACTGAAGGCAGGACCATCGGATGCGGGCAAAAGGATGGATGGCAGGCAGCAGCAGCAGCTGAGCCCCGAGCTGTGATGTGTGGCTTTCAACTGGTCTGCGGTTGTCCCGGTGCTGGGTACTGGGTACTGGGTACTCGGTACCGGTCCCTTCCTTTGTCATTGTTGCAGCGCGCGGCTTAAGAGCTCGAAAGGGTTGCACCCCGAAAACTGTGACAGCGACTACGACCGCAACCACGACCCATATAATAAGCTTGATAAAATCAACGCGCTTCCGCGGAGCCTCAAGTGAAACAACAAAACAGCAAACAGAACACAGCACAGAATAAAATAAGCGTAGAGTGGAAATTGTTTTCATTGCATGCGGGAATTAGCCAGAGGCCAGAGGCCAGAGCCCAGAACCCAGAGCCAGGGGAGATACTCGCACAGATATAGGACCAAGAGCAGAGCCAGAGGAGCAGGAGCAGGAGGAGGCAGGAGCAAAACAATTTGGAATTTAATCTGTTCCATAGGAAACAGGATTGCTGCGGCAGCGCAATCGGCTTCGGAATCGCAATCGCAATCGGAATCGGAATCGACTCTGTGCTGTGGTCCCCCCTTTATTGTTGCGGCACTTCGTTGCTTTTATTTATTTGTTATTTGTTTTTGTTATTTTATTTTTATATATTTTTTTTTTTTGCTTTTCTGTGGATCCGGGGCTGGCTTTGTCCCGGCTCCTGCTCCGGCTCTGGCTCTGGCTCCGTCTCCGGCTTATGTGCAGCCAACTTGAAGCTGAAGCTGAGGCTGAGGCAGAGGCTGAGGCTGAAGTGCAGGGAAGTTGCATCTAGGAGGGGATTAGTGTCAGAGCAAGTTGAGAGAGCGCTAATAAGACGGCGGGAGCGGAGCAGCCCCCTCGAGTTGAGCAGATTTGTCGTTGAACTTTTGTCAGTGTGGTGGTAGGCAAAACTTTGAAGGATTTGTGCAATTTCCTATAATTGAACCAAGGACCACGAGCAAGCAGCAGGAGCAGCAGGAGCAGGAGCAGTTGCTCTTGATGTTGTTGCGGGTTGTTCTTGCTTGGGTGGAGGAGGGGATGTGACCCTTCTCTCCCCCTCTCTCTATGTGTGTGTGTGCGCTTCAATCTGCTGGGGAAAACTATCAGAGCTATAACTTTAATTGGGAAAGCAGAGTGAAAGCCGAGCATGGGTCCCTGTTTGAAGACCCCGAAATGTAAGAGGTTTTCCGCTTTTCCGCTTTTCCGCTAGAGACTAGAACGCTGATTGAGCTGCAATAAGAGGCTTAAATGGGATCGCACACAGATCATCCCAGACTGATCAGATCAGGCTTGGCTAAAAACAGTTTGGGTTGAGCCAATCGATTAGGGGAAAATAGATATATTGCTTGCGGTATCAAGTGGGTGCAAAATGGGGTTGATTTACTACAAAATTCGCACCCTTGACATTCTTTGGACAAACTCAACGATTAGTAGCTTATTTTGCTGGGAATAAACGGCACTAAAGAACTAAAGTCTAAGAATAGATTAGCATACCATCTATTCAGCCAAAATGTAAGCAAAAACTTCAACTTTGTCTCCACATATTGTTAGGGGATTTATATACTATTTTTTGGGGGGGTGTATGGCAAATTGTAAGCATGGGAATGGGAGAACAAAATCACTGTCGCACAGTGTAAGGCAAACGTCCATGTGGTCAGGACTAAGATAAAATATGCAGCCAATGCGGCTTTAAGCCTGGCTCTGAGTCTCACGTAAATCTCAACTTTTTCCCAATTTTTCGCACCTTGATTCCGTATTTCATGGCAGAGCCCATGCTCTTCTGCCATATGTCGGGGGGGACTGGGACATGGTCATCGGATCCACCGGCCATCAGCTGTCTGGGCCAGGCCGAAAGCGAGGCGACTGGTTCTCCATCTCCATGGGGGCATCCATGCATCCGCCAGGCATCCATCCAGTCATACAGCCATCCAGCTATCGAGCCATCCAGCCATATAGCCAGCCATACAGCAACCTGGAAAAACACTTCTTTTGTCTTGGGTGTTTTTCGTGGTATGTTAATTTTGAAGAATGCCTGGCAATCGTCGCAGGGGTCGGGGTGTGTGTGTGTGTGTGTGTGTGTGTGTGTGTACGGCCAAGGTGTGTTGCCAAGCCGAAAAGGCCAAAAGGAAGAAAGACAAAAAGAAAAACTGAAAAGAGCCAACGCACGCATAATATATTGTATTTTAGCCATGCCCGTGACCATATCCAGGGTCGTATCTTGTATCTGTATCTTGTGTGCTCTCCGGTCTCCCCCCCCCCCCCCACTCTTCCGTTTGTCACTCTCCGCTGCAAGTCCCCGCCCCTCCAGCCGCAGCTTCAGTGGTACGTATATCCGTTCATCGTCGTCGTCGTCGTCGTCGTTAGCTTCTGGTATTTTATGCTGTCCATCGGCCCTGTCCAGCCTTTCCCTTCCCTTTCCCTTTCCCTTTGCCATTCCCTTTACCTTCTCTCGGACGTTTCGGGCCGTCGCTTGGACGGCTTCTGTTGTTAAGTTGGCATTAATGTGTAGTCGTTTGTAGTTAATTCGTTGCTGTCTCTGGCCAACCCCCCACCCCGTCGCCCCTCTCCGTCCAGAGCACCCTCTGTTCCAGCATACTCGTCGTATCTGCACTGAATGACTTTAAATGTATCTGTCCGCTGCAAAGCACCGAAAAAATATATTACACTTTACTTGGCCGAAAGAAAAAAGCCAAAAAGAGAGACACCAAACGGAAAAAGAAGAAAAGCACACACACACACACTGATACAGCACACACAGTCACAGCTGAGTGTCAAATCCAAATAGAAGGCAACGGGGACAGCCAGGAGATATGCTATATATTGCAGGAGAAGACTGAATACTCTTTCCAGCTTCCGTCATTTGTGGAAACAGAGACTGCGGAAACTCCCAAGGAATTTATGTTTTCTCTTGCAAGTTAAATATGATTCCTTCAATTTGGTGACTCGCAAGAGAGTCCTGCAGGAACAGGCAACCGAATCGAACCTCGAACGCAGCAGGATCTTCATATTGGCTTCATTTCGGTTTCCTTTTCTCGCTCACTCTCTCTTTGATATTCAAATGGAATGAGATAATGATCCAGCTATGCCATAATTGTATGTGTTTGTTTTTGGTCACATATCTCTTGTACGAAAACTACCTAAAAGAAGACTTTCCCCATGCAAAATAATGTCGCCCCACCACCCTTAGATCTTAACCTCAAAGATCTCCCGGAATTCTACGGGTAGCAGTAAAGGTTGTCAGATTTGTGACCAGTGACCAGTGCCATATGCCGTCCATGTCCAAAGAGTATATCTGACGAAAAAAGAAAAACGATTTGCGACTCAAAGTGAAATTAAATGAAAACAGAAAGAAAAAAAAAACACCAAATACATTTCCTTGACTAGGGTGATTTGGTATTCCATTCCCATTCCCATTGCCATTGCCATTCCCTCTGCTCCGTCCACCAGCTGGGGCCCATCTCCCGAGGAGTGAGGCACCCCCCCCCCCCCCCCTCCACTCCGCTCTCCAGCTGAATTCCCCCATCCATTCCACTCCACTCCACACCACTCGGAGCACGGAGCACGGAGCTATGCCAACTATCGCTTCCAGTTACCATTCCATTCGTCCCCGTTCGTCCAGTGGACTAAAGTGTACACAAATTAGAGCAGGTTTATCTGATAAAACCTCTGAACCTCTGTTCTCTGTTCTGTGTTCTCTGTTCCGTTCCGTTCCTTTCGGTTCCTTCGGTTCTTTCGGTGCTTTTTTTCGTGGTCAGCACACACACCCCCGGACAGTGTCTGCAATCTATTGACGGACATTTAGCATTAATTTTTTTTGGTCGGGGGGAGTAGAGCGTTTTTTTCGCGTCTTTCTTCCGCTTTCTCCCTGTGCTCCGTGCTCCGTGCTCTGTTCTCAGTTCTGTTCTGTTCTGTGGCTCCCTTTCTCCATTCCTGTTTTTGGTTTTTTTTTTTTTGGTTGCTTTTTCGACTCGAACAATTTAGTCGGGGGCTTGGATTGCGTTAATTTTGTAAATGTTTTGACGTTCCTGCAATTAAAAAGGCACAGGGTGACTGGCCAGAGGCGGACGGACGGACGGACGGACGGACGGACGACCGTCGACGTGGTGGCCGGGTGGCCCTTCCGTTTAGTTTACTCTGTTGAACCCGTGACACCGGGCGTCTGTTTTACTAATTAAAAGCAATGTTCCAGAAATGTGTTTACCTGCTGCTAATGAGTATCCACAATGAATTGCTGTCGTAGATTGTCTTCCTCCTGCCGCTGCCTGCTGCCTGCTCGACGACCAAGTTTATCCATCAGCGCGTCCGCGATGGTGCCGCATTGCGGATTCCCACCTATGGG
This sequence comes from Drosophila helvetica, assembly GCA_963969585.1. Lineage (NCBI taxonomy): Eukaryota > Metazoa > Arthropoda > Insecta > Diptera > Drosophilidae > Drosophila > Drosophila helvetica. The sequence goes on along the minus strand of OZ018401.1, from coordinate 50,883,634 downwards.
TGGTCAAGGAGCGGAACAGTAGCAGGGGACCCCTTAGCAGCGGGAGAAGGACACGTTTCAGGCTTTCTTTGCTTAAGCAGGATGGCAGATAAGATCCAACTGCACCGAAACATCCAACAGTTACATTGTAAACGAGAAATGGGACAGGGGTAGGGGCAGGGGCAGGGCCAGGGCCAGGGGCAGTGGAAGTAACTGTAACTACCGCAAAATTATCATTTCAGGTGTTGGTTATGCTATGGATATGAAGTGAATACTCATGTGTTTCACGTCAGTTTAATTTAGCATACAGAATGCTTCACAAGAAAAGCTGGGACTCTGGATGGAGGGTCTTCGCAGCGGGGTCTTGGAAAACCGTTTGGTATCCAAGCTTGGGATTGATAAAAGTCTCCTTGATGGGGTTCCTTTTTTTAGATGAAGACTGCGTATTTGTTGTTGGATTTTTGGGACCGAAAAGCAAGTCTTCTTTTGAGCGTCTCCTCAGGGACTGTGCACATTGTTGTCGGACTCTGGGACCGAGCTGCCGACTCAGCTGCCCGAGGCATCGACGAAGAGAGGCATTGCTATTTCACAGTGCTTGCTATTGTTTTCACATCGGTGTGGAAGGGTGCAATAAAGTACAGTACTTTCGGCGCAGATGCTCCAAATAAAATATATTGTGGAGCAAAAACTGGAGCCGAGATTTGGCTGGGGCCGTATATTGATCGGCTCACTGCTGCGATAGTCAACATGTTTTTTCGCGTTGTCAAGGTTGGCCCGGTACAAATCTGTTGTGGCAAAGACTTTATATATCGATGGATGCCAAAAGGTTTTGTATTTCTGAGAAAAACAGCACCTTCGGCTGTCTCTGTCTCTGCCTCTGTCTCTGTCTCTGTCTCTGTTTCAGTTGCCATAACTCTGATATCTTATTGGATCGCCTACATATATCACCTATCCAATTCTGATTGCAATGGCTGCGGCTGGGGCTGCGGCTGCGGCGGAGGGGAGCACATTTCCCACACAGAGAGAAAACAGTGGCATAATATTTACCCACGTCCAGCAGCTGTTTTGAGCTGCCGAGTGCCAAGTCCCGGTCCGGGGCTCTGACATTCCAAAAAAACGAAGGAGAAAAAAACGTGCATAAATATCAAAACTAAGGAGAGAAACTGGCATCTTCATATGGGGGTTTTTCCTTTCTTGGCTGATTCTGTTGTTCGCTGGACGGGACGGACGGTGCCTGGTTTTTGTCTCTGTCTCTGTCTCTCTGGCTATCTGTCCCTCTGGCTCTCTGACTCTGGTGCGTTTCAGTTGCTTGCACTGCAGTTTCGGGTGCCAGTTGCCAGTTGCCAGTTGCGGCTGCGGTATCTAAGAGATACAAAATATGCTCAGCAATTTACCTTTCCAAGTTTATTGCATGGTGTGTGTGTGGTGGCCCCCTCCCCCCCCCCCCCCCCGCCAGCCTTTGCAGCACCGCCTCAGAAATCAATGTGTGTAACGAAAAGCAACCGAAAATAAATGTTCTGTGAAGGAATTTCGACTGTTCTTGTTGCCTCTGTCTCTGCCATTTCCCTTAGCAATGCCAAACCATTTACCCGAGTCTCCCTGTCCACAGTCCCCTGTTCCCTGTTCCCTGTTCCCTGTCCCAGCCCCTGTCCATCCCCAGTCCAGGCCCTATTTGTTTGGCCGTTTGTGTTTATACCTTTCGACTTATTTAATGCCTTCCTTCACCTGAAATGGGAAACAGAACCTAGCCGACTAATCGGGGAGAGGGGAAAGGGGAAAGGCGAAAGGAATGGGGAGGGGGTGGGGGGGGGATAGACAGTGGAAGTTCTTTCCTTTTGTTTCATTTTGTTTATTGATTTAAGTTTATTGCCTGCACTGAACGAAATCTTCAACCAGTTCGTGGCCAAACAGGTGCGGACATGTCTCGACATGTCTCATATCAGATAGCCAGCAAAATTCTGTGAAATCTTTGGTAACAAACAAGGGAAATGTTCAACACCTCTGTTCAGCCCTCTCTCTCTCTCTCCCTCTCTCTCTCTCTCTCTCTCTCTTTCGCACACAACTTTCAGTGTGTTTCTCTCACAGTGTATGCACGAACGGACATCTACAGGAAATGGGTGTAAGTTTTCCTCTTCTTGTTATATGTATGTGCAGGGTATTTGTTGTGGAGTGCCAGGGTTGCATGGGCTATAGTGGCTATAGCTCCTGCCCACATCGGGTGGAGATTGGAATGCAAAAACAGATGATCTTTAATGCGAAATCGGTGCTATTATTATAATGTTTTCTTTAAGATTAAGATTGGCCATTGGCTGTATGGCCCAATGGTGGGTATCACCTAGTCGATTCGAGTCTGCAATCTACACATGTCTGTAGTATCTGGTGCTGTTTCTGTTGTTATGTTTTTTTGTTTATTTTTTGCCAATATTTCGTTATAATGCGTTTGTTTTGTCTGTCTGTGGGACGGCACGGAGGGTGGGAGTCGGAGTCGGAGTGGTATGGTGGGCTGGACAGGGGTCATTCCGTCAGTCAGGCATGAGCAGCACCAGGCACCAGCACCAGGCACTGGGCGGGGCGGGGCGGAACAGTGCAGTTCATGCAAGAATGCCAGTCGAGAGGCAGAACGAATGGCGAAATGCAGAAATGGTAATGGAATCATATGTTAGGGGGGAGAGCGGGGCCGTGGCGGGACGGGGCGGGGCGGGACGGGGCGTGTGTGCAACAACTTGGGAAGTTCTGTGGAAAGCAGCAGCAACAAATGCCGAATGCCGAATGCATAAAAGTATTAACAATTGACAGATTCATAAATATGCAATTCACTTCACTTTTTATTTCGCTTGCTGCATTTCCTGTTTCGGTTTCTGTTTCTGTTTCGTCGGGGATCCCCTCTGCCGATCCACACCCCGCCCCCCTCCCCATCCCCTGTATGCTGTATGTTGTGTGTGTTTCGGTGGCCACTAAAATTACACAACGGCAACCAAATGGCAACACATGCCCATAAATTAGCATTTAGAAAAAAAGAGAGGAAAAACCGAAATAAAAATGGAAACCAGCAGCAGCAGCAGCAGCAGCACAGCAACAACAAAGCCAATGCAAAGAGAAATGTAATTCATGCCCCGGAAAATGGACCGAAGAGGCGGAGGAACAATCAGGAAGCTCAAGGCACAGTGGGACCAGGCATGGCAGGGAATCGATGGAAATCCTTAGATGTGTTTTATGTTTTTATAAATATTTACACCTTCGAAACTGCTTTTGAGACTCTTCCGAACATAGAATGTAAAAGATTAGAAAACAGAGGATATCCTGCTAGACAATTGAGATATCCTTGAACTCGAGTACCCCTTCCAGACAGAGGTCCTATTGTGTTCGAATATAACTATATTCAAATGTGACTAAAATTAGTTATCATTTTCCCATGACCCTCCCCAGTCCTTAGGAATATCCCCGACAGGTGATATGAAATGAAATACATTTCAAAGAAGTTGCAGGTGCCATATGAAAATATTCAGGGACTCTGTTCTTTGTAAAGCAAAAGAACTGCATAGGATGGGATGCTTCTAGGACTTGAGAGCATTTCTCTAATATTTAGACTCGTACTTGTACTGTTTGCATATTGTATTATGTTGCCACAAGCTGGAAGCACGGTGCAGCAGCACATCCACTGGCACACACAGAGAGAAAAAGCTTATGTAGATTTTAGCTTAATTCGATTTGGTTTTGCTGCCTTTTTGTTTTCGCTTTGAAGTAGAAAAAATCAACAACAAAAATAAATTGGACTTATGCAGCAACTACAACATCATCAGGAGCAGCGGCAGCGGCAGCAGCAACGTTGGCCAATTTGTGGCAAGTTTACGTTGCCGGTGCCGCACTGCTCCACTCCGCTCTGAGAGATAAGTCGGGTCAGCACCAACAACACCAACACAAGCAACATATCCAACAACAACAACAACAACAACAACAACAACAACAACAACAAGCAGCAGCCAAATGCTCTGCGGTTTAACATGGCCAATTTGACTACGATTTTGGGTTTGGGTTTTGGTTTGGTATTGGGACCGGGATTGGGATTGGGATTGAGATTTTTCGGGGACGACACAAAGGACTGCGGACTGGGGACTGGGGACTGGGGACTCCGGGGCTCGGTCTTCCATCCTCCGTTTGCCCAGATAATACCCGGGTATAATTTAGCTTACTAAATGGCCTTCTAAGTGCGATAAAAGGACTTTTTATTAAAATTTCAAATGCCCCGCATAGGAGAAGGAGAAGGAGGAGTAGGAGCAGAAGCAGAAGCAGAGGGCCACACCAAACCCGGGGGGGCGGTGGGTCGGGGGGGCGTGGGATTGCCAATTGACTTTTATTAAGAGTCCTCAGTCCGTCCCTGTTCGTCCTGGTCTGTCCCGGTCGCAATGCCGTTTGCCGGGCTATTTATTATGTCAAAGTTTTGGGAGCGAAATGGTTTTTAGTTTTGCAGGCGATTGCCTGCTTGTGCATCCCCGAATCCCCCGAATCCTCGTGCTGCGGCGATTGTTTGTGCCTGGATGGAAACTATCAGACTCCTGTTGACCAGTAATTAATACATCCTTGAGCGGAATCGAATCCCAGAAACCCCTCCTCAGCCCACACCCAGAGTACTCGGCCTCAGAGTTTCGCTCAGTGTGGTGGCCTCTCTCCCCTGCAGTGGGTATTCCGTCAGGGCGTGCCAGCCATGCATTGTCATTGCACGAGTACGCCCCCTCGGCAAAGCCCTCGCCCTCGCCCGCGCAAAAAACAAAATATATATATGTATATATATATATCCAAGCGAAATAACCAAATTTAATAATAGCGTGAAAAAGCGTTCACCTCTTCCACCAGAGCAGGAAAAAGAGCAGACTAAATTCTGAATAATGATGGCCACGCTGAACTGAACTGAACTGAACTGGAACTGGAGCTCGAGGCCCAGGCCCAGAGACAGAGCCAGAGCCAGAAGCGTGGGTGGAGGGGGGAGGGGTATGGTACCAGTTCTCTCTACGCTTTCTGATTACGCGTAATCGTGGGAGTGCGAATGGGAAATGGAAATGAGGATGAAAATGGGGAATGATAATGGCAGAGAGATTTCGCCAAAACGCTGAATGCAAATCGTAATTTGTGGCTTAATTTTTTGATGGCTTTTTAATAAATGGAACGGGACGGACGGGAGCCCCTCCCTCCCCCCAGTCAGTAAGGGAAATACAAGAAGAAAACCACACAAAAATCACTCAAATTTGTCAGCTAATCCAATTTTGGTTTGACTTCGGGGATGGACGGGACGGGACGGGACAGTACTTGACTGTTTTGCCAGGCGGAAGCTGGCTAATAAGGAGACCGCGCCCCCCGCATCCGCATCCACATCCCCAGCAGCATCAGCATCAGCATCCGCATCCTGTGTCTGTGTCTGTGTCTATGAATCATGCGCATCTTTGACATTTATGGCCTCAATTTATTTGATAAATTTCACACGCACGTTATCAATTGGCAGCCTCCATCCTCAGCAGCACAGCACAGCATCCCACCCCATACCCTGGATTTCGGTGGCAATAAATTTTGACGGATTAGTTCGCTTATGAGTGGCATCGACCACCGAAGGACTCGACCGGAAAACCAAGCAAGCAGCGGAGCAGGGGAGCAGCGGAGCAGGCGAAACTATTTGGGATGGGATAAACTGTAATAATGGATATTATTATTTATTTTTATTTTCCCTTCTTACTCCGCGGGGGTGTGCTCTGTGTGTGTGTGTGTGTGTGTGTGTGTGTGGCGTATCAATTTTCATAAAATATCGATGCCTGGTTATTGATAACCGTGGCGAAAAGTCATTTTATTGCCCGGTGCCTTTCCCATCGAACCGGACCAGACCAGACCGGACCGGATCGGATCAGCTTCAGATTCAGCTACAGCTCTAGTCCCCCCCCTCCCCCAAAAAGGGGGGTGGAAGTACTCGGATTGATAAATGTCATCATATCAGGCATGCTCTCGGGCCGTGCATTTGTCAAATCTGCGGGGAAATCCTTGAGATGCAGATCCGGACTGCGAAAATGAAAGTCCCCAAGGAAAAGTCATCCATCCCATGGCGCATGTTCCTCCAGTGGGAGAAATTCAAAACCGATTGAGAGGAATACGATTCGTCTACACACAGAGAAAAAAGTAATAATTAATCATACATTGTAGATCTTCTCCAAGAGTGAAAATTGTTAACATTTTGACAGTAATATTATATGATTTAATATCTAATGAAATTCAAATGAACATAAAGTGATTTAAATGTATGTCAATATTTTCCAATTTATAATTAATTGTATATCCTTTATTCATTTTTAAGTATTTTACATCTACACTTAAATCGCTTTTGAAATCATTTATATCTGAATCGAAGTGAATTGTATTTAATTTTACCAATTTGGCATCTGGAAAACGAGTATTTCTTTTCATTATGAGTGTTTTTCTTCTCCCTGATGGTACTTACTAGATCTTTCGTCAGTTCACAATGCTGAAACCCCCAGGCATATTCTTTAGTTTTTCCAAGCCCACAAATATGGTAGCTTTCCATTCCATATCCACTGTTTCCCGCTCTCAATTTCCCGCCTGCCTCAGCTGCTTCGGCCGTCTGCTCCATTTAACAAATGCCAATGTTAACATTAATTGTTCTATTCCAGACAAATTGATTAATTAATAAGGCACTTGAGCAATGCAAGTGCTTGGCTGGAAATGGCCCGATTGACAAATATTTTCGGGGGCGTGGTGGCCCCAGTTGTGCGCCTTCGCGGGCTGCCTACATAATTTAAAGCTAATTAGTTTTCCCAGCGCAGCTCATTCGAAATACATCAATCAAGCCCTGCCGTGGCTAATTGCATTTACCTGATGACGGTTTTCAGCTTGTATCCGCCCTTCCCTCCCCTCCGCCTTCCCCTTCCCCTCTCCCTCCAACCGCCACCAGCCGCCACCAGCCGCCCTGTCAATTGCCGACAAATTATTGGGGATCTCATGTGGAACAGCCTGGGTGTGTATAGAATGTGTCTGTGTGTGAGTGTGTGTGTGTGTGTGCTTTGCATTCAGGCTTGGATTTGGTGGAGCTTGTCCCGAATCGGAGGTGAAAGAAGTGCCTGATTTGGTATTATAATTAGGGGGTTTGTGGGTTTGTGTTGGCTTAATAATTCTGGTTGGTGGGTAAACAATTAAGAAATTGGAGGGATTAAATCAGAGCCGATGGGCAGCACTGGCACACCAAATTGGGCGGCACTGGTACTGGTCTCACTGGGAGGAAACTTTGCTTCGATTTTCCAAGCTGAATTGAACATCTGATCGGTAGAATATTAGAATCTTTCTTAGAACAGATGGGCAGCACTGGAACCTCCCATTGGGCAGCACTGGTCAAGTGTTCCCTCGGAGACGGCGCTGCTTCAATTGATCGGTGCAACAGAATCTTTCGTATGAACTCTCTGTTGATTCCAAAAGCCGTCTTCTACGGACTATTCTGCATCTCTGCCTCCTGCCTCTTGCCTCTGCCCCATGCTGGCTGACGCTCATTTCAAATGGGGCGTACTGCAGCCTCGGGCAATCTACGTAGTACGTACTGCAATTTGTATGCAAGTCCGATTGAAGTCGTTCACACCTAATGCCAGACATAGCCATGCCATGCCATGGCATGGCCTGGGTATCCAATTATGAATCTCGATGGCTGGGCCTGCCTCCATTGACCTACAAAGAGAATACGAGGCAAAATGGAAACGTACGCCCCCGGGCAGGCCGGGCGGGCCGGGCGAGGGAAAGGGAAAGGCTACCAAGCGGGACGACACATCAAGATGGGGTCCAAGATACCGTCGCAGCGTACGTGTTCCCCTGGTCCCTCGATACCAGAATTGTGGGACACGTCGCTATCGCCAAAATCGGATGCTTAATCCTCGAAATTAATTATGTTCGCTGCACACACCTCTCTGTCCCCCCTCCCGCCCGATTCGCCTTTCATTCAGAGAATTTTCCAACGAAAATTAACCAAAAAGAAAAGGAAATTTTCGTGTGCCTCAAGGCACTCTGCTGCACAGATATGTATCTGTGGCCCGGGCAATAGGAACACGGCCAGAAGAGGCCAGACGACAGACGCAGGGCTCCTCGTATCGCTTATGCCTCTGCACGTTCCAGGGCGAGACCCACCGGAGCACCAACAGCATCAGCAGCATCAGCAGCATCAAGATCTCCGCACGAGTGGAGGCGGAGGGCACTTGACGCTGCTGCCGCTGCTGCTGCCGCTGCTGCTGCTGCCAAGGTGTGTGCACTCCTCTGAGGGTTCTGTTGCGGTTCTGGTTCTGGTTATGGATCAGACTGGGGCTGTAGCTGGAGCTCTCAGCCATCATCAGCATCGTCAGGGCATCGTCAGGGCAGGCAGGGAAGATGTAAATTTTTGAAATATAATTGGCCTAATATTTCAGCCTGTCTGTCGCCGCTTCTAATGCTTGCTCCCAGACACGTACTCGGCGAGGTGAGGTGAGGTGAGGCGAGGCCCAGCCCGGCTCCGACTCCGACTCCGACTCCGACTTCAGCTAGAGCTCTCGTCGTTGGCTTATGATTTTGATCAGCTTTTGGCTTTGGCAATCGCCCCCTCCCCCTGCCACTCCTCCTGCCCCACTCTCTGTTTGGCCAACGCACCCAATTTTTCGACGGAATATGGGTGTAGCCGCCGCATTGGCCGCCGCGCGTTCGATTGCCTAATGTGGAACTCCCCCCAACCCCCAGACCCAAGCCCAACCACAACCACAACCCCAACCCCACCCCCCCTTCATTCGGCAAACAGACACAATCCGTGCATTAGCCATACGCCAAGCCAAGCCATGCCATGCCATGCCATTTGTTTGCTGAACCTTTGATATTTTCCAGCCCCAGCAGCAGCAGCAGCAGCTCCCAGCACCCAGCACCCAGCAACCAGCTCCCGCTCTAGCTATAGCTCCAAGAGCTGTCGTTCGATCCATCCATGAACCTTGGCATTTGCTTGGTCGATATCTATCTGAGGCAGGTGCTGCGCGAACGGACCCCAGAGGAGGGAGCGGGCGCGGGAGCGGGAGCGGGAACGTGTGCTGTTGGGCAAGCCAATGAGGACTGAGGCTGCATTGCAATATTCGTTTGAGAGCACTTCCATGTGGCTGATTCGAACACATTTTCCGAGTTTGTCAAAGATCTCCCAGCCCTGGGAAACACTTCAGAATAGTCGGTCACATTCAGTACATTCAGTACATTCAGTTCGTTCAGTATATTTCCAACATTCCAAAAACATGCATTCCAAAAAGTCTCAGAAACATAAAAAACCGAATCCGAATCCGCCTCCGCCTCGTCGCGGCCCCGTCGCAGCTTCCAGCTCTGGCAGCGCCACGGAGCGCGGTCTGGAGGACATGCTTAGTGTCACGAAGCTGAGCATCAGTGAGACGGACGCCGATTACTACGGCCGCCAAGTCTACCAGAGGAAGGGCACTGCAGCCAAGACGCCACAGAAGTCCGCCCGTTCGGTGGCGTCGGACGCCGTCCGGGTGCCTCGCCAGCCGCCGTTTATGGCCCTGGTTGGCAATCTGCCGATGGAGACCAGCGCGCGGGAGCTGCTCCAGCTCTTTGCCCAGCACTCGATTGTCTCCGTGACCCTGCCACGGCGGGCCAAGGGCAAGCATCCGGAGAGAGGGGCCCATGTGGAGCTACCGACGCGCCAGGATCTGATGGATATACTCAAGAAGGACCAAATGATGTGTCGCGGTCGTCGCCTGAGCATCCGTGTGCTCCAGGATCTGGGTGCTGCCGGCGATGACCGCTCGAGCAGCCATTCGGAAAGCTGCGAGGATGGGCGTTGGAGCTCCCATTCGGCCAGTGGCTTTGGCGACTCCTCGGGCCACCATTCGGCCAGTGACGCCGACGAGAGCTCCTCGGAGTACGCGGAGTTCGCCAACAGCAGTCCGCGCCGCGAGACCTCATCGTCGTCCTTGCCGTCGGAGCCGTCTGTGTCGTCCTTGCCGTCGGAGCCGGCTGTGTCGTCCTTGCCCTCGGAGCCGTCTTTGCCCGTCAGACGCACGCCGAGCAGCACCGAGGAACTGGAGCGCCGCATGGAGGTCCGTCTCGCCAAGCTGGCCGAATTCGAGAATGCCCAGACGGAGAGCGCCCTGAGCTCGCAGGGGGACGAGGATGACGGGGAGGCTCCTTCGAACATGTCCTGGCCCGACTATTGGTCCGAAGTGCAGAAGAGCGAGGAGTTGTAGTTTCGTTTAAGAAGTTTTAAAAGCACACACAAACGTTTCATCTCGGGGATCGATTACACTTCACACATTCCTCCCATCTCCAATCGACACACAAGGGCAGGGCTGCATTCCCGATGGAAAACTATGAGCGGAACGAACCAGTTCACAGGGCGCTCAGTGAACTGTTTCAGAGTCATTTCGGATCGTACACAAATAAATGCATGTGCAGTATGGGTTAATTACACGAATCGGGTTCACATTATTTTCCCCCACCTAGTCTCTAGTTTTTCCGGCAAATAAACGCAGCTATTCCGATACGATATATCGATGTTTTTGTGAGCCATCGATAGATACAATTGGAGCAGGATGAAAGAGGCAGAGTACAGTATTCGATGGTAGGAAAAACCCATCAACTGAGAGCTTTGCCATACCTACATTTTCACTGATTAAAGTGGTTTTTCTTCTAAAATCGAACAATCAAAGGGGTTCCTTCGATGAGGCCAATCCTAAAGGTCAGCCGAGTTGCTGAGAGGAAACTGAGGAAACTACTCGCTCGGAGGCCCGAGAGTAGACAACTAATTCTACCCCTGGACTGCCCTGCACTCCGTTCCCACCCAGGAGGCCCACTTGGCAACAGCTGCGTAGAATTCCGCGGACTGTCGAAAACCGAAAACACAACCAAAATATAATAATTTATCAACAATATTGACTAAAAGCTGTCAACTGAATTAATTTAAACTGATTTATTAATGCGGCGACAGTTGGGCGATCGAACCCACTGACGTCGGCTGGCGGCTGTCGGCTGGCGGCTGTCGGCTGAGGACTGGCAGAGGGGGCCCAGAGGGGGCCCACGAAAACAAAGAGCCAAAAACAACACGGCGGTAAGCATACGCTAATTGGCCAACTAATTAGCGCGTTTAATGGCCTGAGTGTATGCGAGAAACACGGTCAACGAAATAAGAACAAGAGAGACAGACTCGCTAATGAAATTAACGTAGCGTGGTTAATAGTTTTGCCAAATTTGGAAAATAATTTTCATCAAATTGTCGGGGCTTCCAGTTCTGCGTTTAACGTCATCTTATGCCCAGACCCACTGCCCCTGCACTACCTTTATTTGATTTATGTTTTTTTCTGTGTTAATTCTCTGGGCGATTAATGGCAGCACGATCTGTGCCTGGCCAGCGGAAAATAACTCATACGCCCCGACGCCCAGACGCCCAGACACCCAGACACCCAGACACTCTGGCGGATGAATAAGCCGATCGATCGACTCTATGGGTCGATTTGTGATGGAAAATTCGGAGCTTCGGTTGGAAATTAATTTGGGAAATGTTTCTCATTAGTTGAGCTTTCATTTTGCCCAGAAAAGTTTTCCATTCGTTTTGAAAGGTGAACTTGTTTTAGAGCAGCGGTTTTTCTTTTAATTTTCCTCACATATACATGTATATAGAGGATATAATTAACAGATATGTTGTACGCTTTGAAAGGAATTCAATTCCTCTCCACAGATCGATTATTCATGGAATTTGCGAATCTATGTCCAATCTTGTACACATATTTCTATATATACGGGACGGGACGGGACGTGTCTGAAATGTATATGATGTCCTCGCTCTGACATTTTTGTTGCCTCAATTTATCGACTAATTGCTTGGGGCCGCTTCAATTAGACTCCTCCTCTCCGTCCTGAAACCATTTTGGCTGGTTGCACATAAAATGTCTGTCGACGGCTGTTCCCCCTCTCTCCACTCTCCAGTCTCCTGTCTCCTGTCTCTTCTCATTAACTCAACGGTGCGGACAGGCAGCCCTCTAGAATTTTGGTCGCAGAGTCCCAAGCCGAGGGCTTGGGGAGGCTCTGGCGGAACAACCACTGCATAGCAGTGGCATCCATCGCACATCTCCAGGCTCGAGTCCCCAGCCGAGGACCAGTGCTCTGGACAGAACCACGTTCGGAATGCGGAATGTTCTCTGGCCAGAGCAGAGCCCGTTGCCAATTTCCGGCAAATGGCATTGGGCAGCGGGAAAGGCCGTTGGGCGTAAATTAAAATTAAATTCAAATGGAAAAGTGTCGTTGCCGCCGCGACCCGACCCAGGCCCAGGCCCAGGACCAGACCCACACCCAGACTCGGACTCGGACTCGGACTCTGACACGGCGGCTGGGTCGTGTTCGTATGCGACCGTTGGCCATTGGCACGTCTGTCGGTTTATGCAACATTTTAGCAATTATATTCGCGTTGAGCGACATTACAACGGCAATTACACGCAGGAGCCACACAGTTTGGGAATGGGAGTGGGAATGGGAACGGGAATGGGATTGTGATGGGGATGGGGATGGGAATGGGGATGGAGATGGCCATTCGATGCTTGGCCTGGCATGGAATGGCATGGAATGGCTGTCATCATCACGTGGAGCAGCAACGTGATCCACTGACGCATAGCTCTCTGCCGGAACAGACACCAGTGGCTGCCTGTCACTGGCAGCCGACGGCCTCGGGCCGTCACCGACTGACACTGGCTGTTCGACTGACTCCGCTGACAGGACATAAAGTGCACGGAAAAAAACCACAAGCATTAGCACATATACGACTGGGGAATGATCTATCTGCAAATAAATATACCTCATAGATTATATTATTATTGTTAAGAGAAATGAGTAAGAAATTCTCAAATACAATTACTTTTTAGATACAAATGGATTTTCGATTAAATAAACTGATTACTGAAGTTGAATTACTGGAAATGGCAATTAAAATACAATTTTTTGTAAAATTATACCAAGAATTAATATCTACTACAAACATTGATTAAATTAGACCGAATATATTTATATTTGAAATAAATACATATATTATCGACTCCTTTTAATGCGATTAATGTTTAATCGAAATATAAATCAGTTTATAAATATTTTATATTTATTAAATTTGTATGAATATGAAAATAATTCATTTAAATTTGAAATACAATTAAATAAAATATTTTCATTGCAATTTATATTTATTATTGGCTTACATTTTGTAATATTTCTTAACCTGGGACAATCGCATCACCAGTTCAAGGGTATCCTGCAGGATGGCAGGGTATACTCTTACCAAATGGAGAAGAGAGAAATATGAAATTTGTCTGGGTGTTTCGTAAGGGAGGAGGGGGGGTGGGGGTGGGGGTGGGTTCTGGCCTTGGTTTGGGTAAATGAAATGAAATAAATGTATGAAATGAAAGCAATAACCGACCGACATTACATAAAAATCTACTTGGCCCGGCTCCTCATAATTTGTGTGTGTGCGACGTGGGCCTATTTAGGTAGTGGTAGTAGCTGCCTATCTGTGTATCTGTGTGCGTGTGTGCGTGTGTGTGTGTGTGTGTGGAATATGGCCGACACTTCCGTTCGACATGTTGCACATGTTGCTCCCGTTTCCGGCGCTCAGCCCAAACTCACCTCGCCTAACCCCACCAGACCCCCACCCACCCCACAACACCACATCCTGCCCGGTTCCTGTGGCTGGCCAACTCCCATAAAATATACAATATACACGATTCCCGTTTGGCCATATACCCTTGCAGAGAGTATTACGAATTTGAACAGAAGGACACGACGAAAATATGAATATCTTTGGAATCGGAATCTGAATATGAATTTATTCGTGAATAAATCGGTTAACAAATGAAATCTGAATTGGAATAATTTCTGATGAATGCGGATGAAGGTATTCCTTCTCTCGCAAAGAGGAGCCATAGTTTGCAGGATTAAAATCGAAAGATGATCGATCTCCAAGGAGGCCATCGGGAGGCCAGGCCAGGGGCTGTGGCTATCCGTTCTCCTCCTCTGGGCGGGGTGTGGGGAATGTGGATGGTGGATGGGGGAGGGGGGGTGGGGGGTGTTGTATTGGGGATGTTGTTTCTGGTCACGCATGGTGTTCCTGTCGCTTGCTGTTTTTATTGCCAACGCTTCCTGCCGTTCGCTTGTTCCATAATTAATATCCTTTCACACATTATTATAACGGAAATGAGTGGGTGCCGTGTGGGGGGGTGGGGGGGTGGGGGGTGGGTATATTTTTATTATATTTATACACATATATTCTTTCATTCCCGTGTGTGTGTCCTTTACGGTCCACGGCCCATTGTGTGGTCGGAGCCTGGAAAAGCTTGTTAAACATTTTATGCGTTTGGTTTTTCATAAATTTCATTTACAGACACACAAACACACACACACACACAGACAGATCTGATGGCAAGGAGGGGGCGGAAGGGGAGTGTGTAATTAAAAGCTCATGAAAAGTGATTAAAAAGTGAGTTGCGGCCACGCTCCGGGCCATATATTAAATGTTTTTTCCTCCCCATAAAGTTGTCAAAACAATGCCCAGAAAAAATGAAAACAAACAACAGCAACAAAAAAAGGAGCAAATATTACAATTTCCAGCCCTGCTCAGCTGATGCTCCTGCTGGTCCTGGTTGTGGACAGGACTTTAAGAGGACAGGAGACTTTAACCACTGCCTGGGGGGAGGGGCGAAAGCCCCAAAGCCCCAAATTGACAGATACTCCGAGTATTGAACGCTCTCTTCTGGAGCTGCTAATCCAGGCAATCACGGAAAACACGGCCAACACAATGGCCATCGTGTATGCCCGTCCGTGTCCCCAGCCGTGTTCCGTGTGCCATGTAAAACTAGTCCCCCCGATTGCCTCTCCTTTTCGGCCAATTAGGAAGACAAGAAAAGCATTTTAACACACAATTTGGCTCCAACAAATCACTTCCACTCCGAACCACAGATTGGAGCCGAACTTTGGGCTGGAACGGAACGGAACGGAACGGGCGAGCGGCCTAATCAATTGGACTCTTGTCAGCGCCGTGGAACGGGCTTCAAATTAAATATTCGACAGACACGGCAAATGGAGGGAGAGAGCTCTTCCATCTGCTGCACGCATAATAAATTGAACTGCAAGGATTAGCCGATTATAGCCAGATATCTGCCTGTTTCACTCATCTTACTAGTGCATATTAGAGCAGGCAATCGAATCGACTCGAATCGATTCGGAATGGGATTCGGTATTGGAATCAGCGTCTCAGCTTCCTCATTATTCCCATTTATCCCGCTCACTCTCTATTTGATTATCTAAAACACTAACTACAAATAATATATAAGCCTTCCAATCCCAATCGATGCCCCAACAATCGATGCTATGGCTATGGCTATGGCTCTGGCCATGGATCCATGAAAATCCGTTGCTCCTTGAGTTTATTTATTATTATATTTCTCAGTTAAATATGGGTGGGGTGGTCATACTCCCTGGAAATACTCCAGCCACACGTGACTTGATCTGGTTGCCGTAACCGCAACATTTCCTGGAACGAACCCATGGCTGCCGGTCCTTCCTAGACCAGGACCAAGACCAAGACCAAGACCCAGCCTTAGCCCCCGGGCTGATTCATATCCATGACGCACTTTGGCCACTCAGCGAAGAAGGAGGAGAAGGAGAAGGAGAAGAGGCCGGGCCTCTGGTGGCCGGCATTTAAGGATTAGCATTTAAGAACGTATTTATGGTATGCATAAAGATATTTAAAGTGTCCCCTGGTCCTGACAGGCAGGACTACGGCAGGACTACTGGCAGGAGGCAGGAGGCAGGAGGCATTCAGGCAGGCCAGCGATAACCGGCTTACACGCATGTCCCCGCCAAGGATGACGCATGACTTAATGCCGCGTACGGAGGGGGGGGGCAGAGTGGAGTTGGACTCGGTCCTCGTGGTAGGACCTCGTGCCTTGGGCCGCGTGGTAGGGCCTCGTGCCTTGGGCCTCGGGAGCGGAGTCCTGCCTGAATCCGGACTCCGGACTCCGGACATGAGGCCATGTGACAGAAATATCGCACATGCAGGCGCGCACTCCACGCACGGCTGGCGCTCCCGCGTCATTTCCATGCGATTCGCGTGTTGCGTGCAATTTGCGTGTAATGCTCGAGCGTATGGGGCAGGCAGGCAGGCGGACAGGCAGGCAGGCGGACAGGCAGGCAGGCGGACAGGCAGCCAGGCGGACAGGCGGACACCGGCGTTGTTGCAGCACCACAGAACTGTGCGGGCCTGTACCTCCGGAGTCCTCCGGACCGAAGCGTCCTCTTTGCTTACGTGCGTGTGTGCGTGTGTGTGTGTGCGTGTGTGTGTGTGTCTGTGTGTGTCATCGCTACACGCGGCACATAAATCATAAGCAACAAAGCAAACTGCGTCGCAGAGCGTCGAGCAAACAGAAGCCAAGCGGGCGAACAGGGCGGGCAAAAAAGTCAGTGCGAGTCCTGCGAGGGGCACTGCCTCGACCATGAGGATACCGCTGGCCTTGGCGCCAAGATTTGAGCCAACTGTGTATCTAGTAATAGGGGGTAAAGGAGGGGGAGGGGTGGCAGGGGTGTTTAAAATGGCTGAGACACTCCGAGAAAAATCCCATAATTAAGTCGAATTTAATTAAATTAATTACAAATTAAATACATTTCACCCATGTACATCTGTATATCTGAAGATACATAATTGTGCCCATAGTTAATCGAAATGTAAAACACTTAAGAATATATATATGTATTTTTTAAGTTTAAAGTTAAAAATATTTAATTAATATGCTAAATAAATAAATATATTTATTTGAAATAGAATAGTAATAGTAAGTAAAAATAGTTATCCTTTACAGTTTCCAGTCTCGTAGTGTAAATATTACAATATCGGGAGTTTCTTTCCATAATAAATGCCGTCTTACTGGATGCCATCGCCACTTAAAGGGTATACACCCGCTGTCCTCGGCTGGTACTGGGTATGCGAAAAACAAGCGACGCCCAAAGTGAAATGCGTAATTTATGCTGCGCAGGACGCAGGACGCAGGACGCGCAAGGAAGCCGGCAAGCAGGGAAGCAGGGAAGCAGGGAAGAAGCAGGAAGGCAGGAAGCGAACACGGACGCAACCGTAACCACCCGACTGTACCGCTTCGCAGAGCTTGCAGTTTTCCCACCCCGTTCCGCCATCTCCTCTCCCCACCTCTCCTCTGCTTTTCCTTTTCCTTGTCCTTTACCATCTCCAACTCGAACTCGAACTCGATTTCCAAAAGGAAAGTTCTGGCTGCGACGCAATAAGAAAAACTGCGTTTTTGTCTTTGGCTGTGCGGCGTCTTCAACCACCCCGCGAGCAACCCTCCTCGGGCGGGGTGTCCTTGCCGCATGCCCCTGTAATCTAGGTTTATATTGAATCAAATCCGCTGGGGGTGGGGGTGAGGGGGGGGGGGGTTGGGAGTTGAAACTGCACAAGGAGACGGGGAAAACTTCAACCCGAAGGCAGCTGATGGAGAGCCCTGAGAAGATACATATGCTGTGGCAGATCCCTATCGGGATGCTGCAGCATCAACAAAGTGGTGTCCAGCCACCACTCAGAAAGGTCTGCTCCTGCACGGGGATTGTTCAAGGATATGGCAAAGATATGCCACATAATTGCGGAATAATTAATTGAAGCACAAACTGGGGATCTCCTGAACTGCCGAAATAGTGCAAAAAAATCACCTGAAAACTATGAAAATAAATTCAACAAAATTAGTAAAATGTTTGAAGATGAAATCACCCAAAAAAAACTCCCAAAGGACGTTCAAAAATGTCTGTGTGGAAACTGCAAATTCTCAAATGGAAATATAGAAAAATGCAAACTATTTTCGCACTTAATACCGATCGGGATCGCCTATGAAATACCCGAATAATTTGTGGATTGGGTTGCTCCTCGGCCTGAAGGACTCCACGACGAGTTCCAGCTCTGAGTAGGATCGATTGCCATCCCAGGACCCAGGCACATCCCCATCCCCAATCGCTGATCAATAAACTGTGCGCTGAACTGGCGGCAGTTCTCCCCTATTCATCCTTCTCGGGGTGGGGGTGGTGGCGGGGGTGTCTGTGGGTGCTGGCGTTGTGTTTTATTTTCACATTTCGCAGGGGGGTCGACGGTCGACGGTCGAGGGTCGAGGCGGCTGACACACACAATAGTGACAGGTCGGTCAGTGGAAAATATGAATACCACTTGAGCATGTTAACCCCGAAAGGCGTTTATAAAACTGTCCAAAGCTATTAATATCAAAATTCTGCACACAGAGAGAGCGAGAGCGAGAGAGATAGAGACGGACGGACAGGGGCAACAACTGCGCAGTGCTTTGGTTCCGCTTGCCACGGATCCGGACAGGGTCGGACAGAGACTCGGATACGGAGACAGAGACGGACACGGACATGGACATGGACACCCTGGACAACTAGCAACGTTCTCGGGTCAGCCTATCCAGCAGTAGAGAGACAGAGAGACAGAGACAGAGAGACAGAGAGGGGTGCAGAGAGAGTGAGAGGGGGAGAGAGGCAGAGAGAGTGGCATGTTTGGCGTCCATGAGGCGGAAATGAAAAGCGCCCGGCGACTGGGTGGTGCTGCTGTGGTTGGGCGTTCGGGCGGTCCTTCGGTCAGTGGTTGGAGGATTATCAACAGGCGCACACACACATAGACCACGAGGAGTACGAGTACTGGGCTCTGACGGTGGGGGGGGGGGGGTTGCTTTTGTTGGGATAAAGCTTGAAAGCCGAGCGCACTACGAGAGCCCGCCATGTGTCCTTTGTTATTTATGATTAAAAGCGCAAGGACTGGCCCGGGGCCCCCAACAGATCCCACTCCCCACCTACCCCCCACCCACCCACCTCACACACGGCCTTACTCGTATTTACATACGACGATTCTTGCCCCATACAGCCGGGATGGATTGTGTATGCTAAACATAACGCTGCATGTGTCCATACATGTCCATCACTTCATCACGCCACCACACACACACACACACACACACACACACACACACACACACACACAAACACAGGAGCAGGACAGAGCAGAGCAGAGCCTTTTTGCCTCCATTTCATTCCCCACCAACCCCGTCCATCCATCCGTCCATCCAGCCGTCCAGCTGTACCCAGGAGGCGACCAGGGTATGCTTCGGCTGTCCTGCGATCTTGGGAAGAGAGAGAGAGAGCTTTATTATCCTCCCAGAGGGCAGCAGGAGGCACAGAGGACTGGGAAATACGATCCCATCTGAAACAGTATCCCCCTCATAGATCTCACTTTTATTTCAATACGAAAAATCATATTTCAATTGTTTTTCCATGCTGATATTTGTGCGGAAATTCCAGGGCAACTGGGAACTCCGCACCTTTGTCCATGCCGAAGAGAGAAAAGAAAAACAAAAGGAAAACAGTGGTCCGGCAGTGGTGGCATTTGCTTTGTCCTCTTTTAAGTATCCTTTCAGTGGCGAATCCTTTCGCACCCGCTCACTGAATAATATGCAAATAAGTTAATTTTTATTTATTCTCCTTTGGCATTCCTTGGCATTAAAAAAGGAGCTCTGTCGCCGCTGGACCCTGTCCCTGTCGCTGTCCCTGTCCCTGTTTGCCAGAAGGATGATTCACTTTCAGGGTCCACAACGGATCACAGAATTTATGATGCAATCGCCTGTCGCATTCCGGTTGCCCCGCCGCAGGGGACGGAGGGATGGACGGATATAGGGATAAGGATAGTGGCAGGACGTGGCAGGTATCTTTTAGGGGCATCCTTGGTCTCTCAAGACGAGGTCTCACATTATTATGATCTCTTCTTCCCAGCTCCGCTCTCTCCGCTCTCCGCTCTCCACTGTCCACTGTCCGCTGTCCACTGGTGCGTGTCCTTTGTGCGAGAGAGACGGTGGGCATGTGGATATGTGGGTATGTGTTTGCAGCAGCCGCTCCTGTCGGTGGCTTGCTGTTGCCAGGCGGGCTTTTGCCTGGTCTCAGGCTTGGGCTTGGGCTTGGGCCTGGGCTTGTCCTGCATGTCCTTCCGCCATTAAGGGTGGTTGTGCCCGCCACAGGCGGTTAGTTAGGCTTTGTTCCTGCCCGCCTGGACAAAAGCATTTTACTCGAGCTTTTTATTTTGCTCAATTCCTTTTTTTCTCTTTTTGTGTGTTTTTTTATGCTTGCCGCATTCCCATTCCCTTTCCCATTCCCGACTCCTTTTTCTGCCCTTTTTTCGGTCATGTGTTCCCTGCTTCTTCCCGGTGCTTCCCGGTGCTGCCCGTGCGCCTCCCCCTGTCCGTCGTCCTTTGTTTGCGAAATGTGTGTCAGTGCGTCAGTCGGTTGCCTGGCACTTGGTTCGACTATTTCCGGTTTCAATATGCGCACTGCCTGCCCTGCCCTGCCCTTCCCTGCCTCTCGCTTCTGCGCCTCGCCTTTGTCCTTGCTCGGCGTTTTGTATGCCCTCCTGTGCCCTGTACCCTGTACCCTGTACCCTGTTCCTGAGTACAGTTGCTGCTCCGCTCGCTCCCTGCTTCCACTTCCAGTTCCACTTCCAGTTCCAATTCCAGTTTCATTTCCAGTTTTATTATCCCTTTCATTGGCACAAATTAGAAGTGGCCCTGCTCCTGCTCCTGCTGCTGCTGCTGCCCTGCCCCTCCCCCTGGCATCATGTTATTAACTTTTGCGATGCCTTGTCGACTTGTCGACGCATTTGCCGGTGGACAAAAAGGTGTCAGAGTGGGGCCACAAGGGCTCCGGCCCCGGCCCTGGTCCTGATTTACGACCACAATATGCCTACCATTGACCAGGCCCTGGATGCGGCTGGATGAGGCTTCCATCCAATCCATTCCATTCAGTTCCATTGACAGCTGCCTGGCTGAGATGAGGCGTCATTCGAGGGGAGTCCTCAGTCGTCCTGAGCGATGACTTCAGTACCCGGGTTTAATGAGCCGGAAAAGTGCTTTGAAGGAAGTATCGTACACACACGCACACGCACACACACACACATGTTCTCTGGGAGAAACAATAGGCGATAGAGCAACCCTTCACTCTCTCACTATCACTATCACTCTCACTCTCACTCGGGGGTTCCAGCAGATGCAAGATCAAACCAGTTTCAGAGGAAGTTTATAGGGAAATATTTGGTTAAACTATTCCACTATCCGATAGTTTAGATTTAATTAAAACTTAAACTTAAACTTAAGCTTAAACAACCTGCCACAGCACTCGAGAGCTTTCTTCCAATTGCTGTGCCCCAAATGGGTGTAACGAATCGATCCGATCCGATCCCATTCGATCCGATCCGATCCGACCGATGATAATTCTTGGCTTTGCTCGTGTCAATTCAAGCGCTGAGAGAGAGAGAGAGGGGGAGAGAGAGAGACAGATAGGAGAGGAGAGCGAATGAACAAAATCAGAATCAAAATCAGAATCAAAATCAGAATCAAAATAAAAATCAGTCAAGTAGACAAGATCACTTAATCGGTTTGAACCCAACAAAATTCGCTCTATTGGAGACTGGAAAATGTGTTAGATTGTGGCTGGAAAGTGGAGCACAACCAGATCTCTGTGTCTCTGGTCTCGGTCTCTGGTCCCCGATCTTTGCCGGCCACTGGGAGGAGGAGGAGGAGGGGACCGATTTCATGCACGACAGATTGTGATCGGAGTGCGATGAAAAGAAACCATTCAGCCAGGGGGCTCGGACCTGGGCCATTGGAGACGATGATTGCCCCCCGTCCGCTCCGTCTTGTCCAGCTCCTCGTCGGGCAATTGCAGGCCATCAATTAAAGTAATTTAAAGGAATCAGCCAAGACAACGGCTCCGACTCCGGCTTCGACTCCAGCTCTGGCTCCAGCTCTGGCTCCAGCTCTGGCCATGGCTATGGCTATGGCTATGGCTCTGCCTACCGCCAGAGAGCAACAATGTAGATAATGCGCGAACCGACTAAGAACAGAAACAATGTACGTAACTAGATCCATAAGCTGAAAATCAATCAGGCAGAAAGTCAGACGACCCGAGAAAAACACAAAACAACACAACACGGGCCAGAGGCAGGGGTAGGGGTAGGGGCAGGGGCAGGGGCAGGGGCAGGGGAGATCAAGGGAGAGCAGGGAGGAGAGGAGGGGAGAGGAGAGGGGAGGAGCGCAACAGTAGAAGCCTATTAGAAGACCGGCCAGCACGGACAGGGCCCCAGGCAGCAGCACAAACGAAACTCAAAATTGGATGAACTAGAAAGGAAAAAAAGAAAAACGGTAGCCACGAAATCGATTGAAGAGCTAAAGACCTGGCGACTGGAGAGCCAAAGCCAGACCGAGAGCCCCATCACCATCTCCAGCCCCATCTCCAGCCCCATCCCCAGCCCCATCCCCAGCCCCATCTCTAGCTCCGACTTTTTCTTGAGTTCGATTTCGATGACGGGTGACGAAGACGATGATGAGGATGCGGATGCGGATGATGATGATGGGCGATGACGAAGGGTAACGCATTGAACAGTGGATCGGTGGATAGTATTTGGCAGTACTTTCTCTGGCAGAAGGCAAGAGGAAACTGTATCCCACTCCAGCAATAATTTCATATAAATATAAATTAGTTTCTTTTTTTTCTTGCAGGTATCCCGAGTCGATTACTTTGCGCCCCAAATACCCCATATGTATGTACGATTTTGTGTACCACTGTGCAGGGGCTATGGCGATGACGAAGACATTGCTGCAAGGCATTTAACAATAGCTGCAACAACAGCAGCAACACCAACAGCAACAGCAACAGCAACAAAAGTCATCATTAACAAACAGTAGCCAAGAGAAGTGGCTATGTGGAGAGGGGCAGCAGCAGGAGGAGGAGGAGGAGGAGGAGGAGGTTGGATGGTTGGATGGTTGGCCAGAAGAAAGAGCCAAGAGACGGTGCTGTGGTCGGGGGGGGGATGGGGGCCCCACGAATCAATAGACAAGACAACGGCGGAGCGACAGCCAAACACGATTAGAGTGGATAAGCGTGTCTGTCGGCTATAAAAGTGTAATATCTGTAACTCATTAATGACAGCAATTTGGCCGGGGCATCGATAGGAAGTAAATGGAGTTGGGCTCCGATCGACCAGAAATTATTATGCTAAAACTAAATCCGTAGGCAGATACTATACAGAAACAGAAACAGATACAGATACAGATACACATAAAGCAAAAGATTTAAATGGGACACAGCTTGCTGTGGCTGTGGCTGTGGATGTGGATGCTTGGCTGCTTGGATGATGCTCCGATGATGACTCCGACTGGTTCCAATCAACTGCCACTTAACTAAATGACTCTGCGTCTCTGCCCCAGCCAGACAAGACGAATACGAATACGAATACGAATATAACCCAGACAAAAGCCCAGACTCGGATTCAGAGTCAGATTCAGATTCAGCCACAGACTGAGACTGAGACTGCGACTGCGACTCAGACTCAGATGCAGACTCTGGCTAAGATTCAGACAGAGAGACCAACACTCTCGCACTTGCGGCAGTGTGAGTGAGTGCGCTCACCGATTTTATCACGAATGACTGATGAATATGCCATTAAAGATATACGAGAGTACTACGTACCCGGCGAGCACCGCACGAGACCGACCAAGAGGCAAGAAGGAGACAAACACCGGACCACGGACCACGGACCACGGCCAAAGTAAAGACCAAGAATCAGACCCCTACTCTCAGTGGCAAGAGGCAGGGGGCAGGGGGCAGGGGCAAGAGGCAGGGGCTGGGGCAGGGGCAGGGGCAGGGGCAGGGCCAGGAGGCAGATAAATGACCAACTGACTAAAATGAAACTGATGTGTTATTGGTTATTGTGGTGCTTGCTCGGTCGGTCCCAGCTATAATTGCGGGCCCCGTGAGTTTTATTGATGGCTGGTTAGGGTACGAGCAGAAGGTAGGAGTAGAGGTTGGAGTAGAGGATGGGAATGGGAGTGGGATCGGGAGTGGGAACGGGAACGGGAACGGGAACGGAGGAGATCATCTGTTAGAGGAAGGAACCGAACCCTCTTCTCTCGAACACTGGTTGGGTTATTTACTGCAGGTTGAGCTGCTGGGATTGCCGAAGGGATTGCCCAACAAATTATCAACTCTTAGGGGTTCTTTTTTCTGTGTGTTGTGCTTAAGAACAAGATGGACTCGAGGCTTGCCCGTTGAAGGGTTTTCAATTCACACTCGGTACCAGGCGAGGATACTGACAACAGGTTGCTACAAGAAAAGGTCCCTACAGTAATATCTACATTTCTAGCAATTTCCTGTCCATCTTTGATTGGTTCTTCAGTTGAATAGAAACGAGTGATATTCTTTATACATAATTCCCAACCAAATTGAGTGCTTCTCGGGATAATGCTGAAGATTCGAGATGTATATTTGATTGCTGCAAGTTGTATTCTTTGGAATTCTTTGGGAAACCGAACCCCCCCAGCGAGCCGAGTGTAGGGCACATGGACACATCTCCTCCCGGAGAAACCTCTGCTCGTAAATCACTCGAAAAGTGAACTTAATATCGGGGCAACCACAGGCGAGCCGAGAGTCGAGGGCCGAGGGCCGAGGCCGAGAGCCTCACCCTTTGGTCAATTTATGATTTTGCTGCACTAATCACAGCTGGCTTCGATGGCTCCCCCCCCCCCCCCCCCCCGCGCTCCATCCCGTTCCCAGTCCACAATCTGGTCCACCGCTCTTTATGCACACATATCGATGCACTCTCTGTCCGGGAGAGGGTAGTGGTGGGTGCAGGGGGGGTGTGGGGGGGATGGGTGTAGTGGCTACCGTGTGTTGCGGTGAGCTGCGATTGTCTATCGGTTCGACGGGCAGCTCCGGCCAACGCCTTCGTTTACGAGTTCCCCCAAGTCATCTCTGCCCCAGCTCCAGCTCCATCGCCATCCACGACTCTTCGACTCTTGGACTTCGACTTCGACTTGGAGTTGGAGTTGGTTTTTATTGTTTTGCTTTGAGGGGCTTTCGAGGGACGCCTCAAAAGTTAGAGTGTGCCATTAATTGTTCGAGGGGGGCCGAAGGGGGTGGGGCCTGGGGCCTGGGGCCTGGGTCGACGCAGGCAACTTTCCAAAAATTTGGTTAGTTTTTTCCGCTGATAAATGTTGGGCTCTGAAATATTAATTACACTTGTGCTCGGGTGTTGAATTTGCTTTCGGGGGCCATTTCCCGAGATTTATCGAAAAACAAAAGGCTCAAAGATGACCCCCACCCCCCCACATCTCTCCGAGATTTATGCCATTGTTTTTACCAATATGGTTATGGCATAGGTATCTACTATCCCCCCCTCCCCCCTCCCCACTCAATTAGTCCCAAAGAATTCGCTGGGCTAAGCATTCATTAACACTGAAAGTAATTTACAGAGAGAGAGAGAGAGAGAGAGAGAGAGAGAGAGAATGAGAGAGAGTGAGAGCTCTCTTCCTGGCCCTGACACTTGATACATGGCCAGCGACTGGCTGCCACTTATCAAAGTTGTGGCAGAGTCAACAGCATAACAGCATAACAGGAACAGGAACAGGAGCTAGAACGAGAGGTCCTTGAGAGCTCTCTTCGTTCGATAACTTATCCACAAAGTATATTTATTTCTGATAGTTTCACAGACTTGTTCTTTCCTTGGCCCAAGAACAAATGCCTGGACATCATCCGATGGCTCCTCGGCCTGGGCCATAAGCGCAGCCTCATGAATCATTTAACACTTGGCCAGTGTTGGGGAGTGTTCTGTTTTCTGTTAAAAAGTCATTTTGGTGCACTGTCAGCTTCTGCAGAGCGAGAGAGAGGGAGAGAGAGAGAGGGGGAGAGATCTGTGTCTCTCTGTGCCTTTGGGCATTTCTAATCAACTTGGCTAATACAATTTCATTCATTTCAGCAGCGGCACTTGGCGAAACGTTCGATGGCAAATGATTGCCATAATCTCGGGTTTGCCCAAGAGCTAGGGGTGGGGTGGGCTGCGGGCTGTGGGCTGTGGGGTGTGGGGTGTGGTGTTCCCAAGAGCCAAAGGGCCAGCATACAAAATGTTTATTAATGCTAATGAATGTCGCTCCGCTTCGCTCTGCTTCGTATTCCCATTCCCATTCCGCATCCGCATCCGTCTCCGTCTCAGTATCTGTTTCTATGTCTCTGTATCTCTGTATCTCTGTGTAGCTGTGTATCTGTGTATCTGTATGTTTGTGGGTCCTTCTGTATCTGAAACTAGTTAATTCTGGAGCACTCGAATTTCATTCATTTGACGCTGGGCTTCGTCAGTCAGTCAGTCGGAGGAGTGGTCCCTGCCAATCAAAAGTTTCATAAGCTCCAGTGATGAAAGCACTCCGTTGGGGGCTGTTGTTGCCATGGTCCTTGTGCATATTGGTCAATTACTGGGACCAGGACCAGGACTGAGCATGCAACCAAGTGTAAATGAGCAAAATATTACGCACACAGCATTGCAGAAAATATATGCCTCGAGCTGCTGCAAATGAAATGATCCCCTCCACCCCCCCTCCCCCCTCCCACTCTCCTTTCGTGCCACTGAAAAAGGGGCTGCTGGGCGGTATGGGGTGGGGTTGATAATGCCCGATTATGCGTGCTCCCACTTCAATCGAATGCAAAGCAACTTTTTCAATTTGATCTCGCCCGCCCCCTCAACTCTTGACTGTTGACTGTTGACTGTATACCCACCCACCCCCAACACCCCCCAACACTCACCACCCCTCCCTTCCGCTGCTGCTGCTGCTGCTGCTGTGTTGCTTCCACATTTGCCACATTCCCCACGTTATCCATGTTTAATTATAAGTTCAATGCAGAATGTTGCCGCCTACGATTCAGCAGTCTCTGGGTGTCTGTCAGTCAGTCCGTCCGTCCGTCAGTCAGACACTGTGCCTATGCCTGCCTCGAGGGAAATTTACGCAAAACTGCTCTAAGCCGGCACACTGGGCAGAACAATGGAAATGTGTGGAAATGCTTTGGGTACTCTTCAGAATGGTGGAAATGTATCTTGAATTGAATTTCAATTCGGAAAAGGATATTCCAGGAGGAGAATTACTGAAACTTGCCACACTGTGCCACGCACACACAGCAATCCCCCGCCTCCCCTCCATCCATCCCCAAGTGCGGGCACATCCTTTGAAGCTCATTTCGACAGCAGCAGGAGCAGCAGGAGGAAATATGAGGAGGAAAACAGCTTCCACGTTGACTGGCAAGTGTTTCGTCTAAATTGAATATTGATTATGAAAATAATAAGCAAAAATTGCGTAACTTTCCGCCTGGGCCTGACAACACGGAGGAGCACCAGGACGATGGATGGATGGATGGATGGATGGAGGTGGGGATGGGGATGGGTGGTGGGGAGGGGGGGTGGCATACAACAATGGAGGAAGCATAAGCCAGCATCCGGGTTGACGGCAGCCAGGGACTTGAGTGGTGGCTGGGGGCTGGGGGCTGGGGCGAGGCGGTGCTCAAGTGTCCATTGATTGACTGCCAACATGGCGTATACGTAATAAGAGAGTTTTTGTTTTTTCGGTACAAGGCACGGGGCACGGGGCACGGAGCAAGGGACAGGGGACAGGGGGCGGGGGGCTAATCAAAGAGTGTTAATTTACCCAAAGGACTTGCCTCACACAACACTTGCCACACCCCCCCCCCCCCCCCTCCCTTGCCCTGTTTTGCCTCATTATTGTACACATTTTGTTGGCTTTGTATTCGTGTTGGGGCGGAATCTCGTTTTGGGGCGTGCCAAATTGACGTTCCGTCTTCGGCATAATTTTCGTGATGAAAAACTAATTTGAGTCGGGCTTCCCCTTCCTCCCCCCGTCCCCACCGCCTCCTACCGTTGGCAGCAGCTGCTCCAGATCCCGCCCTCCCGCTCTCCTTCCCACGTTTGTTTATTAATAAATTAAGCAATTAAATGCGCTGGACGCTTTGTTTGTTTAATGAAAATCTAATAAATCGCTTCCGTGTCCGTGTCCGTGCCCGTGTCCCTGGACACTCCGCTCCACTCCGCTCTGCTCCATGTGAGAGGCAGTGGAGCGGCCTAGCTACAGTCCCAGTCACGTGCATAGTGCATAACTCTTGGACTCGATTTGTCGTCCGGCGGAGACTTAACTTTGATGCTATGGCCCCGGACATCTGTGGCCCCAGTTGATATGCAAATGGCTAATTAGCAGTGCGGTGCAGGGGGACGGAGGGACAGGTGGTACAGGACTTTAATGAGATATCCATGTAGCGGGGAGTACAGGCTATCTAGATGGGGAAGGGGAACATGGAACAGCTGTTTCCCCCATCGATTATGGATTAGGCGGTTCCAGTTCCTGCCTCTGTACGGATGAGGGAAACTTCCAGGAAACTTGCGCATAATCTCATTGAGAGTTGAAAGCAATTCAGCCATCTTTTAATTATATTTATCTCTCCATAATATAAACAAAGTTGGCACACAGGGAAGCGAGTGTGCAGGGGTCGTGCCTCTTGGTGTTTTATGAAATTATTCAACATTATTATGCATATATGTATGGTAGATATAAGAACCTGTGAAATGAGTGGAACAGCTCCACCCGCCCGAAGTTTTCCGGGCAATCATTGGGAGATTGAGAGATGCCATGCTTGGAAAATTCTCAGCATTGGCTGCAGGGTGGGGGCATGCTTTAATAAAGCTGACAAATTAATATCAAATTGGTATCAGCAATCAACGAGTGCCCTCCGAAAATATGAGGAATGGGGAGGAAGATGTTTGACGATACGAACTTTTATGGGTCGTGTTGGGCTAATGGGCTTATGTGGGCGCTAAAAGCGACTCATCCCGGTTAATAGGCCATTCGAATAAGGATAATTAGATGCCTGGACCCGTTCCTGGTCCTGGTCCCGTTCCCGTTCCTGCCGCTGGTCCTGGTCCTGGTCCTCGTCCTCGTCCTGATCCTGAGACAGGGCCTCAAACAGCTTAATCGTCTTGAGTTTAATTCGGCAAATAACCCGAGGCCAAATGCCATAAAGCTTGTTTCAGTGTTGTCGAGTGTTGGGTTTCTGGGCTTCTGGGTTCCCTTCCTTGGTTCCTTGGTTTCTGGAAGCTGGGAGCTGGGAGCTGATTTCGTGGATGTTGGGTGTCGCCTTTCGTCTTTCGTCTTTCGTCATGTTATTTATATTTTTTTACAACATTTAAATTGCTGCAAGCTAATTTCCGAGTGGCTGACGTGGCAACCCGAAACTCCAGGAGCTGCGGAGGGTGGCTGGGGCAGGCTGGTGGAGCTGGGGGGCTGGTGGGGCTGGTGGGGCTGGGGAGCTGGGGGGCCTGGGAAGATAAGCATTTGTCGTAAAAATCTCCGCATGAGGAGATGCGCTGGAAATCGAGGAGAAAGTCAATAAAACTTTAAAATAATTTCTGCTCAATTTAAATGAGGAAATTCTGGCAGGAGGATGGGCGAATCTTTTTGGGGGGAAAAGCTAGAACTCTCGAGGTCTCAATTACGAGTGCGAGGCCATGGAATGTGGTGTGGGGGGGGGGCGGCGGGGGCGTTTTTAATGAGCGCGCCGCAGGGGAACAATTAAAAAACGTAACGTGATCAAAATTTGAAATGTCTTTTTGGTCCTTGACGTCTCTGTCGCTGTCTCTGTCGCTGTCTCTGTCGTAGGCCGGTTCCCGGTTCCCGCTTCCCAGTTCCCGGTCGCCCCCGAAATTAGGCAAAGTGCTGTGGCAAAAAAAAAGGAAAATACGTAACGGAGCCCATAAAAAGAGAAAAACTGCTCCGAACATCAAGTTCGTAAAATTTTAATGAGTTTCATTTGGTTTTTCCGCGGCTGTTAATGCTTCTCTCTGCTCTCTGTCTCTCCCTCCCTCTCTCTCTCTCTCTCTCCGCCACTCCTCTGTGAAATGATGCGAAAAAATGTTAATGTAAATTTATATACGAATATAATGCGTTGAACAAGGAATAAATGCGCTTATAAATAAATAAATTAAGACAGAGCCCGGTCGCGGTCCCAGTGCCAGTCCCGGTCCCGGTTCCAGGCATTTTCCCCAGAAAAATTCCCGCGGAAAATGTTGTTCATGACACAATTTCAATACTTGGCATGCGTGAATTTTCCCAATGAATTTTCCAGCAGTCGAAATGGTAAAAGGCCAGACAATCAAAGGGGACAAGGAGTCTCAAAGTCTCGGGGAAAGCTGAAACGGGATTAAACTGTCACAATTTCTCAATTTCTCAATTTGGGTATCCTCTTCACTGTTTTTTTTCTCTTCCTATCTTTCCTTCTTTCTTTCCTTCTTCAGCAAGGAATAAGTGGATGAGGAATGACTCTCGGATACTTTGCAGAACTTTTTCTGTTCGAAATATTCAACGATCCGAGTTTTTCGGCATTGTAAAACAGCTCTGTGGAGATAAACAGATAAGCCTGTCCCTGTCCCACCTGCAGGTCGACATCGAAATTCGAAAATATTCGCGCACGTCGTGACAGGCAAAGGAAGAGAGTGAGCTTAGGCGAAAGAGCGCAGAGCGACAGAGCGACACAGCGACAGAGCTTCAGAGAGAGTGAGCTTGCGTGAGAGAGAGAGAGTGGATCGCAAGCAAACTTAAAGTCGAATGTCAACGGTAAATACGGAACAAAAACGAAGCCACAGACACAGCCTTCACGGATTTATTTCGAGTTAATTCTTTTTCCAAGTCGAGCACGGGACAGGGACAGGGACACCCACCGCCTGCCACAAGTACGAGGATGAGTAATTGGGCAGCAGGACACTCTCTCTTACCCCTTCCAATGGGGTTATGTGATAATTTGTTGGACGTGGATAATGAAAGTCGTGCTGGAGGAGGGGGCGGGCCAGCCCTCGTCAAATGTCAAGTGCATAATTACCATATAAAACAGAGAGAGGGACGAAAATCCAGTAGCAGCGGCAGCAGCAGCAGCAGCAGCAGCAGCAGCGGGAGGAGGGGAATGGTCAAAACTTAAGGTTCAACTGGGAAATGGGAAAGGCCGGTGGTGGGGTGGGGGGCGATGGTGTTGTGTTGATGTCACTAAACACAATGAGAATACGGGACAATGGGACGGACGGTGGGAGCATGGGATCTGTCAGACCTTTTGACCGGGGCCATGGGACAATAATAGGCCAAAGCACCCAAAAATGAACAGCTCACCAAAGAGACAGCAACAGCAACAGCAACAGAAACAGAAAAACAGGGACACAGCAGACGAGCAAGAGAGAGAGAGAACAGCAAACCAGCGACAGAGACAAAAGGTTAATTACAACAAAAGAAACAGCAACAAAAGGCAATCATGAAATGATCAAATTAATAAAGAGCTGCAAACAATCGAGTACTGCTCGTATCGGAGAGGGGTGGGGGGCGGGTGATTAGAGCTGCTCTCTATGGATTGGGGAGGGAGTGGGAAACGTGAAAAGTGTATGGGAAAATTGCATTGGAAAAATTACAGTCGAAATGGAAACAAATGTGTGCGAGCAGTTTGCCGAAGTTGTGGCTGCTAGAGATGGCCAGTGCAGCGGCAGTGAGGCACGAAACATATCCGATAGTTTCACCACTTGGAGGCGAGTGAGCCGGGGGCTGTGCTATTTATCTACTTACAACTTGTTTTTGTACTTGTAAGATTATACGAGCACCTATAACTTTACTCCTTCCATCTCTATTCGTATCTCCTTTCACGAACATGTGTGTGGGTGGTTTACCGCTTAAGCTATCGCAACTATCGCATCTATCGCATCTATCGCTGGTCGCATAAGGGCCATCCCTAGCTTGTGGTGACTGCCTGGAAATGGAAACAAACATAAATGTAATTTATTTGCGTGTAATAAACCACAAAACAAAACTCGAGTCTCTGAGTGGCAGAGACCGAGTCTCCCTCAGCCGTCTCCCGTCTCCCGTCTCTCATCCCTGCCGCTCTGCCACTCGACACCCGTGCCACCCCGTTTCAATTTCGGACAGCTGCTCCGCTCCGTAGCCTCCAGCTTGGCTCGGCTCGGCTCAGCTCGGCTCGGGAAATGTGGTAGTCGAGTGGAAAAAATAATAACAGAAACATTTGATTGTGAAAATTAAAAAGATGATTTCTCACACGCGCGCTCTCCCTCTCTCTCTCTCTCTCTTGCCACACTGGCATCATCATCATCATCAACATCATCTCCAACGTGGCACGTTGATGGGTTCTGTTCGGTTCGGTTCGGTGCGGGAATGATGATGAGGATGACGACGATGACGATGACGATGACGGTGGCACAGTGGTCCAGGCATATAATATTAGTGCGAATGATGATGAAAACAAACAGATGGAATGATTATTGCAAATGGGAAGCGGGTCGGAGAGCTGTTCAATCCACCGATAACATGGATATTTGATAGATTTCAGAGGGTTACGGTTCTTAAGGGGAAAGGATATGCAAGCATAGGGAATTCCGAGGGATATCTGTTCACATAGAATCATAACAAGTTAAGATTAAAGAGTAAGTATCTTAGATATTACGAATTCTG
Source organism: Drosophila helvetica (assembly GCA_963969585.1). Lineage (NCBI taxonomy): Eukaryota > Metazoa > Arthropoda > Insecta > Diptera > Drosophilidae > Drosophila > Drosophila helvetica. The sequence continues at coordinate 50,851,208 of OZ018401.1, read as the reverse complement.
AATATTAAATCGATAATAAATCGATTTATCTTGTAGATAATACTCTAATGATGCTTCCCAGCGAATGTTAAATGAAATAGTATCTCCAATTGAGAAAATGCCATCCATATGAGCACAGGACACCCCGCCAATCCCTCTGCACCCACAGTTCCTCAGGTCTCGTCCCAGTGTACGGAAGATCCGATCCGATACGATACGATACGATACGAGTGTTTGTGCAGCAGCCGTCGTAGTTGCATGTTGACAGATAAACAAAAACAACGTTCGGGATGAATAGGTAACGGCAACGGCAACGGCAACAGCAACGGTAACGGCAATCCCGGAGAGCACCCCATTAATGCTTATTACACAACAACAATCTCCGAGCTCCGAGCAGCAGAGCCCAGCCCACCCCCCGAGCCGCAGTGGCGGTGGCAGCTACAGCCGCGCGAATGCGCGTGATTGCGTGCCACTGCTGCCACGGAATGGCAGATCCCGGCCAGGAGCCGTCGTCGTTGTCGTTGTCGTTGTCGTCCCCGTCCCGTGCCTCAAGTGTCGAGCGTGTCGAGCGAATTCTTGTTTACCGTTGTTGCAATTGTTTTCGCCGTCATTATTATCGCTGCAGCACTGCCTCATACATGGCCATGCTCGGTGTCGGTCTCGGTCCTGTTCCTGGTCCTGTTCCTCATCCTCATCCTCTTGCTCATGCTCATGCTCATCGTCATGCTTGTCCCTGTCCTCCACAACGGATTGTTGAGCGCTCAAGTGCTGTGGCAAATTCGTTTTGAACGCCACTCCAGGCGCCCGTCCAGCCAGGGATACGTGAGAGGCATGCCTCTGGTACTGGTACTGGTGCTGCCACTGCCACTGCCACTGGTAGGGCATTGTTCGGCTTGCATGTTGATTACACTTACTCCTGCTCGTATGCGCCCCGGCGGCGGCGGCACAGTGCCGGCGAACTATGCGCTTTCGAGCACTTAAGAGCAGAACAGGAGCAGGAGCAGGAGCAGCTGGTAGCTGGGAGCTGGGAGCGGACGAAGGCGAGGCCTCCTGCACGGATGAGTGAAACGTGGAAATGGCAATGTAATTTTTCCCGTGTAGGTGGTAGGATGTAGGTGGGTGGGTGGGTTTTGGTGGGTAGGTGGGTGGGTGGTAGGTGCTGCTGCAGTCCTTGCTGCACTTTGCCTCCTATCTTATGGGATTACATTAAAACGTCTTCGGGATGGAGGAGCTCAGCCCAGAAATAGAACAAGAACCAGAACCAGAACCAGTGCCAGAATCCGCAATGGAATCCGAACTGGGTGGCCGGAGTGGGGGGTGGGGGGCGGGGGCCGTGCATGTTGCTCGTCCATCTTCATTTGGATCCGCAATTGTTTACTGACAACATGGCAGCATTGCAGATTGTACTTGAATGCGGGCCAGGACGATGGCTGCCCGGGGAGTAGGAGTAGCGCTGGTGCTCGCAGGACCTGTGGCAGGACCGACTGGCAGCAATTCCCATAATACATGTACATGTACCTGGGATGCTCGCTGCGGTTCGTCTGTGAAGGCAACTTATCTGCTCATGTATCTCTGTATCTTTGTATCTTTGTATCTTGCGGGCAACCAAGTTACAAATGTGTGAATAGAAATATACATATATAAATATTGTAAGTCGTCTGGAATGTTGGGATACTATTCCTGCAATAAATACAGAAACAATACCATTCAGTATCCCAAAGCATCCCGAAATGATCACTTACTCGGCAGATCCTCAGCATTACTTCGGAGCATTAAAGGGGAGACAGTCAACCCATTCGGAATACACTCGGAACAGTACAACACGAGCCCCAGGGCTAACCGGCCACCTCATTATCAGCAGAACTCCCCCGCACCTCCTGCAGGGCAACTGGAACTGCCATAGCCATAGCCATAGTCATAGCCCGTCCTAATTGGATCGTTAGCCAACCCCAACCCCAGCCCCAACCCCACAGAGCAGACATAATTGGTTCAAGAGAGAGGGAGAGGGAGAGAGAGGGGAGAGACGAAGGTTACCTGCAACTAATGTCAACCGAAATGGAAACGGAAATGAAAGTAAAAACGCTTTCGATTAGCCCTTCGCCAAGGTGTGCGGGAAGCGGCGGAAGGGGAGGGAGGGGTGGCCCCACATGCGGGGTCTGGGGCCTGGGGCTTGTCAGAGTTTCGGGCAATTAAATGCAAAGAAGCCGGGCCCCCTGCCCCAAGCCTCAGGCCCCAAATAGGTGTCAACCGAGTGCTCCGGGTCATTCCGTTCCCACAATGGACAGTGGATGTTGAGGCGCAGCGACTGCCAAATTGGATCGGGCTAATGCCCAGCAACTGTCATGTGCAGTTAGGCAAACACGGCATAAAGTACACTCTCTCGCACACACACACACACACCGCACACTCGACGCTAAAAGTTAACGCACGCGACGCCATTAGGCGCAACTTGCCCTGCACTGGCAAACCAAACACCTAGCCTCCCCGCTCTCCGCTCCCTGCTCCCCACTCCTCTCCCCTCCACTCCGTTCCCATTTCCATTTCCATCAGGCAGGCAACAGAAACGACAGCAACGACAGCAACGACAGAGAGCCAAACAACTTTGAACATTTTCGACAAACATGTCACACATTCATATGCGGAACGCACCTTGCCCCTGCCCCTGCCCCTGCCCCTGCTCCTGCCACTGCCACTGCCCCGCCTGCCACGTACACAAGACTTTTGGCGGCACAGTGGGTGCCATTGTTATTCTTATGGGTTATTTGGAAAATAAATATTCGTTTTGCTCGCGGCAGATCATTGAGTGAATCTCAAACTAAAGTCGAACTATCTTGGGAATTATGTAGATGGGAATACAAGGAGATGGATAAGATCGATTAACTGCACAATCGAATGCCCCATCTAATGCCAATCGTAATATCTCCTTTAACCCAATCTTTCGGCTTCGTTTTTGCCACATATTGAGGGTCTGTTGCCCCACTGCCGCGGCACTTGACACCACATCCACATGAGCCTGAGCACTATGCGACCTGACAACGGCTATCGCTATCGTTCCTGCCCAGCACTTGCTGTCTCTCTCCCGCTCTCCCGCTCTCCCGCTCCCTCTAGTGTCGCCACAAACATCGATCGAAATCGAATCGAATCGCACGACGACGGAGCTGTGCTGTGTGCTGTGTGCTGTTGCTTCGGTCGGGGCCCTTCAATCAGCTGTCAAATGAAAATGTCAAAATATCAAAAGTGAAAAAGGCAAAGTAAACTTGGGCCCGGGTCTGTCCGGGGTCGGGTCGGTCCGTCTCGAGCCCATTATTGTTGTATTCTTCTTCGCTGCCGCAGAACAGGCCTTTTAAGAGGTCCCCTGTTCTCTTCATACTTATGTATGTATGTATGTATGCAGTTGTTTGTATTCATACATTCATACATTCATACATGGATTTATACATATGTATTCATATGGATGAGTGTTTGGTATCGTTTGGTCCGCTGATTCGTTAGTTTCGTTAGTTCGTCATGCAATCAGTCAGTCAGTCAGTCAGTCAGTCAGTCATCCACTCACAAGTGACAGTCCGCCAGTTGGACAGTTCGACAGTCACCGACAGCAGCGACGACGACGACGACAACGACGATGTTCGCCTCTAAGTGGCCCTAAAACGGGAGAGGAGAGACGAGGGAAGGAAACATATAGAAAATAAAACTCGAAATGTATGCAGGCAGGCGGGCGGGCAGGCGGGCAGGCGGGCGGGCAGGCAGGCCCTACAAAATCAACAGAGACGACGAAACACAACACACACACACACACACATACCCATACCTGTGCATACATACATGTATGTAGATATTATGTACAGCATACATATATGTATGCAGAACCATTGAGGGTAACAAGTTGACAGGGCTGCCCCTGTGAGGAGAGGGGGTGGGGGGCAAGGTGTTTGCCGTTACACAGGTCTAGAATCTAGATCCACAATTGAAAGGTTCTGCACGGTTACCTATGCCGATGGATACGGGCAGGAGGGTGGCCTATTAATTAGGCCTTATGACTCATAAAGAAAATCACCCTCCCCCCTACCCCCACGGCATACAGTACACACTAGACAAAAATCTACAGACTGTTTCTGTCAATCAAAGTGGCCCTTTCCTATGCTGTCCAAATGAATTGAAGTTTTATACAAGTCTACATTATTCCACAAATACATACCTATGAAAGTTGCCAAATTCCATTCGTCCCAGAAGTATTCCACGCCCGGTATGCTGTTGGTCCGCAACGCCTGGGGCTGGTACCGCTACAGTGCCTCAAGAAAGTGAGTCTGCAAAGAAAATAGCACACATCCTGACACTACTCGCATATTATCCGCTTTCAACACCAAACCCACATCGAACGCACCCCAATCCTTGCTGAAAAATTAATGCCCTGAAACTGCAAATATTGTTCGTGGCGGGAAAGACAGACTCGTATTTACTCGACAAGAGACAAGCTATTATGGGGGGCCGCTTGATCGGATTAGGAACTAAAAACTTTCAATTGAATTTGCCACAATGCCCACCCCATTGTGGGGGGGGGGGGGGGGGGTGTTTGCTTTGACCATTTTTAATAAAGCAAGAAAAACCATCTTCAAGGAAACAGACAATAACGGCTGGGAATAGCCCAATATCCAGGCGATTGTTATGGCAGAACTTTGTTAATCTAAAAAGTCCGAGAATCCGCGAATCCGCGAATCCGAGGCACAAGTGGTGGCATTATGAACCACAGATGTCGGGGCAAACATATAGAACCAAGAGCAGAAACTGCAATGAATAAATCTCCACTGTAAATATTGGGAAAACGAATCTCTTCGAGACGGCAATCGGCGGACACCTCGACTGGCCACATCATGTGCCACATCCGCGCTACGCCTATGCCTATGCCGGATAGGAATGTGCCCCGGCGGATCCCAGATCCGAGCTGTGCGAATAGTGAGCATTCATTTCTTTCGCTGATGGACATGGACACACGTTTGACATTCGATTCTGGTATTCCGTTTGGGGGGGGGGGGGGGGGTCTGAGGGTGCCAACTATGCATGCACATCTCTGTGGCCGCAGATGGTTCGTGTTTTATGGACTCTGAGATTCGGAGAGACCTGATTTCATGCGGCTTCCTTAATTTGGTACACCTTTCTGGCCACTGTCCACACTTTCCACACTGTCCGCTGTCCGCTGTCCATTATCCATTATCTCTATCCGTCGGCGTCACAAATCAATGGCTTCGCAGAGTCTCACGAATCGAACGGCCGGACGGTCCGTCCGTCGGTCGGCCCACAGGCCCATAAAAGACCCTCGACTGCGGCTGCGACTGCGACTGCGGCCCTACCACCATTTATGGGCTGTGCCCCATTGTACTATCAATATTTTTCGGGCTCCTCTTCGTTTTATTATTTTATTATATATTTTCTTCTTTTTTCTGTGCTCTTTGGGCATGTCGTGGCATTAGCTCGGTTTTACATACGGGTGTGGGGTACGGGTACGGGTATTCGGCGTGTGGGTGTTGCTCGTGCTCTTAACGGGTTTCTCTGGCTTTAACGGTTACTGCCGCTCGTTTACGACTCTTTTATTGCTATTATTAATGCCCGAATCTTCCATTTTCGGCTGTGTGATCTATTGTCTGCTGGCTGGGTGTCTCCGGGTGTCTCCGGGTGTCACCTTCGAAAACTCAAGTTGAATGCACACACTACACACACACAGATACGATGTGATAATCGGGCAGCAGCTTGAACCATATCGACACACAATTGTACTCCCAAGTTGGGCAGTTCCCCCCGAAGGTCCACCACGACCCAAAATGTAGAATGTAAAAATCAAAGCGAAATACTTTGAATATTCACAGCTCTTCCTCAATTAGGAGAGCGAGATATGGGGCTCGAACTGGGAACAACCAGAAGTCTTTCGACGGTTTTGTATTTATGTGCAGGTGCATATTCCCCTCTCAAGAGCACTCTTATCGCGCAGCTGTGGCTCCAGTAGCAAAAATAGCCGTAAAATAAATACAGCAGAGCCCGCAAATACCTATTAGCCGTACATTTTTGCTTTTTTTCTAATTTAACGTAACGCCACATAAAGATACATTTAGTCTTTTTGTGTCTGTGCTGTCGACGCCAAGTGCTTGAGAGTTTGCTTCCGAATAAATCTTCAACAAGGCAGCTGATTGCAGGGAAAGTCACGAGGCTCATACAGTTGCTTTATTTCATATACATTTTCCAAGTTGCGCAACGTAACGCCCAGATTGTAGGTAAAATTCAGGAATAGAAAGGTTGATCCAGTCCAACAAAGAAAAGGTAAAGAAAGCTTAAAGGAACAAGCCCCTTGGAGGATACACAAACTCCGTTTGAGAGAGAAGAATAACCCTGCCGAAAAGGTCAGTCCAACTTCTGGAGAAGGCCTTGAAAACAGTCAAAACTGCTTTGCCACACGACCCCCAGAAAAGAGTACATTTTGTGGAGATAAGGCCTTCAGAATATGGTACATTATCTTTGGAAAATATCTGTTTGAGAGACGATATAAGTATCCAAGCCAAAGCCAGCAGCCCGCAATTGTCGATGGAACAATAGTGGCCAAGCGAGTGAGCCGGGGGTAGGCATGGGGCTTGCCTCTAAGTATTTATATCATTTCGTTATTGAGTTTTGGTGAATGCTTAGTATTTTCTGCACAGAAATACCGCTTAATACCAACTACTTTGTCCATTTAGATGGTACTTGGCCCCCATCCCTGGCCCCCATCCCTGGCCCATAATCGACAATTGGGATCCGTGAACCCCTTAAAGAGTCTTCAGCCTTTGAGGCAACAATTCTGTTGAATTTGTGTTGGCCACACAAAAGTCGCCGGCAATCTTTAAAGCGTATTCCCTTTTTTATGGATTTATGGACAGACAATCCAGAATTTCCATCCATCCCATTTTGAATTGAATATTTCAATCAAATCCGCGTCGCCGCTCCAAATTACAACATAATTTTCTGATCTTTTTCGCTTTTCACAATTTCCGCATTTCAAATTAATTTCTACGAGGCACACCCACACCCACACCCACCCCCACACCCTTCCCCTCCCCACCCCCGCGACCAGCGAGCCACGGCCACGGCCACGGCCATTCCCGCCACCCGATGAACGCTGGATGGGAATATTAAAAAATTCGAAATCTGTTTAATGTGTTTACTCGACCAACTGCCAATAGGACGAGTGCGAGGACGAGGACGAGTGCGAGTACGAGGAGGAAAATTTCATTAAAAGGGAAAGGAAAGCAAGGCCGGGCTGGGCCGGGCCCAAGGAGGAGGATGTAGATGTGGATGTGGATGTGGATGCGGATAGGGCGGATGCGGATAGGGCGGAGGCGGGGGCGGACAGAAATTGTGGCGACTCATGGCGCAATCGTCAATTATGGCCGACAAGGAGCAGCAACAAAGGAGAAAGCGAGACCCGAAAAAATATTGTGTTCGATAATCAAACCGAAAATGTGCACAGCTTGAGTCAAAATAACGCAGCAGCAGCAGCAGCAAGCCATGAATGTGCCAGAAGAGGGTGGGGCACCGGGGGGGGGGAAACGGTACAAAACAGGACAACAAAAGGCACAGAAAGGCACAGAAAGGCACAGAGGGGGCTGGGCTGGGCAGCGGCGGACTTTTAAGCAGCAGGATATGCGTACATTTTCCTCCATACATCCTCTACATCCTCTGGCATATTCCCCGTTTTTTCTACTCCTTTTTCTCCACTTTTTCTTCTGGCCTTCTTTCCTGGCAATTTGCCACCCGCCGCACGCGTCGTCGTCGTCGTCGTCGTCGACGCTGACGCTGAGGCTGACGTTGCCGGGCCCATAATTAAATTACATATATTTATACAGGGTGTTCGTGGAATGCAAAGGGTATGCTGCACATGCACACAATGGGAAGCATTTTCTGCCGTTTTAAAATCTGCCATTGGGATTGCCATTTGCTGGATTTGTGTATCTATCTATCGAAGCGCGTGAGCCGGGGGTGGGCGCTGTAGTCAATCCATAACCCTCCGTTATGCCAGTAATTTCGGGGATACAAATGGGAAAATATTACCAACTACTCGCAATATTTGAAGCGATTTAGTGGGGTATCCTTTTGTCGTTATATCCTTCTAGTGCGGGTCCTTAGCTGTTTAGTTTTGTGTGTGTTACCGAATGAGTGTGTGTCTTTGTGTGCGTGTGTGTGTGTGTGTGTGTGCTGACTTGCTTTTCCTATTGTGTGCCCCTTGTTCTTTTTTCAAGGCTACTCCCTGGGCTGCAACCCCCCAGCCCCCCAGCCCTCCAACCACCCACTCCCCACTCCCTTCTGCCTTCTGCCTTCCGCCTTCCGCCATGACTTACACAACGAGAACGAGGCGGAAAAACTTGGAAAATGTGAAAATAAATATTCCCCGTCCACGGCCCAGGCCCAGGCCCAGGCCCAGGACACAGGCCCAGGACCCCCCCTCCCCCAGTCCGCAGTGTGTAAATGTGAAATATGTAATCACCAAAATGTTGTTTTCGTTATTTAAGTAATTACGTTTTTATTTGCGGTGTACGGAAATTATGGGATTGCTTTTGCGGTGCGCCTACAAACGGGCCCCACAGCCCCATCGCCCAATCGCCCCATCGCCCCATCGAAACTGATATCCTGGTGGCCCATAAGGACGATGATGGCCCCCTATTAATGCCCCAAAATAATGTGATTTTAATGTTGAATGTTATGTGATCATGCAAATGCCATGGAGGGTGGGGTTACAATGATCTATATTCGTATTATTCCGATTGATTCGCTTGTGGATTCACAGCAGAGCAGAGCGAATATTCGCGCGGATATTTTCCATATTTTCTGAGACAACGGACTCATTGCTTTGAGGCCTTTGAAGCCCCTCTGGAGATTGACACAGTCGTATGGGGGAAAGGTATCTTCCAATCTGTCCCTGGGGAAATTCCACTTGATATATGTGCATGGAGTGATCCGGAAAACTCCAATTGATATACGGTGATCCAGCAAATGGGGTCAAAGGGGCGGTTAGACCCTCCTGCCCAACCCCAATGTCGCATTTGGGACTCGTGGAATGACGGAAGCCAGTCAGTCCTCGGCACAAATGAAGTCCAGCAGCCGCTAAGCGGCAAGGACTGGCAAGGACTGGCAGGGACTGGCAGGGACCAGCTGTAAGCTCTCCCAATGAGCGGTCCAGATGAGTGGGATTCGAAATGAGATGAAATCGAATCGCCGACAGCTGAGGGACGGACCACATCGCATGGGCATGGGCATGGGTATGGGCATGGGCATGGGCAGAAATGTGACCTTGAATCGCTGCGCATCGCATCGCATCGGCAGGCAGGCAGGCAGGCAGGCAGGCAGGCAGGCAGCCTGTGGAAAGGACTCGGATTACGAATGCGCCGCGCGTGACTTCCAGTTAAGTCCTAATTATGTCAGTAACTCATCCGAGATTGCTGGCACGGGCACACGGGCACGGGCCCCATGCAGCCAGGTTTGGTCCCTGGCAAAGGATTTCGAGAGCGAGCTAGCTGCGTGCCTGCCACGTTCGCCGTGTGGCAAAGGACAAAGTACAATGGACAACGGACAAAGGGCCGGTGGGCCGGTGGGCAGGGATAGGGCGATGACGCAATTTCCAAAAGATTTGCAGCCGAAACACACTGAAAATCGAAAGGTGGCAGTCCACAGCCCACAGGCGACACAGCCCACAGCCTCCCGTCGTCAGCGGTGTCCTTCGATGCAGATCCGCATGGCGAATGCCGAGTGCTCCCTGTCGATTCGGGGGTTGATTCGCCACCCAGGCAGCCGGCACTCGTCCTTCCACTCATCGCCCTAACCAGATTTCAGCTATTATAATGATGCGATTCCTGCAGGCCGCAGGAACAACCCCTGGGCAGGCACTGGGTTCTGGATACTGGAGACTGGAGAATGGGTACTGCGTTCTGGGCACTGGGTACTGGATACTGCGTCCTGGATCCTGGGCCATCAGTCAGTCAGTGAGTCAGTGGTTCGGCCCAGCCCACTCACCCAGTTATGAGTGTCAGTCAGGAGTGCGTCAGTGGCTGTGTTCCCTGCGTCCTGCGTCCTCATGCGTCATGCGTCGTGCGTCGTGCGTCCTTGGTCCTTGGTCCTGCCATCGCGCTTAGCAACAAGCGATAAATTTTGGAGTGTACATAGTATATGCGATAGGTAAAGCAGAGTCGAATCAAGCGCCCGAATTTCGCCCCGGCATCTGGCATCTCGCATCTCGCATCACGCATCTGGGTTGGTGGTGGGCCGCGGATGCATCCCCCGAATCGACAGTGTTTCAACCCCCGAGATGCCAGCACTCAGGGGGGTGGGGAGAGCAGGAAGAGGAGAGGCGAGAGCAGTTACAGCAAATGCCATGGAAAATTCCATGCATCCGCCAAAATGTGTATTAACCAGCGACGCAGGCATATGTACATATGAATGAATGAATGAACGAATGAATGAATGAATAAATGAAGGAATCTATGAACTAAGTGGAAGGACGGGAGGGGGTTTCTGTGGAAACACGCACAATGGTCGTCATTACACCCTTCTCCTTCGTTTGATGTAAGTGGAAAGTGAAAGGAAACGGCCCTGAATGGAGCCATTGCTGGATGTACGCTTGATGTAAAGCCAAAGAGAGAGAGAGAGCTGTTGTCAGGCCATCTTGCGATCTGTGGGGATCTGTTCCCGTCTTGGAGTAATCCTTTCTGAGGCCAATTTAAGTCCTTGCCAAAGTACGCGGAGTCTTTCCCTTGACTGCCGTCACTGGCATTCCGGAAATGTTTGAGTTACTACCGAAGCCAGCCCCCAGGTTTCTCGTAACTGGGGACTTATGAGCGACTTATGGGGGTACCTGTGGGGGGTGTCCTCGGACTGATTATAAAACTCTCTCTACCTCTCGCTGGGCGCCTCCGCTCCAGCTGCCGCCGAGTTGGGGTTTCTGTTGCCATAATCATCTTAATAATTTCACAACTCATGTCTTTATTACATTTCTCTCCGCTGTGCCCACAGCCAGTGCCACTCCCACATCTCCCACATCTCCCATCTCCCACAGCCACTGCCACTGGCACTGGCGGCACCGCATTATAATTTCCCTGCCCTGCCCTGCCCTGCCCTGCTCTGCTCTGCTCTGGTCGGATCTTCTCTCGGTGGAATTTTTTAATTTCAACGAAGCAAAGTATCTTATGCCCAGGGAGCAGGAGGGAGAGCAGGAGGAGGGGGAGCAGGAGGAGCTCTGGCAAAGTACGTATCTCCATGCGTGTGCTGCATGCCCCGACGCATTTCCACGGCCGTTTCCCTGTGCGTACTCTGGGTAGACGCTTTTCATCAAAGATTTTCCATTTGCTCGGGGCCCTGGCACTCACATCAACTTCGCCACGTCGTAATTTAATCCCTCAGCGCTTTTCATGAAAATATGGCGCTATATGCCACAGCCCAGCCGGTGCAGCACTTCCCCCCCACCCCCCATGGTGCGGCTTTTCCATCTCAGCCTCTCAGCAGGTGACCCAGAGCGGTGCTTGCTACCCTTGAAAGAAGAAAGAAAACCCCTACCCAAGATAATTCTCAAAAGTCTTTCCATCGAAAGGCGAAAAGATCGAGGCGCAGTTCGAGGGGAGTTGCAATTATCCTTCCCCTGGGGGTGCCTCAATGGGAGTGCTCCTTGACGGAAGTCCTTTCTGATCGAACCATGTCCCCGGGGCATCCAATAGCCGATCCATTCGAGGGGCAAGGGCTCTGCTAGTCCTCAACTCGTACTATATTTGAATACATCCATCGCTGGTACTGTATTCCCCTACATAACACCATACCAATCACTGGCATAGTTCTCCCAAGCAAACCAATCCATACCCACACATACTCGTATGCTCGAGTACTCATATGCACCCACTCTTGGCTCGATTTGCTCGGTTTTCGTGTGTATATTCCTTGAACACATTCTCCGTTGTCATGTTTATTTGTGTCCCATTATAGACCCATATACCATATGAGACGCCATAGATCTCGCCCCCAAACAGCGGATTCCGGTGCCTGCTGCGTCTCGGGATCTAAATTTAGAATGGTTCCAAACAGGTTCCATGGCCCTGCCTCGTATCCCCATCCCAGTCCGTGCACATGCCACGTTTTTCTGAACCCGAACTAATTTTAATGTGCCTCCTCCTCCTCCTCCTCCTCGGACTCCCTCTGGAAACATTTCAAGGTCTATTGGGCGGGGGATCTGCAGTCGGACGACCCTTTGGTTGGGTTGGTGTCATCGGGAAAGGGTTCGGGCTCCCACGGGGCTCCCAGTCAAGAGTTCAGCTGATGCAATCCCCGGATCTGTCGGGGATTCCACACTCATCCAAGGCCCACAGAGACGTAATTTTCGAGTAGATTGCGAATTATTTCACACTGAGAGATAACATATAAATTATATAGGAATAATGGTTCACCGACTTCGTTCCCCGCTCAACCCGAACCGGGAACCATTTGGCGATCCCCTCCACCGAGGATACCCTTATTGCCGTCCCCTTATTTATGCCGTTTCCACTGTGACTTTTCATTTGCAGAGCACCCGATCGTCGGCTCGACTGTGGAGTGCCCCAGACATCGGACGATCGCACACCGATAACCTATGCGAGCGGCGGACTAGTCAAAACAGCCGCCAAGTGGATCCCACAGATAGCCGCAGCTCTGGCCACAGAGAGCCGGCGCCACAGCCAGAGCCACAGCCAGAGCCAGTTCCGGGCGATCAGCCAGCGAGTGCGCACCTTCGAAGGCGATTGGAAAATGCATGCGATAGAGACGTCCAGCGGGGGGCTGCTCCATGGGCTGGCCCCCACCTCGTACGTGCCCTGCGTGAGCTATGCCACCTGCCAGAAGGAGACTGATCCGGCGGAGCGGCGGGTGGGCGTGCTGGTGCGGGAGCGGACGGCCAAGCGGCAGTTCTTCTACGGCCTCGAGATGGTGGCCATGGACGGGGACAAGCCCACCTGCCTGGACTTCAACGCCTTCCTGCCCGTGCTGCCCACTCTCGTGAGCATCGTCTGGCTGGGCTCGTCCTACTGCGCCGTGAATCCCATCGATGAGGTGAAGAGCTTGCAGCTGGCCCGCAGCATGGAGAAACGCGTCGCGGTCATGCCCCATCTGTCCTTGCACTGCTTGACCCAGGAGCGGCTCGACCAGTTCCTTTCCCTCAACTTTACCAACGTCCTGGCCGTGCGCGGGGACTCGGTGCAGGAGGGCCAGAGCTTCACGTACAGCCAGGAGGTGGTGCAGTACATTCGGCGGAAGCGAGGCGGTAAGTGGCGGATGATGACAGGACCGACCTCAGAGCCCACCAGTAATCATCCTCCCATCCCCATCCCCATCCCCGCAGACAGCGTCTCCATTTGCGTGGCAGGCTACCCCGAGGGATACACCAACCAGACCGTCCCCCTGGATCCCGCCAAGGTCATGAAGTATCTCAAGGAGAAGGTCGAGGCCGGAGCCGACTGCATCGTCACTCAGATGTGCTATAGCTCCGAGAAGATAATCCAGTTCGTCAAGGACGTGCGCGGGGCCGGCATTACGGTCCCGATTCTGGTGGGTCAAACGGTGGCCGACAGCTTCCGCACCTACTGCGTGTCGGAGATTATAGCCGGAGTGCGCCTGCCGCCCGAGCTGCGGGAGGAGGTGGCCGCGATCCAGTCGGACGCGGAGCGCGTCTCCCAGTTCTTTGTTCAGCTGACCATTCGGATCATTCGCGAGGTCCTCGACGCCGACGTGGGCATCTTTGGCATTCAGTTCTACACCTTCAACCGATTCGCCCCTGTCCAGGCGGTGCTCAAAGAGCTCCGCGCCCTGGACATCCTCAAAGAAGACAGCGAACACTGAATTGTGATTAAGTCCAGAAATAAAATAAAATAAAATAAAGTACCAGTAATCTCAGGGCTCTCGATTGGGGACCCGAGCTTCCAGGGGATCAGATCAGATTTCCTGTCAGTGCCAACATTCGATTTCGTTTCGGGCCTTAAGTCTAATGCACATCCATTAGGGGTTGGCTAGAAACCCGGCAAGGAGGGAGAGAGAGAAAGGCCTGGCCTGGTGGTGCAACCCTTTCTTTGACCAAACGCAAATGATGCGACTGACACAGCTAATGGCTAGGGCCCAGGGTCCAGGGTCCAGCCCTATCCAAAGCCCAGTGTCCAGTCCTGCTCAGAAGGTGGGCATCTGCATGGCTCGGATTGTGGCTGCAGCTGGCCGCAAAACGCAAAACGCAAAACGCAAAACGCAAAACCAGGAAAAGAGGATGACGAATGCGTATGTGTATGTGTATGTGTATGGGCACGTGTATGCGTATGTGTATGTGCCTGGATGAAACCCCTTTTTGCGTGTGCGAATCCCGAGGAGAGGACACGTTCGCCCTGCACATCTGTATCTGAAAACGTGCAGCTTTTGTGCGTCATAAACGTCAGTCAATGTCAGAAGGGCCTCAAAAATTCGAAATGCGTAGATGCTCGAGGAGCTCGTATTTTTTGATGGTTTTCATCCGGAATAATAGAACTGTTGCGTCATGGCACACCTTCTGCTGGGACTTGCCTAACCGAGGAGGGTTGATGTTCAGGCTCACGTTGATACCGCTGCCAATGCCAATGCCAATGCCTCTGCCACTGCCTCTGCCTCTGCCAGCCGTCAGAGAAGGCCGTACAAAGACGCATTGAAAGGTCTTTTGACAAACACAGCGTTTGACATTTGTAACTTGCGGTTGATCGGCCACGGAGAAGGGATAAGTGCCACCCAGCCCGCCACCCCGCCACCCCGCCACCCCGCCAGCCCGCCAGCCCACAGTTCTTTCTCCCAACTCCCGAATACCGACTCCAAGGGGTTGACGCATGCCCCAGCCCAGCTCAGCCCAGCCCAGAAAGGCTAAAAGGTTTTTCTGCCATGACTTCAAATCCAGGCCCCGCTCCTCCTCCTTCGGCTCCTGCTGCTGCTGCTGCTGTTCCTCCTCCTCCTCCTCCTCCTCCTCCTCCTCCTTCTCCTCCTCCCGGTTTTCGCAGCTGTCGCTGAAGTCTGAAAAATGATGTGCGAATGCGAATTTCCCTTCGGTGTTTGTCAGTTTCTTTGTTTGTTTGTTTGTTTGTTTGTTTGTCTTTCCTTCTGTACATTCGGCACTCTCTCTGTCTCTCTCTCTCTCTCTCTTAGCAATTATTTATCGGCAATTAAGCCAAACAAATGGAGCCATTAGAGGGGACAATACGCACATTGCGCATACGCAGTGTGTGTCCATCTCCGAAGGGATTCGGTGTTGAGCTTTCAGTTTCGGGCTCCAATCTCCCTGGCTCTAGATTTGTATTTCTGGCACATTCATCGAATGACGCAAATTACATTGACTCGCTATTCGCTATTCGTAGATTTCCCATTTCCCGTAAATGCGAATGGATGACCCGAACGGAAATAGCGCCCATTCGTAGGAATAACTGATTTTGAAGGGTTTTACATGATCAAATTACAAGGTCGCAAGTTCAAAGGGTCGCAAATGTGGATGAAGGAATCAGAAGGAAGTGCCCTCTGGCACTCCTCTGAGTCCCGTTATACATACGCTGTACATAAATCATGTGACCACAGTTTGAATAACCTTTGAATATTTTACCATTTTCCAGGGAAACCCAAAGAGACTTTAAATTACATAGCAAACCTAACAATAAAAAAAAAATTACAAAAAATAATTTATTACAGTAAATTCTATAAAATATTTATAACTGTTGGTAGAAGCTTTTTTCATTACTAAATTTTGTAAACGCATCAGAATCTGATCATTTCAGAGGTTATTTTTGTGATTTCGAACTATTTTTGAGTAGAACCAATTAAGTTTTGACATTTTGTCAACCAAATTTGAACAGAATCGAAATGCAATCAAGGGAAAGGATTATTGCAGAAAAATGCTGAGTCGTATTAGCATATCATATGATAAATAGGCAAAGGGGATTTAGCCTTATATTTTCTAGGGTACTTTATCATTATTTACAGATCAATACAAAAATTAAACCAAATCGGAATATTAGATCGTTATGTTAACAAGAAAATTGCCAGCACAAATGCTTACATTTTGAATACTTATAATAAACCAGAGGGCAACCCCGGCTCACTCGCTTCGCTCGCTTCCGAATGGATAGAATATTGGGACCACGACGACCCAGAACTTTTTTATGTATGTATGTATAATAGAGAGATGTGTGTATGTGAATATTTATCTATCTATCTATCTATAACTTTGACTATTGCAGTCTACTACAACAGTTACATACCTAGACCCATTGCAATAATTTTATGTAAATATGTATGTACTTATGTACATATGTACTCATGGTAGATATAGCAGATATTCATCAGAAGAAATCGTCTCTAGAGCAGTCGACGCTGGCAGCGGCAGCCCGGTTCGCTGCTGCTGCTGCTGCGGCCTCTGCCGCTGCCGCTGCCTCTCTTCGATTTGTTATGCGTCGTTTAATTTTATTTCAAAACAAATAAGCGTAAAATGAGGAAATCCACGATAAACAAAACCAAAAAGCAATCCAACAGCAAGCGGGCCTATGAGTCTGTGTGTGCGAGCGTCTGACTGTATGTGTGCATCTATAGCCAAGCAAAGCAGTGATCCTCTGTCGCTGCCTCTGCCTCTGCCGCAGCGGCAGCCAGCAACAAGCAAACTAAAAAAAATTGCACTGCTTTACGGTTTGCCGGTGGAGCGGTGGTGCGGCGGTGGAGGCTGGCAGGCAGGCGATCGACGAACAAAGAAGGAGGCAGCTCGCCGAAGAAAAGCAGAGTGCGAAAGAAGACCTAAGAGCGGGGAAGGAGGAAAAGCAAAACCAAAACCAAAAGAAACAGCAAAAAGAAAAAAAGCAAAGCCAAGTCACGTTCACGTTTCGCTGCCGCCGTCGCTGTCGCAGTCGCAGTCGCCACCACAAACGATCTCTGTCCAGCGAGAGGGAGGGCAAATCAGCTGGCAGAGCTCCAAGCAGAACAGCTGAACGATTATCTCTCTCTCTAAGAGAATACTCACTATTGCTCTCCGTTTTAATCAGCGATCCGAACAGACAGTGTTATGAGAGCTCAAAGAGAGTTTATGGGAGAGCGAGCAGCTTGAGCGTGTTTCCGTGCATAAATGAAGGGTTGGTTGTTGTTGACGTTTCTCTTAAAAATAAAAAACGACGCTCAAGAGAAGTCAAGCCACTAGCTCACTGATAGAAGAGCTAAGAGATCTTCAGTGCCCGCTCTTGAGTGATCCGCAACTCAACAAATGGCACTCAAGAGTGTATGGGAGCACGCACTCACTCAAAAATAGAGCCACAAGGCAAATGTTGATCGTGAGTTATTGAGACAGAGCGGGAGAAATATTCGGAGAGTTTCTCGTTTACATACACACTTATGTATGTATCTGCAAGAATATCGTTGCATCTATGTAAAGAGTGTAAAAAAAAGTCGAAATTGTTTACGACAAACAATAAATAGATATATTTTGCAGCGCTGCTGCTGCTGCGGCTGCTGCTGACTGCGACAGATACTAGTGGCCGCGTAGAAGAGGGCCGTTGGCAAGGGGTTGGTTCGTCGGTTCGTTGGCAGCATGTGGAACGCTGCTGCTGCTGTTGCTGCTGCTGCTGCTGTCGTATCTGCATCTGCACATTGATTTTTACAGTTTTCCTTTCCTCTGCGAAATAGTGTGTGTGTCGGCGCAACGACCGATACTCTCTCTCTATATTTTTCACCCCCACCCCCCCACTCTATATAGTATACCGCCCGCCCCCCACCACCGCCACACAATCAGCGATAGAGATAGAGAGAGTCGCTCTTGTGCGACCTGCCCCACAGCAATTTGCATGCCCCGTGTGCGCCTTCGTGTGCGTATTAAATTAACCCACACACACGCACACACACACACACACACACACACACACACGCACACACTGATACTGTTACACTGTGATGGGGATTGAGATACGGACACGAGCAGCGCGCATGCAAAAGGCGAAATTGGCCAAAGCTCATGTGAAATTTACGGCAAATTGTAACAATTTTTTAATTAAATTGCAACAAGACCGAAAATAACGAAAGTGCCACACTCACACTCACACACACTCACACACACACACACACACACACACACTGGCGCAGGCAAAACAGCGGGAGTAGAGCCCCAGAGTTACATATGTACACACCTACATAGTTACATACAAAGTTACATACTATGTACATACATATGCACGTCTCAGGCCCTGGAAGAGGACTTGAAGAATAATGTTCATACAGTATTCGTGGCTATTTGTAGATCACCTAAACCAAGCCTCGGGTTCGATCGGAGGCAGGGGGAGCAGACGATAGTCACCATCGACCCGGAAGTTGCGAGAGTGATCCGCCGTTGGTTGCATACCCAGGGCTCTCGAGCAACTTTTCAGAGGCTAAACAAGGCAATGAAATTCACAACTGAAGTAAAAAAACATCAAAAACACAGGCACAACTTTATCAGCGATCAGTGATCTTTATGATACAATTATGGCATCAGTTCATGGATCACCTGCAGCGTAAAGATAGTACGCTCCATATGATAAGTGCGGTATGCATCAATCGCGTTCAGCAGCACTCAAAACATGATCAATGTGATCACTGATCGCTGATCAAGTTGGGCTCCTCACTTGAACCAACAATGCACTATCCTGTAGGGTGAAAATGTTGAATGTTTGTTGGAAAGGAGAAAGGATTATATTCGATCCTCTGATCGCCCTCTGATCTCAAACATATATCAATATTCCAGACAGCCACCATATGGCATAATTTGGGTGGTAATCTTTTCCTCTTTCCTAATATAATATAAGTACAAGACGAGAAAAGTAAATATGTATGAGAAGTTGGGTACGTTGCAGTCCTTTTCCAAGGATCAAGTATATTTTGTGATCACCAGAGGCCATGGCCGCCCAGATCGGCCTACAAATAAAGGGGACAAACAAGATATACATACATATCTGTAGAATATATTGCTGATCCTTGAAGATGACTCTGTCAAATCGAGGATCTTCTTCGGATCACAGAAGGCCATCGCACGTCACAATCGGTCAAAAAAAAAAACACGTGTAGAGACCAAAGCTGGAGCTGGAGGTACAGTCAACAGCCGACACTTGTCCGGAATACTATTTTGTCGAGGAAGATACTTTAATTATTTACATTTCAGGGAACGCCAGCACACACACACACACAGACACAGACACACACACATCGCTGAGGGGTGGTGCACATGCCTCATATGGTGGCGTAATTTATGGCCAGAGTCGAGAGTGATCAGAAATAAAATGATTATTTTCAGAGGCAAGCAACAGAACTAATAAAATCGAAGCGCTACGCAAATTGTAAACAAACGTCGAAATCGGCAGCACGCCAATCCAAAACCAAAACCAGAACCAGAGCCAAATCCCAGTGCCCGATCCCCGATCCCCGATACCGATCCCCGGATCCGCAAGCATTCGAGAGAGACCGACACAGAACCATCGACGCGTCGAGCTACGTGGGCAGCACGGATGAGGATGAGGATTGGGGGGATTGCGGATGGTTCGACTGTGGCATACCCTGGGATCACCAGACCGAATTCTGAATAAACTCGATTCAAGGAGCTATGGTACAGTTTGGGTAGCCTTACTTATGCATATACATATATGTATGTAACTATTACATTTAGTGCATTGAACATGTTGCTGGAGCCCAATAGACCCCTGGTCTGTGCACGGGACTTGGGCAGAGAGTGAAAATAAAATGTTTTACTGTGTCGGTTCTCGGGTTCTCGGGTCTGAGGCCCCGGGCCTGATTGCAGCGATATCTTTTGATCTTATTCTGGCTGATGCTGATGCTGAGGCTGATGCTGATGCGGTGGCCTCTCGGGCGGTTGTGCCGCATCTTGCAGATACAGATGGAAGTGCATGGGTCTGGTCTGTCAACTGCAGAGCGGCACAGCGGCACAGCGGAAGCTGAAATATGGCTGCTCAGAAATCGAAATGCTGAACCGGCTCCTATATTGGCACACTCTTAGCCGCGTGCCCCAGGGATCAGCCCAGAGAGGGCATCGGTGATCAGTGATCAGTGATGTGTGGTAAGTGTAGTGTGTTTTTCTGCACATCGATGTGTCTAATTGCTTGTACTTGTACTTGGACTCAATGACTAAATCCAAAACCCATGCCGCCACACACACAACACACAACACACAACGGACAACGGACAGAAAGAGTGGCACACTGGGAAGACCCCACACGGAGTTAAAGCCAAGTTGATGGATCATTTCCCTGGAAGTTCAGGGCATTTCGGACCTGTCCCACTCCCAGTGCCAGTGCCAGTCCCAGTGCCAGTGCCAGTCCCAGTCTCGACCAGGCCATTAAAATTTCATGTGTACCGAGAATAGAGCGCAAATAGGCTGTAATTATAGAACAAACATACACACACTCGCACTCTCTCTCGCACTCTCTCGCATGGCGGGGGCTGGGGGCTGGGGACTGGGGACTGGGAGGTGGCATCGGCCGAAATGGTAATTGTGGATACACATGTATGTACATAGTATGTATGTACGTATGAACGTATGTACGAGCGGGCTTATAAGAGCTGACTGGTAGCGTGTAATGCCGCAATGAAAATCGCCCATTACAACAATTTCATTTCATTTTGCCGCCTTTGCGCTTACGTAAGCCCCACACAAAAACAACAGATGGCATGGCGGCAGCCCCAGCCCCAGCACCAGCCCCAACCCCCACTCCAGCCCCAGCCCCAGCACTGCAGTCGGACTGCCAAGAGCAGCCCCAAGGTGCACGCTAGAGATGGGTCCGAGGCACCTCAGGAGGGGCTCACGATGCACGTGCGCCTAGAGACGTTCTACAAGTCGATCGAAAATCGATCGTGCAAGCAGACAATCATCGACATCCTAACAAAATGCAGCTTCAATATCAACTCTGATTCAGATGTATATGTAGATAGGTGTATCCCGACCACCTCTAGGGCCGTCAGCAACGGTCGTAGAAGGATGGAAAGGGTGGAAAGGGAAGCGGCAGTTGTGCCACCTTTTTGCCTGCAATTACACGGCCAACAGCCAACAGCCAACGGCCAAGAGCCAACGGCCAACAGCCAACAGGCAACGGCGCAGCAACACGAGGAACGGAACGGAACGGAACCGAACCGAACCGAACAGCAGCGACAAAAGCCAAGCAAAAATCGCGCCAGACAAGCTGACGGCAGCGTGTGATTTTCATGCCGCTGCCGTTGGATCGGACGGATGGATGGATGGACGGATGGATGGATGGGGGGGGGCATTTGGGGCTAATGATAACTAACATACTCTCTGAGGAAAGCAAAGCTGAGTACGGGAATAACCCCTCCGAAACGATAGAGAATACAAATGCTGGAATGCCCGTAGTTTCGTCATTAATTATGCATTCGGATGGCATTCCCCCGAATGCTAATCTCCTCAAATTAGATCCCAAATTAGCCGTAGAGCATCCCCTGTTCGACTAGTGCTCGGGACAGAGACAGAGGCAGAGATAGAGATAGAGAGAGTGCACATTAAATGCGATTAGATCGACGATCTGTTCCGTCCGTGCAATTGCAAGTCCGATCGGAGCACTTTTCATGATATCGCCTGATTGACGATTAGTCATCGACCGGTTTCTCGATTGTCGGTCGCTCGACTACACACGTTCAACGCTGCCCAGGCAACAGCAGCAACAACAGCAGCAGCAACAGCAGCAACAACAGCAGCAGCAACAGCAGCAACAACAGCAGCAACAACAGCAGCAGCAGCAACAACAGCAGCAACAACAGCAGCAGCAGCACGCGAGCAGCGAACGCCGAAGGTTCAGCAGATAATTGCCCAGAGTGAGAGAGAGAGAGGGGGGTGGGAGAAGCCCAGCAACAACCGATGACAATGGCCAGCACCAGTACCAGGCTAACAAGTACTGTTAGTCACCGAGCGAGTCAGCTAGTCAGCGATTAAAGGCGGGAGACGGACTGGCTAGCTCCGTTGCTGGCATTAGAGCACATCGCGGGCCCTGGGGCGAACTCGATGTCTACAGTGGGCTGCAGGGGGCACAGTGGGCGAGGCAGATGAAAAGTCGCACAATAAACTCATATAATAACAACTGTGAATAATTGTATTCATCATTTCGGGGAATATTTAGTGTGAATTGTTTTCCATATATGTATATAGCTGATGTGCCACCGATCGCAGCCACTGTGCGAGCAACAGACGCGCTGGCAGCAGTCACGTAGCGTCACGTTCCGTCCTGCCTGGCAACAGTTCCACATTCGCATTCGCCCATAGATACGGATGACCTTAAGCCCCTGCCCACCCCCTGCCCCCAGCCCCTGTGCCTCTCTTGGCAGTACTTTAGTCAGTGGGCAAACCAGAGGTTCGTTCTATGTGTAAGCCCGTCACGCGAACAACTTTGTACCAGGCCCATCCATATACACACGGCTCCTCCCCCCCTTCTCCCCCCGCCATCTCACCCGGATTGGCCACGGACTGCACTCCGATATTTGCACAGCTGCTGGGGCCCGTTAGCAGGCCAGGGGTTCGGGGTTTTTCCTGGTTCTGGGGGTTATTTCATCAGATCTTGGGCCAAACGGTGGCACTGATCCAATTTAGTCCGACTGTCGACTGAGTCGACTCTGGAGTCGTTCTCCTTTCGCTCTTTGCCGCCCCGCTCTTTGGCTGCTGACTCACTGTCCCACTGGCGCACTGGCGCAGCGACGGATCGGGGGCAGGGGGCAGGTGGCAGGGGGCAGTCGAGCGCGACTGTTGCCAAGGCCCTCGGTGCCTCGGTGCTGTGCTGAAAGTTTTCGAAAGCATTTGTCATACGCGGCCGTCATCGTCTTTGCTGAATCGTCCGAATCGGAAGTGTGATAAGATGCCCTCGCTACATACATATACGTATGTATGTATGTATGTATGTATGTATGTATATATCGCTTGGAGATAGAGCCACATCCAGTTGGTTTTTTTTCCGTTGGATCTATGGATTAGTCATGGATGCGTTGGGCATTCGAAAGGTAACAAGATCGGGCCAGACTGGTGGCTGAAGCAGAACTGCTGATCATTGGACTTTTGGAATAAATAAATACATGTATTATCATCCATCTACTCATAATACAATCAACCGATTCGGGTGATTCACCCGGGCTCCGAGGGGCTCCGAAGCACATTTCAGGGGAATCTGTTCTTTAGTGGGAGGAGTGTAGCCAGGAGGGTATCCAATTGTAGTAGTATCTTGGGCTATATCTATGTCGGTGGGCCTTTATTGCTCCCGCGTTCGTGTTGCTGGGGTTCCGTGCAGATCTGATTAGGGACTTCATAAACATTTTTAAAGCCTCGTCAAAACTGATCGTTAAAAGAGCTTGTTAAGCCATCACATCACCACGAATCGCTCTTCCACTCTTCACTCTTCATTCCACTGAGAGAATACATATAGGAAGAAGAAGAAAGAGAGAGAGAGAGAGGGAGAGGGAGAGAACCTTTCAAACATTAACAGATCTCTTATAATATGTTAATTTAATTATATTTACATATCAGATCTAACGTGTATCGCCTGCTCTCTCGGAGAAGGAGGTTCTACTCGTCTCGTCTCGTCTCGTCTGCGTATCGTATCGTATCATATCGTACGTACAACCCGTTTTTCGCAAGAAAATTCGCCCAGTTCTAACCGTTAACTGAAAGTGGGGGCTGGGACCCGGTTGGCCATCGTTTGTGGGCTTGACTTACTTCTTCGTTTCACCCATTTCTCCCCCCCAACCCCCCTACCCCCCTAGCTACCAACGACTGGGTTTTACATAGACCTCTGCCTGCCACGAACTCTCTTTCCATCTCTCTCTCTCTCTCTCTCTGCCTTTCTTCTCTGTCTCCACAGCACAGTTATTCGTCATTATCTGGTGACAGACATCAGCTGTTGTTGTTACCCAACGACGACGACAGCAGCAGCAGCAGCAGCACAAACGACTGGAAGCCGAAGTTTCTGCTGGGAGTGCCACGATTCCAGCATTCAGTTTTCCGTTTTCAGATCTGGAGAGCAAAGCTTCTGCCAGTTCTTTGGGACTGATCGATCTTCAGCTGATGGCCAGTCGAGAGCCAGTCGGAAGAGCAACCCACTAACGGGCGGACCGGCCAACAGACCAGCACTGAACCAGCCACCAGGCAATTTCCATCCAAAGTGGATCCAAAGTCTGCCTGGCAACAAACCCACCAGCCGACCCACCACCCGACCCACCGACAGCCACAGAGTCTGCTCGGTGAGCCAACGGCGGACGAGCCCACAAAAAACCAGAGAGAGAGAGAGAGAGAGAAAGAAGTGATTAGCAGGCGGATGGAGGGGTTGGGATGGCAGTCCGAATTCGGAGTGGGCTTACACTGGCCAGCAGGCGAATGGTATCTGGAAGATACATTTGGCGACTTTGCAACTCGAAGGGCACAGATCCGAGAGACAGATAATGGTTGCAGCTATATGTACATCGATCGAATGCGACTCGTGCCCCAGATCTCTGCAGCTGTCCGCGAAGACGCTGCCGTCGTTTGGTGTTCGTTCACCCCCGATATCTATCAGATATTCCGATGTGCGTCGATCGCTGACACCTGGACGGGGCGGGGGGCGGGGTGCGGGGGGTGTGGGGTCGGGCATGTGTTGACAAGCTATTAAATTGCAATTATTACACGCGAACAGCTGTGAAAATATTTGATCAAGCATGGAGCCAGTGGAATTCGGCCAGGAGAACGGAGAACGGAGAGCGGAGAACTCGTGTGCGAGTGTGCTCAACGTGTCCAAGATCAACACACATCACGACTGCTGTCAAATCGGTGGCGTGGAGTGCACTGCCCCCCCACCCCAGGGCAAGGTCAGCGCGAGTTGAATGCCCCAATTGGCCGGAAAGCACAAGAATACTCTAATCGCATCGTATCCAGAGCAGGCAGCGGAAAGGTGCTCTGATAAGCATTCTGCAGCAGCAGCAGCAGCGCCGTTATCAAAATGCGTTTCTATTGTTTTGCCGCACCCCCCAGCGACTTGGACTATTTCGGGACTTGATAAAGTTTCGACTTGATTGAACTCTTTGACTGATAAGGACTGCCGAATGGGAGTGCTGCTGCCATATCTGACTGGAGGGATTAAGGCCTAGCTGGAGCTTCACTCTGGCTAGCTCAGAGTCCGCTGGGATCGGTGGAGCTGTGCTCTCTGCATCTGGTCGCCCGCTTAGGCTATTTTAGCCATTTTACGGCCACTATTAAAAGAGGGCCGCACCCGAGCCCGATCCCAGCCCGATTCAGTTAACGACTGCGACCAGTGGAGAAGGTGCGGCGTGGCCTACTCTGAAACTGAATCTGAATCTGACTCTGACTCTGAATCTCGAGTTGGAGCTGTAGATGGAGCTGTAGCTGGAGCTGGAGCTGGACCCGGACGCACTCTGGCGGCGTGGCGTCTGGCTTTAATGGCGGACTGCAGGCAGTCCGTTGCATGCGGCGGCTACTGTGCAATGGGCCATTAAAACTAATTGGCATGATTGATTGCCCCTCCCTCCCTGCCGTCCGCCGTCTGCCGCCTTCAGCCTTCCGCCTCAATCTTGGGCTCTGGGCATACGCATGCCTGCTCCATCCACACATCCCCTCATCCCCTCCCAGTCCCTCCCGGCAGCGCTCGTTCCTCCATCATTTAATTTAATTAATGAGCGTGTGTATCAATTGGTTTGCAATTGTTTAATTGCTTGTATCGTGCAGTGTTATAGCTCCGTTCCCCGTCCCCGTCCCCGTCCGCGTTCCCGTTCCCGCCCCCGCTGGGTGTCTGGTGTCTTTGCTCGTGCCCCACTGTGCCCGCCCCCCGCCCCCATCCAGCGCCCGACTGCGGCTGCCGTGGCATGCCGTTTTGTGGGGCTTCACCCCGGGCCTAGAGCCACCCACCCCTCCACTCAACCT
Organism: Drosophila helvetica; assembly: GCA_963969585.1. Lineage (NCBI taxonomy): Eukaryota > Metazoa > Arthropoda > Insecta > Diptera > Drosophilidae > Drosophila > Drosophila helvetica. The sequence goes on along the minus strand of OZ018401.1, from coordinate 50,825,296 downwards.
TCACACTTGACTTTTGTGTCATGTTACGTCTGTCTGTCAGCGTTTCCATCCCTCTCTCTCTCTCTCTCTCTCTGCGCTCTGGACGGCTTTCTGGACGGCTCTCTGTCCGTCCGAATGGTCGGAATGGTCCGCTAATAGAAGAGGACATAAGCCTGACAGCTACAGTAGATGCGTTTTTGACTTGTTCCCCTTCCTATAGTGGTATCTGGCACCCGTTGCACTCTCCTGATCTCCCGTTACCAAATACTCCATTCCAGTGGCCTATAAGCCTCCATGAATCCACATCCATGAATGGCACATCCCATCGGAACGAATTGGTTTATTCGGTGGATATTAGACTTATCCGCCAGCCACCTCCGAATTGGCATCCAATCAGCTGGCCATTTAAATCACTGAATTGAACAGAAGTTCCACTCCACAGAAGTGAACAAAAGAACAAATGTAATCTGAAGTGTGCAGATAAGAGATAAATGTATCTATATACTATATATGCATGTATGTGTGCATGTGTGTATGTGTCTGTGGCTGTGTTGCACATAGATGAATGCCTCTCTGAGTGCCCCAGTTAATCGACGCAGATCGGATGATGATGAAACTTTCGCCGCACGAAGCGGAGCCCGGCGAAGAGAAACTCTTCTGTGGCAGTGGGGCTCAGTCTGCTGTCCGTTGTCTGTACCTGAAACGCTGGCCTGCCTGATTGCCGTGCCATTGTGTGGCATTTCCTCTCCGCCATGGCCATCACAGCACACAGAGACACACACACACACACAGGCACACAGGCACACACACTGACACACTCTTCGTTCTGCTGGCAAATGGCAAATGGAAGACACAGCACAGACAAAGTGCATATGAAACAATGGAGCAAATTATGTATGTTTGGTCTTTTCCGCCGCTCTGAAAAAGCGTTCGACTTTTCACCAAGCCAAAACAGGCCCAGCTCCCAGCTCCAGCCCCTCATCCAGCCCCAGCCCCAGCCATTGTTGGCACTTTTCATACCGAAATTCATACTGAGCTTCTTTCTGGGTGCGATACGGATACGGTTCCCTGGAAGCCGCTCTGGCCATTGTCACTCTTTGGTGCGTTTCATGCACCCAACCGTGCGACGATGCCAAACGGAGTGAACGGAAAGGCAACTTTGGCCCAGGAGTGGGGGCGGGCGGGCGGACGGACAATGCTCAATATCCGTGTAATATCTGCAGACCTGTAGCCGAACTTTTGCCATTGCCATAATCACGTTTTCTGGCACAATGCCATATCCCCATATCCCATAACTGTATCCACCAGCATGGTTCCAAATGTATCTGTATCTAGCGAGAGAGTATCTCTATCTTGTGGAGAACTTCTGGGAAATATGTGCAAATAGTGGATGGGTGGATATTTAATATCTTCGCTTCGCCCCGAACGTTTGGATTATTGTAAATTAATTTGCATTAAAAAGCGTTTACGTACCCGATGCTCTCCCAACAGCCAGACAACACGTAAGTCCAGCCGTCACGTAGGTCGCCCCGGAGAAAGAACCGCTCCACAGACACGTTGCCCAAATGGCACAGGCCCGGGTCCGACCACGACCTTACTCTCGTTGCGGGATCTTTGGATGTCGTCACCGTCACATGTGTGACGTCGGGCCGGAAGGCGGGAGACGGGGGACCGGTACGGTACGGTACGGTACGGGCACACGTGCGGAATTGTCGGTGTGCTCAAAGGTCGGCCCGAACGTCACTGGCGCCGTTCCTGGTGGCCTGAACGGCGATGGCGACACAGTCACGTGCCTACAACAACAACAACAACAACCACAACGAAAAATCATTAAAAACTACCTTGACGATTCTCCTAATTACAATGATCCCTGATTTGCCTCCCCCTCCTACCCTGAATTAATCTGCCTTCTGTGGGCGTTGGCATGTGGCAAGACCCCAGATGACAGGGGAATAAGATGTGCCACAGTGCCACAGTGCCACCCTCCCCCCCCTGGCCATTGCCAAATGCAGGAGGCCACACGCAGAGAGTTCAATGAAACCGCAAGACACGAATTTGCATCGCAGCTGAAATACTAACCGATTCTCAAATTAATTAGCATACGACCAGAGGCGATGATTCCGAAGCAATCAATCAAAAGCCACGCCACAATCTCAGATACAGCCGTATGCGTCTGTATCTGTATCTGCATCTGTATCTGTATCTGTGCCTTTGTATCTCTAGATACTCGCATACATACATATACATGCCCATGCATCTGTGGTCCGATCGAAAGGTGAACGAAACTTTGGGGAGGGCGCCAATGCAAATCGCAGGCCAACTGAAGCGCATCTGGCGACTCGGCCACAGTCAGGCCTGCCTATGTGAGACACTGACAGTTGAAAGGTCATACGTTCCACGTATCCATCCGCATATGGTACGAGTATGTACATATATACTCCCAACTCCTTCAATGGCAAACACCCAGAACGCTCTCGTGTGCTCGTGTGCTCGTGTGCTCGTGCGGACATTATCATGGGAGTTTGACGACCGTTTCGGATACATATGTATGTATATGTATATTCTACCCCCCGATCGGATGATGCCCACGATTGTGTGCTAATGGTGTGCGAGAATAATTGGCATTCATTTCCTTCTTGGCAACGGCGCGCAAGCACGGAACCGATCGCAATTCACGGCTCAGCGACCGCCGCACGTCAATCGAAACAAAGAAGATCGAGCGTCATAACGTTCATGCCCTGCCCTGGCCTGCCCTGCCCTGCCCTGGCCTGCCCTGGCCTGCCCTGGCCTGCTCTCTGCCCTGCCCTGGCAGCAGTAGCGGTAGCGGTAGCATTGTAGCTGTTGCCATGCGCGGACAACCCAGCCCCAGCCCCAGCATCAGCCCCACGATCACCCGCTGAACGCCGCGCCGCTTGGCAACAGCGGACTTCGACCTTGTGGCTGCCATACGTGACTTTTGCCATGGTTGCGCTTCCATTTCCCAAATCAAGTGGATGGACCAGGAACAGGACCAGGCAAGGGGGGATAGGGACAGCAGAAGAGGCGGCCCAAGGCTCATCTAGCCCCTAAGCCATTTTCTTGGCAGAAACAATTGGCATGGAATGGCAGTTTTTATTTATTAGAAACTCCGGGGCCAGCCCCCAGCTCACTCGCTTCGCAAACGAGACCCAATTGCGTATATAATAGAGATGTACATCCGTCTCAGGTAGAGGGAGGGGGAGAGGTAGAAATCGATTTGGTTTCACTTATTATTTGTGGTCTGCATTTGGACACACTTCACGGAATTTTGTTATTAAACTTGGCCTTGGATAATGGAGCGTACGAGACGCATCCGGGCCCATTGAAAGTCTTTCTGGCATTTCTGGCAGCTTTGATATCTCGGGACAAAGTAGAGGCGGGAAGTTCGTAGCAATACACAGAAATCCATATCAGATTTGATTTTCCTAAGGAAGTTAAACAGTTCTGCTGCTCAAATGGATCTGCTTCTATGGATCTGCTTGGATCATTTTGAAGGACTCGAGTGTCCAGCCAAGCGGGGCAGTGGATATGCATATATCTTTCACTGTTCTCCCAGCAGAATGCATTTCAATCCGGGTGCAGGGCCTTCTAGCTGGAAGGAAGGGAATGTTCCGAATGAAGACATTTTCGACTGTGATCCTTTTGGAGACGTGTTTTCTTTATGGGATGGAGGTGTTCAATGGGTCCCCAAGGTTATTGATCGTAATTCCAGCACTGATGACAGCCAAGGACTGTAAGGGACGATTCAATTTATGCTGTTTAACACACGTTCTAAGAGCCATAAGGACACACTAGTCTCGCAAGGATATGCATATTGGTGGCATTGGGTACTCTGCTCTGCCCGTGGGCAATCTGCTCCGACGAAGCCATTCGGTGCACCTTGAAGGCTTAGTCCTAAGACGTCCTAATCCCGTAATAAATTATTACAAGTACGGCGGAGCGCTGGAGTGGATGGATGGTGGGCTCCTCAGACCTGAGGCTTTGGCTCAAGCAGTGCACCTCTGAAACCGGAAGGTTTGTTGCATTTTTCCCTGAACTGATCCAGCAAGCAGTTCATTCGTTAAACCTGAAGCCAAGGCTCCTTTCCGTGTTATCTGTTATCGATCCCAGTGGACTCCAAGCACTTCCATGGAATCCACTAGATGGTAGGTAGATGCTTCCCCTCGCCACCACTCGCACTTGTATGCTATCGAAAGGAAAACTGGCAGAGGCAGAGCGAATCCAAAGGCACTTTCCCACAGACACAGATACAGATACAGATACATAGACAGATACATGGAAAGGGGATACAAACTCAACGAATAAAGATGGCATTAAAAATGTAATAAACGTCATAAATTGTTAACAGTTGATTGCATTTGATTATGGCCATACGATACGATGGGTATGGCATGGCATGGCATCTGTATGGTCTGTATGTGTCTAATGGCGTTATTCGAGTCGACAGCCAATCCAGAATGGATTGGCCCGACAACACCTACTGCTACTCCGTACAATGAAAGTGCTGCCCGTGCGGTTTTAATGGCCATCTCCCATCTCCCATGGCCGGCTCCCGGCCCAGCCACAAAACAATTCCGGAACTGTCAAAGTCGTAAAAGCCACTGAAAATGAAACTGAAATCAATGGAAATGGCAATGGAAATGGCAGTGGCAGTGGTAGTGGCAGTGGCAGTGGCAGGTCGTGTGAAATACTCCAACAAATGAGAAAGCGATTGAGATGGTGATAGTGAAGTACCCGACTGATTTTTGGCATTTATGACTGCGGTTCGACGCGAATTAGAGCTCTACAGAATCATTTGCGCGCACTATGATTCAGATGATTCAGATGATTCGTTGATTCAAAGTGATTCATTCATTAGTTCGAACATCTACGTGTAGCTTGGGCTATGGGCTAGAGCGGCGACACTCGAGTGAGCCAGAAATCGGACATTATTCTGGGCTACGTGTAAGCCCTTGGCCACTGTCCTAGTCCTTGGAGTGGACAGACCCCCCCGACTGGAATTCCTGCCTCTGCTTCGTATCCAGTGGCCATTACATATGGTATGTGGTGTGGTGTGCGGTGTGCGGCGTGTGGCAGGGCAACTGCTACGAGTATTGGCAAATTACACTCCAGCGGGTGTGGGTCTATGGGTCGGTGGGTCGGTGGGTCGGTGGGTCGGCAGGTCTCCCCCCCCCCCCCCCACTCTCTCTCTCTCTCTGTGTGTGTGTGTGTGTGGTATGTGTGTCGGGTTGAAAGGGCTTAATATGCAAAGTTGGTAACTTAATTTAAATTCCCTCGTCGTGCACTTATTACTTTGTGGCAACCGAGCAGTGCTGTTGCTTAGTGTTGTTTTAGTGGCGCTGCTGCTGCTGCCTCTGCTGCTGCTGGGGCAACTTGGTTGTTGTCTGGAGCTGGAGCTGGACTGGGGATGGGTGGGGCTGGGGCTGGGGCTGGGGCTGGGGTCTGGCACATTGCTGCTATGTTTTTTGCAGTACATGAAACAATTTTTTGATAATTAAAGTTGAGCATTCTTTGGGGGGATGGGAACGGGACTGGGAATGGGAGTGGGAATGAAATAGGCCCATAGCCATCTAGTACGAGTGCATGGGGCTTCCCTTCCAAGTTCTTGTGGGGTATTCCTCTTTGTGGAAAGTTGTGCCGCAAAACTATGCGGCAACTTTGGCTGGCAGCCGCCTCTCGGACTTCATTTCCGGATTGGAAATAAAGAAACTCCAAAAGTTCCCACTGGAAGGAATACTCCACTCTTTACTTCTCCATTCCTTGGGAGTTGTCTCCGAAATGAATCCGCTTGAGTGCTGCAAAAGGGCGGAACGAGACGCCTGACAGGTCGAAATGATTTTAATATTTAAATTAAAATGAATCAAGAGACAGAGAGACACAGAGAGAGAGCCCCAACAGCGTAAGCACCTGGTGGCAGAGACAGATGGAGATGGAGATGGAGGGACATGGTTAGGGAATTGGCAATGCCACATAATTAAAAGTGTCGCATGTTCGGGGTCACCACCCTGCCACCGTTCCTTGCCACCGTTCCGTGCTGCCGTGTCAGCGTGCCACCTTGGAACATCTGTGCCTCCCAGCCCCCCGCCCCCAGCCTCCCAGCCTCCCAGCCTCGGAGCCCCCGAAAAACTTTCGCACATAATTTATATGCTTATGTAAAGTCGTGCGACAATCACAGAAATAGAATTTCTTATAAGCAAATTCCGCGCATTCCGGCTGCGGCTGCAGAGTGGATTCCGGATGCTGTGGCCGGAGTGTGGGGAGTGGGGAGGGGGGAGTGGGGACCTCCTCCTCAACCACCAAAATGCCAACAATGCGCGTCTGCCACAAGAAATTACTTTCTGCTCAGAGCGCCGCCAAGGTGTGCCACCGACCACCGACCCTGGACGGGAACTGGAACTGAAACTGGAACTGGTGGGTGGGGCGGGGGGGTATAGCAGCTGATATAAGCAGCAGCAGCATCGTCCTGGCTGCCACCCCATTCCAAGTGGTAACAAATCCTTGATGTGATTCCACTCCCGCTTCCCGCCTCCCAGGGGACAGACTCGTCTCGTACGAGTACTTGCCGCTTTCTCCTTGCTGCTTATGGATTTTCCCGAGCGCGATTTTTACTCATTTCCCCCTGTGCGCGTTTTACAAAGTGGCAAATGGAAATGTCTGCCACATTTTGCGTACAACACACACACACACACACACACACAGAGACGAATTTAGCGTTGGCATCCTTCCTCATCAAGTGACAGAAGCTCCCATCCAGCAACATGACGTTTTTATTTGTCCCTCCACGCGGAGGGGTTTGTTTGAATTTGTAAATATACACGAGGACGAGCAGGAGCAGGAGCAGGAGCAGGAGTAGGAGTAGGGGTAGGAGTAGGAGAGTATATCCTTGCCACGCTCTCCCTGCTGCCCCTGCTCCGCCAAATGCTAGGCCCTGCTCTGGAGGTGCCACAGAATCAGATTTCGGATTATAATAGGGAGTGGAGCGATTGGTTCTAGGCCCACAAATATCTTATATACAGATCCGAAAGAACAGGCGTCTTGTGTCCTGTGCGTCACGTGTCCATCTCTGGAACCAGGAGGAGCTGCGGCTCCCCTCTGCCCCTTCAGCCCCGCCGCCCCTCTCCTGTGACGAATGGCAGATTGCCGCTCCATTTGTTGATTGCCGCAATCGTGATACGCCACTCTGTGCGCTGTGCCACACGCGCAGCAGCACATGTTGCCGCCAAGCAGCGCCCACGAGTGTACGGTGAACGGTTCACGGTGCACGGTGCACGGAAGGTAGTCAAGCCCCCCCCCTTTTTTTCGTGTTTATGCAGAAAAACCCGCGTGAATTCGAGACGTGCTCGACGGGCGCTTCCAGGAGTGTCTGCCTTCAGCTGGGGCAACCGCGCGAATCACTTTCAAATCAGCAATTTATGTTTATTAGGAATGTGGCACGGAGCACGGAACGAGGAGCAGGGAGCCAGCAGCCAGGAGCCAGGAGTCTGGGGAGCACATCAGCCAGTCCGCGCCATGGGGTGGTGGTGGTGGCGATGGGTCGCACCCCTTTGGCGGTAATCACTATACCCTCCCAGGAGGGTATCCTGACTGTTGGGAGATGGCTTCCGATCCACAGTATACATGATCCTTATCCTGCCAGAAGCATCTTGCCTGCCTGGCAGAGATCGGGTCAATATTTCAAGGAATTTCGGGAAGGGAAGGGAAGGAAAGGAAAGGGAAGGGTAGCAAAAGTTTCCATCTTCTTTTTTCTCGGTGATGGCAAGGGCGTCGAGGACGTCGAGGGCGTCGAGGGCGTTTCCCGTTCCCCGTTACCCGGTGCCATTGTCTTCTGTCAGCATTGATTAAACTTTCTGTCCGCGGGTGCCCCCCACCAACCCCCAACCCCCCGCTTTGGCTCTTCCGCGAAACGCGTGAAATTTCGCCATGTTGCACAAATTGATGCATGCCACTGCCGTTCCGTGTCTGCGACAACGACAACGACAGCGACGACGACGACGACGACGAAGACGACCGAATTCGCTTTGTTGTTTTGCGCGCTGCGTCGCGGCGGTGGCATGTTCGGGAGGAGTCGTGTGATTCCTTTTGACGTGCGCAATTAGGGGGAGAGATTTCACAAAGAAGCCACCGACTACCCATCCCCATCCCCATCCCTATCCCCATCTCTGCTGTGGAAGGGGCAGAGGAAGGAAAGAGGGAACATTGGGGCGTGCCCGCGAAGAACTATTAACCCACTTAATTGCAAAAGTTTGCCACGACTCAGAACCGAAAGGAGCTGCAGCCGCAGGAGCCATCGATCGAGTAAAGGACCTTCGGATTGCAGAGACGGAGCGGGAGGCTTGCACAAAGATTATTCAATATAAAAGTTTGATTCGGGCGGACGCAAAACACCAACGAGTGTGGGCAGATGGGTGGCAATCAGATCCAAGCTTTGCGCTTAGCCGGAATCGACAGACAGCTGACGCACAAAGGCACATCCTGGCACATCCTGCCCCGAGAACAGACGGGTCATTTGCATGCTGTCTGCGGGCTCGAGTACCTGATCCGGGCACATGGCAATTGAAGAGCGGATCGGATCGGATCGCAGTGAGAGAGCAGAGAGCACAGTGGTTTCGGGGATCATTAAAAGTGAGAATATATCTGCATACAGGGCATACTTATAGCACCCCCTAGTCCCCCAATAAGTGTATCCCTAAATACGATGTATTGGCTGGCATTGTAGCTCAAGTAAACTCGAGTATAAATGTATGTTTAGAATTGTTTATAAGACTAAATAATTCTGTGACTAGTGCTTTAAATATAAGTCAATCTTTCAGCACTAGCTTAAAGAAAAGCCACATGAATAAATAAATAAATTAATAGAATATCTTTATGTAAAGCAATTGTGAATTCTGCACCACTGTGCAGCGACAGTGTCTTTGTCCTCGTCCTCTAACAGGACATCCCCTGCCGGCACATGAAACACACGTTTCCGGCATTATCGGCTCGGTTCGGCGCGGTTCGGCGCGGTTCGGTTCGGTTTGGTTCGCCTGGTTCCGGTAAACAATAAACAATCCGAGACCCGAAATCCGAAATCCGAAATCCCAGGCTCTGTCGCTGCCAACCTGAATGGATTTCAGCTGTTCTGCATTCAATATTGAAATATTTTTAGCACAAGTGGCCGGGCCGGGCCGGCCGACCGTCTGCTGTGCCTCAGTCCCAGTCCCAGTCCCAGCACGGCACGGCACGGAATTTCCCCTGAAATTGGAACCCCCTCCGACTGGGCTAGTCCTGGACTCGTGCTGAAAGGATTGAGTGCGTGTTCAGGGATTCAGGGATTCAGGGATTCAGCTGTTTTCGCCGAGTCCTTTTGGCAGCTGAAAACTGCCAGATTGCCATTTGCCTGCCGACTACACGTGACTCGAACGAAAAGGAATCGGAATCGGAATCGGAATGGGAATGGGAATAGGAATATGATTCGAAATCGATTCAGCTGGCAATGACTAATGAATCTGAATCTACGCCAAACAGCAGGCTAGGAAAGGACGAGGAAAAGGCTTCGTTTTGGAGCATTTCCCTCTCTGGCGATTCATGGAAATGATGGCTGAAGATGGCCCAGCAGATTCACTTTCACAGATCACAGATCACAGATGAAACCCGGAGAGTCTGGAGGCGAGAGGGCATTGTCCTGTCTGATCCTGCGTGACGTTGTTGAGGGCTCTGCGGTTGGCACAGCCTCATTACGGGGCTTGTATTCTTGGTAGTCCTGTGCTGATCGGCAATCTGTGGCCACGCCTTCGAAGAACCACAGCCCTGCCATTGAGTGGAACCAATCGATTCGGGCTAATTCCACGGCTGTCGACCGCAAGAGAAGAGAAGAGGAGGAACACAGCTAGGGGCCGACTCGGGGCCTGACTCTGGCGTTGGGCGCACATTTACAAGTTAATTTCCATTGGCATTGGCATTGGCATCCGCGACCTTCGACATCCGCCCCCCTCCGGGGGTGCCACACACAGAAAGCGGAAATGGCTCTATTCAGCCGTGCCCTCCGTTATTCGAGTTGCCACAATATAATTTTCGAAATATAGAGAGGATTTCTTGTCGCCTGAGAGCGCTGAGAGGCTAGTCGCTGCTTTTGGTCGCTCGCGGCCAGAGAACGGAGCTCATCCGCTCGCCGAACAGGTAGTAGCCGAAGGCCAGGAGCACGATGGTCGCGAAGAAGACGAGGCGCACGGGAACGGGTAGGGCGCCCAGGAAGGGATACGCCCAGACGCCGGTCCTGAGCCAGACGTAGTGCACCCAGGCCAGATATGCCCCCAGGAAGGCGCCCAGGCCGGCGAGGCCCGTGCTGCGAGCCGGGTAGCGGTGGTCCGTGACGCAGAGCTCGACGAGGGCGTAGATCGCGACGAACGTGTGCATGGTCTGGTTGTGCCAGACGGGATAGACGAGGTCCAGCAGGCCGGGGTAGATCGACTCCCTGTCGATGGCGCAGAGCGTCCAGAAGGTCAGGCTCACGGTCAGGGCCAGCGGCACCACGAAGCAGGCCAGCAGGTAGTCGCACAGGAGCTTCAGCCGCCGGCCGCGGAGGACGTCGTGGACCAGGGCCAGGGTGTAGTAGGAGCACTGCACCAGGCCGCACAGGAAGGTCATGTACTTCAGCTTGCCCCCGATCGGTGCCTCCAGGCCCATCGCCACTGCCAGCGGCGGCAGCTTCGCGTACACGTAATCGTAGTAGACGGCATACCCAAGGTGCGTGGAGGCGGCCAGGTGGAGCAGCAGCCGCAGCCGCGTCTTGGACGTACCTCGCTCCATTGGCACTACAACTGGCACTGGCACTGGCACTAATACGAACTTCAATTGGTCTGAAAAGCCTATTAGTCACGGCCAACGGCTGGAGGAACAGACCCACACCTGGGGGGACTTTTCACCAGAAACTGGGGGGCTTTAACTGCATTTTAAATGCTCAGAACACTCAGCCCACAGATCCAGAGAACTAACTACATATATCGCAGCACTCACAGCTCTACATGCCATATATTTGCACAATTTCCCATCGGTTTTCCCTCCCCCAATTGGCGATTTCCTCGAACGAGAACGAGAACGAGAAAAGTATTTGCGGTTCGACCTTGATCACAGCTGATGTGTGCTCACATTTCAACGCCAGATGGCCGGTGCGGCGGCAGGAATGGCAGGGATGGGAATGGGAAAGGGAATGGGAATGGGAGGAGAAAGGTCAACCGACCGCAGGGCAATTAAAGCGAGTGCGTACTGTAAATATTTGTCTGTTTCCGCCGCTGGCGGCACAGCCTCCTTTGTCTCTCGCTGGGCCGTTGGGCCGCTGGGCCGATAATTACAATTAGCCAGGCCTCGCACCATTCCGAGTCGGGGCACGGCCTGCGGCCTGCGGCATATGGCCAAGAAGGACCGAAACTTCAATTTGTATTCCTGCTGACGGGCGTAACGAAGGTTCGACAGGAGCCGCCGCATCTCTATCGATTGAAGATTCAAGTGGCCTGCTCCTTCCACGGGGCCTGGAGCTTCAGTTGCAGCAGCCACGACACCCACCACTCCCACACCTCAGCCGCTCTCAGTCGAGGGGCCTGGCTGTAGTGGAGCTTAGGTTTCCAATATCTGTGCTGGACATGCGGCAAAGCAGCAAAAACTGCTGCATCTCGGGACAGGGATGGGCACTCCTCGGCTGCCGGCTGCCGCCTGCCGCCTGCAGATGGGCCTCCAAGTGGACGGAAAGAGGCTGCAAAAACCAAGAGCAAGACGAGTGCTCGAGTGCTTCGGCCAGCAGTCACCCAACAGATACCCGAGGAGCCCGATGCCTGCCTCTAATTTCTAATTTCCTTTTTTCCTGTGCGTCGCATTTGATTGGCATTCAAAACAGCCCCCGCAACTGAAGTGCAAAACGCCGTAGGCTTCTGTCGAAGGGGAATTGAAGTGTGCTTCTCAGATGGATATCTGATCGCATTTCTCCATGGGATTGATGGCTGCCCTCCGAGTGGCTCCCAGGATTGAGAGTACTGCATGGCCGAGCTATAACATACATATAGGCTGGATATGTCATAGCTTTCCGCAGCAATCCGGAAGCACACAGTTCCCATTGCTCAGCGATCTCGGGTCGCAGAGTCATCGATCAATATCGAATGGTTTCAGACACAATTCGATTAAATAGCGAACGCAGACCCCATGCACCCTTGCCACAGGGGGTGGTGCGGCGTTGCAAGCAGCAGCAGCAGCAGCAGCAGCAAATCAATCATGCTGCATTACCCACTAAAGGGGTTAACGACTTTGCCACCGAAGCTCCACAATTGACTGCCGATGGCGATGGCGATGGCCCCCATGTGCCATGCAGTTTACCGAAAGGTCTTATCACAGCTGATATTCGGGCATATACGGGCAAAAGGGATGGCCCTTATCGGGCGCTCCGTGTGCACACAGAGCACGTGCTCCAGGGGATCCCGGCAGCCCGTCGGACAGCTATGCTATCGGAAAGCTATGGCATCATTAACACACAGATGGGCCCGCCGATAAAAGTCCACCTCCGTCGACGCATCGTCCAGCTGTCAGCTGTGCCACTGCCACTGCCACTGCCATGGAAATGGAAAGGGATGGAAGGAAGGAAGGCAGGCAGGAAGGGAAAGGGAAAGGGATGGAGTGGCAGAGGGAAATGGAGATGGGGGGGGTCTGGCATGCTTGTGGCTTAGTGCTTGGAGCGTCCAGGCACACGTGTGCTAATTTTGGGGCTTAGCTTGTAAATGTTCTGATTTCAAAATCTGCCCCAGGAGCCCCGGTGGCCCCGGGAGAGGCCACTTTCTGCAGATGGAGCGGGGCAATCCCAGTAACTCCGAAGGTGCATATAGTACATATAGAACGTATGTCTGTTCCGATCCACAGCAGAGTTCAGAGACCGCAGCAGTTCGGAGCGAATGCTGGAGGCTCTTTGGCATTTGCTTGCCATATGGAGGCGGCTGTGCGGCTGTGCGAGATGCATACAGTGCCACATAGTCGTATGTGTATCTGTACGGGTTTATTTATTTGATTTGTCGCGCGTCGTTTTGCCTTCACAGTTAATTTACGAGTTTTAATTTATTAAATCAACAGCAGAAACAGCAATCAGCCATCCGCGTCAGTGGCTGGCTGGCTGGCTGGATGGCTTGGCCGGTCGGCCGGTCGGCCGGCCACTGCTTGTCGCTGTTTGGCAGCTTGATAATCTTATTGTGCCCCCGCCAAGCCCCTCCAGGCGCTCGCCCCCCCACCAAGGGCGGAGGGTCTCCGAGCGACCGTAGCGAGCGGCGACATCAGCAGCAGCGGCTGAAAGTCAATTGATGATACAATTGATGGAGCGACAAGACGACATCCAGAAATAGAACACGTTAATTACGGGGCCCCGATAAGAGTTACTGGACAGAGCCAGAGCCCAGAGCCAGAGCCCAGGGCCCAGAGGCCAGAAGTTGAGCAAGGCACTGGGAAGCCATTGCTCAGCCTCAGCCTCAGCCTCCAGTTCAGGCCCAGATCTGTTCCGGAACCAGAGTTCAGTGCCAAATACTCGCAGATGCGAAGTGCCAGGCACTCCCGTTCCGACACGAGAGGCAAGTAGATACTTGGGTCGTACATGCGGCACAAGCAAACAAACCACCCAATCCACACACTATCCATGTACATGTGTGTACTATCCGTCCGTGCATTGGCCCAGACTGTCCGTGTAATCCGTGTAAATATGTACCCTGCAATTAGTACAAATTTAGAATGCAAATATTGGGTGTGCGCGCGCAGCTTATCAGCCACCAGCCGCCAGCCGCGGAACACAATGCGAGTACTCCATGCCACCATGCCACACCATGCCACACCATGCCACACCATGCCACCTTTGGGTGGAGTCTCCAATGGATGTTTGGCTGCGCGCGAGAGTGGGTTGTGGGGATTGAGCTGTTCCCGAAACATTTCGGGGTAATGTCTCGCACGACATAGCGTCTGGCGGTTCCCCTTTGAAATTGGCCTGGGTCTGGGCCTGGGCCTGGGCCAGAGGTTGGGCCTTTTATAAAGTCCGACAATGAGAATGGAGCATTCATCCAGCCGATTCTGCTTATCAACAGCCAGCTGCAAGATGTTTGCTCTTAACAACTACATATTATACTGTGCCATATATAGCTCTGTATGTTAATTGGAAACAGTCTTTCGGAATGGGAGGACAGGCTCAGTATTTGAAATGGTTTTGATTTGGGAAATATTCCGTTGAGTTCCCACCAACCCTTCACGAAAGCAAACAACTATTTGTGGCTTGAAAAGTTCTTGGAACAAAGCCCCGATTTTCACATGATCGTTCCAATCAATAGGGCTTAGATCAGAGTGATTCATTCTTCGATTGATGGACAAAATCGCCCGACTAAAATCCCCTGAATTATCCCTTAATAGTATTATGTCCAATATCTACCACCACTCGAATACTTATGGTCTGTGATATTTATAATAATTGAATACTTAATTCTTGAATAGTTTATGTTTGAATGTGTAAGGCTTTATTATCGGAATTTCGTTAATTAAATAAATAGGAAAAACCTGTCTATCTGTCTTGGATAGTTTCCCCCAATTCTTCCCAATTGACTTCCTTCCTTCCCTCTCCTTAAATTACTCTCATGCCTCTCTCCATCTTTAAGCCAGTTTAGTTATAATTTATACATATATTTCCAGATCGCGTAGAGGAGGAGGAGGAGTATGTCTGTATGTATATTTATTGCACTCCAAGAGTTGACAATTTTGCTGCATATAGCCATATCTGTTCGATCGAGTGTTTGCTGTAGAAATTCGTAGCCCCCTGCTAATTCGCGGCTCTCTGCCTCTCTTCGTTCGACATCCCACGTAAGTCGTCTGCAAATCCATAACAAATACTCGCAGGCAGGAAAATGTTGATTCCACGATCCGGCGTGGCCTGACACATTTACACATAGAGTGTGCATATATAATTATGATCCGGGGCGCCTATTGCTGGAGCTATTGCTGCAGCTGCTGCCTGCTAATTTTCGGCAGTACTTCGCATTGTCTTCTTGGGGCATGGACTCCGATCGAACTCGGGGGCAGCAAATACACATACAATGTGACACTCCAGAGCTTGGCAGTCCAAACAAAGTCTCAACCTCATTCAAAAGAGAACGAAGCGCACTCTCTTGAGCAGCCACAGGGTAAGAGAGTGCGCCGAGTTCCGAGTTCTGAGTGATTTCCGCTAGAGCTAGAGCCCAGGCCCGGTGCCACTCAAGAGAGCGGCGGCTCAAGTGCTCCACTTCTATTGTTTTGGGCCTTCTGCGAGTGCTTTGGGTCTGGTTTGATTTGATTTGATTTGAGTCAAAGTAAATGATTGTTTGATTCTTTCGAGGCATTCAGCAGAGCTGCGTGGAAGAGGAAAGGATTGTCATGCCCTATGGGCAGAGTGGAACGGATTGAGTCACTCCAATTTGACTAATTTCACCAGACCTATTCGATGCAACTAGCGATTCTCTTTTGGGCGGAATTCTTTTGTATTTTCGCAATGAAAAGACCCCACAAAAGAGCCACATCTATGGCTGTTACCAGCAGTCATCAGCCATCAGCCATCAGCTAGCAGCCATCAGCCATCAGCCGTGTTTCACCACCTCTGAGGTTGGCCCAGCAACACGAGAAGCCCAACACCAACACCAAAGCCAAATCCGAAGCCAAAGCCAAAGCCAAAGAGTTCTGACAGAAAACTTTGTCCGCCTCCGCCTCCGTCTCCGTCTCCATCTCCGTCTCCATCTCCTTCTCCTTGAGGTTGGTGTTTCTCCCTGTCGCACCGCCCCGTCGCCCCGCCGCCCCACCGCCCTGCCAAGCGGCTACACCCCTTTTTATGCCGCACTTTAGCTAAGAATTTTCTCTAATGACTTAAACGCGGTAACCACTAAAACATTTACAGCGCGCACACAGCCCCTCCGGCTGGGTTTAGGTAAAAGCCGTGTCGTTCTCGCATTGCCACCGCCCCCGCCCCCGTCCCCGTCCCCACCGTGCCTGTTTTTGGACGGAGTGTAGAGTGCGGAGTGCGGAGTGGCGCTTTTCTGCGCAAAATTTTCCTCGAAACCGCAAGTAGAAAACTCATTAAGCGAAAAGCATTTGGCGGCAAAGAAGCATCCGAAACGGCAACGGAGGCGTGACTGCCACATAGCCAGAGCCATAGCCATAGCCCTGCCCACAGCATCAGCATCAGCATGAGCATGAGGCACTGGCTCTGAGATCCCATTTACATATGTATTCGCACACATATTGCATTGTATGGTTGTATGGGTCTGTGGTCCGTACAGCAGACTGCGGATGGATGGATGGATGGATGGATGGATGGGGCGACACTTGCGGGGGACACTTGGTCGGGAATCGCATAGATGATATAGCACTCAGAGACCTGCTCTCACTGGAATTAATTAGCTGAACCGATTAGTTCCTCGAACTGGTAATATTCCAGCAATTCCGTAAGTGGATTTACGCCGAATAAAATGCTCACATCTTTCGTGCGATCTGGGAATGGTGTTTGTTCCATTCCAAATCTCTCATATTGCTTGGCAGTCAATGTATCTGTATCTGTATCTGCCTCTGCCTCTGCCTGTGTATCTGTGTCTGTGTCTGTGTATCTGTGTCCGTATCTGCATGGGAAATGAACCGGAGGGTTAACTATTTGCAAGTCTTATCGAAATCAAGGCATCAATCCCATCGGCCTCATTGTCGGGCGGGCCAAGTTTTTTCGGGTTCAGGTTCAGGTTCAGTGTGTCCCATGTCCTCCCATGTCCTTCCATGTTTGGCTAAGCCTGTCAACCAGCTTTCAATCCCCTCCCAGTCCCTTGCCCTTGCCCTTGCCCTGGCCCTGTGTGTGCGTGTGTGTGTGTGTGTGTGTGTGTGTGTGTGTGTGCTTTGCAAATTTGTATCTTTTGGGCTTGAGAGTGCTCCTCCCGTTAATATTTGGATTGCGTGCATTTGTGTTTGTTTTTCGGTTGTGTGATTCGGAGGTGGTGGCCATTTCGGGGGGGGGGGAGACGCGTGCGTTGCCAAATAAATCCGCTATAAGCCCCTTTGCAGAAAACGAAAAAAGTGGGGTTTTTCCCAATATTTCACAAAAAAGTTGTGCTTATCCCTTTTTTCGCATTCGAATTCGTATTTTTAAATTCCGGACTCTGAAATTTGAAATTCGATTTCTCCCCTGGCTTATGTATGCACACACACACACACACACACATGCATACATTTGTACACATGTTAAAGTGTATATGGATATACCTTTTTATCATTCCATCTCCGTTCCGTTCGTGTGCTCCACGTGGGGCCACGTGCCGTATGCTTATTTTTCGTTGTCCTTTTGTATTCGCGACTGAATATTTCCCTGTCTCTCTGTCTCCGTCTCTGTCCCTGTTCCGTGTCCGTGTCCGTGGGGTCGGCGGTTGCGTGTGAAAACTCGCAAGTGCGTAGGGGGCCGCTGAAAAGTCATCGAATGACCTCCGGCCAGGGCCTGTCGACGTCGTTTTAAAAATTCAAATTGCCGTAATTGCAGCTTGCAACAGCAGCAGCAGCAGGAGCAGCAGCAGCAGCAGCAGCAGCAGAAGTTGATGTGGCAGCATGACGGTTTAATAAGCATTCAGCGGCTCTTTAATTGCCGGGAATATGGACACACTGTCCACACTGTCCTGTCCTCCGGGCTCCGGCGGGGGAATTCGAGATTTTCGCTGTGAATCAAATCGCGAAAAGCTGCCGCATCGCTGCTCTCCCTGATTCCATCAGTCGCCGCTGCTCAAGGAGCTTTTGCAGAGCAGAACTCAAGGACCTGGCCGGATGCAGGACGCGGGCGCAGGACGCAGGACGCAGGATGCAGCTCCCCAAAGGTCAGCCCAAGGACAAGCCCCAGTGAAATGCACAAAAATCTCGCCCCTTCACCAAAATCGATACTAGATGCTGCTGGGAGGGAAAATAAGGTGGCGGCGGCAGCGGCATCGGTGGCAGCGGCATCGGTGGCAGCGGCAGCGGCATCGGTGGCATGGGTATTTGCATTAAATTATGCGACGAGCTGCGGAAATGTTTGCCATCAAATGGGGGAAAAAGATGGAGATGCAGGAACGGTGGAGGGCGGAGGTGGAGGCATCGCTAAGTGCGGCGGAAACAATTTCCCTCTTCAGAGCAAGAAAAACCATAAAAGGAAATAAGGGGAAAGCGGCGACGGCGACGCCGACGCCGACAGCGACGCAGTCCTGTTAAAGCCAAGCGCTGAAAAAAGAAAAAAAAAAACAAAACTCAAATTGTAACAGAAATCCCTCAAACATCTGCGAGTCCTGTCCTCAGAGTCCCCCCCTCGACTTTACGGGTAGCCTGCCCCTTCCCTCCACCCACCCACCAACTGTGTGTGGTACGCGTACAGTGAAGCTCGCTTGGGAGGACACCCACAAACATCATCGGAAGGCATCTGAATATGCGGCTATATCGGCTGTTGGGCCTTCTCTTGTAGGTATTTTCTTGCATCTTTCCTATCCTTCGGAGAGCACAATTAATACTGATTAAGCCCGCAGGCAGCTGTCCGTCGACAGAGCTTTCACTGTACCCGTGTCTAAGGGGCGTGTGTATGCCCGTACGATTCGTATATTCGTGTACGTGCACATAGGTAAGCATTTGTAATTGTTTCCTCTCCGGCTTTATGCGTTCTGTTCCTTCATGTATCGCACAAAGTCTCGTCCTCGTACCCTCGTACCCTCGTACCCCGCCACAAGCAACCCCTTCGCGGAGGAGGCAGCCTCGAGTACTTGTGCCACCTGCGGCCCTGCCAGGCAGCCGCTGCTGCATTTTAATCGTCGTCATTAGGGCGGCAGGCGCAGGCAGCGCAGGCGGGCGCTGTTTTTCTCATTCATTCCATCTCTCCTTTGATGCCCTCCCAGCCAGAGAGAGAGAGAGAGAGAGAGAGGGAGAGAGAGTACTGTATATGGGAGCATCAAACGATCTGAAGTAAGACTGTCTTCTTTTTGGATCTAGCTTCGGTTCCGGCAGACTTTTTCCAGGCAAACAAAGAAGGCAAAACAAGAAGGATTCATGAAAGTTAAGAAGAGTTATGAAAGTGCCTCGGTCACACTCCTTCGAGTGTACGGCGATATCCTTCGCCTGGCCTAGAACGGATCGATTATCCGTGCCAAAATCGGATCCAATTTTCATCTGCAAGGCGGAAACCGATTGGAGTCCTTCAAGCCATATCCAGAGGCCAGCGGAGCTGTGGTCGTCCCCGATGGTGTCCACCGATGGGGCATCCTTAGACGCAGATGGGAGACCGGAGAAGGTCCGACGCATGCCTTTCAATGGGTATAGAATGAGAGGACGAAAATGGGGAGTGGGCAATGAGGAGCAGGAACACAAACAGAAACGACTCTCAGGACCTTGTCCTTGCCCAGTAGGCGGCTCTGGCTCTGGCTGTGGCTGTGGCCTGTGGCCTGTGGTCGCAGTGGGGGACACCGCTTCTAAAATATTTATGAAATGTGTTGTAAGTAGCAAATTGTGTTGTCGGCTTTGCTGCCTTGCCCTCCTTTCAATGGTCCGCAGAGTCATTCAACCGAACCGCAGAGCTTTCTCCTCCGCTTCTCCGGACATCGGACTCCGGAGTGCGGACTCTGGACTGCGGACTCTGGACTGCGGACTCCGGACTGGACTGGACTGTCCGCCCGTTGGTCTCTTTATTTATTTATTTATTTATGCCTGTGCGTCGGTCCTTTGCCGCACTTTGTACACCATTTCCAAAGGCACAGAACTTATTTTAATTTTAATAGAAATTAATGAGGTAATCTTCCTTAGATTCGGCGTTGCCTTTGCCGCTGCCGCTGCCGCTGCCTCTGCCTTTGGCTTCGGTTCAGGGCTCTCCCTCTGGCTCTCTGGCTCTCTGGCAAATGGATTATAATTCGGGTCCGCAGAGGCCGGCGGAGAGCGGCCCAAAGGAGAACTAAAGGAGAAATAAATATGAAAAAAAATGTACAACTTTTTTGCAAAAATCTGCCACATTGCCTCGTTGCACAGATATATGTTAATATATATATATTAATTCCAGATATATGTTCTGGATTGCCAGAGGAATCAACTTTTGAGGATTATAGGAGCACTCCCCCATAGATGGTTGCCATAGCACTTGTCCCCGTCTGCTCCGCAGCTCATGTACCCCAGCAAAAATGTCTAAAGGTAGGAGTAGGAGGCGAAGGAGGAGCAGGAGCAGAGGCAGGAGCAGGAGCAGGGTATCTTCCCTAAACTCCCCACACTCCTTGGGAAATTCCTTTGGAACATGTCTGCATTACATGGCCTCGCGCTTGGCTGCTGTGACTCTCTAATTACGAGTATTTTGTCTATACTTTCATAATTGAGTGGCCGCAGTGGAGTACGGCTTTTGAGCAAGGCACCCAGCCGAACCCGCCCCCACCATGGGAGCAGCAGCAGCGGCAGCAGCAACCCATCCCACTGTGGTGGCTGTGGTATGCCTCAGACTCAGAGCCGATTAGAGGTACTTACAAGCATACACAATACACACATATGTAGGTGTTCTGTCGGCATTACCTCTCCATTTGAATGTACTTGCACGAGTACCAATTAGCAATACGTAAATTGTATGTACACTTTACATTGTACATGGCCCCTTATGTACGCAGAGTGGGATTAATTGCGCGCAATTTCTAGAATAATCCTCTCTTTATACAAACATACACTCTATATGTATCTCGTCTCGTGGTGCTTGTGTCTGAGCTGCCTCCAAAGGATCAACCGATTTTCGTGCAATTTTTCCTCTCCACATATTTCCCTCGTTGATTCATTTATGTAAACCTTCCAATTCCGCAAACTGGAGAATCCTCCGGGGGCACTGAGATAATTGCGTCGATGTCTAGGGCCAAGTGAGGCTTCCCATCTCCCATCTCCCATCTAACGGCCATCCTGCATCGCGATTCACTTCTAGCCGAATCCGAGTCCAAGTCCAAGTCCCAGTCCTAGTCCAGGGCCCAGTTCCAGCTCCAGTTCCAGTCCACGTTCAGTTCTGTATTAAAACAAAATAGGTATTTTTCGTACTCGAATAAACTTTATGGCGCCATTGCAACAAAATGTCGTCCTCGTCGCCGTTGGTCCTGACCTAATAAACTTGGCTATTACGGATTTCACTGGCAGCGCCACTGCCTGTGGCAGTGGCTGTGGCTGTGGCAGAGATCTTGGGTCCCTTGCCCTGGCCGAGTCCTCATTACAGGCGAATTCGCGTTGCCTTTCCGCTTATTAACATAATGAAGAATGAAGTGGAGGTAGAAGTGGAAGCAGAAGTGGAA
The DNA here is from genome assembly GCA_963969585.1 of Drosophila helvetica. Lineage (NCBI taxonomy): Eukaryota > Metazoa > Arthropoda > Insecta > Diptera > Drosophilidae > Drosophila > Drosophila helvetica. The sequence goes on along the minus strand of OZ018401.1, from coordinate 50,804,012 downwards.
GCAGAAGTGGAAGCAGAAGTGGAAGTGGAAGGGACGAGGGACGAGGGACGATTGGGCTGGGGTCATGAGGGACAACGACAACTCGGCCAAAATGAGCATCGCGGGCAGCCAAGCAAGAACCGGGAAAATCTGTCAAATAAACCAAAGCCAGCCAACCCGAAGAGGAGCGGAGAGGAGCGGACCGCCGCTCTGGCAATATTTCTAGTCATTATGCTAATAAATTCACACAACAGCTTTGCAGGGCTTTGCAGGGCTCTGGAGGGAGAGGGTCCTTCCCTCGCCCTCCTTCTGGGGTGCGGGACCCTCGCTGCCTGGAAGAACGAAGCGAGAATACTTGGCCACAGCTTTCAGGGTCCCAAAAGAACACTTTCACGAGTATTCCAATATAGAGTACATATAATTCCTATGCACAAGTATATGGAAGTAAGAGTGAATTTAGATGCGACATGCTGCGGCGTCTGCCTCGTCCGCCTCGGATGCGCCACTGTGCGTCCTGGCCAGGCACACGACAAACACACAGCTTCAATAGCGGCTGGAAGGAGCCTTCTACAGCGAATCGAACTGGCACCCGGCCCGGGGCTTGGGGCCGCTGAAAGGGCTGATTGCAGTACTCCCAGCCGCCTTCGCCCTCACCGAGCTATGACACATGTCCCAGGAGCTGCAGGGCCTTGAGCCACAGTCCCTTCACCTGGCTGACAATCCAAGGAGGACTGAGGCCGACGAGGAGCAGCGCTACGCCGACTGCGCTAATGATCAGTCCCTGAAATAATCTCCTTCTCCGGGTGGCGCGCAGCTTCTGGCGAAAGGCCCGGCAGCTGCTTCGCTGCAAGATGCCGCACCTCCTGGGATCCTCCCCGAAGTGGGCTACGTCGTTTGCCTGGCAGGAGCGTCTTGTCTTCGGCATCGCTCTGAGACTGAAAGACTTTTCCGAATTTTAGACTATTTCAGAAATGTGTAAAATTTGAATGAATATTTCCAGGCGTACAGCATGCTTTTGTGTATGAAAAATTCTGCGAAGGGAGAACTTTGCATTTCCAGAGGGCTCTGAGGGCTCTGAGGGGTCTGAAGGGTTTCGCAAGGACTCTGGCAATATGTACCACTGCCCATTCATTTATCAAGGGGCTCGGCTGCTCGATTGCTCGATTGCTGGTCGGCTGGTCGGCTGGTCGGCTGGCGCCAGGCAGAGACAGAGAGGAAGCCAACAGTCGGCCAGTGGGTGGCCAGTGGGGGGCCAGTGGGGGGCCAGTGCTTCCTGTTGGCCATCATCAGTCAATCCATCAGTCACATCACTCATCTAAACAGCTTCCTGCCAGTGCACTGGGGCACTTCATCGACATACAAATACACGTACATAATACGTAATATTGCCCAATCGAAAGCACTGCTTCCCGTACCGCCCCGCCCCGCCCCGCCCCAAAACCAATCACAAAAGGGCATTTAGCTGGACAAACTTCCGATCAGCAGCGGGGTCCCTGTTCAAGGAACTGCTTCAGGTCTTCCGAGATATTAGGGAATCGTAAATATGCTTTGGTGTCTCTGGTCCTTGCGCGTAATCAAAATCCGAAAGCCAAGGCAAAAGGCAATGATTACAAAAAATACATAGATGGAAGTCAAGTCAAGTCCTGGCCATGGCCATGGCCGTGGCCGTGGCTGTGGCTGGGGCCGTGGCTTTGGCTGTGACGAGATTTAGACGGCCACTGAACTGTCATAAATAAAATGAATTTATTTTTGCTGCCTGCCCGGGCAATCTGTGACTCATAATCAGCGCTGTCGATGGGCCCCAATCAAGGGCCGGAGTGACGAAATTGGATGCTCGGATGCTCGGATGCTTGGATGCGCCTGCTGGGAGGAGGTTCACTGGAGAGTGAACAGCGGCATTGGCCTCGAAGATGGTATCAAATGTTCCCCGGTCTGTCCTGTTCTGTCCTGTCCTGTTCTGTTCTGGTCATTCCTGGTCATTCTGGGGCCCCAGCCCTCTGAATACCTGAATATTGATACCTTGTTATCCTGGTTGCTGTGCCCTAAGTGGGCGTTTCACCTGGCAGGAAAATCGTTAAGAATATACCCATCGATGAGGAAAATATAAGCCAATGGCCACACTTTTCTCTCTGGCTTAAAACTTTAAATGAGTGACAATGTTGTGCGCAGATTGGCAAGTGAATTGATCGATTAGGGGGTGGGCGTGGGCTAGTGGGAGTGGGCTAGTGGGAGTGGCCTAGTGGGCTAGTGCGGGACAGCCAGTCAGCCAGCTGGCTGTGGTTGCTGCACCATCTGGCCGTCGGATGAGTCAGTCGGTGTGCGCTCCACATGTTTTCACTCAGGACGCAATCAAATTCTATGTCGCCCATCGACTGGGGTCTGGTCTGCCTCTGCCCCATCTGCCCCATCTGCCCCATCTGCCCCATCTGCCCCTGCCTCTGCTTCTGCTTCTAAGTTCGAGTGTATGCTGCACATGTGCGAGGGCGGGCATCGGAGGATGCCCTTTTAATGATGCATTTCGACTTAAATTTAGTGGCAAAACATTGTTGAACGCATTAAGCAATTATGCTGCAGCTCCGCGCCGCAGAGATAAATGGGGAAGAGACGCCCCCGCCTCGGCACCCGATTCGAGTTCTCTCGAGAGCCAGTATTCGGTCCCCTACAAATTCGGTGCTCATCTGCTCTGGGGTTCTCCTCTTCTCTGGGGTTCTGGTGGGGGGGGGGGGGGGGAGTCGTAATGCTCCATGTTGTACGTACGAGTATGTTGCAAGCACTTATCTGCACCAATAAATTGGGTCATTGTTCCCCAGTGAACCCATTCCATGGACTTGCTTCCCAGGCAAGGCCCTACTAATGGATCGTATGTGCCTACCCATGGACCCACTGTCAAGTGGGTATTGCATTTACGAGCCATCAATGAGATCATCAGGAGAACAGATCGATGTGGATGTAGACAGATTGGCTGCATTTCGATGGCAATGAGTCGATCTCCACCTGACCGTAAGCCCCCCTCCAGGCCACTCCCCTCCCGAGGAGTTTGGTATAGTGTCCACTGCATGTACATATTTTGTACATATTTACGTACATCTGTCCATTGTTCGAATCAAAAAGAAAGGGCCCTGCATGCCCTGGCATGGCCATGCGGCCGTTGCTGCTGCTCTTCCGTGGATTAGAGCTGTGGGGCGCACCATGCGATGCTATAAATTAAAATAATGTTTACTCATTTAAAAGCAGGGGCTGCTGCTGCTGCTGCTGTTGTCAGCCGTTGCAGTGGCAGTGGCAGTGGCAGCGGCAGTGTGGCAAGTGTTTGCTTGTACGCTGTTAATTTGTTTTTACGACACTTGTTGGCGTTTATTATTTCTGTTTTGCAGCTCCCGCGACGGCAGTTAGTCCGGCTCCCACTCCCGGGAGTGGCAGTGGCAGTGGGAGTGGGAGTGGCAGGGGGGCGGAGGTGGGAGCGTGGGAGGCAGCAGCCAGCAGCCAGCAGCCCTTGGGATCTTGGGAGCCGACAAACGGTGGGAACATTCGGGTGGGGAGGGACTGGTTTCTCCTGAAATGTGATCTAGTATGTGGATATCCGGATGTCCCGGCAAGGTACACAGTACAGTTTCGTTTGGATGGTTAGCGGATGATTAAGCGAGCTCCGGGATTCCTGATTTCGGCAGAGACGCCGAAAGAATCCCTTCCTTCGCCCGAACGTTCCATCGTGAACCCGAATCCGAGATACCCCTCCTGCGAATGCCCCTGCACACACCACAAATGGGTTTAAAAAACACACAAATAAATACAACTTGAAAATATAAGCCATGGGAGAGATAAAGACCTTTTTCTGCATAGAGCAGGCGATAGAGCGGGGGGGTGCAGGGAGTGCAGGGAGAGCAGGGAGAGCGGGGAGAGCGAACAATAAAACCGACGCGACGCCAAACACAAAGCCGAAAATCTTGAGCCCAAGAACAAACGAGAGCATCCAGTTTTTTCTTTTTTTTTCTTTTCTCTTTTTTTCTTTTTTTTCTAGCGCAGCCCGGCCCCAGCCCCAGCCCAGGCCGACCTTTCGGAACCAAAACAAACAGCGTGGAATGGAGGAATCCACGCTAAACGTAAACAACGCAACGGACCAAGGGTCCCCTCCCTCCTGGAGGGGCGCGGCACCAGCAGCAGCAGCGGCGGCAGCGGCACTGGCACCGGCACCGCAGGCCTGTGCGTGTAACTCCGGTAGTGCCGTGCCGTGCCGTGCCCGGAACCACCAGGAGAGGAGCCGAAGAGCCGAAGAAGCCGAAGAACCAGTTTTGCCAGTCCCAGTCTCGGCGGTCGGGTCGTTTTCTTGACGGCTTCTTATGCACTACAGGGTAAAGGTACAGGGTATGCAAGCTTGCAGCAGAGAGCGTAAGCATCTTCCGACGATCACCTGGACTTTGAGGAGCAGCATGAGAGTTCTATGATGCCCAGGCGGGTCAGGTTTCTCTTAGGTACTTGCCAAGACCTAGTCCTGTTCCGAAAATTGTGGTATATCAGCAAGGATTACGAGCACAACTCGATCAGGGATCAGTGATGGATATCTTGGGATGGTCATCCCAATGCATTAATTCAGATTTTCAGAATGCAATTTACAATTACAATTTACAATCACTCGATTTTTACCAATTTCGTTTGCAGTTAACAGTTTCCTTCAAAAGACGCCATAATCCAGGGATGGAGAACGGGCTCTCAACATTTGAGTGTTGGATAACCACAGTTATACGCGCAGGGCTGCAATCGCATATGCAAATGCATAAATAAACGTAATTTATAGTTGAAAAATGCCGCAATACCGTTGTTAAAGTCTGAACTGTGAATATTAATTGTTTTATGGTAACAAATGGAACATCAAAAGCGATTTGTAATAGCTTGTCAAAGTGCTATCGATAGCCTCGATAACTGTGCAGGGTATCGAAAATAATTTCTATTAAATGGCAGAAAAAACGATTAGAACAAAGACTTCACAATACCAACATGCTGCACCAGGAACAAATTTAATTTCAATTACTTTTGGACAGACTCGAGACCCCTCTCGGTCGCAAGAGTGCAAAACCATCTACATTGCTGGGTCATGATTCAGCACATCCGAATGTTTAATCGAATTCAATTCCGTTTTAAATTCAGCACAAAATGTGACAAATCGATTTGGGTTGCTTTTCAGCTTATAAATAGCAAAACAGCTAAACAGAATATCGTTTAAAAGATAATTTAAGAACCCAAAATGGTGACTAAAGACTCGTTTGTTCTTTGGAAATGGGAAATGGCCAGTCATGGAGGCAGCTCGACTATTCGATTGTTCAACAACGGACAACTCTCCGGGCGAAGTTGGATGGAGTGTGAGACTATGGCAGGTGGACACTTATCGAATGGATATGGTGGATAGCGGGATAGGGGGTATGGATTGAATCCCTATCGAGTGCGGGCAGGGCTAGGTGCTAGGTGCTAGGTGGAATCGTCAGGTCACATGAGCAAATCATTACAGCAGGGATTATTGTGTCAGCTTCGTTAGCTTTCGGAACATAGGATCTTACCAGTTCATTCCGTTCATTCCATATCGTCAGCTGTCTCGGTAGACATTCGGTAGTAATATTATATTTTATTTGTGAATTTCCTGTGAAAAAAAAAGTGAAACGGGAAAAATCGTCGAGATGTCGCTTACCTTCAACGACGCGTTCGATCAGTTATTAGAAAAAATACCAAATTCAGAAGAGTCTTGGTCGAAGGAGGACGAAGAAATAACCGAGAAAATATATCAGGCCTTCGAGAATACCGACTCCATTTTCAAGGGTACAATCTCGCACTTGAAGGAAGCCAGTAAGTGCGAAAGTGCGAAAGTGCTTGCCATTGGTGGCTCAGCCTCGTACATCTGGCACCCTGTCCCGTCCCACAGATATTATGAAGAAGAACTATCAGCCATGGGTCCTGCTGAAGATGCCATTCCAGGTGACCCCGAACAAGCAGTGCGAGGTGAGCAATGCCATCGTGTACGAGCTGCGGACTGCCCGGAACGAACGCCATCCGGCTGTGAAGCACGGATTCGTGGTGCCCAAGATTGTGACGTCCTTGTTCGACGCCGACCTGAAGAAGGCCATTGCCAGCATTGGCCAGATCACCTGCCAGAGCGGCAAGGTCTACAAGCTCGAGGTTGAGTCGGAGACCGGGACCATAGTGCAGTACTCCATTACTGCCATTCGCTCGGTCGTCGATGGCTTTCAGAAGGAGTTGTGCTACTACTTCGAGCTGGCCCTACAATTCCTGAACGATCCGAACACCTACAAGCCCTTCGGGGCCTCCGAGGACCGAGCCCGGTTCGTGGTGGTCAAGAAGCCAATCAATCTGGATACGATCTACTTCGGAAAGGTGTTGTCTGTGCAGAAGTTCCTGGACCATTTGGGAATTGAGCACACCGAGAAGACCGACAATCCGTTCTTCCCAAAGAACTTGAACAATCGTCATGTCAGCGAGGCGGTCCTTAAGGTAGGACTCTGCATAAGCCACTTCCCATTCGAGCATAAATAATCCAGCCCAACTCATCTCCGCCAGACTCTGAAGTACGTTATTTCTGTCTCTGAAAATTGCGAGCGTTTGTCCTTGATTTACGACAAGCTAATGCACTTCAAGCAGCAGGACAGTGTGGAGCTGTCCGAGCTAATGGACCTGATTGGCCTCGATTAAATATTTACTACACACACACACACACACACACACACACACACGCACACACAGAAGAGTTCTCCACATTTCGTTGAGTAAAGTTTCAAGCCCGCAAAGATAACGTATTTTTCCAATTAAGGGATATGTTCATGTGTTCATGGATATCCAAGGGCCTGACCTGACTTCTGACCCGCCTGCTCCCTACCAGCCAGCAGCCACCAGCCACCAGCTACCAGATACCACATACCACATACCAAAATTGGTAAATGGAACGGAATGGACTCTCAATGACATTCTCGAATCATAATAAGAACACATGCTGGCGTTCCATGGCGTTCCATGGCGCTCCATGGCGTTCCATTCGCGGTGACGTGACGGGCAGAAGGAAGCCCTACGAGAGAGGGAGAAGGCAATGTAAAAGTGCCCGACAGCCGAAACGGAAATATTTCATCAACGAAAGTTAATCATAGAAACGCATTCAGTAGATTTTCGCGCGGGAAGCCCAGCCCAAGCCCAAGCCGGGGCAGAAGCAGACGCAGAAGCAGAAGCAGAAACAGAAGCCCCACAGTGACATCGGACTGAAAGAATGGGGTGGGGTGGGATGGGTGGTTACATTGTTGTTTGTATTTTTAAACAATTTAACAAATGCCACAACACACAGCGCAACACATCGCAAACGTCGATGGGAAGGCGTCCGGGGTGCGTTAATTCAATTAATTGCTGCGAGTCATTGCGAGTCAGTGCTCCGATGAGAGGGGGAGGATCTCTGAGATCTGGGAGCTGGGAGCTGCGAGCTGGGAGCTGAGAGACTTGCCTCCCAGAAGGCTGACTGCCAGGGGCTCTCTGTCAGGCAGGGGGCAAGGAGACGGATGGTTCAATTAGGTACGTGTCGATTGGCATCCAACGGTATCCCATGGTACACGCTCCTCGATAATGGCCCTCGCTCGATGGCCGATCTGCTCGAATGTGCTCTATAAAATGCATCGCAATGTGAGCCGCACGACAGCTCCGATGTCGATTGTCGATGGCGATGTCGATGTCGCTGTCGAGATGGCAGCATAAATTAAGCACAAACTAATTAAATGCGTTTCAATTGAAGTTGAAGTTGAAGCTGAAGCTGAAGCCGAAGCTGATGGAATCAGCCGGCCAAAATAATTAGCAGTGTGCGAGTATCAGTGTGTGTGTGTGTGTGTGTGTGTGTGTGTCTGGCTCTGCTTTTGGCTTAGTTAAGACTCCCCTCGCTCCACGCTCACTGGCAATCGAGTTTCATCGACCAGCACTTCAAGTTTCCCCCCCCCCCCCTCCTCCTTCTGGCACATAAATGCACATAAACCTGTCATTCGATTCGATTCGATTCGACAGCGACAATTTCGATGGTTTGTCTAGATTCTAGACTCTAGACTCCAGAATGATGGCTCGCAGATCCTCGCAGCCAGATATGGTTCTAATGATGCATTTATCTCTTGTGTGTATATCGATATATACATATGCATGTGTGTATATATGCTTCAGGCTGGGAGATATCTTTGGGCCATGACTGTGGGAGTTTAATGACCATATTTAACTGGGTTTGTTTCCCCAAAACGATCTTGGACTTCATACTCGATATTTGTATGCTCTACTGAAGAACGGAATCGAGTGGAAATTTTCCATAAATGTTTCTCTTGCAGAAACCCCTTTGCCGCTTTACCAACAATTATAACAGCTGACTCAGCAGCTGACTGACTGACTGACTGACGATCCCAGACGAGACCAAGCCAAAGCCCAACTTCAACTCCAACTTCAGGCCCATGGCTATGGCTATGGCTATGGCTGTGCTGTCAAAATCATATGGCAAGACCCCGAACCTAACCGAACCGAACCCATCCAAATGTCTCTTTCTCTATGCCAGCGCCCCCGCCCCCCCCTACCGCCTATGGCCTACCGCCTGGGTAAAAGTCGCTTTTGAGGGCCAACAAACTCTTACCCTGGGCCGAGCTGTTGTTGTCTCTTGTGTCATGTCATGTCGAGAGTACCCGCATAATGACACACATATAGCCAGAGAGACAGAGACAGAGACAGAGGCACCCAGCGAGCGAGCGAGCGAGCGAGAGAGAGAAAGAGAGAGAGAGAGAGAGGGAATGGATAATTACCGCTGAACCCAAGCGGACCGCAGCAGAGCTCCGAGCTCCGAGCTCAGAGCTCAGAGCGATCCCCGCTTGACAGCTGACGCTGGTACCGAGAGCGTTGACTGATTTATGAAGACACTTTTGCAAGTCGCCCAACTTGATTTTTCACGAAACCGTTACTCCGGCTCCCAGACTGTGGCGTGTACCCCAAAAAGCCACCGCCGATTGGATGCCCTTACCCACACCCACAGCCCCAACCGCCCACCGCCCACCGCCAACCGCCAACCCGCTTGAGGGGATGCGAGTTTCTACAGATACAGTCTCAGAGAGAGAGAGAGAGAGAGAGAGAGAGCGGGAAAGGGCATCTGCTGTTCGTCGGTGGGTCGTTCTGTGGCTCGGTTCGAGGTTTCCTCAATTTTGTCTATTACACGAATCCGAATCCGAATTGAAGTGAAGTGAAGTGAAGTGTCTTGGTACTGTCTCTCGAGCCGTGCTGTGTGTTTGTTGCCAAGCGCCCAAATGACTGGCTGACTGGCCGACTGGCTGACTGTCTGGCTGGCAGGCAGCTTTGTCTTGTCTTGTCTTGTCTTGGTCTGGCCCGGTCTACGTCTACCCGCTCCGCTGGCTCGGCTTGGCCTGGCCTGGCTTGGTTTGGTTTGGTAATCATGATCGCATGATCTTCCAGCTGCTTTTGCAGAGAGCTCTGGCTCTGGCTCTGACTCTGGCTCTGACTCTGGCCCAGTTGCTGGCTCTGGCTCTGGCTTTGGGTCTGGTTTTCTGTGGCGCGGGGTTAATCGCCAGCGTAATGGTAATGGTCGTGTTTGTTGCGCCAAATCAGCTGATTGCTGGTGCCTGATAATGATGAGTAAGCGCTTTCGATGCATGAACCCCACCACCATGCCACTATTTTCCACTCTGCCACAAGTATCTGTACCTGTATCCGTATCCGTATCCGTATCTGCTCCTCTTGGGCAGTAGCTGGGCCTCGAACAGATCTCAGGGATCAGTGTCCTGCGCGGGTCTTGTCTCCTTCTAAGTCATTTTCCTGCCCCGAAATGCAATGCGGATAATTATTTCGGCATAAGCCACACACAAGAGGCGTAAATAAGAGCTCTGCACTGCACCCATTTATCAGAACAGAACAGAACAGAACAGAACGGAACAAGGCGGAAAACCCAACGTGAAATGCGAATTGCGTTGCTGTGGAGCATGTTGTGCATTTTCCACTTTTTCCTGGGCTGTTTTTTGGCGAGGAAAACGCTGTCGACACGGAGGCGGAGGCGGAGTCGGTTGGCTTACGGGTCAAGTTTGTTACCAAATCCCAGGGATAGTTAGTGGAAGGAGAGGGTATTCCAAAGGAGTGCAACTTCTGTGGCGGCTCTTGACTCGTGCAACTCTCTGCACTGGCCGATGCGTGCGTTTCGTCTTTGCATCCAGCAGATACTGATACTCAGAGTGGAAGTGGATGGGGATGTGGAGTGGTGCAGTGGTGGAGCGGTGCAGTGGTGGAGCGGTGGAGCGGTGGGGTGTTGGCTAGAGCCAACAACCGCATCGAGGACAGCCTGCCACTGCCACTGACGGTGGCTATTGACGATACTCTGGGCACTGCCACAGCGACTGGCAACTGCAACTGCAATTGCAATGCAAAGCGAAACGAAACGAAGCGAAATGCAGCCAGCGGCTTTTGTAGTTCATGAACGGCCAGCGAACCCCGAACAAGTACGCGTTGATAATACTCGCAAGATACGAGACTGCAGCAGCAGCAGCAGCAGCAGCAGCAGCAGGAGGGGGTGGGGCTGGGGCAAGGCAGTCGCGGGGACAAGCCACCATGCACCGGTAACTTTTTGGGGCTTTTTTTGCTTTGCTGCTGCTGTGGCAGTTGCTGTGGCAGCAGCGCCTAGGATTTTAATCGGCCGTTTGGTCACGTAAGCAGCGATTTCAGAGGCGATGCGACCAGACCACTGCTTTGAGCCAACTTGGGGTTGGGGGGGCTGCGACTGCGACTGCGGCTTACATAAGCCACCGTTTAATATTGGCAACGCGGAAGGTACGACTACGAGAGGCTTTTTGGGACAGCTCTCGGCTCGGCAAGCATCGCTTCGGAATGGGAGTATCAATTAGAAAAAGGATCTGATCCTAGCTCAAAGCTGGCTGGGACTGAACGAACCAGACGGACAATCATTTATATATATATATATAAAGCGTGCTTTATGGAATCGGAAATGGTTTCTGCTGGCCATTGTGCTCCACGATTTCCGCTCGCCAAAAGGAAATTATGCACACATACATATATCTATCTATCTATCTATCTATCTATCTATCTGTCTACAGACAGCCATCCCCCTGGGGGGGAGCATACGAGCATTACAGGGCTAGATGCTGCATCTATTTGCTGGAACTCGGGATGGGGCCACGACGGGGCCACGATGGGTCTGGGCGCAAGCGGAAAGTGGAGCAAACGGTTTCCTTTATGGATGGGTATATAAAATTTTACGAACCATTTATGGCCATGGCTGAGAAAAGGCCAGCGAAATGAAATCAAAGAAAAGCATAATAGCAAATGCAGAGACAGAGAGAGAGGGAGGGAGAGGGAGAGGGAGAGGGAGAAAATGTTGAAGCGGAATAATAATAATGGAATGACAGCACACAGAGCACACACACACACACACACACACAAAGCCACACACTGGGCCATACACATTGACTGTTCCAGCTGCCGGAAAGCCAGTCCAGCACTTGCAAAATTATTATTATGATTGCCACACAGCTCCATCTCCAGCTCCAGCATGTGGCAGCAGCAGCAGCAGCAGCAGCTCCTTTGCCTCAGCCAGAAACTGCAGCTCAGCGGAAAGTGGCCGTGGATGCATCGCATCCATAGAACTGGCATTGGGCATTGGGCATTGGGTCAGCATAAAGAATCACACGCTGAGTGCGTCGATGCTGTCGATTTTCCCTACCCTCCCCCGTCGCCCGTCGCCCGTCCCCCTCTCTGACATAAATAACACAAAAGCCATGCAACCAGTGGAGCCGCGGGGCGCAGCAGGAGCAGGAGCAGGAGGAGAGTCTGCAGCTCCTACAATGATTTGAAACGAATGAAATAAATTGGAGGCTGCTGCCATCGAAATCACACACATGTTAAGCGAGAGAGAGCGAGAGAGAGCGAGAGAGAGAGAGAGGGAGTCCACAAAGTCAACGGTGACAAAATGGAAAAGCGAACGATGTCATTGTGCTTACTCAGCTTCAGATTCAGCTCCTGCTCCAGCTCCAGCTCCTCCTCCAGCGCCTCCTCCTGCTCCATCTCCAGCTCCATCTCCTCCTCCAGCTTCTGCCTTTGATTTGTGTGGAGTGGAACACAAAAACAGTGAGATATTCCAGATATGCCGGATGGAGCCGATTGGAGTAGGTAGATACATATACACATATAATGCATCCAATAATAAGAGATGCACAGATTAAAGATAATCTGGCATCGATAAAAGACTGCTTTATGTAAGGATTTCGTTGGCCCATGGCAAGGCTTTAATTGGTAGCCGAAATGGCTTGGCTTAAAGCTCCACCGAAATGGGTTGGCAGTTGAGGCTTTTCCTTGTGATCGATTGCTCCAGTGCTGCAGTGCTGCAGCGCTGCCCCGATATGGAAACGGCAGGCGCCCAGACCCAGAAGCCCGCGAGAGAGCGCGCTCAAAGTGCACCGAATGGGTCGCGGCTCAAATAAATTAAAGAAATGCAACAAGCCGACATTGTTGGCCGACTCTGGTGGCGACTCTGGGGCCAAGTCGCAAGTCGCAAGTCGCATGAGGAGACAAAATAAATTAAAGAGTCGCCGACAACGGGGACGCTGGCGAACAGGACGTCGACGGCCAAACGGCAAACGGCAATGGCAACGGCAACGGCGACAACATGAAACGCCAATCGGCGAGTGCTGCACACCGACTGGAGCCCAGGCAGGCAGGCCGGCAGAGAGATACTTACTTTGAGAAATTAATGGCACGGCCAAGCAATTGATTTAAGGCGAGCGCGAGAGCGAGAGCGAGAGCTGTAGCTTTAGCTGGAGTTGGCCCAGCAGCAGCAGCAGCAGCAGATACATACAACTGACCAGACCCCAGACCCCAGTCCACAGTCCCCAGACCAGACCAGATCCGAGTAGACCCGGGCAGATCCGAGACCAGAGACCAGAGACCAGGAGAAGCAGGAGAAGGAGGAGGAGCTCCAAACGGGTGATAGATACTGAGGCGCAGATAGCGAACATCAGCAGTCAAGAGATTCGCCTCTCTGGCAGCATTTTCTTCTGCTGAACAGTGTTCTCGGTGCTGAGGCTGAGGCTGAGGCTGGTGGTGATGCTTCTGCTTCTGCTGGGAAACTGCTGTCTGTCAGAGAAGGGAAAGCTGCTGCCGTGCACATCCGTATCCATGAGATACCCCATGAGCTATTTAGTCGCACAAAATGTTTCTAATCTGTGCCGCCGCCGCCGATAAGTACGTACATCCCGAGAGCTACTGCCATTCCCATTCCCAGTCCCAGTCCCACTCCCGTGCCCGTGCCCATGCCCGAATTCCCATTCCTATTTTCATGGCCGTTTTCCATTCCCATTCTGATCACATCGCAGCTCCATCTCGCTCCCTCTCTCGCTCTCTCTCCCCAAGTCAGTCCCAGTCCCAGTCCCAGTCTCAGTTCGTGTTGGCTAGATTAAATTTCAATTAACACCGTAGATACTCGCACTCCGGCAACCGACACACGCACAACTATGGCAGCCAAGACAGCCGAGACAGCCGAGACAGCCGAGAGGCGCAGCGCAGCGCAGCCCGCGTATCAGTTCTTCAATTAGATTTCGCATTAATTAAACGAACACACGGCAGTCGTCGAAGACAGCAGCACGAAACGACGATGGTGCTGATGATGACGTTGGAAGGAATCTCGAATCGAAATTAGTTACATCTCCTCTTTCTACGCATTGCGCACGGAGCCTCCACTCCGTCCCTCTCTCTCTCTCTCTCTCTCTCTTCTCACACCAATACCAGCCGTTACACCTCACTCCCTGTTCCGCCAGAGGGCGCACACTAGACGAGAAGAGTTTGTGAGAGAGTGAAAGGCAGAGTATTCCGCATGGAAAACTGAAAACTGCTTTCCTCTACGATGAATATATATTTATGCTTATCCGTAAGATAACCCAAAAGCAACTGTCATTCTTGATATCCTTATCTTGATATCTAGATTCGATTTTCGATGAACAGAATGTTATGTGACTCATTCCATGGTGGTCAAGAGTTTGCCTTTGATAACAATAATAATAGGAGGCCCAATCAGGCGGCGCATACAAATGGGGATACAAATGGAACGCCCCCACGCATCACTCAACTCAACGCCCCCAGCACGGGGTCGGTCATTAGTTTATTTTTTGGTTTTTTTACAATTTCTGCGGGCACAACTCTGCCACGTTGCCCGCGATAAGTATCTTTCCCGTGTGGTCAGCCCCCAAACGGGTGACAGCTCTGCTGCTGCGTTTTGTACAGGATAGACATCCGGCACACAGACACTTGCACACGCACCAGGCATAATTTATATAGCATACTTATTGGCCGTGCCGTGCATTCTGTGACGAGCAGCAACGCAGCAACACACCGACCCCCAACACACAACCCCCAACCCTCGACCCCAGCCTGGCGAACCGGCCTGGCATTGTCATTAGAGCATAAAAACCGAAACGGGGATGGGAGCAGGAGTGGGAGTGGGAGTGGGTTTTTTTTTATGGGGAAAGAGGTGGAAAATAGGAAAGAACGAGAATCATTAAATTAACATGACAAATGACAAAAGGAGCGATAAAGGCTCCATGCATGCATGGAAGAATGCCGGATGGGGTGGCGGTTGGGGTGGTTGTTCGGGTGGTGCAGCGACTCGGAATGGCAGTCAACACTATAATAAATCCGTAAATATAATGGCTAAGGATACTTTGGTAATTGGGCGAGCTTATGCTTAACGGCGCTTTAATTTATGCCCACGGCCCCAGGGCCCAAAAGTCCCTCTCTGCATCGTAGAACGGGTATTACCCGCTATCCACACAGGCCCAGGCACAGGCACTGGCACTGGCACAGGTCTAGCTATAAAATGTCGCGGTCGCCATCACTAGTTTACGATTATGACTGTGTCTGTGTCTATGCCTGCGCCTGTGTGTGTGGTGTGTGTGGTGTGTGCTTGTGTGTGCGCTCAGTGGGGCCTTCGAGTGGGCATGGGGCACGGGGCACGGGGCATGGCGTGTGCGCTAAATTTTAACGGGTTTGTACATATAAAAATACCAGCATGGTCATCCCCCAACCCAAACGGCACCGGCCCTGGCCCCGGCTCCGGCCCCGACCCCGGCACAGTGGTACAGACTGTGCACAGAAGATCAATATAAATTTGGAAATATATATGTATAAGTAAGCTAGCCGATCTGGCAAGCCAATTGCTGCAGTACTATACCTTCTGTTCGGAACGATGTCAGTCGAGCGCAAAGCACCAATCAGCACTTTCGGATGAGCGGGGTATTCAATATTACCTACTAAATGTTGATAGATATCAAAGATATATCCCAGAAATACACGCTGCAAGGCCATATCAAATCTGCATACAGATCTGTGGGGCTATAGTGAATCTTTTGGTGCTCTGATGACCACTGTTGCCCCTTGGGGGCCCTGCGGGGGGCGTCGCATAGCTGTTGTCGATGGCGATGGCGATGGCTCCATGGCGGAAGCGGAAGTTGGAACACATTTTGTTGTTGGCATTGTTGTTGTTGTTGTTGTTGTTGTTGTGGTTGTTGTGGTTGTTGTTGGGCTGTTTGGTGTTTTTGGCTGTTTGCTGTTTGGTGGGGCACTCGTGTTTTTATTGCAATATTTGCCGCTGCGCGTTTTATGATTATTTTGCATATCGTAAAATTGAATGTACGAAAAATGTTTACATCCCTTCGGACTCTTTATTGCATTCTTTTTTTCGGGGGTTTCTAATATCGCAGCTTGGGATATTTTCAGTGCCAGCTAATTCGAGAGAGAACTTTAAAGTCCCTCGCACACACACACTCACACACACACACACACACACAGTTTTCCTTATCCGGAATCAATTAAAAGTCAACCACTAGCACCCAAAAAACTCATTAACTTGGTCAAGCAGGGCAGGGTCCTGTCCTGTCCCGTCCTCTCCCGTCCTGTCCCGTCCTGCCCTGGCCTCTTCCCCTCACTGGCAGCCACGCCGTTTCCACATTGTTCAGTTTGAGTGGCGGCAATTAAATGGGAGACGATTGCTTTATTACCTCCTTCCCCAGCACCAGGCCGGAGCCTTGCAGCATGCAGCATGCGGCATGCGGCACCGTCCAGTTCCGAGGGGAGGATACTTGGGAGATACTTGGCAAGTGTGCTTAGTAGTTTCGTGTTCATACATAAATTATGCTAATACCATTCCAACGAGAGAGTAACTAGCCATAAAAACACTAAATAAGGAAAGGTAAGCGAACCGACAGGACCAACAGGTGGAGACTAGGCACCACCACCACCACCACCACCACCACCAGCACCAGCACCACCACTCCGACGCTTTACGAGGAGGTCATTAAAAGGTCCCAGGTACATAGCATACCCATAAAACCCATGAGCAGAATTAAGTTCCAAACACGGAGCGGACACGGAGACACTTCAGACTCTTCCTCAGACACTTGAGGTCTGGTCTGGTCTCGATGGATATCCAGGATGTCCAGGCTGTCCGGGCTGCCCAGGCTGTCCGGCACGGCTTGTATTTCCATTGTAGCCGCATCGATGAGAGACTGGTATTCTTTTCTCATTGGGGGAATTAGTCATTTTGCCTGAACGGGTCCATGATTGATATCCTTGTTAGTGGGGAGCGTCAAATTAAAGCCTGAAAAATTTCACTTTAATGCATTTAAATGGCTTTTCTTTCAGGGAACACGCATCCGCATCCGCATCCGCACACTTTTTCTTACCACCCCACAACCCAACAGCCGAAGAGCTGAACAGCCGAACAGCCCTCCAGCCGATACCTTCATCAATCATTTCCTGTGAAAGCAAACACTGTCACACCGGGGTCCTGTGGGGGTCCTCTGGGGCTCGGGTCGCGACTGCAGTGGATTAGGCAACAGCAACAGCAAAGTACGGCGATGGAGATGGAGCTGGAGCTGGAGACGGAGTGACAGACAGCGTCGTCGTCGTCGTCGTCGCCATCCTTTCCGGGTTAACAAATGAATTTCGCGCGTTTGCTCGGGGTTTTCTGGGGACTTGAAAAGATTTCAACGGATTGAACAGCAGTCGAGGGTGCGGTGGGGGCGGTCGGGCTAGAGGAGGGATAACCAATGACTTTTACCCCACGTGTGTGCCCCCTGCCCCCAGCCCCCTGCCCTTGTATTACCCGTACTCGGTGCTGTATTCGTTTCCGTCGAACTGTGAAAAGGCAGCGAAGCACAAAAATAATAACAAATCCTGGGCGAATGGGCGAGGCAAAGTGAGGTATGCCACGGGCACAGTACAGGATACAGGATACGGGATACGGAATGCGGGATAATGTTAACTGGAATGTGGAATGTTTTCAAATGTAATGAGCGTAATAATCAGAGAGAAACATGCGGAAGGACTCTCCACCGATTCCGCCGATTGATTTCAGCAGCACAGGACCCCCAACCCCAACCCCGAATACAAACCCCAAGCCTGTCAAGTCCGCACAGACAGTATTTCCTTTCAGGTTAACTCTTTCCTTCTGCCTTAATTCACTCTGAATCAAAGGGAATCCAGTCCTCCTCCGATTATTGGTTTAATTTAACATTGCCAAATGTAAAACCTCGTTACAGGAGAACCTACGTAGCTTCCGGTGAAAAGTCCCGGAACTCGCAAGCCAAGGCCTAGGGCTAGGGCTGGGGCTAGGGCTGGGGCTAGGGTTGGAGTCCTTGGAGCCCCCTGGACCCCCTTGGAACTCGAAGGAATCGCAGATTCCTGCCAGCACTCGTGCGAGTACGTTGGGAGAGTAAAGTAAACTTGCTGCGTGTTATTTATGGAAAGGTTAATCTTCCCGTTCTCCACTCTGAACCACTCATGTGCTGCTGTTGCTGCCGCTGCTGCCGCTGCTGCTGCTGCTGCTGCGCCATAGATAAATAAGAATAATGTGCGATCCAGAATCCAGAGGAGGAAGCCTCCATAATGACCATGAAAGAACAGTTTATGGTTAAATAGAGGCGCAGCGGCAAAACTCCATTTTCTAGACACTAGACACAGCGGCAACCATTCCCGGTCTCCGGCTCGGTCCGGGTCCGTGTCCGTGTCCGGGTCCGGGTCTCGGACTCCCTCTGCCACATGCCCCATCCACATCCGCACAGCTGGAGACCCTTTCGCTCTGGTTATGCAAAGTAATGCAAAATTGCGACGGCCACCAGCAGCAGCAGCAGCAGCGGCAGCAGCGGCAGCGGCAGCATCAGTTCCATTGCAAGTGGTCCACTTACACACAACACGCGGGCACAGTGGTGCAGATGCCACGGAAACAGCAACCAGCAACCAGATCAACCCTGGAAGGAGCGCTAATGAGCAGGGCATCTATGTATGTATTTATGTGGCTAAAATCATACGCCTAGAATTGATATGACATTAAAATAAATAAATAAAACAAAATTATGCACACAAAACGCAAATTAATAATAAAATAAATCAATCACAATTAGGAATATTTGTAGTACTAGAAATCAATTTAAATAATAATTTAAAGGAAATTTAAAACATTTTACTGAAGATGGAATAGAAGACCAATAAATAAATAATATTTCGAATCGTTATTTGCCTTGATAAATCAAATACAAAATATCTGAGTGTTTGTATTTTCCTATGCCCATTCCTAAGAGCGCATTTCCCCTTATATAACTGCAATATAATTCTATTAATGATCAATTAAATGTTCTGCCTAGCATTTCCGGCTCCTCCTCTTCGGCCTTACAGTTCTGGCTGAGATCCATTCAGCACCTATGTGCCCCGATGTGGCACCACGGTGCAACGTCGCTGTTTTTCCAGCTGTGCGCCCGGCTCGAATGTGTGTGTGTGTGTGCCTGTGTGAGTGTGTGTCTGGCTTTGTGTCCGTCCGCATGTGTATGGGTATGTGCCTGGTTTTTTTTTTATTGGCCCAGCTTGATAACGCATATTTTTGGCTTATTTTGCAGCTTACTGCTGCGGCAGCAGTTTTGCCCGGCTGCCTGCTCCATCACGGCGACATGGGGCAGGGGTAAAGGGCCTATCCAGCATGCCCTTCCGAAACGTGCGGCACTGATCCTTGGGCAGCAGGAGAGGCGAATCTGTGGCCTCTTGGAAGGGATAAGCCAGGGGATTGGGCTCTGTATGTAGGGTATTCCGCATTCGACCCGTAGCCGGCTATTGGTTCTACACACAATCATTTTTTGTCGCTGCGGTTTTGCCCTTCGCTGCTGCCCGTCTGCCGATAATCACGCCATTGCCCCATCAGCCGGAAATGGGCGCGCCGCCATCTTGTGTCTGTGCTGTGCGCTGTGTGCCATGTGCATGTGTGTGCGTGTGTGTGTGTGTATGTGTGTTCATGTGTATGTGTGAATGTGTCAGCCAAGCCAAGCGAAATATGCGTGCAAGTGGCATAAAGTGGCAGCCAGGCAGAGGCCAGGCCAGGCCATCTTTGGGCCAGGATCCGGGGGCTGGGGGGACCTGGGGGCTGTCGAAATTGCAGTCGCTGCGGTCTGTGCGGCGGGGCCTGCCAATCTGCCTGCCTGCCTGCCTGCCTGCCTGCCTGCCAAAGTGCACAGCGTATATTGGATTTGCCAATCATAAACTGAAGCCAACTGCATAATCTATGCACCAATGCAGTCGCGCACAGCTTTGTGGTGGCGGGGGGAGGGAGGGGCGATTGGATTGAACAATTTTCGATGATGTCTAGAGCTGAGCAAACCAAGCCCCGCGTACGGATTCGTACAACAAACAGTTCTCAACTTCAACGTGAGAATTCCATCGGAGATCCATCTGGAAGCAAGAAGCAAAAATCCCCATCGACGGCTCCCTTCAGCTCCCTTCAGCTCCCTCCCGCAGCTTCATTGTTTCCGGCTTTCTGACTGAACCCGCTGACTGCTTCGACGGGGTTCCCGGGCTCCCGGGTACCCGGGTTCCAGCTCCGTTCTTGCATATCTCCGGCATTGCATTGCATTCCGCTCTTCCGCTCTTCCGTTTCTGGTTCTGTTTCTGCCACATAGTCGTCTCGGCCCCGAAATAATAACAATAACTATCTCCTATATCTGCTTAACAGCCAATGTAGTTAAAAAAGCAAATGTTTTTCCCCATTGCCACTGCCATTGCCATTGCCATGAATGTGTGGCAGTGGCTGTGTGGCTCTGTGGCTGGCTCTTGTTTTTGTGGCTCTCCTGCTGCCTGGCTGCCTGGCTGCATGGCTGCCTTGCCGCTTGCCAAAAACAATTTCCCTCTGAATTTTTACAGCCGAAATAATTTGTAATTTACATAAATGCCGGTCGCCCGAGTGTGTGCTTCGTTGGCCCGCTGCTCTTTGCTTTTTGCTCGACTTCTTGCATGCAGTCGAGAAGGAGGAGAAGGAGGAGAAGGAGGAGGTTCTGCTTCTGGTTCTCTCTCGCCGGAAGGCCCATCCCTGGCCCCAGTCCTGGCCCTGGCTTGTCTGTGGGTGTGGGTGTGGGTGTGGGTGGGTGCCAGGGCTTTATTCAGTTGGCAGCTGCACATTTTCGACGCATAATTCTGGCTCATATATGGGTGGCAACAACTCCAAGTGGCCGATGTCTTTATGGGGGAGGCAGAGGCCGAGGCCGAGGCCGGGGCAGAGCCTCTGGCCGGAACAAGTTTTTGTGTGCGTCCCCTCAGAAGACTCGTGTCAAATCCCTGGGACACTTATCGATTTGTTGGACAAGGAACCAGAGTGTATGCCGGCTCCTCGGCGTCATCGTCAGCGTCAGCGTCCGTGTCAGCGCTGGTAATCCTCTTCTAGAGCTCGCCAAAAATGGTCGTCATCGCTCATACGCCGTGTGGCCCATGGAAATGTATGAAAATTGTCACTTATATTCGTGGTAATTGTTGTTGTTGTTACCGCCGCCGCCGCCGCTGCCACCGACGCCGCCGCCTGTTGTCCGAAATGATAAATGACCGAAGAACCATTCGCCTTGCTCCGCTATGCACAGCATTTGCCCAGCGTCCTGGAAACGGTCGCCATCTCCGCCATCGTCCCCGTCCCCGTGCCCGTCCCCCAGGCTACACAAATGTATATCTATTAGCATTTATCTTGGTCTTGGTCTTGGTCTTCGCCTTGCTCCTGCTCTTGCTCTTGGTCTCCGTCTGACTGCAGAATTAATCATGTGGCAATTATGCTGTGGCAACAGTCCCCAGTCCAGTCCACCCATCGACCGAATACATAAATACAGATATTTTCTCCGGCCAATTCCTTCCCGGGGTGAGGCTCTCTCCTGTGGCATACATATTCCGGAATGGTCTGACGCCTCTCTGCAAATATCAAATAAATCAGTGCAAGGCGCAAAATCGTATTGTTCCCGGCAGCAATAAATGGCGGAGCCAGAGCTTTAAACATTTACGCAATCATACGAGTGCATTCATTCGGAGCCTATTTTATTGAAATATACTCGTGCAAGGATAGGTCGGCTGGGGCTGGGGCTGGGGCTACTACTCCTTGGAGAGGTTCTGCGCGAGGTTTTACCACTTCTAGAGCCCAGGCCAAGCCACCTCAACCCCGCCGAACAGCACGTTCTACCCGCCTGCATGCTCCACCACAACTGTGGCAGCTACAGCAGCAGCACTTGGCATCAGGGATCAGTGCTAAGCTGAACGCAATCCTCTCAGACTTTGGACTGGAGAGTGGATCAAGTCGAACCCCATAGATCTATGCAGCGAAGCTGAGAGGAAAGCCGAGTCGGCCCACCGTTGGCCCACCGTTGGCCCACCGTTGGCATCCCGAAAAAGGAAAATTCCGTGCTTGTTTCCCCTACTAGTTGCAATATAATGGAAGCAGTCTCCAAGAAGGGTCTCCAATGGCAGGAGAACACTCGCGTTTCGTATGGATTAGACTGACTTGCTCATCCGTTCCCAGGCAGCCTTAATGGCACCGTCTGACATTGCCTCGTCGACCTCGTGGGCCTCGTGGACGGAGACGGTGTCCGGCTCCAAGATCTGGAAGGGTCGGTTCAGGTACCTGCGCCACATGCGCTGCTCGTTCGTGAGATTCTCAGCCTCCGAGGAGTTCTCGCTGTCTTCCGCAGGCGGCGGCTTGAGCTCCGGCGGACTGATCTGGAGGTTGGCAATGTCGTCGAAGCCGAGGCTGGCGATCTTGTGGCTGGCCACTTGGTTGGCGAAGTCCACGGCCCCGTACAGGTCGCGCCTGCGCACGAAGATGGCGTAGATGAAGCCGGCCGTGAAGCATTCGCCGTCGCCCATCCGGTCCACGATCTTCTTCGGCTTGTGGGCGGGCAGCTCGTACAAGTTGCCCTGGGCGTCCATGCAGACCGCTCCCTGGTTGCCCCACGGACAGACGATGCACGGCCGGCGAGTGCGTATGGACCGGGGCGTCCTGAGGGCGCTGTTCAACTGCTCGCAGGCCATGTGGCCCGAGTTCCAGCCCACCTCGAGGGCCAGCTGTCTGCCGAACACCACATAGTCGCAGAGGCTGAGCAGGTCCAGGTGGTCCTTGAGGGCGTCGTACACCAGCAGCGACACCACTATGCGGTCCTCCTCCCTGCGCCCATTGTTGTGGTCCAGGACGCGGCGCATCATCAGGACCGTCTCCCGGATACTGCGCGCCTCGAAGTGCACCCAGCCGTAGAGGTCGAGATCCAGTTTCTCGAACTCCTTGGCCGTCACATAGGGAAACGTCCGGCTGCAGCGCAGAACCGTGCACGTTCCCGTGTTTTTCTCCCGAATAATCGTCGAGAAGGTCGGACTCTCGTCCGTCCAGGAACAGTGGCTTATGTCGATATCCCGACTGCGCAGATCGTCCACCACCATGCGGAAGGCGCCCAGCCGGCTCAGCATCCCGAAGAGCTCCACGCGGGCGCCCAGCAGCCGCAGGGCCGTGCACACATTGGAGGTCCTGCCAGTGCGCTGCATGAAGGCGCTCTGGCACTGCATCCGCGAGCCCTTCTCGGGGAACCGGTCCACATTCGTCACGTACGCAATCTCCGTGCAGCCGACGCACAGCACGGCCTTCGTCACACTGACGGCACACGAGTGGCCCATTCCGATGCTGATGCTGATGATTGAAATTTATTTGTTGAATTTCGAATACTTTTGCTCAATTTTGATAGTTTCAATGTCGAGATCTGAAAGATGTTTGCAAAGAGATTGGGGAAAGTGGGTGGTGGGTAGTGGGTAGTCGGGAGTCGGGCGCATGTGGCGGATTGTCAGCCAAGGAAACGGAATCTCTTGCAGAGATATTTCCACAATCGAAGCACAGAACAAGAAGGCTTTTCCATGGTCCAGGCGAGACACCCAAGTACGCCATAAATTTCAAATATTATCCCTGTAGTCGTTGGAAATTCAAGGAAATTCTATTCAAAATTGTCGAAATGTCTAATCTGAAGGGCAGCAAGCTGAGCTGGGCCGCTGGCAAGAAGACGGTGCTGTGCACCGGCACCACGGCCATGGACTACGTATCGGTGGTGCGGCAGTTCCCCGAGGCGGAGGAGCACCCGTACAAGCGCTGCTCGCGGGGCTACTGGCAGCGCTGCGGCAATGCGTCCAACAACTGCACCGTGCTCCGGAAACTGGGGGTCAAGTGCGAGTTCTTCGGGATGCTGAGCAGCCTGAAGATGTTCCGCATGCTGGCGGACGACATGCGGGCGCGCGGCATCATCATCGAGAACTGCCCGTCCTGCGAGCAGGAGCCGCCCTTCTCGTCGGTGGTCTACGCCAAGTCGACGAGGACGCGCAACATCATTAACTGCAGCAAGGCGACGTTTCCCTACGTCTCCATCGAGGACTTCCGCAAGCTGGATCTGAGCCAGTACGGCTGGATGCACATGCGGAGCATATTCTTCGAGACGACCCTGGCCATGATGCAGCATGTGGCGGCCTTCAATGCCGCCAGCTCGGACAAGATCGTCGTGTCGATGGAGTTCAGCAGAAGCCTGGAGGAGATGTGGCCGCTGGTCGACTACTGCGACCACGTGATCTTCTCCAACAAGCTGGCCCGCGAGGAGGGCTGGTCCACGCCCGAGATCGCCTGCAGGCACATCGACGAGAAGCTGCGCACGCGCTGGGGCCTCGACCTGAAGCGTCCGACCGTGGTCTTTCAATGGGGAGACCAGGGCGCCGGCCTCTCGGAGGGGCCGACCAGATTCACTCTGGCGCCTGCGTTCAAGCCGCGAAAGCTGGTGGATACCCTGGGCGCGGGCGACACCTTCACGGCTGCCTTCATCTATGCCGTCTACATACGGGAGCGGTCCGTGCCCGTGGCCGTGGAGTTCGCCAACCGCATGGCCAGCCACAAGTGCACCAAGAGGGGCTTCGAACACGTTGCCGATGTCCTCCGGGCCCCAGTTCTCTGAGCAGGGGCTGCGAGACGCCACCCATGGCATCTCCACTCAATGCAACAGTCCCGTCCTGCCAATGTCCATGCCAGTCCTAGAGAACATATTTATTTCATAGCAACTTACCACGAGAATAAAGACTTTCCACTACCTTCAATGGGGAGGCCTTTTTCGGGCATTATGCGTGGGGGAATCTGTTCGTTAGAACAAAGCCAGATACAGTCAAAGGCCGTAGTTGGCCGTGTAAAATGGATTTCGTAATTCGGCCCCTTCCCCCCGTCCCTATTCGGAACGGAACGGAACAGAACGGAACGGAACGGAACCCTTTGGGAGGGCATTATCCGCCATCTTTGTGCGACCCTTTTCTCAGTGTTTCCTTTTGCTGTTGTTCTTGTTTCTTTCTTGTTCTTGTTCTTGTTCTTGTTTTGCTGTTCTGCAGTTTTGCTGTTTTGTTGAAAAGTGAAATTGAAAAAGGATTTTTAATTCAGCCTGAGTGGTCGCTGCTCCCGCTTCGGCCCCCACGCCCGCTCCCACTCCCACTCCTGCTCCCGTTTTGCCGTAATATAAATGATAAGAAGGCAGGACCCCCGATAAGAGAGACAAAGCCTGGCCAAAAGGGGCAACGTAGCTGGTAGCCGGTAGCCGGCAGACGGCAGCCGCCGAGTCTTAGCCGGAAAGTCTTTCGCACCGAACAAATGTCAATTTATGTCACATAAATTTAACGATTTTCGTTTATTTTCCCGTTTTGGGTCAGGCGGCAAAAGTTCCCTCGAACAGGATCCATAAATTGTGGCAAATACGAGTGTGTGGCGGCATGGCCGACATGCAAAGTGAAAATGAAAATTGTTTCGCATCAGAGTGGTGGCAGAGGGGCAGAGGGGCAGAGGGGCAGAGTGGCAGAGCGGCAGGGTGGCAGAGGAGTAGGGGAAGGCCAGTTGTCGCATAACCTTAAACCGTTAAAGCCGGCCATTTATTACGTATGCGCACCGTGTGCCAAAAGATAATAATTACCTTGCCAGACGCTCGGACAAGGAGCAAACGGGTAATAAATTATCGGATATATGGATATATACATTCATTCGGAGTGGAGTCGGTCCCCTCCTCGCTCTTGCCCCAATTGATTGCAAAACGGTTTCAGTTCTTTTTTTTTGCTTTGCGGAAAAGGGCTAAAAAGGTTTTCCCCATTTATTTATGATACCCACTCTTTTTTTTGTCTTTTTCAGCTGCGTTTCGTTTCCCTGACAATTCGAAATATTACTAGATTATTTAAACAAACGACAACGCAGCAGGCGGACTCCCCCGTCCGCCACCGACAGAATTGTAGCGTTTTTCCGGCATTTTCCAGTGTTCATCGCTGCTGCCCGAACGGATTATGCAAATGTGCCTCGACAGAAATTATTAATTGGAAACAAAAACAATGCACATTCCGAATTAGACTCAAAATTAATATCGTTTCGGATTTTTCAATTTCTGTTATCAGCAGCAACACAGTTATTGGCGCAGGCTCGGTACTGGAAAAAATCACCAAAAATAATTCATAAATATTCAAAGAGAGTCCCCCTGCCCCTGCCCCTGCCACTTGCACACGCTTAGGAGTGCTTCCTGGAGGGGGGAGGAGGGGGGACAAAGTCAAATCGAATTATGTATCCATTTCTCTATACAAAATCTCTGCGCAGATGAGGCAGGAGGCGGGCACGGGCCACTGGAAACTGGGCCCCACTGGCCGCCCGTCAACTCCACTTCTGCCGCTTGATTGAAACTCATTTATCATCATAAATTAGAGAGGGGGGCGCAGGGGGGGGGGGAAAGAGATTCATCATGCGCCCGTGGTGGGCGTGGTCAGCAGCGGCCTGTAATCTGGCTCAGATTGAAAATTAATGAGGTCATCACGCTGCACGCTGCGCGACGGGGCCCCGTGGCCGTGGCCGTGGCCGTGGCAGTAGGAAATTTACTTCTTAAAATTCTCCCTCTTCTCGTTTTTTATTGCTATTTTTTGCCTTTTGTTGCTATTTTATATTCACTTTTTATATTCACTTTGCAGGAGAACAGGAGATGACAATCACCCACTCGCAGGACTCAGGACTGAGGACTGAGGACTCCGGACACACGACCCACGCACTGCACAGCTCCATCCCCACGCTAATGATGTCCATTGGTCGTCGGCGGGGGGCACCACCGGGGTGCCGGGGCTTCTTTTTTTGTTGTTGTTTCGAGGCTCGGTTATCGCCCGCCACTTATGCCCCAGTTGTCACATCCCCCCACCCCCCCTGTGAGGGACAGCGCCTGTCAGGTCAACATGAAGAAAAAAGAAAAAAGGAAGGAAAAAGAAAAACAGCGTCCAGGTCGGGCAGGAGATAAAAGTTGAGCGCCGAAAAGGAAGAGCAAGATGAAAAGATGTACGAAATTCTGTGTGTATTCTGTGTGTGTGTGTGTGTGTGTGTGTGTGTTTGCTCCCCCTAAATGAAGCCGGAAATGAAGGCAGGACTTCGTTTTGCATATCCGGTTGCGGGACTTAATGGGTATTTCCAGGGCAGCAGAACTATGTGCAGAGTCCTTATCCGCAGTGATTTCCAGCGATTCCAATCAGTCATCCATTCAAGGCAGTATCTGATATAGCCCCATAGCACCTTCGACCACAGCTCATTGACCTGTTTGGTTCTGGTTCAAGAAACCAGCCAACACATATTTCGGGGAGTACCTATTTGCATCTCCGCTGCTCCCGATACTCCTGACACTCCTGACACTCGCTGTGGTCTGGCCCGATCCCAGGCCCCCATTGGATGGTGCTTTCCGCGCAGCTTCCGCCTCGTCGGGCAATTACGCTGGCGAGGCTTTGACTGTGCTGCAGCCCGCAATTGTTTTGACATTTAATCAAAGCGGGAACGAAGCGGACACACCGACAGGGGAGATTTCGGAGAGCTCCTGTTCCGCCATTCGTGGCAGCTCGACTGGACACTCGTGGTAATTGAGCAACTTGTCCGCTCTGCTGCTGGCATGACGGTTCAATGTCCGCTTAATGCAGCACCATCCAGCTCCAGCTCCAGCCAGCTCCAGCTCCAGCCCCATCTCCTGCCAGTGCGCCACCTCCGTCATCCTGTCGCGTCTCTGGACTTGCGGTCCTGAGGGCTCAGATCAAAGTGCGGTCGGATAATGATGCCTGCCCGCATGGTTCTGGGCAAAATGTTTTCATTTCCTCCCGAACTTCGTCTTCCCTCCATTGTGCCGAGCGAACAACAACAAAATCCTTCGATTATGTCAAACAAAAAGACAGCAATTTGGATTTAAAGAGCGACCTTGCCGCACCACACCACCCCGCACCGCACTCCACCCCACAACGGGGGAACGGACAGCCCTCACTACAATGTATTCTGGTATTCTGGTTTTGTGTGGTCTTCAATGGTACTTCAATTTACTTGCCACATTTCCGCCAAGACTTTCCCAAAAACTTTTCCCATTTCGGCTGCTGCTGTTGTCATTCCAATTGCTGTTCCAATTGCTAAATCAAAAGAACGACATCCGCTTCCGTCTCTGAAACTCGGAGCTCTCAGCTTGAAGCTCTCAGCTCGAAGCTCTCAGCTCTCAGCTCTCTGCTGGAGCGCAAGATTGTTTCTCGAAACTATTTCCACTCCTGATATACGTACACCATAATGGCACGCTGATTTGCGACAAGTTTCAAGATTGCCAATATGTGTGTGCCCCAAAACCCTCTTTGAATAGTTCTGAATGCCGTCCCAGTCTCCAGAGGATATCTAGATATCTATACCGCAAATCCATGACTAATGCAGAGCAGAAATAAAAATCTAGAGCATCACACCCCTAGGAGTATATGTAGAAATGTATCTGCTGAGAACTATAACCAGTCCAGATACTCTTTCGCGCAAAATAATACTATGGCAAAGTGAGATGGAATTTTGGAACAAATTTCAAGCACGAATTAATATACAAATCCTTTATTTTTCGAGATGGCGAGGAAATTATTACAATAAAAGAAAGAATTGTAAATTGCAAACTGTATCAAGATCGACGCCAATGGATTGCATAGAAGAATTAATACCCCAAGCTACAAAAAATGTCCTGAAACTGTTCCTTAGGTTTAATTAATTTTTGAATAATTATCAAGTTTAATTAGGGCGCAAATTGAAGGTACTACATACAAATCTAGTACTGGAAAATGCATAAACATTTTCGGTGGAAGCTCTTTTATTTCCTCCGACCTAACAAGGAATACCATCCCCCATCCAATTAACTACATCGTCCTTCGAGTTTCCTTTATTCATTTTTTAGCATATATATTCTTTGTAAGGGAGGCAACTTTCGATTAATTTAGTTCTAAGAGTTCCTCCCCTACCCCTACTCCCCCACCCCGCTTGGGGTTTCCGGCAAAGTTTATCGAGTGTTCGCATGCGTAATCAAAGGTTCTCTTAGCGGTCAGAAAGTCAACAAGATATCGAGCCCTAATTTGCATGCACGATGCCAAAGCTAACCGAGCAAGAAACTTTTCCCCACTACTCACTCACTCGCTCACTCACTCACTCACTCACTCACTCACTCACTCACTCACAGACTGACTGACTGACTCATTTGCTTGTGGTGGCATTGGACCACGCTGTGTATACGTAATTAATGCCCGGTGGCTCTCGATAAACATGCGTGAAAGAAGGTACCAAGCAGCATTTCCTTCTCAACCAGAACATCAACATCAACATGAACCCTTCCTCCGCCATCGAGGAGTTCATCCGCACTTCCTCTAGCTTCTTGACAGTCCGCTCAGGACTCGGGGTTACTCCTATGTCAAGGAATTTGGCTATAGTTTCCAACTTTCATTTAAATTGCAATAGTTTCGGGCTGTTTACTTAATGGTTAAGGGCTCTAGTTGCCTGCACAAGTTACGAGCCACATTCAAAAGAAAATATATACAACAATTCATTCGTTTCGCCGTGCCGATTATTTTTTATTTCCATGTGGCGATGACGCTTTGGCGCCCTTCTATGCACTTCTCATAAGTAGCAGCTAGGCCACGACAATATTCAGAGTTTTTGAACTTTTTTACAGGGCAGTTTCCTCTCTTTCCTTATGGAATCGAATATTTGCTTTTCTTATCTGCGTTGGGCAGGATATAGTACAAATATTAGGAGTTGCTTGTGAATGGAAAAGCAGGCAAAGCTTGAGGCCTAATGGATGAACTGCTTGCTGGACTAGTTCAAGGTAAAACGAACCAAACCTCCAGGTTTCAGCGGTGCACTGCTTGAACCAAAACTTCAGGCTTACCGGATGAACTGCTTGCAGCCAGACCTTCAGGTTTCAGCAGCGTGCTGCTTGATCAGATCCAGATCTTCAGGCTCAGAGGCAGAACTGCTTTGAGGATCATTTTCTTGTGAGTCTCACCAGCTGGAAATATCCGATATTTGAGCTTCGATTGGCCATCGAAAATGGATTTTATTCAGCTTCAACTTCAACCTTTCAAATTCACTGAGAATCGGACACGCTGACTCCGGATCCGAGTCCGTTGTCAGAATACATTTCGTTCAGTGTCAAAATATTTGAGTTTAGAGATTTGTTGAAGGATTTGAGTTGTTTATAATCAATCATGTGCTTTGTGCTTCCGTGCCTAAAGTGGCTGTGCAGATGCTCCAGTTTCAGAGCCAGCCTCCTCTGGGCCTGTTGGAATATCGTGTTCGGACTCGTGTTAATTGGTGCCTGGAGTTCGAAGGAAAACTGTCCTTGCAGAATAGTGCCTTCTATATGTCCGTCGAGTGTCCAACTTTGTCTCCTGCACAATTCAATTTAATGTTGCTCTATCGAATCTGCAAGGACATTGAAAGCTTCGGCCACCGGAGCTGGGCTTTTTTTCGCTGTCTTGGCCTAATCTCGAATCCTTTTCCCATCTGATTGTGCCTAGATCAGGTCTTGGACTTTGTGAAGGAGCAGGAACTGGCAACCGTAATCAAAGTAGTCGGCTGTCTGTCCGGAGCGGGCTTCACTCTGTCCGGCGCCATGCTGCTTGCTGGCATTCTGAAGGTAAATCTGATTACCAAGGAAGATCTCTGCTTCCCGAGTTGACTGCTCCCCCATCCCCCAGGGATCGCGGTGCCTGGTCTGCTCGTCCATTTTCGTCTGCGGCCTGAGTACACTCGTCATCCACTGGCTGATTATTCCCCTGGGTAGGTAGCAGTATCGGTTAATGCCACCAGAACTCCGACTCTAATCTCCTGCCTCTTAGTGCTGTACATAATATTCTCTATAGCAGCGTATACCTATCAGAAAACCGAATCGGATACGGACAGGGAACATTACGTGGACTTGGATCCAGGGGTGTAAACACTAGCCATGACACTGCGGGACATATTTTGTATTCAACATTCAATTTGTTTCATTAAATCATGGCTCAAATGATCTCTTATTCAAATTTAGCTATCGATCTATTTCGGGGAGCTTCTGACATGAGATAGTGCCAGAGTCGGCACCAGCCGTCGGGGAGGTGCCAGAAGAACATCGGCTGGGTCTTCTTCCACTTGCCCAGGGGCATCCTCGGTGTACGCCGCAGGCAGCTCTCGGAAGGATCCTTTGCGTACACGAAGAACCCTGGGCAAACGTCCACCGTTGGTTCGTCATGTTAGCCACCTCCACCTGGCTCTCCTTCAATTGCATTGAAATGGCAGGGGATGCCGAAGCCAACCATCCACTCCCAGCAGCCCTCGTCCGAGTGTAACACATGCAGCCAAGTCCTGATAGTTCTGGACATCCTGGACATAGTCTGTTTTTCGGAATGCAGCTCAGAAGTGCAACCACAGAAGCTGAGTGACGAGTCGAAGATCCGAAGGCCTTGAAGCCCTGAAGAGCGCTCTAGTCGATTATAAAATTGATTTCCAAATTTGAATTTTCAAAACGAATCTGTGATTATGTCCTTGATAAAGAATGCCAACGGGCAGAGCATACTAGTCTTAAGCAGGCCCACTTGCACCGTCGAACTGCAACAAACAGAACAGACGAACGAATCCAACAGGATAACGAAGATGTGCGTGTGAGCTTTCGAGCTGAATTCTATTAAATTTCATTATTTTCGTGGCTAAAAACCGAATCCAGATGTGGATGTGTTTCTTTGAGGGCATCTATATGAAACACAATGCTTGTTCTTCAACCACAAAACTAACCCACTAATCAAACATTCTAGTCGACCCGCATAATTAGACATTGCAGACCATAGAGCTCTCTCTCATTAATTGCCGTGACTCAGGACGAATAGATTCGGTATTCGTTCGGTAGCCCCGAGACGACTTGAGGGCAGCTCTGGGGAAATGTATTATACGAGTGTCAGTGGCATCGGGCACTGGCACTGGCACTGGCACCGGCACTTATTCGATTATATTATGGGTAATCGACCCTTAATTCCGCAATATTCTGCAAATGGGTCACACAGTCGGCCAGGACTCGCGCGGGCTTCAACCCCTAGATAATGGCAAGACCACGGGACACGGATACGATGACGGTTGGGTTACCTGGGATATTATTGCAGACAATTGCCAGGCTATTGACATTTCAATTGTCTCTCATTATTGCCGAGGACCGAGGACCGAGGACCGAAGACTGAGGACAACGCATACCGAGACGCGACCCTACGACCCTCATTTAAATTACAAAAAAATAAAATAAAGTAGAAGAGGAAGGAGGAAAACAATGGCAGTGCGACAGGCAGGGTAACACGCATGCAATGAAAGCAGTGAAATTTGCATAATAATAGCAATTGCACACGCTTCAGGTATTAAACAGTCCGCCCCGATCCACCCCGATCCACCCCGATCCGACCAGACCCGACCCGACCCGACCCATCCGCAACTCGATTTGGCCAAAATGGAAAATGGAAAATGAGCAAAGAGCACAGGGCACAGAGCACAGAGGGACAATGCGAGCGAAAAGGAGAGTCAAAGCCAAAGCCAAAGCAAAATGTAAGGAATCCAATTTTCACTTAATTCTCTCTACGATGCCAGCTAGAGGTTCATTTTCCCTACGGTCGGAAAACCCCAGCCTCATCGCCCTCATGCACCCGTCCGAAGAGCTCTCCAGGACATCAATGTCCCGTCCTGTCCCCTTTTCGGTGTGTCATGGCAACCATTCTCCCCCCCTCCACCCTATACAATACATACATATCTCCTATCTGCACTCCCCTCCCCACCCCTTCATTGCGGCCCTCCTGCAGCACACAAAAGTAGTCGAAAATGCTGCGAGCAATTTTCATTTGGTTTGTTATTTTGTTTCAAAGTATCAATTTGTGTATCATTAAAATAATTTGATTTCCACTCGACCAAGCCCGACCCAGCCCGACCAAGACGGGGTAAGCAGGCAACGCGACCCACAGCCGTAGCCGGAGCCGGGGCGGGGGCCGGAGCGAGGGCCCGGGTCTGTCCCATACCTAATTTGTAGTCGCATCCAGCCTGCGGGGCCAGGTCCTTCCCAGAGATTGCTTCCTGCCAGAGAGGCCGCTCGACACGACCTGGGGCTCTAATTAGGCCCCGGCGCAGACAGCCCAAGGAATCCAATAAAGAGATTCGATTCGATTCGATTCGAATTTTCCACAATCACATATCGCATTTTGAATCGATTTCCCCGGCGGGCGAAGTTTCGATTGCACTCGAACAAATTTAAATAAAAGCAAACAAACGAGAAGGGACAGCGAAAAGGTTACTTTTCGGTGAATAAATACACATCCGACATCTTGATTCAATTAGTCATTCGATCAATTCGAAAGTAAATCGGATTTACAGGCAGCTCTAGAGGCGGCCTGAGGGTGCGACATATCCTGCAAGGATTCGCATTGACAGTGCGTCCCCCTGCCACAATTACCATGGACGGAGAGAGAGAGAGAGAGAAGTGGTGGCTGGTGGAATGCAATGCAATGCAACTGCAACTGCATCTGTGGCAGCTGTCGGGGTGGCATGCGGCCGCAAACAACTTGTCAGCATTAAGGCAGCATTCATTAAGGCAATCAGCCACTCAATGCGGATAGGAGCCGATGCCCGATGCCAGGACACCCTGGCACCCTCCCTGACAGCCAGCCAGCCAGCAGATAGGGATGACAGCCGGAAAGAATTTCCAGCCGTCACCCGTCCAAGGATACGACGAAGTCAGCGACAGCGACTGCGACTGCGACTCCGACACTGTGCCTCCTTCCGCTGCTTCCGAGTGCATTTGGTGGCAATTGTGCATGCAACCGCTGCTGGTTCCCATCGCTGCATGTGGCACATGCCAGAAACTGTCATGCCATTGATGATATCCGCATGATTTAGGAGCCATTTGCGCCTGGCCAGAGCCAGGGGAAGAGCCAGAGGAAGAGCCAGAGGAAGAGGCTCCCTCCACCCCCGTTCGCCTTAGTTCCGTTGAAGCCGCATCGGGTGTTCCGCATCCTGCATCCGCATCCGCATCCGCATCCTGGATCCGCATCTGCATATGCATAAATAAATAGACTCACTTGGACAGTGATTTGGTTTTGGTTTTGGCTTTGGCCATGGGAATGGGAATGGAAATGGCAAAATGGAAATGGAAAAGTCTGCAGCTGATGGCTTCCTCTGGCCGAGAGAGGAATACAAAGCAGGGGATTGCGACTCACTCAAGGATCTGCTAGAACGTGGCCGGATGGGGCACAGGAACAGCGAAAAATACTTTAAACTGAGAAAACCGAAACAGAAATACTCACAGTTTCTGGATCCGAAGCAAATCCCTCGAAAATCACACAAATTCAAGTTCCAACTCCACAACTTTGGATGGATCCATTGCTCCATTGAATGTGTGTTTGAATGAGTATTTCCTCGTGGAAATATTAGATTCTTGCCATCTCAAATAACACCCGTATATGGCACAATGATATCTGTATTTTTATCCCATAATTCTGCCTAATTTACAATGCCAATGCGAATGTGTATGTATGATTCACAGATGAGTAATGGAACGATCCAAAGGATGTTGGCCATGTTGCCATTTCCAATTGACGCTGCCGCAGCATCCACATCCTCATGCTCCCCCTCTCCCTCTCGCTCTCCGAATGGGTTTCGCATTCAGTGGCCTGGAATTTATGGACTAAGTAGATCACATAACGCCAACGCTCTCGCTCCAGTGGCAGGCATGGCATCCGCTGCTCCTTGCTCAGTGGCTCATGCGAGAGATGTTTTATGTGTCACACTTCGGGCTCATTACGTTCACTTTCAAGTCGAAACTACAAGTATTACCCCACCGCACCGCACCGCACCGCACCACACTCCGACAGAAAGACGGAGGGACAAGCCGGAGAGCCGGAGAGCCGGAGAGCATGGAGCGGGCAAACAAGAGGGGTGGGGCGTACGAGTAAGAGCACATACTCGCTTGAAGATGGGCTGGGGGATGGGTCGGGGGATGGGGTGTACAGTGTACAGTGTATACCATTTTCCATCAAACTCAAACAAAACGTAAAGAATAAAGAATAAAATTATGCACACTTCACGACAAAAATCAACATCCACAAACGACGTACGAATATTACATTGGCAGAGGGGGCAAAGAGCAGGGGGAGGGGGGGGGGGGAGGGGAATGGGGATGGGAGGACATATTGACAGTAAGCTGACAGTTCGTCAGTGGAGCCACAAACACCACAAGGACCATAGATGATGGCTGAGACCAGGAACCATGAACCAGGGACAGGGACAGGGACAGACCCAGAGACCACTACCACAACCGCGACGCCTCCTCTCACTGACTGACTGACTGACTGTCTGTCCAACTGACGTGACGTGACGTGTCGGGATCCGTTCTGGTCTGTTGTGTTATGGCGACGTACGGCTTAATGTGTGGCCACCAATATCCAACATGAACTCATAAACCAAACCATGAACAAGGGCACCCCCCAGCCCCATCTCACATCCCCATCCCAACTACTATTCTCTCTCTCTCTCTCTCTCACGCTTTTTGGGAGGTATATTAAAATTGATTACTGCAGCCCAGCCCAAGCTCATGTTCGGGGCATTGACATGGGTGGATTGGCGACCATCGAAAGGCAGAGCAGAGCAGAGCAGAGCGGAGAAGAGATGGGAAGGGAAGGGAAGGGAAGGGAAGGGAAGGGCATACCCCCTTACTAGACCAATGACGTGACAGCAGCCCATTTACTGGCGACAAGTTGGCCATTCCAGGGGCTCTGTGGTGCGTAGGAAATTACTAGGAGCGCGGAATCATTTGGCTACCCGAAAAGGATACACTAAACAGGACACTGGCATACACGTATATCCGTATATACGTACGTACGTATGTGCATATGCCAGAAGATGGATGAGCTCCAGTTCTGGCACGGATTCATTTCAATTAGAGAGAACATCTGCTTGGCCAGATCCCTGGAGCGATAAAGGGCCGAAAGTCGATCCTCTGCATCCAACCCATTGGGAATGAGATAATTAGACATACTTGCCATGGGAGATACATCAGAGTATTCATGATTGGCTTTAGGTATTCCCCGATCATCATTAAAATAAAACCGCCAGCCTCACGATTCACGATGTGGGGCCATGGCATGGTGCGTCCTTCTGCCAACAGTCCTGTCCGTAGCCCCCATCCCTTGCCCCCCTATCCGCCCCTTGCCACATTCAGCAGAAACTTTGACAGTTGCTGGCAGCACCTACAAAAACAGACCAGGAACTAACCGAAAAAGTTGCGTAAACTTCGAGTGCAGGCAACTTGCAGGGGGCGAGGAGACGGGGCCCAGGAATACGGAGTAAATATTCTCGGAGCCGCCAGCACAATTCAATTTAACTTTTTTCATTTCTTTTGCCGAGAGCTCTGTTTTATTTTTATTTATTTATTTATGTCGCTGGGGTCTGGGTCTGGGGTCTGGTGGCGCCCCCGGGGCCCGGGGTGTGGGCTGTGGGCTGTGGGCTGGGGGCTGTGCAAGTGTGATATGTGGCTGTTGCTGGCAATTTCCAAGTACCTCTCCAAAATTAAAATGTTCTCTATGCACGAGAGACTTCTGATGGAACGATTCGAAATGAAAGCTAACGGCCTGGAAGCCAACCAACAGCCAGCACAGACCAGGACACCCGCGACACAATGGTGTCCTGTGCTCTGCCCAGAGCCCAGAGCCCAGACCTGTGGGTGGTCCGGTCAGTGCACACTGTACAGGTGGCATAGCCCATGGCTGCCTGGCCGGCTAAAAGAGTGCTTTGCCACTTTGTGAGGCGTGTAAACGAGGAAGCCTACTTCTCACTGGAGTCGTGGGCCCTGGCCTGCCAGAGGCCCCAGACTCATTTATTCTCAGCTCGAATTCAGTTGAAAGCGAATATGAATCATATGCAGGATTGGAAGTGTCTATATATGATATACAGCCTCGAATAACATAATGGCCCCCACTTGGCTTTGCTTCATCAAAGCCTCTAGAAAATTAATATTTCAGTGATCCTAGCTTCTTTAGTCCCTGAAAAACAATAAGGACACACACATAAAACTTATTATATGCACACACTCGTTTGCATTTGCACCTACAGCTGAAGCAAACCGAACAAGAGCGTTGTGATCCGTGGCAAGGGCCGCGGCTTTACTTGCATACTCGGCTCTGGGCACAGCATTCTGTTGGCTAGAATAATGATCCGATCTGATCCAGATTTGGCAATCTGCCAGATATGGCTATTCTCGACGAATCTGCTTTGCTGGTTTGCTCGTATCTTCAAGATTGTGGATGCCACAGGGCCTCTAGCTCTTACAGTCTCTGGGTCGGACTGAGAGAAATGCCATATAGGCTATATGGGTTTTGCACTCTTCCACATCCAATGCCAATCGGGTAAGTCCCTAAAACCCTTCGAGTACTGGGTATAAAAGCCTCGAACACACGGTGACCACGGCGACTGCTCAAGTGTCGGAGCTGTTCATTAGGCACTCGTGTTCCGAGAGCCCTGGACTGGCAGTCATTGATGATTGAATATTTATTCAATACACATTCACCTGCAATATCTACATGGAGTATCCTTGGGCAGGAGCTGCCTCGTGTTCCTGACCAAACACCAAGCAATATTCGGGACAGAACACAGAAGCAATCTGTTGGCCGTAATTTAGCAAAGCCAAAACTAAAGCCAGGAACTTCCGTTGGCCAAAGGCACTCGACTCCAGTTTCCTTGGAAACAGGACGCCTCGGAGGCGCAGTCCGGAGGAGGTGAGCCGCAGAGTGTGGAGCAGCACGACTCCAGCTCCAAGCCACAGCAAATCCACACATGTCCGACACGAGTGCCGGAGTGCACGACTCGACTCGACTCGACTCGATTCGCCTCGATTCGACTCGTATTCGAACATGGCCCCGCATCTTCCGGGGGCCCAGGGAGAGCCGTGTCTCTGTCTCATTTCACTCGCAGGCAGGCGGGCCATAAATCTCCGTAAACTAGCGCTCATCGAGCCAGAGG
Organism: Drosophila helvetica; assembly: GCA_963969585.1. Classification (NCBI taxonomy): domain Eukaryota; kingdom Metazoa; phylum Arthropoda; class Insecta; order Diptera; family Drosophilidae; genus Drosophila; species Drosophila helvetica. The sequence continues at coordinate 50,766,334 of OZ018401.1, read as the reverse complement.
AGGGGGCGGAAAGGGGAGTGGGGAGTGTGGAGGGAGACCGAAACACGAAATCACATTCGCAAAAAATAATTAATATTTATTACCCGAGAATGAAGTATTATCAAATTGCATAATTGCTGTGTTTCTCATTCGACACGACAGGCGGGACAGGTCCAGTGGGGAGCAGCAGGTCCCCCCCCCCTCCCCTTCCCACTTTCCACTTCCCTGTTCTCTCACCCTCCCGCTCTCGCTCTCTCCTTCTGTTTCTGTTTCGGTTTCCGCTGCGGCTGCCGCTGCCTCTGCCATTCCGCTCCAATCCGCTCTGCCTATCCATTCCCGATCCTGAGGAGTGACCACCCGCACAGCACCCGCCCCCAAGGGCTCCTTCTTGGACCTACAAAGTGTGTGTACAATATATTACACGACTTGCTACCACGGCTGCCACGACTACCACGACTACAGAGGGTCTTGGTGTTGGTCTTGGTCTTGGCCTGGCTCTGGGCTCTGGGCTCTGGGCTCTTGGCCTGGCTATCGGACCCTGGCTACTTGCGCGCAAATTGCTACTCTCGTCCACCGCTCGGACCACTCGGACCACTCGGACCGCTCGGTCCGGCAAACTTTTTGATATATGAATTAAGTTTCCTTTCGGCTGGATAGCCCTTGTGCTGGTGCCCCTTGTGCCCCTTGTGCCCCGTGCGCCGCCTCCTCTGCCCCGTGTGCGAGTGTGCAACGGCTGTGCGGCGCTGAGACATTTTGGATTTACGTTGTAATTACAGGATTTTGGATTTCTTCTTTGGCCCGGACGGCCGACCAACTGGCCCCCGGGTCGCTTGAAGGTTATTTATTATGACATGTTATTTAGGTTTCATTTCAAAACTTGATTGGACACTTTAGACCGGCCCAGCCCGGCCCGGCTCGGCCCGGCGCTGCAGTCCAGTCCCCGTCCCCGTCCCAGGCCCAGTCTCAGGCCCAGGACAAGTCAGCGGAAACATTGCGTGCCCATGTGATATTCCCCAAAAACAAAAGCACACACACACACACACACACGGCCCACAGAGGAAAGGTTTCCTTTTGGGCCCTCCTCAGGTGGGCAGTGGGGGAGTGGGGGAGGCGATGGGTGTGAAATTTCGAGCTGCTCCATCGCACGCGATCTGCCACAGCAAGGCGTGGGGGGGGGGTCAAGCGGAAGGGCTGCGTAACAACATTGTGTAATCCATTCTTATCGCACTCGACTCTCGTATTACAAAATTTTCAAATATTTTCCACACGGCTGCATCTGCATTTCTGGATCAATAATCCTTCGCAAGCGACGTGCTCAGCCGTTCAGAATGCATCATAGAACCTACATATGTACAAGGATCTTCCGAGGAGATCTTCTGGATGCTTCCATCCATCCATAAATTCCACCATGGGAACCACCTGAGCCATTTGACCCTCGAACAGATTAAAGACCCATTGGCACCGCTTTACGGGCGTGTTCTGGAGAGAGCTAAAGCCGCCATTTGCGGTCTAGGAGACGGAGACGGAGACAGAGACTCGCATCACGATGATGTGCATGATTTACGGGTTCTCTCAGTGGGGAAAAAGAAAAGAAAAGCAAAGAAAAGCAGAGCAGAGCAGAGCAGAGCCCAAATGTGAATTCATTTAAATAATTTAACCATGATGCCAGAGCGTATATGTACGTACACCTTCGACCTCCAATGGCAGGGGCAGGGGCAGGGGCTGGGGCAGGGGCAGGCAGGGAGTTAATAGCTCTCAAATTATAGCAAACAAAGAAGAGAATAATTAAAATGAAACGAAATTAATTTGTTCCACTTCAGCCACCCGCCTAACAATGATAAGACGTTTTTGCTGCTGCACGTTGTTTGATTGCCCGCTCTCCAGGCCATGGCCCATACCCAAAATACACACACACACACACACACACACACACACACACACGCACGGACACGCACACTAGCACACTCGCAGTCACACAAGTCATGGCTAAGACGCGCTGGCCAAGCCACATGGGACACGGAGCCACCGAAAGGTTCCCGTCTTGGACACACAAAAAATTACGGCTAATTTATCTAATGTGTAAACGTGGCCAGTCAGCCGTAAGACGGCGAGACGGAGGGACGGAGGGACGAAGGGACGGCCAGTGACTGGCCAAAAAGCGGCAAAAAACAGTTGGAAAAATGGGACTGCATCCACGGCCAAATGGGAAGAGGAATGAAAGTACTGGAATGCAGTCTCACTTTCATCACTTTCTCCGCTAGCTCCCAGCTCCCAGCTCCTAGCTGCTAGTCCTGCTGCTGCTGCTGCTGCGGCTGCTGCTTACCCTAATCAATGTCATCGGCTTCACGCTTCCATTTTCCATTTTCCATCAGACTTGTCGTCGAAGCCACCCGCTGGGAGCCGCCACCTGTGCTGCAGGCCCTCATAAAGCGGCTAAGTTATTAGCTCATTTTCGATGTGGCCCTTATCGCTGAAGAGCCGAACATTTGAGAGGGAAAACCGCTTGCCTGCAGATGTCAAAGATCGAAGGGCATTTCCCACTTTCCTCCCAAGAACATCTTCGGATCGAAGTCTCCTTTTCGCCTCCAAATAGCATATAATTTCATTAGGCTAATGCACTGGCAAACAATCTGAGAGAACTGGTTCCATAAATTGCCGTATGTTTTCCCAACAAAATACACATATATATATGTATATATATATATATATCGGGAAGTACCAAATAAAAGTAAAACTGAGAAATGACGAAATCTCATAACATAAAAATGCCATAAGGAGAAGGGCAGCGAATGAAAAAAATGAACGTAAGAGCAAGAGACCAGCAACGCCCGAAAATGGGAAATGGGAAAATTAAATGGGGAAAAACAATAGAGGCCCAGGCCCAGGCCCAGGCCCAAGCAATACGTATAAATACAATAAAATGGCAACATTATTTTGCCATACAAAAATCGTGAATAGATTTCGTTAGACCATCCACCAGTTCCCCAATTTCCTAGTTCCCATTTCCCATTTCCCAGTTCCAGGCCAGGCCAGGGCAGACCAGGCCAGGCTCGAGCTCTATCTCTATCTCCCGTCTAGCTTCCAGTTTCAGTTTGTGTGTCAGTGATGCGTCGTTAAACTGTAAAAGACCGTAAAAAAGCAAACCCATAAAAAAATGAGTGAGTAGTCGTACGTAGAGCGTTGGGGGGGAGGGGGGGGCAGGGTGCGCGAGCGAGCGCCTGCCACAAATGAACGGGGAACAGGCGAGTAAATCATTTTACAATGGCCCATTGGCCGCCGCCGCTTTCCCGCCCTACCGCCCTCCCGCTCTCCCACTCTCCCAGTCTGCCCTCCTCCCAGTCCGACAAAAGTGCCAACGGCTTTATGGCTCTCATGGAAGGACAATCAAGTAATAGCCGACGATTTTTACGATGACACAGAACTACATAATAAAAGATATATCAGCCACCGTCCGTCCAGCGCCCCGAGCGCCCCGAGCACCCCGGGCACCCCGGGGCAGGCCTCTGAAAGTCAACAAGCAGCTCCTCCTAATACCCAAATCGTTACCCATTTGGCACGCCAATCCCGCGGTGCATATCCCCAATCACTCTCCGGCCTGTTTGGCGACAATTTCAATTTTTTGTTCGCTCTTCTGTTGTCTGTTGTCTGTTGTGTGTTGTGTGTTGTGTCCTGTGTATCGTCCCCGTATCAGAATTGACGCAAAGCACGCGACCGAATCCTCAAACACATTGTCTATGGGATCGCATATGTCTGATTGCCTTCAAACAGGTTGGCTCCGGTCCCTGCCTGCCAAGGATCGGACCAATGCATTCAACAGAAGTCGTTTCCATACCATATAGAGCCCTGCATGGGGCGATTCGGTGCGATTCGGTATTGGCTTCGTTCGATCAGTTCGAAAATTGCTGGTTTTTTTTCCCGCTCACTCTATTTGTGGTTTTCTGGCAGGGAGAGAGCTTCGCCCTATGCCCGAATGTACGTCTTCTTGCTTTACACTGGAAAAAAATCAACTTCAGATATAGCAAGGGAATGTTTGGCTCCAAATAAAAGACAAATATTCGTTAAACATTTTTTCAGTGCTGTACAATGGCCGAATGTGCATATGTTTCCGTATATGTGGAGTCGTTTCAGAGATGTTCATCCGCAGTGCTCGCACTCGGGATGATTCGGATGATTCGGGATGATTCGAAACGGAATGAAGGAGCTGTTAATCTATGAATACTGTGGATTCATACAGAGCTTTGGAATATACTACATATGTATAACATTCAAAGAATAGATGAGTAGAATGCGTCTAGTATAGTATGTCTTATTCCGAATTAAAGACTAGAGAAGTAAGGGGAACCAAATCAGGGACATTTTATTAAAGACAAAGGTTTCTACGGTTTCTATGGAGAGAGGGGACAGAGTCATATGCTTTGACAATCTGGTGGTGAATTGTTAGCCAAAAAATGGCTTCAATTTTGAATGAACTTTTCAATTTGTCACTTCGCTGGGCAGAACGAACGGCTTTAATGCTCTTCGTTTCGGGGAAAACCTTTGCCTTTGCCTTTGCCGTTGCCTTTGCCGTTGCCCCGACTTGATTGACAGTAATGACATTTTCACGATTGGCTGGGCGGAAAACACTGAAAAGCTGCGAGCTGGCACGACACTCGACAGCGACAGTCGACAGCGACAGTCGACGGTCGACAGTCGGCAGCCGACAGTCAATAATAAAAATTGCATGTTGAAAACACATTTGGGACTCCAGAAGTCACACACAGTCGTCAGTCGTCTCCATCGCAGCGGAAGCAACGCAGTGGGGCCCTGGAGCGTAAAGCGCCCCGAGCGGAGCCCTGAGCGGAGCCCCGAGCGGAGCGGAGCGGAGCGGAGCAGTTGACACCCGGAGGCCAGGAGGCCAGGAGGAGGGGTTGGGGGGTTGGGGTTGGGGTTGGCGCTTCCAGTTAATTTATTTTTGGTTAATTTCTTTCGTTAGTTATGTTACTGCCGCTTGCCCCGGGGACAAAGGAAAGAAACCAGGGCTTCTCGCATTTATTGCACATTGGCAGGAACTTTGTGATTTACTTTAATAAAGAGCCAAGGATGGTGCGGGGCGGGACGGGACGGGGCTAATTGTTGTGGAACTACGTCGGAGGCGAGTATGGCATGTGGGTTAGCCAGGTCATGGAATCTCCATGACTTCAAATCTGTTTCGATCCCCGACTCGATCGATATTTCGCTGGCCCGAAGATCCATCGCTCCTGCGACAGATATGGGATATAGTCATTACCCACATGCCAATTCCCATCCCCAGTCGCAGTCGCAGTCAGTTCCGTTCCCAGGATGCCCATCCTGGCGAAACACATTGTGTATCGTGGGGGGGGGTTTAGAGGTCGCGGCTTCAGGACTGGATGCTCTATAAACTGGAAAATTCCCTGCTGAAACTTTTACACTGTAAAATGCGATAAAACGAAAAACAAACATCATAAACTGCTGGCTCCCCGGAAGGGGAGGGCGGACAAAGAAAAAAAAAGAAAAAAATATATAGCGAAATATATATTAGCAATAATTCGAAACATCAATTTTTTATTGCCGCTCGCAATCATTTAATCATCTCGAGTCATCAGCTCCGCTCCCTCCAGTCGATTCTGGAGTGGGACTGGGACGGGGACGGAAACTGGGACGGGCACGGGCACGGGCACGGGTACGGGTACGGGGTGTTGAAGCATTCCGTATCCCGGGATTCAGATCCCCATCGACCATTTGACACATGTGTCACTTGCAACCGTTCCGCTCGTTCCGCTGTGGGCTGTGGGCTGTTGGTGTGGCAGGGACTCGACTCGACTCTACTCGACTCTCGACTCTGGAGCTGGAGCTGTCGCTGTCGCCTGAGCCTTCGGTTGACAGCTGTCAGTGTCAGTTTACATAATTTATAGATTTCAGCGCATAAAAAAGTCATAAAATTTACAATGTTGCTTTCGGGCAGCGCCTTTCTCTCTCTCTTTCTCTCTCTCACTCTCTCTCACTCCCGGATGCCTTATTTTTATGAGCAAAGACATCAATTTTTCGCACAGCAGAGCAGCGAAGAGCAGAGCAGAGCAGAGGAGAGCAGAGGAGAGCACAGTCTAGCCTGGCTAGCAACAACCCAGCAACACTATTCGTATTATTCTCGCCCTCAGTCTCAGTCCCAGAGCTGGCGAGGATTTCCATTTCCATGGGCATTGCCATTCGAAATGCTTTTGATTTATTTGTATTTGTGTTTGTATTGGTATTGGTATTGGTATTTGTATTTGTGTGATTCCTTTCTCATATTCAGCTCTGGCGATAAATCCTCGCACTCAACAAAATACATCAACGATTTATAGTGGCCCAAGCGGTACAGAACGACCCGAACAATAACTAACAAAACGCACCAGCAGCAGCGGCAGCAGCGACGGCAGCGACGGCAGCGGCAGCGGCGGCAGCAGCAACAATGGATATGAGCCGAAAGGAGCCAAGTCCCTCAACGCGACATAAATCTTCAATAGAAAACATCTCGGAATCGCGTAACAACTGCAGAGGGACGTACAGCACAGAAGACCTATTGGAGGAGTGGCTCCAGCACTCGAATTTATCTTCTTGTTCGTCATCACCGATTGCCCTATATAGTGCATAGCACATACTCCCCTTGTAATCGGCAAATACGAAGAACTATTGAGAAAATACGTGAAAATATATATAATATAAATTTAAAAATGGAGAATATAATTATGTAATATATACATGTAAATAAAACTCGATTAAGCGGCAGAAAAGTAAACTAAAACAGAAAAACTCACTCACTCCGTTTTCTTTTATTGCATTTCGCTCTTCATGTTGTTGTTCTTTTGAATGTTCTTTTCACTCATATGGGGCCGTTACTTATGCTGCCATGCACTCCGCTCAATATTTCCGCTCTTTATTTGGTTGATCACACTTTAACATTAACACTTTCACTCACTTTTTGCCCATACATATGTATGTATGTATGTATATCGTTGTTGTTGACCATCCTTAATTCACTCTCACAGAAAAAATACCCAAAAACACTCATATGGTGCCGTTACTTATGCTGTCTTACACTGCACTCAATATTTCCGCTATTTATACACATGGTTCTGTTTCAATTGCACTTCCACTCACACTCTGCCAATATCGTCTTGCATTTTGCAATTGACTTGCATTTAGACGCACGCGCACATCTCTACGGGCACGATTTAATTGACCACTTTGCATGCGGGACCGGGGGGGAACTGATAAAGCAGTGATAAAAATGCATCAACGTGGTCGGCTCAAAGCTTCTTGCTCTCCCAGCAAAGAACGAGCCCAAGTTGCTGGCCGAACAAGAGCGTATAGCGGTGAGTGAGTGGAGTGGGGTGGGGTGCAGCAGAGCAGCTCCGCTTGCAGATCGGCCTTTGTTTCTCCCCGTCTTCCCCTCCCCACCACCCATCAAAGAACGAGAGCGAAAGCTTGTGGCCGAGCAAGAGCATCGCTGTGTAGATCTCAGAGAAATAATGTTACTCTCGTTTTCTCTCGCTGTTGGCTCGCTGCTAAGTTAACATGCCTCTGTAAAGGGCTGCCTAGGCAGCATTCCGTGACGTCACGTGTTCTCTATGAGGTGATTCAGGTGTCATGTAAAACAGGCTTCATTCTTTGCACGTTGGATTCTCAAAGTTGGCTGTAAAATAATAAAAATATTAATCGGAAAATCCAGAAATGCTTCTGAGGGCCTCTCGATGGTTCTGTGTGGCCTCGGGAGAGCTGCTCTTAGAATTTCCATCAAAATGCAAAGCGTTCTGGGCCGCCATGCGGCCCCAGAAGGGATTGAGGGACGATGTTCAGTTCCAGCATGACCTAGGAGCAATTGAAACCCCCCACCCCCCACCACAAACAATTTGTCCAACCGCCCGGTCCTGGCCCTGGCCCTGGTCCTGGTCCTGGTCCTGGTCCCACCAGCGATGCCAACAAATTTCCATTTCAAGCAAACAGTGGACGGAGAGGGGAAAAGCGGAAGCGGGACTGTCTCCATTTTTACGCTCGAGAACGATTCGGGTTCATATTTTCCAATTTGTTTAATTGAAACAAGTGGCGAAGGGAACGGGCAACGGGACGGGCAACGGGGAGCGGGGAGAAGGGCCTTGGGGAAAACCACTCAAAAGCATACAAGAAACCGCAGCATCGATTTTCAATACAGAAAATGGTTTTGTGGCCCGCCCATTCCCAGCCCAACCGCACGGCTCCGGTCCGGGAGGGGAGGCCATTAATTTCCAGCAGCTCAGGGGCGGAAGGAAGGCAGAGAGCACTTTCATGAATTTTGTAAACATATTTAGAACCTCAAATGGCCAACTTTAACCTTTGATCGCGAACCCAAAACCGGAAAATTTCAGACATTTCTACTGGAAATTAAAGCACAGCTTGCACATGGAATATCCTTCCTTGGAGTATCTGTAAATATCTCCAGAATCTTGTTACCAACTTATTATCTTCCAGAGACCGCCATATGCACTCCTTCTGGGGATCTGCCTAGGACACTGCAGTGTCCTGCTTGGGTATGGCCCAGATGACCGTGGGGAATTCCATATGAACTAATTGGTACATAGATCTTGGCTTTTAGATCTATCCCATACGGAAGTGCTGCTACGGAATTAATTCAGTATAAAATATCATCCGGTTCTTTTTATCTGAAAGTGGTCTCTGGGTTCCATCCGTTGCAGATGGAGCGGCGATTGAGTGCCTATTAAATTAAATGCTCTTCTACATGTCTCAAATCAATGGTATTCTCTAGTAGCTGGCATCCCTCTGAAACGAGAGATATATCTGTATTCCTTGTGATGTCTGGAGGCTGTTTCAAAACACTCTTGATTTCTCAGGTAATTTGAATATAGTTTATGATAATCGAAGCTGATGTGGTAATGGTAATGGTAATGGCGGCTCCCCTGATTACTATGAGTGTGCGTGTGCGTGTGTGTGTATGGATGTGCTGCGGAAAATCAGGAAGGACCAGGCACTCCTCAATGTTCAATTCAATGCCAATCACACTTGAGGGCCAGGCAGAAAGCAAAATACATTTCATCCCAGCTTTAGAGCACACCTCATCCACCACCCCTACCCCTACCCCAAACCCACCCCACCGCCACGTAGGTAGATTTCTATGGCTTTTCCGTATTTCCATTTGAATGTGCCCAGTGCTTGTGCGTGAGGGGGTGGTGCGGGGGGGATGGGATTTTGCGGTTGGGTTCTTTGGGCGCGTGTGTCATTTTTGGCAACTCAACACCAATTGGCATTACGGTGCGGCAGTCGGAGGAGCGGAGTGGGGCGGAGTGTGTTTGCATAATAAATATGATAACACAGAATATCGATTCGATTTAACCGCAAAAATCTGCCCCGGCTCTGAGGAGGGACAAGGACAGCGACAGGGAGCAATAAACGAAAATTTGCAATTTACTTTCGGATCCGAGGATTTATGTTTCACCTTCCTGGAGATAATTGTTTTCACTTCCTCTGCCACTCAATGAACTTTTAATGCTGGAATAACAGTTAAATGCGTGTGGCACAGCGAGTGGTGGCAGGGGCAGGGGCAGGGGCACGGTCCACGGGCCACGGGCCAGGGGCCAGGGGCACACAACGGAAGCAGTGGGTGGGGAGGCAGAGGCAGAGGCAGACAGAGGGCTTAGCGAAATGGGTTTATTAAGTGCAAACACTTTGTACAAATGGCAGGGAGGCATAAATAAATATGTATTTAGGCCGGCTGGGGGGCGCAACGGATGTGTGGCAGGCAGCCTCCCACTGTGGGGCACGCGCTGCGTAACTTTTCTTTTGAGAAATCTTTGATGGACGCCCTTCTGCCCCACATATGCATGAACATCCGTTGTGCAATCGCGAAAGATAGTCCAGAATTGTGGAAAATTCTTCCATCGATTGTGGATACTTTCGATGGCTTCCCCCCCCCCCCCCCCCCCCCACCAGGGGCCCGACAACTAATCCCTTTTATACAAATTACAGTTTGGGGCAGAACGAATCGGAGGCTGAAGTTAAACAAATGTTGCATGACCTGCTCCAAAATCAAATATAAATCAAAGGTTGTTTGTCGGTCCCGGCAGCGAGCAGAGCCTATCGAGTGTCATACATCAAACGTCCCTGAGTCCCTGTGTCCCTGTGTCCATGTGTCCATGTGTCCATGAGTCCATAAGGAAACCCATTTTGTACGACCCTTGGGTGGGTTATGCTTGATGGACGCTGAATGCTGAATGCTGGCCAGTGGCCAGTGGCCCGATTCGTTATTGCCGAAAAGTCTGTGGTGTGCTGTCCATTAAAACCGCACGCATCAATTGTGGGGTGACAGCCCCTGCCCCTGCCCCTGCCCAGAAGGCATTCCGACTCTAATTTTAATGTCTCTGGCAGATTTCTCCATTCCCGCATTCCCCCTCGAAATCTTTATTCATGCAGACAGCCAGCCATTCGATGGAGCAAGGCATTCCATTCATTGACTGACTCCGTTCGCATCACCATCAAGATCAGCATCATATGATTTTCAGTTTCGGGATTTCACTCAAGTTCTATGCTTTCTGGCCTTGGGTATCCATGTTTTTCGATGGGGTTCGCCCTTGACGGGGGTAAAGGAGCCCCACATCAGCAGCTAATCGGTGCTCCTGCCAGTTCCCTGTCCTGGCATCGACTCTCGCCTCCTCAGAATCCTTTGGAGCCGAATGTTTGAGGGTAGCCAGCGTTCGGTTTCGGTTGTCCTCCGTCGGACTTAATTTCATTTTCGTATTTCTGTGGCTGGGTATCCAATGATTTGGAAACAATTTATATATTGTGTACGACGAGTATATGCGCAGGGGGAGGAGGGTTGCTGCTGCTGCTGCTGCTGCTGCTGCTGTGCGACAAGGACATTTATTTCTTGCTGATTTCATTCCCGGTCTCCTGATTCCCAGATTCCCTGATTCCCAGATTCCCAGATTCCCGGCCTGGCTCTCAATAAATGCGAAATAAACACTAAATGTGTAGTTGCTCTCCCCTCCGCCGCATCTTTTCTGCTGATTGAAGCTTTTCCTGTTGGCAACACCTCAGAGAGCCCAACCCCACCCCCCCCCTCCCCCCTGGCCACACTGCCTGTGACCTTTGTCCTCTGCCCCTGGCGTGTTTGTCCTTTGCGTTTCCGTTTCTACGCGCTTCCTGCGACCTCCATCTCCATCTTCCTTCTTTCTTCGGCAATCCCCAGTCCCAGTCCCCATTGCCAGTCCTTCTATCTCCACTCCCACTCCATTTATCAGCGCGTGCTTGTGCTGCGTTGTTTCCTTTTGCATTGAATTATTCCTTGCCCTCTCTGCCTCTGCCTTCGCCTTCGCATTCGCCTTCGCCTGGGCCCTATCTCTATTTCTGGCCCCGTTCCTGTTCCTGTTTCTGCTCCTGCTTCTGCTCCTGCTCCTGCTGCAGCCCCCTTGGGCGGTGGTGGGGCGAGTGTTAAGCATCTGTCAAATGAACGTTCCGGGCAGTCTAACGCACTCGTTCTTAATGAATGGGTTCTTTTTTTATTCAGAAGATCCAGAAGTATTTGTCTGCCTCAGCACCAGCCCATCCCTTGGCTGAAGGGAACACTGTTACAATATTTTACAATATTTTACAAAAACAACTAGTAAAAATTAAACGAAAAACAGTCACATTTAAATAAAATATTCAGGTCTTAGACACAAACATAGTGAAATTAAAAAGGATTCACTTTGACTTAAACATAAATATTTAATCTATATAAAAGAAACCCTTTTAAATAAATATTAAATGTATTAAACAATATAATAATATTAAACATTATAATATATTAAATTTGTGGGAAATATATTTAATCGAAATATTTAACTGTTTATTTTTAAATTAAAATATAATAATAAAATTGTATAAAAAATTAATAAAATAAAAAAGATATACTATAATATCTAATACAATACATTTTAAGGAAATATGTTTAATCTAAACATGAAAAAAAAATATGAATAGTAAAAAATAAATAAAAAAAAAATTAAAACAACAAATAGAAATATAATATATACATACAATATAATATATATTATATTATACCTACTTGTAGGAAATAAAATTAATTTAAATATGAAAATATTTAATCTAAATGTAAACATATTAAATTTATTTTTAATATGAAATATATATTTATTTTAAGTATGAAATACATTTAAATCAAATATTTTCATATTAATTTCAAAATTTAAGAGAACAAACATTTAGATTAAATGTTTAGATCTTATGAAGAATATTACAATTTCAGCGTTTGTTTTCTTTGGATTAAGCTACTGTCTAAGTTTATGTAAATTGGGTGATTCCGAATGGGTCTCCGGAAATCTGCGAGAAAATCGGCTTTTCTTTAACAAACGAATGCTGGCCAGAGAATTCGGGGAAAAAACAATCTTTATGTGGGTATCCGTTATTATGTTGGGATTTTCGCTTCGCTTTCTGCGAAAAACTCCAATCCAAGAATATCTGTTCTGTATATAAATTATTACGGAAATACGGTTTCAATTTCCCTTTTGTGTATGTGTGTGTGTGGCCCGCAGGCGTCGGAGGTCGCGCGCTGGATCTTCTCTTCAATGGAGAAGGTCAACGAACAGCTCCCCTCGATGGTGGGCGAGTTGGAGTTGGGAGTGGGGAGTGGGGAATGGGGAGGGGGAAATCGAGCCGAGCTCAGCAGAAAGCGGAAAGCGAATTCCTTTCTGCGATGTGTGGGGTCGGTTGGCAGGAGCTGGCAGCGAGTGCCGGCGAGTGCCAGCATGTACGACGGGAGTCAACTTCCATTCGCAGTGCGGGAAGTGCGGGAAGTGCGGGAGCGAGTCAATCTACGGCAATTCGCTCAAAATCAAATTTATTTGCCAACCGCACAGAAATTATGAGGCGGGGGCGGGGGCGGAGAAGGCGGCAATGGAAACCGGGATGGATGGAAACACATGTGCGTTTTATTGCACTCGATGATGCCGGGGGGAAGGAACGATGTATGCGTTCAAATTGCGAAGGTCCTGGGAGCAGCACGCCCCATCCCACACATACATATCCTCTATAACTATTAAGGTTGTCAACGCCCCCCCTCTGCCCCATCCTCCCCGTCTTGACGCCGCTCCAGCAGGCAGCAGGCGGCAGGCAGCACCCAACCAAGGGGGTGGCCCTGTTGGCCAGACAATGGCCTGGGCGCTGTGTCAGTTTGGCGCTGCCTTTTGTACGTTCGAGTATTTTTATTCATTCTATTCCCTGGCTTTCCTTTCCTTTCTTTTCTATTTTATTTTATTTTATTTATTTATTTCGCTCGCTCCGCTCTGACCCCGCGTCCTGGTCCGTTCTGCTCCGTTCTGCTCCGTTCCCCCTACCCCTACCCCTGCCCCTGCCCCTGCCCCCCCATTCGCATTCGAACAAAAATAAGATTTTTATTTTATGCTCACAGTATGTTGTAAATCTTGTCGCTGCTGCCGCTGCTGCTGCTCCTGATGATGAAACGAAACGAAATTAAGAAATTTTTTATTTTCTCTTCGCAATTTCTGTAATGAAAGAAATGCCGGGCCAGGATGAGGGCAGGCAGGCAGGGTGGTGGTCCTTTGGCATGTCAGTCAGTCAGTCAGTCAGTCAGCCAGTCAGCCAGTCCCCTCTCTAGGCAAAGGAAATGCCTGCCTGCCTGCCTGCCCGGCTTGTCCTGGCTTGGCATTCATTATGGAATCATTTGATATTTATTATTTCGTTTATGTGGTTCCCATTTGAGATATTGCCTTCATTTGCTGGCGTTGTTAGTGGCGACATGGGCGGAGAGCTTCAGGAATTGTCTTTCAGTGTGGCCCCTCGAGAAACAGAGAGAGAAAGAGAGACAGAGAGAGAGAGAGAGCTCTTTTCCAGCACTACTTTTCGATATGGCTTTCACGCTCGCACATGAATAGTGCTGCTCTGATCCTTGGAAACCTTCGAGCCGGAACAGGCTCAATCCTTGCCCCAAAAAGCGGAAACTAATTGGTAGGAAGCTAGTAAGCCCTGTCTATGACATTTGCCACATCCATCGGATCGGTCCGCCGTCCCAGGGGAGTTCTCATCATTGCCATTGTCCGTGTCAATCCTCTCTCCGACTGTCCCTGTCCACGTCCCTGTCCACGTCCTGTCCCTCTGCTCAACCCTTGCCTCATCCATTAACCCACATTCAAAGACACTGCTCCGCTCTGCCCTGCCCTGCCCTGCTCTGCTCTGCACTACGTCTGCGTCTATCTCTGGATCAGTCTAAATGTTTTTGTGTAAACACGAGGGGGGCAGCCCCTGCCTTTAGCTTTGGCTTTGGCTTTGCCTTTGCCTCAACCCCTTCCCCTTCCCCTTCACGGTTCTCGGCCTGGGGAGGACACAGTGCTTGGTAATTGTGTGCGCCTTTGTTGCCGTTGCAGCTTTTGCACTTTACTTCCTTCCTGGCGCTTTGTTTTTCGCACAGTGAGCAGAATAAATGCACAGCCCTGCCACTGCCACTGCCACCGCCACCGCCACTGCCACCGACGCCGCACAGGGCCGACAGGGCCGACAGGGGTCTAACAGGGTCGACTGGCCCCCGCTTGGTCCGCTGGTCCGTTGGTCGGTTGGTCCGTGGGTCGTGGGTCCCGGGTCGGTCGGTTCATCGTCGGGTGTTCGAATGGCGGACAGCTTCAGCTTGCTACTTGTCCGGGCTTTGCTTTGCTTGCTTTCCGTTTCGCTGGCGTTCGTTCCCTTTGTTGCTGGCTGCCTCATACAATGACTTAAGCTGAAATGTCAATTGGATGTGCCTGGCCCGACCACGACCACGAGTCCAAGGAGCCAGAGCCAGAGCCGCAGCCACAGCCAGAGCTGAAGCAGGAGAGCCGTAGGAGGAGTCGGAGCCAAAGCCAGAACTCAGGCGAAGCCCAGAAATGAAAATGATGAAAATACACCCCCGGGGTAAATGACAAACGTAACGCAGGAGGCGAACGGACCAGAACTCAGGACCCGGACCCGGACTCGGACTCGGACCCGAACCCGCACCCGTACACGGACGAAAAGGAACGTAACTGGGGGGTGGCGGGAGGTCTGGGGGCACACTGAAAAAGTGCTTATGACAGCAGCCTGTCCCAGAGAAGAGAAAATCCTTTCTGGAGCTAATAGAATTCAAACGCACGGAGGCTTTGAATGGGTTCGTTTTCGAAGGACGACGCATTGACGCCATGCCCTGGTCCTGGTCCTGGTCCTGGCCCTTTCCTTTGACGGGATGGGATGGGGATGGGGAATGAGGAGAAAAGTGAAAGTACGTGACATTACAGGGCATTGCAATTGTGTGCGTTTGTGTGTGGGATCTGCGAGGGTTTCTCCAGGATTACATCTCCCTTGTAGCCCCCTGGAGATCTATTTTGTATCCCAAAATCGCCATTAGAAAAGCCCCCTCCAAGAAAATGATGATAGTTTCGGATAGTTTTGGACAAAATTACATTTTTATAGCCGGTACTCGAAGGGTTTTAGGCATATACTAGATTTGAGATGGCTGTGGATAAGTGTAGCACCCGGAGGAAGCGTTTCCGGCCCCCTAAAGTATACATATTGCTGACGTCTGTCCTTTAGAACCACACCTGCCATATTAGATCTAATAATACGATCTAATATAGTAGCTGTGAGGCCAGAATGAAGAAATGAAATTGCTATCCTTCTCCGTGCCTTTTCATTCTTTCCCTCTCTCTCTCTCTCCCACACTCTTCTTTGTCCAGTGAGCGCCTCCTGGCGGAGGCGAGCTGAGTACCGGGTATAAAAGTAGCGGCAAGGGCCGCGGCTCACAACGTTCTCGATCGTTTTAGTCTCAATTTCATATACTTACAGATTGTCAAACATGAGAGCTGTAATTGAGTGAAGATTTGCATAAAGTCCGAGCTGTACGGTGAGTCTGAGCAGAAGATCAAGCCTCGTTGTGAATACTGGAGCAACCCTCTTTCGGTACTTTTGGCCCCTTTGCAGCCCTGTCACACCGGACCCTGGACTGACTGGTCCTATGCGGCGGAGTGGACCCGGTCCCGTACATAGTTTGTTTCATAAGTTTCGCAAAAACCATTAACGACGCTCCATGGCACTGCGCTCCCCTCTCCCAGGCTCTCCCTCTTTCGATACAGCTTCTTCGCCTAAATTGAAAAGAAAAAGTGAAAAGCTGAAAACTTTTAAAAGTTTGAATCCATCCCCCCATCCCCCCATCCACCCATCCACCCATTCCCTCTTCCCGTCCCGTTCCATCCGTTCGATAGAAAGTTGGATGTACCTTAAGGGCGGCTTTGGCGGTGCTCATTTGGTCAACAACAGCACGGGCTTTCAGGCTCGGGCCGCCCGTCCTGTCCACTCCGTTTCTAGACGTGACACCGGCAGGAAAATGGTAAGAATAAAGAGCGGAATTCGCTTTTCGCATCACTTTGCTGCTCTCAGTGCTGCTGCTGCTGCTCTCGGGCATTTCTGTGCCCCAGCTAATGGCTGTGTAAATGACAAAGTGAATTTCCATCGTTGGCGGAGTATTCCGTAAGCCTACGGCGCGCCGTGGGTCAGGGGTCCCTAATAGCATTAAAGGGCAACTAATGCCACATAAAATGTTCCCAAGAAAACTGAAAACGGAAAACTGAAAACTTCTGACTTTCGTGCATATTTTCGTAACTTTTCTGTATAATTTACTTCGTGCTGAAATGCTGCCCCGTTTTAATCGCCCTTCGATTCGGGGGTTCAATCACTTTTCCGAGATTCAGAAGCCCTATCTGGCCGCCCTTTTACGAACCCATTATGTAACTCGTCTAAGCCTTGGGATGCTAGAACTTTGAAGCAGATTTAAGGAAGGAATTGGCTAACTTTTGTACACAAACAATTTCACAAAAGGCTTAGAAAAAACACTCAGATCGTATAGACCTTCGTGCAGACCTTCCAATTGCATATCATTAACAGACTTTCCGCTCGAATGTCATTCGTTTTCCTCACTGTTGCAGGGAAATTCTATGTTTGCAATGCACTCCATCATTTCGAAGGCCATGGGCTGTGGGAACCTGCCAGAATGCTACTTTTATTTTATTCCCAGCCCAAAGAGACCCCTTAACATCACATCACATCACATCGCATCAGATCATATGTGGGGGGGCGTGGACATTGCCTTGCTTCTTCGGGTAAACAGCTCCATTAGGTGGGCGTTTCGCTTGGCCTCCCCCTGCCTCGTCATTAGCTTCTTGCCTGCAACTGCATATCGATTCAGTCGATTCCATATTGGATTTCCGTTGAGGCTGGTGTTGGGTGCACTCGCAAGCCCAGAAAGATCGATATAGGCATGAATAAATCAAAGGCAGTTTCTATTTATAGGTATTTATTGAATTAATTAATACCTACCATGCAGTAGATATCCTTGCTTCCATCGAATCAGCATAGAAATACAGTCTAGCCCGGGAGGATAATGGTAAGTATCGCACGCCCCTTCGCCGAGTAGTTCGTGGTATCCACAAAGATATTTAAATACATTTGTAATTCAAAGAGCGCGCAATAAATTTCGACACCCGCAGCACACACACACACACACACACACACACCAAAAGAATCTCCAGGATTCCAGCAATATAAATAGGTTGTGGTATGGCTCAGAGGGGGGGATGAACTGGCTCTGGGATCTGGGGGAGTGGGAGTGGGAGGGCGGGAGAGTGGAACCGCTGGCTGATGTGTGCTTGTCGTCGGCTTGAAGCAAAGTACTTGAAGAATTACACACAATGCATGCATTATTCATGCTTACTTCAGAATTTGCGTTACAAAGTAAAAAAGAAGAAAAAAAGGAAAAAGTGCTGTGAGGACACTTGTGCCTGCCGCCTGCCATGTCCTCGAAGTAGCGAAAGGAGCCGAAACACGAAAAAGGAAGTGTGAATGAGAATGAGAATGAGAATGAGAATGAGAATGCCTGGCCAAGGAGCTCTTGTCGCGCCAAGAGGAAAAGTGCAAGAATTCGACGGTAAACGCTGATAGATTAGAGCTGCCGGTCGTCGGGGTCACCACCACACACCCCTATCCAAACCATCCACAGTACTCGTATTTCTTCTGCTTTGGCCTGGCTTTGGGCTCGCGTTGGGTTGGGTTGGGTTGGGGCTTGGGTTTGGGGTTTTGCAAATTACGTCAGCTTTTCGCGGTGCCACCGGGGGACAAATGTACATAATCATGTCAAATGTCAGCCATACCGAAACGAAATGAGTAACGAGCGCGCAAACTGGCAGCCAGCACCGGCCCGAGCCCCAGTGGGCTCCAGAAATGCCAGGCACTTTGATTGCCCCCAGCCCCAGCCACAGCCGCTGCCGCTGCCCCCAAATTGATGGGCCACCATCAACCATTGCCAATGGCACATCTTACTCCCGGCCTGCGCTGCCGAATACGTACTCCATCCCAATCCAATTGTCGCGCAACAAGACAGGACAGGACAGGACACTTGCACGGGATAGGCCGGTCCTGTGTCCCCCCTCCAACCCAAACCCAAGATGTGACACTGCCAAGACCTAATTTCAATTCCCATCGATATATTTATCGGTGTCCTGGATGCGAAGCCTGAGACGAATTCTCTTGTAGCTCGCGACCATTCGAAATCTTTACATTTGTACACCCAGAGAAAAAAGCGATGAGAATCGAATATTTATAATTATGTAGATTCGAAATTGTATATGTATTTCCTACAATTTATATGTGTTATATTAATTTTAAAGGGTTATATACCCTTATTCTCTTAATCTATTAATTTCAATATGGGTTTGTTTCTTTTTGCTATGGCATTTTTCTCAGAGCGAATATTGTTGCCGTTCAGTGTCTATATCTATTGGAGTTTCAAGTATTCAGATGCTCATCCATAAAGACGGTAGAACAAAGGCTTACCATTTAAGATAAATGTAGTGTATCGACTTTCAGAGGTCTTTCATTTAGTATCTATATTTCTTCGGTATAGACATCTCTCGCTATGGGTGGATTATATTTCAGTTTAAACGAGTAACTTTCTAGCAGCGTCTTTTCTCTTTTAAAATAAAAAAAAAAGACATTTTCCTCAACCTGGTGACTGGTGCCTGGTGCCTGATGCCCGACTCCCAACTAGGCTGTCAAAAAATAAGTATTCCCCCGGGGATAGCCGATGGAAGAAGCCAAACCAAATTGAGCCGAATTGTTGGCGAGGAGGAAGGAGTCTTATCAAGCCGCACACGCGCCCATCTTCGACAGCCCCGTATGCTCCACCTCCACCTCCATATCCCCCGATGATGGTGCAGGAACGAGAGGAAACAGAGACCTACTACATCATAAACTAGAATCATGTTGTGGCTGGTGTTGGGGGGGTGGGTGGTGGCATGGTGGAGTGGTGGAAGGAGGCTGGTGCGGATGGTTGGGTTTTGGAAATTATGTTGATAACCTCGCATGATCCTGACATTAGAGCCGCTTGCTTGCTTGCTCGGTAGGGATGCCATGGGATGCTTGGTCTTGGGACGGGATTGGGATGGGGGAAGCGGGTGGGTATGGGTATGGGCATGGGTATGGGGAGCGATTGCGAATTGCGAATGCGGATGGAAATGTGCACGTACTGGCTTAAGTATATTTAAGCATATGGAGAGAATCAAGTGAAAATCAATAAAACCCAAACACGTCTACACAAATCACATGAAAATCGATGTTCATGGCAGTTGGCTCCTTGCTTAGAAGGCGAGAACCAGCTTAAAAGTCGACCATTACGACTACACGATATCCAACACTGTTCGATAGTCGACACTCAAGGAGGGGAAGGGCCTTTCTGACTTTAGAAATCATCCGAAAGTGATGATCGATATGGGAACCAAACACCGATATTCATTCAACTGTGTATGCCATAGTGATAATGATTCATGCTGATTCATAATAATGATTCGTACTGACTCGAATTCAGCATGCCCTCTGGCACTCTATAATAAATAAAAGGGTATGAAAACCGGGTCTCTCCACTGCCCTCCGCTCCGCCCCACTCAGATGTATCGGAGAACTTAAAGGATTGTTGCCAATGTAGCTGTAGCTGTTGCTGTTGCTATTTTATTGGAAAAACGTGCTGCGCATTAAAAGAGGCAAGGCCCAGCCACACTGCTTGTCCTCCACTCCTGCTCCTGCTCCTGCTCTTGCTCTTGCTCCTTCTCCGCTGCCGCTGGCGTTGCCGTTGCCGTTGCCGCAAAGGCGTCCTAAGTGGTCCATTCGCCGGTGGATACGGGTATAGGCGTTCCTTCGTATCCTCTTTGGAAGCGCCCTGGATCCGGGGGGAAGCTTGTGTGTAGTTTCATCGGCTCTCGCCATCCAGGTAGTAGCTGGCCCGAGACCCTGCCTAGAATTTTGATTTTGGCGAAGAAAGGATTGCCAGCCTAAGTGCCTGGCCGGGGCTTTGGTTAGGGCTTTTAGCGGAACCCACCCCCTCCCCCACCCAAACACCCCCCACTCCCGCACATTGAATCCCGTTCCGCACTCCCGAAGTGCATTTGTGTGTCTAGCGGACCCCGTAAATGGGCAGACGTGTTGCCCCATTGCCCATTGCCCCTTGCCACGCGTCCAGAGAGAGGGAAAGAGAGAGAGAGAGCCGTCGTGCAGGTGGAATATCCAGATGACACAGGCAAATGGATTTGCTACATCAAATCCGTGGGTCTTACTGCAGGGAAATATTTACTAGCATCCAGGAGCATTCCAATGGCAAATACTCTTCGAATCTTGCGCCTAAGTCCACGCACTCTACCGATATATGGTCGATAATGGTTCAGGGCCTATACAAGGCAGAAAGCTTTCCTCAACCATAGATTCGAACCATGAAGGAAATCCAGTGCTATCCCGAGCTCCCGGAAATTGGGAATAAAATAAATGTAACCTTGTGGCGCTAGGATAAATCAAGATAAATTGGCATAAAGAAGAACAAGGATAAATCGGCTGATATGGCCATATACGATCCATTACCCATCCATTGACCCGTCCTTTTCGGGATTCTTTCACGCATTTCAAGGAAGGAAAATGATATTTGCATTCCTGATCGCTTGAGTTGTTCCATTTTCTAGTCTTCCCAACCAGTGTGACCGCATGCGTATGTCATCTCAATAAGGGTATTCCAGGATGTGCTGAATCGCTGAACTTTATGCATCTTAAAATGTGACTTGTAGAAAAATTGCTAAAAATAAGGTAAAACATAGAACGAGCCAGGATTTAGTGGAAAACATTTTCTTTTTATTTTTGTCCTGCAGGAGAGGATCGATTCGGTGCTAGAGAGCAATTAGAAGCTGCCAAATATGTGAGTATACCTCAAATATGTCCTTCAGAGCAGTCAGAGGCTGTGGAATCGCAGAATTGGGTGGAAAGTTTTCCGATTAAACGTTTCTTTCTACCACATTGTCCCCAGAGCCTCCCCATCCTCGTGCTAGTATCAAACATCCCCTACAAGGGGGATAGAAAAACAATTTAAATTACACTTTTTTGCAATCCTGTTGGCTCGCTTTTGAGGTGCGAGTTTTCTTGAAGCTAAATTATTCCCGGGCTCCTTGTCCGGGACCGAGTTTCGTAGTAAGTTGTTACCGCCCCGACATCTCATTTGACAGGATCCGGCCCAGCGGGACGTATTTAGGTTAGACTTGAATGAAGGCTAGAGGAATATAAATCATGCATTTGATTAATTGTACGCCACTGACTTTTATCCTGTTCGACAACGACCCGGCTGCAGCGACCCCCAGCTACCCCCCAGCTACCACCCAGCTACCCCCAGCTACTCCACAACACACACATACACACGCAAAAAACTGAACTAAGATGATGGAAAACTGGCCTTTAAAAGTTTTGGCATCGGTCCCTGCCACCCCCTGCTGGGGCCCTCGCCTAGTCCATCCCCCATCCCCATCCCCATCCCCATCCCCACCCCCGTATGGCAATTGTGTTGTGTAAACATTTTTTCAGCATTAACTGACATGTGTAAGTCCCCCCATCAGTGGCGGTCGACAAAGGCAGAAGAAACCAAACAGGAACCCCACAAGGAAGTCGACTGGTAGCGGCCATGGGATACCCCTTAATCGGACTTGTGATCTGGCTGGAAGTCGGTTCGTTTTTCTGGTGTCTGCCAGCTGAAAGTAAAACTAAAATGTAACCTTTGAATTCTGGACCTGTATGCACCCAGCATACCCCCCTGTACCCCTGTACGACTACCACGTATAAGCCCGCCCCTAAAAAAAAAGCAACAACGTGACAACCAGGAAACACGGAGAGAAAGCTTCTGTCGGAGGGGCTGATGCTGCTGCTGCTGATGCTGATCCACTGGCGACGACGACTGCAGCGGCAGCAGCAGCCAGCGTCAGAGCTGGAGCAAGAGCCCGAGCCCGAGCGCCCACCGCCACACACAACGAGCCAGTGACAAATAGCAAAAGCTGGATGAAGGGAGGTGTGGGGAGTAGGACGATGGGTGGTGAGTGGTGAGTGGGGAGGGGGACTGGCTCGGGCCGGACTGTCCAACGCCAGCGGCGCCATTTTTTATTTCTATTAAGATGAATTGTTAAAACAGTGACAGGCCCTGTGTCGGAGAAGCATTTTCATCCATTTTCTTCCGTTTTCTATCTCGCCCCCACACCACACACCCCACACCACACAATGGACCTGGAGACGGTCTGTAGGGTGGTGGGGGTGGGGTGGGAGGTTTGATTTGGATCGTAAGGCGGTGCAATGGTATTGTCAACCGTGCGGTTCGCCGCTATGTACACATGTAAATCTGATGCTGATGGTTTTGTCATTAACCAAAAACCCAAAAAAGTAAAAAAAAAAAAACGTTTAAAAACCAAAGTCAATTATAGGTTATATGCGTACAAATTTAAAAATTTTTCCAAAATTAACATAAAAGTGCATTTGGATCTCCAGATATGGTTGGAAAAATGAGAATTCAGTTACTGAGCGGAAACAATTGCACTCCGAAATGCCACTCGAACAGCCGTTACTGTCAACTGGTTTCAAAAAACACTCAAGAGTAAGACACGATTTTTTCTCTTGAGCGCATTCAGTTGCGCTCTCTTAAATGCTCTCTTGAGTACTCTTTGTGCACTCAAAAGTAATTGACGTCTCATCGCTCTCTCTATCTGTCTCTCTCTCGCTCTGGGTGAGCAACAACAGCTGATACCAACATATGTTTGTCCGCAGCTGGAGAGAAATATATGCTCAAGAGAGCACACTGAGAGTTCACTGCCAAGGGAAAAGCCACTCACTCGCACGACGCGACTGCGACGCCAACCGCTCTGCCGTGCCGGAAAATTCCTATAAAAGCAGCAGCGCACACCGCCGGCCGGACAGTAGCTTTGGAAATTGTTAAACTGCTCCGCTCCGCCACGCCACAGAAGTTGCCCGTCGTCCCAAGCTCTCCTTCAGCGGCAGCAGAAGCACAGCTGAGCCGTGAGAGCCGTTGAGCGTTTGAGTGGAGCCGAAAGTCTCTCTCCGCAGCAAGCAGCACCGAGCAGCGAGCAGAGAAACATAACAGTACAGAACAGAAAACAGCCGAAGGCAGAGAAACGGCAAAAGCTAAAAACAGAGCTCCAACGGCCGCCACACGCACCACATCCACCGGGCAGCACACGGATGCAGCACCCCCACACACCACAAGCCATATGTAGCACCTCCCCGAGCAACAACTACAACTCCGACAAGAATCAGAAAAAGAACAGAACAGAACCATGTGCTGTGCGTGAATGAACAAGAACGAAGAAGGCAAGGCAGACACCGAGAGCGAGTGGAAGAGAGAGTGTGGCAGGCAGCGGGACGGGGCGGCAATTTCCGTTGACTTTTAGAATGTATTAAATTTAAACGTTTAACTAGAATAACAAATTTAGTTGTTGATACTTTTTCCAATTGTTTGTTGAGCGGCGCGACAGACGCGAGCAGCCAAGTGAAAATCCGAATCAAATCCGTATATCCGTGAAACCCCGTGAATCCCTCAACGGAATTCAATTCAAATCAAATCAAACATTTTTTTATTTGTGATTAAAGTGCATTTCTAGAAGAACACACACACACAAATCCCCACTGGTGTGTACTTTACACACACACACCTACACACACGCATTCGAGCAGCAAACGGCAGGCACGCAACGAAAAGCAACGGTAAAGCAGTTGCAGCAGACCAAACGGCGATTCTATGAAGATGGAAGTGCTCTCAGTACAAAATCACATTCAGGGAAAATTCGGTGTTAACAAAATCAAAGGTGAGTACCATCCCATATCCTCTTTATCGTTGTGCCCTCCCGCGAGTGTTTTCCCGATAAGAAATTGTGTTCAAGAGAAGGAAAGGTTTTTTATTTTCGAAATTAAAGTTCTGTTCCATTTTTGTTTGAACTGTAGTATTAAACTTAGTCACTCAGCTCTTAGCTTCAGTTCAGTAATCGGTAGTGGGTATTATTCAGGATCCCATAAAGCTATAATAAATCGAAAATTCCAACGCCTCTCGGCTATAATTCAAATGTTCCTAAGGGAACAATAGCCAGGTTTCATTCGAGTAACTTTTTAAATGAGAGACGACTAAATCGCATAGAAACTGATGATAATTTATTCCCATTCCCATTGTTGGGGCTTGGACAAACAAAGTTGGGAACAGCGTTTGTGAAAACACAGTTTGGCTGGAAGGCAGGCGGCAGTCCAGTCCGTATTTGTATGCGGTTAAAAATAGTTTCCAGAGAAAATAATTTCTATTATTCCGCTATTGAGTTAATCGGCGGTCAGTGGACAGCGGGGGGAGCCTCTACCACCTCTACCCTGGACAAAAAATCAATTACAGCCTGAATCTGAAATCTGATGTTTGCTGAATCAAAAAGAACAACAACAAAATAAAAAATTAAAACAGAAAATCAGAAAAAACTTGGTTAATTTAAATATTCGGAAAGCATTAAATTGGAACTTAAGGTCAGTGTATACCTTGTGAGCCGGCACCGGCACCGCCACCGCCACCGCCGTCGCCACGTTATCCATTCGGGCTGTTTCTTTAGAGAATGAAAAGAAGTAGGGCCATTTCGGATATTTTTAATGGGCCACGAACGTTTTTATTTTTCATGTTTATGGCCCATTTTTTGATTCAATTAATTTTACGGCAGTACGGGAACATTTCATTTGATGTTTTCAGCAAATTTTCCAGGGATTATAAAATACATTTATTCAAGTGTTTTCTTAACGAACGGAAAATGTTGATGGATTTTTCTTGTGCTCCGTAATGGAATGCTTCTTCGAGTGATTTTGATTTGATTAGGTCCATTCTTCGAGGTAGTTCTCTGACCCTCTGATTGGGTAGTAAATGTATCGACGGGCCCACTGAAGGGGCAGGCTCTTGATTCCCCTTGTTCGGCATTCAGAATACATAATCTTCAAATTTCGATTTATTCGATTTATTTGCTTTCAAATTGGAATGCCTTTAACCGCTGCTCAGCCGGTGCTCTACCAATATTGTTTAATCGCATGATTTTCCATTCAATTCCAATTGAATCTCTTTCTTAGCTCAGACTGTCAGTGTTTCAAAAAGTATTCTATTTCACACTACGACTCTTTCTTTCGAATATTTCGGAGAAGAAAATGAATATTTTCCTGCGGTTCAAGCACTTTTTGGACAAGCCATGTATGTAAATATGTACTACACACACACAAACATACATAAATACGTTCGTATGTAAATCCTGCGAAAGCTTTTCGGAGGGTTGAAAATGTGTAATTTGCATTATGCATTTTTTGTGTGTCGTGAAAGAACGCCGTGCTCCGTCCTGTCCTCTTCCTGTTCCTGTCTGGGCCATGCAGGAATATCCTGTTCATGTGTCTGACGGTCGGATTATGCAACATCCTGTTAATCCTGTCACTTTAAACTTTGCCAAGGCAGCGGCGAAAGAAAAGAGTTGTGCAAATTAGACGGTCCGTCCCTCCGTCTCTCAGTCTCTGTGGAAAATGTAAAATCAGCCAGAAGCGAGCACAAGAACTCTCTGTGGCAACAACGACAACATGCAACAACATGTCACACACACACACACACACACACACACACAGAATAGCATTCACAGTTATATGTATATGTATGTATGAATGTGCATGCTGGCTGGCTGGCTGGCTCTCTCGCTTCCTCCGGCTGGAATCCCCTCCCTCCCTCCCTCGTGCTGTATTTGCAGTCAATTTAATTTCATGACTGACTGAGCGCATGCAATTTTATTTTCGAAGGACATCCGAGAGTCAGCCAGCTTCTCTCACACTCACACTAGCACGCGCACTTGCAATTGCACACTCTCACACGTACACGTATGTATCTGTATGTATCTGTACTGCCGCCGACATGGACATGCATATTCATGTCCTAGTCAAATGGTGGAGCTCCATGAGGGGCTCAGGGGAGCGGTCTACATCATCTCTGTGTGTGTGTGTGTGTTTGTGGGGGGCCAGTGGCAATAATGCTGTTTAATTAATTACTTAATTTCTTTGAATAAACATTAGTTATGCCCATGACCATATCTCTCGCTCCCCCTCTGTGCGAGGGATTTTGGGAAACTGGGAAAAGGGTTGTCAGGAAGTCATCTCTATACGTATGTTCATACACTGGGTATAACAATTATTCGTACACCCTTGACAGTAAATATTATACTTCTGGTGTTTATTGGCCTATTTGGCGAATTATGATTTCTACATATGGCATTGAAATTAAAAAAAGATTAAATTACATCCCCTCATAACATTAAATGTTGTTCTCCAATTGTACATAGTAAATTCGAATCTGTAAAAGAAAACCAATTTTAATTACCAAATCGTATATAAAATGTTCTATAATAAATACTATACCCAGTATTTCATACATATATGTATTTAATGTGCGAATTTTTGTTGGGGCGGGTGTACGTACGGTGCTTAGGTGTTTTTGTGGAACATTGATTCCTAGCCCTTGCCAAAGATACCAATCAGGGGCGAATGACTTCCAAAATTGGTTGTAATGAATAATTTATAAACTTGATTATTGATTCACAAACTAACATGCACACATACACGTGAAGATGTGGGGCCTTCGGATATATACATATGTATGTACATACGAGTTTGTGTATATCTTCCCACCAATTAAACCTCTGATTAGCGTGTTTTCAGTACATGTAGACGCTGTATGTATGTATTTATATTAAAGATCTGCGAAAGCAACACTTTTCTCCGGAGGGAGAAACGCGTAATGAGCGACAAAGCAGATGTACCTTGAGCTTTTCTACAGCTATCGCTCTGACGCTTTCTCACTCACTCCCTTCTCCATTTGCCGGCTCTGACAAGAACAAAGTGTATTTATCAAAGGTGATGCCTACCCAGAACGCTCTCTCACCACACTCCCACACACCAAATGTGTATGCTCCGTGTGGTAGAGAGGGAAAGAGATACCAACTAAATATGCGACTCGGTCTCGGATGAGTACTTTGCAATTAAATGTGTATTGGTGGTCGCTTGTCTCTGTATCATTCCCGTTCCTTTTGGCTTTCGCTTTCCTGACTTTGCACGAAACGAACCCTTTTCCTCCCTCCCGAGGACAGAGGGACAGAGGAGACAGCGCGCACTTGACAAAATCCAATAACACACGCTGCAGGTAGGAGAGGGACAGACGCACACATGTGGACACATGGAGAGCCGCAAACATGTGCCGTTAATTTCTTAATTACGCGGGTGTATGTCGTATACATGCTCTGCTCTGCGCTCCATTCAGTGCGAGGGAGGGAGACGGACATCGGGTAGAGAACCTGAGTGGTGAGGGAGATACGAAGCTAACGAGAGAGCAAATTGTCCATTCAACAGCAGCGACGTTGCAATGATTGTGTACAATGGTTGGCGTCGGCAAGGGGTGGCACGGCGTGGCTCTTTAAAGAGTTTCCGCGCTAATTACAAGACGTTCGTCGAGACGTCGAGGCAAAGCAGTTAATTTGTACGCGCGCACACACACATTCGAACCCATCCAGTGTTGAGGGGCAAAGTAACTGCTTTTTATACACGCATACACAAGTACACACATTAAACGAAAGACAATGGGATGAAACGGGAATTCGGCATAAAGATGTACAAATTAAACGACAGTGCTCTCTCCCTGTCCGGCAGGCATCGGCATCGGCATCCGACTCCAGAATTACATATGTACATACATATGTATTCATTATCCGCGTAATTGCAGAATACATGCTTCTCTCGCTTGTGCCGTGTGCGTCCCACTGTGCGGCTCTCTTGCGGGGTAATAAAACAAAGCAAAAGAAATAACAAAAAATACTGTGCAGTAAAGGCAAAATGAGGAAGACGTCATATAACGCCTGATGTGTCGAGGGGGTGAGGATGGCAGAAAGGGGAATGCCACAAACTGCTGACTGCGAGAGAGGGGAAAAGGGGAAGAGTCGTCAGCTGGAAACGCAGAGGCAGAGACAAAAGCAGCGGCAGAGTGTGCACACCAAACGGCTGATTTCCAGCTGTTGTTGCCAGGTGATTTCGTGCCGCCGCGTGCTCCCGCTCCCTGGAAGACTCCCGTGTGGAGTCTGCGCAGTTGCTTGAGTGGAAATTTGAGTGAGAATCCGCGTGGGTCTCCAAGCCCCAGACATCAGCTGATTTTTTTTGCGCTCTCTTCTTCTTTATGATTTCTCCTTTTGCCTTTTCTCTCGCCCTTTTGCCGGTCGATGAACGAGTCAGTAATTTGAGCCCCACTCTCTTCTCCCCTCTCCCTTGCAGACTGGCCGAGTTCGGGCGTTGCATCCACCGCGCCGCATCCGCTGGAGGAGGAGGAGGAGGAAAACGCGGTTGACGTCGACGCCGCATTGGACGCAGACGTTGTGGACGGGCATCCCGCTTCCGTGCTGCACATGCAACAGCACCAGGCGCTCAACACGCGGTCGACGGTGCCAATGGCGCCCCCGGTGGCCGGCTCTGGGAAGCAGTCCGCGGTGGCGGCCAGCTTCGACGTGGTCAACGGCAGCTCCGCTGCCTACCACCACGCTTACATGACCAACGTGCTGGCCAGCACCGCCCACCATCCGGGGCATGGCCACGGACCCGGGCCCAGCCCCATGCCCGCATCGCCACTGCAGTCGACGGCCGGGGCCCGCTTCGGGGCCGCCGACAACATGGACGACGTGAGCGCCAGCGCCGTGCGAGATCTGTCGCAGCAGCTGCAGTTCCAGTTGCGGGACGCCAAGCAGCGCCACCTGGCCTGCACCGAGGTGAACCTGCCCGCCGACCTCACGGAGCGCATCGCCGCCGAGATCATCCGAATGTCGGACAGGGAGCCGTGTGGCGAGCGCGCCTGCACGCTCTTCATCGAGTTCGAGAGCGAGCCGGACAATGTCAGGTGAGTGGTCTGATGGTTAACCTCCTTCGGAGCATGGCTTACGGTTTCATTCTGTTGTCTCAGGCGCATCGCCTCGTTCAAAGTGGACCCAGACACTGTGTCGATATTCGAGCTGTACTTGACATTGAAGCAGGACAAGAGCGGCTGGACCTCGCTGCTCCCGCAGTTTCTTAAGTGAGTAGAGTCTCGTGTCCGTGGGAAAGACCCTATTAATCCATGATATTCTATTGTCGCGCAGAAATCTCACCCGTAGCAACACTATCAACATCAGTCCTGACTTCACACTGACCAAGAACAAGCTATACTCATCCGAGTGAGGCCCTGGCAGGGACATGGACGGGGACGTGGGCGGGGGCGTGGGCGTGGATGTGGCTGTGGACGCAGAGGCGCTACTCAATACTCAATCCCTCCGAACAACAGTAACAGCAGCAGCAACAGAAAAGCCGTAGTAGCAGCACTAGCCGCCCGTCCACCTTCGCGTCCACGTCCCCGTGCTTGTTCCCGCTGGGAACGGGAACGTGAACGGGTGCGTTCCATCAAAGATCTTCATCCTGTAATCAGGAAACGTTTAACCGTAGAGGCAACAACTTTGGACCACAACTATCAACCAATCAACCAATCCTGCAAGCAACAAATCAACAAAACAAAACAAAACAAAAAACTCAACTCTAACCAACAATTATTTTGAAAACCTCCTCTAGAGGAAGAAAAACCCAACAAACAAATCAACTGCAGTTGCAGGCAACTCAAAACTCTTATTGGACTGACTTTTGGCTTAAAAAAAGGTACTTTTTGGAAAATATAAATCGAAAAATTATAAAAAAGAGGAGAAACGGCCGCATAGAAGGCGAACACAAACCATAAGTAATATTCAAAATATTGTAAAATGTAAAATGTCAGGCGAGCGACAGAGAAACTTCTTCACTCAGTGAGCGGTTGTCGGGGACCCGTTTCGAGCAGAACATCAAGGGCAGAAGGGCAAGGGCAACAATTCGCCCACACATAGACGGATCATTGAGTATTTTGTGTACGATGTGTATGTATGTACATATGTACATCCAATGCAAGATTTGCATTACAAAGATCTATATTGTTCACACATACATATGTATGTATGTATGTATATGCCCGTATACTGATAGACAACCGATCTTTATAAACCAGAATGAGAGAAAACAATAATAAGCAGTAGTAGAGCTCCGCGGAGAGGAGGGGCAGAGGAAGGAATACATAATAACAAATGAAAAAACAAAGTTGATGTGATATTATATAATAATTATGAATATTGAAAAAACGCATACAAACACACGAACATTTAACATGAACCCAAACACGTACACACAGAAACCAACTAGAGATTCGGAAATCATAGTTTGGAGAGTATTACAAACGCGTATCCGATGGAAGCCCAAGTGGCAGACCCCCTTCCCCCCCCCAGATATATCTATCTATCTATCTATCTATCTATCTATCGGATAGAAGGAGAAAGAGAGACAAGAAAGTAAAACCCAAACCAACAATAGAACCAACTGGAATTCTCAAAAATATTTCCACCAATTACGATTAATCTTTGTATTATTATTTTAATCAATACTATAATAATTTTATTTTTCTTTGCGCGCAGAGTTTCAAACTTTGCTAAAGAGATCGCAGCCCCATAGAGGGACTGCATATAACAAATATATATAGATATATATGGAAGATACAATATTTCTTATATTATTCGATGTGTTTCTAGAGTAAGGTTTTAATATTAAACAAGCGAAGGCGAAAATCCAGCAGAAAATTCATTCAATGTGCGTAGCTGTGTGTTTATCCGTAGAATAGTTAATAAACCAATTGCAACAACAACACGACGAGGCGATCAATATCGGTTCGAACACACAACACACCCAGATATTAACCTATATACATGTATGGATAACTTTCGGCTAGATAGTTGGCAAACGAATTGTTTTTTCTTTTTCTTTTTTGCGTTTTTGGATTACGAATGATTCGATCGATCTGAGCAGTGAAATTATTTATAAAAAAGCAAAAGCAAACAAAAAATTATTGAACAAAAAAATGGGTAACTAAAGTGGAGAAGTGGAAATGAAGAGAACTTTCGGAAAATATAAAGTCATCTGTGTTAATAAATTTTAAAATAATTTTTAGCGTAGAATAACGAAGAAAAGTGAAAATCGAAAAGGAGCAAAATCCATCATCTGTTATCTATAATATCTGAACAAACATAACATCTTGAACACAGATCCCCCCACCCTCCCCCCAGTATTCGACAATTGTAATTGTAGTTTTACTTATCCCACACACACACACACACACACACACACGCATAACACTAAAACATGAACACACACACACGCACGCAAAGAAAAAAAAACACTAAACGAGAATTTACGATTAGCTTAAAACTAAAACTAAATCATCAGAACAAATCCATCAATAATTATCAATCAATCAATCAATCCCACAAAGATCTCGATAACAAGCAGACGAAGCAGATAAGAAGAAGAACTCATATGTTACATTTAGGTATTAAAAATCTTGCTTTACACCCAGCATAACATAACGCTAACATGTGTGTTTTAGCCATCTCAAACTCAAGTATCAATCCAATCCAATCCAATCCAATCAATACACACACACACACACACACACACACACACAAAAGTAGATATATGTTTAGTGTTATGTAAATAGGGCCACCGTAGCAGCAATACAAAAACAAAAAAATAATAATAATACAAAAAATAACAAAAAAGCGAGAGAAAACCAATCGATATATGTACTGTATTACGAATTAAATGTGAACATAAATAGAGCAAGTGAAGAAATAGAACCATGAA
The DNA here is from genome assembly GCA_963969585.1 of Drosophila helvetica. NCBI lineage: Eukaryota > Metazoa > Arthropoda > Insecta > Diptera > Drosophilidae > Drosophila > Drosophila helvetica. Next base: position 50,734,192 of record OZ018401.1, on the reverse strand, counting down.
TGTGATCTATTAAATAATAACACGTAAACTTAAATAAATGTAACTTACAAAAGCAAAAGCAAAAGCGAAAAGCAAACGTAAAAGTAAAAGTAAAAGTAAAAGCCACACAAAATATACAATTATTTAATGATTTATGTTCGATCAAGCAAAGTACACGAGTATTACCCACACATATATATTGTATGTATGTTGTAGCCAGTAGACACACACAGACACCTTTAAGTTGTAGAGCTCCCCCAGCCACATGAATATATGTATGTACGTACCCCATGCCTGATCCTCCTTTGAGTTGCGTTTGGAAACCCCAATCCCACACCCCCCACCATGTTGACAGGCTTTGTAGTAGGGTTCACGCCACGCTTTTGATGTTGTTACGGAATTAGGGACATAGGATTTCTGTTCGGATTATAATCGTAGTACTATCTACGGAAGAGGGAGATAGAGAGGTTTTCGTTTCATTCTCATGGATAAGTGTAAGCAGAGAGAAGGAAGAATCTTAGACACGTCCAGTGCTCCTCAAAGTATTTTGTAAACAATAATGATAAAGAAAAAAGAATAAGGATAAAAACAAAAAAGAAACGAGATGAAGGATGACGGATGAACGATAAGAGAAGAAGGAGAAACAAGTAAACAAAGGCGAAATCGTGACAAGTATCAAGCGCATAAGCAAGAGAAAGTAAATATTCTATATACAATAGATTTATGGCTATATATTGTAGAATTTTTACATATTCTATTACGGACTACAGAGTTAGCGACTAAGCAAAAATATTACGATTACCATTACTACTACATATATATGTATATGTATATGTATATTATCAATGTGCGTATCTGTGTGTGTGTTGTTTAAGGGAACCAATTAAAGCATTCAAGAATCAAATTACAAATCAATTAAGCGATCGCCTCCACTGAATCACTCACTCTCCTCCCATTAGACCACTAGACCATCAGAAAGCAGATCTGCATATACCACATACATACTAAATACATATATCAATTATTTTTGAACTGCATTCCAATTAAATCCATCCGCGACTCTCTCGATAGGAAGTTCTATTCAAACGATTATCCCACCATGTGTAATCTGAGCGGAGACTTTCAGTTTCATCTTGATTTTAGTTTCAGTTTTCGGATTTAGTGAATGGATTGGAATGCAATAAATAGATCAGGACAGGTCAGGTCAGTTCAAGTCAGGTCTCGGTCCTCCACTGCTGCCCGACCAGAAGAAGAGCTGTTCTAAAGTACCGTTGTTTAGCGTAGTAGTGTCCAGTAATGCCAGTTAAAGCCTATGTCTATGTTGTACACCTTTTAGCTATGTGACTAAGTAATGTTTAACCGTTTCCATTATGATACGAGTATGTGTGTATCGGAGCGACAATTGTCGCGGGCAGGCAGGCAGATCCATGGAGTGATCAGATGATCAGGCAAATGATGAGAAAACAATATATATATTATATATACCATGTACTACCTATATGACTATGAATGTATGTAATGAAGAAAAAACAACAAATTTAAATTTTAGTAGCGCTTAACAAATTCTAGCAACTTAACAAATTTTAATTAATCAAATTAAACAAACAAATGCAAAAATTGCAATCTAATTTTTTTCTCTGTGTAAAAGTTGAATAAAAAACATCAAAAAATCATTAAAAAAAAATAAATTTTTTAAATGTGACAAAAAATAACTGTAGTTCTTTTCGTCATTTGGGTGGCTGGCAGATCTGTTTGGTATACGCATTCGAATCCTCCGGCTATTACAGGAATAATCATAGATAGCCAATTGAAGCCTCTCGATCAGATGGCAGTCCATCAATATGGAATATCTAGGGATAGTGTGAATGAAAATGTTGGATACTTGGAAACCCATTTCTGTGCTGCACAAGACTGCATTCTGACTACACAACTTGTGCTGGTGAACGCGACCAATGACTTTCTTTGAGGGTGGGCTTAGAAATGATATTTGAGTTATTGCAGCCTGCCCACACAGAGTAATTCTCGCGGAGTAATTCGCTGTTAACGTGACGGTATAGCCATGGACCGAACTTTGCATGAGAATGAATCAGAATACAAATAAAAACCCGACAAATACATATACATACATATGTCGGATCATAAAATTGTTTGCAGTGTATGCTTGGTTATTCACTAAGAAATTGCTCGCAGTGTTCCCCCTTTTTCGTCTTCCTTGCATTTTGCCGTTTGTTGTTGCTCGCTTCTTATCCCATTGCCAGGCATGCACTGTTTTGTGTTGGTGCTAGTGAAAACGAGCATAGGGAGAGCGACAACGTTCAGAATGGAACAAAAGGGGCATGCATCGAGAGAGATCGCACGAGCGTGTTTCTCTGCAGCAAGCTGCTTTGGATAGAGAGAGAGAGAGAGAGATATATAGAGGGAGCCACATGAAATGGCGCCGCAGACAATGAGCGGGTTGGATCTCGATGATCTCTGGACAGTTGAATTGACTCTTCTATTGAGTGAAACAAAATGGAGTTAAACAACACCGAACACCCTGACGGGAATCCGGGAATAGTTCTAAGCCCGACACATACATATGTCCGATGTTTGGCTTTGCTGGATTACATTTTTGCAACGATTTTATTGTTTAAGCATGGATTGATGAAAACATAACAAATGGGTCCAAATCACACACATGGGCACTTCGGCTTCTTAGTGGTCTTACAGATGGTCTTCTTGGTGGTCTTACAGATGGTCTTCTTGGTGGTCTTCTTGGTGGTCTTCTTGGTGGTCTTCTTGGGGATGGACTTGCAACCGGGTTTTTTGGTGGTTTTGCAAGGAGTCTTCTTGGTGGTCTTCTTTGTGGGCGCGCAAGTGGTCTTCTTGGTGGGTTTGCGAGTGGTCTTCTTGGTGGTCTTCTTTGTGGGCGCGCAGGTGGTCTTCTTGGTGGTCTTCTTGGTGGTCTTGCAGGTTGTTGGCTTGCAGGTTGTTGGCTTGCAAGTGGTTGTTGGCTTGCAGGTTGTTGGCTTGCAAGTGGTTGTTGGCTTGCACGTTGTTGGCTTGCAGGTAGTGGGTTTGCATGTAGTGGGCTTACAGGTGGTTGTTGTCTTGCATGTGGTTGTTGGCTTGCACGTGGTTGTTGGCTTGCAGGTGGTTGTTGGCTTGCACGTTGTTGGCTTGCAGGTGGTTGTTGGCTTGCACGTTGTTGGCTTGCAGGTAGTGGGTTTGCATGTAGTGGGCTTACAGGTGGTTGTTGTCTTGCATGTGGTTGTTGGCTTGCATGTGGTTGTTGGCTTGCACGTGGTTGTTGGCTTGCAGGTGGTTGTTGTCGGGCATGTGGTTGTTGGTTTGCATGTTGTCGTTGGCTCTGTGCATCCACACGCCGTTCCAGTGGCAAGATCGGCCAAGCTGATGAGCAGGATGCTCGCTGCGGATGGAGAGACATGGAAGGATAAACATTGAAGGGATACACGGAGATCAAGAACCGATCCTTTGGGGGGATCGTAGCTACGTACCGATGATGGCAATGGTCAGCTTCATGTTCGTGTTTAAATTGACTTGTCAGGTGAGGAGATGCCACAGACTGATGCATTCCTTGGTGGAGTCTTCCCTTTTTATAGGTACTTTCCCTTCCCATACTTGATCCAATTATGGATGGTATGAACTTTGAACAGTAGCAATGGGCTATAAATGGCCGTACCATTTGTCGGTTATGCAAATAAATACTTGAACTCCACTTTATTCGATATTTTCGGTTCAATCGGTTGGTTAATTATAGGAAAATATGCAGGCATTACTGAAACAGAAAGAATAGCAGAAGGCATAAAGTAAATGTTGTTAAAGATAGTATTATTAATGAACGAACCATTTATTAACTTATGGTATATGACTATTCATATAGTATATGTATGTACATATCCATGGTATATTTCAATGGCCCAGCTGGGATCAGGTCCATCCGATGTGCCTCAATGAGGATGGAGTGATTCAGCTGGAGGAGCCTGTTGGCAAAAGTTTGTATGTAGCATTTAAACACATCCTTGTTGAGCTCGTACACCACGGAGTGAGTGAATGATCCTCTGAAGAATCTCCCAAATATTGCCTGCGCAGTCCTCCCTGAAGGACTCCACTTAAACGCCGTATTGCATTCTTAGGAGTGGCCAATTTCGTTTCATTTCGTATTTGGAATATATTGTGTTTTTTGTTTTTGTACAAATTTGTTATTTATTTATTTAAGACTAGATCAATCTTTGGAAAATAGGTGCATATGTACATATATGTGTACAGTTTTTGACTTGATCTACGCTTTCTCCAATAGGTACATATGTAGATTTGTGTACTCCAATATAATATCTATTTTTTCGTTTATTTATTCGCCAACAGATAATCCTTTACTGGCTAACCTAAATTGTTCTATCTTGAATCATGAAAGAGGAAAAAATCCGAAAGCAACCGTGTGACGGCTCCGGCTCCTTTCCCCTGGCAAAAGTCGAACCGCATCCCAGCTGGCAGCGCATTATGCTGGCGAGTACTAGTAGTAATATCCCAAGTGCTAGAGTAATGGGTACCTACTACTATTATTAAGGTGTTGCCTGATTGAATACCATATAAAACCTATTTATCAGTTTTCGTTCAATTTGGTTTCGGGTTTCCCTGTTCCTCGCAATGATGGAAGCTTTCTTCCAAGGCATATTTAGGATCTGGCATTCGTTTGGTGTTCGGTTCGGCATGACTCATTGGGGGCGATAGCTCGCGGGGCGCTTTCGTTCCCCGTTTGAGCTCGGCTCGAGCCGACAAGCTTGGGTCCGGCTTGGCTTGCCGGTCGGGCAGCCACTCGATCGCCGTTTCTTGGCGACGATAGACGCGTCTCGGTCTGGTTTGGTTTGGCTCGGCTCGGCTCGGCTCGGTTTTGTTTGGTTCGATACGGTTCGATCAAGTTAGCTCTTGCTGTACGATTGAGTGCTCCAGCGTGTCGCCAATAGAACCGATTTGTCAGGACACCCTCCTCGCCGGCGGGCAATGTGTGTTGCTGGTGCCTTCGATCTGGCCATATAATTGGTGGGTGCCCCCTGTGTGTGTCTCTTTTTGTCTTTGTGTGAGTGTCTCTGTTTCTGTTTCTGTTTCTGTGTGTGCGTCTGTGTCTGTGTCTGTGTCTGGATGATATGGCATCGCGATAAAGGTGCTCGCCTTCAAACTGTCATTTATTGGATAATCGAAGGGTAATCTGAAGAATCTGCTGCTCTTTTGTGCAGCAGGGCTCCAATTGTGGCCCGACTCCGATTGCCGCGCAACGCGACTAATGAGTGCCATTGAATTGGATATGCACAGGAGTACAGGCTCAAGTAACTCATATGGATATGGCTGGATAAATGACTAAAGCCGCTCCTCCCATGGCCCCATGTAGATGTCTATCTGCCAGGACTGGCAGGGAGCGGCATGTAAGCAAAAGAAGCGGCTAATCGCCAACAGACAATCGCTGTGTTGGTGGGGAGGCGGATGGCCGGGGCCTAATTGGTGGGACCACCCATCTGCATCATTGCTGGCAGACCCACTGCAGAGAGATGGGCATTGTGCAGCAGGATTTCGCCATTAATCCGCCACGGATCTCTCATGGAATTCGCTAACGGGGGCGCAAGGTACGACGAGTCGAGTGCCACCCGCACTCCCGCATAATAAATATCGATCCATATCGATATACATACGACGACGTATGCCCCATATGCAAAGTGTTCTGGGAACCGCTGTGCGGTCCTCCTCAGTCTTGGCCAAGACGCGCTGCTGCTGCTGCTGCCGCTGCTGCAGCAGGCGGTGCCGAGGGCGAGGGCCGGTCACCCGAGCCACGCCGAGGGGCCCGGCGCCGAAACCTGACCTCCGATCGGGTCAAAGGCCCCTTTTCTGGCTATTTCTTTGATTTCTGCTGAGTGGCTCGCAAGTGAATCGTTGGTTTAATGAGTCATGTGTATGTGTATGTGCATGTTTATGTGTCTGTGTCTGTGTATGAGTGTGTTTGTGTCTGTGTCTGTGTTTGTGTGCCGCTGCTAACATTCCCATCGTAGTATCATTTTGCAAACTCAACTCTTTGTCATCGCCAGCTGTCGGAGATCACGCCCAATGGAATCAGCCGCCCCAGGCGGGGATCTGGATGCACCCGGCGACCTGAACGCCACCAACCAGGCCAACCCGGCCACCCAGGCCACCCAAATCACCTCCATCGATGGGTTCTTCAATCGGAAGCGCGGCCGTCCACCCAAGAATCGCTTTGTGGAGGTCTACAAGAGCGTAAGTAGATCGAGGATTTCGGGCCGTGACTTGACCCAGTTCCGGGGCCTGGCCCGACTCCTTTTCAGTATATGTCTGGGGCCTCCGATTGCAGTTTGGAATTTGCGCCTATTTGTGGCCGCTTGGCCCTGTTGCCGCCCCTCCTTACCCTTCCACCCGTCTCGTCTCTTATCGATGGGGCCCTAATGCGGCATTTTGTGTGCGCTGCGGTGCGGTGCGGTGCGGGGCGGTGCGGTGCGAGTGTTCGGATTTGGTTTTTGCCATATTCGTCATATTAATATTGACAACGAGTGTTTCCGCATTTATTTCATTTACGCCCGTCTGGCGTCGCCCGAACGTTTTGTGCTTTTAACTGTCATTTTCATAATTTCTACATTTTTTTCGATCCAATCCGTTCCGTTCCGATCCGATCCGAGTTTGAGCTCGCGGCTCGTCTCATGCACACACGCACCACCATACCCCAAGCCCCAAGCCCCGCGGAGCCATGCCGCACCATCACCACCTTGCGGTGCGCACTTGTGTGCTTACGATTACCCGCAGCCCACGCGCCACTCTCCTTGGCGGACGGACGGGGAGCCATTGGATTGGTGGCTTGGTGGCTTGGTGTCTGTGCTGTGCTGTGTGCTGTGCTGTGGATAAACAATCACATTTGAATAAATATTTTGTCCATTGCCATTTGCGGCATTCTTTTGGGAAATAAGCCCCCACCACCACCACCACCACCAGCACCACCACCACCAGCCCAGCCGATTGCTGCGGATCCACGTATAATGCCTGACCCAAATCGGGGACGGGGAATGGAATCTGTGCATGTGCAAGGGCTGGAAGGGTGGGAGTGGCGGAGCTTCATTCGATAATCTCTCTCTCTCTCTCCCTCTCTCTCTCATGGCAGTTGAAAGGAACGATAAGTACGACAACAGCACACCAATAATTATTATAATAATAATTCCCTATACACACTTGTATCGTATTTAATCAAATAAGGTGTGCGTACACCTATGTGTGTGTGCATGTACTTGTGTATATGGTAAATGTGTGTGTAGTGGTGTGTGCCACAAGTTATCAGAGGCAAAGAGGGGCAAAAGCAAACTCGTTTCATTGTCTTTCAATGTTTTCGGTGTAATTATTATTACGAGCCATGGGCCATGAGAGAGAGCCCCAGCCTCATACTCTGCAACGAAAGGGTCTTCCTGAACGGCAGAATATCTCGATGGGTATCAGAGCAAACTGAATGAAAACTGTTCTAGCTGGGTGTACTTTCCAGGCAATCATTTTCGTGCTCCTGAAAGTATCTCCAGTTCCTCCTATAAAATCTAGCGAGTGAGTCGGGGGCTGCCGGGGGGCCGCCCCCCTATATGTTTCCTATATTTCCATGGAATCACCTCTGCCTATTATAATAGGCTGCACTTTTCACTATAATAATTTCCCAAGCACCCACCACCACCTTTTGTGGGACTTTCATAAACCCATTTATGGTTAGGGTATCCATTGATTGGGACATTCCGTGGCATTTTGCTGTCTGTATTGGATATACATATGTATGTAGTTTTGCTGGCCTATTCACGTCTCGCTCATTCTTTCTCTCTGTCTCTGTCTCTGTTTCGCTTTATTATTGATTTGATGCGTGAACAAAATTCAAATAGTGACATTTTGGGCCAGCGACAAAACATTAACAGTAATTTCGGAAATAATAAACTGGTTGCGGGCTCACCACACCGTCTGTCATAAATCCAAAATCTGAAACCCAAAAACCAAAAACCGAAAGCCGAAAACCGAAAACTATGACAACGTACGGGCGATCCGGGAATACTTCCATGCCGCTTTGGGAATATTGGTATTAATATGTGGATTGAGTAACCGATAAAAGGCTTCTTTCGGTTGCCCCCAGGCTCAGCATTCGCCCCAGGCCATCTTCACCAGCTTCAAATTGGAAAGAAATGACAGCTCGAGTGCGCCGGCGCCCGCGTCAGCGTCAGCGTCAGCTCCTGCCCCAAGTGCCGCAAGTGTCCCCATAAGCGAAAGCGGAGAGAGACCGGAACATGCAGGAACGGCAGCCACAGATCTCACCCCTAGTCGGAGTCGGAAGCGGAGTCGCGTGTGGGCGACATACCCGGCGGAGGAGACGACCAAGCGGAGCGCCTTTCAAGTGCCCCGCACGGCCCTGAGCCCCAAGGAAGCTTCACCCCAGGTAGAAGATTGATGTACAAAAACATACTTCCCATAGATCCTAATCGATGTTGTATCTTCTCAGCCCATCCCACACTCCTTAGATACAGCATCATCAAAGAACATCTCTGCGAGAATTCCGGAGAGGGTTTCCGGTAAGTAGTGCCATCCACGAGTGTGCCCTTCACAATTGCTTTTGCTTTAACCATCCGCCGTTGCAGTTGTCCGTGCAGCAGGCACTTTCTATCCGGAGAACGCCTGCAGCGCTCACCAGCCCGAAGTGGCGGGTAGGATCGATCGCCCGAAGACGAGCAGCAGCAGCCCCCAGGAAACGGATTTGGAGGTGGACCAGCCCGAAGATCTGAGCATGCGCATGCGTCCATGCCAGCCCGAGGCCACTGCCAGTGGGGCAGTGCAATCGCTGGGGGATCAGCCGGCGGGTCCGGGTCCGGGTCCGGCTCCGAATCTGAATCTGAATCTGCTGCAGTTCAAACAACTGATCGACCTGTACCAGAGGCAGGTGCTTCTGCCCAGCTTCCTGGCCGCTGCCAGCCAGCCGATGCCGGCTCTGGACATGCGCTTGCTCCTCGAGAATGCCGCCCAGCAGAAGCTGATGCTCATCAATGCGGCCGCTGCCAGTGCGGCGGCGCTGGCAGCCACAGCGGGAGCGGGAGCGGAGAATCCTACGCTGGGGATGAGCTCTCCGGCGACGACAACGGTGACAGTGACGTCTCGGCCGCCCACGAAGCGGGCGCGGGATCACGACATTCCCAGCGGATACCTGAAGTTTCGGTTCAACGAGGACTGCGGCTTCGATCGGTGCGGCTACAGGAACCACCAGTCCCACTTCCACTGCAACCGGCGAGACTGCCACTACAGCTTCTGCGACAAGACCCGCTTCGTGCAGCACACGGCGCGCCACGACCGCATGGACACGCTGATGGGCGACGACTTCCAGCAGTTCCGGGCCAACATGCGGTGCGGCGTGGCCAGCTGTTGCTATGCCTCCGGCTGTCCCGACGAGGCTTCCCTGCAGCGCAGAGGTACGTGTCCCTCCGTCAGAGAAATGAACCCCGACTAACCCTAATCCCTCTGCAGAATCCCCAGGGGCAGGGGCAGCAGCAGTGAAGAAGACTTCGCACTTCCACTGCCGCAAGTGCGACTACGTCTGCACAGACTCCAACAAGGTGGTGGCCCACCGACGTCTGCACCTGCGCCTGGACTATGTCCGCTCCGCGGGCTTCCGCAAGGTTACCAGCAACGAGTCCTGCAACTCCCCAGCCTGTTCCTACGCCCTGCGGCACACCCACTACCACTGTGTCACCTGCAACTGCAGCGTCCTCTCCCGGGCACAGCTCGCCTCCCACAAGCACAGGCCAGCGGGAAGCGGCAGCGGCAGCGGCAGCACCCTGCCCAAGTCGGAGGGAGCTTCTGCCTCGGACCCAGAGACCCATCCCTAGGCCCTAGTACTATTTGTATCATTACCCACCAATGAGAGGCAGACAAATGGAGTGAATTGAGTCAAGCTAAAATAAAGACACAAATCTACATCTAATGAATCAGTTGAAGTTCACAGTTCCATATCGCTCGTAAGGACATGATGCTCTTGAATGTCCATGGCTTGAAATGTTCCCATGTCTCCAATTAAGCGCTGGATCTGATCTGCCTCGCTGCACGCTCAGCGCGCGGAGCACAACTGAGCCGAGAGCCGAGACCCGCTCAGATCTATCGCTTCCAGTGGGAGCGGCTTCCAGCCACCAGGCTGGAATGCAATTGCCGGCACAACGTGCATGTGTCCGTGTCCGTGTGTGTGTGTCCGTGTGTGTGTGTATGTGAGGCCTATGCAAACACAGCCGTGGATATCCGGAGCAGTGCCGAAATGTTGATAACAAATTCTGGACTGCGGCGCCCTGCCCTGGGTACTGGGTACTGGGCACTCGTACTCGTATTATTTATCAGCATTTCTAATGTGTAAACAGGTTTCGGCTTGCCAGTCTTCGGGGTCTTGACGACTTTTTGCTAATCATACCCTTCAAGACTAAGGGTATTGTCGAATTAATCAGATGTTTACAATGCTACTAACAGAACATCTTCCACCCCAAAGGAGAATATTCGATCTAGCTAACGGACAGACAAACCTACATAGATCCAGATCTAGTCTAATAAGACTGAGAATCTCAGATAAACCTAATATTGGGTTCGCAAATCCTTACTTCTGTCTGTAATGGGAACGTATTGCTCATCGAAACAGTATTCATTTGTTCATATATTGTATTGCGATCTTTAAATGCTTTGATCTTTGCATTGAAGGTATTGTATGCATTGGTGTTATAGCAATCGGTGTAGGTTCGTCTTTCAGTCTGGTTGATGAAAAACTCAGTCGAAATACGAAACTAAATGAATTGAATAACTCAAGATGATTACGCGGTGAGTGGTAGGTATAGAAATACTCTTATTTAGGTACGAAATAATCGAATGTTGTATAGCTCACCCCCTCTATGGTGGAACCGTTCCGATGGTCAAGCTCATGCCACAATCGGAGGCAGCATTAACGATAGGAACCCTGCTTTGGAGGACAGAATGTTGGATTTTTTCTAATCTCCTAATTGTACGAGATTTTACCATTTACTTTGGCTATGTACATACATTTACTATAGTATATGAATAAATGTTTTCTTCATTAATAATACTATCTTTAGCCACATTTACTTTATGCCTTCTGCTGCTCCTTCTGTTTCAGTAATGCCTGCATATTTTTCTATAATTAACCAACTGATCGAACCGAAAATATCGAACAAGGTGGAGTTCGAGTTTTTATTTGCATTACCGACAAATGGTTCGTCCATTTTTAGCCCATGGATACTGCTCAAAGTTGATGAAATCCAAAATTAGATCAAGTATGGTAAGGGAAAGTACCTATAAAAAGGGAAGACTCCACCAAGGAAGGCATCAGTCTGTGGCATCTCCTCACCTGACAAGTCAATTTAAACACGAACATGAAGCTGACCATTGCCATCATCGGTACGTAGCTCCGATCCCCCCAAAGGATCGGTTCTTGATCTCCGTGTATCCCTTCAATATTCATCCTTCCATGTCTCTCCATCCGCAGCGAGCATCCTGCTCATCAGCTTGGCCGATCTTGCCACTGGAACGGCGTGTGGATGCACAGAGCCAACGACAACATGCAAGCCAACAACCACGTGCAAGCCAACAACCACGTGCAAGCCAACAACCACCTGCAAGCCAACAACCACGTGCAAACCAACAACCACATGCAAACCAACAACCACGTGCAAGCCAACAACCACCTGCAAGCCAACAACCACGTGCAAGCCAACAACCACATGCAAGCCAACAACCACGTGCAAACCAACAACCACGTGCAAGCCAACAACCACCTGCAAGCCAACAACCACGTGCAAACCAACAACCACATGCAAACCAACAACCACATGCAAACCAACAACCACCTGCAAGCCAACAACCACGTGCAAGCCAACAACCACCTGCAAGCCAACAACCACGTGCAAACCAACAACCACGTGCAAGCCAACAACCACGTGCAAGCCAACAACCACGTGCAAGCCAACAACCACGTGCAAGCCAACAACCACGTGCAAGCCAACAACCACATGCAAGCCAACAACCACGTGCAAGCCAACAACCACCTGCAAGCCGACAACCACCAAGAAGACCACGAAGAAGACCACCAAGAAGACCACTCGCAAACCCACCACCAAGACCACTGAGAAGCCGAAGAGTCCATGCGAGTGCGGTCCCGGTGGTACTGCCTGCCAGGGATGCCCAGCCAAGGAGAATCTCTGCCAGGAGCTGATCCACACTGTGCGCAACCTTGAGCGCAGGATCCGCCAGTGCGTGTGCGGACAAAAGGATTGGATGTTGTAAGGTTGTAAGGATCATCGCGCAGCCTACTCCCTATTGTGATTGTGTGATTCGATCCCTGCCAGGCGGACGGATCTGGCGGGGACGGTGCTCGTCCTGGACTATGACTTCGACCCAATTGTTATGTTTTCATCAATTCATGTTGTTTAAATTGACTTTTTATAGATAATAAACCCGTGCGGAAAGCTGACCTCGGTCGCCTTCCAATCGTTCATCCTGTTGCAAATATTGGATAATGTGTACATTAATGACAGACTAGAAAATTGTATTGGCGATTGTATAAGGTAGTAATTGCGTAGACATGATTCCATTGAAATAACCACCGAAGTGCCAAGAACCTCTAAGATCAAATCTTCCTTCCGTCGAATGAATCGACCTGGGCATATCCTCTCTACTTCAGTTGCTAAACTCACACAAATACCTTTATGCTTGTGCGAGAATTCTATGATAAACCTCTGACTATACCAGAAAGCTGTCATGGAACGATGGATGGATCTGCAAAATGTTATCCAAAGCTAGTCTTGCCAGCAAAAAGACATCTGTGCTCTAATGATAACTCATGTGTATCTGGTACTCGTATATTTTGTAAGGTAATCGGCATTCGTTCTCTATAGGGGGAAACGTACAAGTCGCAAGTCTGCTTATCGGGTGGGTAAATGCTGATCGAGCTACAGATCTTACAGATCCCTTGCTTTAGCTTAGGCTATTGTTATCTTCAATGTCCAGGCGTAGTCAAGGCCACGCTTGTCCATGTGGTTCTTGGGGGGAAACTTGATGTGCACCTTGCTATGGTTCGAGGTCCACTGCAGATGGGGAATATTATTAGAGCATTGTTCGAGAAGTCTCAATCGATGCATTCGTACCTGGATTTCGGTGTTCCCCATGCCCAGCATGACGATTTGGGCAGTTGATTTGGTCAGGACTTCGCCGTCCGTGCCGAAGTCGAGGCCGGTTAAGTGGACATTCCGGGATACAGTGACCTCCTTGCCCATCGGATAGATGTCCAATTCGTTGGTGTCATACGGATAGTCCAGTACAAAGGCGTAGATGGTGATGCTGCTATTGGACTCCGCCCTCTGGCCACGGGTGTACCACACATTCGGCGTCTCGGTGTCGTTCTGGTAGATCCATGGGACGCTGCCATAGATGCCCTCGCCGTTGATCTTTAGCCAGCGACCCATGTCGCGCAAGCGCTCCTCAAATATGGGCAGAATGGTGCCGTATTTGGTGGGTCCCACGTTGATCAGAACGTTGCCGTTGCAGCTCACAGTGGTGACAATTTCTGCAACATAGGAAAGTCGTTGCTGGTTTCGGATATGAACAGCATCAGCCCTGGGGCAGCGAGTTTTACACACCCTTTATAAGATCCTTGGAACTCATAAAATTGGACAGACCGACGTCGAAACGTTGGCCCCAGCTGCTGCGCTCCAGGGTGAAGGCATTCTCCCATTTGTGGGACTGCAGCACGCCCGGATTGAACCGATCCGCGCAATTGTAGAAGTCTCCGTGCTTGCATGCCGTGCCCATGCCCCAGCGATCGTTCGTCACGACTGTGTCCCGCACGGGACTGTCGTTGTAGAGCCAGGCAAGGAACTGCTCGGATTTCCAATACTTGGCCGGGGCTTCCCAGTCACCGTCGGACCAAATGATCTCCGGCAGGTACTCCTCCACCAGTTCCAACTGCTCGGGCCTCACCTTCTGGTCCACGAAATGCTGCTGCATCAAAAGATGCAACTTGTCGTCGATCCACAGGCGGTTGAACCACTCGAAGAGGGAATAGTACAGGCCGAACTTCAGATCCGAAACACTGCGAACGGCTGCCGCAAGTTCCTCTGTGGAGGGTAATATAAACATATATACATATATCTGAATCGTGCCTCCATCTATCTATAGTATTACTCTTCAATCGAACACTTACTGACTATATCGCGCTTGGGGCCCACATCCATCGAGTTCCAACTGAAGCTCTGCTTCGAGGGCCACAAGGTGAAGCCATCGTGGTGCTTGCTGGTAAGCACAACGTATCTAGAGATGCAGATGGATAAGTACTTTTCGACTGAACAATCAGCAGAGAGTGTGCATGAGATAGGTGTACCTGGCTCCGCTCTCTTTAAACAGCAACGCCCATTGTGTGGCATTGAATAGCTCCGCTGTGAATTCCTTTGCGAATTCCTGATAAGTGAAGTCCGGCTTGTAATTGCGTTGCATGAATCGTACGTACTCCGGTGTGCGCAGGTCTGGAATACAGTCAGAAATTCCAGTCTCTCCATACCACTACAATAGAGAGCATGTGTATTGTCGTACTCACTTAACCAATTATGCCAGAACCATTCGGAGCCGAAGCTCGGCACCGAATACACGCCGTAGTGCACAAATATGCCCACTTTCGCCTCATCATACCAACGGGGCAGGGGCCGCTGGTCCAGACTGGCCCAATTGGGCTCGTAGCGGGTCCGCGGGGCCATCCCTTGGGCCCCATCCGATCGCCATGCGAACAGCCCCAGCCCCACGAGCACCGTCCAAGCGGGGAATCCAAATCGTATTCCAAATCTCATCTCTTCAATTAAGCACTGGACCTGCTCTGCTCTGTCGGACGCGCGGAGCACAACTGAGCCGAGAGCCGAGAGCCGCTCAGATCTATCGCCGAAGCCCGGCTTCCAGTGGGAGCGGCTTCCAGCCACCAGGCTGGAATGCAATTGCCGGCACAACGTGCATGTGTCCGTGTCCGTGTGTGTGTGTCCGTGTGTGTGTGTATGTGAGGCCTATGCAAACACAGCCGTGGATATCCGGAGCAGTGCCGAAATGTTGATAACAAATTCTGGACTGCGGCGCCCTGCCCTGGGTACTGGGTACTGGGCACTCGTACTCGTATTATTTATCAGCATTTCTAATGTGTAAACAGGTTTCGGTTTGCCAGTCTTCGGGGTCTTGACGACTTTTTGCTAATCATACCCTTCAAGAGTAAGGGTATTGTCGAATTAATCAGATGTTTACAATGCTACGAACAGAACATCTTCCACCCCAAAGGAGAATATTCGCTCTAGCTAACGGACAGACAAACCTACATAGATCCAGATCTAGTCTAATAAGACTGAGAATCTCAGATAAACCTAATATTGGGTTCGCAAATCCTTACGTCTGTCTGTAATGGGAACGTATTGCTCATCGAAACAGTATTCATTTGTTCATATATTGTATTGCGATCTTTAAATGCTTTGATCTTTGCATTGAAGGTATCGCATGCATTGGTGTTATAGTAATCGGTGCAGGTTCGTCTTTCAGTCTGGTTGATAAAGGCAGGACTAGTAATCACCTGAGATCACCATAAAGCATCGTAAACAGCACATCTCTACAACAACTTAGTCGAAATAAGCAACTAAATGAGTAACTCAGGATGTATACGCGGTGAGCAGCAGGAAGATGGAAAGCCTACCTTGGAGGACAAGAATGTTTGATCTGTTGTAATATCTTAGGTTAGGTTAGGTGAACATCATCCGCATACGCCACCACGCAACAACCAACCCCCCACCGCCCCCTATCTCACGAAGCAGTTGTAAGATGCTACGTGCCATAGGAGGGGTGACAGGACTCCACCCTGCGGTGTTCCTCTGCTAAAGAACCTGGTGAACGTTGATGTCTCCAGTGATGCCTCAACAGACCTGCACTTTAGCATCTGATCGATAAGGCTCACCGTCCGGGAGTCAGCCCCCAGGTCCGTCAGTGCACTCGGTCGGGAGGATGTTATTGAAAGCGCCTTCTATGTCTAGGAAGGCAACCAGGGTGTACTCCTTGCAATTAAGGGACGCTTCGATGATCGATGCGATCATGTGTAGGGCCGTTTCGGTGGATCTTCCTCTCCGATAGGCGTGCTGAGAGTCCCAGATTAGACTGGCGGAATACTCGCCATGAGATGTAGCCCAAGATGGGTTTTCCCCCGCTTGGCTTGCTAAGCTTGGTCTGCCTGTGTATAGGGGTCATCCGCTGAGCGTTGACGCTTATTCGGGGCCTTGGCTGTGCCCTTCTTAGCTTTGGCTGGCTGGAAATTCGGCAGGATTTAATTGGCCCATGTTCTCTGTTCAGTCCCTTGGGCTGACGACTTATACTTATACTCAGGGTCGGCTTTGGACAGCATGAAGGCCGCGAGTCTCCTGTCTTGGTACGACGGCTTTTTGCCGTATGATGCAGAATCGCCGCCTGCCGTAGTTTACAGGGGTTCCCCGGGCCCAGGGCGCTTACCAGCCGCGATTACGCTCTGCTTGGCAGTCGCTCCGGTACCCGGTTTGCCCCTGACACCCAGCTAGGATCGGCCCGATTGGCTTATCGGGCCCTTCCTCTCAGCGACTCCTTTCTGAAGACGGTGGACTGACTGAGTCTCCTTCCGCGTCCTCTTAAAACCTGGTTTCCCAGGCGTTGATCTAGAGGGACGGTCTTGTCCCTCCGGTATTTAAGAAGGAGTACCGACGAGTAGGAGGGAAGGTGTTGGTCACCCGAGGCATAGCCCGCTTGCCCCGGGAAGCCTAATTAAAACTGGAGGTCGGCGGATATTCAGAGTCCGCATATAAGCGACCGAGCGCCCCCTCGGCCATGCAACCTTCGGCATATGACAGTATCACCTTGGATTGGGACTATTGTACTGAGAGTTTTCATCTCTTCGCCCGACTACGATTAGTCAGCATCCTGGCAGAGACGTGACCGTATCACGACCTGCTTCCAGCCGCCCTCACGGGGAGAGTATAGTCGCACTTTCGCCGGTGTGCACAGTTACGGCGGGTAAAGGTTCGCTCGTGATCCCCCTGTATTTTATGGCATGGAGTACAGCCGCCTCGGGTTCGGGCAAGCCCCAGCCCAAAAGCACCTGTACCTCAGTAAAAGTCCGTTGATCCCCCTGTAATACCCGACGACGGACGGCCTATGATCACCTAATTATCTCCTCATTTTACTAGACTTTACCTTATACCATAGCTATGTACATACATTTACTATAGTATATGAATAAATGTTTTCTTCATTAATAATACTATCTTTAGCAACATTTACTTTATGCCTTCTGCTGTTCCTTCTGTTTCAGTAATGCCTGCATATTTTTCTATAATTAACCAACTGATCGAACCGAAAATATCGAACAAGGTGGAGTTCGAGTTTTTATTTGCATTACCGACAAATGGTTCGTCCATTTTTAGCCCATGGATACTGCTCAAAGTTGATGAAATCCAAAATTAGATCAAGTATGGGAAGGGAAAGTACCTATAAAAAGGGAAGACTCCACCAAGGAAGGCATCAGTCTGTGGCATCTCCTCACCTGACAAGTCAATTTAAACACGAACATGAAGCTGACCATTGCCATCATCGGTACGTAGCTACGATCCCCCCAAAGGATCGGTTCTTGATCTCCGTGTATCCCTTCAATGTTTATCCTTCCATGTCTCTCCATCCGCAGCGAGCATCCTGCTCATCAGCTTGGCCGATCTTGCCACTGGAACGGCGTGTGGATGCACAGAGCCAACGACAACATGCAAGCCAACAACCACATGCAAGACAACAACCACCTGCAAGCCAACAACCACGTGCAAGCCAACAACCACCTGCAAGCCAACAACCACGTGCAAGCCAACAACCACATGCAAGCCGACAACCACGTGCAAACCAACAACCACATGCAAGCCAACAACCACGTGCAAGCCAACAACCACATGCAAGCCGACAACCACATGCAAGCCAACAACCACGTGCAAGCCGACAACCACCTGCAAGCCGACAACCACCAAGAAGACTACCAAGAAGACCACGAAGAAGACCACCAAGAAGACCACTCGCAAACCCACCACCACGACCACTCAGAAGCCGAAGAGTCCATGCGAGTGCGGTCCCGGTGGTACTGCCTGCCAGGGATGCCCAGCCAAGGAGAATCTCTGCCAGGAGCTGATCCACACTGTGCGCAACCTTGAGCGCAGGATCCGCCAGTGCGTGTGCGGACAAAAGGATTGGATGTTGTAAGGTTGTAAGGATCATCGCGCAGCCTACTCCCTATTGTGATTGTGTGATTCGATCCCTGCCAGGCGGACGGATCTGGCGGGGACGGTGCTCGCCCTGGACTATGACTTCGACCCAATTGTTATGTTTTCATCAATTCATGTTGTTTAAATTGACTTTTTATAGATAATAAACCCGTGCGGAAGGCTGACCTCGGTCGCCTTCCAATCGTTCATCCTGTTGCAAATATTGGATAATTTTTTCTTTAATTACCGACTTGAAAATGGTATTGGCGATCATATAAGGCATATTCAATTGCATACATAGCTACCGATATGGCCAGAGAATGGATGCTCTATCTAAAGTGATGTCAAGGCAAAATATATATATCTACCCATATGTTTTAGAGTTGCTAAGCTACTCTATCCTTTGGAATATGTGCACCGATATATGTACATTACAGGGAGATCAAAATATCTACACTAAGAAAAATGTTAGAGCATGCTCTTGAAACAGTATGCACGGAGTACGAAAATACAGTAAAGAAACTCTATTTTCCCCTCTCTTACCTTTTGGCCCATAATCTTTTACCGTTACGTTTACCTTGCTGTATGTGTTCTTTCTTTCTGTTCCTTACCCACGCACATGAGAAGCCGACGATTCCGTGGTTGAGTCTGAAGAAGATGAAACGGCATGTGTATTAAATTTAAGAGTATGAATAAGACGCGAAAGAGAGTTTTTCGAACAACCTTGTATAATGTCATCGTGACCGCACCTAAGCCGCAAACGAACAAGCAAAGAAATCTTAGCAAATTAAGAGTACATATGTTTATGAGTACATACATGTTTGTGTATTTTTTTTGGGTGTATTAATATAAGGTGAGGTGTTCATTTCAGGTGTGAAGTTCGAGCGGACGCACTAAACATGATCGCCAAGATTTGGAATGCCTCACCTCACGAATGAGACACCTTGGAAGGAGAGCACCGATTTTTTCTGATGCCTTTGTACCCCCAACCTTTTTGTTACCATTTTGCCTCTTGATTCCTGTTTAAACACGGCACCACTACAGAACAATTCACTACAATCCTGCGCAACATTTTACCCGCTTAATTTTGCATTGTTTTTCGAGTTTTCATGACCCGAAACGCGGAGCCGACTTGGGAACGCACGCTTGGACCACCGGGTGAAAAAATGAATGCGAGAGCGGTACAAGCGAGAGCGTTCATTCCATGCTCTCGTGCTCCCCCTTCCCAATTGTCTCTCCTCTCCCACACTTCACTCGCCTTAGCTTCGTTTGCTTTGGCTCGCTCATCTCTGCTGCTTGTCTTCTCCCCCACTTCTATGGCAAAAGGGAGATCAAAAGCGTGTGGTTGTGTCGCCTATCTGTGGGAGTGAGATGGAGCGTGTTTGGTGAGAGCGTTAGAATACGCGGTGTAGGAGTCGCGCTTTCATTCTTCTCTTTCTAATTGCTCTGTTGTTGTTTTTTTCAAGATCCAGATCTTCCTTTGGTCTTTCCTTCAGTTATATTACCTACATACATATGTACATATGTTTATCACTGCATTCCATAATAAATCATCGCTTCGACTATACCAGAAATGTATGTATTTACATATGTTTCTGTCATGGAACGATGGTCATCGGGATCTGCAAAAGTGTGGAAAGGTAAGTCACAGCAATAAAACAATGTACTTAAATTGAACATAACAGTTTACATATTTTATTATCTTCCTTCATGCTTTCTTTAGCTTTTGCATTCGTTTTTGGTTGCTTTGCTTTTGCGTTTGTGTTTGCGTTCGTTCCTTCCGTGCATTGCATCTGCTTTTGCACCTGTGTTCTATTGATAACTCACACTCCTACATACATACATATACTATATGCATAATGCATGTACATATATAAATATTTTGTCATCTGTGAGTGCGTGTGTGTGTGTGTGTGTGTGTGTGTTTGAGTTCGACAGATCGAAAGCTTGTGTTCATTTTCGTGGACAGTTTCTGTGGATATTGGAGTGTGTTGTTATTATCTACATCGCACTGGGAGAGGTGGAACCATAGTAACACGCTTACATATGTTTGTTTAGCTTCTAAAATTTTACACCGAACATTTCTGTTTTGTAAAGTAATCGTTTTACATTGCCCTTCGTTCGTTGTGGGAGGGTGTGGGTGTGGGTGTGGTGCTCAAGGGATGGGATGGGGTAGGTACGGGAAGGGAAGGGACGACCAACACAACACAATACTATACAACATACAAGTATCATTTTCGTGTGTATGTAGTTTTTGGGTACAATATTTCGTGCATACTTGTAGGCGGCCGCGCCGAGTCGGTGAACGTGAAACTTTGGTGCATACTCTGCGGCTCGCGTCGTTAAGTGGAATGCATGTAAGATACGTGCCATATTTGTATGTATGTTTATTTATATTTTCCCGATCAGATATCAGCAGTAAAGTCGTTGAAAGTACAAAGAGAAATGTTGCATCGTTCGTCGCATTCGTAGTAGCATTTTTTGCAGGAAAATGGTGGAAAACTGTGGACATACTCGCACACATGTACATATGCGTATATTTGAAAATCGATCAACAGATAAGACAGAAAGAATTACAGTTTCTATTTGCCACGAGTAGTGTGCGCTACTCTATCACACAATGCAAATTCAGTTCTCTAACGAAAAGAATTTCAAACAATTTAACGCATACTTAAACATTCTAAAACATTGGTTAAATACTTGGTATGAGAGCCTATTATTATTTAAAATTCAGTGTATGTATGTTCATGGTCATATGTCCTTGTAAAATCCTTTCCTTTCCTTTCTATCAGTTACCTTAAGGGGATGCATGATTCCATAGGGAATCTAGGAATCTAGGAAATTGCAGGCATTGAGGGAAACATCTTTAAAAGTTTTCGATTTTTGGTTTGCGGTTGGATATACATAGTACGTTTTTCTTTTCGGGCTTTCTATACATTTTCCATTGGACTCTCGTTTGAAATAGGTTTAGGTTTCTTTTGGGAGGTGGTGGGGACCCTTTTTGCTGCCTTGAAGGCTGTTTTTTTTGTATTTTTTTGTTTTTTGCGACTCAAAGAAGTAGGATGACGGCTAAAATACTATCAGAAGCAGAAGCGAGGAGGCTCAACTGCGACAACTCTCTAAACACTATGCTTGCTTGCAGCTCTTTCTATACAGTAAGGTATATCGTACATATCTAGATCAACGTGCTACCCGGCTTACGGAACTACGGATGCCAACACTTTGCGGCTCTATAATAATGTCTCACAATATTCATCTCTCCATCTCTCTCTCTCTATCTCTCTCTCTCTCCCGCTCGTTTGTGTTTGCATAATTGTGGCTCTTTCTTTGCATTTACGTTTTATGTTTTCTTTTTTTCTTTCTGTTTTTGTTTGTTTTTTTTTATTATTTTTACAATATTTTCAACTTTAGGATCATAGAAGTAACATTAAATAACATTTTTGCGTAATTCTAGTATTTCTAATGTTTTTTGTTGTTGTTTTTGTGGCTGCTGCTGCCGCTGGTGCTGTTTTGCTGGTTGCTGTTTCGCTGCTCCCTATGCCGTAGAGGACGCGGATGTGGCACCCCCGGTGGCGGCACTCACCGCATTGCCACCACCACCTGCGGACGCACCCGCAGCGCCCGCCGCATTGCACTGTATGAGGCCACTGTGCGGCACAGTTGTGGACGCCGGCGCCTGATGATGCCCCTGGTGGCCGTGGTGCCCGTGGGGATGGTGCTGGTGATGGTGCTGGTGGTGATGATGGTGGTGGTGATGGTTCAAGTGGTTCAGATTGTGGTTATTGTTATTATTGTTGCTAAAGTTTAAATGTAGTGCGCCCGCGCCATTGTTCAGGGCCGCTGAGGAAGCGCCGTCCGCACCTGGTCCCGCCGCAGACGCTGACGACGACGCCGCCGCCTGAGGAACCGCCGAGGTGCAGTACCGCGTAGTATCACCGAATTCGCCGCTGGTCAGGTCGCCCAGTATGCCGCCCAACAGGCCACTGCTGCCGGCCGGCTTGCAGCCCGCTCCCGCCTCCGGCTGGGTGCAGATGGGAGGCGCCGCTGAGTCCCCGTCGATGAGGCAGGCTGACGCCGAGGCGGTTGCGGTGTGGCTGTTGCTGCTGTTGCTTTGTGAATTGACGTGCAGCGCCTCCGCGGAGGAGGTGCTGTTGCTGGTGCTGCTGCTATTGTTGTGCTGCTGCTGATGCTGATGCTGCTCGGTGCAGCCGGAGGCACCGGCGGCTGTGGCTGCGACGACTGGCGGCGAGGATGAGGAGGAGGAGTGCTCGTGCACCGACGAGGACGAATCCTGGCCGCTGGTGTCGTCGGTGAGGCGCAGAGCCACCTCCAGATCGCGCAGCACGTCCGTCTCCTTCTCGTCGATCAGGTTGAAGCGCCGATGCAGGGCGGTGAGGTGCGCAAAGGTCAGATTTAGATGGGTGTGCAAGCCGAGCAGCGCGATTTCTCGGAAATGCGCCGCATACAGATGCGCTATCACATGGAATTGCAAGCGTAGGATCTTCCGCGCGATCGACTCGAACGAGACGGGGAACTCGTTCGCGTATTTGGTTGGGAATATCGACTCATCGCTGACCGTCTTCTGCGTGAACGTCATCACGTAGTCGATGTACTGGGGCGCCGCCACGCGCGTCTTCTTGCCCTTCTCGTCGAACCATAAGTACGTTCTGTTCAGGGGTGAAAAAAACACCATTAGTTCTCCATACAATCACAGAGGGTATTCCAAGCGAAGGCTTACCTGTTGCCAGGTCCAGTCATGTCTGCGCAACCGGATTGTGTACAAAATTCACTAATAGTTCCGTATACCAGATTTACATGCTCGAAGAGAGCCAGGGCTGCAACAGAGAAGTAGAGAGATGAGTTAGAGCTTGTGATTATGATTATGATTATGATTATGATTATAGGGAACTAGAAATCGTTTTCCTTAAGATGAGGTGCGTCTATGTCAAGGGAATTTTCGGGAAATTTTTCTTCCTTATAAAATAAAGGAGTTTGGATCATTTATTTCAGACTTGAATGTGTTTTTTGACCTGTAGTTTCTATGGCATGGATAGGGCCAATCTATCTTCAGAGAAAACCTCCCTGCAGAAATCTTTCATTATAGATATCTTTTCCACAAAGAACTTCAATCCAGCGGTCATTTTGAATATTCCAAAACGTTCCACAACTTCTTAATTTTCAGCACTATCTCCGGCGATAGAAGGCCTACAGATAATGCCTATCATTAATGGTAGAGAGGACGTACTGTTAGTAGTTCTTTCAGTGGTTTTTGGTGGGGTATCGAAGGAGGGCTATCCCCAGTGAGGTCAATGCCAATTCCAATATTTGCACAACTGCCAGGGCAGGCATTACGTCATTCCGAGTTGTTGCATTATGAAATGGCCAGAGGCACAGAGGCAGAAAAAAACACAAATAATGTGCTGCACGATAAGCGCTTGTGGCAGGGGCAGCTGCAGAGGCAGAGGCAGAAGCAATGCAGGTTCTGTAAAGTCAGCAATCTCTCGAGTAGTTGGATGTGCATATGAACTTGCATTGGACAACGCCGCCTGCAAGATGACTCTGACTCTGACCCTCAGATCCAGCGCCCACGACAAACAGTTCTGGCTTTTGATGGGTTGCCAATATGCCCTCGGAGAGGGTATAATAGCCCAGTTCCAGAAGTTTGTCTGTCTCTTTCGACTCTCCTAAAGGTATTCTTGATCTGACGAACTTGTATCTATCATAGATATGATCGATTTTCAAAGCTTGCCACAAAAAGGAAGGACATCATCCAGTGGCGGATAGAAAGGCGAGGGAGGAGTATGGTTTGGAGTACAGATGGATGGATGAATGAATGGAGGGTGAGTGCAGAATGAAAGAATGAATGGAGAATGAGTATGGTATGAATGAAGGCATGAGTGAGAAGGGATGAGTGTGGTGCGGGTGGTGCGGGTGGTGCGGTTGGTGCCTTCGGGTGTTTGTGGAAGCTACAAATTGCTGACACATTGCCAATTAGCCGCCTCATTTTGCTGGCAACAAAGAACCGTGTAATTTGCACGAGTAAGTATTCTGCCCACCCAGCAGCAATATCAGCAAACAAAAGCGAAAAGAGATTATTTACAGGATGATGTAATTTCTCAAATATCGATTCTCGTTCAATGGCAAAGGCAAACAAATTAGACTGCTCCCCCCGTCCCCAGTCGCTGCTGCCACCCGCAGGCAGCAGCAGAGTTAATTAATATGTGACTCACAGTGGGGGGATAACAGATTAGATACTTAATTATATATTCATATAGGGATAAGAAGGTCTGTGTCATCTACTGAGGCGTCCTTCTGTGATGGGAAAATCTCTCAAAAGGGAAACACAGCTCAAACAGAGAGCTGAGCGAACGTATGGAAAATGATGGCTATTTACACCCAAAGGCTAGTCCCAGATCTTCAAACAGATCTTGCTATCGGCCACACAGTCTGTCGGTCTCAGGTTCAATGCCTCGGATAATCGATGATAGGAGGCCTGTATCGCTGCACTCCCTTCCCGTACTCCCTCTCCCTGTCGACGGCCAAGGTCCGAAATGCTACTGAATGGCGATTAGGCGGCGGCTATCAAACTTGTGCCCAGCTGCTGACACTCTGCGGCTGTGGGGCTGTGGGACTTTGGGACGGGACTGTGCCTCGTTTAACTCATTTATAAATCACACGATAAAGCTGGGGCAACAATAGCCGCCTAATAACGCAGCCAAATGCCAAATGGTGGACTTGAATAAATCACAGCCAATTCGAAAACAACAAAAGACTGCAAACTTTTTTGTTGCTGCGGCGGCAAATGAACAATTTCCAGACACCCTTTTCCACATACCCATTGGGAATCCTGTATAAAACAGTTCTCTACCAAATCTAATTTGGGATTTTTATGATCCAAATATACATATCTCAACTATCCAAAGAACGCATATAAAATGTAAGCATAATAAACTATGCTTTGATGCATTTTTGCTTCGATTCTTCGTCTTGCATTCTGCCCCGAGCCAAATATTAAATATTCCGCTCATCCGAAAGTGCTGATTGCTGCTAAGCACTAAGAATTTTCCGATAATCATGCGCTCAAATTAAAGCATTAGTCAGATATTAAGACACCACTAGAACCATTGATCGCCTTGCTCATCATGATCGGCTCCAGTTAAGATTCAAATATTCCTATAAAGTAAGGGATGATCAAGTCGGAGATGCTTAGTGGGCATCCCCCTGCGAGAGTAAAAATCACGTGAGAGCCGTTGCTTGAATGATGAATAATGAATACTGAGCAACGAATAAACAGGGGGAGGCTATGGGGTGTAGTACTTACTGTGTGACGCCAGCCATTCATTGTAGTCCAAGCCTGCGGGTAGATCCACCAAGGCTTTGAGATCAGCTTCAGGTAATTTACGTTCTAGGACACTCTCTTCCAAATACAGTTTGGTGTCTGTTGAATTTTGATCGCCATCGCGTTCTTTGCGACGGGCCTTGCTGTAACGACACAAGAATGAGATTTTCAATTAGTTTCGAGGATCAATTGAGGAGCGGAGGTGTTCGTTGTTCAGAGGATCTGTTGTGTGGACTCTCACCCAGCTACGCAGAGAAAGGTGTCGACAGAGTCCTGCGCATAGCGGTACAGGGTGCCCAGGGTATCACCGATTTTGGCGGGTATTGTCGTCACTTGCCACATAAAACGCGCCGTTTTCAACAGACATTTAATCACATAGGACGAGGGCGGCGACGGTGGTCCTGTTGCTGTTGCTGTTGCAGTAGCTGTTGTCCCTTGGACCGAACCACTCTTTAGCTTTGACTTTGATTCCGATACGGAATCGAACGTTACTCCCACTATTCGTGTTGTTGGCACCTTTGAGCTTAGAGTTTCTTTCATTTTTTGGTTTGGTTACATTGCTTTGGTCATCGTGCCTCCTGCAAGCAAACACCCAACACAGCAAATAGAAAACACAGAGCCCCAAAGCCGCAACCGAACCGAACCGAACCGAACTGAACCGAACTGAACCGATCGCGCCCAGATGCCCCAAGTGACTCTTTTCAAATGCCCAAGGGGCGACACTGTTTCGAGTGTTCTTTCGTTGGCAAGATTCGCGGGCAGATTCGGCTACGAATTCAAACAAAGAACTCGGAGAAAGACGAAGTGCGACATCAAACAAAGACCTAGAAGGTTTTGCAGAGGCAAGGGCAAGGGCAGGGACAGGGGCAGGTGGTGACGGCAAGGGGTTCTTAGCGTAGATTAAAATATCTCGAAATTGAAGGACCATTGGGCCTTATAGAAGCTTAATATTTACTATCAAAAGTACTAGACCTAAGAACCAAATATGTATGTGTATGTAATGATGAATAAATGCTGAAGATCTGTATGGAAATTTGAGTTGTATGATTGGGAGAGTGGAAGTCGTTACTGAAGAATGTGAATGATACAAAATATCGATTTAATAACAGTTTTAATTCATAGGAATGGCCGCAAAAGCATTAGGCGACGTGGCAACACGCTCATTACCGCACTGGCAGCTCTGCCAAGTGTTGCCACCTGGCATCTAAGTTGGGATGCCACTATCCATGGTAAGGAAGGAACCTTGAACTTGGGCGCACCCACGCGCCCGAGACACACAGCCAGAGAACTGCAGTCCGCGAAATGCTGGCACGTTTCGCTATTATTAGCCGTACCCGCCGCCGTTCAGGCCGGAGTTCGGGCTTATTTGCTCTAGAGACAAATGGTTTTTGATCCATTTTTAAAAAGTTGCTGTGTAAACGGCCCTGAAGCTATACGTGGACCCATGCTGGCCTATAAAAGCGCAAGGCTGCCCCAAGAATGGCATCAGTTTGTGACTTTACATTTTCGGAAGAAGTTAATCCAATTTACGAGAAAGATACCAACATGAAGACCACCATTGCCTGCGCCATTGGTGGGTAGTGCCGATCCCTGCCCTGGGTATCGGTTTGCAATTGGACTTTGACTTTGAATCAATCTTCCTTTCATATTACAGCGAGCATCCTGCTCATGAGCTTGGCCGATCTGGCCACTGGATCGGCGTGTGGATGCACAGATCCACCGACCACCGAATGCCCGACAACAACCACGTGCAAACCAACAACAACCACGTGCAAGCCGACAACAACCACGTGCAAGCCAACAACAACCACCTGCAAGCCAACAACAACCACGTGCAAGCCAACAACAACCACCTGCAAGCCAACAACAACCACGTGCAAGCCAACAACAACCACGTGCAAGCCAACAACAACCACCTGCAAGCCAACAACAACCACCTGCAAGCCAACAACAACCACCTGCAAGCCAACAACAACCACGTGCAAGCCAACAACAACCACGTGCAAGCCAACAACAACCACGTGCAAGCCAACAACAACCACCTGCAAGCCAACAACAACCACGTGCAAGCCAACAACCACGTGCAAGCCAACAACAACCTCCAAGCCAACAACCACGTGCAAGACCACCAAGAAGCCCACCGAGAAGACCACTTGCAAGCCCACCAAGAAGCCTTCATGCGACTCCTGCGGACCCGGTGGCAGCGCCTGCCCGGGCTGCCCATCCAGGGAGCATCTCTGCCAGGAGCTGATCAACACTGTTCGCAACCTCGAGCAAAGGATCCGCCAGTGTGTGTGCGGACAGGCTAGTTGGATGCTGTAAGAGTCAGCCCTGATCCTCATCCGATCTGATCTGCTCATCTGCCGCCCCATATCTCATGATATAAACCTTGGCTGTGCATGGACCATGATTTCCCCATTTCGTATAAGTTATTGTTGGCCACCATTTAGTATCGGTCAATGTTGTTAGCATATTTATATTGCAATATATTCTGATAATAAACAGGAGCGGAAGAAAGCCGGACATCCTCTGTGCAAATATTAAAAAAGAACAATAGGATTTATCTTTTATTATTTACGGTAGAATTCAACATCCATTCAAATATCCAGACTCTCTCTCTTTGTATCATTAATCCGGTTTATCGGAAAGCTTGAAGAACATCGGTATTTACATGGATAGATGATACTTTTAAGGATCTTCCTGCAACAGATCTAGATTATCAGCACTCCGAAGTAAAGAATAGATTCTGACTTAAAAATGATTTTTCTAGAAAAAAATACTAGGCAGTTGGTTTGCGACCATTTTCTATTCAATTCTTTTAGATGATCTGAATTTTAAGCTCCAGAGCTTCGTACAATCACAGCCAAACAATCAGAAACCTCCCCAGACGTAGCTAAAAAATAAATTTACGTACTCGTAAATCTTATCAAAAAGAAGAATCAACAATTTGTTGTACACTTTTCTACGTTTTTATTTGCTTATACGAAATGCCCCCAAAGGAATAAAAACAAAAAAATGCGTGGCGTGGCATGGCCCCATGAATGGTCCCAGAACCAAACTTATTTATCAGTCGAGTGGAGTGGAGTGGAGTGTGGGGGGGGGGGTACAAGCAAAGCGGCTCTTTGGGCACTTAAAAAGTAAACCCACTTGTGATTATAATTATGCCCATGACACCCACCACCCCGAACGGCCAAACAGAGGCCGCCACAAAGCGCGAGCAGAGAGCCAGCGAAGCGTGCTGATAAAGCTCCAAAATGCCTAAGCACATATGCATACGAGCAGATCCATATGTGCACGAGTATTATTTCTACATACAGCAGAGGTCAAGTAAATAGCACATAGCATGATCATCGGGAGAGTCGAGAGAGTTAGTCCGATTTTCTATGGAAATACTGAACTTAATTGAATTTTTGTTTATTTTGTTTTTAATTTTTGAATTTTATTCGAATAAATGTATTGGTCCCGATACGGTTTAGGACGGACTATGTTTAAAGAAATATTTACAAATATTTATCGAATTTCGATTGTTCGAAATTCATAGATTATCAAGTATATCCATATTAAGGACATGGCGAATAACTTTCCACTTTATCTGTTCATCTTTTGTTGTTGGGCCCTATTTGGTTGACGCTAGCTGTACGTATGTAATGGGTGGTACAGTATATGACATTTGTGCGCATTTGTTTTTCCAACTTCCAGCTGTGCGGCAGCCAGGCATGGCCCCCAGCCCCCATCTCCGCCCAATGAGCAGGTAACTTCCCAGTTCCGACCCAACCTCTAACCCTCCCACTGGGCCCTCTCCATCTGCCTGTAGATAATGAAAAAGTGGGCCCCCGCATGCAGCGGCTGTGACTGTGGCTGTGGCAGTGCCACATTGTCATTGAGGTTGAATTTGAATATTCCACGGACACCTGATGGTTGCTGGGCTGGGGCTGGGCATGGCGCCACTTGGGGGGCGATAGTTTATCCAATAGGTGCCAAATACAACCACCAGCAACACAGACACACACACACACACACAAACAGGTACAGGTGCAGTCGCAGGTCAGAGGCATGCAAAGGTCATACCCGCATGTGCTTCAATTTCAATTGAAATCCTTGATGACCCACTAAGATTGCGAGGCCAAATCTCAAGGCGAATCTCTTACAATGACAGCCCTGACATGAAGGGAGAGCTTCGTTTGCTTAAGCTTAAAGGAGAGAGTACGAGACGACGTCTTTGAGGAGTAAAGTGCAGCTTTGCCTCTCATCAGTGCTCTCTCTTTAGACACAGACAGGCGAGAGAGAGGGAGATCGCGAAAGCTCTCTCTTTCCCTACCAAACGCTGAAGATCGCAAAGCTTGCTTAGCCCTAGCACGCACTCGATTCAACGAATCGTTCACTTTTTAGCTGTACATCGAATGCACAACGAAAGACCTTCCGTATCAATTATAGGAGTTGTTTCTCCTTCCCACTGTGCTCTATCGATTCGATAAGGAAATTAGCAGCACTAGTTCGTATATATGTACATATATGTATGGTCTGCCTCTCCGTTTCGCAGTGCCTCGTGACACACATATTCGATGAAGGAAACCCAGCAACACGTGCGTGCACTACTCCCCCACCCCCCACCCCCCTGCCACGGTTGGTGGAAGGAAGGCAAACGATTACCAAGTCGATCGAGTGACATTTTTATGGCTCCTCCCTCCCTTCGATCGTGGCTTCCATTTACACTGGCACACTGACACATTCTCTGGGGCCTACACACCCGCCACCCCCACCCCCACCCCCCCAATCGAATTGAGAACGATAAGAGCGGGCTGCCTTCAATTTTCGGTGTCTTGGAATTTCACAAGAACTACCGCGAACGAAACCAAACACACAGACACACACAAACACCATAAAGTAATTTGATTATTGTCCGTTTTCGTATATCGTATAAAGCGGCCCCCGCGCACCCCGCACCAAGCACCACGCACCTCGATTTGTGGTCCGCAGAGCAGAGCAGTCCGCAGATATATTTGCACGTCAGGTGGTGGTTCCTGTTTCGCATTTCAGGTCGCAACGCGGGCAACGTCGCGACGCGTCAAGCGAAGGCCCAAAACTAAAACTAAAGTCCGCAAAAACGAATCGAAATCGAACGAAAAACGCAGAAATGGGGTGCATAAAAATGTGATAAATAAATTGAAATTTGAACACATCATTTCCGTATTTGCCACGTCACCCGCCCACCCGGCCACCCGGCCACCCCACCACCACCCCATTCGATGGATGAATGGATGAGTGGATGAGTGGATGAGTGGATGGACAGGAGCGTGCCGCGAATGGAGCAGGTTGCACGACAGACCCTGACCTTCTGAATCCTCTGGGCCATCCCTGGGCCATCCAAGAATCAATTAGCGATATGGAAAAATAAAAGAAAATTCCAATATCCAATAAGTGGCCGGCAGGGAACCTGTCTCAATGATATATTTATTATGGCAGCAGCGGACCAAGTAAATGAAATGAAACGGAACATATGGCACCAACCACCCCACACCACAACACACAGGGGAGGGTGGGGGATGGTTGCTTGTCTGAAATTGGGGCATATGCATCGACTCGAGACACCTCCGGGGGGGAGGCATGGCCATGAGCACACATGTCGCTCCCCATGTCCATGGCCCATGGCTCCACCCTTTATCACTTCAGATAAGTGCACCACCAGACACCAGGCTTTCCCGATTTCCCCCATCCCATCCCCTCACCCTTTTTCCAATGCCCCAAAGTATTGCGATAGGCCCTGTGCGCCATATGCTACGCACAGCAAAAACCAATCACCGCGATATTGATCTATCAATTAAAAGGCTTTTGCTGTTACCACATTCCCCACAAGAGATATAATATGGTATATGTATCTATATGCTATATATGCTATATAGTATATTGCGGAGAGTCGAAAAGAACGAATAAATCCATCAAATTTATTATGTTCCTGATCTCAGACAACATTCGAAACAATCTTTTATGTGAAATGTTTCTTCCTTGTAAAAAGCGGAAAAATCTTGAATTTCCTAGAACTAGACAATAATTGTAGTACTATAAAAGCTGTATCATAGATCATAAGATATTCCTTGAAATTTTGAAATGACATCTGGCCCGATTTGTACGCGTTAATGATGTTTATTATCTGATATAGCAGATATTTGGTGTTTATGAGGTATGTACATATATATGTACATACTGGATTATGACTGGAACCGACTACTATGGGGTTGGGTCTGTTGTAGCTGTCTGGCTATGTGGCTATCTGGCTATCGTGTGCTGTTAAATGATGATGAAATCCAAGCAAAAACTGAACGTTGCCAGAGTTGGGGAATGGAAATGTACGCGAACGAGCAGTAGAGTAGGGAAATATTGCCCAATATCCCACCAGACAATGACTGAAACTACGCCCCAGAAGAAGACGAAACAAAAGGCACGGAGAAGCTCTCGGCTCCGACAATAGACAATGGGAAATAGTGTTGTCTTATGCCTTCCACCCCATCTACCCCCTTGTTTTCCATAACCGCTATCATCTATATATACACGACGTCTCTGGAGTCTCTCTCTCTCCCTCTCTCTCTGTGTTTGTGTGGGTGTTGTTGTTGTTGTTGTTGTTGAAAGTAACTGCGACGCAACGCACCGTGTAACTGTCCAAAGGTGTGGAAATAGCTATAGAAACAACAACTCCTTAGAGAAATAGAGAGAGCGAGAGGGACAATGATAAGTTAATAGCCATAAAAGCGGAGACAGAGTGCAGTCAACAATTACAACAGCAAATGCCCGATAAGATATAGAACATACGACCTGAACCTGATCAGGCCATCAACAACAAAACCAAAACAAAAAAAAACAAAAAACCCACAGAATATTGGCCACAATTTGTTGTGCTGCTGCTGCTGCTGCTGCGGCTGCTGTTGGTTCTGCTTTTGATGATGGGACGATGATGTAATGGACTCTAGGCCATAAATATGGGCTGTCTAACTGGCTAGAAGCTGCTGCTGCTGCTGCTGCTGCTTTGTGGCCTTTGTGTGTTTCGCACTCGAACCAGAAGAAGGGCCCAACCATTGACTCATTCAGTCGGCCTGCCAAAATGAGCATGAAAACGTGACAGCATAATGGCATCATATAAAAGTCCCATTGATACGCGATAGCCCCACAAACACACACACACACGCACACACACACTCAGCATGGGGAATGATGGAAATGGTAAATGGCATACATAAAAGGCACAAAAGCAGACCAAAAGAGTGGACTCTTTAATCGGAATGTAAGGCAAGACTCAGCTTGGGGCTTGGAGTAGGATTACAGCTCGTTTTGGGGGGAGAGTGCATTAAAGTTGAAGAAAAGTTAAGGTCTGGAGCTGGAACAAGCAATACTCAAGAACAACTTCGAAATTGAAGAACTTGTTTCAAGATCTTACGCAATTATGCCTTCAACAATCCTCCGATAGATTACATTTCATCGAATTCCCGGATAGGATACGCTTTTGTGTGGGAGAAAAGATCCGTATTTGCATCTGAATCTGTATCCCCCCCCCACCGCTCGCATTTGACATTCGGGCCCCCCCACGAGACTAGGGCTTGAAATATAACCCGCAACCGGTTCGATATAAGATTCATAAATAATGGCGCGAAGGCGTCTCGCTGGAGGCCACTCAACTGGCGGGGCGGGCGGTGAGGGAATTACGTCAGATCGATCGATCTGATGCATTTATCCAGTTGGATTGGCATTATATCGCACTCCGCATCACCCCCCCTCTCTCTCTCTCTCTCTCGGATCATTGCGATCGTTTATTGACACGGGACAATTAAATGGGGGAATATTTTAACAGGCAGACGTGTAAAAGTTGAGTAATTTCCCCTATTCTATTCTATTTTACGAGTACTACTACTACTCCCGAGTGCGTATAAATTATCATGGCAAATCAAACGATCGCCAGAGTCTCGTTTAATTAATGGCAATTACGGGTTCGAGTACGGGTACGAGTACGGGTACGGGTACGGGTTGAGCGAAAACTAAGGCAGAACGCACCAGGCGCAACGCCAGTGCCGATATGCATAATACGACGACTATGTCTGCTGCCCTCTTTTGATCGATGTCAATTCGTGAGTCAACCGAAATTCGTGAAGGAGAACCGATTCACAAGTGCAACAAAACGGGGGACGAGGGACGTGGCATGGTATAGGTTGAGCAACCGCTGTAAGTTCCAAAGAGAGAACACAACCGTAACCACCGATAGCGATCAGAGAGAGCACCACACACAGAGGGCTGTTATCAGCCAGCGCTGTGGTTGAGGCTAATAATTGGCTTTTGCTATATCAATCATCGAAATGGGAGCTTGGAATACTCTCCGAGATTAGATTAGTTGATTGAATGGAGCTTTTACGTACCACTAGACCCCAAACCGAAGACAGCATTAACCCTTGGAACCTGCTCGAGCAATGGATTCACAGATTAACCCTACAAAAATCACACACCAAAAAAAAAAATACACGAAAATCAATGCACAGACAATGGCGGGGCGGGTGCGGGTGCGGAGGCGGAGGGGACTGGGGGCTGGCTAAAGTGCATGACAAAACTTTTGAAGGTTAAGAGGGGGCGGGCGGTCGGTCGGTCGGTCGAACGAATCGGTGGGGGCTATCGGCATCGGCCGGTTAATCGAGTGTCGAACGCGTTTTTCAAGTCCATTGAAACGGCTGATGCGATTTCTGACGCTGACGCTCGATGCTGCCGACGCTGACGCCGGCGCTGATGCTGATGACAGTGGGGGCACCACCGTCGTGGTCGTTGTTGCTGTTGTGTCATTTTTGGTGGTCACTTGAGGGGTTCGGGGGGTTCGGTTCGATCGGAATTCAGTTCTGGCTGCTATTTCAATTGGTTTTCATTTATTTCAATAATTTTCGCACACCCGAAACGAGTCGAGCGCGTACCGTTATTTATTTTATGCGTTTGTTTTATTGTGAATATTCTGTGTTTTCATTAATCTCCGTTTTGTTGTATTTTTTTTTAAATTTGTTTTTTTTTGTTTTTTTTTGCGTGCGTGCGGCCCGCCGTTGGCAGCAGAATCGGAAGACTGTCTGTCTGTCGCGACCGCACGCGCACCTTTGCCGCAGCGCAGCGGGCTTTGGGTCTGTGTGCGAGCAAGCGAGCGAACGAGCGAGCGATTGTGTGTGTTAGAAGCAGAGAGCAGTGCGCGAGAGAACCGGGAACCGAGAACCAGCACCAGCACCAGCCCCAGCCAGCCGAGCAAATCAGCTGTCTGCTGGCGCCCCCACGCGCTCTTCTATCCTATCTACCTTGTTCCTTCTCTCTCTCTATCTTCCTCTCTATTGCACGCGCTGTCGTGCACTCTGAATGAAATGAAATTGGTAACGGCAGTTTGCATTTGAGCTTTCATGTGCATTGCGCAAATATGAAGCTCTCCCTCCCGCTCCCGCTGCCATCCCATCCCATCCCATAAATTGTGTTATGCAAACACGCGTCGCTTGGCGCTCGCGTCTGTTGGGTTCTTTTTGCTATGCTTTCTGCTTTCTGCTGGCCGCGAATGCCGAATGACGCAGACAAATGTCCAACCGCTGTCGATGGATGGTCTCTGCAGCGACTGGGCGACAGAGAAACAATGCCGACTAAAGGATACCCTCTGTTCAGATTTCAACAATGATCTAACTCTTCTACCTTCCATCCCATTCGGATCACTATCCATCTATTTATCTCTTTGAAACTCAATAAAACAACAATAAAAACTGTATTTTCGGGGGAGGGGGCATGTCTGAGATACCCTTTGAAATCTACATATTTAGAGAGACGTACCACACAATGTGCGACAATAAAACAGCTGCGCGACTGAGAGCAATATGAAATATTCAAGATGGGAAAGATGGGCAGATGCAGGAGGGGGGCAGGGGGCAGGGGGGAGGTAGGGCACGGGAGCAAAATCGTTCGTCAAATTCTCTGTCTGCTTGCCCCAGGAGGGGGGATTGTGCTTACGTTGTGCCTTTGCCAAGTTCAAAATTATTTAAAACAATTAATATTCATTTTGTTCCGTGTTGTTTTCTGCCGCCTGCCCGTTCTGTTCTGTTCTGTTCTGTTCTGCTCGGTTCTGTTCTGTTCAGTTGTTGCTGCCTTCAATTAGCCTCGCTCGTTCGCTGATGATCATCATCATGCTGTTGAGGTCCATCCTCTGTCTCTCTGCCTCTGTTGCGCGTGCTTGGACGTGCCTCATGCCGCGGCATCTTGATGAAGGTGTCAGAAATTGCAGCCATAAATTAATAAAAACAATCACAAAACGGCAAATGACTCGAAATTTATTCAATTAATCGGACAGCGAAAACCCAAATTTAGACACTTTGAATCTGTCGGCAAAAGCGACAAATCCAAACATGGCCAGGGGCGACTGTACCACGATAATATCTGAATATACTGAATACACTGCCAAAAGGAGCTAAGTCCTTGCAACCAAAATCGTTGTTAGACATTTCCATAGATCGATCGCACCCCTCTCCCAGCTCTCAATCTCTCAGCTCATTTATTATCCATATAAATGTTTAATTGCTTGCTGATTAAGCTCTCAAGCTCTTCAATATATGTAAATCTTGATTAATACGATGTCATTTGTAGAAATATTTCATACAAAAATTTTTCTTAATTCCGTTTTCTTTATACTTTGAGATCCATTATAAAAAACAAAACAGGAAATATAACAAATACTCGTACATTTTGCAGCAGGAAGTCGCTTTCAATTGTTCGATCGGAGCCTGGGCTGTACATATAATTATTTCTAGAAAAATGGTTCCGACTGTGGAGATTTTTATTGATTTTTGCATTGGAGGGGTAGGTAGGAAGTGGGTGGGGGTAGCGGGGGGACAATGGGAGCAGAACAACTCATGGCAAACGCATTAATCTATCAAAGCCACGCTCCATTTACGCGAGAGAGAGAGAGCGAGAGAGAGCAAGCGGGCTGTGGGAGCGGTGGCCCCTCCCTGGCGGCATCTGTATCTGTATCTGTGTCTGTAGTCTATAGTCTGTATGTAAATGTGTGTCACAATTAACAATACAAAATTACGCATTAATCAAGCACAAAGACGAAAACCCATTGACATGTATCAAGCGACTAGAGATGGGGGGTCGTGCTGCTTGTAAAACTCCATTTCGTGCGTGAAAAACACACACAAAAAAGGAGCTACACAACTGTGCCAAAAGGCAGATTAGCAGGAGATGGAGATAGAGATAGAGGAGCAAGTACTCCGATATGATGGTATTAATTTAATTTTAATTTTACAATTTAAGTTTCAATCATTTTGAAATTTTTTTTATTAATTTTTATCACAAATCCTTCCATCAGAACTTGTATTTTTCTACTTCATTGAGACCTCATCCGCTTTTGGGATTTTTCTCTCGGTTGAATTCAACTTGAGAGTGCAAACCGAGTTCTTAACTTAATCCAAAATGAGATTCTTAAACTTCGTGGTCTTAAACTTTGTTGTCGTGTCTTAAAAGCCCGGCCCGCACCCAGCTCTGTTGGCCAGCTTAGTGGCTTAGAAAATATACATTTTAATTAACTTTTTTTTTTTCCTTTTTTTTTCTGCTGTTGTCAATGGCGGATGTGAATGAATGGATAGATGGATAGCTGGATGGCTGGATGGATGGATGGATGAGGAGGATGTAGCGGATTGGGGACTTGGGAAAATGGCCAAAAAGCCCCCGATATGAATCAGCTTCTGACCAAAATGTGAAC
Source organism: Drosophila helvetica (assembly GCA_963969585.1). NCBI lineage: Eukaryota > Metazoa > Arthropoda > Insecta > Diptera > Drosophilidae > Drosophila > Drosophila helvetica. The sequence continues at coordinate 50,696,808 of OZ018401.1, read as the reverse complement.
ACAATTCCCCAATATTGTCGCTGTCCCTCTTGCTCTCTCTCTCTCTCCCTCTCTCTTTGTCTCTTTCTGTCTCCGACACAAGACAAAGCTTTGGCCATAAATTGCAAAGTACCGTTTTGCCCATTTGACGGTGGGGCGGCCACACGGCCAGCATACAAAAACGAGAATCATCGCCCGCTGAGAGAGCGCAGCGCAAGCTTCGTTTTAAAGAGTGTGGGGGAACCGGGAGAAGAACTGGCTCTCCATCTCTCTCTCTCTCTCTCTCTCGCACACTCACTATCTCTCTGTTTCACAGCTGACGATAGCAGCTGGTCAGAGTGTAAGTGTATTGGTGTGTGTGTGTGTGTGTGTGTGTGTGTGTGTGTGTGTGTGTGTGAGTGTGCCAGTGTGCGAGTGAGTGGGGGGTGAGTCATTGTCGGGTGACGACAACTGACATTAATGTTTCGTTGATGAGAAGGTAAGACAAAAAAAGCAGCAGCAAAAAGAGCCAGAAATAATAATAATAATGGAAAGTATTTAAAAGAGTTGGAGGGGGATAGAGAGAGAGAGAGAGAGAGAGAGAGATAGATACTGAAAGACAGGTAGATAGATGGCGGATGATGATGGGCCATAACATGCGGCTAAATGGATTAAAAAGCAACAGACAGACAAAAGACAGATACAGAGAGAGAGGGAGAGGGAGAGAGTGACGAAAGCTCAGCAAATGAGCCGCAGCCGGAACTCCAGACTGCAGCAGTCTCAAGGTAAAACATTTTACGAGCTCTGTATTATTTTTTTGCATTGCGGGTGAAATTAAAAAACAAAAACGATCAAAAAATACATAATTTCTTCTCCTTTCGTCCCACTGTGCACGGTAGCCATTGCTTCATCGCTTTCCCACCTGCAATCTGAGCAATTATACTGAAAATCGGTTCAAGTCGTTTGTCGCTCATTGTCATCTTTGTTCTTTTTTTTCCATCACTTTTTTTGGCATCACTTTTGGCCGTCTTGCGGTTCTTGGAAATAGAAATTTCCGCTGACCTTTGCTCGTTTGGCATTGCCATCCCGCTGCTGTGGGGAGTCGAGTCGTGTCGAGTCGTCTCGAGTCGTGTTCCAAATCTTCAGCCGGATGGCTAATGGACAAATAATTACAGCCAGGCACAGCAACAACCATCTGCTGAGGCTGAGGCAGAGGGAGATCTAACGTTCTACGATGTCAGCCCAGCTACCGCTACCGTTGCACAATTGTGTCTCCGTTCAGTTGACCGGGGTCGTGGGTCGCTGCTGACTGCTGCTTGGCTCCACGGCAATTGTTTCTCTTTTCCATATTTAATTGCTGCCATCCGAAGATCTTTAAAGCTCTCTGGGCTATGTGTCTGGTGCTCTCGATTCGCCATCCCGTTAGATCTTAGATGGTGGGATATGCGAGAGCTTCTGGGTGGCAGATCAGCGGTCGGCAAGGCTCTACCTTATGTGCATAGGAAAGTGCGCTGCCTGCTCTCGACGCACAAAACATCCCCCCCCCCCCTATGGTAGCCTTAGAACACTAAAGGAGACTAAAGATCGATCTCTAATAGCTGGAAGTCTATGGGAAAACTCATCTCTCAGAAATCTAGGAAGCTACAAATTTCCAGAAACTGTTCTTTAGATCTTTTGTAAACAGATCTCAAAGAATGTCATATCTATAGTTCGAAGAATCAAGCAACGATCCTACATTTTCCAACATACATCCCATAATAAACTTTCCCCTTTTCTTTCCAGATTTTCGAAATGCCAAGATATGATACGATACTATTTTCCTGACTTTTTTCCGCTTGTTATTCCAGTGAGACAATCATTTGAGTACTTAGTAGACACAGGAAATATTTGCTAATTCTAATTCTTGAGGTCTCTTTCTCTCTTGGCTAATTACTCGGTTCTCCATCGCTGGCTCTGGCTCTGGCCATCAGTCAGCGGGCAAAGGAAGCGTAATGAACTCGTACTCGTGTACCTTGATACGCCTTCTGGCTCTACTAATTCGAGCGTAATCTGGAAACGCTTTGTGTCCAACAGCTGTTCTTCGGGCTGAGCCACCGCCAGCAACCAGTAACCAGTCACCAGTTACCAGTCATTAAGTGGTCCAGTGCGTGCAGACACTGGGAGTGGAGTGTCAATGAACGCTGGCTGATGCCCGATGCCCGATGCCCGATGCCTGAGGCCAGGGGCCATGGGCTTGGGGCCAGGGGTCGCCGGAGCACCTGTTCTCGTTTTGAATATGAGCCGCCCCAAGGCTCCACCACCAGCCGCACCAGCACCAGAACCAGCACCAGCGAAACAGCTGTGACAGCTGGCGAGAGGCAGCAGGTTAGTGGCCAGATGATTAGCCGTCAAATGCTTAATGGATCGAGTGGAATATGTTTCACCAGAGAGCTATGGATACTTCTGCCATATCTGGCATTTGGATCAGTGCAAATCTCTGGCAAAAGTTGATTGCTCGTAAAGCAGCAGCAGCAGCAGCAGCAGGGAAATTATGCGATGCGATGCGATGCGGGAGAGAAAGACCCATAAAAGTCCGGCAAAAAATTGGAACAGGAAATTAAAACGTTAGCTACCAGCTGAAGCAGAAACAGAAACAGAAAACGGTAACAGTACGGGGTAACAGAGACTGGAGACTCGGAGGGACTGGGGACTGGGGCCATATGATAAGAGACCCAAAGTCGAACCATGTGGAGCGAAAAACCCAACGAGGCAGAGTGGTTGGATGGACTGACGGGCAGGGGAAAGCAAAAGCAAAAAGGGCACAACAGCTGAAGTTGAAGGAAAGCAGGAGGCAGGAGGCAGGGGCAGATTAACAGCGCTGAGACATGGAGCAGAAAGAGGAAAAAAGTGCAAGTAACATGTGTTACACTGTACTGAGCACGACTGTACCGCCCATAAGCCATTTGTACCAGTAGCATTTGGTCCACAGAGTGGTTGGAGGAGCTTTCTTTTCAGCAAAGATATCGATTCAACTAGCTGACAATCGATTTTCCCCCAATTGCAGCTTTTCGTCTGTTTCAGTGTGGCCAAAGGCTGCTATGACGAATGCTGGCCAGTGATTAGCATATCTTGGCTCTTTTGCTGGACTTTCGATATGGCAATTTGCTAACAACAAATCCTAAAGTGTTAACGAGGCCGATTGAGAAGAGCTCTTTGTGTTGTGTGTGTGTGTGTGTGCGTGTGTGGCTGTCTTTCATGGCTGAGAGAGCACGAGAGTTCAATTAGCTACCAAAAGTACAGTTGGCCACAAAAGTTAACATTTCAAGACAATATTACTCATTTATGAAGCGATCTCTCAGAGATATCCGAGGGATTTATTTTTGTTAATTTCGGTATTTGTTTACAAACCAAAGCAAATCAGACAATACACAACTTTTGAACATTATTATGCAAATTTCTTCATTCTCCTCGACTTTTGGTGGCTTCTTAGTGTGCCATTGACACTCGTTGGGTTTGTCTGCTGTGCGTGTGTGTGTGTGTGTGTGTGTGTGTGCCTGACAGGTTTATCATCATAATCATCATCATTTTATAATGCGCGCTGCTAGGGCGACTCTTCCTGCTGCCTCTGCTGCCACTGCTGCTGCTACTCGCATAACAAATGACTGTTGTTGTGCGGTTGGGTTCCTCTTCTTCGACTTCTTCTACTGCCCCGACAGACGTACTGTTAGTCATTGTTTCGAGTGGCACACATGAGCACCCCCCACCCCCACACCCACTCCCACCCCCACTCGGTGGTTGCGACTGCGACTGTGTGTGTGTGCTGCATGCACAAAGGCGACCCCCAAACAACAGAACAAGTTGTGTTACTCACACTCCCACTCCCACTCGCAGGCACTGGCACAGTCAGAACTTGGCGACGTGCCTCTCTGTTTCCCTCGCTTTTCATGGCAGGTACTCGTGGTCCCTGGGAGGGCAAGGGTATGCTGCTCGTATTGCTCGGGGCATCATCTCTAAGCAAACTTACAGTTATGGGAATGATATTGTCCGAGTTCTGAATAGAGCCATTCATCTACCAAGCCACTTGTAATCGTAACAATCGATTTATTATCACATTGGGAATAAGGAGAGCAAAGAAAGTCCTAGTAGACAGTGTGGCCAGCTGCACCGAAGAATTCCGCTGTGGCAGTGCTACCCATTAGTTGAAAGGAGAGTACTCCTGGGCAGCACGCCACTGCCATTGCCATCGGTTTCCAGTTCATTGCCAGTAACAGGGGCAGGCAAAGGGTATCCCAATGGTCGCAATGTCGCCCACAGTGCACAGTTCTTTACTTGCTGCTCCCCTCCCTTCTTTGCCTTCATCTTCGTCTAGTATTTATGCATGTTCATGCAAGTCAATATTTGGTTTCCTAACTAATTATCAGTTCAGCGCACTCTGTGACTCAGGCGGAGGGGCAGCGCGATAGAGGCAGATGAGTGGTGTCAACGCTTTTGCGGTCGCCTCACCTCGCCACTAATTCGGAGAGTTCATTTAACTCTGGTGCTGGTGCTGGTGCTGCTGATGCCCAAACAAAGCCCAAATCATATACATTGTACATACATACATACATACATACATATGTATGTATAAATATAGCTGTTGCGGGGATGAGATGATGGATCTCGGTTAAATTTGGACCAAAAGCAAATAAGGAAGTTCTCATCCTCCACCCTGCCCGCCTGCCGGCCTGCGACGACAGTGCCTGCTAACAGTATGCCGCCAACAGAGTGCTGCTGTTATCGCAGTAGGTGTGACCTCCAAAACGCATTTTGTTGTGGGACCTTTAGGCCTACTATACATATGCATAAATTTACCCACTGGGTTGGCTTCGGTTTGCCTTTGTTTCAGTTTCTGTATTTCTGTATTTCTGTTGTCTGTTGTCTGTTGTCTGCTTCTATTTTCTGTTTCTTTTTCTTCCACTTTTGTGATATTTTAATTGCCGCTCGAACCTTGAATTCGCGCTCGCACTCGCACTCGCACCTCAAACAGCGTGCCTTTGGTGGTCAAAAACTAAAACTCCACACAAAAGCCCAACACCCCCCACCACTTGCTTCCCTCTTGCTTGAGAAATGTGTTCGTAATTAAAGCCATAAAAAGTGAGCAAATACCTACAAATGTACATTTATCTGGGGTGCCCTGTGCTCCGTGCTCCGTGCTCTGTATTTTTGTGGGTTCTTTTATATTTCAGTCTTTCGCCTCCTTGGTTCGACCTTTGACTGCCGATTGCGACTGTGGTTTTTTTCTTCATTTTTTCATATTTTCCATAATGCAGACACATTATCATTATTATTAGACTTTTGTGCAATTCTCAGGCCAATCTCCGCCACGACCTTAGAAAGTTGATCTCACTATATGTAGTAGTAGTTAATAGGAATGTTTCGGCATCATAATTGGGCTAATGTCCCTTTTTTTTCGTCACTGGGAAATATTCTTTTTCTTTCCGTGTGGAAATAATGCTAATAATACTGTATTTCGTTAAATCTCAATAGACAACTTCTGTTCTATTTACACTTTTAAAGTTAAGATCACTATGATCTTTGAGTACAGTACGTTGTAATTGTCTGGTTTGAACAGTTGACAAGGTCTCTTGAGTATAGACCTACAAACAAGTTGTTTGTTGGAAACTAAAACGAAACCCAGAAGTAAATACCCATCTAATCTGTCTGTTTATAAAGTCTTCAAGCGTAAATACATTAGTTATGATGATAAAAAGAGAACCCGTAATCTTGAAAGTAAACTAAAATGGAAAAGCCTCTACTGTGTTCAATTTCGGAACGTTTTTCCACACCAAAGATATACTCTAGTTATCAGAACTTATTTTCTTTTGTGGCTTTGCATCAGTTTTACAAAGAGTCAGGGTAATGGGAGTTGAGGAATTAGTCACCACTATAACGATGACTGGAATCCCCACATTGATCCATCCTTCTCTTTGCTGGGCTACTCACTATCCTTATAAGCTATTGTACACTATATGATATTTTCAATGTAGTCATTTTGGGGTTTTTCAAAAGGCAACTTACGCAACGAGGCCGCCGAGAAAGGCCACTGGACCGCCGCCTATGAGGCGGATCTTGCGGTGACAGGAATCGAAGAGCGAGGTTCGGGTGGGCGCCTGCGAAGTGGGTGACATGATCGATGTGGGGCCACTGCTGCTGCTGATGCTGATGCTGTTGTTGCTGCTGCTTCCTACTACCCTGTTAATGAGCAGCTGTTGCTGTTGTTGCTGCTGTTGTTGCTGCTGTTGTTGCTGCTTTTGCTGCTGCTGGGTTGTTGTTGCTTTCCACGATGTTGTTTGCTGTTGGTCGTTGGTTTTGCAATTGTAATTACTTAGGTAGTTGTTGTTGTTGCCACTTGTGTCTCTATAAGGCGTGTTGTTATGATGGTTAATGCAACTGTTTGAGAGACTGCTGCCACTGCTGATGCTGCGACAACTGTCGTCGTCGTCTGTTGATGTTGCCGCTGTTGCTGCTGCTGTTGCTGTTGCGGCTGCTGCTGCTGCTACTGGTGATGTGGCTGTTGTGGCAACTATCGTCGTCGCTGTCTTTGGCTTCTTGTGGCGCCTTAGGGCTGCGGCTAGATTGTAGCTGCAGGACTCCTTCTTCTTCTTGCTCTTCAGCGGCAATGTCTCCTCTCCGCCGGCTATTGTCGCCGCCAGCAACAGAAGACACTTGTCGCTCGAATGTGGCTGGGGTGCCTGTTGCTGCTGCTGCTGCTGATGCTGATGATGCTGGAAATAATATTCTGCTTCTGCCTCTGCCTCTGCCTCTCCGTGTGGCGATGTCAGCTGCCGTTGGAGCTTTTGCTGCTGCTGCCTGAGCTTTTGCAACAGAGATGTCTTGCTGCGATGCTGCTGCTGCTGCTGCTGCTTTCCACTCGCTGCCGCTGCCGCTGCTGCCGCTGTAGCTGTCGCTGTTGCCGTCGTTGTTGGGGTTTTCGTTCCGAAGCCGAGTTCCACGATGTGCTGTGTGGGCGCTCTCAACATCATTCACTGTCACTTTTCTCCTTTACTGATTTTCTGTTTTACTCGTTGTCTCTTCTTTTCTGTTTCTTTTTTACCACTGCTTATCCTCTGCTTTTCTCTACTTTTCGTTTTTGTCACTGTTTTTGTTTGTTTGTTGTTGTTGCTGTTGTTGTTGTTGCGATTAACTTACTTTTGCACACATTTAAATTTTATTCAATTTGTTTTTGTGTTTCTTTTTCAAGCTCTAAACTTTCTTCTAAGCAAAAATACAAAAAATACAAAAAATAAAACATAAAAACATGGGATTTAATCATTTGGCGAACTTCAACTTTCAACTTTGTTTCGCGGATTCCCTTTTGCGTGTTTTTCGCCATTCAAAACTTCTCGAGCGTCGCCTGCGTGTGTGTGTGTGTGTGTGTGTGTGCGAGAGTGTGTGTCATTCAAATTTTTCCACATGTGAGTGCCAAACGTTAGCGAAACCCCCGCACCCCGCCAGAAGAATGGCACAGTGGGACGCGGTTCGACGAATTATAAACAACAAAAAGTTAAAATTTTACATGAAGTGAAAAGAGTTTTAAATGAAAATACATATGGGGAAATAGAGAATTTTTCCAAAATATTTCATGGAATGATGAATATATTTTCACTTAGAGAGACATTCACGAATTGAAAATACCAATTCCAAATTATATTCGGTATCCAATGCACCAAATTGTCTTCCTAGGATCTTTCAAGGATCTTTCACTCAGAGAATTCGAATTGTATTTATTATAGATTCTTTAAACAAAGTTAGAGCCCAAGCCAAAGCCTAATTTCACTCAGGGGAAGATTTGCTTCTGTTGTAAAAGTTTCCCATAAGAAAAAGGACTTCTTCGAATAAATTAACATTCATATGAACAATCGAAACCAATCGAAATGGATGAATGTAATCGATAACTCAATAATTGTATCGTGAAGTGAAGTTTCCCATAACTTTAGAAATTTTAATTGAGGAAAAAAGCCAAACAAAAACACAAGTTGAAAACAATCTCAAATTGCTTGAGAATATTTGAAAATTAATAAAAATTTGTATTGGTTCGGCATAGAAAATCAGTAGATGCAATTTCTATATTCGACAGCTACACCAAAGATCTTACTCTCCAAAAGATTTCCACCCCGACTGTAGGATGGCATATCGAAACCGATGGCTATAAATAAGATATTGCTATATTTAAAGATTCCACGCAAGTTTGACGAAAGCGCTAATCCACAAAATAGTCCCCCCCCCCCCCAATCACCTACCCCTACCCACCAATCCAATCCGTCCGTATGTTCTGGACAAGTTTTGTAATAAATTCTGTTCGTAATACTAATTTGTGTGAATCCCATTCGTAATCTCCCGCATACATATGTATGTATGTATGAATGTATGTACGGATGTGTGTAGTACACTCGTCAATGTGAACCACAGTGCACCATGTGCTTTCCTGATTTTACATATACTCGGATTTATTATTTAGTTTAGTTTTTATATATGTATGTATGTATGTATGTATATTTTACATACGAATGTGCTCGAAATATACATCTCTCATGTGTATTTCTATGCGTACATATATTTGTCGTTAGAAAACGCGGATCGCGTGAGCCAAAAGCAAAGAGCGAGCGAGCCAGAGAGGGGGGGAGGGAGGGAGGCCCCATTTGGCAATATGAGTGAGTAGGCGCGTGCGAGGGATGGGGCGATGGTTGTGCCTCCAAATCCGCTTATATGTTAATTAGATTTACTACAAAAATACAGAGAAGTGAATTATAAGTTTCTTCTTATTTGTGTTTGAACTTTTTACAGAGAGCTTCGTTTTTTGTTTGCTGTTGCTGTTGCTGCTGCTGCTGCTAATTCCCCCACTGAAGCGCGTTAATTCATGCAAATACTCATACATATGCGTTAAGGCCAAGTTTAAAGCATTAATTGTAAAGGCTGGCAGCAGCAGCACATAAGAAATGGTATGATAATGTGCTGGGCTGTGCTGGGCTGTGCTGTTCCTTTTCTTGCTTCAAAGAAGAAAAAGAAAGTAAAAGGCGTCGTCATCCAAATGCTTACGCAATCTCCAGTCAAGGCGCAGAAAAAACGGCAAAAAAAACAGCGAAACGACACGACAAAGCAAAATTAAAACACATCATTAAAGAAGGGCAAGAAGGCAGAAGGCAGAAGGCAGGGGTCCAAGAAATGGGCAGGTCCCCACAGCTCGCTCTTCTTTGGGGGGCAACAGAGAGCGAGAGAGCGGGAGAGCGGGAGAGCGGGAGAGGAGAGGAGGCCACACTCTGTTGGCATTATGATATTGAGTGCAGCAGGAGTCGCCACCAGTTGGGACCGGGGGACATCCGGATAACCTTCACCCAAATACCCGCCCCGCCCCGCCCCGCCATACACCAGAGTGTCGTATGGCACGAGTACGTATAAGAATACGAATACGATTACGAGGTATTTAATGGATCGGTCCATCCACTCAAAAGTGAAGGGACCCGCCTGGCCTGGCCCAGAAATAGCTCAAGTAAATAGGGAAAATGTGCACTGGGGAACTGCAATCAGAAATGATGGAAACTAAGACGAATCTAACGCATAAAACCCCACTCCGAATGAGCTTTAAACAGCCGCAGATTGGCGTGGTAGCATTCTTGGAACAAATCTGCTCTTTAAAAGGCAAAGCAAATTTCAGCAAATGCCTGGGAACTCGAATGATAAAAGCCACGCCGGAAGCTTCTGGTTTAATGTCCAACATCAGTAAGCCCCTTCGTAAGCTCTGGAGATTACAGTATCACTCGGCAAAATATGACACATGGCTTTCGTTTTTTTCTTTCTTTTTTTTGCATATGCAACAGAATTTCCCGGCACATGCCATATGCGAGAAAAAGCTTATCTGCTGCCGCCTCCCGCATGGACCATCGGACCACCGCACAACGTGCCTGATGTGCGGTGTGGATTCAGTGATTCAGTGATTCAGTGATTCAATGATTCAGTGGCACTGGCAGTGGCAGTGGCAGTGGCAGTGGCAAGCTCTCTGGGGCACGAGACAAGCCAGGCTGGGCTGAAAGCTATCTCTGGCAGCGGTACAGCAGTATAGCATTACGGAAAAGTAAAAGAAAAAGGTGTGAAAAATAGAATGGCCTCACAGTTTTGACACTTTGTAACTTTCACAACAGACGGGCCCGTGCCGTGCCGTGCCGTACCGTACCAGAGATTGAATTGTATCTGGGGGCTGGGGGCTGTGGGCTGGGATGGAGTTGGGTGGAGTTTTGCCAGAAAATTGAAAGTGTGCTATGTCTGAGGGATCATTTGGAGATCATAAAACACTTCTAAAACTTTCTACCGAAGCCACTCTTAATTTGCGAACTACATGCCATGCAATTCTCAGACAATTCTCAAGTGATCTGCCAGTCACGTCGTTAGAATTAAGTCACTCCGGCAACCATGAACGTTTCCAAGGAAAGAAAGAAAAACGGAGAAAGAGACTCCAAGCCATGAAGCCTCTGATCCATGATAATGATGATGATGACACTGTGCATTTTCGGGGAGCAGAAAGCCATAGTTTCTATGCTTGAAAATGGGGCGGGTGTGCGCCACACGCTTCGAGAATTTTTAAAATGAAAGTTCGTGCCTCTTCCACGGTTGACAAAGCATGCGGAAATCTCGAGAAATATAAATCGCTTAAGAGCAAAAAATAAAAGCAAAGAAACCCACCCAGCCCCAGCCCCAGTCCCCAGTCTGTGTAAAAGTCTAGCCAAGAAGAAATAAGAAAAAAGAAAAAAGAAATAATTATATTTATTTTAATGTGTTTTCTTTTTCTTTTCTTTACTCAGGCGGCTGCTGCTGCTGCTGGCTGCCTTTTCCTCTGTTTTCCGTGTTTATCCACAAAGCAGCTGTCGTTTTCCACAGCCCGGCATTACTGTGAATTTTCAATTAAGCCAAGCCAAGCTGCCTTCCCGTAAGCCGCCTGCCCGTCGGCCTGGCCAACAGTTCTCTCCATTCCTTTTCCATGTGGCTGCGGAAAAATGATGAAAGCTTTCTCTATCTGTACCCTATCTGTACCCTATCCGCCAGTATCCCCCTTCCCTTCCCTTTCGACGCTTCAACGCTCCTCCTCGCTGTGGGCAACTGTTTTGGGGAAGAAAGGGAAGGGCCAGAAGTGTCATGGAGTGGCAAGGTTATGCGTTGTGCATAAGCAATTAGCTTTGCGGTTTCCACTACTCGGATGATGTACTCCGTACAAGCCCCGCTTTGGGGTCACACACACACACACACACACACACACACAGACACTCACACACCGAGAAGCACTTCAGACCGTGTGTAGAAATGGAAATTGATTTGGCGGAACTCCCAGTTCTCTCAGTTGTACGATCATTACACAAAAGAGAGAACATGAACATCCATTACTGATCTGATCTGATCTGATCCGATCCGTCTTGGAAATCCAGAACTGGAACTTATTTCAAAATGGAACTGGTTCACAAATGATCTAGTTTTTGTGGGTTAACCAAAGCTAACACTAATGTAAAGTGTACACGTGAAATTATCACATCTGAAGGTGACTGTAAATAGGTGCGATTAAATCTTCCAACAATTCCCATATGGTCTAGTTACTTGGATATCAAATCAGAGAGTCAATCATTACTCCAATGAAATCTACGGATCACATATATATATTTCCTCGCTGCCTGGCAGCAGATCAGGCAATTAGCCAAGCCCCCGTTCCCAAGGGCTCGACCCCACACACCAGTATCAGCTCCAGCTCCAGCTCCAGCACCAGCACCAGATGATAGATCGACGGCCTATAAATGTACTTGAAAACGTTCGAAGCGGTGCGTTCAGCGATTGCAGCAATTTTCACACTCCGAAGGCCGCACACAATTGACTGATTGAACGCTGGATCGGTGGATGGTTGGATGGATGGATGGAACGAGTACATATGCAAATGGGAGTGCATCTAAGAGACAAAAGAAAAAAACGGAAAGCCAATCCATGGATCGATCTCTGGGGATCTACGTGCTGTGTTCGCTGGTTCGTTCGAACGTTTCAATCCGCGGCTATGGCTTTGGCTTTGGCTATGGCTGTGGCTGTCATTTAAACCGAAGCGAAACCTGAGCGATTGCAGAGCCCGCGATGTTCTCACGGCGAGTTACACAAAACGCCGCACATCACGTTTCCAGCATTAATGGGAATGTCTTTCTGTCTGTCCGTCCGTCCGTCCGTCCGTCTGACTGTCTGGCTATTGCTCCACTCCAATCCAATCTCCACTGTACTGTACTCCACCCTCCTCCTCCCCATACTCCAAAGTGTACTCTTCTCTCTCGCTCTCTCTGTCTACTCCAATCCATTCCCTCGGTTCCATTCACGACGGCGCTCGCTTCGCTCAGCTCAGCTCAGCGCAGCTCTCAGGCTTCGCCATAAACTTGTGTAGAGCCCGAAACGTGAGAGAAATAAGAAAGGAAAAAAATGAATAAAACAAAATAAAATACAAGTAAAGAAGACACTCTGCAGAAATTACCAAAAAGAGAAGAGAAACAATAAAAATAAATACTCGCAGACCCAATTAAATCGTGTAAAAAACAAAACACAATCCCAAAGCGGGGACTGTGCTACGGGTATACCCTGTAGATGTATGTAAGTTGCGCTAATTAAGCAAATTAGTAAAAAAAAGAAAAACAAAAACAAAATGGAAATGGAAATGGAAAACAAACAAAAAATGAGAAACAATATGCGCTGCGGTCAGCGGCGTCGCATCCGCGTCTCGTCTGCCTCTCTACCCCACTTTGGTGGGGTCTATATCTATATCTTCTCTGGGGCGCATTGTCAACATTTTGACCCATAAAATTTCCCACCAAAATTATAGTAATTTTCGCCAACTCAATTTGATGAACGAAAACGAAACGAAAAACAACACGAGGGAAAACCAGGAGATAGATAGATACTCGTAAAATTATAGGAAAAGTGGACGACGCGGCGGCACGGCGGCACGGCGGACCCAGAGGCGGACGCTGTGTGTCTGTGGGAGTCTCGCGCGATTGCAAAAGTAGCCGAAAATTGTTTCTTGCAGAGAGGAAAATGGAGGAAAGACCAAGGCAATTTTCACTATCCAGTTACCGGGGCTTCTTTCTGGGCTGGTTGAAGATGCCGCCGCAGAGCATAGCAAAAGCATCGGGCACAACCGCATAATTACGATGTAGATGTAGAGGGGGGAGGGGGCAGGGGGCAGGGGTAGGGGCTCCTCCGCGGATCACAGCTGCCGCCGGGCCGGCATTGACGTCGCTTCGGTGGGCGGTGAAAAGAGGGCGGCCGCAGCAGCAGCAGCAACAGCAGCAACAACGCACAGTGTATGGAGCGGGAGCGGGGGCGAGGTCGGTGCACGCAATCTGGCAAGATCAGCAGGGAGGAATACATTATGTTTTATGGCTGATCAGATCAACCCATCAAATGTTTCCTTCATAAAACATTTCTCTCTCTCGCTAATCAGAAATGCACAAAATGTAGTTGCCATAAGGAAATCAATAAGTCAGGCGCAACATTTTCCCTGCCACAGTGCGGCAAGGCAGTGCCGCCACAATGTTGTGGGGGGGTGAAGCAGCCAAACCAAAGCAAAGTCTGCCCCACACACGGCCACTGCTAACCGTGCAACATCATCTCGAGTGTCTGTCTGTCTGTCCCATGAAAGAAGTGTGTGGTGTGTGTGGGGGTGGGGGGGAGGGGGGGGGCCTGGGATTGCAACATGAATACATCTCTATCCACTGCTCTGCCGCTGCCTCCGCCTCTGTCTCTGCCTCTGCCTCGCAGAGACAAATCTGTCTTAGCCACACATGACCAACAATTATTTAAGAAGCCTGCGAACATGTGCGATTAGATCTCTTTGCAACTTTTTCCTTCTTCTGCATACGCGAGCGGGGCAATTAGCGGCAGTTGCAAAGGTGAAAGAGGCAGACACAGACAGAGACGGAGACAGAGAGACATTCTGCGACTCTGACGGAAAACATTTTGCGAATTTCGAATAAAATATGAGGTTTATTTTAAGATACGTTTTGTGGCAGCAGCGAAAGAAGAAAGCAAAGCAGCAGCAGCAGCAGCAGCAGCAGCAGCAGCAGAGTGATGGCCAACCCATGGATGGCCTATTGCCGACAGCTGAATAATAAATTTAGCGCACAGGTCTTCGATTTTTCTGTTCGCTTTTCGCTTTTAGCTTTTCCCCAGCCAAACAGCTGACATTGACACTTTTCGTGCGGCAGAAAAATCGTTTAAGGTTATTTATAAAACACGGGAATATCGAAAACATGCACAAAACCACAAACAAAATAAGGAAAGAAAAGGAAAACGCACAGGGAAAATGGTTGGGAAAAGTATGTGCAAAAAATGCCGCAGTCACGAGCGAAGAGATTTACATTTTTATATGGCAATCTGCATATAATATATAATGGTCCCACCAACTACCCGTACAACTCTATTCCGAAATAAAAGCCACTCCGATTTCCGTGTCGCTATCGTCGACACTTAACCTTCAACTCGCATTGAGGCCCCGTGTCCCCGTCGCCCGCCATTCGATGGGGTTCGGTTCGGTTCTCTATTGTCTCCATCTCCATTCCATCTTCGTCTCCATCTCCGTCTGCAGAGCCCCTCTCGCCCGCCCACCCACAAAACAGCACCGCGTACACGGGCGCAGGCAGGGGGGCATAAATCACAAAATTTATGAAGTGATTCTAGCAACGCGTCGCCGAGTGTTTGTTTGTTGGGTTTCCGAATTGGAATTGGAATTGGATTCGGAATTGGCATTGCTCGCGTTTTGAATGGACTGCCTTAATTGTTGCCGAATATTGTAGGGGATGGGGGGAGGGCGTAAGCACCGTTAAAGGTCAAACGAGCATTTGGCAAAAGCTACAGAAGAGAGCGATGGAGAGGTAGAGGGTAGAGGATAGAGAGACCAAAACTCGAAAAAGAAACCGAAACCGAAAACGGGCAAAGTCACTCCCTCCTCCTGGCCATCCCCTCCCCCTCCCCATCCCCCTATCCATAGCCATAGAAAAGCTGTAGAATTATGAGCATCAAAGAAATAAAGAGAGAGAGACAAGCAGCAAAAAAAAAGACGAAGAAAAAAAATACAACAACGTATAAAACGAGTTTCACAACATCAACTGTCGAGAGCAGGAAACCTTGCTGCTGCTGCCGCTGCTGCCGCTGCTGCTTGTGGCTGTGGTTACCTCTGCCTCTGTGCTGCTCTGCGTCCGCCGGGTTGACGCTGACGCTGATGGTGACGTGAGCCGTGGAGAGCATACAGAGCAAGATGCGAGATGCGAGATGCCAGATCCGAGATGCACATGCAACGCGCGAGGTGACATGCTATACATAGATAAGTGCCTCTACATGTATGCGGCTGTGGCATACGACGAGTGGCTTGTATGTACGTATACAATATACAGACATACAGACAGACAGACATATATGCTATAACGGTTCACGGCAAACGGGGCGCATCAATCGAAGGCGGAGATGTTTTTCGGTTCGCCGTTTGGTCACTCGGTCGACGCTGAGCCAACACAACAGCTCAAAAGATAACCCACTTTTCAGATAACTGTGAATATCCTTTTGGGGCAGACACACACACACACACACACACACACCGCACTAGTTGTTGAGATGTGGAACCAACTGTTTCTGTTGTTCCATCGATTAGTCTATGCATCGGAGTATAATCTGTGTGTTTTCCCAGGTGAAACAGTAGGAAAAACGAAGCGAAAGTACTGGGAAAACACCTCGATTTAGTGGATATCTAGTTTGCCTTCGAAAGTGTTTGTTGTTCAATGAATATTCAATATTAAGACTACTCTTTAGAAGCCTCTTTTGGCCAGTTAAGAGATTCGCCAGGCCAGAAGGCATTCCACTCTTCTTTCAAGAATTTTGTTCAGTAGCAGTCTATAAGAACCCCCAAATGAAGAGAAAATCACACCATCTTTTACTATTTCTAAGCAGAAACCTCCAATGGCCCCAGTTGAACTCTAAAGAACTTCCAATAAACTCTATTTCCCTTCCAGAAATACCATATATTACAGATGTAATAGGATGAACACCTATTTCATAATATGGGGACAAACCCCAATCAATAAACTTAGCAAACAAATTGACTTTCCCTTGAATATTCGCATACGCTTTCCAGGGACTGGGATATTTCCCGTTGATTAGTTCCTAGCGCTTCATGGAAATTCCCAACGAAGTCCGACTAATTTGCAAATAAAAACCAAACTTTTAGCATGACTAAAACACACAAAAATCGATACAAAAAAAATGCCCTAACGCGACCGGAATAAGCTGTGGCGGGGGGGTTAAGGGTAACCGGGGGAATGCGGTGGGTGTGAGAAGTAGCATGCGGGCGGCCCTGGGGTCAAACCGAACCGAAGCAAACCACTCGTCAAGTGTGTGCCCCTGCACCATGTGCCCTGTGCCGGTGGACGTTGTGCTCACGTAGGCGTTAACGGGGTTGACAACTGCAGCAGAAAAAAAGGGGGAAGGAAAGAGGCAGGGGCAACGGCAGCGGCAACGGCAGGGGCAGGAACACCTGACAATGCAGCGGCATGGGGAGTTCGGGGGATGGCCCAGACAGGAAGCCTCTCAGGAAGGAAGTTCCTGCCGCTGCGGCAAAGGAAGTGGTTAAAACAATATGGGGAAGAAAAGAAGAAAAAAGTAGTGGTGGTGGTGGTTCGGTTCGGTTTGGTTCGGTTTGGTTCGGATCGGATCGGATCGGATCCGATGGTGCGGTGCGATGGTGGCAGCAGCAACACCACTCGTGAATGTACCGTAACAGTTGTTGCAGTTGCTGTTGCCTGCTTGCTTCTGCTGCTGCTGCTGCTGTTTCTGTTTCTGCTGTTGTTGGTGTGCCAATTCTAGGCGCTGCATTGGCAACAGTCGCGCTTCGCCGGTTTTGCAACTGAACTCAGGCTGCCGTCTGCCGTCTGCCACCGCTGCCACCACTGCCGCTGCTGCTGCTGCTGCTGCATTGCGCGTAATCAGTGAAGCAACAAACCGTGGCAGCAACTACAACAAGCACAGCAATAGTTGCAGAAGAGCTCTGGCTAAAACGCTTTGTGTTTGGCGAGGAAAAACTTGTATGCCGTTTGGCAGTGGAATGACACAGTTTCATACGAGAGGAGAGGCACACACACAGACACACACATCCGCACACACACTCTGCGTCTGGCTCGAGACTCTAGAGGAGTCACAGACACTCACACACACAAAAAATAGAGTCTTTGCTTACTTTGTGCCTTTTCAGGACTCGCGCAATTGAATTGCATTTGCAATTGCGTTTGATTGTATTTGCACTTTTGCATAGCATTTCACACAGAGAGGGTCGATGTCGATGCCGATGCTGCTGCGGCACGAATATCGAGCGGCGGTGCCTCCAATAACAATGTAAAAAAAAAAAAAACGAGACGACGACCTACGACCGCTGCTGCTCTTACTGACCGAATCGAATCGAACCGAACCGACCACGGCAAAGGAAATTTTTACAATGAGAGCCAGCCCCAAATGAGCCCCGCCGTTTGTCTTTCACTGCTCTGCTGCTGCCTGCCTGCTGCTGCTGCTGGCTCACACATACACACACTACCACGGACAGAAGCTGGCTGGTAACGAAAGCAGAGCACACAGCAGAGATGACGATGATGGTGCTGCGATAGTAAGAGAGAGAGAGAGAGAGCACAATTGAGTGTGTGTTTTGCATACAAATATATATACGCTTCTGTGTGCGTGTGCTTTGACGACCACTTGTTTGACAGGTCTCTCTCTCTCTCTCTCTGTCTCTCTTTCTGTCTGCCTCTCCCGCTCTTTCGCACTGTTTTGTGCTCTCTCCGCATCAGCTGTGTGTGTGATGCTCAGCAGCTGACGGCGTGCAGCGTTGCCAGACGGCAAAGAGCGGACATCGCTGCGCAAATAGCAGTAGAATCCACTACGTTTCTGCCCAAATGGGAATGGGGAGTGAAAAAGGATTGGGTAATTTATATGCAATAAATATATAGCACAGGGATTACCTTTCGTTTGAGTTAAACTTAATTTCCGTAAAAGATATGGTTTTACTCACCTGAAAGAAAAGAGAAAGGATAGATGGTTAGAAAATAAGTTGCAATTAATTAAACCCAAAAGGCGAGACCTTTCATCCTTATCAATGGATGTTGGCCCCAAAACCCGCATGACATTCTATCCCATCCCCGGCCTCCCTGAGGTACAATTATCACGCTCTTTGGGTTCTCCACCATTCATGAGGAGGAAACAGAGTAAGAAATCAAAAAACAAAAAAAAAGAAATAACAGAACAGAACAGAAAGAAGAATAACACAGGAACTGCATTTCATGGAATCGAGGAATCATTTGCTGGAGAAGTAAGCGCATCGTCATTCACAGCAAATAAGGTTCGAAAACAGGAACACGGCTACAACGCAGCTGTCGACCACAGAGAGAGAGAGAGAGAGAGAGACAGGGACGGGACAGAGGGAACAAGAGTGAGAGAGGAAGAGAGAAGAAGGAGCGTAAGGTGAGAAGCAGATAAAGTCGGGAACGAATCACCCGCCCGGGCAGCCATCCCCCAGCCAGACAGCCAGCCAGCCAGCCAGCCAGCACCTGTGACCGCCCGCGACGCAGTGCGGCAAGTTCAGTTGCACCACTGGCAGAGTCGTTCACAAGGCACACACACACACACACACAGAGCGGCTGGCTAATGGAACGCGCTCCATGTGCCACGGCTGGGCTGTGTCTTGTGGAGCCTGCGTCTGGCGGTAGTGCGGCAACTGCAACTGCAACTACGCGACGCTCGACTGCTTTCTAGCGGTTCTCTGTCTGTGCTGCCACTTGCCATTATTTGAATTGCTTTGAGCCCATTACTTGTGGCAGCAACGACTGTTGAAGCTGCGCTGCACACGTTCTCCAGTTATCCAGTTCTCCATATCCTTTCCACTTTACCCAAGAGCAGAGGAGCTTGTGCGGTGGAGTGTATTGGTTGCTTTACTGAAGCAGGACATCAATCCTTGGATCTGCCCCCACTCAGGCTTCGAGAACAAGCGATGCTTCCCAGCATCCAACTATCGGGGGGTCAAGAATTAATCCGCATTCATAGGATGTTTATTTAGGAATGGACAGGTGATTGTTTTTCGTTTTCTCGTTTAAACATGGTAAGGATCCCTCTTAGGGGGATATTCTGCAACCTTTGGAAATTGATAATAATATTTTTGAGAGCAATACATTTCCCTTTGGAGGTTATCCTTGTTTCCATCTTGAAGCGCCAGCTGTCAGGGTTGACACCGAATCGAAATAAATATCAGAGCCACGACTCGTATTGATTATTCTCGAAAGTTTTGGTTTGATTTGGTTCGTGACCTTTAGTTATCCTTCTACTGACGCCAAAGTGGCCTTAAAAAAATATGACGATGGTAAAATGTGGTCCACGAAATGGTCTAATCCAAAAATATGATGAGTAAATATGGAAAGGGGGTGTGGGGTGTACGAAATACGATACACGAATAAACTATGGATTGCCATCCCTATAAGAATAATACAATCAATACGGTTTGCATAGCTTTTTCTCGATTTACTTCAAACAGAATGATATATGCAGATGTTTTGAAAAAGTAAGCACATGTGGCCCCCACAAAGCAGGTTGTAATTGTTATTATTGTTTATCGATCTCTGTTATCTCTGATTTACGATTAATTATCGTTCTGCCCAACCTGCCCTCCCCCTCTCACAGACCATACTTTCTCACCTTCTCTACCCCCACCGCTCTCCACACAACTTAATTACAAAGTGAAAGAGCTGCTAACGAGGGACACAGAGAGCGGGAGAAGGTGAGAGCGGGAGAGGGAGAGAGAGATCTGTTCCTGGTGGCAGACCAAAAACAACAATCAAACGGAATAAACGGAAGAAGTATGCAAGGAAAATACTATTCAGATATTGCTCTCTTGCTCTCTTCACTCTCTATCTCTATTGCTTCCTTTCTCTTTCTAAATTGTTTTTATTGCCGTAGCTGATGTTTATGTTGATGGTATACCCTAGCAAAGGGTATGATATGAAGCAGGGAATGACGTACCACTGACGCCTTAAATCAGCTATCGGCGAGTGCATAAGAAAGTGCGCTGCCGCTCTCGTACACGTGTATAACAGTGGATGGGCACCAATACAGTCTTCCGTTTGGACACGTGTGCGTGCCGGTCACTGGTTTATTATTATTATTAAATATTTACATTACATATCAAGCAAGGGTATCAAAAGCTTCGCTCACTGAAGCTAACCTTACTTTGTTGTTTTTATTGCCGTAGCTGATGCTGATGCTGTGGCTGTCGCTGCCGCTGCCGCAGCGGCTGCTGTTTTTTTTTTATTCTGCTCTTTTTATTCGTTTTTCTAGTTTTATTTGCGGGCAGGAGGAAAGGCAAAGGCGGCGGGAGTTCCGTTTAGTCGGTCACGCCACCCCATCCCCACACACATATCAAGCAAGACGTATCAAGATGTTGTTGTTAGTGCTGCTGCTCTGCTCTGCGCTGCTCCGCTCTGCTCTGCTGCCATTACTACAGTTACTGTGCTGGCTGCGCTGCCACTTCTCTGCTGTGGGTCATGCGCATTGCAGATGACGTCAGAGGTAGCCGTCGAATTTAGGAAGTGCGCAAAAAACACAAACAACAAAAAGTAGCGCCACATACAAAATGCACACAACACTCCTGCATACATGTGGTAGGTAGGTGTGCGTGTGTGTGTGTGCGTATACAGATTTATGCATATGCGTCTCAGATGTGTCGCTGTGTGATTTATGTGTCGCCATGCAGCGAAAGGGGGCGTGCCAAAGTCGGGAAAGGGGAATAAAGACGCACAGCCACACACAGGCTCAGGCATACATCCATCCATGCATATGTATGTATGTATGTGAGAATCAGCAGCAGTGACCCCCAACCCAACTAACGTTTATTTATGTATGTTTATCTATCCGCCACATGGAAACCCTACAAAACGCAAAGAAAATGAAGGAAAAACTGCGCAGCAAAAGCAAAATTTAATAATTTACAAGAAGTGCCAGCAGCAGGGGGGGGAGAGAAACCGCCTCAGAAGCGAAAACAAAAACAATGATAGGCAGAGAAAATCAGCTGTTTTTCTGAACTGCGACCAAACAGACAAACACACACACACACAGATGTGAGCAGAGAGAGGGAGAGTATGAAATCGAGAGAGACAGTAAGAGAGAGAGAGAGAGAGTAAAAGCACCGACACACATGTTTGACTTTGCAAATTACTTTGTCCCTGTCCCTGTCCCTCTTTGAAGCTCGCTTTGGACTCTGAACGAAGGCAAAACCCAATAGAGTATGTGCTCTGAAGGTCGACTAGAGGATACCCATTAGTACTCGTCCATCCATTTTAAAACTGTATGTATCCTGCAGTAAAGATAGGGGCAACACTGAAAGGATTATAGATATGAAGCCAAATGCCATGGGAAAATACTTATTTCCTTATTTCTGGCATTATCAATTCTCCGATTGTGATAATATTTGATGAAACGATTGATAACAGCTATATTTACAGTCCATTACTTCTATCCGTCATTATAAGTGCTTCCCGATCGGTTTTGTTGATCTAAATTCCTATAGCTTTGAAGTTTTATTGGTAGTCTCTTATGTGAAATTTCTCTGGATCCATCGGCATACTCTGCTTTATTCTTTTGGCTCCACTTGCAATTGAAGTTCGATGAGAGCTGTTTCCATTCCTTTCCCCGCCAACACAAATATTCAATAAGAATCCTTAGTCCTCTTCGTCTGATCTTACCGACAGAAACAGGTGACCGTCTCCTCGACGTCCATTGGCAGCGACAGCTGTGTGGCAGGGCCAGCGCCACCACCACCTCCTCCAGCTGCGGCTCCACTGCCTGGCGGAGCACTGGAATTCGACTTGCCGCCGTTGCCGTTGGCATTCTGGCGCGGCACGGCACGTCCGGGCACATGCCGCGACGAGGAGTGCAGGAATGTGGCGGCAAACGTGGAGGACAGGGAGGTGTGCGACGCGGAAGCTCGCGGAGTGGAGGCCGTGGGAGTCTGCGGCCCCGTGGAGGAGCCATCGCCAGCATCCGCCAGCGGCACTGAGGAGTAGCGCACGAGAATGGCCCGACTGACGCGGTTGCCGCCCGTCAGGTTCGAGATGGCCCAGTTCATGACCGAGGGAGCTGGGAACTGGGGACTAGCCGCGCTCAGGGCTCGACTGCAACTGAGTGCAGTGCACGGCCGGGGCATGTGGCATGTGGCACCCAGCTAGAGGGCAGGGCACGCCAATGCGGGAAGCCTTTGCCCAAGCTAAATATACACAGTCCGCCGGACCGTGGATGGACTTTTGCTCTGCAAAATTGATTTGGTCTAGTGATTTGCGCCTCCTCGCGACGGGCTCTTAGCCAGCGACTCGACTTGGACTCGGAATCGGGCCCCCAGACCCCCAGGCCCAGCACCAGGCCCTGTCCGGGCCTGCCAATCAATGAAGCACAACAAAACATGGCCAACTGTCACTTTGTTTCTTTTGCTGCCTCTTCCGCTCGGCCTCATACTACTCGCATTATTGTATTTATGCCCCTTCCGCCTCTTCCGCGCTGCACTTGCACCCGTTGCCGCCTCTAATTCAATTAGAGTTCTACTAAGTGCGCCTCAAGGCTGTCCGCCGCTGCACATGCCGTCAGGCAGGCAGGCAGGCAGGCAGGGCTGCGAGGGTAGCTAATGATGTACCTAAAGGTATTCCTGCAACGACATTTAAGCCTTTTCCCCAGAGGAGGTATTTACCAGCAGGAAGAGAAAGACTAGCTTTCAATATCGACCATTAACAGTAGCTTTGTGAGATATAGCATCTGATTTGGATATAGTTTGGCAAAACTATGGAAGAAACGAACCCATGAAAGGGTTTCCCTCTCCCTATCGATACGTCTGTATATGCTCAGATCGAGAATGTATATTATGCAAATACACGAAGGATAATCTATAAATTATAATCTATAAATAACAAATGTCCAGCAGCATCAATAAATATATTCCAGAATATTCGAATTATTGGGAATAATCAAAGTTCCTCAAGGAACCCAAATCGATATATTTATATATAGTCAACTGAAGAATACATCTATGTTTCCCCAGTAAAATCAAGAGCTCTCCTCGTTGTGGCTAAGGCAACAAAAATCGATGTCTTTTCTCTCTCTTTGCCACATTTTTAATTGTTTTTCCTGGGCTCTAATGAAAAACCCTGCTGCTCCATTGGAGGGCGATGACGTCCACTCGAACCCCTTCCGGATATACAGATCTCCGCCTCATCCATCGTGCAACGTGTGGATATTTGTCCCTCCGGCTGGGCTGGCCTGATGTGTGCTTTTCCCCTCTTTTTCCTTTCCTTTCCTTTTTGTTGTTTTTTTTTTTGTTTTTTGGTATGTGGGGTGTGACATGTGACACAATTTGTTTGTTCTTTGTTAGTCTTTCACATCGTTTGCTTTATTTCGCCCCTCCTGCCGTTTCCTTTGCCAATTTGGATGCTGTGGCAGCATCCACAAAAGGTTTACCCCCATCTGTGTACATTGTACATGCATGTTAGGTGTGTGTAAGCGTTGTATATACATATACACTGGCGAATACAGATGTAACCATCGGAAGAACCCACGTTATCGAGTTGTCAGTGGGCTGTGTGGACTTAATTTGTCCGGCGGAACAGGAGAGCCTTCGTTATGGGCCGACACTATCGACACTATCGAATGGGTATCCAATCAACTCGATTTCCGCCATTTCCCGACGCCGACGTCTCACTTTGGTGTGCCTAATCACCAAATTGTGCTTAATTGGATGTTTTAGCACTCGGTTCTGGCTATCTATCTCTCATTCAACTGATCCGGGCTAAAGGGTGTTTATCCGTGCTATTCCAACATTCCAGATATGTACATATGTATATGCTTTAAATCTTCATTAATTGTTGTATATATTTTATAGATTAAACATTTTGCAAGGCAGACATTTTCCCTTTGTTCTGCTGGCTGCTGGCTACTGTCTGCTCTCTGCTCTCTGCTGGCTGGATTCATTAGGAAGGTTTCCCTTTCGTCCAGCCCAAAAGTAGCTCTTGAGTTTCCACAGAACAATCGTTTTTACCTAGAGATCAACCCAAAAAGGGTGGTTGCTTGCCACCAAAAGTGGGCTGGGAGTCTGAAGAGCTAATTCCTTCCTTATATTCGCAGGTAGGAACATCTAACGAATGATTCCCATGGCAACCCTTTCGTAGACTAGTCTCCTTTTCAATTTGTTTTCGTTTTCATCCATTCCAGTTCCTGTTCCTGTTCCTAATGTTGTAGATCTCTGAACATTGAGCTTTGAATGAGCCTGGAAGTGCCTCCAAATGACTTTAGCCTCTATGGGAAACGGTTTACAATTTCTGGAAATTAATGGGGAATCACTTGAAACAATAAAGAGCGAGTCTCTTCAGAGAGGTGGCTCTTCAGGCCACAGTTTGAACAGAACCTCACGATTCCTCTATATCAACCGATTTCTCATATCCACATAGACTTGTATACTGTCAACGATACCTCGTATTTGTACGCTGATGTGAACCGTTTCCGAGTATGGCAATGAAATTAGCTAGTTCATTAAACCTGGCCATTATCTATAGCCTCCGCCTGCAACGCTCTCCCTCTCCTCCCCTGTCCTCTCCTCGCCGAATTCGTTTTGTCTGCGTAGAAGCATAAACAACAAGTAAGAAGACCAAACAAGAGTGTCTCGACCACAGAGATACCCTCTTTCAAGACACATTCGCATGTACAATTCTGTATTCTGGCACTTACAAAAAAATAATGCGTGTACGTTTATTTATTCTGCTGCTCATAAATATGGGACAGATGCGTGCCGTTACATACACCCTTAAAGAACGAATGTATCCGTGTTTCGCCATGGTTCAGAGGGTATGCTGAGCGAAGCAGAAGATGAAGACGAAACACCAATAAACGCAATCAAAGCGCAGCGATGGCCTTGCGCCTGGGACGCGGACACGGATGTGCACTTGTGCTTGTGTTTGTGTGGATGCAGACAGAGGAGCAGACTGATCACACACACACAGCCACACACATAGAGGGCATGGTCACACGGTGTACATCGATTACATTACTCGGTCACACCGCCTCATTTGAGAAATCGATAATGCTGTCCCATTGATTTTTTTTTGGAACAAAAACCACTGCAGCTCCTACAGGAGTAGGAGAGCCATCTTGCCTGGGTTGGCCTGTCCCGAATCGAAACGAAAGGAAAGGAAAGGCAGCCCACAAAAGGCAGCGACGAAAAAAGAAATTTCTTGTGACGGCAGAGACGCGAAACGAGGCCAATTGGCGAGGGGCCAAAACTGGTGAGGCGACGCGATGCGACGCGAGCAAAGCAGAGGACACAAGAGACGGCCCCACCGAGTGGCAGCGAAGACGTCGTCGTAACCGTAGCGCCTTGTGGCCGTTTTTACCGTCTGTGGGTGCATCTCACCCACTGGTGCACCACCACCACCTCCGCCACTGCTGCACCGATCCGGTGGGCAGATGCGTCAGGTGGTGCAGGTGTTATCAAATGTGGCTATTGCTAATAACTCACCCCATCAACCAGTCGACCGTGTCGCGCAGATATTCTGGAATTCGCTCCAGCTTGACGGCTGCTGCTGCTGCTGCTGCTCCCGACTTTGCCACAAATTATGTAGTTTTCGCAGCTGGACGCACGCACTCACACACACACACGCACACCGGACACACCACCGCCACCAGATATATCGCCCGATCGGACCAATTGACACTTTTCCTTTTGTAAATCAATATACGGATTCCGTTTTGAAACTTTGCACATAATTTCTTGCTCAATTTGACAATCAGTATACTGTCTGACCCTCACAAATATACCGAAATATACCGTCTCGTTTTCAAAATATACCGTAAACTCGATGTGGTCTGTTACATGGCTCTAACTGACATTTCTACGTGACTTCTACATTACTACTAATGAAAATACAACAAAAGTATAAAAATGAGCAAGGTGTGTGAGCTAGACATGGTGTCTCCACTAGGAGTGTGACCGCGGACTTATGGATAAAATATACGGTCTGACCCTCAGAAATCGATCGAAATGTACCGTAAATAATCTGATATATATTCACGTTCGCCTATTTTGACATTCCCTCAGCCCTAAACACATAATTTTATCCGATTGGTTTTTACTTTTCTACAAGAACTGGCCAATTTTAAGAACCCTTTTCATTGGATTGATTATAAAATAGGGTTTAAACAAAAAGTGTGTATTTTTTTACATGGCAACTACACGGTAACTACACATTTGGATGCAGTCGACTGGATAGTCGCCAA
This sequence comes from Drosophila helvetica, assembly GCA_963969585.1. Taxonomy (NCBI): domain Eukaryota; kingdom Metazoa; phylum Arthropoda; class Insecta; order Diptera; family Drosophilidae; genus Drosophila; species Drosophila helvetica. Next base: position 50,670,501 of record OZ018401.1, on the reverse strand, counting down.
AGCTGCGCGCCAAAGTGTTGTTTGAAAGTGAATGAGTTAAAAGGATATAAATGCAATCCAGTGGCACTATTTGAGAGAGCGAAAATGAAAAGAAATTGCGTATGGAAGTTTCTTTACCCTATGCGACAGCAATCGATAGCAGTTTGCTTATTCGCGCAGGTATTCGACACGCGCTGCGCAGATTACCAGATTAATAAATACTTTCTAAATTTGGAGTTGCTGCGATTGCCTGTTCGGGCGGCACAACAGCTCCGCAACGACTGAAACGGTGCTGCAGCCTGGTTGCGAAATAGGATAATACAAATATGTACTAAATGTCATCGAAAAGAGAGCGCCATTTTCAAATTATCGTCGTATTGGTTCATAAATACACGATTTAAATGTGTACAAGTTTGAAATGCATTAAAATATATTTTCCAAAGATTCACTTTTGCAATTAATGTGCATACGCAAGCAGAACATGTAAATAGCGAACGATAACACTTTTCCTATCGATTACCCACCTGCAACTCGTGCTGTCACACTAAAGTCACAGCTGTTAAAATTACATAAAAATGGTAAAAATTACTTCATTATCAATCAAATAAACAAATATCTACATATATAAATAACATTTTGTATTCCGAATTCGCTCCATGGATTCCCACAAATTTCCTGTAAAGGCGAGCTCCATTATTCTGGCGGGACTCGGAGTGGCAGCGGTCGGCTTTGCGGGTAAGCATATGCTGCGGCGCATGCCCCAGATGACCACAGCCTTCAACGAGGCCCTGAAAACCCTACCCAAGTTCGATGCCGAGAGCATGGCGGCCTCAAAGTACTACAAAGGCGGCTTTGATCCCAAGATGAACAAGCGTGAAGCGGCCCTCATTCTGGGCGTCAATCCAAGTGCCTCCAAGCTGAAGGTAATGCACGTGCGGGGTCGTATGCCTTGTAGGAGTCTCTCATCCAACCGCAATTCAACCTCTTGCAGATTAAGGATGCACACAAGAAGATCATGCTGCTGAATCATCCGGATCGGGGCGGCTCCCCCTATCTGGCTGCCAAGATCAACGAGGCCAAGGACTTTATGGACAATGCTAAATAGTTGTCAGCAGGGCAGGGCTGTCGCTGCCGCGCCAGGTGTAAATAAAATAGTTTGTGTTTAGCTTATAAACAGCTACCGCTTGTTTATTAATGGTTTATTTCACCCGTGTTTTCTGGACGGTACGAAAGATGCATCCCACTGCTGGAGCACATCTGCTGCTTGGAGCTCTCTACATTCTTCAGGACATGGATTCTTTACAATTCGGTTTAATGAAACAAAAAGTAAATGCAGCCCAGTCCGGGCCCGAGGTAAACGTGGTGCTCAATACACTTGCACTTGTACTGCCAGCAGATGATGAATTGAGCTTGGCAAACTAGTTCCTCCCCCAACAGGCAAGCTTAAAAATAGAAGAGGATAAAGATAATGGTTTGCTATATCTACTAAAGACAGTGCTCACTGGTGCGCATCAATGGATTGTGCAAGGAGAAGGCCAATTTTGCATTCAGACAGATGATGTACAGGATTGCCAAAACGTGTAGAACAGAGGACTCCATTGTCGGTCGACTGATTTCCAGTTTGATTAATTTTCAAGTGTTTGCTTAGCTAATCATAAACCTGGAATAATAGAGCTTGTTCCTCCTCTGAAACCTGTTTGATCTTTGGACAACCTGCACTTTTGCTGGCTTATCGGTATTCCGGCGATGGAACTGAACTCTTTGGAGAATTTCATGTGGTACCATTAAACGTTCGGGAGCTCGTCCTTGCCTTAAGCTATTTCGTTGCATTCCCCAAGGTCTATTGATTCGAGAAACTTCATTGTTTCGGTGGCCATTTCGCTATGAATTTTGTTCAGTTGCTTCTGAGGTGTGTGTAGGCGTCAGACACTCTTGAAGGTTCAGTGCTTAAACGAGTTTGTCAGATATATGTTTGTTATAGCAATCCGATCAATGAAATTAATGTTTATCTCAACCAAGTAAAATGTTTAGTTTTCTGTATCGAAAGTGCTTTCATTTTCCCATCCATGTCCTTGTATTCCTCATAAAAAGCAGCAGTCACATGACGCCACACGGACTGCAGTTTCATTATACAAACGGCCACCGAATGCAAGGTCTTCCCCGGCCACAAACTGATATTCTGCTGCGCCTCGGAGGTTTTCGATAGAATGCTCTATGGCGACTTTCAAGAGTCGGCCACTGGAGAGGTCACGCTGAGCGAAGTGGAACCGGATGTATTTGAGAAGTTCCGGGACTATGTTTACGGCTACGAGTCCGAAAAGCTGGAGACCTACAGCACCGACACTCTGATCAAACTGTGCGACTTTGGCATTAAATACCTGGTGGAGTCCATCAAGGAGGACTGTGTGAAGGAGATGACGAATCGAAAGAACCATTTGGCTATGGGAGATCTGCTGCTGCTCTTCCAGTCCGCCCACACACTCAACAATAAGTCGATAACCGAGCGCGTTGTCTCGAAAATCCGGCCCTTTCTCAGAGAACCATTCAGCCAATCCGTTGTCTACGATTTCAGCACGGAAGTATTTAAGAGCTATATCGAAACTATCGCCAGCAAGGTGCTCGAGGCGGATCGTTTTATCCTAATCCAAACGTATCTCAAGCACAAGGGCCTGGATTCTTCAGCGGTCGGTTCCCCGTCTGCTGCCTCTTCCGACGCCAGCAGCGAATATGACAGCCCTGCCATGGAGGAGGAGATTGCAAGCGAGTACATTGCCCAGCTCTTGGCATTGACTGAATTCAGCCGGTTCAGGCCCAAGCAGTTCTAAGAGGGACCTGGCAAGAGCAACCTACTCAGCATCCAGCAAAAGTACGAGTATCTCTACATCATAGCCAAAGGATGTGCCAAGGACGAGATGAACCGAAAGAGTGGGGAGTATTTCACAACGCTTGCGGTGAAATCTAAGCGCAGCAATGGCGCCATCTCCAGAGCCGATCGTTATCATTGTAGTGCCCGTTTTCCTATTCGAGGCGATTTGCCAGAATGATCTTTTCAATGTTTTGGACACAAGAATTTTGAATTTAACAAAATTAAATCGTTTGCGGCCAAATTGCATATAGGCATTTCCCGGATGTCGAACGGGACAATCGTACAGATTGCAAGTGGTAGAAGAGCCTAATAGGACGATTGATTAGCCCTTAAATTGGTGCTAAGGTCGATTTTGGGCAGCTATTCGCCTTGGAAACATATGGAAGTGGGTTTCGCGGCGATCAATTCAAACTCCGATTTCAGCGAAAGTTGAAGCAATATATTTATGTGATTTCCTGATAAATGTTGCGCATTGATCTCCCTTTAAAATGGTTATAATTCTACGCAAGTATGGCTTGTAGTTTTTTTTTAAATTGAACTTAAAGCTCTGTCGCACGGGAAAAATTTCCTCGGTTTTATAAAGGCTATAAAAATACAATTAGCAGATATTGAGCTAATTTTCTGGGACTTGTTTAGGTAGTTCAATATGTTAGAGAGACGCTGAGGAAAGAACTATATCAAGAATCATCTGACTTATAGGAGAAAAAAATAAAGAAAAAAATGTTTAAAAAACACCCAAACTACCAACAACAAAAAATGAACTTTTGCTTATTACAATTGGTTTTCAGATCAAAGTTAATGCAAATATATGTCAATTGGTTAAATTAGCTGAGTTTCAATATATTTAGAAAATAACCATCGGGAAAAAGTGAATGGAATTAGAATTTTTGCGGGAAATGCCGATATGCATGTGTCCTTGGACCCTAGGGAACATTTACTGTACAAATTTCCCATAAGCGAAAGGACATATTCATTGGTGCCCATCACTTTAAATTATCTTACAGATACAAAGTAGAACTTTGTTGTTTAATTTAAAAATTTTAAAATATTTCAATTAAATGGTAAATCTGTATGGTTAAATCTGTAATTCCTTATCTAATCTATTTGGTCTCGTCTTCGCGCAAGACTTTGTTCCCCATAAGAGCCTTGAACTGCACGATCGAAAACATCTCTTTCTGTTCCGCATGATCGGCCGTCAGTTGTATCCAGATGCGTTCGAACCTATCCTTGGATACGACATTCTTGAATATCGTCTCCAATTGTTCCTTGGATCGTAGGTGGTTAAAGTCGCTGGGCCCCAGACCCGACAGAATAGCCAGATCGGGATGTATTAGATCGGGGACATGAGTGTTATATGCGTCCTGCTTATCGGGCGTCAGATGGGGGCTTCGTTCCAGGATACCCTTGTTGGGCGTCTTCTTGAGATCGGCGCAGAGCAGGCGATAGGTGGTATCCTTGTTGTAGTAAATTTCGGGCTTTCTCGAAAAGTTTCCCGTCGCTGGCAATGGCACCTGAATGGAGATCAGGCGGCAGAACTCCTCGTAGTTGATGCGCTCCGTCGGACAGCCCTCGTCGAGGAGCATTTGGTAGTGCGCCACTGCGGTGCGCATCTTCCGGGCGTCCACGCGAATGTGAAGCTTGTGCATGATGTCGATGATCCGCTCCAGCGGCAGGTATCCCGTGCGCTCCTTGTCGCTCTTCTCCAGCATTGAGATCAGGTCGAACATTTGGAATTCGGTACGCTTCTGCAGCTCCTGGCGCAAAATGTTCAGGTGAGTGTAGGCATTCACCAAGTCTTCGTTGCCCGTACTCGTGGTGGTGTTTTCGAGCAGCATTTTGACATCATACTTGGGCCGCATACCCGGCAGCCGCTGTCCGTGTATCATATGTGGCACATCATACGGATACCTGCATAGGGGTTTTTTATTTAGAATTTGCTGGAAAGCTGGAAAGATCTACTCGTATCTTCACTCACTTTCTGTACTTCAAGCCCAATGGGCCGTAGGTGCGATCTATGAAGTCCATTTGTGGCGTCTGGACGATGACCACTTTGTTGTCGTCGCCTTCGTCCTGCTTCAAGCAACGTTTTACCATCAATCCAATGCCATCGAATGTGGTCTGTATCCCAAATGTGTTTTTGCTGTTAAAGGGCTTTTTATATCTGCAAAAAAAGCAAAGAGCGTATTGAGTAGGTTAGGGTAATGTCATGCCTATGTAGATACCAACTTGCGATTGATTTGCTCCGCGGGAAAGTAGTGTTTGTGGCTGGTGATCCGCTGCTGGTGAAATTCACCAAACTCCCGGTTAACCTGCTCGGCTGGCTTCAGCGGCATTATGGTTTCGTATAGAGGCTCCAGGCTGGTGGTTGCCCGTCCAAAGGTCCGACTCTCGTTGGTCACACTGTCCGGCTTCGAGTGGGCCGGTGTGATGCCCCCCAACTTTGGCTTCTTGAAGTACATGTCCTCGGAGAACTTCTCCTTGAATGCCATGAAGCGGGTCTTTTTCAGCTCCGTACTGAGGAGATCCCCTACGTTAGTGTACGGTATAATCGGAGTGGGGCGGCCAATTGGCTGGTTCCTCAAACGCTTGCATTCGGTGCGTATCATCTGCTCGGCCTTTTCCTCCAGATGGTTGAAGACAAAACAATCCTTGACGCGCTCCATGTCGGGCCCAGTGTTCCTAATCGAGGACAGCCCTGCTGCACGCATATCGGCATTCCTATCTATAAAGTGTCCAATGTTTGCCATGTTCTCGTGTTTTTCCTATTGTTTCCCTAGTCCTAGTGTATTCCCTTCGAAACTTTGAATTTCTGAGTAAGCCCCAACTGATTATTCAGTCAGAGACGATTGACTGGATTTGGATTGTTTTGATTTTGGGTTTAAATAAATAAATAATGCGTTTAATCGGCTGCTCATACGGAAGGCATGGTGGCATCTATGGAACATAACTTATTACTAGTTAAACATTAGCTACGTTCTCAGCTCAGAATCTTAAGTCTCTATGGTACATGGGGGGTTTATTGCACCTGCAGTCTGGCCAAAGGTACTGTTTCAGTTCAGCGCATAGTTCTTCTGCAGGATAAAGTCCCAGGTGTCCTTCCAGCGCAGGCGTCGGACCTCTTCAATGCTCATCTTTCTCGCTCCGTAGCTGAGCGGCAAGAATTTGGCAAACACACTGCCAACGGCAAGCAGCCAGAGGAGCAGCGCCAGGCGATAGACGCGCACCAGGTGCACTCCACGGCCAGAGCAGTGTCGGCGCAGCAGGTAGTCCAGATGCTCCATGACAAAGCACAGCAACAACAGCTTGAAGACAAAGGCGGGCAGATAGTTGTGCAGGAAGAGAGTGCGGTCCACAAAGAAGTACGGCAGATAGTGCATTAGATAGCCCACGAAGAAGGTGTCGCCAGCCATGAGGAAGCGCTGCCACTCGTGCTGGGAGACATCGAAGCAGAGCCGCCTCCTACGCACCGCATAGAAGGCCAGAAGGGCGGCGTATACCACTATCCCGGCGCTGGCCGTGTACCAAATGAGCACGTTGCCCAGGAGATAAATCTGGGCACTGGACTGCGAGTCCAGCCAGTAGGCAATGCCCTTGTCCATGAGCGGCCACTCGTGCGGCAGCGAGCTGTACATGTGCGCCTGCAGGTGCTTGCCGTGCCAGAACATCTTCGTCTGCAGCTCCAGGAGTTTGGCCCAGAACGAGAGCTTTGTCCGCTTTGTGGGAATCATCTCGGCAGAAAGTAGCTGACGCTCCCGTTCCCGCTGATCCTGAGCTGTTGAAGGAGCAAGGAAAGTGGGTCAGAGGATAGTACACCAATGATTTATGCAATTGCTTACTCTTGGTGTAGCGATGCTCCTCCACATTCCAAATGGCGTCTTCGTGCACCTGATCCCGATCGGCCACTACTTCGTGCTGGTTGAAGCCCCAGTCCGGCAGCTGGCGTCCACTGAACTTCAGGGCAGCGCCCGTCGACTCGTGGACGAGACGTATTTCCGATTTGATGGCATGCCAGCTGTCGCCCTCGGAGTTCCGATTGAGAATCTCCACGCGCCACAGCAGCTCTCCGGCCATCTTGATCTCGTAGTCAATGTAGCAGCTGACCTCCTGGCACTGAGGCGTCATCGGAGCAGCGACGTCGTGCGAGTTCAACGCCCGACTGGTGATTCCGTGCACCAGTTGGATGACGTCGCCGTGCTGTATGACGTCTGGCTGATCCCCCACCACCAGGTCGTCCCGCTCCGGCCGCTTCACGATCCACCAGTTGTTCACGTCCTTGAATGAGTAGCATGTGACCTGCTGCTGGTGGGAGGAGCCTCTCTTGTCCTTGTACCGCACCGGGTAGACTGCCGCGTGGGAGTGCAGCCAGCAGGTGCGCCCGTGGGTGTGCCGCAGCGTTATCTGCGAGCCATGGACCACAGCCAGCGGCTGCCCACTGGTGATCGAGGCCAGGCCTCCCTCCAGCGACGCCTGAAAGGCACTGGTCATAATGCTATCATGAGGGCCGGCCCGGTGCAGCGTCCGGAAGTGGACATAGAATACCCCTATGTACACGGCAATGGGAATTCCCACGAAGAGCAGAAGCCTACTCAGGGCGTGCATCCAGAGCTGGCGATCTGTTGGGAAGGAAATCTATTCATTATAATCAAAATCAGACAGAATCTAGGGAGGATTACTCACTCGTTAGGCTCGCGTCGTACAGGAGTTGCCACAGGTGGCGACAGAGCAGATATCCGGCCAGAGCCAGGGCTAGGAAGCCAATATACTTGACGGCGCCTGCACAGGCCAGGAGCACGCCTGCTGCCGATCCACTGCACAGCCACTGGAGGCTGCCCAAGCGACAACGCTGGAAGCGGAGCAGGCAGGCGATCCCGAGCGTGCTGGCCAGCAGCAACATCGATTCCATGAGCACGAACCGCGACTGGGTCAGCAGGGAGTTGTCCAGGACGACGAGAAGGCCGCCCAGACCTGCTGCCCAGCGCTGTAGCCTAGCCTCAAGCAGTAGCCTGTAGACGGCGGGGGCCAGCAGGCTGCCGCACAGTGCGGGTATAAAGCGGAACCAGAAGATGGGCACGTCCGGCGCGTACGCGGCCCCGATCCGGGAGAATGTGTAGTTGCCATCGTATCCGGCTATGCTGACGAGGCCAGCGATCAGCTGTTTCCCGAGAGGCGGGTGCTGGTCGAAGAAGAAAATGTTGCGCATGTAGTGGGCGATGTACTTCCCGTAGTGCAGCTCATCGAATCTGTGGGAGAAATGGGAGAGACAGAGAGAGAGAGAGCTTAGAAGAGTCCCACGCACATATGTATGTGCCTCTCTCTCTTTTTCATACTCACACAATGTGTGGCGGCGTTGCTAGCTTGTAGAAGCGCGTGCAGAAGGCCAGCAGAAAGAGAGTCCAACTGAAGAGATCGATGCTCAGGTTAACGGTAAACTGCGGTGTGGCTGTAGATGCAGCTGCTGCTGCAGCGCTGTGTTTATGGCAATCTACAAGGCGGCCGTCGCAAGAGCACGAACGGGAGCGGGAGCGGGATCCAGAACAAGATCGTGAGCGTTCGGAGATCGTAGGCGAAGGGGACGCTTGTTTTGGCGTTGTCGTCGGCGTCGCCGTTAGCGACGATTGCCGGCTCTCGGAACGGCGACTGCGCGACGACTCCACGCTGCCGCGCAGAGGTGCATTCAGGTGGCAGTTGACATCGCGGCAGCAGTTGAGTATGGACAAACCACCGTTACAGCACAGTGGGGAAGGTGAGTTGATGGCTGAGGTTGTTGAACGGCTGCGCGGCAGCAGCGGCGTCGACAGCGCCGAGTCTTTGCTGCTTCCGCGAAAGTGAAGTCTTTCGTTTTGTGCGCCGTTCGTTTGATTTTTTTCGATTACGTTTTCGCTGGTGCATTGTTGCTGCTGCTGCTGCTTTGATCTGGAGCGTGTCGCTGTCTTGCGGCGCTGCTGCATGGTGTTGCCGCTGCCACCGTAGTCGTTGTTGTACATGGTTGGTATTCCTATAATTCCGTGGCGTGAGAGAACTAACTACAGACCGCTCCTCTCTTCTTTGCGTACGTACTACGTACTGTCTGTCTGTCACTTTCACTTTTTACACGTACAATTATCGCAGCCGATTACTACACGTGAGATAATCCACGTTAATTGTGTTTTGTTTGTTCATATCTTCCTCTGCTGCTGCTCTGCTCTGCTGCTGAGGCACTGCCACGTTTGCCACCAAAAACCGGTTTGGCAGCCGCTTTCGCACTTTCTTCGGCCACTTGTTGTTGTTTTTGTCCGGTCCCTTTTCTCTCATTTACATACTTTTTTTGGGCAGAGTGCGGCACGCGGGGCTGCAGCTGATGAAAGTTCACTATAAAATATTCCCACACGCACACACATTCACACACACGCGCGTCAGAAGATGCTTTGGCTCCGTCTTTTGCTCTCTTGCTAAAATTTCCAACCTGCCCGCTGAAGATCTCGACGCGGACTGACAATGAAAAGGCCCCACGACCGCACCTGGGGCTCCACTCTTTTGCTCTTCGACTGCGCAGCCAGGCGCTGGAATGCGGTCCGGTCCCCGTTCGGCTGCTGTGTCTGCAGTGATTCTTAGCCCATTTCTTGTTTTGCCAGCCAACAAATGCATGCCAATAGATCGCTCGCTCTCGCAATCGCTCTCTCCACTGCTCTCTCTCCCTTGACGCGCGCTCTGCGACTGTGTCTGTGGCTGTGTGCGGCGAATGTCGCCGAACAGGAACTGCAAAAGAAAACAATGAATGTTATTTCCGACATACCGACCACACGATACCCTCTTAGCGGCTTTATAGGTGAAATTCATTGAAAAGGAGCTCTCATACTGGAATTAAAAGTGATATAAATACTATTAAGGAGAATTTGTATAAATCGGGTGGGTGTATTTAACTGATTATCAGTGGATTGCTGGGCAATATTTGTATATGTATATGTAACATACATAAGCACATCTGTACATACCCATAGCAATACAGCTACCAAGTGAACAAAAACACTTTATTTGTACTGTTAAGAGACGCAGGTATCGAACAGGTCTGGGAACCGTACGAAGCACGCGACCCAAGTGCGGAGACGTGTTTTGTTGATTGTTCGTTTAGGATTGTACACTCAGACATGTTAAGAGTTAAGGAGTTCTTTGCATTGTGACCCAATGACCTCATTCATGGAGATCCATGTCGTCTGTACCTTAAAGTGATGCTCTGGCCTTTTGGGGCAGCCGTTGTTTGCTTTCTGTGACGAATGACATCAGATGCCATCATTCGGAATTAGGTAAACGGTTTTAAGCCGGTTGTCCGTTTCATGCCAAACCATTATAACATACCCGTTGAAGCGCGCATTCCTACCCGCAAGATATTAATATTTCTGCTTAATGTGCAGCCATTGCGGGTACACTTTGCCAGTATATAAGCTAGATATACACATAATATATAGAAACCCAGAGAAAGACTTGCCTTAACACTTATCTGCAAAACTTGAGTAGCTGTAGAGATTCTCTCTTTGGAGAAAAACAGCCAGGTGGCACTTACTTCCTGCATCGTTTCGATTTATTAGCTTTGGCCAAAGTAGTAATGCACTTGAAGGTTTGGTTCAAGCAGTGCGTGGAAAGCAGTTCATTAATTATGGCCATTCCAATTCATTCATTCCATTCATTGGTTCAAGCAGTGCGCCGCTGAAACCTGAAGGTTTGTTTTGCTTTGCTGATCAAGCAGGGCGCCCATAAAACCTGAACCTATTCGTTTTTCCTTGATATGATCCTGTAAGAAATGTATTCCTTGTGGTGGACAGATATCATGTTTTTTTTGTGAGGCTGTTCTATCGGAGCATAGAGATTTTGGATTAAGGCTCCCATCAAAGTACCCATGGACTGCTGAAGAAGTAGCAGGTGTAAAAACAAATAGTGGTAATTTTTTGGCTTTCCCCGATGTTTCTCTGTCTACATAAGCGTGTGCCATGATCAAACTGGCAGCTCCCTGAATATTTGTGCGGAGTAATGGTGGAAGAACAATATCTATAGGTGTAACTTTTGTGTTTAACTATGCCTTGAGCTAAGCTAATGTTGCTTGGACAATGTTGACAGCTCAAACAACAGCCGGATCTGGGCCTGTCCGGAGCACGCAACGTGAGAACCTCATGGGATCCACAACTCAAACAAAAAAGTGCGACAGGTAAACAAATATTTGCCGCCTACAAAGCAATTTTTTTGAACATTTAAGACTGTTAGCTTTTCTTGCACTTTTTAATTGTACAACTCGCTTTAAGATTCAAATAAAAAGTCGGTTGATCCCATATAGAAGTATCACTTTCTGATAAGAGGCAGCAACAGTTACCATGAAACTGCGTTCTCCTGCTCCTGGCGACCGTCATTGGATGCTTCCTAGTGAACCAGACCAGTGCGGCGACTGCCACTGCCGCAACTACCTCTGCATCAGCACCGACCACCACGACCACAGCACCCGCATCTGACACCGCAACTTCCGAAACGGAGGCAGGAGGATCTACCAAGCCCATGAAGACCAGGGTGCACTACAAGTGGATGATCACTAGCAGGCGCTGACCCAAGAAGGGATCCAAGAGCAACAGTGGATAAACGGACAGCAAACGTCTAATGCTTTCAATCTATTTAACTATCAATAACCAAATGTATTTCTCTCGCTCTCATTGCAGACTTTCCCCATAAGCCTATCTCTGTTTTTCGTCAGCTGTCGGCTAGCAAAGTCTAACGTCAAATGGCCATCCTCTGTTATTTTACAACCATCTGGCAGCACTGTGAAAAAGCTAACAGGAGAAGAGCTTTCGCAGAGAAAGAGAGGGAAGCGAGGGAGAGAGTGGGATATATAGATACGACAGAGAGCAGATGCCAAAGCTCGGGGCGGGATGATGGTGTGGAGAGGGGGACCTCTCCTGACGAGGAGGAGAGGGTGTCTCTACTTGCAGCTTCGAGTGCAGCCCACGCGGCAGAGAGATGGTGAGATGGTGTAGGCTGCGGGGGGTGGGGTGAGAGGCCATGCCTTCCACATGGCATCCTTGCAGCCAGCAACTGCAGCAGGGAACAGCGATGGGGCAGGGCTGTTGCTGGCGACGGATTGGTTGCCAGGCTTAGCGGTGTGACTGTGAGTGCCACAACGAACCCTGCCCCAGCCACCAGCCACCAGCTACCAGCCCTCAGCCCCCAGTCACAGAGATCCAGCCCCTGTGTCGGCCTCGCGGCCTGCACAAGTGCAAGGATATTGTCGCCACCGCCTGCTCCTGCTCCTGCGCCAGCTCCTGTTCCTGCTGGTGTTTCTGGTTCTGCTGGTGTTTGCTGCTGCTTCTCCTACTCCTGCTCCTACTCCCACTCCTACTCGTACTCCTTCTCCTACTCAGGGGCCGTGCATCGTTGCAGCATCGTGGCTGTTTCTGTTGTGTCTCGTTTTTGCCACAGGGCGTTGGATGGAGGATGGAGCGTGGAGGATGTGCTGCCTGCCGTGTGCCACTTTGGCCATGTTCGTGGCCGTGGCCGTGGCCTCGACTCGTGCGCTCGTTTCCCTCCAGCCAAGGCCAAGCCAGCCAAAGGACGACGTCGCCAGCGATAATGTGGCACAATGACATTGACATTGAACTAGGTCGAGGACGTATTCCATTTAGCCACCGTTTGGTTAATGCCTGCCTCCGTCTTCGTCTCCTTCGACAACTCCACCACCCAACCACGGGCCCCACACGGGCCTTTGGCTTGTGGCTCCGTGGAGCCTGTGGCCTGTGGCTGTGTGGCTGTGTGGCATGTCAGGGCCCACCGTTTCGCAACGAAGCGACTATCTATTAGCGACTGATTAAACGGGCATTGTTGGCTTATCTTTCGGATCTGACTAAATAGGGATTAATAGCGGATACAGAGGGGAGGGGTATATACATATTTGCGGCAAATTTAATTAGAATGAGGTAATCATCAAAGGAGCGAAGGAGGAACAAGAGTTAAGGGCCAAGAATTTTAATTAAACAAAAAAAGCAAAATAATAAAAAAAAGGAAGGACTCGTGTTTCTTTTTGGGATAGGAAATGAATCAAGAGATATGGGTTAGGGAGTTATCAAGGATTTTGAAAGGCTCTGAAATGGTTAGGTGAAAAAACAGAAAATCTAAGAACACTGCCATGAGAAATAGTAACGAGTCTGAACAGAAACAAACACTATCCTGAATTATAGCATAAAGCAGCTAAAATATTAAAATATAGGACTATGTATTTATTATAGAACTTTAAATTATTTTCAGATTTTTGTATGGGCTTAAATTCTCTGCAACTAATTATTTTACAAGATTAAGTATACGTATCGATCCATGGGTATTTCTGAATTTGTATGTCATGTATTGTCTCCTTAAGCCACCTACTGCTTGAAGATCTGATCAGTTCTTTAAGAGAAGATTCATTTGAAGAGCTTCGGGTCAATGGACGCTGCAGCTAATGGCATTAGGAGCACATCTGGCCACAAATGGCCGGAGATTAATGCAATTTGGGCAGAAATAAAGGCAACAAAGATGACTGGCAATCAATTAAAATGCATAGACTGCAGTCGGCCTAATGAAAGCCCTGTCTTGCCACATCTTCTGTCTCTGCCACAGGCACAGCCACAGCCACAGCTAGTGCCACTGCCACTGCCACATGCATTTCTGGCCACTCGTCCAGACAGGAGATTCATCTGCTGTCTGGATCGAGAGGATTTTGTGTGTGGACTGGGTGTCTATTATGGATGTGTCTGCGCTTTGTCTAAGTTCTTGTTTTTGTGGCTCGTCGAGGGTCGGGGACGAGTTTTATTTATTTTAATTTAAATGAAATTTATTTTATACACACCCACACAGATGCGGATCGGATGTTTTTTTGAGCTGTTAGTCAGAGGCTAAGGGTTGTATTTTGCAATGCCTGTATATGTACATGGATTATGCACTCACACACACACACACAGATGCATGCAACAGACATGCACATGCATACATATAAATACATATATATATATAGAAAATGCAACTAAAATGTTTCACATGCATTTGTTTTTGCTGTTTTATGGCCCGTGTCTGGCCGGCAACCAGCCGGCTCCTCCCAGCCATCCCGCTATCATCATTCCATCAGTCCATCCCACCACCACCACCTGTCTCTCCTGCCACCGCATTGCACCGCACTGTGGCAGACTGTGGGGCGACTGCTGCTGCTGCTGCTGCTGCTGCTGCAGTTGTTGCAACAACATTTTGTTGTAGTTGTTGTCGCCTGCAGTCTGGCAAAATTTTTGCCATTTGATTGCATTTTGTTGGGCGGCCTTTTTGTGTAGAGTTTGTTGCACTTCTGCCTGGAGTTAGGTGTTGTTGCACAAGCATACGAACGCACGCACATATGCACACAGTGATGCAGTGTTACAAGCAAACACACACACACACACACGCACACACGCAAACAAACACAGGGAGTAGGGTGTAGGGTGTAGGGGGAAAAACCCCAGTGGACGGCAGTACGAGGATATTCGATAGGCCTTAGGATACTACAAACTTCTACATACGCATTTGCCTAGACACGTACACATATACATATGTATGTATGCATATGCATGGGCATGTGTGAGTGTGGCTTTATGTAAGGGTTTTTTTAATACATAAATGTATATATGCATGCATGTACATATTTTATTCAGCTTATGTACATGCATAAAATGCAGGCGTTTTTTAGTTTGATTTGCTTGCTGTCGTGTGCTAAAAATAATAACAAAATGGCAGCCGTCTCTGTGGCCCTGGGTACAGTTGCGTGCAAAAGTTGCGTAGTGCAGTTTCGTAGCCGAGAATGTAGCATACTTTCCTGCTGCACAAGTAACACACTTTCGCAGGACTCTTACTCCGCCTGAGAGCGTTCCCCTGGGGAGCAGGGAGCCAGCCACCTAAACTCAGAAGTGGAGTTCATTCCCCCAATTGGGTACACGTACACCACATTCTGTGCCATACCATACCAGCCATGGATCCAGCCATACATCCAACCATTTATCCATCCACATCCATCTATGCATCCACGTCCATCTATGCATCCAGGCAACACTGAAATTTGTGGGTGCTTTTTTCGCGTGACACAGACACACAAACACACACAGAGAGTGAGAGAGAGAGAGAGAGAGAGAGAGATAGGACCCCTCATATGGCAGGAGGCATGCCTCCTCAGAAGCCAGCCCTCTCCGAAGGGGGACAGCACTCGTCCGGACTGTGGCGACTGCCGAGTGGTTTGTTTAGAATTTTAGATTTTAGCGCGTTTTAGAATTTTATGAATGAATTTCGGCGCTCGGCAGAGCCCTCTGCCTGCACGGAGCCCGGAGCCCAGGAGCCAGGAATCAGGAATCAGGAACCAGGGATCTGGTAGATGGTGAGAGTAAAGGAGTGCAGAGGAGTGCATAGGAGTGGAGAGGAGAGGAGAGGTAGAGGCCACTCCGCTCCCATTCGTTTGCCTCGATTCACTTTTAGTTTTTGGTTAGTTTTCGGTTACCCATTTGTTGGGGAAGGTGGTGTCGTGCCTCGGTGTGACCTTGCCACTGCCACTGCCACTGCTACAGCTAGTGCTACTGCTAGTGCTAGTGCCAGTGCCACTGGCTGGAGGGGGTTCGTTGTTGTTTAGATTTAGTTACTATCGGACTGCACTTCAGTTGGTCCATTTTTGTAGTTGGCACAAATCCGTGTGGCATGTGTACCGTGTACATATGCAAGGCCCTTAGACCAGTGCCGGTTTCTAGTTTTCATTTCGTTTCGTGTTCTGTTTTTTCTTTACACACGAATATCGATTTCCATGGCAATTGAAGGGGGTTTGTCGCTCTAACGAATTTAAAGGACAAAGCAAGTTGCACTATGACATTGAGAATGCATAAAACTACCTACCTACATGTGTATATATTTTAAATGATTTACCCACAGAATATCAACTTGAAGAATAAGTTGAAATAACTAAAAACCACCCAAGACCTAAGTATTTTTCAAGGATTCTTTTTTGATCGTAGCCCGAGGACTGAACAATATTGTTTTTTCAAGCTTATTGTTCTATCTTTGAAACAAGCCGTGGACTATATTTCAAAGTAAGAAATTAGTAATCAGATGCTACTGATGGGGTTGCTTATCGCTGGAAGTAGCATATGGTAAAGGCAATCGCAGTATTCTCGCTATATATGTACATGTATGTACGTACGTTTATTTTATAAAAAACGAACTCAAAGCTAGCAGAAAATATTATATTATTTGGCTATTCTTGAAATGTCAGGACAATTATTTTTGGTTTCACATGCAGATGACAGCTCTGCCTTGAGTCCCCCACCACCAAGCGAGATTTGAGAAATATATTTTTCCTTGGGAAATGCACCAGGAAACATAATTGAATGTTCGAATTCAACATAGGCATAGACATGGGCAGTAATGTATCGGGCTATGCATCTGTTATGTACCAAGCTATATATAAAAACAGCTCAATTAAAACCCTTCAAATCGCCTTTGCATGGCGAATAGACTGTACATGGAATAAATATGCACATATGCATGTACATAAATAGATGCAGCGCTTTTATATATGTACATATGTACTTTAATGATTTTCGTTAGTTTTGATGCATGGAAAAATACTTGTAAAAGTCCTTTTGAAAAAACTGTTGCATACCTGCCGGCGCGCGCTCAAATTAACTAACGGCACAAAGCAAAACTTGCTGGCAATGATAGAGACAGACAGAGGGAGAGCGAGAGAGAAAGAGAGAGAAAAATAGAGAGCAAGCGCCGGCTGAAAAGAGCGGCAGAGAGTCCAGCATCCTACCATCCCACAGGAGCCGAGTGGAGCCGAACCCTAAGCCGAAGGGGAGCACTAAGCCAGCGAGAGGACAAACACAAAAGCGAAAGCGAGGAGTCCGCCAACGCCATAGTGCGTGCATCCCTCTATTCGTGTGGATGTGTGTGCATGAGGGTGGGGATATACATACATGTGGTGTGTGTGTGTCTGTGTGTGTGTGTGTGTGTGTGTGTATGTAGGGGGATGCCGCTTTGTCGGCAATTTAAAGAGTAAATAATTGTCTGCCGCCGGCAAACGTTTGTCCAAACTGCTAGTCGACAGCAGCATCGGCTCTGTATCGGCATTGGTATCGGTATCGGCTTCGGCTCCATCCCTATCCTCTCCCCCGTTGACCCTCACCAAACTGTGCACAGTTTTAGGCGCCGGGGCCATCAACAGAGCTGTGTTTGGCTGCGGCACTGGGGACCGGTTACGGCTACGGCTACTGCTACTGCTACGGCACCGGCTCCGGCTCTGGACGACACAGACGAACGCACTTTCAATCAGTTTACGTTTCAGCGTCAGCGGCGACACTACGTCATCGAGTCGAAACATTTCGCATCCGTCCGTCGACCCCCAACCATCCTGTGCGGCATCCGAACTGCAGTTGTGTCTGCATTCATTTTGTTTCTGTGTTGTTGTTGTTTTATGTGACCGACCGACCGCCCGCCCGCCTGCCTGTCTTCAGAGCGTCGCGTTTTTACTTTCACGCGGAATATACGGTCTCGCCGGTGGCAGAGACAGGAATCACCCACCTCACCAGATCCCCGCAAAAACAAACGTGTTCAAACGGGCTCAAGAGAGCTGAAACGTGTCTTGGACCAAATATCCCTGCCACAGAGGCCTGACATGTGAACGGAGTGCTGCCGAGCAATAGAGTCCTGTGAGTATGTGCAAATGTTAGCGGAATAGCGAGAGCCAACCGTAAAATCACAGTCCAAATTTGGAGTCCAACAAAAAATATTTATTTTATGTATATAAATAATACCTCAAGAGAATCGCCATTCCTACTGCCTCCTTACATTTTTTACGACAAGTGACTAGAATTTAAAATAAATAAAAATTATACGCCAATGGTATTTTCTGCTCAGGTTTTAATTTCTGTGAATTTTATTGAGTGAGTTTTTCACAATATTGGAGGCCTCTGAATATTCTCTGGCCAATTATCCCTAATGCAAAAATTAATACTCGAAATAGCAAATGGCTATTGTAAATGCAAATTAACATTGAATTTGTAATCGTCTTATTAGAATATTTTCCTTAGCTTCGGCATAACTTTAGCGGATTCCGACGATTCTTCCTTTATAATAATATGCCCCATCGTCATCTATCACATCCCAATTATAACAATAAAACGACAGTCATTATGTACATTATTTTAGGGCTTAATGAGTAGATCCTCTTCCTCATGCTTAGTATTCGCGATATACCCAAAAAATGTTTTTTTTTTTTTATTTTAATTGAAAATATAATCATTTTTTTTAATTTTACGCACTTTTACGATTTTCCCTGAGCATTTGCTGCACTGATATTTAAAACATTCAATGGTTTAAATTTTAAACTTTAAAAAGAAAGTAGCGACTCAAAGTTGAAGTTTTCTACCATGTATTAATGTTGTTTAAGTTATGCCTTTTTAAATTTTCTTTTTTATGGTATGCTATCCTATTTTGAGACGTTAGTTGTTTAGTGGCCTTAATTTTTAGCTCCTAGCTAATTTTAATCATTAAAATTGTTTAAAGCAAGTCAAAGTTAGAAATTATTTTATATATTATATCTTTTTTTTTTTATAGTTTTTTTTATTACTCCAAGTTTGCTCTTTACGCAATCAATAAATCTTTGACAATATGTGAACATATAGAAAGACCTTATAGTAGCTCAGTAGTTTCATAGCTCTTAGTTTAATATAAGACCCCGTATTTAGCGGAATAATCTATAATCTTAAATTGAAAAATGATCCCGCATCATACATCAAATACCAAATGCAGATATTTTTCACTTTATCCTTTAACCGTTCGAAATTGGATAAGACCTATGGTGGATCTATGGTGGCCATGACCATGACCCGTCGGTTTCAACGAAATACTCGTGAACTTTTCTCACATTTCTCGATGAGGGCCTTGTCCACAGCCACATGAAGCGCATACAATCAGGCAATAAATCAGCCTTTAATGTACTTGCATCGAAATGTGGATTTAGCCCGCAACGTCATCGACATCCTGTGACCGCGTTTCCGAATTTGCCACGAAACTTGTGTACGTACGTGCGTGCGTCGGCCCCGAAATACGCTGCACAGACGGGTCATGGCCATGGCCACGACCACGGCCACGGCCACGGCCACGAATATGGAATTTCGGCGATGGATGCCGCCTCGCCTCGCCTCCGACTCTGCCGTGCGTCGCAGTTTCACTTTCACGACGCACACACAGGCTCTGGTTCTGGCTCTGGCTCCTGTTATGGCTATGACTCTCCCGGGTAGGAGCCAAACGGCGGGGGCGCGACTTGCACTCAACCTCACAGCTCGTCTTTGCCAAATCGGCCCCAAAAAGGGGCCCAGGCTCGGCACGACACGGCCCACTCGACCTGCCAATGACAATGACGTCGTTGTTGCACAGTGGCATGCAGTTGTTTGTGGAAGAATGCATTCAAATCAAAGTGTGACCATAGTATTATAGCAGAGTCCTGCATGCACAGGCAACGGAATCAATTCGGTGGGATTCGGTATTTGCTTTGTTCGGTGTTAGGTTCAGACTGAACGAAGCGAAGTAAGTATCGTTTTTTGTATTGTGCCAGATCCGGAAATTTCGGTTTTTTCTTCTCGCTCACTCTCCATTCGATTGTCTGGTAGAGAGATATATGCCATAAGATATGGCTGGAAATACTGGAAAAACATGGTCCAATGGGTAGAAGAAAGTATTTCCCACCCAGGATATTTATTGGAGTTTAGGAATTTTTCCAAAAAAATGCAGATTTCAACCAGGGTGCATGCCGCTGACTGCCACTTGTAACACATTCGAATGCGACGGGGTCTGTGGGATGGTGTGAGATTGCGGGAGATGGCGGGTTGACCAGCAGAATGCGGCGCGGGCGACTTGCTGCATGTTCGTTTCGACCACGACGACGACGACGACGACGATGATGCAATGGCTGGATGCCGGCAAGGTGGCACCCACCCCTAGCCCCCAGCCCCCAGCCACCAACACCACCCCAACATGCGCACGGGAGAGCTGCAATGCACTGCCACTGCCATTGCCTCTCCCGACACACTCCCTCTCCGGGGGCAAGAGTGTGCTCGGCGTTTGCTCGGCCAGAGTGCAGTTACCTCTGCTTGGCCTGCCGCTGGACGGGAGTGGGGAGTGGAGCGTGGCGGAGTAGAGGGGTGCGCCAGGGTGGCCGGCCAGCCTCCTGCACTGGTAGGCCGTTGGCCGGGAGCATCGTCATCGCTGCGTCATCGCCCCATCGTAGTCCCCATGCAACGCCGTGCCATGCCGTGCCATGCCGTGCCGGAATTCGTGTGCGTGGCCTGGTTTCGTTGATTGGCCTTGGGTGCGGCTTTCAGTGTCAGTGTCAGGGGTGCAGCATCTTTGTTTTGGTTGCAGCTGTGCTTCCTGCCTCTCCTGCTCAGACTCCAACTCCAACTCCGGCCGCAGATGTTCTGCTCGGGTTCTCCTGCAAATGCAAATCTGAGGGGCACACACACACATAAACCCACATCCCCACTTACATGAGTGAGTCATGTGAATGGAGGGCACACACACACGCATGAACTCATGGGGAAATGGTATGGGAATGGAAATGGTGGAGCTATGTTGTGTTGTTGGTACTACATGTGCGCGGCACTGATGGAAATTTGTGTGTTGGAATGGAAAGCCTAATCAAAATATTCACTATTTCAACGAATTATTGAACAAAAAGTTTATATTTAATGCGAACTACGTGCGAAAAAAGATAATATTTGCAAGAAAAACTAAAAGGATGATCGTAAGATTATTACTACTTATGAGGATAATGTGTCGGGTGTCCGGAGAAGCGCATGCTTGATCACGAAGAATAGTCCCGGCCCTGACTAAGATCTGTGGCTAAGACTACACGTGGCGCCGCCAACTCAATCTTAAAGACGGCCCACTACGGAGCAACGAATCTGAACCATTCCGGATACCGAGGGAAAACATAAGAGAATACCGGAGCAATTCCTGGTTTCTGTTGCTGTCGGCTATCGGAGTTCTCAAACTGCCTGAGAAATGTCACCATTGTTCGGCTGTCCTACTTTGGAATATTGTTATATAATACATATATAATATACCTCTGCATCAGCACCACAACCTCCGAAACGGAGGCAGGAGGATCTTCCAAGCCCATGAAGACCAGGGTGCACCACAAGTGGAAGATCACCCGCAGGCGCTCAACCAGGGAAGGGATCCCAGAGCAACAGTGGATAAGCGGGCAGATATAGGCCAGATAAACTGCTAACGATCTAAAACCCAGAAGCCCCACGAATTATCGCTTTAGTACGAGTATTTTCTGTTAATTATACCCGGTACTCGAAGAGTAAAGGGGTATATTAGATTTGTGCAAAAAATTAATGTGTGTAACACCCAGAAGGAAGCGTTTCCGACCCCATAAAGTATATATATTCTTGATCAGCATCAATAGCCGAGTCGATATAGCTATGTCTGTCTGTCCGTCCGTCTGTCCGTCTGTCCGTCTTCATTAGCGCCTATAGCTCAAAGACCATAAAAGCTAGAGGAACACTATTTTGTATCCAGACTCCTGTCCTATCGCACTGTTACAAGTGTATTTCAAAATTTCGCCCCGCCCCCTTCCGCCCACTCCAAGGACGAAAATCTGTGGCATGCACAATTTTAAAGATACGAGAAAACTAAAAACGCAGAATCGTAGAGAATGACAATATCTATCAGAGTGTTGAATCTGGATCAGATCGACTCATAAATATAGCCACAATGAAGAAAACAATTTCGAAATGCATCGTTCCCTCTCGCTCTCTCTCACACACAGGGGTAGGCGCTATGCCTGATCGAATTTTTTGACGCCTAGTTCTCAGAGACTATAAGAGCTAGAACCACCAAACTTTCTATCCAAGCTCCTGTGATATCAAACCGAGACGAGTTTGTTTTAAAATTTGGCCACGCCCCCTTCCGCCCCCACAAAAGATGAAAATCTACAATTTTGAAGATACGGGAAAACCAAAAACGCAGAATCATAGAAAATTACTATATCTATCAGAGTATTGAATTTGGATCAGATCGGATCATAAATATAGTCAGAAGGAACAAATGAAATTTCAGTGGCCTCCCAAGCGCAGACTGATTACCTCTCTCTCTCGCACACAGCCGTGTATGTATATGTAGGAAGTAGATAAAAACATGTAGAAATGGCAGATGTAAAAAATTTATGTTAACCAATATGGAAACATCTAATAGATCAAAATCTCCGAAAAGGTTCGACTTAAATTGTTTTTTTTTGGCTAAAATTTAATATTTTCCTTTTGCGAACATGTAATAAATTACAACAAGCTCACATACATATATACTGACTGAGTACCGGGTATAAAGTAGAGCCGCGGCGCAGACGCGGCTCATAACGTTCCCCCTCGTTTTCGTTGGCCTTATGCAAATATAATGAAAAACAAAAGTTAAAAATGAAAATTCTCTCGAAAATGTGTTTGCAGAAGGGCCGAGTTGAGGGTATCGCTGTCCAGGAGACGGGTCGAGTGCCTGGGCAGACATGCTCCTTGCACCCGCCGATAGCCCCGGCGGCAAACGCATTTCGGGTTGTAGCAGTACTGTTCCGCCGGACAGAAGCCGCCTTCAGAGCACTGGACGAGCATGCAGCTGACGACCTCGTCCTGTCCACAGGAGACACCCACGACATCGAAGTGCTCATCTGGGGAGATCAAGATAATGGATATAGCACTCCCTGAACCGCCACCTGGATCGCTCTAGTCACCCCTCTGAGCTCCTCCACGCGCTGCAGCCGCGGCGGAGAGACATGCAGCCAGAACTAGCCAGGGCAAGCACATGGTGGCACTGAAGGGATCGATCGCGTTGGCTGGAACTATTCAACGGTTACCGACACGTACCGCAACTGATTCGGTACGATTAGTGCTGTTCCTTTGTTGGGGCTGCATGCTCCAATTTTACTTGCGATATTGCTGTGCATTATAATCCTCTTGTTTCCAATCTGATCACTGTACAGTGTACACCCCCCTCATTCATCGGATTGCTGCCATGCTCACAACGAATTTCTATGTACATCGACGCAGGCCGAACAAATCGCGAATAAAACGGTTATTAGCAAGGTGTGCTAATGTTGGGTGAGGCATTCCAGAGAGCACTCGCACAGCAAGCGTGCACTTGCTTGCGGTTGGAGAGCGAGTGAGAGACAGGAGAGAGTAAAATGCGTAGTGCCTCACCTTGTAGGCGTAAGCCTTGGTTCTTACTATGAAAGAGCGCTAGTTGTTTTTGCTCTCTGGCGCCTTTCTCGCTGTCTCTTCTCGTTTCTGTCACTCACCCTCACCCACCCACACGCGCCACCACGCTCTCTCTCTGTCTCTCATTCTCACAGGCACACACAAACTCATCAACAGAGTTAGACAAACTAACACAATCATATGGCAAATGCCGAAGCCGCTGTCTCGTGTTTTGCACGACGAGCGGTTTTGTGGGGTGCCCTTGGGGGCCAGGCAGGATAACTGGAAGCGAACAAACGGCATGGCATGGCATGGCATGGCATGGCTGGGCATGGCCGGGCATGTTGTCGGGTCGGGTCATCAGTAGTGAAGTTGCGCCACACGCCGATAGGTGGCCAGTCGTGGATGCGGCAGCCAGAGACGGAGTGGGTGTCCGTATCCGTGTCCATGTCCGTGCATGGTGCATGTGCATGTGTGCGCCACCCAGACGATAGTGAGCGCCAGCAGTAGGTACGAGGTACGAATAGTGGTAGCCAGCCAGCCGGCTCCTCCAATACATATTTTTTGCCGCGCCCCCCACTCCCCCAGCCGCGGAGCGACTGAATCAGGGATTCCCCTGAGGGGCGTGTGCTTGTGGGCGGGCGGGTGAAATGCTGCGAAAACAAAAAACACCGCGCTGCCATAACGGAACACTGCAATTGGCTGCAGTTTCGCCATGCAGCCAGACATCAGCCGATCGGCTGCGGTCGACGTCTGCATCGACTGCGGCTGAGACTGTGGCAGTGGCAGTGGCTGCAGCTGCAGCTGGAACTGCGGCTGCGGCTTTTCCTTTGTCCGTGTGTCGGCCGACGGACAGACGGACGACTCTCCTTTATTGTGTCACGGGTTCGTTCGTTCGCGTGCATCCTCCATCTCGGAGATGGAAAACGGGAAAAATGCCGCGTTCCCAAGTGAAAGTCTTCTGTGGTGGGGCAGCTGTAAACACAAATAACTTACCGGAATAATTTAAATATGACTCCGGCGGAGGGCACCTGCCCGGAGCACAGTCGGTATGTGTGTGCGTGTGTGTGTGTAGTGTTACTCAATTAAACACGGCACTAATTTGCGTACTTGGAGAAAATCGATATGAAGGAACCCATTCATTGACTGCCTCCTGGCTCGCACAAGATTCCCCCGCTGCAGTGGGGGTCCGCGGATTCCCTTCGAGCAATTCCGTATCCTCTAATGGAGGTGTCTTTGAGGTCGATTCACGAATCGGTTAAACATTACAAATCACCGGTCAGCCCTAACCTAATCTTCACACTAACTCTTCATGGCTGTGCCTCCGCCTCAGCCTCAGCCCCCAGCCCTCTGCCCCCATGCCTCTGCCATCTATCAATATTACCCTCCCACTCCTGCCCACCCATCGTTGGGCCTTCGCTCACTCTCTTGCTTCTCTTTCTGATGTAGCGCGCAGGATTGGCGCTCTTTTTTAAATCGTCGCGATGCTTCTCACGGTCTTGGTCCTGCGGCGTGGCTATACGTCTGTGTGGAGCCCTACTGTGTCGCAATGTGTGTGTGTGTGTGTGTGTGTGTGTGTGTGTGTGTAGAGCCACGAACAATGCAACGATGTTTTCACTTTTCATGCGAATTTTCATCTAAGCTAAATGCCATTTCGTTTCCCCATAAGCCGATTGTGGAAAATTAGCACTTCCATGGAAAATATGAACCGCTACCTAAATTCGGTTTTCTTTTATATTTATTTTCCAATATTAAATTCTCCAAATATCTATGGAGATCGATCGTTCTTATGTTGCTATATTTACACTTAAGATTTATCTAATTGCAATTAATTCTACTAATTAGTAGAACTATGCATATTTTTGTTAAGCTTCTAGTTAAGTATGATTTCTTAGGGCCATATAACTACATATTGCTTCAAAGACATATAGAAAGGAGGAGAACCCGTCCCATACCATTTTTGAATACAGTTAAGCGAGACATACTGGGGGAATCCCAGTACCCAAAACGACAAAGCAGTACTTTAAGGACTTTGGCACAGTCTTAATTTTTGAAAAATATTTTAAATTCAGGAATGATGGGAAGACTTTATTGGCATAAAAACGTATAATTCAAATGCCTTTATTGCACGTTTAATTATCGTGATACCTTATAAAGTAGGAGGTGATTTCTCTATAAGGATACAAGTCGAGGCTTTTCGGCTTAGATCCCAAACAGTCAGTCACAGGCACAAGTACTGTTTTCATTATTTGAAAAGTACAAAGCGATTTTAATCGATTTAAAGTGTATATATTGTATTTCAATACAACTGGATCCATGCCAAAGGACTGCATACATATGTACAATACGTACAATATATCCCTAGATCATACCTACAGTTCTTACCGATTCCACATTCTTTATAAATGCATTTTCCATTCCAGTCGTCCGGTTTTCAAAGACAAAGGCATCCAATCTCCCCCGAGTCCCCAGAGCGATCGGCTGAGAGCCGAGCAACGAGTGCAAAATGAATTTCACACCCTTCGGTAACAATTTCCCCGGCAATATCCCTGGGCTGCCCCAGTTCACAAGCAGCACGGCCCCCCTCGTCTCTTCGCTGACCGCCGCCGTTGCCGATGTGACGGTGACGGCCACCAACAACCCGCAGCAGCAGCAGCAGCAGCAGGATGCCGGCGGCGGGAGCACACGCTACCAGCAGCAACAGGCCGCCACCGCAGTGGGCATGACACACTTCAGCCAGCCGACCATGGCGGCGGGGCAGAGCGGCGGCGGGGGCAGCAGCAAGTTCCGCAGCGGACAGGAGGAGGGCATGCAGGGCGACAAGTACAACGGCCACCTGGTGTCCACTGCGCAGCAGCAGCAGCAGCAACAGCCGCAGTATGCCACAGTCGCGTATGCCAATGCGACAGCAACAAGCGGCGCCTCCGACGCCCTCCAGGCGGGGACCTCCGGCCAGGCACAGCAGCAGCAACAGCAGCAGCAGATGCAGCAGCAGCAGGTTGCGGCACCGCAGGAACTCACCCAGGATCTGTGCAACGCCATCCTGCAGCAGCAAGGTGAGTACCTCCTCAGTCAAGCCCCCATTGGGTCTTTTGGGTCACTCCAATGTGCGTTGCCTCATCCCCGATTGCAGTGCTTCAGAACACCTCCTGGCAGACGCTCACGCCGGGCACCACCGTCGCAGACTACCTCTCCCATCTTCCGGCCAACACGCTGCCCCTGTCGCTGCACCATTTCCTGAAGTACTCGGCGGAGACGATCAAGAAGGAGAACCAGCAGAACGTGGTGAGTGGCTGTGAACTGGGCCGTGGCTGGGATCTCTACTAATCCGGGGGGTTCTCATGGCAGGTGCTGCAGGTTCAAACGGGACCAGCCATAGGGATCAACACCATTGGCACCACAACCATCAGCATACCTCAGCAGGACCAGTTGACGCTGCAGCAGCAGCAGACGACGTTGCAGGTGCAGGCACAGGCGCAGACCCAGGCGGCAGTGGCGTCCACGTCTGCGGCGACAGGCGTCGCCACCAGCAGCTCCAAGAAGAAGAAGCGCAAAAAGCGAAGCAAGGACCGCAAGCCGAAGCTGCGTCCGGGCGAGATCCGCCTTGGAACGGCCCTGGACGGCAGTCCGCTGTACATGTGCCCCGAGTGTCATGTGGCCTATCCGGAGCCGGAGCTGCTCGAGGTGCACCTGGTGGGCCACAACCTGGAGAAGCGGTACGTGTGCGACGTGTGCCAGGCGTCGCTGAAGCGCAAGGACCACCTCACACGCCACAAACAGTCGCACAACCCGGAGCGCCCCTACATCTGCACCGTCTGTCTGAAGGCCTTCAAGCGCAAAGAGCAGCTCAGTCTGCACTTTGTCATCCACTCGGGCGAGAAACGGCACCAGTGTCAGGAGTGCGGCAAGGGATTCTACCGCAAGGACCACCTCCGCAAGCACACCCGCTCCCACATCGCCCGCCGTGTGAAGGCCGAGCTGAACAGTCACGTGCGGCGGGAGAACGGCACCAGCATGCTCCAGCCGGTGGTGACGGAGGCGACCACCGCGGCGCTACAGCACGCCAATCAGCTGGCCAGCCAGCAGCAGCAGTTGCAGCAGCAGCAGCAACAGCAGCAACAACAGCAGCAGCAGCAGCAACACCACATCGTGATCACCCAGCAGCAGCAGCAGCAGCAGCAGGCGACGCAGGTGCAGCAGGTCCAGGCCCAGGGGCAGCAGCAACAGCAGCAGATGCTAAATTAGCCAAATGATTTTTGTAAAGTCAGTTAAGCAAAATTCGATTCCGCCTCACAGCCAGCCGCCAGCCCCCAAACAGCTGGCGGTTGGCCCAAACGCAACTCTCTCGGTCCACACAATTTAATTGACTCCGCAAATCGGATAGAACACACTGGAGAATATCGTTGACGATATCAGCAGGTTCACTAGCAAATATCCCGGAAGCTTCCACATGGAAACTCCCAACGCTGTACAATTTTAATGGTAAGCCACCCCCCACCAGCCACAGACCCCGACGACAGTTGGGACCGTCTCCGAATCTACACGCACAAATCGGGACTACATTCTTCTATTTGCAACTTGTAATCAAAGTTCAGAATTATTTGCTCATCTAAAATCCCAATACAACCGTTAGAAATCCGTACAAAACCGGTTGCCTTCCCGAAATCCGATCCCATATTCCCACAATCAGTTCTTAAGCTTATTGAAGATCCCCTCCAAATGTATTTACACTATCTCTTTACTATTCAAAATCGAAAATCATAGGAAGATGGAGAGCTATCTATCAAACATCTAGGAGTGGTGTCGGTCCCAGGCCCTTGTCCGCCCCAAACAACATTCCATAGAATACATACTTTAAGAGAACTGTGCAAAGGAATAATAGTTTTGTAAGCGATGTATTTTAGTGAAATGTATTTTTTTACAAATAGAATCCGTATCGTATGGTAGTATGCAATGCACATGCCTGTACGAATACGTGAACACATGATGTAAAATGCAGGCGCACCACATACATACATATATGTATATTTATACATACGCGTATATAATGTATATAATGTAAACGATTGCAATTTAGATTTACACTTGCATCTAGGTACGGATCAGAATCAGGTATTGTGAATTGAATGTATGTATGTATGTTTAACTTTTGCTACACCGATAACAGAACCACAAAACAAGTGTAAAAATGCAATAAAAAATATATAATTTGATCTTAAACCTAACGGAATTTTTCAATTATATACTATGGTGTTTGTTTATACGCGATACTTCAAAAGAGTGTAGGAGTATATTAGATTCGGAAGCGTTTCCGACCACATCAAGTACATATGTATGTATATGAATTATTAAATCAGACTCAATATATATATATGGACGTTGATGTTCAATGACTGCACCATCAAGTGGCTCATGCGACACCAAGCCGAAGCTGGATCCCAGGCAGACGTAGCCCTGCTCCCGCCCAACCGACCGAGGGGCGCTGCCGCATGACGCGCGACGCGTATGGCCGTTCTGGTCGCGTACATGCTGGATAGATAGATGTTGGACTAATATTCGAGGAAAATTATAACTAAACTGACTAAAAGAGCAGAGCATGCAGTCAAAATAGAAATACAGTTAATAATTACGAGAAAGGTATGTATTAGAGGAATTAGTAGTAGACATAATATGGCAGAGGGAAGTATAATCCGAGCAGAAGACCCCAAAGGGTTCATGCTAGGAATAATTCGATCTACAAAACGGAAGGGCAGTGTATTCTGCTCAACAAGTCATTCCGTTCGTCGGGAAGAGTGCCTAGATCTTAGAGACTATAGGAGCAACCAATTTTGGTATCCAGATTGCCGAAGAAATAAATGAATTAGCAGGGGCTACGCAAGCCCCAGCCACGCGCTTACTCAGTCTCTTTCTCGCGCACTCTTTCTGATGCAGTGCGCGCGCTCTGGCGGAAGGGAGCGAGATAGCAACACACATGCCATACTGACTGAGTATCGGATATAGACAACGTTCCTGTTCGTTTTCATATGACTTGGGAGATTCCCATTGCTTAGAGGCCTTTAGTAGTCCGAACTTTACGACTGCCATTCCACAATTGCAAATACGATACATCAGGGAATACCGAGGATGTGCAATGAGATGAAAGGCCTTAAGACCTTTCAATAGCTAAGGCTCTACAGGGCTCCAATATTCCAAATATTCAAAAGCCCTATTATACGTACGAGTATCGTGAACCAGCTTGCCCGCACATATATTTGCAAATAGTGCAGCCCACAATCTCTAAACAGTTGTTAAAATTGCACATTCTAGGGTTATTAACTTTATTTAGAGTACTCATCAATTATGATTATTATGCACCATTTATTATATTCAATTAAGTAATTTAACACTAGCATTATGTGTATTCTGTATGTCTGTATGTATTCGCATGTTTTCAATGCCTTAATGTACTACGTGCAGGTTGATAAACTGATCTCGCATGCGTACGAAATTAAACTTGTTTATTATGTATGAATGTACGAATTACAGGTTAAGCATTAATTATACATATAAGGGTAAATGGGGACAGGGTTGGGTATTCGAAGCTTATCAAAATTTGTGCATCTGCAAAAATCAATCTGCAGATTCGATGATTAATGGTTTTATTTTTTTTGGGTTGCTTCATTACCAAATAAAAAAAAATGTCATCTATACATACACATATTTAGTATAGTGTATGCGATTGAAAGAAAGGGCATGCCCCGATTTCCTTCACGATAAATTCATGGGTCGCCTATTCATCAAAGATTCAGATCGTAGATATTTACTGCTTTTGGTTTTGGTAGGGTTTCTGTTTCGTTTTCGTCGCGAAAAGAACTCTTAAATCACTGTACAAAGAACGCCCGTGTCGGCTACCGTCCGTCCATATCCTATGGCCCGAAGAGAAACTTCCGCTTCTGGGTTTCCATATAGTCGCTTGTCGACATTTGTATGGCCCGCCGGAGCATCTCGCTCTCGTTGAGCCCTGCCACAGCAAGAAGGATTTGATTATGACTCCACAGAACTGTCTGTCTGGAACTCACCATCATTGGCAAGGGAAGCCTCGAGTAGTTCCTGATAGATGTTCGACGACGGAGCGTCCCCTCGCTTCTGCGGCAAGTACGACGACTGCTTCGATGTGCACGGCTGCTGATCAGCCTCTGGGGTGATGGCACGAGCCGCAGAAGGGACAGGATCGCGCTTGGGACTTTTGCGTAGCGGAGCCTCAATAGCCTCGGTACTAAATATAGATAGAAGCACATATTACACACAAAAAAAAACACTTCACATCGTGTGTAATACACACCTTTTGCCAGGCATCGATCCCTCACGACTTTCGTGGCGGCGCTTCTTGCGCAGCGTGGTGCGGCGCTGGGGCTTGGATGCTTTGCTAGACCGCTGGACGGCTGCAGTGCTGGGGGAGGCGCTGCCACCGCAGTGCCCCACCGAGCTGGTGCTGCTCATGTCCGTGGCGTCGCTTTCGTAGCCGCCCAGCTCGCCGACGTCCGGCAGCAGCTTGTGTCCAAACTGGGTGAGCGTTTTGGGCGACATCGCAAACATTGTGGATGTGCCCGCAGCACCGCTAACGCTAGCCAGAGTTGCGGCCGCGATGCCGCCGCTGCTGCTAGTACCTCCACACGAGTACTTGGAGGGCGAGGCGTCCGAGTCTGTGAGAGCCTCTGCCGAGGTAACTGTCGAGGATGTGGCCGAGCTGCCGGCTGTGTTGCTGCTGCGGGTGCGTTGCATATTGTCGCGACACCACTGCAGGTAGGACTCGCGTGCAATCTGCTCCTCAATTGCCTCATTGGTGGCCTCCCAATCTGTAGTCTTCAGCTTGTCCTCGAACATCGTCTACAATTGGAAAGTTGGCACTAAATACCGCTGGATCTGCTGATCGGCTTGCGCAACTCACCTGCTCGATCTCCAGCTGCTCACTGAGCCGCAAAGCCTCTTTAGTTTGAACCTGGGGCTTGTAGCCAGCCAAGCCCAGGCCAACGCCGACGGTGGCATTGTAGGGGTCCAAGATGGCATTGTAGTGAGAGCCACGCTGATACGATAAGCGGAGCGGGGGATAGCCGGCCTGCGATTGCTCAGAGTTGAAGATATTGATTGGGGCTGAAATATAGTGAATATTGTAGAAAATGGCAAGGCTCCTGTACCTCTCTTCAGTCCACGATTTGGATAAATGAACAACTTACTAGCCTGATAGCAGTAAACCTCGACTGTGCGACTATAGATCTCCGATATGGCCTGTATCTCGATGTGATTGCCGTGAGCATCGCGAGCCCGCTTGCGCTGGATATAGCTGCTGATGTCCTCGGTGACAAACTGGCCAAAGTACTCCCGGTTCTCTTGCTGCAACACGGAACAGATTGCATTAGACTTCAGTTAATCGAGCAGAGTTCTGCCATCATTACAATATAGTCCATGGTATGCTGCCGAATCACGTCGTGCATTCCCTCATCCCCGTATATCTGAAGCGAGATGGACCGAAAGAGGCAAGCCCCATCCTCCTCGACGGGCTTCAGTTCGTAGCCGTTATCTTCCATGCACTTGGCGAACTCCACGTCGCGTCGTTGCCACTCCTCCACCGGAATCTTGCGCTCCTTTGGCTGCAGATGCTCGTCGCCGCTGTTGTATCCAGAAAAGGTATCCTCCACAATC
Source organism: Drosophila helvetica (assembly GCA_963969585.1). Taxonomy (NCBI): domain Eukaryota; kingdom Metazoa; phylum Arthropoda; class Insecta; order Diptera; family Drosophilidae; genus Drosophila; species Drosophila helvetica. The sequence goes on along the minus strand of OZ018401.1, from coordinate 50,638,743 downwards.
TTCTTTAAATTGGCCGCCGCAGTGGTTGGGGGAATCTGGCCTAGTGTCGTGGGCACATTGGCACATCCCAAGCTTAGATGTTCAGGCGACTTGCGACCCACTGCCGATGGGCTGCTGCTGCCAGACGCTGTAGCTAGAGGAGGACTGGTGCATCTGCTGCCAGTCACTCCAGGCACGCTGCCCGTCACCACGACCGGATGGATGAGTTTCTCGCGCTCCAAGCGGTCGCGCTTGTGATGATGCGCATGACTGTCGTGGTGGTCGCGACGCTTCGAACGAGAGCTGCTTAAAAAAAATATATAAACTCAATAAATTAATCAATCAATGATTTAAACTGCTGGAATTGTCATTATTGCGAATTATATACTGATTAACGTTTATTTTGCTAACGTGGTTCAGTGAAAGGTCCTTCAGCGAACATCCACTATATACGTTTGATCAACTAAAATCAAGCACTCTTGGAATGTTTTATGGAACATAAAAGGGTATCTGCACGGCCTGTAAGCCGATTCAAAGCCCAGTTATTGACTTATCCATAATGATTTCAAATTTAGCTTGGAACATTCTGGCACTCCTGTACAACGCCCTAGAAATCATAGGCAGGGGTAGGCAAGGGTAGCTACCTTACTATGTATGTCTGGAAGGAGCCCACATCGCTCCACATGTGCACATTTACATGCATGTAACACCCAGTCAAGGAATGTGGGCTGAAAGCCATCACTTACCTCTTGTGTGGGCTGCAGCGGTGAGTGCGTGCCAAATCGTCGTAGACCTCGCCGCGCCTCTGAGGACTCTGCGCGATGCAAATACACAAAAATTAGCGGACATGGAATGGTGTGGAGTTGGGGAAGGCGTTGTCTTGGAAAGCCAAAGACTCAGACTCAGACTCACCTGGCCGTGGCTATCGATGACGACATTGCGGTGCGTTTGATTAACCACTGACTGCTCGACCACCACCTGTCCGGTTGCGTGCGCCTCCTTGTTGTCCGCATCCACGACGTTGCCAGCCACGCGTTTCGCGCTGGGTGCGCTTACTGGCTTGATCGTCATGGTTCTGATGCAGCTTCCCCTTCCTCTTGCTCTATTTTCACCTTTGTTGGTAGTATGGCAATATATTTATCTAGCAAATGCGATAAACACAACACAAGGGCTCGACTTGAGGCTTCTCTAGGGCATAAATGTCGGCGTGTAGCTGGTGCCCTGGAGCAGTGTCTCTGTGGTTGCTTTTTTATTTGCGTATTTGACGCCTGCACTGTGTTCTTTGTCCCGAAGATATCGTCGTAGGAAAAGAAGGCCGCCAGGGCTCTCCTTAAGACGCCTTCTTATATTTGCAGACAACGAAATGCTTTCACCAGTTAACTTTTTTTCTTCATAAGGTTTCCGACATAAATTTGAAACGCCACATAACATAACTATTTCATATACAAAATAATGAAAATTTCCAGATTTTCATATTCTTCGTCAGTGTGTGCGTGAATTCGTCGTGTGTGTGGGTGTGTGTCTATGCGCTGCGCTGCGTTTGCTGTAACTCACCTCACCCTTTGTCGTCTAGACAGCTATCAAAATTGAAAGCGCATCTTACCGTTTCCTGGTGGCTTTGGTTTTTGTTTTAATTTCACAAAATTCTTCCACTGTTTTCGATCTGTTTTCATGGAATTTTAGATGTTATTTATCCTGTAACCAGTGTGACCGCGGATTATCGATAAAATGTACCGATTGATGTCTTCTCATTGTGGATCGCTGGTTTTGGTTAAATGTACCTTCGAGAAAATTCCTTCACACGAGCACTGGAATCTAGCACTTGTCTGAGCTAATTTTGAATATTTTAGCCTGTCAATATAACTTCGCACTAGTTTCAACGTCAAAATATTCCAAAATGTTCGCAAAATACCATAAACGGTTTCTTGGGATTTTTTAGCGCATTTCGTGCTGTCGTTTATACCCATATGACATTAGACTTTGAAGCTGGACTAACTTGAAAAATAGAGACTTATGCAAAAAGCATGCAGTGAGATTCTTCGCATACCCGATATAAAATCAAACACCTAAAGCAGGCTCACCTGTACTTACCTTATGTACTTACCTTCTATCTCGCGTTTCAATAGCCCTTTCGCCGACCAAATCTTTCTCTTTTTTTTGTTTTGCTGTTGCAGCATGTGACACGCAATCATATTATTATTTTGAACTATTAAAAAAGCTGCACAAAGCATTTTTCGTCTGTTTAAATCCAATATGCTTGCCATTTTGTTAGTTGTTTACATTTTTTAATCTTCTTCTTCCTCTTTTTACGAATTACAAACACTGCATTTATGATATTATACAACACACATTGCCACCAAGCCAGCAAAATCGTATCTAGAAACTATAGCAATCGATAATCTCTGCCGCATCGATACCTCCCAGCTCAACAGAAAAACCAACTGGACGCATATATCTCTCGCGCTCTCACTGCATGCTTTTCCCATGCAGTTTAGTCTTTGTTTTTGCAGTTAGTCCAGATCAAAGCCTAATGTCATTCAGCTATAATAGCTATAAAAGCTTTTGCCTATCATGCTATCTCTCTCTTCGCAGCAAATTTAACAAAGTCTATTGTCATAAGAGCTTTGTTTTATTATTGCCAATAGTTCCGATAGAGGGCGCAACGTACGAATTCAATGTTCGGTGTTCCTTTGGCGGAATTGTTTCGAATTGTGCTTCCGCTCTAATAATTATTTTCTTCTCGTAGCCTTTAATTATAATATCCAATCGACAAGTCTAATTTCCAGTAAATTTCACATTTATGTATCTAAGCGCTTTGAACGAGTAAGTGACCCCACTTCGCTATTTAGTTTGCCGACTTTTCGCGTTATTAGTGATTGACACCAAAAACATTTGTTCAAATATTTGTGTCAATAGAATGTACACAAATTTCTAAAATAAAAATGATAAATAACACCAAAACAAGATCGTTTGGTTTTAGTCAGTACTCCAACAAAAATGAAGCAGGCTGGTACTCTCTTTATTTTCGCTCTGCTGGTGATGGCGATTGCATCTGCCACCTCCGCATATACAACTACGGAGGCGCCCATGCCCATGAAACCAGCGAAGCTATCACGAATCCAGTGGATAGATCTGATACAAATAATTCGAAACAGTACAAGTGATGGAAAGAAGTTTTACTTTTTCTTCTAGACTTCTAGAATTGCTTCATCTATGTTGTAACAATAAATGAATTTCTTCTAAAAATTGAATAAACTGCATTGCTTTAATATTTCAAAATAAATTCACCAAAAATTCGAAGTAGAATTTGATTTGTATCTCCCATTGGCCTCATTTGATCGTTACAAATAAAAGAACAACAAATAAATAGGCGACAAATATGTTTATTCTCAATTCTTTATATTTAGGTATTTAGTTTCGTCGTCTTAGTGTGCAGACGAAAAGGCCTCCAGTAGCATTAGTATAATTATCTAAATATAAGATCGATTTCAATCGATTGAAGACGTAGCCGCAAAAATGTGAAACCGATCAAGAAAGAATCAAACAGAAGTTGTGAAACAGTTTGGAGGGTGTAACACCAGGAAACCAATTTCCAACAGCTTTAAAACCAATAATTCATATTGATATAGTTGCAAACATATTGCAAAAAAAAAACACTCAATTATTTAATATTCAAATGCATATATATTTTACAATCGTTAAAATCAATCATTTAACTGAAAGTCTATAGTCGTACCGTGCCTGGGGCCTAAGCCCACTTATGCGGTCCACGACTTTTGATAACGATTGTTCCATCCACCCCAACCGCTTCCATATGGACGCCATCCGTACCGCCAATTCGGTCGGGCTCCAACCCAACGTCTGTTTCCTCCCCACCAGTATTGTCCGGGGTATTGTCTGGAGCCTTGTTGCAAGCCAGCTTGATCTGCTGTTTCATCGCCGGAACTTGATTCCTGCACGTTCTTCATCTCTTCTGAGTTATCTTCTGATGCAACAGAATCCTCTGCGTTTTCATTGGCTCCTGAGGATGTTTTAGTCCATGATCGCGACCCTTGAGTTCCTGAGTTGGACAGCTCATTGCGACCGTTGCGGTCCCTGCCAAACTTGGCACGGAAGTCTGCGGAGCCTGTTACATCAGAGCTATCACCAGAGAAGCCTGACCGCTGAGACCAAGAATGTGAGCCGCGAGATCCTATGCCTCTGCCATAAGTTTCATCTTCTGGCAATGAGCCCGGAGTCACCTTTTTGATTAATTTAGACCATGAGTTCGATCCGCCATCTATGGAAGACGCATCAATCGCTGGGTGATTAGTGATTTGAGTGGTGGAACGCTTGGACCATGCTTTCCTTGAGCCTGAACCGGACTTGCCTGTGGTTGAACCTGGAACTGGAACCTCATAAGCCTTACCACCATTGGATATTTTTTTGGATGAACTTGACCAGGAGTATGATGTTTTAGTCTTAGGTACTTTTAAAGAAGTAGATGTATACGTGGTTGTAGTTTTGCTTGAGGTAGAGCCTGACTTTCCATTCGAAATAGGAACATCCGACGCAGATGTGGATGCACTTTCGCTTAAAGATGACTCTTCAAGTGTCTTAGGATCACGTGATGAGCTTGAAGAATAGGTCTTGGTAGTTTTGCTAGTGGTTGAGCTTGACTTTCCGTTCTTCTTAGGAATCGTCGAAGAGCTTGAAGTATAAGTCTTTGTAGTTTTGCTCGAAGTCGAGCTCGACTTTCCACCATTAATAACAGTGCTACCCTGACCATCCTTTGCAACAGGTTTGCCATTGATTGATGTTGTTGTGGAGGTTGTTTTCGTTGACGAAGACTTAATCGAACCACCGTTAGCCTTAGTGGAGCTTAATTTGCTGACATTAACAACAGGCTTTGACGAGGAGCTTTGCTGAGTATTTCCATTGGAAGACGTTGTGGTTGTTGTCGTGGTGGAAGAGGACTGACTTGAGCTTCCAATTTTGTTACTTGCGCTACTATCGATAACGGGGATAGACGAAGAGCTGGACTTATCCTTTACATCGTTGGAAGTTGTCGTGGTTGTTGTCGTTGTAGAGGAAGAGGACTGATTTAAGTCTCCACCTTCCACTGTGCTGCTGGACTCGCTGGCATTGACAACGGGATCGGACTCTGAAGCAGACTGATTGCTTTCATCGGTGGAAGTTGTCGTGGTTGTTGTCGTCGTAGAGGAAGAGGACTGATTCAAGTCTCCACCTTCCACTGTGCTGCTGGACTCGCTGGCATCGACAATGGGATCGGACTCTGAAGCAGACTGGTTGCTTTCATCGGTGGAAGTTGTCGTGGTTGTTGTCGTTGTAGAGGAAGAGGACTTATTCGAGTCTCCACCTTCCACTGTGCTGCTGGACTCGCTGGCATCGACAATGGGATCGGACTCTGAAGCAGACTGGTTGCTTTCATCGGTGGAAGTTGTTGTGGTTGTTGTCGTTGTAGAGGAAGAGGGCTTATTCGAGTCTCCACCTTCCACTGTGCTGCTGAACTCGCTGGCATTGACAACGGGATCGGACTCTGAAGCAGACTGATTGCTTTCATCGGTGGAAATTGTTGTGGTTGTTGTCGTTGTAGAGGAAGAGGACTTATTCGAGTCTCCACCTTCCACTGTGCTGCTGAACTCGCTGGCATTGACAACGGGATCGGACTCTGAAGCAGACTGGTTGCTTTCATCGGTGGAAGTTGTTGTGGTTGTTGTCGTTGTAGAGGAAGAGGACTGATTCGAGTCTCCACCTTCCACTGTGCTGCTGGACTCGCTGGCATCGACAATGGGATCGGACTCTGAAGCAGACTGGTTGCTTTCATCGGTGGAAGTTGTTGTGGTTGTTGTCGTTGTAGAGGAAGCGGACTGATTCGAGTCTCCACCTTCCACTGTGCTGCTGGACTCGCTGGCATCGACAATGGGATTGGACTCTGAAGCAGACTGGTTGCTTTCATCGGTGGAAGTTATTGTGGTTGTTGTCGTTGTAGAGGAAGCGGACTGATTCGAGTCTCCACCTTCCACTGTGCTGCTGGACTCGCTGGCATCGACAATGGGATTGGACTCTGAAGCAGACTGGTTGCTTTCATCGGTGGAAGTTGTTGTGGTTGTTGTCGTTGTAGAGGAAGCGGACTGATTCGAGTCTCCACCTTCCACTGTGCTGCTGGACTCGCTGGCATCGACAATGGGATTGGACTCTGAAGCAGACTGGTTGCTTTCATCGGTGGAAGTTGTGGTCGTTGTTGTCGTTGTAGAGGAAGAGGACTGATTCGAGTCTCCACCTTCCACTGTGCTGCTGGACACGCTGGCATCGACAATGGGATCGGACTCTGAAGCAGACTGGCTGCTTTCATCGTTGGAAGTTGTTGTGGTTGTAGTCGTTGTAGAGGAAGAGGACTGATTCGAGTCTCCACCTTCCACTGTGCTGCTGGACTCGCTGGCATCGACAATGGGATCGGACTCTGAAGCAGACTGGTTGCTTTCATCGGTGGAAGTTGTCGTGGTTGTTGTCGTTGTAGAGGAAGAGGACTGATTCGAGTCTCCACCTTCCACTGTGCTGCTGGACTCGCTGGCATCGACAATGGGATCGGACTCTGAAGCAGACTGGTTGCTTTCATCGGTGGAAGTTGTCGTGGTTGTTGTCGTTGTAGAGGAAGAGGACTGATTCGAGTCTCCACCTTCCACTGTGCTGCTGGACTCGCTGGCATCGACAATGGGATCGGACTCTGAAGCAGACTGGTTGCTTTCATCGGTGGAAGTTGTCGTGGTTGTTGTCGTTGTAGAGGAAGAGGACTGATTCGAGTCTCCACCTTCCACTGTGCTGCTGGACTCGCTGGCATCGACAATGGGATCGGACTCTGAAGCAGACTGGTTGCTTTCATCGGTGGAAGTTGTCGTGGTTGTTGTCGTTGTGGAGGAAGAGGACTGATTCGAGTCTCCACCTTCCACTGTGCTGCTGGACACGCTGGCATCGACAATGGGATCGGACTCTGAAGCAGACTGGCTGCTTTCATCGTTGGAAGTTGTTGTGGTTGTAGTCGTTGTAGAGGAAGAGGACTGATTCGAGTCTCCACCTTCCACTGTGCTGCTGGACTCGCTGGCATCGACAATGGGATCGGACTCTGCAGCAGACTGGTTGCTTTCATCGGTGGAAGTTGTTGTGGTTGTTGTCGTTGTAGAGGAAGAGGACTGATTCGAGTCTCCACCTTCCACTGTGCTGCTGGACACGCTGGCATCGACAATGGGATCGGACTCTGAAGCAGACTGGCTGCTTTCATCGTTGGAAGTTGTTGTGGTTGTAGTCGTTGTAGAGGAAGAGGACTGATTCGAGTCTCCACCTTCCACTGTGCTGCTGGACACGCTGGCATCGACAATGGGATCGGACTCTGAAGCAGACTGGTTGCTTTCATCGGTGGAAGTTGTCGTGGTTGTTGTCGTTGTAGAGGAAGAGGACTGATTCGAGTCTCCACCTTCCACTGTGCTGCTGGACACGCTGGCATCGACAATGGGATCGGACTCTGAAGCAGACTGGCTGCTTTCATCGTTGGAAGTTGTTGTGGTTGTAGTCGTTGTAGAGGAAGAGGACTGATTCGAGTCTCCACCTTCCACTGTGCTGCTGGACTCGCTGGCATCGACAATGGGATCGGACTCTGAAGCAGACTGGCTGCTTTCATCGTTGGAAGTTGTTGTGGTTGTAGTCGTTGTAGAGGAAGAGGACTGATTCGAGTCTCCACCTTCCACTGTGCTGCTGGACACGCTGGCATCGACAATGGGATCGGACTCTGAAGCAGACTGGTTGCTTTCATCGGTGGAAGTTGTCGTGGTTGTTGTCGTTGTAGAGGAAGAGGACTGATTCGAGTCTCCACCTTCCACTGTGCTGCTGGACTCGCTAGCATCGACAATGGGATTGGACTCTGAAGCAGACTGGTTGCTTTCATCGGTGGAAGTTGTTGTGGTTGTTGTCGTTGTAGAGGAAGAGGACTGATTCGAGTCTCCACCTTCCACTGTGCTGCTGGACTCGCTAGCATCGACAATGGGATTGGACTCTGAAGCAGACTGGTTGCTTTCATCGGTGGAAGTTGTTGTGGTTGTTGTCGTTGTAGAGGAAGAGGACTGATTCGAGTCTCCACCTTCCACTGTGCTGCTGAACTCGCTGGCATTGACAACGGGATCGGACTCTGAAGCAGACTGATTGCTTTCATCGGTGGAAGTTGTCGTGGTTGTTGTCGTCGTAGAGGAAGAGGACTGATTCGAGTCTCCACCTTCCACTGTGCTGCTGGACTCGCTGGCATCGACAATGGGATCGGACTCTGAAACAGACTGGTTGCTTTCATCGGTGGAAGTTGTTGTGGTTGTTGTCGTTGTAGAAGAAGCGGACTGATTCGAGTCTCCACCTTCCACTGTGCTGCTGGAATCGCTGGCATCGACAATGGGATTGGACTCTGAAGCAGACTGGTTGCTTTCATCGGTGGAAGTTGTCGTGGTTGTTGTCGTTGTAGAGGAAGAGGACTGATTCGAGTCTCCACCTTCCACTGTGCTGCTGAACTCGCTGGCATTGACAACGGGATCGGACTCTGAAGCAGACTGATTGCTTTCATCGGTGGAAGTTGTCGTGGTTGTTGTCGTTGTAGAGGAAGAGGACTGATTCGAGTCTCCACCTTCCACTGTGCTGCTGGACTCGCTGGCATCGACAATGGGATCGGACTCTGCAGCAGACTGGTTGCTTTCATCGGTGGAAGTTGTTGTGGTTGTTGTCGTTGTAGAGGAAGCGGACTGACTCGAGTCTCCACCTTCCACTGTGCTGCTGGACTCGCTGGCATCGACAATGGGATCGGACTCTGAAGCAGACTGGCTGCTTTCATCGTTGAAAGTTGTTGTGGTTGTAGTCGTTGTAGAGGAAGAGGACTGATTCGAGTCTCCACCTTCCACTGTGCTGCTGGACTCGCTGGCATCGACAATGGGATCGGACTCTGAAGCAGACTGGTTGCTTTCATCGGTGGAAGTTGTCGTGGTTGTTGTCGTTGTAGAGGAAGAGGACTGATTCGAGTCTCCACCTTCCACTGTGCTGCTGGACTCGCTGGCATCGACAATGGGATTGGACTCTGAAGCAGACTGGTTGCTTTCATCGGTGGAAATTGTCGTGGTTGTTGTCGTTGTAGAGGAAGAGGACTGATTCGAGTCTCCACCTTCCACTGTGCTGCTGGACTCGCTGGCATCGACAATGGGATCGGACTCTGAAGCAGACTGGCTGCTTTCATCGTTGGAAGTTGTTGTGGTTGTAGTCGTTGTAGAGGAAGAGGACTGATTCGAGTCTCCACCTTCCACTGTGCTGCTGGACTCGCTGGCATCGACAATGGGATCGGACTCTGAAGCAGACTGGCTGCTTTCATCGTTGGAAGTTGTTGTGGTTGTAGTCGTTGTAGAGGAAGCGGACTGATTCGAGTCTCCACCTTCCACTGTGCTGCTGGACTCGCTGACATCGAAAATGGGATCGGACTCTGAAGCAGACTGGCTGCTTTCATCGTTGGAAGTTGTTGTGGTTGTAGTCGTTGTAGAGGAAGAGGACTGATTCGAGTCTCCACCTTCCACTGTGCTGCTGGACTCGCTGGCATCGACAATGGGATCGGACTCTGAAGCAGACTGGCTGCTTTCATCGTTGGAAGTTGTTGTGGTTGTAGTCGTTGTAGAGGAAGAGGACTGATTCGAGTCTCCACCTTCCACTGTGCTGCTGGACTCGCTGGCATCGACAATGGGATCGGACTCTGAAGCAGACTGGTTGCTTTCATCGGTGGAAGTAGTTGTGGTTGTTGTCGTTGTAGAGGTAGAGGACTGATTCGAGTCTCCACCTTCCACTGTGCTGCTGGACTCGCTGGCATCGACAATGGGATCGGACTCTGAAGCAGACTGGCTGCTTTCATCGTTGGAAGTTGTTGTGGTTGTAGTCGTTGTAGAGGAAGAGGACTGATTCGAGTCTCCACCTTCCACTGTGCTGCTGGACTCGCTGGCATCGACAATGGGATCGGACTCTGAAGCAGACTGGTTGCTTTCATCGGTGGAAGTTGTTGTGGTTGTTGTCGTTGTAGAGGTAGAGGACTGATTCGAGTCTCCACCTTCCACTGTGCTGCTGGACTCGCTGGCATCGACAATGGGATCGGACTCTGAAGCAGACTGGTTGCTTTCATCGGTGGAAGTTGTTGTGGTTGTTGTCGTTGAAGAGGAAGAGGACTGATTCGAGTCTCCACCTTCGACGGTGCTACTGGACTCGTTGGCATCGACAATGGGATCGGACTCTGAAGCAGACTGGTTGCTTTCATCGGTGGAAGTTGTTGTGGTTGTTGTCGTTGTAGAGGAAGAGGACTGATTCGAGTCTCCACCTTCCACTGTGCTGCTGGACTCGCTGGCATCGACAATGGGGTCGGACTCTGAAGCAGACTGGTTGCTTTCATCATTGGAAGTTGTTGTGGTTGTAGTCGTTGTAGAGGAAGAGGACTGATTCGAGTCTCCACCTTCCACTGTGCTGCTGGACTCGCTGGCATCGACAATGGGGTCGGACTCTGAAGCAGACTGGTTGCTTTCATCGGTGGAAGTTGTTGTGGTTGTTGTCGTTGTAGAGGAAGAGGACTTATTCGAGTCTCCACCTTCCACTGTGCTGCTGAACTCGCTGGCATTGACAACGGGATCGGACTCTGAAGCAGACTGATTGATTTCATCATTGGAAGTTGTTGTGGTTGTTGTTGTTGTTGAGGAAGAGGAATGACCCGTGCTTCCATTTTCGTTCGTGGTGCTCGACTGGCTGGCCCCATTGTAGAGGTCCGTCAATGATCCTAGTAGATCCTTTTCATCGTTGGATGTTGTTGTGGTCGTTTCACTTGATTGACTCTGCGTTGTTCCTGATTGATGGATAATTTGGGAACCTTGGTCTTGCACGGTAATTTGGTTTTTTCCGTTTGCACAGTTCACATAGTTTGGGTTTCCCAAAAGTTCTCCGTCGTGAAGAAGAATCAATTTTCCGAACAGCCTATCGAGTAGCCACAGCCGGATATCCTTTCGTATTTCTATGAGAGTTTGTCGAACACTTTCACAGCATGGTTGAGCCTTTATTTCGGGTGCACCCACTGCGGTAACGGCTGTTGATGATTGGGACGCCGCGAGGGACAGCAAAGCGGCAAGCACCGCGACGTATATCAAGCGCATGGTCGTCTAGGAGACCAAGAGTCAGATCAACAAGATCTGTTAACCGAATTGGAGGTTCAACGTCTTTTATACGTTAGCCCGGGGAATAGATCAGCGATCGTATTATATTTCGGCTATTTGCGTAGATGCTTTTGTGGGGCTTGCAAAAATTTCAATTGTTCAACAACATTTGGTACTTCTATTGTTGCCAAAAAAATATATAACAAAAACTGAATAAACTGTCTGAACTATACTATGGATTAAAGTCAATATCTTCTTTAAGTTAATGAAACAACTGTGCAAAATATTTGCTCTTAGCTTGGATCAAACAATTGTTAGATCTCTGACTCGACGTAAATCGCTCGCTCGTGGCAGGGCCATACGTCAGAGCTGCGGGAGCCGATTACCTGACAAGTGTCTCTCTTTGGCAAAGGCAAATAACAAATTTCTCCTAAAATTCAGTTACAATACAGCAGCGAAATATGTAGTTTCCATTGTGATTATTTATTCATACGGTTTAACATTTAGTGTTTGTGAAACAAATTAAAATTTAAACGAGTAGCACTGGGTCGCCACCTTTTGCCACCTAGTATTCATCATTCTCGAAGGGATGATGGGGATGTCCGTAAACGCTGCAAAATATTATAAAGAACGTAATTAAAAGTTGATTCAACGAAGGAAATAAAGAAGGTTTTGGTTAGCACTCTCCGAACTCTTTTAACAGCTGTAGGGTTACGAGCACAAAGGCAGTATGTTAGGCTAAAACTATTTTCAAGCTCTCAAATTAGTTCAAATAAATCAAGAAAATCAAATAAAAGCAGTTAAAAAGTCAAGCGGGGGAAATAATTGTTTTGGTAAACAGCAATTAACGAAGGGATGAAGGAGAAGGCACTGAAACAATTGAAATAAACATACGCATACACCAGATATCTGTTTAAAAAGATTTGCCTTGAATGTCGATCGTTGTTAGTCTTGCAATAGCATTTGGTTTCAATGGGTATTATTGCTTAAAAGGTATTTTTTGTATTTTCTGTTGACATTGGTTTCATTTCGCTTAAAACTCGTCGTGAAATGGGTAGTATTTATGGCTGCCAGCCTCCCTATATAAATATAAACAATAATTGGAATAAAAATAAGGAATAATTTTGTGCATGTGTACGTGTGAGCATTATGCAAATGAAAATGTGTTTTGTATAATTCAAATAGGTGCCGTTCACTAGAGTAGGGCAATACCTATAGAAGGGCTAGATTTCGTGGAAAGTCTTTGCGACCGATCGGACCCCTTGCAGCCTAGTAAGTTGCAGCAAGAAAGTTTCACAGATTGACAGACGGATAGATTTTCCAATATCCTCATACTTTATAACTAAGAAATTCATTAATTACTCACTTGAGCAAAGGCACAAGGCGACCATTGCAATCGAAGCTTTCGATTATTTCGATTTCTTCAGGGGTCAAAACGAAATCAAAGACCTGGAAGTTCGACTCAATGCGTTCCTTGGTCACTGACTTCGGAATAACGATATTCGCGCGTTGGACCTGATAGCGGATGAGAATCTGTCCAGGTGTTTTCTTCTTCTTTTCAGCAATCTGCTTGATCTATAAAAGAAACGAAAAATATTAAATTAACGGCTTATTGAAAACAAATCATGTGCCCTCGCAAGTACCTTAGCCTCCTCCAGAATCACCGGATCGCCAGCCTTGGCCCAGGGACGGTTGGGCGATCCCAGTGGACTGTATGCGGTGATAGTAATATTGCGCGACTTGCAGAAATCGATGAGCTTCTTTTGTGTCAGATACGGGTGACACTCAATCTGATTGGTGACTGGAGGGATTGTGGCCACCTCCAGGATGCGCTCGATCTGCTTCTTGTTGAAATTGGAGACGCCAATCGACTTGACGAGACCATCCTTCACCAGTTTCTCCATGGCCTTCCAGGTATCCACATAGTCGACTGGCGAGTACAAGGTGTTGCCTTCCTTATCGGCTGGGAAGAGGTCGCACCCCTCCTTGTAGGCCATTGGCCAATGGATCAAGTACAAATCGATGTACTTCAATTTCAACGCATCCAATGTGTTCTCACAGGCGTTTCGGACCAAGTCGGGGCGGTGGAAAGTGTTCCACAGCTTGCTGGTAATGAACAGCTCCTCTCTGCAAACCAGAGACGTGTCATGATTATGCTCAAAATGAAACTCAATTGTGTACTTACCGCTTCACAACTCCCTGCTTGACCTTAGCTTCGATGCCAGAACCGACCTCATCCTCGTTCTGGTAGACGTGGGCACAGTCAATGTGCCGGTAGCCAGCGTCAATGGCCACTTTCACAGCTTCAGTCACCTGACCTTTGGGGCTCTAAAAAGAGGAACATGTAGTTGGCATAATTGTGACAAGGCTCATTTGAATCGGTGTAATATAAATTTGCTAATTGGTCGACCATATTTCACGTCTCTATCACTATTATATTCATTTGCAATATCATCTCAATAAGAATGGAAGGTCTTTGAAAGTACAAACAATATCGCGCTTTTCTTCTTCTATTGTGTACGTCAACACGGCGAAATGAAAGTTCTAGAATTTAGACGGAATTTCGCAATCCTATCTGTTGCTGAGCAAACTTTCAGAATTAAGGAGGCTGATTTAGAAATCGAATTATGTATATGTGCGTTTTTCCTATCTGACATTTGACGTCACTTATCTGCAAAAGTGCTTTCCATCTTAAGTAATTATGTCAAAATACTAAGCTCATTTCTGTTCAATTAATTGGGGGTAGACATACTCATATAACAATGCTAGATGACAAGCTGGTGCTTTGGGAATCGGATCTGCTCGTAATGCTATTTATTTTAGCTAGCAGACTGATTTAATTTATGGCTTGAACTATTTCCAGTATACATACATATGCACACACACATGCACATACGATTACCTCTGTCCGGCACAAAGATTTCTTTACTAAAATGATAAGAGCTTTTGTACAAAAATTACTCATAGGAATACCCTTACAATAACCTTGTGTAATATATTATATAATAATATATATGTAATATAATCAAAATAATCCATCGTCATCTATCAGCTATTAGCAAACAGTAATCCAAACAGCTTCACTTTTGAACTATTGATCTGCCATAGGAACGATCTATCTGTAAAAGTAGGTATTAAAAACGGCGTCTTCCTTTTTTGTTTGGATTCTGTTCAATTACAAAATATGTAAAAATGGTAATGGGGAAAAATACACCGTCATCTATCAGCTATTTACAAACAGTAATCTAAACAGTTTCGATTTTTAAATTATAAATTTGCCATAGCAATGATCTATCTGTAAAAACAGGTATAAAAATTGGTGTATTTCTTTCTCGTTTGTATTTTGTTCAATTACAAAATATGTAAAAAATGGTAATGGGGAAAAATTCGTTTTCCATTTAAGGGGGCGTGTCTTAGACGAGCTTCGGAACTTGGTCTCTGAAATCCTCCACTGTCTCAGACATTCATATCTATCAGTACAGATATGGACACTTCAGTGAAAAATGTAGTAAGACATTATCAATCAGAAAAGTCTCTACTCGAGATAGGAATGTTTATGAACTTTTGTCCGAGCTCAACATGTTTTCAGACTGAAGATGTGTGGCATAATAACCAATGTATGGTATGGAGTGATGTGGCAGAATTTTGCTGAAAATTGCCAGTATCTTAAAACGGAGAAGGGGTCACCTTGACAGAAGTAACACAAAGTTTGTAAACTCCAGAGCTGATTCAAATTGATATGAAAGAATTTAACAAACATATGTACATATGGTATAAACATCTGAATCTAAATCTGCATATCAATGGGGAATTTCTCAATTACACAGTCGGAGGATTAGGTGATTTGACGAGTGTTATCATTTAATATTCGTAGCGCAAAGCTACCAGATTCCGTGCACCCAAACGGCTACAGTCTGTCTACAGTCCACATATGTATGTACATACATATATAGGTACATATACATATGTATATGTACATAGAATAACCGGCTAAACATAACCGGCAAAACTATCAGCAGTACGATGCGTGCCGAGTTCTTTCGTTTGCTATCAGAGCAAAATTGGAATTCAGATGAGAAAAAATAGGAAGTCGTGGGCAGCGGAAAACTACCAATCTAAAATACAGACCCACACAAAGGGAACACATCGTATTTATGTACATATGTATGTATGTATACGAATAATGAATGCATATGCAACTGTTGATTGATTTATGCAGTTATTATTGCAGTTTACTTACGCCCCAAGTGCCAAGCCCGATAATGGGGACCTCGTGGCCATCGTTGAATTTCACATTTGGTACTTTGGAAGCCATCGATGCTAACTTTTCTTGGTTACTTTTCAAGGATTTAACAATTGTAATACACCAAGTAGACCACTGAAAGACTGAATAATGCCGCACAGCTGTTTGCACATTTATAAGGTCCAGAAGCTTTCGCACTGCGATTGTATACATGAAAATACCTAATCATCGAGCTTCAGGCCAGGGCTGCACGCACCCGCACAGCTGTGTGATCGCAGCCGTTCAGTTTAAATGGATGATAAGCATACCGGAATTACTTTACCCCCAGCTAATGAATGCTTCAAAAAATGTATTAGGATATCAATTGCACTCACCCTCCAAGTTCCAAGTCCAATCAGAGGAATTTCCTTTCCGTCCGCCAATATGGCTTTGGGTACTTTGCTTATTTTCGTTTGGCACCTGATAACAAAAATGTACGCTCAAAATACCGCCTTGCCATCGTCTTCTGCTATATTACCACATAAAACGCTCGGGCTTGGAGTAATTCCTGATATTCATCACTGTTGTTGGACTATGTTGGACTATTGGCTCTGCCAGGCGCAAACCAAGCTTGGGTTTTAATAAACGGTGCATCGTTAGTCGATTTTGTAGATGCACCAGATAGATATATAACTTATATTTAAGGATAAATTCGAATGAGTGCAAGTTTGAAATCGAAAGTCCAATGGTTACTTTGTTTCTAAGGAACTTTTTTTTTACATTTAACATTTCTTTTCGTAATGGGGAGACTTGCCAATCGACAGTCTTGATCTTGGAAAAGTAAATCCTTCGCCGATGTGACACTAAATGCCATCTTATTATATCTTAGCAACCAATAATTTAGATTGTGCCAATAATTTAAAATTGTTTCAAAATAAAACGAAATAAAATAAAAAGCTCTGCTTATCGCACAAAAGTATCGACCCCAAAAATATCTGACATTTTGTATTTTCCACGTGCCATACTTGATATCGATATGGCTTATCATTTAAAATTAATATTTACTTAATTTTATTGAGGAGGTTTCTACTTCGCCCTCCATGTGGAGCAGAGTGAAGAACCTCAAGAAGTTCGGACAGGTCAAAAACATAGGAAACAAATGGACGGACGAGGACGACAAAAGTTTCCTCACCATGATTCAAGATACTCCTTCCACGACAAATAGTAGACCCCCCATTAACACTTTTTCCCCCTGGATCGGACCAGGAGATCCCGAGCCTTTAGTACTGGAGGATTTCCTTACCTTCCTAAAATCTAGGAATCCCAATTCGGCAAGGGGCCCGGACGGCATCTCGTTCAGAATGCTGCAGAAGCTTCCAATGGAGAAAAAAAGGGCGGTTTTTGAAATATTAAATAGGGCATGGCTGAGTGGCATTATCCCAGAAGTTTGGCGCAGGATCAAGGTGGTTCCCATCCCCAATAAGAATGCAGACCCCACCTCCATCCAAAACCACAACCACATGAGACAGATGGGTGTCTCATTAACACGCTTTTCAAAGCCATAGAGGGGCTAATAAAACTGAGGCTGGACGAGCACATAGCCATCTGTGACCTGCTGCCGGCCAGGTCTTATGCCTTCAGGAGGAACCGATCCACGGACACAGTGCCGACCTTATCAACGACCTTATCAACAAGGTCCTGGCGTTGAAAGCGAGGGGAAATCAGGTTGTGGCGGCTTGTCTCGATCTGCAGAAGGCTTTTGACTGCGTTAGAGTGGATACACTAGAGAATAGGTTGAGGGATATGCAGTTCGACCCAAGCCTCACGGCGTGGATTGCCAGTTTCCTCAACAGGCGTATACTCATCAAGGGGAAAAGTGAGGTAGAGGTCAACAGAGGAGTTAGCCAGGGAAGTTGTCTTAGTCCAACCCTATTCAACCTTTTCACAGCTGGACTGCATGGTATCAACAGTCACAATTGTTTACTTTTCCAATATGCTGATGACTTTTTCATTGTTTGTTTCCACAAAGATCTCTCCAGTGCGAAACGTATTCTGATAGACAGCATAGACAAGTTCGAGGAGAAATGCAATAGGCTGAATCTATCACTCAATCCGACTAAATCCAAGGTAATTCACTTCAACAACCGCAAAACGGCGCTGAATATCCTGCATCAAGGGGTTGTAATTAGGCAAGTAGAGCAGATTAAATATTTAGGCAGAATAATCTCAGCTAACAACTCAGCCGCCGGTCACATTGAGAAGGCCATCTCAGACTCAAACAGGAACTGTGCATTCCTCAGACTACTCAGTGGATGCCACTATGGGATCAGCCCAAAGAGAGGACTTATTTTACACAAGGCCTTCGTCAGAAGCAGGCTAGAATACGCGTGCTCGTCATTCTGCAACCTGTCAAAATCTGCCTTAGCCAAGATCAAATCCCACTGCAACCACCACCTTAGGAAGTCGTTAGGCCTGATAATCTGTACGCCTGTCCCGATCTTATATCACATGGCAGGAGAGCTCCCACCCGAATACAGAATGAGATTCCTGGCGGCAAAAGAGCTGGCCAAGGTGTTTGCGTTTAACCTTCCTGCTAGGGAAACAGTTTCAGCAAATAGGGATATAAACTCGGGCTACGCTAAGGCATTTCGGGAATTTGGCAACATTCTGGAGAGAGTAGAGGTTTTTGAGAGCAGTACTTCGCACTGCAATAAAATCAGTTCGGATATAGACTTTTTCAAGGGCATAGCGGCTAACAAACACTCGATTGACCAGGCCAGCATTTTAATTCTTCACAGGGAAAAGAGGGCACATTTGGCAAAGGGAGGCTTTGAGACCTACTACACGGACGGGTCAATTGCAGAGGGGCACTCAAATGCCGCGTTCTTGCATGATAGATCAGGCTTCGTAGACAGCTTTTACACGCATAAAACCCTATCCTCACTCTCCGCTGAACTGTTGGCTATCGAGAAAGCCTTGGATCACGCCATCTCGAGCAACTTCCCTCATGTCGCGATCCTGACGGACAGCAGAAACGGAGCTCTTATCCTGGCCAAGACCATTCAAGACAACTCTATCGCCTACAAAATCAGAGAGAAGATTAACCAGAATGGGAAAGAGAGTATGCCGAGTTTGCAAGCGCCAAACAAAGAGGATACTGCTCGCTTTTCCCATCTACCTCATCCAAACCTTGGTTCCTAAACAAAACCAAACTAAAAGCCATTGACGCTAAAAGAATCAACAGAGTGTTAAGCGGTAACGCATTCGATAGGCACACACTCGCCAAGATGCACGTCGTACCTAGCAACATTTGTGATACATGCGATAGTATCGATAACGCTTCGCACGTAATATTTAAGTGTACCAAATATAACTCAACAAGACTAAATTTCCCATCTCTAAGTAAATATAATAATATTTACAAATTCTTTGAAAAAGAAGACATTAGCTCGTACCAAACATTAGTCGACTTCATTGACAAAATCGACGTAAAACTATAAGTAACACACCAAAATCTACAACTATTTGATCTACTGAAATCTACTCTCCTCCAAACATACATCGTCGAATCTGACGCGCCACTTAATAAGGAACCACAAGATACTGGCACGACAGATTTTTGCGGGCGAAGAAGGCAAAATGCTGGCTGAGCTGAAGGACGAGCTGGAGGCGGCAGACTCCGCCTCTGAGGACATGAACATGATGGACGAGGGTGATTGCGATGAAGATGGCGAGGGTGACTGCGAAGGCGAGACCAAGAGTGCTGTTCGTACGATTATGGGTGTTCAGCAGCAGCTGGATCGGCAGAGCCAGGCAGCGGCAGAGATGCGGAACAAAGTAATTGGCAAGAACAACAAGCTGTGGGCGCACTTTGTGCGTATATCGGAGTTTATGGCCAAATGCAAGCACTGTGCAAAGACATTATCCTCTAAACACTCGTCGTCCAACTTGATGCGTCACATCGTGCGCCGCCATCACAATCTGTCGAAGACCTTAGACCACTCAAAAGAGATCATGTGCAACATTGAGCGCAGGCAGATGGCGGATCCGCTGGAGAAAGTCAACTTCGATGATGTGGATAGCATTATTGAGAAAGTGACGGATCATGTGGAGGACGAGGTAACTTCGATTTCGCTGCAGGAACCCTTCTACGAGTACGTCGACAACACCGAGGACGTTGGGGATAAGCATGATTACCCAGAATCGAGTGACATGCACCACATGGTCCAAGCGGACTCCGCTTCGATGTCGGAGACCACCACACAAATGGACGAGAAGCTCAAGGCTGAGACAATATACTTTAATGAGATGGCCGAATTGGCAAGATCCAAGCGGAGACTAATCGATCTGCAGACCAAGAAGCTGCTCCTTGATATGAACGTTGTGGAAAACTAACAACAACGAAACGGCACACAGGTGGAGACGTTTTCTTTAACAAATATATGTATGGTAGATGAAAAAAAAACTTAAAACCACAAAAAAAAAAAAAAAATATTTACTTAAATTAGATGGTTCTCTGTTCAGTTGTTGCTGGGCCTGGAGAATTTTTGGGTAGTCATTAAGTTCTATCTACTGTTTGGTAAAATTACGTTTTTATGTACTGTATTTTAAAGTTCGATATGTCTAAGTAGCATCCAGATCTTTGGATTTATCACAGAGTTTGTTTCCAATGACAGTCGATGCAAGTTCCGTAGGATGTTCATTAATGGCTAAATATGCGTATATATCGGTCAACGCCCATGTCCTGCACCTTCTAAACGGGAATAACATTAGTTTTATAACGCAACTTATTCAGGGAATCATGTATTTACCTCGTGAAGTTGTCCACGAGCCAGGATGAGCAGAAGGGTTTTTGGATTGAGGGGGTCTCGAGTCTCCTGCAGCACTTGGAATGCCTTGTAAACAAAATCCTCGGGCATCACGTTCCCTACTTGGAGGACGGTCAGATTTTTGCAGGCTTGGATTACGGCCAACAGCTGTGAAGATTGTATGTTCTTGTGCGATGAAGTAAAACTTAGACGTACAAGGTTTTTCAACTCCGTCAAGTGGTATATGAGGCTGGGCATGAAGTAATACAGGTACAGATCCCGCAAACTGCCTATTCGAGCGATTTCTTTGACTTCCTCATTTCCAAGGTCTCCGACACCGATAACCAAATAAGTCAGACTCCTTGAATGTGCGGAAGCCAAAGCAGAAAGGAAAGGCATCAGTGAACCCTTAGAAAGTCGTCTCCAAAATATCGACATCGTGTGCAGCTTCGGGATCTGAGTAATGGGCAGGTACTCTTTCGGTGGACGATCCAAGCACAAATGCACCTCTCGCACTATTGTCAAATGGGGAACCATATCAGCCAGTCCTTTCTCGATAGAGGCATTATTGAACGACAGTATTCCAATTTTGAACATGTCTTCTTGAAGAGCGCTCTCGTCGGCGTATTCTTTATACTTCAAAAGCAATTGATCGCAATCTGTATAGTGTTCCACAGATGTAAGCATTCTATCTGCAACTAAAATGAATTTGGAATAAATTTGTTTTGTCCAACGTTTACCATCTTACCTCCTCGGATCACGCCCACACTTTCCATTTTTGGTAATTTTTCCAGTGCTCGAATAATGCATTTGAAAACGCTGTAGGATACGCTACTTCCACATTTGAGAGTGGCACGCTCCAGGTTAACCAAACCGCTGATAGTTTCATCCACTCTCAAAGCCGGCCTATCAGTCCACTCTTCTGGAAGGGACAAACACAATGTCTTGACGTGTCTGCCAGCTTTTTCCAGCAGCATCAAGTCCTGATCGGTGTCCACAAGCTCAAGCCGCTTGTACAGGCTCGCTCCGTAATAATTTAAGACGTTTCTGAAGCGGCTGCATACTTGCGCAAAGTGCATATAGTCCCCGGATGGAAGGTAATTTAAAATGCTAGCGATGCAATCGTCCTTAAGGTCTAAAAAAGTTGTCTCCATTGTGGGAAGTCAAAGAACAACAAATTGCAAGTAACAAAATAAGAATGAACAGACAGACCAAGTTGCGAAAGAAATAATGGAATTAAATGGAAAACGCGCTAGGAAATTTCACAGAATATCGATATCGCTTATCGATACAATAGGCGCATATCCAGTATCAATTGTTATCGTACTTAAATTATGAGAACCAACCCTATCTGGAACCTGGATGTGAAGAAGCTAGTGGACGTAGTGCTCGACTTCTACGTGGATTTCGACAGGGCGGAGTACATTGCGCTAAGGATCAAGTTCCTGGGGAACTGCAGTTAGCAGCAATGTAAATAACAGAAACAGCGCAGTTCTATTTTCCCGAGCTATAGCCTCCCAAACTTTGGGCTGCGCTAATAAATATAATACTTTTCTTTTTCCTCACGCTATGTCTCCGCTATAGAGCGGCCGATCTGAGCGTTGAGTGTCTGTAGTGGCATGTCTTTTTGTAAGGGAGAGTCCTGCCAACCGATTGGCAGTATCAAAAAAGGCTTTATAAGTGGTCGCCTAGAGCAACAGGTTTTCGATAAAGACATAACTTTTAATGGTTCCGAACTGTACGAAATAGACTGTTTACATATTAACATGCTTTGTTGTACACCTTAAAAAGTCCAGGTGAATGCCAAATGTGTATCAGCTTTTCCTAATTAAAATATTTTCATTTCTAGGAGCTAATGATAGCATCGACTTCTGTATTAGTTGCCTTCGCTTTCTTAGAACGAACAACGCAATCCTCTCTCTTGCCCTTGTTCCTTGTTGAAGTTGCTCGTGGAGAAACGTCCTATTCCTGAGAATTTTGGCCTGGCTCAAAGGGGTGATGAGGGTGTCCATAAGCGCTGGTGGGAGATAAGGTTATATTGGGGAACATGAGAACGGTGGAACCATAACAGACTTACGCCTTCATGGTCATGAAGCGACCATTGCAGTCCAAACCATCTATAACTTTGACGTCGTCGATGGCCAGCTGAAAGTCCCAGATCCTCTTGAAGTTGTCGTGCATGTGCTGCTTGCTTACAGAGCGCGGTATCACGATAATGCCCGACTGCGTTTGATAGCGCAGTAGCACCTGGGCTGGAGTCTGTCTATACTTTTCCGCAATGGCGACGATGACCGGGTTCTGTAGCAACGGGTAGCCGCCGGGCTTCTCATACGGGGTGTGTCCCGATCCCAGGGAACTGTAGGAAGTCACACCAATAGCATTGTCGTAGCACAGCGTTATCAATGACTTCTGGCGCAGGTACGGATGACACTCGATCTGGAGCATCACGGGCTTTAGCTTGGCCAAGCACAGCAGACGATTGATCTGCTTCTCGTTGAAGTTGGATACCCCGATGGCATGGACGAGGCCGCTGTCCACAAGGTCCTCCATGGCCTTCCAAGTGTCTAAGTAGTCGATGTCTTCGAAGACTGCTTTGCCGGTGTCCGGACACGTGGGATAGAGATTGTCGCCCGACTTGTAGGCCATAGGCCAGTGCATGAGATATAGATCCAGATGGTCGAGGCCCAGATTTCGCAGGCTCGTCTCGCAGGCCCCCCGCACCAGCTCCGGCTTGTGGTAAGTGTTCCACAACTTGCTAGTAATGAAGAGCTCGTCTCTGTGGAATGGTTTTGCAAGCGCAGTATGGTTTAGCAATGGCGATGAACAGAACTTGACACACGCTTCTCACCGCGTCACGACGCCTTCCTGAATCTTCTCTCTGATAGCAACGCCAACATGCAGCTCGTTCCCGTAGATGTGGGCGCAGTCGAAGTGGCGGTATCCAATGTCAATGGCATCCCTTACGGCCTGAGTAACGACTTCTGGCGGGCTCTGCGACGAGAACACAACGTGGGTGGGGTGGGATTGAAATGATTAAATGTAGCAGCAGCTTTGAAAGCTCTGCGAGTGCTTTAGTGGCATTAAAATTGACCATGAAGCAAAACTTGCAACAAACACATTTGGTTTCATTCTTGTATGGCCATTGCACAATGGCAATGACTGATGAATAATCAATAGAACTATTTGTAAATACTCACGCGCCAGGTGCCCAGACCGACCATGGGCATTTTTCTGCCGCTGCTCAAAAGGAAACTTGGCGTCGACATTGCCGGTCTCCGTGAATATTTCCTTTCGTGTCGGATATGGATGTTGTAGCGTTGTTTCGATGTTGGAAAGGATTTTGAGTTTTAATTTATCATTTATCGAAAGAATCAAACATAGAGGCTTGTAAATTTGGCATCAAATGAAATCTGTTCTGACAACTTTTACGGGTATATGTATATATATGTATTTAGTTTAAATTTAGAATTTTGTTGGCAACTAAAAGAGACTTACAGTCCATGGTCATGGTTTCAATGGTCTCGGTGAGAGGGAGCTGTCGGACGGGGTTTCCAAGTGAGATGAACTATCTGCATTTACCCAATTTTTAAAATGCATTCTTAACTTTTTACATAGCCGTTACGTGTGTGTTCCGGCTCTTTTTTGTAATAGATAGACTCTGTAAAATTCCCTAACGCGCGTATACGATATTTCTTCCAGACAGAGTTGCAAGACTATCGATAAGATCAAAAACTACCGTGTAATTGCCATGTACAAACAGAGGCATTTTTATTGAAATATCGCACAGATATGAATCGTATCAAAACTTCAAAAATTTGGCCATATATATCGATTTAATATCAACAAATAAAGCAAAAATAACAAAATATGTTTGGGTCGCTTGCAAACTACCTCAACAGCGTTGGACGCTGTGCCGAAGCCAGCAGTGGGCAAACTCTGAGCGACTTTCTTTCACTGCGCGATGTGCACGTACAGAACGACAAGCTGCACGTTGCCCAGCCGGAGAAGATGGTGGAGCGCTACTTGGATGCGCCCCTGGACGAGGTGGTCAGCGCCCATCTGAAGGTGATCTATTATCTGGCACAGAACCCGACCAACTACATGGAGGCCTACACCCAACAGGCGGCCTGTTGCTCGGCGGTGGTGAAGCTGCTGCAGATGATGAAAGACGAGAACTGGTGCCTGCCGGTGATGTACCGCGTGTGCCTGGACCTGCGCTACCTTGCCCAGGCCTGCGAGAAGCATGGCCGTAGCTTCACTCCCGGCCAAATACTTGAGAAGGCAGCCGACTGCATGATGGCATGCTTCCGCGTGTGCGCCGCCGACGGGCGCGCCTCCGAGGAGGAGACAAAACGCCTGGGAATGATGAACCTGGTGAACCAGCTGTTCAAGATATATTTTCGCATCAATAAGCTCCATCTGTGTAAGCCCCTGATCCGAGCCATCGACAACTGCGCGTTCAAGGACACCTTTCCATTGCCGGAACAGATTACCTACAAATACTTCGTCGGCCGCCGAGCCATGTTCGACTCCAACTACCGCATGGCCGTCGAGGACTTGTCGTATGCCTTCACCCACTGTCCGGACCGCTTTGGCAGCAATAAGCGTCTGATTCTAATCTACTTGGTACCAGTGAAGATGCTGCTTGGCTACCTGCCCAGCAAGGCTCTGCTTCAGCGCCACGATCTGCTGCTCTTCCACGACCTGGCCCAGACCATGAAAGCTGGAAACGTCAACAAGTTCGACGAGATTGTACGCGATAACGAGAAAGTGCTGATCCGGAGCGGCATCTACTTACTGGTCGAGAAGCTCAAGTTCATCGTCTATCGAAATCTGTTCAAGAAAGTGTTTGCCATCCGCCAAACCCACCAGCTGGACTTGGGAGACTTTATGACGGCGCTGCAGTTCGTTGGCGTTCCGGACGTGTCCCTCGACGAGACGCACTGCATCATTGCCAATCTCATCTACGAGGGCAAGATCAAGGGCTACATCTCATATGCCCATAACAAGCTGGTTGTATCCAAGCAGAACCCCTTTCCCCCATTGATATCAGTGTAAATTGATTGGATTCTAATATTATTCAGTTAATATGGATATCCATATGAATGGACTGGAGAATTTAACTAGTAATTATTCTTAAGCGATTGTTTAATTGAGCAAACAAGTTTTTTGTAATATAGAAAACAGTAGCTCAAACTTGAATTTCGACTGTTTAATTCTAAAAAATCATACTTGATAAATATTAAGTAGGGGAACTAAATTTAAAAAGCATGCCTTTTTTAAAGGCATCGTGCCACGGCTCAAGTTCAAATTTCAACAAGTCAATACGCGGGAAAATACGGAATCGCGTTGCGGCTTATTGAATACTTTTCGGTATATTTTGAAAATCAGACGGTATATTTCTGAAGGTCGACGGTATATGTTATCGTTATCGCGTAGCGGTGGCTGGCTGTAATAATAAGAAATAAAAAAACTAAAAATAATATATAAAGTAATCCCTGGTAGGTGAAAGTGTCACATTCGTATCACAGTGTGTGTGTGTGTTTGAAATACTGCCAGTGCTCCCCGGAACGCTGACATAGCCGGTGACGAGTTGTCATTGATATCGTAAAATCAATATTACTAATTTTGCTTTGCCTTCCACATGACATAACAAAATTACGTGCTTCCAGCACCCGGAAACGCCAGAAAATTCGAAACACTCAGCTAGAAAGAACGGTTCGTTGCCCATTGCAGAAAAAAGCCGAGCAGAAGTGTAGGTTCAGCACAAGAGCCAACACAACTCAAAATCGCACCAACGTACCTGGCTCTGCGTGTAGAAGAGAACACCATAGTAAACACAAGAGGCTAAACACTAGACATGTCTGCACCGGTCATTGTCGAGGCCACGGCCAAGCAAACTGCCACGGCAAGTACTCTTTTACACACACGCGCACAGCGCTCATTTTAATAACGAATGCTCCGAATTGCAGTTGATTTTCATGCACGGCCTGGGGGATACTGGGTAAGTTTACGCCCGAATCAATAGTTGGACAGTTGAATCAATCAACGTTGGTTCTTTTAAGGCACGGCTGGAGCAGTGCATTGGCCGCCATCAGACCCCCTTTCATGAAGGTGGTCTGCCCGACAGCGCCAACACAGCCGGTGTCGCTAAATGCTGGCTTCCGCATGCCCTCCTGGTTTGACCTGAAGACGCTCGACATTTCCGGGCCCGAGGATGAGCCTGGCATACAGTCAGCGCGCGACAGTGTTCACGGCATGATTCAGAAGGAGATCAGCGCTGGCATTCCGGCCAATCGCATCGTCTTGGGCGGCTTTTCGCAGGGCGGAGCGCTAGCTCTCTATTCGGCGCTGACCTATGACCAGCCACTAGCCGGCGTTGTGGCACTCTCGTGCTGGCTGCCGCTGCACAAGAAATTCCCTGGAGCCAAGATAAACAGTGATGATGTGCCGGTAAGTGGAGTCGATGCAGCGATGCAGCGCAAGTAGCTGCTTAACCAGAAGCTCCCGAACATTGCAGATTTTCCAAGCGCACGGTGACTACGACCCGGTGGTTCCTTACAAGTTTGGCCAACTAAGCGCCAGTCTACTCAAGTCGTTCATGAAGAACGTGACCTTCAAGACCTACAGTGGACTCTCGCACTCGTCGTCCGATGACGAAATGGACGACGTGAAGGTGAGTGGGGCAGCACGTGCTCGCTTGAGACTAGCTTAGCACTGTTAACGCTAAAGAACTTCATTACGCTCATTCTGCTCTTCTCTGTTGCAGGACATAATCAGTAAATGGGTAAACTAATTTCCAATGCACTTAGACCGTACAACCCCTGAACCCGCCCGTTGCATTCCACTTGCGTAGCAGCAACAATATCCAAAATAAGAAATTACACGAAGCAGCAGCTGAACATAATTAAAAACTTAGCGAACACCGACCGCAGTAAGAGAGTCCCACAGAGAACTATACAACGTATTTAGAGTTCACACGGTTGTAGCGTAGCCCGGTTATGGAAATTAGCACTTAAATCAATTCGAAAGCAATCAATCAATCAATACACACTACAAGTACACGCGCATATGAGAAACGAAATGCCAAAATACATTGTGTCGAACAAGCAATTAGCGGGGCAGAACCAAAACCTGCACCTGCCTACGCCTCTGGAGCGTTGAGGAAATGAGAGAACAATTTCTTTGATATTCTTTGGCTGCAAAATTATTTCGGTTTAATTATTTGGGACATATGCGTATTTTAATTGAAACTAATAAAGCTATATAATCCACCAAAAGGAAGAAAGTCGACATGAGCGCCGCCTAATTGGTTTAACAATTCCTTGAATTCCTGAGGATCACTGTGTCCCAGGTGTTTGGCAAGAGCAGACTCGACTGCCAGCACCTGCGTGTCTTGGCAAAGACAGTCTTCCAGTCTACGCTTCCTGTGCTGGCAGTTGGGTTTTCGGTTCGGGCTCGATTTCGGACACGTTGCAGAACCAACCCACTAAAAGTATTTGTTCATTGAAGCTAACACAAAACTTGTTATTTTACCATTTTTGATTTGATTCTTCGTTTCTTGTTTTGTTTTTTTTTTACACAGCAACAGACAAATCATCTGTAGAAACGCGGCCAACTGGCTAGAGTTTAAAATTCGTATCGCTCACTTGTTATACTCGTACTCGTCCCTATGGCAATAAGCAATCCGATTGTTAGCCTAAGATCCTGGCTGGGCAAAAAACCAAATATACTCAGAGTCCTATAAATGCATACGTATTTCAATTGCTAACCCCGTAGACCGCCAGCACCACTCACCAACTTTCATCTATATATTTGCAGACACATTGGGAGGGCCAGAGCATGGCTAGAAAGGCGCAGTGCTGTCAGATATCGTAGTGGCACTTTAGTGTCGGTTGAAGGTAGTTGAAGGTGCAGTTGCAGTTGCAGTTCCTTCCACAAATCAAAGCTCCTAGCTACTCCTCACCCTAGTCAAGAAATCAGCTGCGCCCGCGATCCCTCCAAGCGCAGACGTCCCACACTGAAAGAGAATTGTATTTTAGTAATTATTTTGTACATACATACCTACACATACACATCCCCATACGATGAACTTGGTACTATGAACGGCTGTCCTCACCTGGTGGCGTCGCAAGAAACTGATTCGCCAAAGCGAATGGCCAATAAAGTTATTTGACGCTCTCAACTTGAAGAAAATTCAATCGAAATCGGGGCTCCAGATGATAAATTGAATGCTTTACTTCGTCTTGGATGAAACAAATGTCTTGGATTTAAAATCCTCCCAGTAAATAAAATAAATTCATATCAGTGCCCCAAAGGTAACCGGCGTTTTTTTAAATTTTGTCAGCCAGTGTTGCAGTATTCAAAAATACTGTGCTTTCTCGTTAGCCAACACTGGCGAAATTGGGAGGCATCTACACGTTCAAGCAGCTTTAAGCTTTTATTTTCATATTCATCATCTACTTAAAGTTAAGGAATCGAGACCAGATATAAAAACCTTATGGGGAAAGCTGCTCTAGTTTGGCTTTATAGTCGATCTGGTAGCAGCGGAGCGGCAAAGTAACGGCAGAGCCATACTTTTAAAGTAAATGTTTCTGGTATAAAAAGGCTCTGCGTGCTGGAAAGCCTTCAACTGATAGTACTTGCTATCTGTGTCTTGCATTCTAGATTTTATTAAAGGTCTGGCATCATACGACCATTACTGCTGAAAGATAATATCTTTTTAGAAGAGCAAGGCTGCGTTTTCTATAATAATGTATATTCGAAAGGTAAAACGGATCCTTATTTTTACAGAATGGCTTTACTAATATATTAATTAATTATTAATGAATTATATGTTTGCAATACTACTATACTTGCACTAGGGGCGAGATGATCAATTTAAAGTAATTAGACAATTAAAACGGAATTCGAAGTTTGAATAAATTCATGGTATATGTATGCACAATATAATGAAAATGTATAATGAATATTACGTACACGCGAATGCATTTGCACCTTTTGTGATTTCTTCAAGGCAGATCAGATCAGATCCGGCTGGATGTGAGTGCGCGACAAGCCCCCAGTCTATGCGTTGGACCTACTCCAGTCCCTGATCCTCCCCCCAGAAGCACACCAACGAATCACTTGAATGTGTACATATGTACGTATTTATGTACATATACGAAATGCCAAACCGCTGCGATGTGAGTCTGTCGCTGGTACTTTTGATTTGAACTGCCAGTAGTTCCCAATCCGCCGCCCAGTGTGGTCGCGTTTCCGTCTAACCATCGAAATCGCGTCGCTTATCCTCGGCTGCCCTGCCTCAGGCTCAAGAAACAAAGGCGCAGAAATAAATTGAATGTAAGAAGTGAACCTGAGAAAAAATCAATTGTATCAAAGCAATCTACTTAAGCATGTACAATGCCCGACAACCAAATCAATTTGCGTATTTTTACGGGGAAACGGGGAAAGTTTTTCAGCTTTTCAGTTTTTGTTTTTTGTTTTTTTTTTGTTTTGTTTTGGTCTTGTCCGCTAAGAAGGCGCTTGCTTGGAAATTTATCAAGGCATTGCAAAAAGAAGTACATACTTGTCACAACTTCGTCATTCTCTTATCTAAATATACATTGAAGACTGAATAATATAGCTATATATTGAAGTATATGTATGATGACTATCTCGCCATGAATTAGGAGAACATGCAGACATATGTATTTACCGATTATCGCAAAATGAAAGAATCTAAGAAACTGCATTGGCTCGAATGTTAAGTAAAATAATAGGTGAATTATTCAAAAGTCGAGCCGAATCGGATATTTATGTGTGTACAATGTACATATGTCGATCGTGCGGGAAATTAAAACTAATCCGTCGCGTGATTGATCGACATGTTCTGTCAACCCTTCAGATGGAACAGCTCATCAACGAGATAGTATGAGTATCATCTTATGGTGCCTTATTAATTGAAAATTACCTGCAATTACATGCAAAGTGAATGCACTGCTCATTGTCGAAATGGCTGTAAGCCATTTCCGACGCTCCCGAAAGTGTCTCTCCATGAGGAAGTTCGTCCATTTGATTTTTCATCTCTGACCTATGGCTCTCTGAAGACACTCAAACGAACCTCTGTGGAGGAGGGTTGGGGAGAAGTGTTGCACATGTAGAAACAAGTGATTAACAACCGAGATCTGGTCATTGTGCCCCTTGTCTCTTTGTGGATGCATTTATCGGCACATTTGCCTTGTTGGGATGTATGGTACGTGACGCGATTATTGTCGAGAGGGATTTGAATGCGTATCTCGTAATTATTAATTGTCGGCGCTGATTTGGGATGCATGTGCATCGGAATACAAGTCTGTACATATGGCCGGAAAAGCAAAATATTTGAAATGAAACCGGTTCATTCAGTCAGTTATACCCAAACCCGATCGATAAATTCAAACTCAAATATTTGAGGGGAAAATGGAAGATACATATACAATGAACACATACATACATATGTATGTACGTACAGAATACCTGTATAAAGACATAAGTTAATGTAAAGATATACAATGATTCAATGATATCAAAAACGGCTGACTGAACTCCCATACAATTAGAATACGAGAAATGCAAATCGTTTGCTATATAATTAATGAATATTTTGCTGCAAATCATTCCCGCCAAAATGTTTGTGTTTATCATAATATTTCAGAACAAAACCTTGAAAAATCTTGACATTTATGCAAATGATTCATCTTAATTAGAATTCAAAATTTAACCATTCCATTCCCTTTTCTGTTCCTACTCCAGACCAGACTACTTTGTGTACCTCCCTCCGACTAGGGCGATTCCATGTGATATATGTACCTAGTATTTAACGATTCCATGAAGTGGGGGATTTTAAAACCACTCAGAATGTTACGATGATTTATTATCTGCCAAAATATGAGCAATTGTTCATCATAATTCATCAGTTCATATCGCTTTCGTGTATTCTCTTCCTCGTGAGATATGTAGTTTTGTGGGGTCGAGAATCAGCTACTTTTTCTGTATGCTAAACAAGTTGTCGGGGGTCAAGACTCTCGCTAAATCGATGATTTGTTGAGTTGACCTGACGTCACAGAGTGGCCGGCACAGAATAGTAGAACCAGACACCCGACCAAAAATTAGCATTAGTCGCTGAGCGGAGCATGAATAGGGAGGGGTGTGCATATTTAAACATTCATTTATCCATTCTATCAAGAAGCCAAATCAAACCTCACACCGTA
The DNA here is from genome assembly GCA_963969585.1 of Drosophila helvetica. NCBI lineage: Eukaryota > Metazoa > Arthropoda > Insecta > Diptera > Drosophilidae > Drosophila > Drosophila helvetica. The sequence continues at coordinate 50,607,308 of OZ018401.1, read as the reverse complement.
TATTTCCTCGTTGGGAATTCATTTGAAATGAGTCGCTCTCTTCTGTGGTTACACATTGCTGCCTTTGCTGCTTATCCCTGCGGTGGGTAGGAATTCAAGCCTCAAGGCCCCAGGCCCCAGGCCCCAGGTCCCAATGGACTTTGGTGTTGAGAGGCTTCATCTCCAGAAACCAGAACGGGTTTGGGTTTGGGTTTGGGTTCTTGACTCGGACCAGCCGCTGTTTTCATTTCAAGCCAGCCGGCGCCAGGTGACTTTGCAGAATCGGACGACGCCAAATACATTTAGGCGGCGGCACATAAAATGAAAAACATCTCCGATTTAAAGCATGTTTACCTGCATCACGATTACTGTGGGTTCAGGGCATAAGCCGGGACTATGGGTGGGCGATGAAGCACAGATGTTTATTTACATTTGATTGTACACTTATTTTTGTCCAGATCGAACACGACATGGAATGGGAACCTTTAATTCATGAATTTTACTTTGTAGCGATGTTATCTCCAAAGTCGGATGCGTGGAAAAATGCTAATAGAATGAAATCGTAAATACATTTCAGTTAGTTGTATGCTTATGTTATAATCACCTTCGGGCGGAACGGCTGGAAACGGTGACGGGAGGACGTGATAGATCTCTGCGATAAGTACACAGCATCTCAAACCAAACCCAGTAGCGGAACAGTCGTGATCTGTCCGTCAGCTGAACAAATGGACTTCGATGTAATCCAGCAAGACGCTTAGACGTTTTAAGAAATACATACATGCATATGTATATGAATATGTATTTGTCGTGTGGGTTTCCGTTTGGTTCGACTGTGCAGGAATATTTTACCACACCTTGGCGATATTGATCCTTTTGAAAACATGATTGGGGACTTCCAAAGAGAGCTTTCAGTGTAGGAGATCCGCTTCGACTTCGACTTCGAATCGCTAATGAAGAACGCTAATGAAGGGCCCGTTTGCGATCCGAGCCAAAGTGGCGGCAAGGTTCTGCACCTGCAGCATCTGCTAATTGCCATTAACAATCCCTTCGCAGATGATTCTTGATGATAGTCTGGGTAAAATGGAATAAATATATTTCTATATCCAACTGGATCCGCTGTGAGACTGATTTACATTTAATCGTACATTGTAGAGTCTCAATTGGTTTAATTATCCCCAATACGAGTACAATCATCGAGTATCGACGAGGCGAATCGTTCGATGTTGGAATATATTAATTACTTTATTAAAACTAAGAATCTTTTAATATGTATATAATTGTCATTGGCGTAATCTATGAATAAATTTCAAACAATGTAAAAGCTTTCAACCCTAGTTTGTGGTATCGTAATATATGTACATATTTCATACTTTGAATGCACCTTTCTAAGCAGTTAAGTAACAATACTTATAGTGATCGAAATTTGATTGCTTGGCAGCTGGTCATTGACTTTCCCCAACAGACAATTACGGCTCGGGCAATGAGTTGGCGGCACCTATTCCATTCCGAATGCCATTCTTGGTCGCTCCCGCTCCCTAGTCGTCTGCTGCTGATAAGGCACCACACACACACACACACACACATGGAAAGGGGGAACTTGAGACTAAAGAATTCAAGGCCATCAGCGTGTACGAATCGATGTTGATAAATCTCACGGATCTTTTTGCTGCTATTAATGGTATTCCGGAAAGATTTGCTACATATTTATATAGCAGAGATCGGCAGAGACAGGACCTTGTTGAATATTTGTTGACCAACTGTTTAGTTTGATATCCTTAAAGGGAAGGGGATATTTATCTACAGAACAGATGCAATTTAAAAGTAATATATCCATGGACTGTTTTCCGGAGAAAAACCTACCTGGTATGCGCAACAGCTGATGCTATAAGTCTAAGGCTTACCCAAATCGCTTAGTGGAATACCATTACTGCTATCGGTGCTACGCTTCTTATTTTTTATCAAAATCTTTAATGATTAATTTTTATTTTCAGCGCGTAATCGACGCACACGCCGACGACAACAAAAAGAGTGATAAAAAGAAACAAGGCAGAGAGAAAGAGAGAGAGATCAAAACAAAACGAGCAATAAATCTGGAAGAATGCGTGCCAGAGGCGCATAAAGAGAAGCAAAAACAAAGGCAGAAAGCACAAACAGAGAGGGCGAGAGAGAGAGAGAGGAATCGACGGATAACTTCAACAATAATAAACCATAACAGCACTCATAAGAAATACAGCCAATTCCCATACCATCCATTCCCATTCCGAGTCCCACTTTGGTGCGGTAGGTAATGACACATTCGGAAGGCTCGGCACGTTCCTAGACGCCTTCGAGCTAGTGCAGCATAAATCAGATCCATCAGATCCATCAGATCCGAGAAGCCATACCATACCCACGGCGTACCACCAACGGCGTATATCTATGAATATATGTACATGCGTGTTCGAAGGAGGAATTAAATAACAATAAACGAATCAATTCAAATTCAAAAGCCATGGAGCAGGCGCGCACCCTCCTCGCCAGGCAGTCCAAAGATGTGGAATTCCAAGATGTCTTCTACACGGTCAAGGAGCGGGCCAATTTCTGTGAGTATTAAAAATCACAACTCTCAGTAAATCTCTCTAGAACTCCATCCCACTAGCCAAAGCACTGTAAAGTTGTGCTTTAATTTAAAAAAAAAAAATATTTATTGAAGAGTGAAGAAACATTTTATATAGTTTTGTATAATTTTCGAGTAATGCCAAATAATTACAAGGTATTAAGTCGCCTTCCTCCCGATTTGTAAATTACAATAATGGCATTGCAGGTTCAAAATTCAAAGGGCCCTTTTTCTATCAGACTACATGCGAGATTAAACATGTATCTTGACATTCAAAGATATGGTATGTTGAAAACTGATAGAATGTGTTCAATGCCGAATTAATTGTTTAAGGGTGTTAGGAATTGATTAAAAGCTGATATACCATGTTCAAAAGGCCCTAATCCGTACCCTAATCTGTTCAATTTGTAATAATGAATAACAGTGGTTCATATACTATGTTAAAATGGAGTCCTTTGTCGCTAGCATTGCGAGCCCAACCGAGAACAATGTCAACTGTCTATCCATACAGTACGCGTATGAGTAACACCATCTCCAAAGAGCTACGAAGATGGCACGGAATGGTGTGTGGTGTGTGTTGTGTGGATGTAGAAACATTTTTCCTATTTGCCCGCGTCAGCGTTGACTTTGGTGGTTTGTTTTTTTCTTCGGTGTTTGGTTTTATTTGCTCTTTTTCATCTTCGACGTGTAACTGCTGCGTGGGGCTGTCGCAAGTAGTTTTTGGGCCAAGCGCTAACTGGGCCATAATTATATGGACAGGCGGGCTGGAGTCTGAGCGAGCGATTATCGGCCTTTTTTTGGTCTCCTTCCATAATGTCCGTTGCACAACACACCACATTTGTTTTATTACTATTAATTAAAAATGAAGCTGGACACAGTGCGCTGAAATAGTTTACGTTTACCAATTGCGTTCTTGGGCCTCTGTAACTGGTTTCCCCATTCCACAAGTTCAACAGAACTGCGGTACGAACAGAGTCCGGCATGGAAGCTCTTTGCCCGCCTGCCAGTGACACAGATCGAACGCAAATTGCAATTGAAAATGGAATGGAATTAAATTGAATTGAATTATGCGATCCATTTGGCAGAAGCTCAAGTTCTTTGCACAATTCGCTTTAGCTAGAAAACGAGACCCAAACTAAAGGAAAAGGAAAGTGCAAGTGCAAGTGCAATGGGCTGGAAGTAGATCAATTTTCAAGGCTGAACTTTTTGACCACATTTACATAGTACCCAGGAGATTAATCTGGCTTCAGGAATACATATTTTATTGCTGTGTCAGTCAATTGCTCAGGTGCCGGCTGCTCCCTGCCCGGATAACCTATGATCTGCTGCATTTTTTGGTTCATGCATCAAACGGTGATTGTAGAATTTCATAAAAATGTCTTCAAAGATTGTAAAAAAAGAATACAAATAATTGAATCAAGTATTTTTAGTATAAAAGACTGTTTTTAATCTCCCAAAAATAGAAATGTATTTGGAATTAATTGGCATTGTGTCGCTTGTGAGGCTCTGGCTTTAAGTGCGCTCTGCAAGATGCGGATAGCCAGTCAGCCAGTCAGCCAGTCTCTTGACAGATGACACTACAAAAGCAAAGCGCCTTGACAGCCCCATCGAAGTGCACATTTGCAATGATTGCAATTGATTTGCTGGGATGAATCCGAACAGAGATTCGTACATACTATATGTACATATGCACATATAATCAATTCGGAATGCCTTAAGCCGAATGGGGAAATGCTTGTGCAACAACTCCCCAAAGACTGATTTAGTGCTGGCTGACTGATGGCAGCTTCCTCGTTGCGTTGCGGAGTCAAACTCAAGTACAGCTAATGATTAATTATTACTCATACGCCATGTGTGCAATGTGCAACTCGAACGAAGTGCGGCGTAGATGTCGCCACAGCTGTCGTCATGGGGAATGGAATGGACTGGAATACAATAAAAAACGATCGGAAGGCATGCTCAGTGTTTGTATACTCGTACTTGTGCATACATAACTTATCAGCGCCTAATATTACTTCTGAAAATATGTACTTCGATATAGTGTACGAATTAATGGCAAATGGATAATGCCACTGCTGCTTCGCCAGATCCATGGTATCGAAACAAAACGGCTAGATCTTCCTGGAAAGTAGTGTTCACTCCCACGACCGTCCACTGTACATGATTAATTTATAAGCGTAAATAGGCAGAAACTCGTACACTGCCCCTAAACTTCCTCGATGTGCCCCGCATCAATGGAAACACTATCGTAGTTGCCCGACCAACTGCGGCGACAGCACCATCATCCACATCATCACATCGCCATCGCAATCGTCGACAGCAACAATCCCAACAACAACAACAACAACAACATTATGTTGGCGCTCAGTGGAAAGCGAAAATTGCCCAACATTGATTGAATAATTTTCCCCTCCAAAAACCACCGTCACGTTGCTTTTGGTTAGCTTGGACATGTTTTTTTTCCGCGACCGGGAGGCGAGCAGCATGCGCTTTTCCTCGAATCGGCCGACCTGTGGGCACAGCCTGCCCGATGCAGCCCGCTATGCCCCAGGGATCATTTTTGGTTCCGGGTTTTGCCACTGCAAGTCAATGTCCGGCCATATCCGGGCCATGGGGCTTAGAGATTTATTTTGGGATTTTTAATGCTAATTTTTAATGGCTTCATAGCACCTCCATTCCATGCAGGAAAATCTCGCTTACACGTACACCAGATGGAGTATTCAATTAGCAGGTGATAGATATAGATATATGTAGATATCTATTACATGATTTTAGTCCAGTCCGATCAAACACATATTTATAGAAGAAGGGGAACTGTGAATGTTTGAGTCAATTACTGAGCTTGAACCTTGCCTAGAGTGACTTTTAATCGATAAATACTATATTGAAGGCTTACATAATACGTGTACATCTATGTACATATGTCTGTGTCCATTGGCATTGTGGTCGAAGCTCAGTATCTAGATGTAGCAACGCCCCCCATTTAGGGCGAGTTCCCATGAATCACCTGCTGAATATACTAATTATTGAACCCACTGGGATTGTGCGACTATATGCTATGGGTGCTATGGATGGTTAGGGTTAAATACAGTGCTGTCACAGGGCGCTGATGGGTGGGCTGGGCAACCGACTCGATCGAACCTCAGTAGATTCCCTTTATATTGAGCAAGGGGTTGTCTCCAATGAGTTGGTGAGCTAACCTTGAAGTTGTCCATAGTATGGGCGGATGATTCAGAATAGAATAGGGACCCACATCACATCCCATCGCAGATCGCATCGCAGATTTCAGGGAATAAAGTGAGAGCGACAGATCCGATCCCGTCGCCATGAGTGTTATTGGATATGTGTGTGCTGCATTCCAAGTCCCACAGACTTGGCGGACAAACGCGATTGTCATTCTAATGAAATTGTGTTAATTATCGCATCAATTAGCGGATCTGGAATGGGCGATTGCCTCGAGTCTCCAAGATTTGTTCTGGCAATTAAAGAATCGCCTTTGTTCATGGCGCTTTTTCGCTTTCAGCGCGAACTGCAGTGCAAATCAGAAAGCGAAACCCAAGGCTGAAAGGTGTCGGTGTCGGTGTCGGAGTCGGAGTCCCCAGCCTCAAAGCGAGTGAAGTGCTCTCCCGACCGCTTCGTCAGATCCACAATCTCTTGCACGCCTCACGTAACTCACGTAGTATCGCTGGAAGGGGAAGGGAGATCGAAGGGGGTCGACATCGAAGCCCATAGAAGCCCACGCGTTGGGTTTTATTCTGCTGAATGTCACTTTTGCCGGCGGCCGGCTGTGCGTGCCCAGAACTCGGAAATCGCAAAGCGGCGGACAGAAATGTTCTGGGAACTCATTGATATGTGGGCCTCTACCTCTGGAAAACACGAGCTGATAATAGGCTCGGCAACAGCGGACTTTAGTATGTCTTGTCACTGACCTTCTTAAATTCGCACTCCAACGACAAATCGGTTGCGCCACGAATGTTAATTGGGCGGGGTGATGTTTCTGCAGGAGCTCCAAGAACTGGGTTAGTAGAGCTGCTGCTTTCTGCTTCTCTGATTGCCAGAAACTGCAGCAGTTTACCAAGATCTCCGCTGTCTCCAATGGGAACCCTTCAACAGAAATATTACATTCTATACTATCATCACAAGAAACGATCGCCTTCTGGACGAACTTCTATTGCTTTAATAATCTCTGTGCGGCATTGACATTGAAAATGGAAATGCGGGATCAGCCAAACAATGCCATAACCGATAACCTCACCCTCCCATCGACTAACAAATAATCTTCTACTACTTCCTGGGACGAATATTCTGGGCAAAGTGCACTGCACACCCATTCCCAGTTGAGACACTAAAAAGCAATCTGAATAATTTGTTCCATTCGTCAATCGGACCGAATCGCTCCTATGGCAGAAGCGTGTTTGTTGTTTGGAAAAACTTGCTCTTAATATACATACTAATATCATAGATTTCATGCATTCACGCCCAGCTGTACTTACGACGCCCGGCTATAGTATATGCATATGTATGCATGCAGTACCCATACGTCAGCTGCACTGCACCGTTATCATCAATAAGAGCGATTCTGACATTGACATATATTGAATCATACTTACATTGGGACTGACTGACTGTCTGACTGTCTGACTGATAGTGCAATGCAGGTCAGGTTCGACTCGCGATTGGCACGATGATATGGCATCTGCAAGATGCAGTATGGATTTATTATATATGTGTGTGGATGTGGCGCAGCAACCATCACCCCCCACCCATGGGGGGCGGTGGGGGGCTTTGCTAATTAGAATAAATTAAACCCCGCGGTGAGTGGCGGAATGGCTCAAATGACTAAACAGAATTCGGCGATCACACGACGATCATGGCGGAAGCCGGTTACGGTTTGACCAGTCAAGACTTCAGAACAGATCTCCAGTCTAGCCCGATTTTTTTGGGCCCATCAATTGGCTTCGACGAAGTTTTTCCGCTGTCAAGGCATGACAGATGATTATAATAATGATTCGACTTTGAACCCTTACACCCATGTCAGTTGTCAATTGCTCGACCTGTGTCCAGGCGTATCTAAATACATATTGTATGTGTCTTCCAACAAGTGAAAGCGAAATGATCTGTCCAGTTCACGGTATTGCTCAAACTGGATTTGAAGCCACTATTCTGCTTCATTAGCAACTCAGGGTGGAACAACCAGATTGGGGAACAATCGCGGTGGGTTCTAAGCCGACGCGTCTCAAGGGCTGACTCTCAGACACTTCCACTTCTTCGCCTTTTCTTGCAAAATGTATATGTTATATTTCCACCATACGATTCCTCCGCATCCTAGAGTATGTATAATCTTTAATGTCTTGATCTGTGTATTTGCAGTGCGCGTAACTGGGGAGCGGCAAATCCTAAACGGCGTCAGCGGAAGTTTCCGGAACGGCCAGCTGTCGGCCATCATGGGACCCTCGGGAGCTGGAAAAAGCAGTTTGCTAAATGCGATTTCGGGTTTCAGGTGAGAACAATAAAGCCAACGAGCCCTGACTCCGGACGGATGACAGCCAGTGTGTAACACAATTTGAACACAACCGGTTCCAGGCTGCACAGACAGAGATTAAGTGGTGTGTTTTGTTTCTGATTTGATAGGGCCGGTCTTGAAAACCGCCAACCAAAACCCGAAATGTCAACTGCGTTCTGTAGAACGAACGTCTGTAGCAATCTTCCCTCACAAACAGCATCGACAGTTCCAGAACCTGCCAAATAAATTCTGTGCATGTCATGAGCCGTTCTCTATATAGTATCGTTGAATCTTTCCATGAAAAAGCCGCGCTCAATTCTGCGCAGTCATGGTCTGAGGCCCATGCTAGGTAGCCAAAGGCCCTGGTGTACAAAAAATAAACTTGGGCCCTAACTAGAGTCATGTCAAGTCAAAAATAAATACTTTAAAGGTACAAAACAGCTTTGTAATTTGATTGTTTGCACGAGTGTATTATGTGTGAGGTTCAAGGACACTTACCTTGCTGCTTTTGCTGATCCTTCCCCCACACATGAGATGCCGACGATTCCTTGGTATCGTCGAAATAATAATAATAGTAATCACATATACATATATGCACTTTCCGATCTGCCTTCTTTACGTGCGTTTATTCTCCCACCTTATGGACTCTACTGGAGGCAGTGTTTGCTCCACCGACTATAGCACATAAAAAAAATATTTATACAATAATATTATTTCAAATATATAGCACAATTGACTCGCACTTCTTTCCGCACTTTTCCAATGTTGTCTGTGTGAGAGAGCGGAGGAGATACGTAGGTGGAAAATTGAAAATTCATTGGCATATTGGAAGTTGGCATCGTTTCTGCTCTCATTCTCTAATTGCTCGCTTTTCTGATGCTGTTATATGTACCTCTAAACGTCCAGAGATTCGTCGCTCCTCTGGCAGCTATTTATATGATGTAGTGACAGACAGAAGAGGGTTACGAATATCGGAAACGTAATAAACGCCTTCAAGGCACACAATTAATAGATATCTCTGGTTATTGCAGGCGCGACGGTGTTACGGGGTGCATCAAGATGAGACGGGATAATGCCTGCTACATCACACAGGACGATCACCACCAGACCCTGCTGACCGTCGAGGAGTTAATGAACCTCTCGTGCGACCTCAAGCTAAAGCAGCGCCACAGGAAGGCCGAGGTGCTGACAGAGATCCTCGAGAACCTCAACCTGAACCACCGCCGCGACGTGACGGCGGAGAAACTGAGCGGCGGGGAGCGTAAGCGGCTCTCCATTGCCCTCGAGCTGGTGGATAATCCGAACATATTCTTCCTGGACGAGCCAACCAGCGGGCTGGACGAGGTGACGGCTGCTCAGTGCATCCGACTGCTGCGTGGCATGGCCCGCGAGGGGCGCACCATCGTCTGCACTATCCATCAGCCCTCCGCCACGATCTATAACTGCTTCGACAGCATCTACGTGCTGGCCAAGGGACACTGCGTCTATCAGGGCAGTCCCCGGGCCACCATTCCCTTTCTGCGCCTAGCCCAGCTGGACTGCCCGCGCCACTACAGCCCCTCAGACTATAGTAAGTTATCCATTCCTCTCCAGTGAGAACTCCTCTCTAACTCGGTTTTTCGCTCTACCACAGTCATCGAGCTAGTCGACGCAGAGGACGGGCACCTGGTGCCGGCGCTCAGCGACCTCACCGAGAACGGCAAGCTCATCTACGTGGCCAGCCAGGCGGACATCGTGAATCCACAGCTAGAGTCGCAGCAGGCCGTCACAACGCTGTTTGTGGAGCAGCCGAAGCGTCCACTCCTGCCCACAATCTTCGCCGGCAGCGCCGTCTCCACTGATGGCACTCTGATGAGCGGCGCCAGTGCATTGCTAGAGCAGATGAAGGCCTTCTCGCGGCGCATGCACAACGGACGTCGTGACATTTCTGGGGTGCGGCAGTTCGTGGTGCTGATGCGGGTCATGATGCTGCGCATAATGCGCGCCCGCCTGGCCCTGACCATCCAGCTGTTCCACCACCTGCTCTGCGGCCTCTTCTTCGGGATGATCTTCTTCCAGCTGGGCAACCAGGGGGCGCGCATGTTCGACCATCTGAAGTTCTGCATTGGCGCTGTCCTCATGATTGTCTACACCCAGGTGATGGTACCCATCCTCAGCTGTGAGTCTCAGTCTCAGAAGGCCCGTGTTGAGCGTACCCACTGACCTTCCTCCATTCGCAGATCCCGCCGAGGTTAAGGTTGTCAAGAAGGAGACCTTCAATCGCTGGTACACGCTGACGCCCTACTATATGGCGCTGACCATCTCGCGCTTGCCGCTCCAGGTTCTGCTGAACATCGCTTTTATGATGGTCACCTACTGGATGTCCGGGCTTCCGGATCAGATCTGGCGATTCGGCATCTTCGTCGCAGTGGGCCTCATGATCTCCCTGGTGGCCGAGGGCATGGGCCTGGCCATTGGGGCCACCTTCAGCATAACAGTAAGCACTGCTAAGCGAATGCATGCAGCGGGAGCGATCGAATACACCTTTTCCATCCCTTTCCGCAGAACGGCAGCGTCGTGGGTCCCATGATTATTGCCCCGCTGATGGGGCTGGCCGTGTACGGCTTCGACTTTGCGCCCCAAATCACAGGCGCCATGAATCTGCTGATGAAGTTCAGCTATGTGCGCGTCGGAGTGGTGGCCATGATCCTGGCGGTGTTCGGGTTCCAGCGCGAGGATCTCGACTGCGACGATATCTATTGCCACTTCAGCGACCCGCGCGTGCTGCTCAAGTTTCTCGATGTGGAAAAGGTATCCCTAATGCACCAGTTCGGCATACTGGCTATGCTGATGCTCTTCTTCCGCATCCTCATGTACATCAGCCTGCGCAAGCGCTGCTACGCCTGAACACATCCACGGGGCACGGGGCCCAGGCACCGATGAATCTTATTCCCTTTGTAGTTATAGCCAATGTCAACGCTGTGATTGTTCGATTTGTGAATGCTTCCATGTATATTGTATATGTTATGTAGGGCCGGGCATGTACTCCGTGTCCAGTGCTCCTCCGGTGCAAATAGTGGTGCGAGTATTTTGACCCTTGACAAGACAAATTTTAGATGTAAGTTAATGTAGCTCTAAGCAGCTAGGATTACAGCCACACCTTGCACCTTGGGGCTGGACATCAATCAGCAAAGGAGGCAGCTCCAAGGCGTCTGCACAGTTTTATACATATGTATTGTTTGTGGTAAAAGTGATTTAAATTCGAATTTTACAATAAAAGCGAGCGGGAACGCTCTTATAGCCGACTCTCAGTCAAAATTTAGATAAGTGGCCTTATGACTGCTCTCCCTCGAGAGAGAAACCACGACCGTTAGATATGTTCTAATGTTAATTGCTGCACTCCACTAAATGACCCATTTTATTCGAATTTTTTAATATTTAATCTGATTCCGTTTTCCACAACATCTGTCTCTCACTCTATCACTTCTTGCTATCTCGCTTCTCGACATGGGGCTCACACTGCACGAGAAAGAGTGTGAGAGATGGAGAGGGAAAGAGAGAGAGAATTAGTCGATTTGCAGATACATATGTGGCAATCGGGTAGAATATGGTCATGGACGGACAGACATGGCTATATCGACTCGGCTATTGATGCTGCTCGGGAATATATATACTTTATGGGGTCGGGACCGCATCCTTCTGGGTGTTACACACATCCGCTTTCACCACAAATCGAATATATCACTAAACTCTTTGAGTACCGGGTATGCAAAAAATAGATCCGACTAGAATCCGAAGTTCAATTTTATAAATGAGGACTCATATTGATTTATACAAAAAATGTAACCCTATAGATCCCTATTGACTCCATCCACTCCGGAGATCTACCGATACCGGTAGGTACATCGACAGTTTCATGTGCTTAATTCGAATCGTGGTGGACCTACTATTTCTTCATGGTGCCGATTTTCTCCTTGCGCTTCTTAACATGCTTTTTCACCTTGACCTTTCGCTGCTCCGCTTTGGCATCCTTCACAGCTTTCTTGCGGGCCTTTTTACTCTCCAGCGATTCGTCCCGCGGACGGGCCGAGTTCTTGAACTTGGAGCCATCGTCGTTTTCATCTTCCCCTTCATCTTCACTCTCACTTATTTGGTCGTCGCTTCCAACGTCCTCTTGCTCGACTGAGGGCTGCAGTACGTCTGGTTGCTTCTGCACATCCAAATCGGCTGTCAAGCCGGTGATTTTGCCATAGATTAGATTCTGCTGCACACCTTGCTTGGCCTTGGCAACATCACGCTCGAAATGACGCACCTGGGGAGGAGATTTGTGTTCATAAAAGAGTAACAGACTATAAGCTGGCGTTTGCCTACCTCGTCCAAGCGCTTGGGAATGTAGGTGTTCTGCCAGACGGCCTCATCGATTCTTTCCTGCGCCGTTATGGCATCGAAGTCGCGGTCCTTAATACGCTCCGAGATACTCTCCAAGCACTGCTCCATGTTCTCCTCGGTTATCGTTTGGTCGGTGATGAAGTCGAAGAGTTCCTTGACGGTCATGGTGGCTACCGACTTCTTGCGGAAGAATTCCGAAATGTTGGTGCAGTCCTTGCGCAGAAAGTCGAACGCATGCGGATGGTCGTGCTCGACGGCCTGGCTGACATCGATGATAACCAGTTGGCCGTCCTGCATCAGAATATTGAACTCTGAGAGATCGGCGTGGACGAGGCGGCACTGGTTGTAGATCCGCCACATGATAACCACACAGTCCCGGTACAACTCGCGCGCCTTCGACGTGCTCAGCTCGTAGTCCTTTAGCTTTGGCGCCGGCCAGCCATCCCGGCCGCAAAAGCGCATGACCAGCACATGGGAACGGAGCAGAATCGGCTCCGGCACGGGCACTCCAGAATTTCGCATTCGTAGATAGTTGCGCATCTCCTTCTCAGCCCACGTGCGGACCATCTTACGTGGATTGTGCTTGCAGTAGCCGTGCCGGAACCGGAACTCGCCGGACACGTACTTGTCACGGTCCTTAAACACCAGAATTGAGGTCTTATAAATTTTGATGGCATACTCGTCGGCGCCGTCTTTGGACACAGCATGGTAGACGTTAGCCTCCTTTCCCGTCGATATGCAGCCGTTAATCTCTTGGATCAGGCCGCGATTGAGCAGCTTGAAGAGTATCATGCGTGTGCGCGGATCCATCACCTGCTCTGCCGTGGCTCGATCGTGCTTATCTCTCACGCGCACTCGATCCGTGTCCTGTCGGCGATCAAAGTTGACCAGCCGGTTGGCCGCCTGGGCACTCATGTTCGGGGTGGGATCATATTTCTCCACATTGATGCGTGCAGAGTATCGGCGTAGCAGCTTTTCGTTGGGCTGGTAGCTGCTCACACGTGGAGAAGCGCCTCCACCGCTTCCCGCTCCACCTCCACCAGCAGCCGAACCAGCTGTTGTGATCTGCGGCTGTGTATTGTGCTTGCTGAAGCCGCTGTAGGCCTCCTCATAAGCATCGTATTCATCGCCCAGCTCGTAGTCGTCGTCGTCTTCATCATAGTCGCAATCCAGATCATCCTCGCCCGCTTCTACGTTTCCTTCTTGTTGGCCCAGCTCATCGCTGGGTTTCGCTTCGTGTTTCAGGGCGAGAGATTTGAAGTCTTCCAGCCACTCCGACTAAAAATATAAGTTTTTGCAAATTGATTGATATCTGAGATGGCTCTGCTTACATTTTTAAGCTCCTCCAGATCCTCCTCGGCGTCGCTGAACTTGTGTAATTCGTCGCTCATCGTGGGTGAGTATCGGGCAGTGGCAGTCCACCGCACAGACCAGTATATTTATAACGCACAAACTGTGAAATAATTACAATTTCGTCAAGTGGTTAAACTCTTTGCACGTGTTGGCACTGCCGTTCACAGCGAGGCGGTAACATTGTTTTGGTATTTCATGGCAGCGCAGCTGTTGCCTCGGACAACAATCTGGTATTTTCTAACACTATTTCCCGATGCTGGAGCGACAAGCGTGCATTCTGCATAAATAAATTTAATTAAAAGTTAATATATATATGGCAAAATGTTTGTGCTGGCCGAGCTGAAGGATACTGTGCGCATTGCGCCGGACCAGTTCAACTTAAAGTTGGTGGATGCTATACGTGACGAAATCGACCGCAAACTGGCCAATAAAGTTTGTTTGAATTTTTTTATTTCTTTGCCTCAAGTATAATTTCCGTTTGCATTTGCTTCATCTATGTACATAGGTGCTGCTTAACGTTGGCCTGTGCATAGCGCTCAAGGACATCGTATCGCTGCAGGACTCCATTATTCTACCGGGCGACGGAGCCTCCCACACCGCAGTGCTCTTTCGCTACATCGTTTTCCGGCCCATGGTTGGCTCCGTAGTGACCGGCAAAATACGTAGCTGCAGCCGTGAAGGAGTTCACGTGACGCTGGGCTTCTTCGATGACATACTTATACCACAAGCAGCCTTGCAGCATCCCTCCCGTTTTGACGAGGCCGAACAGGCCTGGGTCTGGGAGTATCCCTTGGAGGACGGCGCCAAGCATGATCTATTTATGGACGTTGGCGAGCCCATCAAATTCCGAGTATCGCGCGAAATCTTCGAGGAGACATCGCCAGTTGGGCCGCCAAAAGCGGAGTCTCAGGGCACGCAGGGCCCCAGCACATCGTCAGCTGCCGCTACTGCTTCGCAGGAAAGCAAGACTCCGTACAAGATCATTGTAAGTGACTGCCATTCCTATAGTCTGTTCATGTAATCATTCTTAAACCGTGTTTCAGGGGGCTATCAACGAGTCCGGCCTGGGTGTACTCTCCTGGTGGGATCAGCAAAGCAAAGAGGACGACCAAGGTGACGTGGATAATACAGAGTACGATAATGATGAGGATGGCGAGGGTGCGTGTGAGGAATGACATCGCCCGCGATGCAAACACCATGCAACAAGCAACCTGAAATAAAGACGGGTCCAGCTTCCATTGTACAAATCAACGACGCAAGAAACTATAACAAAAATGCTGGGACATTGTAAATACGTAGTGTAGACTGTCCTTTTACTAGTTTTAGTAAGACTAATTATTGGTAGTGCATTCTTCATGAGAAACTCGTGCGTTTAATGTAAGCCAAACTAGGCCACGCTGTCCGGTTGTTTAAAATGAATTAGCTTGTTGTACACGAAGGCCAGCCGTACGGGATTGTCAGAGATAGAAATCTAGGAACCTGAAGTTGTCTATGCAAGAAAGTTAAATAAATTTAGGTATTATGTAAACTCACCACAAGGGTCATAAATGGCGTCGCAAACTTGGGTTATATTAACATTCAAATGCACCAGCAAATCAAACACTTTCCGTATACCTTTCTGGAAGTTCTCTAGAGCGCTGTGGCCCATTATCCAAAAAAGCGACCGATTGCCAACATAGGGGTTCAAATCATTCGGAAAATTATAACCTAGTGAAAATTTGATTTAAAATACTGGAAATCCTTGTATTATATTATAGCGACTCTGAGGGGCTACGTCTTGCCACTCTCACCAATCATCTGACCAATACTAGCAGGAGCTCTTCTTAAATCGAATTTACTCTGCAGCAAATGTCCAATGATCACGTGTATCTGTTATTTAATTATTATTATTATTCTTTGGAGCATTAACCCAATCCCAGGATGGCTAAGATTTCCATATATATTACCATTGCCATACCATTGGCCTAGAAAAAGGCGATTTGTTAATATTTCAAGGAGTATTCTCGTTATACTAAGGGTGCGGCGGCTGCGACTCCAATAAAAAGAGATAAAACCCCAATTTAAATTCAGTTTTGCATTTATTTATGTTATCATGTACTTGTAGATGTTTTTTGCTATTGGTTTTAGATTGACAGTGGCAATCCGCATTTGTTCAGTGTTCATGAAACGATTTCACATTTTAATAGTTAAAAAAAAAAAACAAAAAAACAAAGCATTTACATTTACAGTATAGATTAGGTGTGTGAGTGGGCTCTTCGGCTTCTCTTGATAAGAACAACAGACAGCTCTAAAATATGGGCTAGATGATACTAGCACATGCCATGCTGTTCGTGAAAGAAAGGAAAAAAGATTGTTCTACATACATATAGTATAGTACATAGGTATGTATGTAGTATGGATGATTTCTTCTGCGTTTTCCAAACATTTATGTTAGGGATTCGATTTGATTTGTAGCGTGCACTTTCCGTTTCCGGTTCTCTGCTTAAAATACTTTTTACTGTCATATCTATCATACGTTAATTACAGAATTACAATCAAATTGGGGAGGGGTTTGGAGGGGGGTTTCCCTGGTCGGGCTTCAGTTTCGGGGGAGTGTAAAGTTTTGGACTTTGATTCCATCTAAAGCTGTCCAGCAAGTCCAGCTGTTCTGCATGCCATGCCTCTTGCTCTTCTAAACTGGTAAATATTTTCATACATAATTTCTAATGAAATTTACTTCATTTCTTAGTTGGTTTCTTTGAACTAGTGTGTGGATTAATTGCATATTTTGATTCTTTTAGCATTTGGTAGTATTTTGGGCGCAATGTTTCGTTTCGATTTGACAGACATTCGTGTTTTTGTAATTTACAATTAGACTGTATCTGTATCTGTTACTGTATGTTCAGTTACAGCGAGAATAATAGATAAAAGGTCCGTTAAAACTACCATAATATAAATAATGTAATGTATGTATATTTATAAATATATTTTTATTTGTATATTAGACATATTATATTTATATTGCATGTAAATAAATATCATCTTTGGGTCTTTTGTGGTACTTCGTCTTAAACAGATCAACTTAACTTAGTTCCGTTCCAAATCACAGCAGAAATCATACAAAAAAGATTCTAAAACTATACGCGAGTAAGTGAAGGTTGCGGGTCGGGGGTTGGGGGTTTGGGGGTTGGCCGTAAGGGCGTAAGGGCAAGAACATCATTGACGGAAAGTTGTAGTTAGGAACTTGCCGACTAAAGATAAATGTACAAATTAGCATACTCATAGATACATACAAAGTTCGTAGCTAAAATCAGTTTCCAAAGTGTCTGGGGGGAAAGTAAAGGGGGAAAGTAACGTAAGGTTCAGTGTTTAGCGTTCAGAGTGTGTCAATCGATTATTCGATTATCAAGCAGCGCGGCAAGTGCTCCTTCAAGTAGTCGAAGAGCTCGTGCGATGCCCCCGGACAGTTTGTGAGCTCCAGCTCCTGCAGATGCCGCAGCTGTATGAGGCTGGACAGCCCCGACGAGGTCAGCAGCGGACACCCGGCCAGCGACAGCACCTGGAGGTTGCGCATCGAGCAGAGGTGCTGCAGCCCAAAGTCCCGCACCTGGGAGCACCAGCGAAGGAAGAGCGCGGTGAGCGAGAGCATCGTGGACACATATCCAACGCCAATATCCGTGATGTGCACGCATCTGGAAAAGAGAGAGCAGTGAATATAGGTTCGATTGAAGTCTCCTTGGCGACTTACCTATCCAGCGTCAGCTCCTCCAGTTGATTCAGATCACAGGCGATATACTCGAGCGAGGCGTCCGTAATGCGGGGACACCAGGACAGGTCAAGGGCGCGCAGCTTCTGCAGGTTCTCGGCAATCAGCTCGACTCCATCGTCTGTTAGCTTGCTGCAGCCGGAGAGGCTCAGCACCGTCAGATGCGGCAACGAGTGCACTGCAAGTAGCGTCGAAGGAAGCAAAGGATTAGTTTAACGACTGAGTGCAGCTGCAGCCCCAGCCCAAGCCCCAGCCCCAGTATTCATTCTCCTCACGTAGCAAACGTTTCCTGCAGTCTGCAGCAACTTTTGAAATACTCTCCCCCTCCGCTCCTTTAAGAAGCATGCCCCCATGCCCAAGTTGGGGCAGAAGGGCAGAGTGCCTGAACAGCCTGAACCTGCGCAGATACTGGATAAAACGGATGGCGAATGGCGGATGGCGGATAGCGGATTGCGACACGACACATGGCTAAAATTACCGTTCGTAAGCCGCTTAGACTTTGCCAATGGGAATGAGAATGGGAAATGGTGGTGGAAGGGGCAGGGCAGGGTAGGGCAGGGCGCAGGGTGCTTGGGCGGCTGCGGAAACAGAGATAAGAGGCGCTGAAGAAAACAAACTCCAAAGGAGAAGAAGGGGTGCCCGCTCACTCACTCCCTCCCTCCCCCACTCCCCCAAGGGTGAGAAGAAGTCGAAAAGTGCACGGGTTCGGGCACGGGTCCGGCCGAGTAAGCCGCTTTGTGCGGCCGTACAGGCAACACCAACTGTGTGCGACCCACTTCGACTGCGGCCGGCAGATGCTCGGAGAGGGGGAGAGGAGCACGGGAGGGCACGGGCACCCCTTGTTTGGCTTCTGACCAAAAAAACCGCAAGAGGCATAGAAAAAATGATTTGAATTACAAAATATGCGCACACACACACACACACACACGGATGCAGATCGCTCAGATACACAGATACACAGATACTCAGATACTCAGATAGTGAATGGAAAACTAACGGACTAAATGGGAAAGCCTATGAAAAATTGATGAAACGAGTCCCGCTCTGTGCTCTGTGCTCTCTGCCTGGCTCTGGTTCGGGTTCTGGCTCTGGCTCTGGCTCTGGCTCTTGCTGTGGACTGGGCTGAGGCGAAGCCTTTATGCTATTTACAGAATAGATGCCTTTTGATGAGTGGATGGGAGTGAGAGCTACATATATTTAAGCTTGAGGGTGCCACAAACGGATGAGCATCTAGTGCGGACCCAATCAGAGGGATCCAACTGAAAGATCGACACGAACTCCGATCTCGAATCCTTATCACTGCAGTTCTGCAGTCCATTAATGGGACCTGCTAGAGCCTTACTTAAATCGGAATCTTAAATCTATTGCCCAATACATATTCAAGCGGTATTGAGGAGGCGGCAGGGGGACCCTGATGGGAAGCCCCAACAGTGACAATAACCGTAACGCAGACGACAGGCAGCAGAGGGAGGAGGAGCAGCAGCAGCAGCAGCAGCAGCAGCAGCAGCAGCAGCAGCAGGGTGTGCTGCCTCCTCAAGGAGGCTAACAGTAATTGTATCTATCAAGTGGGAGCTGCGCTGCTGCTGCTGCTGCTGCTGTTGCTGCAACTGATGGGGCAAGCCGGCTGTTTGGCAGAGAGGCAAAAACCGCAAAAACATCCAATGACAAAGACAAAGACAAAGGCGCCTCTATGACATGGAATAACAGTGCGCGTATTAGTAAGTGCATGTACATATGTATATGCAAATAGACACAGACATAGATACAGATACATCTACGAGTGCTTTTATTGGAAACTGTGATTAGCAGGCCGCCGCGGCGGCGACAGAAGCCGACGCAGACCACATTAGATGGGAGGGCGAAAGGGATATGCCCAGAGAGACAGATAGAGAGATAGAGAGAGAGAGAGAGAGAGAGAGAGAGCGGGATCGGGATCGGGCGGATAATGATCATCGATTGAATTACACTCTGAGCTAGATCTGTGCATCGGCCTCGATTCGCGCGTATTTATCACGCTCGTGATCGCCACTGAAATTCATTTCGTTATCAGCGCTCCATCGGCGCGCAACGATCCCGTCCCGTGATTCCGCGATTCCTCTCAGCCCAGACAGAGGGTCCGTGTGGCGGCAGTGTCGTCGCAGTGTGTTGGCTGCAGATTCCAGATACCCCTGGGACCCCTGGGACCCCTGGGATCCCTGGGATCCCTTGTCCCGTGCTGCAGATTCATTTTGTGACCGACACTAACGGGTAATGCTTGGCCGCAGGACTACTCGTTTTTGCGATCACAATACTGAAACTGCAGCAAAGAGCACCGAAAATGTGGAAATATGTGTGGAAACTGTGTGAAAAGTGATGCGTACTCGTACTACATATTAGTGATTAAGGGAAGCAGACTGAATTAGAACTTTTTGTTTGTTTTTGCTGCGACTTTAATTGGAACTAACAGTTAAATCAAGTATACGATAACTCTGTGTATTTAAGTGCTTGAAGAGTAGGTATCCGAAGGATTCACACACCTGGATCTGAGAATAACTAAAGACGCGTTCACTCGATCGAGTGAATTTCCAACTGCAAAAGGGGAGGAAGGTGAGAGAGCATTCCCTGGAGCGGAAACTGATTAGGTAATCAGTGATTCGAACACTCACTCGCGAATGACCTCGGTGTCTGGGGAAATGGCAGATGAAGGAGCATTGCAAGTATTTACGGATGTCGCAATACCAAAAACAGGCGAAATGTTATAGCAAATGGAATTGCTGTTTGATGATTTCATACTACATAAGTACATACATATATGTATAATCTGGGACGAGTATTTGAGCATTCTCTTTGATAGAAGAAATTGATAGCAATACCTATAATTTCAGTCAGTCAGTCAGTCAGCTGTCGAAGTAGAAGATTCCATTTCCGAAAGTTCGCCCATCATCCTGCTCATTATTTCCCTCATGCTTATTCGGGGCTGGATGGGAAATAGCAAATTACAAGTCGCTGAATAAATTGGGTTTGTTTTCCCGGAACTCCAGCGCACGAGGAACCTGGGAGCTGGCTGCTTGATAAGTATTGTAAATGGAAATTTTCGCCAGCCAGTGGCAGCGCACTGTCAAAATAGTGGGCCAAAACATGAAACGAACAAGGAGCCGTCCGCCCACCTCCTCCACTAGTGGAGACTGAATGTCAACACATGGCGAGGGGGAAGTGGAAAGGGAAAGCAAGGATACAAAACATGTCAGATACTTTGTGTGTCTAGGAGATACATTTACATTTCCCATAACAACCAGCGACATTTATGCGTGGTGGGTCGTTTCGTATTCTGTTTTTGTGCCCGTCCCAGGGAGCCGCTTTTCCCCATTACTCACACATTTTTCATTCCCCTGTCGGGAAATGTTGGGAATTAGTTCCGTTCTGGCCATCTTCCACTAATACCACACGTTGCTTTAGTTATTATTTATCATTGTAGTCGAAATCCGTTCATTACCCAATATATATGTGTGTACAAGCAATATGAATGTCATTCCCTGTGTCCCAGAATTCTGTACGCAAGTGTCAGTAAGCCGAGTCCTGGACAAATCCGATGTTTATTGGCAGTCCTAGGGGTTCCACTTCCCCTTCCCCTTCCCCTTCCACTCTCCTCCAGCTATTTATATTGATTTTGCTGTGATATTAACATGCGCAATATTTTGCTCATATAATGTTCGGCATTTCTTTACGACTTTCTTTATGACTTGATGGCTGCTGATGGCTCGAACTGCCTTATTGGGGGTTAATAGAGCGAAAGGCATTTACTGAAAGTATTTTCTATGCAACCAATAATCAGAAATCATTTCTTTCAGGGTTCTCCGTGTTCTCAAAGACCCCTTGGAGTGTCCGGAGCTAAGTTTAAAGTAAAACCAACAATT
This sequence comes from Drosophila helvetica, assembly GCA_963969585.1. Classification (NCBI taxonomy): domain Eukaryota; kingdom Metazoa; phylum Arthropoda; class Insecta; order Diptera; family Drosophilidae; genus Drosophila; species Drosophila helvetica. The sequence goes on along the minus strand of OZ018401.1, from coordinate 50,585,871 downwards.
TACACCTTTCTTTAAGCGATTTAAAATTGATTCTTGCTTATTCCAGGAAACCTTTTCAAAGTTTCATTTCATTTCAGGAAAGGACGCTTGGGAAGGCAATAATAAAATTACGAGGAAAAGCGACAAAGTGGAGCGGGAAGGCGGAGAGAGATTCTTGTGAAAAACATTCCGCAGTTAATTAAGCGAACCCTGGAAATGGAATGTTCTTTGGATGATTGGAAGGAAGTCCATTGGAGGATTGGAATTTTGCTATTTTCAGACCGTAGCTGACCGTAGCTTCAGCTTTCAGGTCTGGCTTATAGTTAAACTAAAGACTTATTAAAGCTAAAGTGATAAGACAAATCCCACACAAGTTTCTGGCTCTTAAGTGGCCTGTCAATTAACGCCAAAGTTTGCGGGCCAAGACAGCGAAAGCGTTAATGGGCCAAAAGCAAGACGGCCAAGAAGCCTCATTAAGCTTCCCTCAGAGGCAGTACAACTACCGCTAAATCAGATTGGATTACGCAACGAAAGATTAGCTCCTGTTCGGGGTAGGGATAGGGTTCGGTATACGAATAGTTTCCCTTTCAAATAAGGCATCCGATGAGGAAATACAATGGAGAGCAGGCGGTAAGTATGTATAAAGGAGGTTAAGAATGCGCCATCCACTCATCGGAAAATTCTAAATATTCTGGATGGTTTCTAAAATGAGCTAGCCGTTTACGGAAATTGTTTAAGTGATCGGTTCATTACGACCTTAAATAAATTCAAAGAACACCATTAGCTGATGCGAATGCTTCCTTAAATAAAGAGATTCTAATGGGGAAAACCACAAGATGGGCGGCACTGGGCGCACAGACCCAGCTTTCGCCACTAGCGTCCATGGTATGCTCATATTCATTAGGATATTGGAGTTTTCCTCTCGAACTGTTATAACACTCACTGAGTTATGCAAAGGACAGCAAGCGAATTTGCAAAAGCCATCGATAGAGACGGCGGCTGTGGGTGGGAAAACAAAGAGACACCGATTCTTTTTTTTGGCACCCTGACAGCAGCAGTCAGAATTAATTTGCTGCCCCGCTCTCGGCAGCGCTGTCTGTCAAATCGGTAATTGTGATGACTGCATTCGGAATAATTCCTTGATTTTTTCTATATGTACCTACCTCTGATCTGGCAGCGTCTTTCCCTTTGCAAAACACATTCTCGTTTTTCTCGCCTTTCCCTGAGCACAGCCGAGCACATTCCAAGTGAATTGCCACAGCAAACTGTTACTACTATTATACTTTACTAATATCTTGTTTATAAAATTATTTTGGAAAGACTACAACCCTGTGCTACAATTCACATTGCTGCGCGTCAACTCGGAACTGAACTGAACTGAACTCCGTGAACTGTATAAAAAATGGAATCTCTCGAAATCCTGTAACACCTACGGATATGTCGAGTCGTTTAAGATATTTTTTGTACAAATTTATGGATAAACGGCTATGGTGCAGCCTTATAGCTAATATAATTAATAAAAGAAATAAAGAAGCATGCTAAAGAAATAATTATTTGTCGACTACTGAGTTTTGAAAATATAATATACAAAAATAAACTATTTCGCATTTTAAAGCTTATGTTTTCCAGACGGTAAGCTGAAGCTGCCAAGTGTTTGGGTCCGATGTATAGCTGCATTAGGCCGATTTTAAGAATTGCAAAGTTCAATATGACCAGATGTAAGAACTTAAGTCATGTAAGAAAAAAAAGCACTACCTCAAAAAAAAAAAAAATATAAGAAGAAATGCAAAAAAAAACAACCATAATTCATAAACATCCATAAATAATTTTAAAGCCCCAAATCGATCAGACAAAGTCGGTTTGGTTCGAAGCTTAAATATGGCGTTGCATAGTGCAATAAAACAAAACTTGTAATAGCTTCAAGCATGGTGAAATTATATATAAGGTGACGTATTCACCATACGTGCTCTCTTTCGGGGACGTTATTTTGTGTCAGTCGTTTGTCGAACGTCGACGAAAGAGGTTGTGTAGCGCACGATTTTTTCCTTTTCTTCTTCTTCATTGTTTACGAATGGACTCGTACACAGAAAAAAATGAAGAAAATATGCTATTATATGTACCTATATATATATGTATTTGAATTTCGCCCTATTATCTTGTTATTTAATTCCTCAAACAAAATTCTTTAATTATGAATTAAAGTATTATAATTTGCTTATATATTTTTTAATTTATTAGCAGAAAAGTTTTCTGCCAGCTGAAACAATAACAAACGAAGAGTGCAGAGCGAAAAACGCTTGCCATCTCTTTCTAGCGCTTGCCTCTCTGAGAGCGGAGAGAGCGAGTTGAAAAAATAACGTCCTCACCACTGCCGAATACGTCACCTTATATATAATTTCACCATGGCTTCAAGTACATCTTTAATTGAGTATCGAACATCACGATTATTCCCACGTCATGCAGCTCGGCTATACGATATTTGTGAGAAGAACAGTCCATCTCTAAGGTGAAAAGTGCTGATGCAAAAATTTGTCATAAAATTTGCGACTCCATCAAAGCAAGGAAGGAATACGGAAAATTGTCGCGATGTCGGTGGAATTCAACGAGGCATTTGATAAGCTAATGGATAAAACAGCACAAGCCAATGTGGAAGCTCCGAAACTTTATTCAAAGGACATTGAAGAGATTTGCGAGAAAATAGCCAAAGCATTCTTCGATATAAACTCAATTTTCCAGGGAAAATTAATGAATTTGGTAGAAACAAGTAAGCTTTACATTCTTTTCGATCAGATCCGTTTATTTGTAACGTACGTTTCTACATTGTTCCAAAGTTATCAATAATCCTGAACATCATCGACTGCTTCAACTAAAAATGCCATTCAAAGTCACTCCGATGATGGCACGCCAAGCCAACGACGTGCCGCTGTACCAGCTGATTACACATGTACTCCACCCCGCTGTACGCAGAGGACATGTTATTCCCTCTTTGATAACATCTTTGTTTGGCGTGGATCTACGAAAAGCTGTGGACAGCATGGGTCAGGTGGTGTGTGCGAGTGGCAAGACGTACACCCTCAGCGTCGGGATATCGAAAAAAGAGATTAATGGAATGCCAGAATTTGCAATTCAGAACGCTGGCATTGAGGGTCAAGAATCTCTTTTCAAATTTCAACTCTTTTATACATTTGAGAATGATCCTAGCATCTATTTTACCATTGAGGAGCATTTCGTGGCATCGGACCAGATACTTCAAGAGGAGGAAAAAACTATATCTAAAGTTCTTAATTTGCTGATGTGTTTAAATGTTAATATACCCCAAGTCCACAGCGCTATACTTTTAGCTTTGAGTGCATTGACACCTGCTCGCAAATCTGTCATCGAAATGACCCTTGAGGTGAGTATACATAACCTCTTAATTCATTTCGCCTCCTTGAATGAACAATTTTAATACTTTCAGTCTCTTAAAAACTTAATTTCTTTCTCTGACGATCCCGGACGCCTGTCCATCGTGTACGACAAGCTTGTGGAGTTGAAGCAATCGGACCGCGTAGACCTGGCCGAACTCATGGCTTTGTTTGGCCTACATTGAACTTTGAATATATTTTCCTTTCCTGCATTATAAGAGTGAAATACTTGGAATAAAACAACCATTACCTATTCTGCATCAAATAGATACGTGGTTACCAATCTTCTGGACAATCAAATATAATCTTAACTCGTACATTTTTTGGCATCTAGCACAGTATTGCACTTTTCATCGTCCGACTGGAGTGACAGAAGACCCACTCAACGTAGATGGCACCATCCGATGATAGGCTCTTTGCTGATTCCTAGATATTTTCAATATATATATATATGTGGCAGCTGATATATAGAGATAAATGCAGATAAACTCCAAACAAATAAGAGCCTATACAAATATATATGTACGTATGTACATTGATTACGGCATTCAGCGTCAAACCCATTAGATCGAGTCCCTCTGACGGTTCCATAAGCTGCAAACTCTGCAGTAAGCAGATATGTACGCGTATGGTATGTCAGCATCCCACGATGACTCGAACAGCCGTGATTGTGGTCCCGCGTGCATACATATGTATGTACATATATGTATAAATAAGGCACATACACATGTGTGTGTGTACATGCCGGTTACTAATGCTGATGCGTGCATGTTCACTGTAAACAATCCAGAATATCGACAGTGCTCATCGCTCAACTCCTAGCCTAATCCGCAACTATATTTCCGAATGAATTCAGTGCCAACATACCCAAGAAACCGAGCGGTCATTCATATTCTGTTCTGTAAATTGTCACATCATTGCAAAAGTCTGGCTTCAAATTCTAGTGGGAGCTAAAACAAGCAGTGTGGGGCTGTGCTCCGAGACCTAATTAGTGTTGCCGAGGACATGATTAAAATTGCATAAACAGATTAGCGCAATTGTCGGCTAATGGTCCCCCCGTCGGTCTCCATGTGTCTGTGTCTGTGTCTGTGTCTGTACATCCGCGTGTGAAGCTTTACTTCTGCGCGATTGCCACACCTGCTGTCTTCTGGGAACCGTCCCCCGTTCCCCCCGTTCGCCATTTCCTTTGCAGTGTCGGGGAGAGTCTTGTCTTCGTCTACTTCCGGTGACCCAGTCTTTTCCCAGTTTTCCGAGTCTATTCTTCAGTGCTACTCAAGCATTTCCAATGAATTTTGGACACTCTGATTGCCTTTAATTTGACAAAAAGACAGACTTTTAATGGCTGGGAATATGTGCAGTGGTCTTATTTCGCCTTGGTAACGGGCTTCAATTAGGCCGCCAAGTAAAGCAAAAACGTTTAAAAGAGAAAATGGCAGAATGGCTATTAGATTCCTTATATTGGTTGTATTCCACTAAGCCTCGAGACCAGTCTAGACAAAGATAGCATCAAGCAAAACGATAAGACCAGTGCAGTGCTGTGTAACTATTTCTGCCAAAACGATGTTAGCCAACACCCAGTCTAGCCTGCATATACATACAATACAGTTCAAAGTACCGGTCCGCTGCTACCAGATCGACTCCAAATATAAACCAGATCATACTTCTTTCTCCCTCACACTGCCTGTTTTCCCCATAAGGTTTTTACACCTGTTCTAACTGACTTGGCTAGAACTACCCCAAAGCATTTATTTAAATATCGGCTACTGTCACGATTATTCCATAATATGGCATTACGATATTTTTGAGAAGTATCGAACAGTCCATCTCTAAGGTGGGGTGTGCCTCTGCATAAATTTGTCATTTAAATTTGTGAATCCCTCAAATCAAGGCAGGAAAAAGGAAAATCGTCACGATGCCGCTTAAATTCGACGAAGCATTTGGTAAATTAATGGAAAAAATGAAACAAGGTGACGTGGAAGCTCCGAAAGTATATTCCAAGGATATTGAAGAGATTTCGAAGAAAATAGATAAAGCTTTCCACGATATAAACTCCATTTTCCAGGGAAAAATAATGAATTTCGTGGAAACAAGTAAGCTTTACATTCTTTTCGATCAGATCCGTTTAATTCTAACCTACGTTCTTACCCTGTCTCAAAGGTATCAATCACCCTGATCATCCTCATCGAGTGCTTCACGTTAAAATGCCATTCAAAATCACTCCGATTAAGGTACAGCAAGCCGGATCGGTGTACGAGCTGAAGACAGACGTACACCATCCCGTTGTACGCAGCGGATATGTCATTCCCTATTTGATAGTAGCTATATTTGGTGTGGACTTGAAAAGAGCTGTGGCCAGCATGGGTCAGGTGATTTGTGAGAGTGGCAAGAAGTACACCCTCAGCGTCGGGATGTCGGAAAAAACTATTCATGGAGCTCCATTATTTGAAATCAAGAACTCTGACAAAGAGGGTCAGATCCCGCTTTACAAATTTGAACTCTTTTATACATTTTCGAATGATTCTAACATCTATTTTGGCACTGGGTCGCAGTTTTGGGTAATGGATGAGAACTTTCTGGAGAGCAGCCAGAAAGACATAACCACTAATAAATCTGTTTTCGAAATGACCCTTGAGGTGAGTATGCAGAACCCCTAAATTCATTTCGCCTCCTTGAATGAACAATTTAAATATTTGCAGGCTTACCACTTAATTTCTGACTCTGCCGATTCCGAACGCTTGTCCTTGGTGTACAACAAGCTCATGGCTTGGAAGCAATCGGACAGCGTGGACCTGGCCGAACTCTTCGCTTTGTTTAACATACATTAACATTACATTACCTTTCGAACTTCCAATATCTTTTCCCTTTCTGCTTTATATGATTATTATTATACATACTTCGAATAAAACAACCATTACATCTGCATTACATAGATACGTGGTTACCAACCTTTCGGACAGTCAAATATAATCATTACTCGTACGGGCAGATCCAGCACTGGACCGATCCATCATCTTTCCATCGTCCGACTGAAGTCAAAGGAGTCCTACGCAGCGTGGATGACACAAAGCACCCACTGTGTGCGTGGGCCTGAAGTAAAGCTCATCTGCACGTGGGCGGATTTGCTGGTGTCCCTATGGCGACAGAACTGCTGCGATGCGAACATGCGAATCATCGGCCACTTAATTGACGCAAAGCTCCTCGGCACATGCGAGTCAGTGTGCTCCTGCCAACTTGCCATCTCCGTGGCAGCCATCAAATGCAATTTCATTCGCCCACTTGCAGGGAAGCCAGCGCCCACGCAACACAACACTTTGTGCATCTGAAAGCCTTGAGCCTGAACATGTGTCCAGGAGGTCCAAGCTTCTCTGCGGCCTGTGCACTCCACTGAAAGTTGACCGGGCTTCAGGATCTAATCAGTGAGAAAGTGCTCCGATCCGAGTGCACTTCCATGCGGTTCGCCGCTCTTCAAACACTCTTGTCCGTTCGCCCCTGCCTCTGCCCGCGTGGCCGTTTCAGCCAAGTTCAGGTTCAGGGTCGCTGCCACTGCCCTTGCCCCTGCCCCTGCCTCTATCTCTCTCTCTCTCTCTTTCTGTCTCTGTCGCTGCCGTGCGCAAAAACAGCGACCGGCTGACGGCTGATTGACAAGTTGGCCAAATGGGAAGTCGTCGCAGGGGACAGTGCGTGCCGTGCCGGGGGAACATCGGGTGGCATCGCCCCCCGAAGAGCTTTTATAAAAATAAAAATAAAGTTAATTAACAATTTCCCAACGAAAAGCGTGCGACAGCCGAATAGCAGAGCCCCCACCAACCGACACCAGACGAGAGTCCGAGCAGCAGCAGCAGCAGCAGCAGCGGTAGCATCGAGCGAGCACCTTGAAAAATGTAAATGTAATTTAATGAACACGACACCCGACGGGCGCTGCTCCTCCCCCTGCGAGGCAGCTGCGGACTGCCGACTGCCAGGTAGATTTATCAATTGCTTGGCGCTCGGACGGACAGGCGCAGGGCTGATGATGGTGCCGCCCCGACTGAAGAAGATGAATTTGGTGTCTCGGCGTGCAGGAATTTTGCCATCGAAGAAGCAGGCCCCAACACACACACATATAATATTATCTAGATGCGATACAGGTTCAACATAATTTGCATTAGGGTGCAACTTGTTCTGGCCAAGACCTGCAGCTTGATTTATATAACACTTGTGCCTGGGATTATGTTGAGAGGAAAGGTCCACACCACTGCTAGTGGACTATTGGGTAAAGGTTTCCATGAATTATAGAGGAGATGTTCTGAAAAATGTTGGTGGTTTCTCTAAATGAAGCATTTATTTGCGGCTACTGAAATATGCCTCTTCAGGATACATTCTCTAGATTCTTGAACCCTTTTGGATGCATTGGCTAGCATCTTGTTTGGCAATCGTGGGTAGGTGGGTGGGTGGTTGGGGGTGGTGTGAAAGCTTTTTGGCTGGCAGCCGCGGTGCACTTTGCGGTTTAAATTGATGGACATGTCGCCGTCGACGACAAATGCAATTGTTCAGACGCGAAACGAACCACAGCCGGCAACCAGCAATCAAGATGGCCCCTGTTCAGTGTGGGGCGCTGCTTCTGCACGATTCTCTGGGGCAGAGTGTGATGCGGTGCGGTGCTGGTGTGGGCCTCTGCTAAATGGGATCCGGCATTTCTGTTGACACTGTTAATTAATGGGAGATTAACTTGCTCATTGTTTCGACCCGATTCTGCCCGCTCCACCCGTGCCCATCATAAATCACGCATACGCCCAGTTGAACGACCTCGAAGCTCTGCCAATTAGCTTGGACGGGGCGCGACGAGACAGCCATTCAATGTCAGTCAGTCAGCCGCTCTTACATTTCCGTTTCCGGCTGGGGCTCGGCCCGGATTGCGTGCCAAATGATGTGTTGAAGTCAAAGCTGAACGTGAAGCCACAGCCATAGCCACAGCCATAGCCACAGCCAAAGCCAAAGCCATTGGCAAGGCAATAAAAGAGTCCACTGGTCCCGAATGGCCGACTGGCCGACTGGCACTGGGCCAGCGCAAACGACCTGAGCCGCCCCCCAGGGGCAGAGTCAGTGGTCGAGCCGCTCTGCGAACTTGAAACTTGCCCCAATTCAATTAGATGACAAATGCAATTAGCCAAACGGCTTCTCGATGTTGTGATAAGCCCGGATACGGTGCCACTGGCACTGCCACTGCCCCTGCCACGGCTAGGGGGCAACGGTTGCGAGTTATTTTTATTAAAAGTTTTGCCACAGCCCGGAACAGAGAGCTCGACTCCCTCTGGGGCTCCCGGTAGCTGTGAACGGATTGCACAACTTCTGACAATGGCTTAAACTGTGACGACAGGCGACAAGGCTGAAAGCCCGGAACCAAAGGAAAACTTTGGCCTTGAGCGGGTCTGTATGACTGCATGATGGCCCCGTCCTCCAACCGGAAAGAGAGTCTGCAAATGGTGCAAATCAACGAAGGATTATAACCAGAATAACAAAGCAGAGTGTTCTCTCTCATTGTTCATATTGCGAGATCTTTATTCGAATAAATTCTTTGCCATTTTTCAATGTACATTGTCTCTCGACATTCCGCACAAATACTGCACACATATATGTACATGCATATGTATCTCACTGTCGTTCTGCGTTGATTCATTGTTAAATGTTGTATTTTATTTTGATTTTTCGTTGGCTTCGACAAACAGTTCATGATTGCCGCCCAATTTACATAAAATGCCGCCATTTAATGTGACGCCTATTCGCTTCAGGCCCCCAGGCATATGCCGCACCGCAGCCTTGTTACCCTGGACAAACAAGCAACAGACTGGCAGAAGCAGAAGCCAATCCCTGTTGCACAGGGCGGATGCGTAATATGCTCTTTATACATTTCTCATGGGCGTTTTTGGGCTCCTTATGCTCCTTCATCCATCACACAAATATTGACGGTAAACAAGATGCAAAAGGAAGCTTTAATGAGAGTTTTAATATGTTTTAAATATGTACTTGTGAATATTTTATATTTCAGAGGCTATAGAAATTACTAAGAGCACCGTTGAGTTTGTTTAAGGAATGAGTCATGGGATAACTGAGTTGTTTTTTGCGGACAAAATATAAGCTAAAATATATTGAATTCTGGAAAACTGATAAGTAAATCAGGGGAATCAGCAGTGCTTTCGCCCAAGGCTATGCGAGTGAAATATCTCTTCCCAGTTTTAAGCCACAACTCCAGATTCGGTTCCTGTCCTGTCCTGCCCCGCACTTGAACGAGAAGGAGTTTGATCATTGAGCTGCAATAATGCGATTTCGGTGCGCAGTTCCTAGCTGATATCTGATGAGGATGAGGATGAGGGACTTTTGAGGCAGCTGGAAAGCACATCCTGTGCGCTTTCAGCAAGCTGCAGCGTAATTTGCGGCCAAATAGGACGGGGGCGTTGTTATGGTTGCTGAATGCCACAGGGAGGGGGCGGAGTGGGGCACAGGTAGGAGTGCTCGTGGCAAAAGAAAATGACGTGCCACGAAATTGATTGCAAAACTCTGGCCAAACACTGCCACAGACGTTACTGCTGCACAGGCCGAGCCGGGAGCCAGGGACTCAAGTGGGCGTTTGAGCTCGTTGAGCCGTCGCCATGGCAAAGGTCAAAGTAATGTACCCGTGCAGAGGTGTTCTCCTCTCTCTCTCTCTCTCTTTCTGGAAAGCGAATGAGTGGCAGGTTTATGCTTGCCAACGTCGTCTATTGCATATTAAATGGGGTTTTTCCTGCCCATAAGTATGCTTTAAAGCTCTCTGCTGCTCTGTTCCAGCCACCTCCAGCAAATACCTCAATTAGAATGGTTTACGACCAGGTTTGTGCTGAAACACGTACTCAAACTGCACTAAATTAAAAAAGAAATGAGTTAGCCCTAATACGTATTCTCCACTAAAGTCGCCGTCGTTCCTGCTGCCATTCTGGCGATCTTTTTAATTGAAGGCATCTTTCATTGAGGCAGACCCAATGCGATGTGTGAGCCCAGGCACAGAGGGGTCCAAACAAATATATAGAGCTCATGCCAATTTGCGACTGAAAAGGGTACAGTTGTCAGGGATGTCAAAGGATGTGGAAGCCGTTGCAGAGCCGTGTACTTTGTTGCCCGTTTCCCGCTGCCCGCTGCCCGTTGCCCGGGAAGCAGAGCATCACAAAAAGTGTCCCACAAAAAAGTTTCAATTAGTTGAGTGCAATGTTTGGAGATGATGTGACGAGGGCACAAAGGACACGTTTCGGAAGCGGGCCAAACCCTTAAGGAATAGGTCTTTGTACAAGCATTTCATTATTTTGTTTGTTACATACGCTCATACGGGTACGGGTACGGGTATGCTTTTTGGTTAGCTCCATCTACAGCTCATGCTCCAGCAGACACACTCCTGGCGGATATCCCATGCAGCTTTTTTGGACCACCGACAGCACAGCCACGAGAAGTGCCATTAGCGCCGCTGCCGTGTGTGTCGTCAGCGGCAACATTTTGCAAATTGAACATTCAATTGGGAGGAAAACCCAGCAACGACACACCATCCACACCCCACCACCCACCACCCACCGCAGACCGCAGACGGGAATTAGTCATGGATGGACCATGGAGCCCGTGTGGTAATGCCATTTGACATCGCCCAACAAGTCAGACTGTGAAGCGGAAGCCGAATGGATTCCTTTGGGCGTCGCCACTTACCGATATTAACAATGCCATGGTTGGTCAGCTCCCAGCACGACTGCAGGCGTAGTATGCTCAGACTGTGACTTTGCTTCGGCGAGAAGTAGCCGAGGGCCGCATCCGTGACGTGGTAGGCCTGTATGTGTGTGTGTGTGAGTGTGTGTTGGGAAGGAGACTGGGTTAGTGGGGGGTAGCGGGTAGCAGTCGGATCAGCACTTGCCTGCAGCGAGAACTCGTACAGGGAGGGCAGCAGCTGCGCCACCGCCCCCACAGCCTCGTCCGCGATGTTGATGCAGTCCGCCAGCGACAGGGACACGATACGGGGCGTCAGGCACGCCCACAGGCCAGCCTCGGTCACTTCATTGCATCCAGCCAGCTCCAGTTCAAACAAACTCTGCGAAACGAAACGAAACGAAACGAATCGGGGAAAATGGATTAGTTCTTAGTTACTATATGCAAACATTTTCACGGTATTGGTTTTATCGCGAACATGTGGGCTGGCTTTCCATACGAATTTAAAAGCAACTTTTGAAGAATTTTTAAATAAAATTGTATCAGGCACCCGCTCAATATGCTCGCACATTATTTTCCCTTTCTCGCCTTCAAGGGCAGACTTTTCCCTCCCCCACGCACTTGACACTGAGAGCGAAAGTTATTTCCCATAAACAGTGCGAGAGAGAGAGAGAGAGAGAGAGAGTTACAAAGTAACTGGGAGAGATAGAGAGAGGTCAATGCAATGAAGCAATTAAGAGAGAGAAGCAAGAGATCAAGGCACAAGAGAGTGTGTGTGTGTGTGCGTGTGTGCGTGTGTGCGTGTGTATTGGTTGCGTGGGAGGAGCAGCAGAGCTTTTAAATTAAATGAAGAGCGAGAGATAAGACTTTACAGCCTTTGTGCAGCCTTCTTTCTTCCTTTGCCTTGCCAAATGTTTACACAACGCAATTCAAGGGCAGACTTTTTCCCTTTCCCACTCTGCCATAGAAGGGGAAGGGGACAAGAATAACGGACAACTGACGAGGCAATAATGGAGAAATGAGAGGAGAAAAAACTCTTCAGCAGAAGCTCATATACACTGACAATAGTTTCGTATTCATCTACAGCCAATACACTCGAAATACACTGAATATAATTTTGCGATTCGTCCTCTACACTTGATCAGCTATGAAAATGAGTTCATCAATATTACAGGCGGAAAAGGAACTACTTCCATCCCTATAGAATATTATATTCATAGCATGACACTCCATACTCCATACTTCACGCGATTGGTCATACACACACACACATCTTACATAGTATCTATATTAAAAGCGAACTACAGCCGAGTTTTCCGTTTAATCTACCAAGAAGTCATCACGTCATGCGATCCTTAGCTCCATTCATATTTGTGATTTTAGCCGTCTTCACCTCTTTGGCAGCTGCACAGAGACGACCCAGTGAGTTTTCCCCACAAATAATTTTGAATTATCTCTGCGATTTTTTTGTTTTTTGAATTCAAGGCAAAAATTGCATAGAAGTTATACAGAAGTACGGACCCCGTAAGTGTACATATAGTTACATAATTTACAATTAATATTCCCGTATCAAATCATTCAAAATCAAAACGTTTCCAGAGTGTGGCGTTAAGATCAGGGCGGATAGTTGCAAGAAGTTCTTCGAGGATGCTGGCAAGCCGCGTAAGTGTAATCTGAATATATAGTATTCTGTATCTGCATCTGCAACTGATTTTAATTTTGTCATACTATTTCAGCATGCTACACTGAATTTTTAAGAAGCTTTAACTATCCAAAGTAGATTTTGATTAGGTAATAATAAATATTTAACAAGTAATGAAGCATTATACGAATCGAGTGCACTGGCGAGGATATCTCGTCACCCGAGACTGGGTGAATGGTTTTCGGGTTCGTGTACGTGTTCGTGTACGTGTCTTGGGGCCATTAAACCATTTCCCTCCTCAGATACTCATTAAACCTCAGAAATTGTGTGGCATTCCGTTCGATAGGTGAATGCTCCGTCGTCAAGCGAAAATATTTTTATGATCTGCTGTCGTGATGATTTCTAAAATACTTTTGGACATTTGATGGCATTCACACCACTTGTTGACACTTGGCCACCAGACAATAAAGGCCAATCACACAGGCGCAAGAATTTAGACACATATGTATACTCGTAGATATGTATCTACTCGTACCCAAGAGTATTCAGAGGCACTAGAAACAAACATAGGTGTCTCAGGTAAATGTTGCGGGCAGACAATAAATTCACCAATATACAATGGATCTTCCTCCCCCGATGGAACCACTGAACCCCAAGGTACAAATGTATGTCTAAAAAATAAAATAAAAATAGCCACGTGAACATTTTATTGATCAATATATGAAATGTTTATATGTACATATATTTAAGTGGCTATTTTTGTGTTCTTTATAAAAAAAAAGGAAAAACTATTGGAAAACTCTGCCAAGGTCGAATCGTTGAAAAGATCGGCACTAGCGAAAACGAATTATGAAATTCACAATCCACTATTATGGAGTGCCTCAGAAGACAAAATACTACGCATGTCCATTTAAAGGCGTCGATGATTCAACATAACTTACTTGCCACAAAATGACTGTCGCAATGAATTTTCCCCGAAGGCAATTCAATGTGCATGGAATATACAATAAACCTGCCGCATAAGCCAGACACAGAATAAGTAAATAAGTAATTAATATTTACTGATTTGAGCATGTGATCCATTCGAAATGCGAACAACCAATTTCGGCAAGAATTCCACTTGGTTTTGCATGTACAATATGTGGCGGACATTCGATATATCATGTGGTTCGCCGCACACACAAAATGGCAATTAGCAGTCATCCCTTGGTTTTTGTTGGGTGGCTGAAGGACAAAACAAATCGAGTGGGGAGATTACGAGGCAGGAGCTGCAGGAGCTGTAGGAGCGGGAAATTGAATTAAATTTCAGTGGTCCACAGTTCTGCTGGGGGATTCACAAGTCTGCCACAAACTAGACTGCAAAAAGTTTCTCCTGGCTTTAAATCGCATCTGAAAACAGCATGCAACGCGATCAACTTTGACCTTTGCTGGAGTGAAACATGGCCCCGATTCGAGGGCCAGACATTGTGTCGGGTCCGGGTCCGGGTCCATGCTCAGGTCCATGCCCAGGTCCATGCCCAGGTCCAGGCCGTGATTGTTGTCTGCTCTTGAAGCTGGGCTGGCGCCCATTCCCTGCGGAAAACAAGACCAACAAAAGCGATAAACAACCAATGCAGCCGGAAGCACTATAGCAACTATATATACACACATATATAGAGTAGAAACCACGGGCACAGGAAATCACATGAGCAGAAGAACGCATTACCCAACCCACAGTAAGTCCCACGCCGGAGTCTGAATCTCTTCACGAATGGAAAAGCATTGTTGCTACGGTTCGAACAACAATTGGGAGAAATTAGATAACGCGACAAGATACGGCGTAAATGGAATACGAATTACAAATAACAGTTCCCCGGGGCTTGAACAATCAATCAGTCACGGACACAGCGGGAGGGACCATAACTGAATTGAATACAAGTGTCCCGCTGCAAGGATGTGCATGCTGGTAGTAAATGATTTTCCTAACCGAAGGATGTTTGCATTAATTATAAGCAAAAAGTCCCAGCTCATTAACGATTCAAATGCTCTAATTAGAGACTGGACCTGTACCATGTACATGGAATGGCAGTAATTGGATTCCGTACAACTCGCATTGTTACCACATACATACATGTATGTATGTGCATAACAGTCAACAGTCAACCTGCCGACAAGCAAGACATAATAATGCTACATACATATGTATGTATGTATGTATATTGTATTCAACTTTGCCACAAGTTCATTATGAATGGTGTATTTTGCTGTTGCTGTTGCTGGTGCTGTTGTTGTTGCCGTTGTACGGATTTTTTCATCGTTCTTTGTGTTTGGTATTCCTATTCCTATTCCTATTCCCATTCGGTTTTTATGGACGATTGTGAAAGTTTTCCTCACGATTTGTGGCCAAGGGAGAACTTTTTTGCTACCCCTAAAATCGATAGCAAAAGTCAGCAGCCACGCAAATGTAAGTATGGTTCCAACAATGTAATGCTAATACGAATAGAATGTTCGTACATATTTACATATGTGTATACTTAGTATGCCTGGTATGAGTATAAAAGTTGAAGTAGATGACGTTGCCCGATGGGTATCTTTGGGCCGTTCTGTTGTTGTTCGTATTTATCTGAGATCTCTTTTGAAAGCATCAAATTGGTCAATGATATAAATACATAAACATGGCAACTAATGGCAGCCCATTGTGTGATTTGGCAGTCGATTACCTTTTCGCTTTTCATCATATTATTCATTCTTTCCTTCTTATTTATTTATTTATTTATTTCGAACGCAGTATTCAGCAGTTTTTGCTTTAAAACGTGTTTGCATCCACGCGATATTTGCATGTAAAAAACACACAATTTGTATATGTATGTAAAAAAGGAAAAACGCTAGGTTTTCACAGTATTTGCATGTCGGAAATTTCCAATGAAGTGTAGGGACAGTCGAACCTTCTACGGACCCAAAACTATCGCCTATATATTCAACTGAATGTAAGTCGCTGGAAATATGTACATATAATCGCTACAATTTATTTATACGCAGGTAATTTGCTGCCTTTTCAAGCCCAAGTCCTCCAAGTGGAAGAGCAGCGTTATTTTATGGGTCAACGGGGTTGGGTTCAACGAGCTCCTGGCACTTCCACTTCGGCCACTTTGGAGGATACACGTTCGCGGCAATGCGGAAATCGCAGGCATACATACTTATACCCGTACCCGTACCCGTACCCTACCCGTATCCGTATCCGTAGCTGTATCCGTAAGCGCATTGGCCATTCCATTAAATATGTAATGGGAATGTGCTATGTAGAAGTCGTCGCATTTCCGTCGCATGCGCTAGCATTCTTTTCGCATTGCATGTCCGTGTTGCTGTCCGTGCTGCTGTCCGTGCTGCTGTCCGTGCTGCTGCATGTCCGGAGGGAAAGGACATGCACTTGGGAGGCACTCCGTCGATTCCCCAAGGTCAAACTGCCGCACACACTCCACTCCACTGCACTGCACTCCACTCCCATCATCATCATCCATGCTCCACTCGTCCCCCCTTCCCCGTGTGTGTTTGTGGGTGTGTGTGTGGGTGTGTGTGTGTCATTGTTGTTGACGCATCCAGTGACAGCAATTTGCAATCAAACCATTTGTGGGCGGCCCCCAGAATCCAGAACTAGGCCCATAAACATGGCATGCATTCACATTGGATTAATTCTGACATCAGCAGTCCCTCCGAGTGACAGTAGGGGACACACTCGTCCTCGTACTCGTACTCTCAGCGGAGAAGAGACCAACCCATTGAGTGTGTGATGGACTGTGCTGGCAGCACCACAGCATTATCCACTTTTCCGGCTTTCCTCCTTCCTGGTTGGTCCCTGGTGGATAAGGCCCTTAGATTGCCATGAATTGGGCCATGAAACGAATGGATTTCCACCAGAGCTGAGCACCAATTAAGGACGAACCGCACTTGTTCGTCCTGCAAATCTGATTGAGGCTGTCCCTGCTGCGGTGGTCCAAGCCTCGGGCAAAGTAGGGGTTTCGTTATTTCATAAATTAAGTCATTGCTTGCTAGGGACTCTGCTTTATGCAATTGGGGGGCGGCCGTTATTGGCAGGAGCAGGAGCAGTGATGGCAAACGTAGCCTTGCTTGTAAACTGAAAGTGTACAGGATTACCTCATTTGAGGGTAGAGAAATTTCCGCAAAGCGTTGGCAAGGGGTTCGCTAGCACTCGAAAACAATCCATAACTAGCTTCCGGCGTTTGGACTAGGTAATACCCTTGCTAAACGATGGCTACGATGGTAGCTGATGCCTTTTTATAAAAGTTGCTTCTGGAACCCTCCACTGAAAGGTTTATTCGATTTGGGAGTAAGAGTTTACGTTACACAAGGCTCTCGATGTTCCATATCTGAATTTTTGCGGCTCTCTCTCTAATTCTTTGTATCACTTTCTTTCTCTCCTACTCTCTCCATTTTCGCATCTCCCAATTCTTTGGCTATATATTTCCCAGCTCTCTGCTACCTTTTTTCCTCATTTTATCCTTCTTGCTAAATACATATACCCCCTCTTACTGGGTACTTTCTATTTGCTGGAACATTCTCGGTTTATTTATTGCAATCAAAACTTTTGTCTTCTCCAACAGAGCATCCAAAACGGAATATTTTTGTTGTATTTTTCAAATATAATAATGAAAATGCTCCAAATACATTTTATTATATGTACATCGAGTGAATTCCATTTGGCACACGCACACGCACCTCATGAAAGATTCATTCAAATTATGAATTCAATTCGAGGGAACGATAGAGCGAATGAACAAATTAGCGGAGCCAAATATTTGGCTAAATTAAATGAGATTTACGAGGGTTCTTTGATGTGATTGCATCTGAAATTGATCGCATCAATTCATTATGCGACAAGTGCCGAAAACTGTGACTGTTCCTATGCCTCTGCCTCTGGCTCTGCCTCTACCTCTGGCTCTGCCTCTGGCTCTGCCTCTGCCGGGGCCCCTCTCCTGGCGATGACGATGACACACTTTTCAGCTCTGACACGTTTCATTATTTCTGTGTGGCGCGCGGCATGGCACAAGTTCTCGTTCCCGAAATAAAATGAAAATAGTTTTGCTTGACCAGCGACCGAGATGGTGCGGGTTTATTTCAGATCTCATCCGACACGGGACTGACCACTGTCAACTTTTGCTCCTCCCATCTGCCCGTCTGCCCCATCTGCCCCACCAGTGCCCACAGAGATGAGTGCCGTCCCCCCCCTCCCTCGATACATCGACCGAGACGTTAGGCCAAATGAAAGTCGTTTGCATGGGAGAGCAGCTGCTCGCTGAGAGGTCCTTTGGGGGGCAGATTTCCTCGCGTCCCTGTCTAGTTTTCGGGCCACGACAAAGTTGTCTTGACAGTTCCTTGCTCGAGCGAATGCCGGAAAGAAGATGGGCCCAAAAACTTTGTGTAAATATCTCAAGATGCTCCAACTTTTTAAGGCAAATATTGTGGGAATTCTGTGCTGCTTTTCCTCGGAGGTGCATACATATGTAGATATATATATGTGATGGGTATATCGTAAAATTTGGCTTGAAAAAATGTAATTCTGTAGCTAGAACTAACAGCTGAAAGAGCCTGAAAGAACTAACATATTTATGTCGGATAGGAAAATAGCCGAATATATGCAATCTTCCTTTGAATGGAGACTCACCTGCAAATGATCGAGCAACGTTTCCAGGCCGCGATCGCTGATCGAGGAGCAGCGCAGGCTGAGCGAGTGGACGTGCTTGGAGGCGAGCGGGAACGAGTGCACCACGTCCAGGGCATCCTCATCGGAGGCGCCCACCAAGCCGAGAGCATGGAAGCCGCGACGGATGAGCGAGTTGTAGAGCTTGCCGCGATCGCAGCCGGGCATCTGTCGTAGCTCGCGGCACTGCAGCGTCGGCAGCAGGCCGGACCAGTAGCGGGGGCTGCGGTACAGTATGTCCCGCCACTTGATGCACACCTGGGCGAGGACACGGCGCTCGTACGGCGAAAAGTACTGGAAAAAGCGATTCAGGAAGCGGTCATCGAGCAACAGGGCGTCGATGCTGTGGATGAGAGGCGGGTGCGGGTGGCTGTGGAGGATCAGCGTGGACTGGGTGGCGGCGACGGCGACCAACTGGGAGGCCTGCACCGGGCCAGAGCCCGGGACACCCGGAACGACCACATTGCCGTACGGATGGTGCAGGTGGGGATTGGGCAGCTGCTTGCGCAGCTGCAGCGGCGTCCCTCCTCCGGCGGCCGCCTTCTGGGCCGCCACCATGCCCATGGTGCTGAATGTGGGCGAGCCGGAGCCCGCGCCAGCGCCGACACCGCCGACGCCCGGAATCTGGATGTTCATCTGCTTGGCGATCGACTTGACCGTCGGTGCTGGTGGGGCTCCGAGCGGCAATCCCGATGGTGGCGGGACCGGTCCTGGTCCCCCTGGGGACATGGCCAAGTGGTGATTCGAGTTGATCAGCGTGGAGCCGGCCATCTGTGCCTGCAGCTGATGGTGCTGTTGCTGCTGTTGCTGTTGCTGCTGTTGCATGAGGAGCGCCGTGGTCGAGGTCGGATTGAGCGTTGCCGGTACGGTGCTGGCCGACGGCGGCACCAGCGGCTGCTGCTGTGGAGAGACGGAACCAGGACTCTGGGTGCCCCGCGATGGCTTGTCCGGAGTGGGCGGGGCATTGGCATTGCTTGCGGCAGTGGCGGCTGCTGCTGCCGCCGAGGAGGTGTTGCTGCCGCTGTTGGAATTGGAGTTGGCGTTGGCATTGGCATTGGAGTTGCCACCGCCGCATAGGGCGTTCGTGACGCGCTCCATCACCGAGGTCTTGCCGCTGGACGCGGTCGTGCTGGACGTGGAATTGGAGGAGGCGCCGTCGCCGCTGGCACTGCCGCTGCCGCTGCTGTGGTGGTGCTTTGATCGGAGTCCCAGACCGTTGATGCGCTTCGATAGTTCGGCAGAGGCCCGCTCGACCACGCCCTGGGCCGAGATCGATGACATTGTGCTCTGGAAGAGATTCACTTTGCCTTCCCTGCTTCTCCCTCTCCGCTCCTCTAGCTCCTCTCGCTCCTCTCGCTCCTCTAGCTCCTCTCGCTCCTCCGTTCTACTGTTTCTCTGTCTCTGTCTCGTACTCTTGCTCTCTTACATCACGTATACGACGTGCATGCTGGAACAAGTCCGCCACGTGACCTCGTTGACCCTCTTTCACCTGCAATTACGGGGTCCACCTGAAAGGAAAAGAGTTGAAACAAGAGCTTAAAAAGGGTTTCCTTCGGCGTTGATGTACGACATGTCCATCCTCCATGAGCTGGTGATTAAAAGCTCCATATATATTTCAGCATTTCAGGTCTTGTAAACAGAGGTATTAAAAGAGGACCCAGCATTGCTGCTAACCAATTTCCCAGACCAGACCAGACCAGACCAGACTACACGGTTTGGCTTTGTTTTGTCAGGTTGTTCCCCTAAAAAACAGAGCAGATTTATGGCACACTTTCGTGGGCTTAGCGTGCAACCAATAACCTCCGACCTCGACTCCGATCCCCGCCCCCCTATTGACGATTGCGACTGTGTTGTGGCTGCAAAAAGTTCTACGATAAAGCGTACAATGTTTCCAAATGCAGCCCCGAACTAAGCCAAGGTAATGTGCCTCATGCCTTATGGCTTGCGATTCCGCAACGGAAGTTGTAAATCCTTCAAACATTAGGCTCCTCTCCACCCCTTGTGGACGGGACGGGGCGTGCAGGAGTCGCGAGGAGCCGTGAGGAGCCTCGCGAGGACTTACAGCGGTAACTTTTCCGCTTTGGAATTTTCAAATCATAATCTTTGACGCTTACTTGGGCCTAACTTTTCAATGAAATCTATCCGAGAACCTTAAACTCTTTGGTAATTCCAGCATCAGGTATCTATCCAGCAGAAGGTCGTCCGTACTCAAGCGTGGATCTGCTCTAAAACCGTCGTAAATCTCTTCAAACTGGGCTGGCTATGCCTCTTTCTGTCAGCAGAATTTAATTGCCATAAGGATTCCGATTCAGATTCGTGCTCGCTCAGTTCCGTGGACCGGGAAAGGACAGGACAGGATTGGGCTCAAGGTGAGCCCCAACAGAGCGCTTATCGTTGTTCGCTTCGCTGCATCATCTTGGAGCAAGTGGAGCGGCTTTCCGCCGGGACATGGCCACAGACAAAGGGCAGTAATCTGTCCGCCCCATGGGCGTGCCAGCAGCGACATTGGCTGAGCTTTGTCCGTCATTTCCGCTGGGTCCGAGTGCACCCTATACTCAGAGAGTGACTCTCGCCGGACGATGGTCCCGTCCAAAAGCCTGCTCTACGTGGCGCCAAGAGCATACAGCCTTCGGTCTGGGGCGGTCTGGGGCGGTCTGGGGCGGTCTGGGGCGGTCTGGGGCGGTCTGGGGGAGCCAGCACTCGTACTTATCCCTTCCGTTGACGACGAGGCTTTTTATTGTCGAGATTTGATTGTGCGACAAATGCAAATACTCGTACAAATTGTGTGCCACGACAGCCAAAAGTTGGCATTATCCAAGAGCAAGGCGGAGCTTCGCTTCCCCTCCGAGGGCTAAAAGTTACACAATCCTCCTCCTCCTCCTCCTCCTCCTCCATGACTTTGCCAAATCAAAGAAGCTCCCTCCCCCACGGACAGAAGCAGAAGCAGAGGCAGTGGGTGCCAGCCAATCTCAACGGCTGAGTGAGAATCGTCTGGATAATTTGACCAAATTACAACTCACTCTGGCTGATATTTAATAGATTTGCTAGCGGTTATTAAGTTGGGAATACTGTCGCTGCAGGTGTCCATTGAAGAAGGATTTCTTTGTTATTTTATCCGATTATTGCTCCCAATCCGAAAACGAAACACATCTCGTGGGAATGACGATGCACATTGCGGTTTAACTCGAGACTGGCACCAAGGCTCTGGCTCTGGCCCTCGAGTGCAAAAACAAAATACATGCCGTGTGCATGACGAGGCATATTATTTGTGTTTTGTTGTTATTGGACAGCTCCCAAAAGCCCCACAGCTAGTATATTCAATACACTTTTCCATTAACTTTTAAATTCTATACAAAGTTGTAGCTGCTATGCAGGAATTTCAAGCCTGCAACAACATCTCGGCGCTGTCCTTAAAATGTTTAATTACACAACTAGGCAAGTAATTGTATTAAGCCTCCGGAAAGTGCTTCTACAGCCAGACCTCTATTGCAACGTGCAACATGAATTTCGAGCAAATTTTCCTGTCTGTCTCATTGGCTCTCTCTGCAGGATTTTACAAAGCGCAGCAGGCAGCCAGCCCCTAACAAAAATGGGCCTCCACTGTGAGGCGCTTTTCCAGCAGCAGCAGCAGCAGCAGCCTGGGCTCTATGTCTATTTTCGTACTTGGGTTTCAGCTTGGATTGTGAGCCCACCCTCACCCACGTACACGCCCCACGCACACTCCCCTCCCACGCGGCAACGGTAACTACCACACGCTTTAAATCGCTGCTCTGTGTCAGGGCCTGCTGCTCCACATTCCACTCCATTCTCATTCGCATTCGCATTCTCATTCTCATTCCCTGGCAACGCAACCTGGGAGTTCGTGGGCCGTGCCCCTTGCCCCGTGCCCCGTGCCCCGTGCGTGCTGCCAGGGGTAGCATTATCGATTTTCGTCCCCGTTGTTTCAAGCCCAGTTGGGCTCTGATCCGAGCAGCGAACACTCGCCCAAAACAAAGGAGAAATGCTCGCAGCAGTAACACCCTCCCCCTCCCCCTCCCATCCTCTCTCGGATGGAACATGTCGATATTTTCGCCTGCTCCCAGCTGTGGACTTGCCTTTTGGCCAGGGCTTTCTTTCCACCAAGTTCAGTGTTGACTGCCTCTACACTTTCGCCAGCTGGAGTGGAAATCAGAGTGGGGTGGGGGTTGGCGGTGGCGGTGGTCCGGAGTCCGGAGTCCGGAGTCGGAAAGAGGCGAACAAAACACATGAGCTGCAAAAAACTTTGGACACACTCGAAGAGTAAACACCTTCGGCTTTGTATCGACAGGACAATCCAATGTCCTATGGCTATTTTCTGTTTTTTTTTAAATATGTATATATAATTTCAAAAGAAACTGTATATAGAGACACACTTTAAAAGGAACATCCTAAGATCGAGATATGGCATGCTATATGGCAGAGACACATTTAGTAAGTAATTAGAGTAATAAGCATTGACTTTGAGTTGGAAACTATCAGCGATATCATTGAGAGACCCTCGAACAGGGGACAGGTAGATGGTAGCCACAGACTGAGAAGAAGAAGCGTCTAAAAACTAATTTCCTGATCGACACCAAAGCATTCTGGCGAGAAGGAGAACTTTTGGTGAAGCCATTAACGATTCAGGGTTCAGGGGATCCGATTCCCCAGAAGTATAATCCTCCGCACTTTCTATTATATGGCAAAGTAATCCTCCATCCCAATTAAGTTTCCCATTCAAGTCGCAAACGGTGGCCCATAAGCCATGTACGTCAGTCATGGCTCGGATCTGGGTCAAACTATGCAACTTTGACCTGATTTGTAGAGTCGTCCGTGTAGTACATACGATAATGTACCATATTATATACCCCACATAGTGCATGTGCATTCCTTTCTATGTATAAACGGCTGCTGAAGGGTTATGCAAAGAACTATACGATTCATCAGTGGGCCCCACCATTCATAGGCTCGGCGGAGGCTTGCGAGGACGCGCCAGGATGTCTAAGACCATTATTATTATGTATGCACGAGGATATACTACATGTACGAAATATTTAGATGTCGCTGGTCCGTGGAATGACATCACAGACGAACGGGCAGTCGAGGGCGAAGGCGAGGGCGGCAGTCCGCCGCGGGTGGATGAGGGTGGTTGGTGGCGACCGGCTCTGCTCTCCCTGGACAGGGGTGGGACCGAAAACCTACCGAAGTTTTGGTGGATGGATATGGATGGTGAAAATGAAGGAAAGCGAAAAACAAATCACGTGCGACGGCCCGAAAAAATGCGTTTGCCGAAGCACTTTTATGAAACTTTAATCTAAATTGATGTTATTTCCCCGAGTATGTGGGGGCGGGCTGGCAGGACGAAACGAACCTTCTCTTTGTCTCCTTATTTATATAATTTTTGAACTCTCTTCACTTTTCCCGTCCTCGCACGAAAAAAAAATCAATTTGACGCCGCGTTTCTCGCTTCCTCTTGGCGTTTGCTGTTTTGCTTTCGAATCCGCTTCGTACTCGCTTTCCGTATTCCGTATTTTCACTCCGCGACGACCGATGGATGGCAACAAACAACGCACGGAAAACCGAATTTCCCACCGAGGGAAAGCTCACGAACGACGGAGCAAAGCCAGAGAGGCACGAAGCGCAAAAAAAAAAAAACAAAAACAGTTGGCACGCTCTTTCTTGTTAGTCCGTAAAAGTTTGTGCTGAGGGCTTGTACTCTCTCTGTTTTTTTTTATTCGACGCTGCAACAGATTTTGTTTAAAAAAAGATTGTTTTTTGTTTAAAAATTCGGCACTCGGTCGCTTTTTGTTGTTGTTCCGGCCGCTCGCAGTTTTTAAATGATTAACGGAAAAAAACTTTAGTTGGAGTTGGAAGCTCGAACCAGTTGGACTTATCGATACGGTCTGACCCTCAGAAATATACCGAAATATACCGTACAAATACTGATGAATTACTTGTGAAAATATTCCATCATAACCCTCGATTTTGATATTCGATGATATATTACTAGCTAGCTAGGACCCTCAGCCCTGAACAAAATTATGTATCCTACTGATAAATCAATTTTCAACAGGATGGGCTCATTTTAAAGACTCCTTTTAGTAGTTTGTTTATAAAATTAGGTTTAAACATAGGAGGTCAACAAAAATGTATTTTTCTTACATGTCAACTACACGGTAACTACACATTTGCTACATATCAGAAAAATATTTACGGAGTATGGACATGGGTATACCCCTACTTCTGATTGACATGTATTTGACCTATTCATGCACTCAATTAGATTTAATTAATAAGGGGCGAGATCCCCATACATATTCTTGGTATCTGCAAGAATTTCATAAACTGCAAAATTTCGATGATATAGCTTTAAAATTTAGTGACTCTCTTCGCGTACCTACTAAATATATATAATACTAAATATATACATATCATACTTTGGAGCCGGGATAACAACCATTCCATCAATGCCTTTTGCTACCATAGCCCAGCGGTTCGTTCATACCAAAGAGAGGTTCGATCAAACCAAAGAGTGGTTCGATCAAATCACCATCAAGCCGAATGCTCAAACATGTCCGCGCCGATTTATATACCGACTGAAATACCGAAATATACCGTCTAATTTTCAAAATATACCGTCTCATTTTCAAAATATACCGTAAATATACCACTAATACCTAAACTTATACTGTTTGTAAATTATATGTAGCAAATGTGTAGTTACCGTGTAGTTGCCATGTACAAAAAGGGGCATTTTTGTTGACCTTTGCTTAAACCGTATTTTATACACAATAAAATAACAGAAATTATCTAAACCTAACCAGTACTGAAGAAAATTGATTCATCAATCGGATAAAATTATGTGTTATTTACCAAAATGTTTTTGTTTTAAATTGGCAATTGTTCGCGCTCATCAAATAAGGGATGAGACCGATACCGCTCAACCGGACAGCGTTGCCTTTTTTAAATTTATCGAGTCCAGCTGTTGTTTGCTGTATGCCCGTATTTGCTGTATGACCGTACTTACAGAGAGAGAAAGAAGGAGAAACAAGACAAACGACAAAAATATCGAATCACGAAAGTGCAGAAATTAAGATTTCAACAAAACAAGGTAAATAGGATAGCAAAAAGTACCCAGATGGCTTCGAAACGATTAACAAATGACGGTCCGTAGGTATAGTGTAAGCTGCCCGTAACGATATTGACGCCTCCTCCTGTGATTGAGCGGAAAACTGTGTGAAGCGCGTGGTTGCTATTGCTAGCACCACAGGCGTTGCATATTGTCGAGATGTCGTCGACATCGGCTGCTGCATCGAACGCAGCACCGGCCAAAGAAGTACGCTATGTCACCGAGGTCCCCAGCAGTCTCAAGCAACTGGCGCGACTGGTAGTGCGGGGATTCTACTCGCTGGAAGATGCCCTTATCATCGACATGCTGGTACGGAACCCCTGCATGAAGGAGGATGACATTGGCGAGTTGCTGCGGTTCGAGAAGAAACAGCTGCGAGCGCGCATCACCACGCTGCGCACCGACAAATTCATCCAGATCCGGCTTAAAATGGAGACCGGGCCGGACGGCAAGGCGCAGAAGGTCAACTACTACTTTATCAACTACAAGACATTTGTCAACGTTGTTAAGTACAAGCTGGACCTGATGCGCAAGCGTATGGAGACAGAGGAACGGGATGCGACTAGCCGGGCCAGCTTCAAGTGCTCGATGTGCTCGAAGACGTTCACGGACCTCGAGGCGGACCAGCTGTTCGACATGGCCACGCTAGAATTTCGCTGCACGTACTGCGGAAGCTCGGTGGAAGAGGACAGTGCGGCCATGCCAAAGAAGGACTCGCGCCTGATGCTGGCCCACTTTAACGAGCAACTGCAGCCGCTCTACGATCTGCTGCGTGAGGTGGAGGGCATCAAGCTGGCACCGGAAGTCCTCGAACCAGAGCCAGTAGACATTGACACGATACGCGGCATTACGAAACCGAATGCCCTGCGACCCGACAGCATGCAGTGGTCCGGCGAAGCGACGAGGAACCAAGGCTTTGCCGTTGAGGAGACGCGTGTCGATGTGACCATTGGCGGTGATGATACGTCCGACAATGTCGTTGAGCGCAAGTCGCGACCTATTTGGATGACGGAGAGCACTGTGATAACCGATGCGGATGCGGCGGATGGCGCTCTGCAGGATGTGGCCCCAACCTCGAGCACATCCGGACACCGGAACAGGAAGGAAAACGAGGATATTATGTCTGTGCTGCTGCAGCATGAAAAGCAGCCCGGCCAGAAGGAGCCACACATGAAAGGTATGCGCGTCAACTCATCGAATGCTAACTCGAGCGATTCCAGTGATGACGAGAAGGACATTGATAACGCCAAGATACGTAAGTGCTTTTCTATACATCGATTCTGCTCAAATTCGATCTCATTGTAAAATCTTACTTGCAGCCGATCTCGATTTCGAAAACTACAGCAACTCGGACTCTGAGGAGGAAGCCGACGATGTGCCTACTGTTTTGGTTGCCGGACGGCCGCATCCCCTGGATCAGCTAGATGACAAGCTGATAGCCCAAATGACGCCGCAGGAGAAGGAGAACTATATACACGTCTACCAGCAGCACTATAGTCACATCTACGACTAATTGCACTTGCAGCACTTCCCTCCCCCCCTCTGCACCTAAACGTTATATGCATAGTATCATTGTAGCTCTAAGTTTAATAGTTTCACAACTAAAACTGTACAAAATCATTTAATTTGGTTTGGAAGGCGACACTATCACTTGAGCTCTGCCCTGAATATGTTTGTAAATTTATGAAATATACATATACCTTGCTAGCAAGATTTTAGTCTGCTTTAATGCAGTGATTGACCTAAATACTCGTGCCTCCTTCATTTGGTTTACAAAAAAAAAGTTAAACAGGTGTAAGGAGCCTTCAAATTCCTTGAAACTGTCAGTTTGATATACATTTTTGGCTAGAACAACTCGAACTTTAATTTAATGCGCATTTGAATGCTTTTGAAAGGATTGTGAGCATACCAACGAGAGAATACTTTAGTTGTTTAAAAGTTTAATTTTTCAAAACCGATCATTTTCAATATACTCTGCCGTTACGACCGATAGACAAATATGAACTTGACAAGTGCGATATTTTCCTTTCGCTATCTCCCACCCCTAATCAGCTGTTTGTTTGCTATTTGGTTTATTTTTAAATTTATTTTGATTCTTCTCAAAATAAAGACAACCAGCCCTGGTCATGCTCGGCGGTGGGCGTATTATCCAGCTTACAACAAATAACGTGACGGTGCCGCAGATAAGCGGATAGACGACGACAACACTATGCATATTTGCAC
Source organism: Drosophila helvetica (assembly GCA_963969585.1). Classification (NCBI taxonomy): domain Eukaryota; kingdom Metazoa; phylum Arthropoda; class Insecta; order Diptera; family Drosophilidae; genus Drosophila; species Drosophila helvetica. The sequence continues at coordinate 50,558,107 of OZ018401.1, read as the reverse complement.
GGGTCCGTGGAAATAGATTTCGATATACAAAGCGAGCCCAGCCGCTGAAACTCCGGCCACTTGTATTTTTCTTGCCGGACGCGACTGACCTGACACTGACTCGTGGTGTGGCGTGCATGAACCTAAGGGAAATGTGAGAGCTCCCAAAGTATTATTATTATTATAAAAGCGGTTGGTGATAAGTGCTGCAGTTCCATCAGAGAAGAGACATTAAATGCTGATGCACCGGTATCCAATTGGAGTTCAAGAAACGTGATCGCGCTTACTCACACCAGCTTATAGAGTTAATCCAAGTATATAATCGTATATACATACGTATAGACATATGTAAATAAGTAAATGTTTATGCCCGGGTAATACTATTCATTTCCATCGCGCTGGAAACGAGAGCCCGACTTCCAACCAATTCAATCGTCGACTTCCATAACGCAATTAGTATTGATCATCAATAGCGGCTGGTTTCTCGAGCATAATTAAGCCAAAATGAAGCCGAACATCGATAAGGAGCTGCTACCGATGAAGGCGCATTACTTTCTGTTCAATGCCGGTGAGTGTCCATACCGCCCTGTCCCCCTTAACCCATTAGCCCCTTAACCCAAAAGTCATTAATTTAAGTAGTATGCTGCAATGCGACAGGTGCATACAAAGACCATGTCATGCGGAATTCAGATTTTGGAAGGGTAAAAGTCACATTGAACCTCGCGGCCAAAGTGCAGATAAGGCAGGCCAAGCAGCGCGATAGCGCACTTGCCAGAGCAAACAGATTGTCCACTAAACAATGGGTAATATTTCCCTCTCCCGATATTGCTCAATGTGTTTGATTTATATCAAAAGAAGAACGCTTCGTTCTACTGCGAAAGTGAGAGCATTTCGATTGGAATCGCACTAATCAAATTGAGTATACGCAGAACAGTTTGCGTACTTTGAGGACAGACACATGAAATGAAAATGAAAACGAAAAAGCTGTAGAAAGAAATTACACTCTGATCTAAGATATAAATGTGACTAATTGATAGTCGATTTCTTTGAATATATGTATGGGACAATGATGGCGAATCGATCTATCATTCAACTCAAAAATTCCATCTTGATGGTTATTCTGTACATGTGAACATACAATTTTACTCAAATTAGTATACTCTCTTGTGGGATAAACACAGACAGGCGATAACGTTCCCATCAAATGGGGAATAAACACCGCAATACTGTCTACTGTCTACCATTTCAAAAGTATAGGCCAGGGGCCACACGGAAAACGCAACTTGTGTCAAATGTTCATCGAGGTAGGGCAAGGCAATGGACAGCCGCTGTCGTGTGAGCCCAGCCCATCCCATCCCATCCCATTCGATGCCCCTTCAAAAGTTAAGACCCGTTGACAGCCGAAACACTTTCAGCAATTAAAGTTTCGCTTTTACTTTCTTAATTCAATTAACATTTAATTCCACTTCGACAAAATACACGACAAACGGCAGACGCCTGTCTAATTCCACTTGTTTACGGTGCACTTTTCTTATCAGACATGCGAGCAAACACCCGTTTACGCCGCCCTACATGGCCGGCCGTACAGGCAATATGTACATGGAATATCAGGTTTAGCTGCATAAATATGAATACGGTTATGTATATTAGTAGTTACTTATCAGCTCACCCACACCACACATCTTCTCTCCTCTCCTCCAATCGCTAATCACATACAATATTTGGCTCTGTTTCTATTTCACTATCTGTTCTGTTTTTCTCGTTCCAGGCACCGCACCCGTTGTACCCTTCATGCCGACTCTGGCCCACCAGCTGGGCTATTCCCCGGTGGTGGTGGGGACAATGTACATGATATTGCCCATAATTGGAATGCTGGCAAAGCCGCTCTTTGGCTACCTTGCAGATCGGTAAATAGAGAATCCTTTCCTTTCGCTGACTCGGTAAAAGCTTACATTCCCATTGCAGCTACCATCGCCATCGAATGCTATTCCTCTGTGGACAAGTGATCACTGGTATCGCGTTCTTTTTGATCATGTTTGCACCCGGCATGGACAAGCCCCTGCCCGAGGTGCAGTTCCATTGCCATGCAGGCGTGTCAAGCATTAGGCACTGCTCCGAGCACGGTGATTGCGTCGAGAAGAATATGGAATCGTTCTACGGAAATCGGACACTGGGCTGCGACTTGCAGTGCGACGCCGAGCCCTACATGTGGGACATTGTGTGCGAGGACTGGCTGAAGAATCAAACGGCAAACTGTGCCGCGAATCGCACCAATCCGCAGCTGGACTTCGGCACTAGCATCAACATGAAGGACGTTGTCGAAGAAGGTGAATGCCTGTTCTTCATGGTTCCCCAAGACCGTGGCGTGGTGGCAGGCCAAAGCGTGCCGCTTTATTGTCCGGCGGGAAAGCAGTACTTCAACGCCACCTGCCGCATGGACTGCCACGACGACTACCTAAAGGAGCAGCTCTCTGAGAGCCCGGTGATTGACACGCGAAGCGCAATGGCCCAGCCCCAGTTCTGGTTCTTCTTCGGCATGCTGATCATAAGCTGGATCGGCATGGCAGTGGTGGTGAGCATTGGCGATGCCATTTGCTTTGGCATCCTGGGCGACCGCCATCATCTGTATGGGAAGCAGCGGCTGTGTGGCTCGCTCGGATGGGGAGTCTTTGCGCTACTTGCTGGCGTCCTTGTGGACCACATGTCGGTCGACAATGTGAACAAGAACTACACGGTTGTGTTTTGGATGGCGCTAGTCATAATGGGCTTCGACGTCCTTGCCTCCTCAAAGCTGAAGGTGAGTTTCAGCTTCCCCAGTACAGATCCATTTCTAACGATCACTTTCTCTATTCCAGGTCGTGCAAACCCACTTGTCTTCCAACATACTGAAGGATGTTGGCCAGATGTTCCTCTCCCTGCGCTGTGTGATCTTCTTTCTGTGGTGCGTGGCCATTGGCTTCGGCACGGCGCTGATCTGGAACTTTCTGCTCATGTATCTGGAGATTCTGGACAAGCAGTTCATGGGATGCGGCACCTCCATCAAGACACTAGAAGGCCTTGTCATGGCCATCCAATGCTTTGGCGGCGAGCTGCCGTTCTTCTTCTTGTCGGGCTGGATACTGAAGCGGATCGGGCATGTGAATGCCATGAGCCTGGTGCTCTTCGGTTTCGGGGTGCGCTTCATTTTGTACTCTATGCTGCAGAATCCCTGGTACATACTGCCCATAGAGCTGCTAAATGGCGTCACCTTTGGCCTGTTCTACGCCACCATGGCCTCCTATGCCAGCATTGTGGCGCCACCAGGCACTGAGGCAACCATGCAGGCACGTAAATCGATCATTTCGGTCAGAAATTGTTCTTACATTCTTACATTACAATTCCTTCTACAGAGTCTGGTCGGTGCAATATTCGAGGGCGTTGGCGTCTCCATGGGAAGCCTGATTGGTGGCATACTATTCAATGCCGATCCTCGAACCACTTTCGAGATCTTCGGCATCGCCGCCTTTATCATATTCGTTGTCCATGTCTCCATTCAGATGTTCCTGCAGCGCAATGGCAGCACAGATGAAAACGGTAAGGGTAGGGTCTCTTCCGGTTCCGCTTCCGCCTCCGCATCTTCATCATCGGAGCCAGCTAAGCCAAAAGACACTGACGCACGCTCAATTAAGAAAGATAATGACGGGTTCAGCGATGTCGATCTAAGTTGATGAACAAACAGATCAAGCGGGGATCCTTAGATGTTAGCTCTATGAATTTAAAGAAGTATTTAGCACGAGCTATACTAAAGTGTAGCATAGAAGATAGACGCTACCGGGAATGTGGCAAATGTGCTTAACATTTTGATCGACTTGAATGAAGCTATAAAGCCATATTAATTTTCCCTTGAAATCCGCCAGATATGCTATTTACTAGACTATATATAAACGCTCTCTCGGCTGCAGACAAGAAGCGTAAAATGATATTGCTCGAAATGAATTTACACGATCATCGAGAAGATCTTTTAATTTTAGTTAAATGGCCATTGAATATTGTTACTCAATAAAAAAAAAAGCAAACAAAACCCAAAGCAACCCAACGAAAAAAAATAACAATTTGAATACCAATCGAATCGAATCTCATTTTTGATTATTTAGTTACTATTTTTCTTTGTATTGTATTACCTAACTAATAAACGTTCTGATACTTTTAGGCACTGTCAAATATCTCGCACCGACAGATGCAATGCACATGCTGAATGATCAGGAATATAGTAGAGTTAGCTAAGAAGATCGTATCACCATCTACACCACCTACAAGAACCGATAAAGAGGAACACCTCTACAGTTCCGCTGAATCCTCCACTCCGACATCTTTCCACCTCTGATGCGATGCTGCATGTTGAATGGATGTTGTTTGATGATTGTATTGTATTGTATTGTATTGTAAACGTGCTTTAGTTTAGTAGTTATACAAATGTGAAACCACCCAACCCTCCCTACGTGCATGCCGTGTACTCAGAAAACCAACACTCCCCTCATTACCTTACCCTTAGATTCTGTGTGAAAATTCTTAATTAATTGTAGAATTACAAGTGCAGCAGGCTGATGCATGTGTTACTTTTTTTTTGTAAACTTTTACTATGAATTTAATTATAAATAAGCCGCTGCTTTTGGCGCTGTGAATGTTTAAATATTGCTTCTCACACTCTTAATCTTAATGTTTAACTTGATTATATTATTTAATATTGATAGCTAAATGTATTCGATTGGCTCCTTGCGCTGGCCTTGCTCTGTGTGCATGTGGCTTCGCTCTTGCAAAATCTCCAAAGTATTTACTTAATTATACCTAAATTACAGTCAACAATGTAATGTTTTCCAACGTATCGTAGCAGATACTCGCTGCATAACACTTATACAATTAATTATTAATATTGTTTTTCCAAATGGTCCAACTTTTGTTCTACTATTGTTTGTGTATTTAGTACTTAGATAGTTGTTAATGGAAAAATCCAAATATTATTTTAAATTGCACGCTGGCAAGCGGTCGGTGTTCTACTGCGTCTTCTGGCTGCCAATGAGCGACTCTTCGTGCTGCTGCCTCTCGAGCTTGCGCTGGTAATCACGCTGTTTGCATGCAGCCACGTTCGCGGCGCGTTTCTGTAATCGCAAATTCAAAGATAATAAACGTTAAAGTGGAGATCTTGCATGTGTTTTTGTTCATTTGTTAGTGTAGCTGGTTTTTCTCTTTTTACGTTTTAATGCACCAATAAAGTCTGTTTTTTACCTTCAGCTCTTTAGTACGTTGGTAGATACCCTGCATTTCCTTCTTGACTCGCGTCAGCTTTTCCTTGTAGCGCTTCACGTCGTTCATCTGATAAATACAAAGTAAGGGATCATAAATAAACCCAGTTTACGAATGCTGTTACTTTGTTTCGTAGATTTCCTTAAGATAAGATTGCGCCCCCAGACTATTGCCATTTGCCTATGCCCGGTGATAAGATTTCGTTCAGTCTAATTGGCCGAACAGCCTAATGCTTAAGCTCAATTGCAGAACACTATACCATACCATTGTGCCTTTGCTAGCGACCGTTTTGAGACTAATTTATGGATTAAACGATGTGAAACTGATCTTATTCTCAGTTGGAAGGGGGTGAAAACCCTTGGAACATACTACAGAAAAGTGTACCTTGTATAAATCATTTAAATATATGTATATCATTAGTCTGCCGCTCATAGTATAAAGTATGATAACTGCTCAAAGGATCTTGTGTTTTCTTGGACTCCCATTAAATGATTTCATCCCCGACTTACCATATCATTTAGCTTTGCAACTTCACTGCAGTCTAGCTTGTACTTTTCCTTGGACAGGTCGATGTAGATCTTGTTTTGTTTGCCACTGATACGAAAAACCACACATTCATCAAATCATTAGCGGAACGGAAAAACTTTGGACTCCACTACTTACATCAGTTCCCTCAGCTGGCTGCGCACACGGTCCAGCGGGGGCTCTGCTATTTGCAGCACCCCAGCGGACAGTTGGACCGCAGCAAGACTGCCACCCAAAGCATCCTGATTGTTGGCTGACCAACAGGTGGAATGGTCGGATGTTGCATTCCTATTGGAATTGAGGTGGTTCCTTTGGTCACTGGCTGTCTGACCGGCTGTGAGCTGCTCATTGATGACGCTGCAATGGTATATTTACAGAACTTTTAAGAATGAAACTTTGCTTAAACCCATGCATTACAACCTATTAATATTGCTGCTTTTTAGCATAATTTTAAAAATAATAAAGCCAGGATAAACAAAACAAAAACTGGAACAGCTGATTAATAAGTGCTGTAGAGCGCGTAGCGTAGCCCGTGACTATCGATATTTCGATAGTTGACTGAAATGGCATTCCAATGCACTTCAAGCTCAGACAGCGAAAATCTAAAATCCGAATAGGAAAACCATGCAGTGTGAGTGGAAGATTTTATTTTGGTTTTGTAGTCGAGAGGTAGGTAGTAGAGGAGCGGCAGGTATGCGTGGTTTGCCTCATTCCATCCCTTTCCTGCAGACCAGTCTTGAAGTGAATTTGAGTACGACACTTAGCCAAGTCTCGAACCATTGTAGTCGTGACACGAAAATCAGCTGGTTGTAAATAAAGTATCTACAAATTTTATTTGCAAATCAAATCCAATTCGAAATGCGTTGTGCTGTAAAAAATTGTGGAAATAACAACCGCAATGAGAACAGTAAAAAGTGGCGTTACTTTCATTTTCCGAAAGATAATCTCCAGCTTCAAAAATGGATCGAGTTTTGCGAGCGGGATGGAATAAACCCCTCAACAGGTATTATTTATCCTCCAAAGTTGACCAAAAATAATCACTGAGACATTTCAAACAGCCTGCATTTGCAACGAGCACTTCAAGTCGGAAGACTTCGAAAGGAATATGCAATATGAGCTTGGGTTCACTCGAAAGAATCCAACCAAACTAAAGCCTGGCTCATATCCCACCGTCAAAGGACCTCAAACAGTGCCAAAAGTAGAGTTATCCAAGAAAAAAAGGCGCAGCAGAAGCAAAAAGAATAACAGCTATGACCAGCAAGAATACAACAAGAGCTTCAGTGGACTACCATTTTCGGTAATTGAAGATTCCAATGATATCATAGAAGTTGAGCTGTGTGACTTTACCACCGACTTGGAAGGCCTCGATGAGAGCTCGACCAGCCGGAGCCACTTGGGCGTGGAAAATGCACAGGAAGAGCTAATCGAATGTGAGGGAAATGCCCCAAACCAACAAGCTGAAGAACCGGACGGTCCGGAAGACCAAATACATTACCAACTAGAACTAGTAGATAGCACAAACTCCATGGATGATGTGGAGATAATCCATGCGGAAGATGACACCTATGTAAAGCATTTGGAGCATGAAGTGTAAGACGCTATATACTCTGTATGAACAATATAATACCATCTTATCCATTTTTAGGACCTCCCTAAGACGTGAGGTCTTTTTTCTTAAAGACGAACGCAAGAAGCTACTCAATGTAATTCAAAATCTTAAGGCAAATATTCGAGGAAAACGTCTGCTGCAGGAAGAAGCAGCGGATTAGATTCAGCACGAATGGCAAAAACTAAATATAAGTATACATATAAAGAGTGGATCTTCTTACTGCTAAGAAAACTGAGTCAAACGGAAATCTCGACTGACTAGATGTACAAAATCAATTTTAGGAAATGAGTCATAAATATTTATAAAGTGTATTCAAACCATTTAATTTGTGTATCAAGAGTTACTATCATGTATTTATTGTTAAAAAGATGCATCTTCAAAGGTTGCCTGACAGCTCTTAAGTAAATTGTAAACTATTATATATATCAATGCTGTGTAACCAGATAACCAGATTTTCTGGTAATCTCGCGGGATTTCCCAAAATGCTAAGGACAAACACATGGATAGCTTCCATAAAATTTTCCTGACTATACTGTTTATAAGATAATAAACCATAAACAAATGTTAAAGCCACAAACAACATATCCATTGGAAATGCATTATCTGAAGTCTACCTACCTACTTGCCCCCATCTTTCCCTTACTTTCAACAGAAATGATTTTGTTGAAAATTACGAGTTCTGTCCGCGGCTATCTTTTCCACGGAATAGCGGTGCGGCAATTTCCCCAAGGTCAAAGTCATTAGAAAGGCAATATCCTTTTCCAATATTTATCGCCGTAGTCGCCTCTACCTGCTCATATCCGTGTGTATAAAAGAGCATGCTCGTCCTGGAGTCGACCTGCACTGCAAACGATGAGTTTCAACCGTCAACAACCATCCTGGACCGACGCGAAGGCAGCTGCCGGCAACATGGATCCGATCCCGGACGCCGAAACGCTGCAGGACCTGAGGTGCAGAGGACGAGGACCATCCAAGACATAATGGAATCAAAAACTCCAGAGCTTCAAACCACTTGGCGCTTGCGGTGTCAGCCAACTAGCCAAAATTAAATAATTGTAAATTGTAGTTAACCTCATAGTTCAATTGTATATACTATAGACATATCAATATTCTAGCTAATTCAAATTTAGTTCAATTAATTGTAAATATGTACAGACATACAACTAGCCAATTGTGTAGTTCAAATTTATTTAGCATATTTGTTTGTGTATATTGTAAATATACGTGATATTTCTGCAATAAAATTCAATTTATCAACCCAAGACATTTCGACTAAAGTACATTCTTGTCTTAAATATTCAATCCAAAATATTCTCTGAAATCGAAGTAAATGGCTTAGAATAGTTATACCTGTTACTAGACGATTTTGTGGTGGATGTGTGTAACATCCAGAAGGAAGCGTTTCCGACCCCATAAAGTATAGATATATATTCTTGACCAACATCTAGAGCCTAGTCTGTCTCAGAGACTATTAGAGCTAGAGAAACAACATTTTGTATCCAATCTCCTGTGATATGACATGGGAAAGCGCAAACGCAAAGTCATAGAATATGACCACATCCATCAGATGGCCGAATATGGTTTAGATCGGAACGTTATTATAGCTAGAATTACCAAATGAAATTGCAGTATATACTACTCCTTCCACGTGCTAACTCATTCTCTCTCATGAAGTGCGAGATTGTTCTCTATCTTTCTCTCACACGGAGGTAAGCGAGATAGCAACACAACTGGTGCTGTGAGAAGAGAGAAACAGTTGAGGAAAAATGGAAACAGTTAACATATTTTAAAGAGCAAAGTATATCGTAGAGGTTACATAAATCATAAGCTCACATACATACTAGACTGACTGAGAACCGGATATACAAGTAAAATCAGGGCCTTTGGCGCGGCTCACAACGTTACCGGTCGTCATATCCTGGAGTCAAGATACGGATATGATTGGGACAGTGCGACAATTATCACTTGATGAACATGACATGCGTTGTTACTTTCATTCAAAAGATGTTGAACATTTGGCATTGTTTTAAACATTGTTTTAATGTTAAAAAATATTGTAAATTGTTGCTGTTATTATAACAATTGCATCGCTATTGGAAATAAGCACACGAATTTAGCTAAATTATACAACTTAAGAATGATACTATTGAGAACACACAAATTGCATACATATGTAAATGTGATCCGAACACATGAATAATTTAAAGAATAAGCCTTAAGAACCAAATTTGTACTAACTAAATTAGTATGTAAGCATTATATTTGGACAGACGACCTTAAAATCTAAATATCTTAGCAGGAGGTCGCGTGAGATGGAGGGCTCTGTGTGGCTGCTAGGCAGGGGCAGAGTCAGCACGGCGTTTATCCTTTTTTGAAGTCCAGCAAATCGGCCAAAGCTGCCGCCTTGCCGGAGTCGTCCTTCTCTAGCTCGGCCCGAGTGCAGCGGCCGCAGCAGTCGGCGGAGGGCTTGTTCTCGCACTCTCCTAGGGCGGGCGGTTTAAAGTTGGGTGTCCAGGGGCCAAGGCTGCCACTGGCATAGAAGTCCATTGGATATGCACTATTGCGGGGTGAAGCATTGTGGGGCGTCCACTCCACGTCTCCCAGCACCACGGAAAGTTCGTAGGGATTCAGTAGAGGCTGGCTAAAGGCCGAGCCCCAGTCTATAGAGAGGCGAGGGCAGGCTATCTGCACAAAAGCATCAATGTCCGCAAACAATGCGAGCTTCTGGGGGAAGATCTCCGACAGCAAGATGGTAGTGGTCTCTATTCCCTTGGCCTGCAGTCGCTTCTCCAGAAACCGGTGAACTCTTGAACTGCCCTGTCTGCCAAGAGTCCCAAGAATGATGCCGATCCGTCGTGCTTTCTTGGCACGCTGCACGGCACCGAGGCGGAGATCCTGCATGGCAACGTGGTCATACTGCTCGATGGTGAACTTTTTCTCATACGGATCGTACTTGTAGGCCTGCGCGAAACAACGAGGAAAAATCTTAGTTTACCTCCGGGTGGGTGGATAAAGCAAACAAACCTTAAGCAGCGGATTGGCAATCATGGCGGACTCGAGATGGAAGCGCCCGTCTCCCAGATAGATAATCATTTTTGCCGTTTCCGGCAACTGCGGCGAGGTGCATCCAAGTATTTCGCCCGGACTGAGGGGCTTGGCCTGGGGCACTATCACATCGTAGCCGGCCGCCTTTAGCTCCGTTGAGGCAGCCTGCAGTGTGGTCACAAACTGTATCGTGCTGACCAGGGCTATTTGACCCACTTCTGGTTTGAAGTTCAGCTTGACAGAGTCGAGGAAGTGCAGTGGATCGATCTTGATGTCCACGAATATGTAAAGTACTTTAATGCCGCAGGTCTGGTCCACGGGTATCAGGCAGCTGTGCCCGTAGTGCACCAGCAGCTCCGCGCCCAGTGCCTTGGCGGTGTAGTCGTCCACGCAGCAGGCACCATAGGTGACGTCGCCCATGATGACGGTGTCGGCGCTGGTGAAGCGCTCGATGATGTCGCTAATGACCATCGCGTACATCAGCAGACCCTCCGGCAGCTGCAGGGCCACACGCTTTGCCTTCATCTCGCGGATACGCCAAATTGTCTTGTGCAGCTCAAAGTTATAGTTGGCGGGCAGGCGTCCGATGGCCTGCTGTAGCACGGGGTCATCGAGCAGCTCCTGGGGAATGCGATTGATCCGAGCCTTTGGCTTGAACACCTTCTTCGGCTTGGCCCGCACCACAACCACATCGCTGCTATTGTTGTTGTTGATATTGCTGGTGCTGGTGCTCAGCAGCTCGCTGCCTGGTTGGATCAGGTCCAACATGGTGCTGCAGAAACGGGAAAATTTTAAAATATGATGATTTGACTGGTCGGCGTCTGCGATAAGCAATGTGGCTAGACAACAGATTTGAAATGCGTATATCAAATTCAGAAAAGCAAACAAACGTCTGTCAATAAGCAGCAGACAATATGATTCGACAGGCGTACGTGACTGCGGACGCGAATGGAATGGAAGGACAGGCCCCCCCACTACCACTATTACCCGACTGCAACCGGAACAGAAACCCGAAATCTTATAATTAGCACACGACAAAACAAAGCGAATGACTCAGGCACAACCTCACCTTTAGAATCACTTTTTGCAGCAACTTTCAAATCAGAGCCGCGCCAAGGTTCGTTGCATTTACGGTTGGCTGCTATTTGCTGTAAATACCCTGTATCAGCCAAAGCGAGCAAAGGGTATACGAAACTGACAGACGCGACGGCTGTATAGCACTTTATATTTATAAAATGGTCGTGTGCGAGAATACGCCCGGTTTATATTTGTGTATTTATTTCATTCACTTGTTATTTAACAGGAACAGAAAAGACTGACTCTCAAGCAATGAGAGATTTGAAACGAGTGCCGACTTCTAGCTTCGATGCCGCGTGAACGTTAAGTGCTGTCTGGGTTCGGTTCAGGGGTTGCGCCTGCTGCTGCTGCTACTGCTGCTGCACAGAAAATTGGTCACTGAACTTTCGTATACTCGCACGTTGCGCCATTGATAACTGTTTCTGAGTCACGTAGGCCACACAGTGTGCAACAAGGCACGGTTGCAGGGTTGGTGTCTTCACTACACTCTGTCGAATCAATTCAATTGGTTTGCATCGGTGAAAATGAGAGAAATAGTGGATGAAATTCTAATTTGCCCTTGCCCTTCACTCGAATTAGTTGTTATAACGCGATAAGAAGGGGATTGGATTATCGAATGTTCCCGACGCACAGCTGTTAGGTATGGTGTTTATGTGCTGTGTTGTCGAGTGTTATTTTGGCACGTTCTGTTGACTTCGCCCTTGAACTTTGCACTGTTTATTTATGAATTTCTTTCTACCTTTACTTTATTGTTTTTAAGGACCACCAACAAAACCGCGTGTTCAACTTGGTCTTATTTAACAGATCAGTGTAACTTAGTGATGTTATGTTAACGTTAGTATATATTATGTTAACATTAGTAAATATTATGTTAACTTATAACAATACGGTCATACAGAAAATACGGGCACACTTTATAAACAGCTGGTCTCGATCAATTTAAAAAGGCAACGCTGCTTCTTGTCTTGCACAACACTTATTTCGTTCAGATTTGAATAATTTAAAAAAAAATATCTGCTACATCTAAAATGTTTTCTATCTATAGCTTCGAGCTCTCTGCTTCCGACACATCAGCCTCCTCCGCATCCTCTGCAAGGTAAAAAAATTAAATATAAATTAGTGAAAATTCTATAACCAAGGAGCGGGCGAAGCTGCTTTGTTCACCTACGCTTGCCACCGGGCAGTCGTCGCATGCGTTCTTGTTCCACAGCGGAAAAGTATTCACTGGCCGCCTGCTCGCAGGCGCTGGCAAAGGGCGCCATGTTGACCTTTCCATTGAGCATAGTTATGTCTGCCTGATCCTGGCCGTGGTTGGCCTTTACCTTCAGCTTGCTCTCTCGCGACTTGGCCTCCAGGATTTTCTCGCGACGGTTCTCCCGCTCGAACATCTGCACAACAGGTAGATAATTACAATTTGTTTGCAGTTAGATTAGTGCCAGCTAAATCCTACCGCAGTCAACAGGGGCTTGTCGTTCTTGGCCGACATCACCATGTTGTCAGAGACCTCAATGAGGAAGGTGGCGCCCAGCTTGCTGCCACAGCTCACGAATTTTCCATTCTCGTTGGTCCGCACGCAGTAAAGCGGCTCATCGCACACCTTCACAGTCAGAATCGGCTCGTTTTGCTGCTGGAGCAGGTCCCACGTGTCCAGCACGCCGTCCATGCGTGTAATGAAGAACTGCGACACCCTGGAATGGCATCAAGATGGGAAGGGAAGGATGGGATGGGCCCGAGCCTAGTGTGAATGGGTGGGAACTCACTTTGTATAGCTCCAGGCTCCATCGGTGAGCATGGAGCTGCTGCTTTTAGTCCAGATAATCGAACTCTCGCGGCAGTCCTCGGACCAGATGCGCGCACACCAGTCGCCCACCGTAAGGAAGTTCTTCACAAACGCCGGATTCCGGGTGATGGCATACACGGGACCCAAGTGGCACATCATCTGCAGTGTGGAGACTACTCACAGCCAAAACAAAGGGGACGACGACTCTTCTCGAACTTACCCGTATTTGGATCTTCTCTGTTGGCGTTTTGCCCTTGCGATTGCACGAGAACAACATGCCCATTTCGGTGCCCGCCATGAATCTGGTCGGTATCGTGGTCTCGTACTCTAAAACCGAGATGCCGTATGAGCGCGACAGGTCCTGTTCGTCGCTCTTGACTGGATCCATCAGCAGCCGGTCGAGTGGCTCGCTGAGCTTCCGCGTATCCCACCACAACACCTGCCCGTCGGAGCCGCCGGAGAAGAACTCGGTTCCGCTCTTCGAGTTGTTCCACAGCACCGAGTTGACCGGATCGCGATGGCACACCTCACGCTCGCTAATCATGACCGGATGCTTGCCGTGGCGCGTGTCCCAGGCCGCCACCTGTCCATTGTACATGCCACTGACCAGGCTGGTCGGATCCTTCTGGTTGTACTCGAGACACACGCAGGGCACCTTCGGCTCCAGCGTCAGGAATGGCTCGTTGGGATTCTCCACCTCCCAAATGTACGAGTTGCACTTCTGCCCGGTCTTGTCGCCCTGAAACTTCATGTCGCAGTGGCTGACAGCCATCTTAATGCCACCGTCCGGTGACCAGGACAAGTGCTTCACCGGCACCTTAATCGGATTCGGATCGCGGTAAACATTAACCGTGCGAGACCTGCACGGCTCCGGCAGTGGAGCCGGGTCCAAGTTCTCGAAGTAATTCTCGTATATGTTTACGGCGTTGTTCTGGTGTATATAGTGCTCCATGGGCTTGGTCAGGTTCATCACCTGCGTGATGTAGTTCTCGTCCTTCTCGATCTTGCGCTTATAGCGCACCGTCTGCTCCGGATCGTGCATGTTGATGTCCTTCGGCCAGCCGCCCTCATTGTGTGTTATCCCAGTGCTCTTGTACGTGGCCCTCTCCGTATTGGCCACGCTCAGCGATGTCTGACCCGCATATTGTGTAACCCGGTCCACCGGGTTCTTCAGTATGAAGTTCTTCACCAACTCTGGATTCGAGTTCTCGCTGAACACCACCTCATCCTTGTCCTCGAACTGTACACGTGCCCCAAAGGTGCGGCGTTCTTTTTTGAAAATAAAATCCATTTTTTTTACCAAAAGTTTACGATTTTGCAGCCACGACAAATGCTTTGCCTGGTCGGTTCAATACAAGACATAACTGAAGGGATGCATGGCAACGCAACGGATTGTTTGGTCGATAGACCCAAGGGTCCTTGGAGCCTCTGCGTTTGTGCACAGCTCAGACAAACTAGCTGTTCCTCTTGTACCACATTTTGGATTCATATAATGATAAATTTTTAGTAATTTTCCCTTATTTCGAACAGTTATCCATCCACCCTCTCATTGGCAGGCAGTTTCCGATTCAAACAATTCGCATGATCCACAGATATTTTAGACTTTATTTTAAACGTAAAATAAGAGATTTGTTTCCCATAGAAATGGTTGCAAGAAAAAAACATTAGAATGCTAAAACGTTCGTACTTACAGTAGTAATAGTAATAGTAATAGATAATAGGTAATGGGGACCGAACAACACACACAGATATTGTACATGAGGACTGGGTAGGGTAGGGGTGCTATGCTATCCTATACACATTCAACATTATCCTTATTTCTGTTCTTTGAAGCATTCGAGTGGTGTGTTGTGTTGTGTTGATTGGGAACCAATTATCTTCTGCTTTCCTTAGGGCTTAGGGGGGTTTTTCTACATGCTGATCTGAGCTTCCATAAACTTACACTTAACTGGCGAGGATCTCTAATATTTATGTATAATATATGTATGTACGTATAGCATTGCTGACGGCATATCGCTTGGAGATTTGTTTTATCGTTTAGGTAGGTGTATTCGTTTCTAGCTTTGCTTCCTTGCAACATCACATGGTTTTCTCTCTTCTCTACGACAAGTCGGAACGAATCGGATTGGGAAACTAGGCTGATTTGATTTGATTTCATTGGATTGGATTGGATTGGATGGGATTGGTTGATTGATTGATTGGAAACTTATAACAAGATTTAGCACCAAAAGCAGCTGTTAAAAGAAACTACACTTAAACCCTACAATAGATCGATCCAAATTCATACGAAAATGTGTATTTCGCTGGCTTAAAATGAACAGATTTGCGAATTAAACTCGTATTAGTATGCGCGGTTGCGTACTGGTATTTAAAAAAAATAGTCTCTCAGTATAGTACTCGATTCTTGCTTCATTCCTTCTTGAAAATATAATCGCTCATGCACTCGTGTTTGTGGCAGTTCATTTGGCGTTTCGTAAAAAGGTCTATATACCACTTCCCGACCTCAGAATTAAATTTTATATGGATCCTTGCACACTGATCTCTCTCCACAAAAATGACTGATGGGGAGATTCGCGTGTGTGTCTCTCTTTTTTTGTTTGTATGAACTGAACAAGCCGACACTCGAAACGAAGCTGGGGATATTCCAAGTAGTTATAGATTAGGGGATTTCTGTATCACTTTGCTTTCTTCCGTTCCACCTCCGCCTCCTCCTCCTACTGCTCTGCTCCTCCTCTTTCCAGGGTTAAAACTTTAACACGCACATAAAAACTTTCATACGCAGCCAACAACAACTGATCTGTGGGGTTCCATTGCAATGAACCCTGCACCAAGTAAGCCCACGGTACGGCCGGTCCCTCCATAAAAAAAATATCTCAAGCTATCTCTTACTCTCTCTCCCTTGGTCAGTGTTCCACCGCACCCGATACTGCACCGCACCCCTTGCAATGTCGCTTACAATGAGAAATACTTTAAGAACTGGGCCGGAGGCACGGGCTGGGCCAGCGCCAGCTGACCGCCAGCCTCCTCCAGGCGCTGCTTGTAGTCGGGGCTCTGGTCGACAATGCAGGGATGTCCGTCGGAGGGCCAGAACAGGCAGCAGCAGGAGCGGCACAGGGCCAGCACCTCGGCGAACTGGTAGTCGTCGTTGACGCCGTAGGTACGTCGCAGCTGGTGGTAGATCTGCTTCCAGTCTTTGATCTCGCCCATCTGCTTGAACTTGTCCAGGTCCAGGATGGTGTGGATCTGGCGCTGGTTAAAGTGGAAGCGCGTCAGCTCGCGCCAGATGCGCTGCTCCGACACCAGCTTGGCCATGGTGTCCCAGGCCTCGGCGGCCGACTCCAGGTCACGATGATCGGCAATGCACAGAATGATCTCCCGCACGCACTCCTCCGGCAGCTCGTGCAGCTGGGGCTTGGCCTTGGGATCGGGCTGCAAAGATTACAGGTCTAACAAACAGAGTTTGCAGGGGAAGGTCGTTGATCGTTCACCTCTCGAATCTCGATCTGGCTGGCCACGCGCTGGATGCGCTCGATCGTGGCCATGTTGTTCTTCCAGAGGTTGGTGCAGCCCAGCGGCTTGCCCCAGCACTTCTGGTTCTCCTGGTTGACGATCTGCTCAAGCTTCAGCGCTAGCCCACGCAGTACATTCGGATGCTGCTGACTATCGTTGACTGCGGAAGGAAACGGATAAGATTTAGTAGGATCCCACGGATAGGATCGTCCATCGAGTGCTCACCATGCGAGGCTACCTCCTCGACCATCTGGAGCAGCTGCCGCTGCGCACTGCCCGGCAGACTGGCGATGCCCTTGTTGGAGACCAGCAGCAGAAACGCGCAGATGTAGTGGAAGCGCTTCCGATCGCGCACCGATCGCCGGAAGTCGAGCCGCTTCACCGCCTCGCTCAGTCCGTTGAAGCCGGCGATCTCCCGGGTGCAACGGATCGTGATGTGGTAGTGGGGTGGCATGATGGCACCCTCTTCCTCCTCCTCCTCCTGGCTGTCGCTGGCCAGCACCTGGTAGCTGCTCCGCTCTGAGTTGTGCCTGCAAACACGATAATTCATTGTTCATTGTCAATGCAACATTTCGGAAGTGTCTCCCTGTCTCTGTCTCTGTCCATGTCCATGTCCATGGCGCCATGTCCCTATGTCCCCATGTCTCTGTCCGAGGATAACCCGTTTGGCCAGTTGCCGTCGCAGACTTGGATTTGCTTTTGGATTTTTGGCGGCTTACAGGTGTTGGCCGCTTTAAAGAGGCGGAAGCTGACGCTGATGTTTCCCAGCATCTGTGTTCGATTCGATGTTTCGAATCACTTAGCCGGCCCGGCTCGACTCGGCCCGGCCCGGTTTTCAAATGTGTACAGCGATTCGGCAAGAGGAAGCCCAGCCGTGTGTCAAGTTTTTAACGATCTTTACAAGTGCTGGGTCGCGTAATTTGTGTGGATTGTATGTACATTCGATTTGGGAGATAATTATATTACACATAGGAGGAAATGAAAGAGATACCGGGGACTGGTTTCGCAACCAAGAAGCGTCACACCATTCTCTAGCAATCTAACGTTGAAAATTAACCTCTTAAGATTTTTGCAACTGACTTCAACTTTACATTGGGTACAGTAAAAGCCCTATATAGCACTGAATGTACTTTATTGCGGGTGTCTGCAATCATTCCGATATCGATTCACCCCCAGACAGCCATTTCGAATGGGTTCAAGCCCTGAACGGCCTTGAAACTCAACCATTTGGCGACATTTGAAAGTTTTGCCAAAAACAAAAGCATGAGATAAGAACGAATGTAATTACCAGGCAATAATCGGGGGAGGGAGGGCTTCAGGGCTCCAATTAGACAAAGTGCAGCTGTGGGAGGACCGTGGTCCACAGGCCCAGGCGCACTCACACCAGCACGAACTCTGACCCAGTTTGGAGGAAAATCAAAAACAGTTTTGTGGCACCCAAGGACAGGACATGACAGGCCACGGCACGTCCTCGCCGGACAGTGCCACCATAAATGGTCAAGGCACATCGATCCACCGCTCAGGTCTGGCGATATGTCCTTGTTGAGAGTAAATTAAATTCAGCATCAGCTGTGGACAGCAGCTGGAATTAGGCTCGTAATCAGTTGTAATCCACTCCAAGTCCCCCCGGAGACATAGCGAAGAGCACAGCCACGCGGAGATGCGCAAAGTGTGGGAAAGTGATAAAGCGGTAGAGCGGGAGAGCGGAAAAGTGGAAAAGGGGGTGGGCAGGACAACAGTCAAAGAAAAGACGAAAGTAGAACGAAACTGGCGAAAGCTTTTGGCCCCCGCCGAGGGAGTCGAGTGCTGGCTGCCCTGGACCTGGGGTAGGAAGTAGGTCAACGCTTTTATTGGCCACATCACTCACATACGAGTATACATATCTACATACATATGTACATCCTAGAAATGTACATATGTACATACATACATACATATGTTTTGGACCTACTCGTGTGCTGCAGTTTTTTCGCTTTTCAAATTCGAATCTTTACGATTCGGGAGAGCGGTGACTTGTGATACGTCTGAAAGGGTTACATTTATCTCAATTGCTTCAGACATTTACATATATGTACATACATATATGTATATTTATGTATATTAATGATTGAAGGCTTTTGACTGCCGGAGAATATTCTATTTCGATTGATGAAATAGGAACCAATTCAGATTGGATACCATTCATTCGGGATGTAGTTCCCTGATCAACTTGAGCTTATCCAGGAGATATGACACCGAAAGTACTCAAATGGAAAGTGATGATTGGCTCGCATTCGCACACAATGAAATGGGAACCCAGACCTGCATTTTATTATTGCAATCAGTTTGTGTGTTTTTTGATTATTTTTCGTTTCGCTCGGGACTGGCAGTCGCACTCGCAGTCGCAGTCGCTGTGTTTAGATAAACGCGCAATTATCTGCGGATTCGTATAAAAATAGCGGGCGAAACAATGAAATTGCTGGTCTTGGCGTGGAAAGAGCTGTGCACCCAGCCAGTGACTCCAACTCCAACTCTGCCTCGGCATCTGCCTCTGTCGCTGCCTGTGCCTCCAGAGTCCGGACCAGCCCACGGGGCACATACATACAACAGTCCCCGTCCCCGTCCCCAGGCATCAGACCGTGCCGCGCCGGCTGGGGCCGTCGACCACGTGATTCATATAAATCACTCAACGACGTCACCATCGAGCGTTCGTTTACCTTTCTCCAAGCGAATTAAACAAATGAAAAGAAGTGCAGCAAAAGCGGCATCAGCAGCAGCAGCAGCGAGCAGCAGCAGCAGCAGCAGGGCCATGACAGGCAAATCGCTTTTTTTCTATTTTTAAGTTTGTGACCTTTTTCGACATAAATAATTGGGAATGGAGCCCTGACTGTTAGTCAGGGAAGGAAGGAACCCGCAGAGCGCCTCAACTTTTGTCTAAATTTAGAAGAATTCGGAGAGATCACAGATGCATAGAAAGATACATACTATGTAGATGTAGATGTAGATGCATCGTCTCAATCCGAAGAGTGGCAATGGGAATGGAATGGAAACTTTTGGTTGCAAAATTTTTCTGTGGAACTCTCAATGGAGATGTGGTCTAAACTTTGGACTACAAAGAGTTTTAGTATACCTATACTAATCTACTTCCTAATCGAAATGGAAGTTATGTCGGAAAACTGTTTCCACTCAAGTTCGAGTCCATTAATCATCTATGTGCCTACATATAGCCATATATACTGTGTATCTACGTAAATACTTAGGACCAATGACCAGTGATAGCTAGTGTCGATCTGGTCACCCTCACAAGCCTTGGAAAAGTAGGAAAAACTAACAGAAACAGAAACAAAAAGAAAAAAGTAAAGAAAATCGATCAAAAGGCTATCCGATCCGATCTGATGATCTGTCCGCAGATGTTCAACGAAGAGTGGAGTGAAAGTGGGTCCGAGTCGACGGCACGTCCGCGAATGCACTTTGGATTTGCTTTTACAGGCAATTTGGAATTTCTAATTATTATATTTTCAGGCATTATCTAATGGGTTCAGCTCAGTGCCGGGCATCGGGCATTGCATTTTTAATTGGCCCGAAAGAAAGAAAGAAAGAAAGGCGTTGAGTAATGCCCGAGACGAGTGCTTAACACGGTTATGAAACGCTCACGAAAGTTGAGATATCTTTCCCTAGGCAGCATAATGAATGGGAATGGTCTAAGGCTTGGAGAAAACGCACTCGCCTTCCGTCTTACGTGAGAGCCATGCTCCACTTCCCACATGCTACATGCCACATGCCACATGCCACAAGGAAATCCAATATCGATGAGCAACTGAAATCCAGCACGGACCGGACCGGACTCAATGCGTTCCAAATCCCAATCAGTCCGAGAGCCAGAGACCAACGGCCTGTTGCGCACCAGCCGCGTACCCAAGCATCCACGTAGAAAGAGCACACGCTGATTAGAGCGTTATGAAACCCAAATTGGATTTGACCTCCCTCCCGAATGTCTGTGCGTCTGTTGCACCACTGTCCGTTGCGATAAGCGTCCGGACGGACGTGAGAAAATAAGACAGAGACAGAGCCAGAGCCAGAACCAGAAACCCCCCCTTGGAACACACGCACATGCGGAAAATGTCCGAGATTGGAGTGGATTTTTGACAAGTCATAAAGAACGCATCGAACCCCAAGACGGAGGTGGGTGAAACTATTTTTGGCACTCTCGACTGTGTTCGGTGTGCTCGTAAATGGGGAAAACTGGGGGAAAATGCGGAAGCAGTGCCACTCAAGATCTTCTCGGGCATACATATGCATGTACATATATTTTCAAGAAACTCGAATGACTTCCAAAATTAGAAGCAGAACAAAGGTGGAAAATATAGACTTTTCCCCCCATTAAAAGTAACATTGGAACTTCAGACGAATATAGGTACTACATATATACAATGTACATACACATGTATATACATATGTATATGTATATGTACTTACAACGACGCAGGACTGCATCCGGCCTTGGCAACTCCAATCCCCGAATGACACCCCATTCCCATGCCGAGCACAGCGAACGGTAGGTAGGCGTGAAAGTCGGTCAAGTTTAGACTAAAGCGAGAGAGGGGGTGTGCACCCGAAAGCTCAAGGTTCTGGCCCGCTCTTTCCGCTTCCACTGCCACTTCCACCTCTGGGACCCCTCAAATCGATTCATCGTTCAGCGAACAAGTAATGGGTTTTTAAAATAGGGTTTTCAAAATAGAATACGCGTAAGGAGAAAACATTGAACAACCAAGCAGGATGTATTTCTTATGGGCCCTGCTCTTACCGCTCTTTCAACTCTCCCCATCTATTATATTGTAATGTTGGCAAAACTTTTTGCCCCACTTGCAATAGGAAATTTCCCATTGCCTACGGAGCAAACAATGGCAATCAATCAAATGAGCAGTCGATCAACGGTGCCAGAGATACTACACATACTACCACCACCTTCCAGGCCGCGCTGGAGATATCAGCTGCATCTAGTGGCCGGACTTGAATTGCTTTCACAGTCATCTGGCTGTGACTCAGCCCAATGAATCTCAACCCAAGAAGTGGGCACGAGTACGCACTTAAGGAGCTGAAGAACCATAGAAATCAAAGATGGACAGACATATGTATGTATGTACTTAGCTCGTAGATTTCTCAATTTTCATGGGCAGAAAATACAGCTACGAGCATTTGATGGCTACAACAGCCAAGGGGGAAGTGGTTGGCGCTGCTTTGGGCCGCAACAATTATCCGTGGCTTTGCTTTGGGCAACTGCTTCCAATGGCGCGACTGGGCAATGGACCCAATCAATGCACGCGGGTCTATTAAACCGAATGATTTAAATATTTCGGTATTGAATAGCAATGGCACAAACAATGCTACAAATTCGATACATTCGACAGGCAATCTTGACGTGTATTTTAGGCCCCCAACCTTGCACAATTTGAGCGATAAAGCACAATACGATGAGTATATGAAAATCATAGCTAAACAGAGAAATTGGGTTGGAAGGGAATGCGGAAAGACTTTAAAAACTTTACTAGGCATACGAACATATGTACATATGAACGTATGTATGTATGTACGTTGACTGTTGTATTTTTTAGACCTTGAGCCACAATTGGTTCAAGGTAATACTTTATCCGAAGGAAGGCATTGGCAATTTTCACCGATAAGATATGTAGGTGCTCTACAAATAGGCCACTGCTAGGACCCACCCAAAGCAAGAGTTAGCCAAGGACTATATTTGTGCCCATGTGTCCTTGCACTTTATGGATTTCTGCATTTCCATAATACCACTTATTATTTACACACATTTATTTACAGTGACATGATACAAGCTAAGGTATTGCCCCATTATCAAGCGATAATAATGAAACGTTTACAAATGCAAATTGTCGATTGTGTCGCGTCTGTTTCATAAGTCCCCCCCCTCCAAAAACCCATTGTTAAAATCTGGATTGGATGGACTTACCGCTTGCGTTTGCCGCCGCACTCGAGCACCTTTAGGCGCTCCCAGCCCTCGTCGGTCTTCACCCAGGCCTCTCCGGGTGATCGGAAGTCTTTCGAAATGAACGCCATCTCTGCGGGCTCGCTGGGAATCGGTTTCTTTGTTGATTTGATAGCTGCACTAATTGCTGGACTGGAAAAGCTATAGCTATAGCTGCTTTATTGCCTTTCGCGCCTGTGTGTAGATTTGTATTGTATTCCTAACGTTTAAGCGGACGGCGGTTAACGAAACACGCGTTTGAGTTTTCTGCAAAGGGGAATTTCACAATTTAAAGATTACAAAAATAAATCACCATCACAAAATTGAATAATAATCTGGTCCAAAGGAATATTGGATAAACAAATGGTACATATAATAATTTTCCAACTTCTAGAAACAAAAAGTACCCCGGTTAAGGGTATATTAAAGTTCCTGCAGGGTATCAACAAAGTTTACACCTTCCAGTCTCTCGCACAAAGCGTGTAACACACAAAAAAATCAAAACAAAACAAACGGGAAAAAAGCAAACCAAATAAAGGCAAAGAGAGCCAGAGAGCAGAGCGAGAGAGCGCGACCAGCTGTTGGGTCTTGTCATCGATGGTGGGCAGGGGGGCGAGAGTGGGGCTGTTGGGCGCTCAAGTGGAGTGTTTTGCTGTTGCTATCTCTGTCTCCGTCCGTGGGTACACAGCTGATTTCTGCAATTACGCGTTTGTTTTGCCTTTGCTTTGTTGTTATTTTATTGGATATGGTATGAGATTTCCAGAGTAGTTTCAAAGCACGCAACCAAATTTTACTTTCATTTCCGCATTTGAAAATCCATCTTCACGGCTTGCCCACATTTTAGCAGTCTTTTCTCTACACGAGCTCAAGCGCACATCACAATATGGAACACATACTTTTAGTTGAGGGGAAAAAGAAGATGTACGCACTTTGAGGCGCAATTACCTCCGACTGCTGGTAATAGCGCGTAATTGCTTTGGTTCGCTTTGCTCTCAATCTGAGATTGCCTAGGCCTCTGCAGCAGTGATGGAGCCCAGCCCCCACTGGCTGGCTATTTGTAAAATAATAGCACTCTGCACAACAGAAATGACAAGGCCTGGAACGCGTCTGCTGCCTGTCCCACAAATTGTTTCGAACAACTCAGCACGTTTCGCGTTGCACTCGAGCCCACCAACAAAAGTGAACTGGCGAGCAGCTCGTTGCACGAAATAGGAGGAAAACTAAATAGCAGCTAGCTCTCGATGTATGTAGTTGTAACGGCTGCGCGGTGAGGAAAATCGTCAGAGTGCGTTGGGGGAAAAGCAATGCTGTGGTTGTTACCTGGTGTTCAGCCGGGATTGTTCTCTTTCATCCATTTTAAATGGAAAATAAATATTGAAGTATACATAAGATTATTAACTTTTGATCAATTTAAAGATAAAAGATATTGCTGGCCATAGATTGTTTATTCCGCTTGGGGCAGAGTGTGACCAGACTAGACCAGAGCAGTCAGCTGTTTTGTAATTCTGCTGTTTGAAAAAAGAACGGTATACGTGCACACCAGAAATTTGGTTGCTTCCATTTTATTGTAATTAATATCGGGGACTACCCCACAATAGTTTATTTGGGATACTCAAAAGAATCTCATTCGATTTAACTTTTTTAGAATTTGTCCAACCTTTTCAGACATGGCCGGCGTCTTCACGATCTTCTCTTTTCTCTGAAATGGTAACTTCCAAGTCCAAGTCCAAGCAGCAGTTTTGCCGGAAAACTCTTTTCCCTTGGGTAAGCACATAGAATCCGATACTATGATGGTATGGTTTCTCTCCAGCGCATGTTGCAGGGCCTCATTGCTTGTAATGCACGCTTTGTTTTCAGCACTGATCAAATACTTTCCCTCGATGCCATACTCTTTAGCTGCAGGTTCGATAAGGTTAAAACATAGTTGGTGTTGTAGAGCATTTGATATGCCTCATTTACCATGGGCGCAAATCTTCTGTATAATGGGATATGTGCAGCTTGTCAGAATCTTGCGCTCTCCAATTGGACACGATACGAGGACGTAGTATATGTTATTTTTTAAACAAGACATTTCGGGACGTCCTATGACTTCTCGTAACTATTGAGGACGATTTTTTTTCAGAAAGCAAGAAGCCCGATTTTGGCGCACAGACGCTTGATATTCGATTAGTGTAGGAAAACGTTATATTGTAAATTTCCTAGTGCGTTTTCTCCTAAACTTGAATGAATAGGTAGACTTTGCTAACTGACTAGCTGCAAAATTGAGACAACCTTATGGGAAAAACATGCAGTGAGAGAGAGAGTCTAGCCGAATTGTACTTTGAAACTAAAATTCTGCTGCTACCAGTTCGACTAGAAAACCAAAAGAGTGAATGTATTTCTCAAACTGCATGCCATGTTATTATGGCTGGTCTTATACCCATATGACATTAGACTTTGAAGCTGGACTAACTTGAAAAATAGAGACAGTCTTATGCAAAAAGCATGCAGTGAGAGCGAGACAGATATATGCGTCCAGTTGTTTTTCCAGTTGAGCTGGGAGCAGCGCTGCTGCAGAGATTATCGATTGCTATAGTTTCTAGATACGATTTTGCTGGCTTGGTGGCAATGTGTGTTGTATAATATCATAAATGCAGTGTTTATAGTTCGTAAAAAGAGGAAGAAGAAGATAAAAAAAATGTAAGCAACTAACAAAATGGCAAGCATATTGGATTTAAACAGACGAAAAATGCTTTGTGCAGCTTTTTTAATAGTTCAAAATAATAATATGATTGCGTGTCACATGCTGCAACAGCAGAACAAAAAGAAGAGAAAGATTTGGTCGGCTAAAGGGCTATTGAAACGCGAGATAGAAGGTAAGTACATAAGGTAAATACAGGTAAGCCTGCTTTAGGTGTTTGATTTTATATCGGGTATGCGAAGAATCCCAAACGTGAGGGGAGTTCTTATCAAGATTTATAAGGAACACTGTAGCTTCCTCCGTTCACAACATTTTTAGTACAAATATGTTTACAGTATACAAATGATTCCCGCCGCAAAGCAAAACATATGTTCAACTACTGCGCGACGTTTACCAGCATTAATTTATCGATGTCTATCATGCTATCTCTCTCTTTGCAGCAAATTTAGCAAAGTCTAATGTCATATGGGCATTACCATCTTCCCAGCTAGTTCAATTCAAGTCAATATATATTTTATATTTTAACATTAATTAAAGTAAATGGGGTGTAGTAATAGGTAAATGTCCACACACCATAATTGATGTTTCTCAATTAATTACCTCCATTGTTTTTGCAAAAATATTTTTTTTTTTAAATTTGTCAATTGTTTGCGCTCATCAACTCAGGGGTGTAACCGATACAGAGCACCCATCTGATCAGAGTTGTATTCATACAGATTTCATAATTTTCAGGCAAAAGTGCAAAGACATTTTTATTCACTTTGAAACGTAAATAATGTCGGCGTCGGAGCAAGCACCGAAGATCAAGTACGGAGAAAACGCACCGAAATTGGACAGGGCGCAGCTGCAGTTCATGAAACTGATCGAGGAGCAGAACCTGGACCGCGTGCAGAAATTGAAGCGTGTGCGTCGCAACAATCTATTGACTGCCGGCGCCTTGGGTCTTTCTGTCCTTGCCATCTACGGCTACTCCATATTCTCGGTGCAGCAGGAGAAATTCCTGGACGACTTTGAGGAGCCCAAGAAGGTCAACACCAACTAAAAGTCGCCTCCAGCTATTGTTAATTATTTAGTCTTAAGCGTTTTGTTTCATTTTACACACACACACATATATAGACAAACCCTTGAAATCGTTGCACAACAATGTAAGTAGCATACATCACGCCAGGCACAGCGCGAAGAGACTCAAACTAATATGTTTTCTCTTGAAGATGTCCCAGGCCACGGCACGCGTGTTGAACAGTGGCATGCGGCTGCCCCCGCTGCCCACTATTCGCGAGCTGGTCAAACTGTACAAACTGCAGGCCATGAAGCAGCTTAGTCAGAACTTCCTGATGGACGAACGACTTACAGACAAGATCGTGAAGTCGGCGGGACGCATTGATCCCCGCGACATTGTGCTGGAGGTCGGACCCGGGCCCGGCGGCATCACTCGCTCAATACTACGTCGACAGCCTCAACGAGTGATGCTGGTTGAGAAGGATCGGCGATTTGGCGAAACCCTGCAGTTGCTGAAGGAATGTGCCAGCCCGCTCGACATGCAGTTTGACATCTACTACGACGACATTCTGCGCTTCAACATCGAACAACATATTCCGGACATCACGCAGCGCATTCACCTGATTGGTAACCTCCCGTTTGCGATCTCGACGCGTCTGCTAATCAATTGGTACGCGGACTTGGCGGCGCGACGAGGTGCGTTTCGCCGCAACGACACATGCATGACGCTCACCTTTCAGAAGGAGGTGGCCGAACGGATCTGCGCCCCGGTGGGAAACGAGCAGCGTTGTCGGCTCTCGGTAATGTCGCAAATCTGGACGGAGCCGGTGATGAAGTTCATAATACCGGGCAAGGCGTTCGTTCCCAAGCCACAAGTGGACGTTGGCGTGGTCAAGCTCATACCACTGAAGCAGCCCAAGACCCAGCTTCCCTTTTCCCTCGTGGAGCGCGTCGTGCGTCACATCTTTAGCATGCGCCAGAAATTTTGTCGCCGTGGCTACGGAACTCTGCTTCCGCCCGATGGCCGAGAGGAGGCCACACAAGCGCTCTTCCAGCGAGCCGATGTCCGGGATACGCTGCGTTCCTACGAGCTGTCCGTTCCCCAGTGCTTGCGCCTGGCCGATGTCTACGCCGAGTACATAAAAGAACATCCCGAAGTGGAAGCCTACGACTACAGAGGACCCAAGAATCCGGAGGTTGCTGGTGCAGTTGTAGCGTCTTCCTGACACAACGATTTCACGCCTGTTTATAATATTGTAAAATGTATTTAATTAGTTGAGTAAACACAAGACTACACAAAAATGTAATACAAAAATTGTACGAAAATAGGGACAGAATGTGGCTAGACGAGATTCGAGCTCTAGTTGAACTATCGTTGATTGGGGTAAGGCACTTTGGTACCAACTACGTAGCACAGTCGAGGACCTAGCGGCCGAGCAGTAGCGTTATGGCCATGGCCAGTAGGCCCAGGGCGGCAGACTTCTGCAGACCACTGGCGCCGTTGCAGCGATGGTCGAGGAAGCAGAAGCAGAACGTCGTATCTGGGAAATAGTCCCGCTTGACGTCGTGCTCCTTGATGGTGTGGTTGACGTAGTGGGCCAATCGCACATCCTTAGCCGCTGTACGGCAGCCTTCGTATTTGTCGGCGGGAATGTCCGTTCGGAAGCTGAGGGCACTGAGGCAGTCACGCGTTATCGTTTCCTTGGCTGAAATCGAAGAGAAGCCACATGAATATGAACCTTCTGTGGAGCCTTAGACCCACTTACAGCCGCGGCGCTCCGTCACTTTAACGCAGATATCGTTGGGCTCCGGGCACTGCTCGCCAAGGAAGCCAATTCCACGCCAGTTAAACTTTTCGGCACAGCCGGGCGTGGCAGAGGTGCAGCGGTAACACCAAATGGCATCACCTGTCAACAAACAACATTATTAGATCCACTCTGAGCTCGTGTTCCAGTTGTTCAGAATTGTACAGACCTTCGTGAATCAATACTGCTACTAGCAGCAGTGCAACGAGAGTCGGGTACGCGTGCATTGTATCCTGTTTTTAAGGTGGTGAACCGCTTTTTTAGTTATGAAATTGCAGAAATTCCAAAATAATAATAGTTTCCAACAAGTAGCAACGCCCAATAGAGATGGGTCCGTGACCAACACATCAATATACCGATATATTTGTTGTTCAACAAACTTTAATACCAGAAATATACTGAATTGAATGTACTACTTTTCTGTGTTGATTAATGATGCAATACGTGTTGGCTTATGTTAATAAACTTTGGCGCCAAATTAAAACTTTTCAAAAATGTATATATTTTCCAATCAAGCAGTGTATTTGAATGGCTGTGAGATATTGAAGAAATTCACATAATTATCTCATTTCCCATTGGGCGACGGCAAGCTGTACAATAGCATTTGGCATTTCCGCATGGGACCATAAAAATTAAGATAAAATTTAATATTCGCATCAGGCGCAGAGTCAGCAACCGTTGGACTCCCCGAGCAATAAACCTTTGGTCGTATTTGGTGCTCGCCTCTGGAGCGTTTCAAGTGCGGAATGTGCCATGTTTACCAATGACAGCCCCGCAGATGACTCAATGAAGTCGCTCTGGCGGCTCTTGTTGACAAATTCCAAAAACAGATGTCCGCGTAATACGGGTGGAAGCGTAGCTCTGTCGTGTGGACAGAGCAAACACTGGTAAGCGGCGGAGAAAAGTGTTCAAATTTGGACATGACGCTGACGTGCTCTGCCCCCCCATACAGACAATGGCATGGCATCCGATGCGATACCAAAGAGCAAATATACATACTGCATGTATATGTACGTGTTTTTATTTTATTTAAAATCTTAAAAACTAAACAAATTATGTTTAAAGTTAGTCATACTTGCAAATATCGCATACAGGGACTTTTGAATAAATCAAAACAAACTACAATTCTGTTCACACATGAAAACATGACAATGCCGACAAAGGGGTTTATGCGGACTGGATTGGGTGTTATGTACAAATTACAATAAATAAATTAAGAAGTTAGATGAATCATTCACTCGGGCTCGCTCTCACTCTCACTCAAAAAACAGACCACACACACAGAGACTACGAATCTACGAATACATTTCATGTAAAATCACGTTTCAGTTTCAACTGACTGATGGGGGGGATGGGAATGGGAATTGGAATTGGAATGGGAGTGGGGCATGTGGCAGGTGGCATGCTGCTGGTATGCTGCATTTAAAGCGAGACGACAAACTCCTTGCCGGTCTTGAAGTCGACGCACTTGAACTGTGGACAGCACTTGGGGAAGCTCCAGTTGACGTCTGCGGGCAGCTCCTCGCAGCCGGGGGCCTCGACGTAGGGACAGGTCTCGATACTGATCTCCCGCGCCTCGAGGCTGCACGTCATGCTGGCGCAGATGCCCTTCGGCTTGTACTCCTTGTCGGGCAGCATCGCTCGCCTGGTGAACTTGTCGAAGCACTTGCCGGGATGCGCTGCAAAAAAGGAGCAGATGGAGAGCGGAAGGTTAGCTAAAGTTAAAGCGGAAGTGGTTAAAGTAGTCTTCTTCTTCGTATTCTTCTTTGTTGTTGCCCCCGTCGATGTATTTTACAATATTTATGCGCTGTCTGTCCCCTGTCGCAGCTACGGTTTATGAGGAAGTGGCTATAAATCGCTCTGTGCTGTGCTGAGCTGTGCTGTGTGCCGGGAAAAATTTAAATACGGTCCGAGCGTGTGCAATCACATCCCCCTCCACCCCTCATCCTCATCAATGAATGCAATCTAGATGAGCCGCAGGGGCTAGGTGCCTGGCTGGCTGCCTTCCTGTCTTCCTGTCCTACAGTGTGTAGGAGTCTGTGCCTGCCCAAGCGGACCGAACGAAAGACTCAAGACACAAACTTGACAGTCATTCGACAAGAAAATTGGCACAATGAAGTGCGACTCGAAGTAGACCCAAGTTTGGATCTGAAGGGGCCCAGGTCTGGTTATAAATACATCTGAAATACGAGCCGCAGGCAACTCGTGATTGGGGCATACTTATTTATAAGTCTCTCTCTCTCTCTCTCAGACCCCTGCCTAAATACAACCTGACAGGCGGCGATGGAGTGTACTTCGTACGCGTACTCGTACTCGTACTCGGATCGGTACTTTTATTTATAACGAATCGCCTGCGGGGCTGCGGCTGAAATTGTTGAGTTGTTGGGTTCAAAAATACTCTCGTAAATTGCCGAATAGAAAGGTAAGTTTGATTAATGACACTCGCCATGCCATTAATTTACCATTCGCAGCGAACCCTCCTCCTCCTTCTCCGCCTTCTCCTCCTCCTCACACCCAATTGTGCAATTAATCGAGAGGCTCGCGTGAACTCATCGCCTATTTTTAAACTGGGAACTGGGAACTGGGCTGGCGCTAATTCCTCGTGAATCTTATAAATCGTGAATTGTGAATCGTGACTCGTGGATGAACCAGATGCCAGAAATTCCCCCCGGCCCGGCCAAAGACGTCCGACGACCTTCACGTATGAATAACTCAGCCAGACGGGTGGATATCACCAAAGGAAAATACGTATCTGACTGGATGGCTGAATGCCTAGCGATGGATAGGCGATAATTTTTCTAACTCAAATCCGCATAGCGATGCAAATGAGCCGATCTCTTGAATAATAACCCACCATCAGCACATTTCTTATGCTAATTTTTGGCAAATGCGAAAAACCCAAAAACCAAAATCCATATCTGCGTATCTATCTATATCTATAGCTGTATCTGTATCTGTAGCTGCTACACAGCCGAAAAGGGGGCCAAAAACATGACAAATTTCGACTGATTTCAGTTTTTTGTTTTTGGTTTTGTTTTCTTGTTTGTGTGTTTTCTGTCCGCCTTTTGCGTTGTTTGAAACAATCGAATCGATCGTTTTCTTTTGTTTATACCCGTACGTTGACGTCAGCGAAAGCACCCAAATATCAGATCGTATCAGTTCCCATAAATCACATGTCCGACAAAACGTAATAATAGTCAAATTCCATTTGACAACTTTGACGTCAAAGTTTTGCGCCAGACGCTGCCGAGATTACAATAGATCTTCATGGGAATGGTAATGGATCTTTTTGAGAACTTTCGAGGACACTGAAACCCCCAAATGAGGTAATGTAAGGCCTCGTCCGTGTCATAAATCAATCACAAAAGCCGCCTGACAACTGCTATCAATGTTTTTTTTGTTTGGCTTTTTATATTGTTTCTCAACGCTGGCAAAGGTCGTTTATGGGGAAGAATTGATTGAAAATTTAATTAGAAAACTCCATAAACAAGATCCGAACGGGTTGAGCATAAAACTAATGGAATTTTTCACATCTCTCAGAAAAACTTTGCATAATTTACGATAGAAACAAACTTGATTACAAAACAAAACAAAACTCATCTAAAATGGTCTATGGCTTTTCCTGCTGTCTCGAGAGACTGCATAGGGATCGGGGATCGGGGATCAGGGATCAGGGATCCCTCCTCCTTCACAAATACTAACCAGGATGAAAGATGGCGGGCTGGCTGTAGACGGCCGCTTCGACGAGGGCGAGGCAGGCGAGGAGCGCGAAGGCGGCACAAACTTTTTCCGAATGCATTTTGGAATTGGGTGGGTTTTGGAATTTCTCGGTTTTCAATTGGGATTGGGATCGGGATTCCACTCTCGTATGGCGTTCACTGGCGATTCTTGACGCGGTTCTTGGCGAGCAAAAAAAAGTTCTGGCTTTTACAGGGGCTGTGTGCACGGGCTGATATTCAGACACGAACTGAGGCTACCTGACCAGAGCGACTCATATTTATGGTCCGACGCAGAGAGAAACAGAGAGAGAGAGAGAGAGAGGAAGACAAAGAGAGTGAGAGATCGGTCTGGTGCTCTCCAGCGGTGGGGCTTCGTCTGCGGCTCTCGCGAAGCACATGTTTTCTTTTCGATCGGCTTGGCCACATCTCTTCAGCGTTATTTGATTTTTTGGGATATTCCAGAGTTGGACGAAAGCCATAAATCTCTCGGCCTCCGTCCTACCGCCTCTGCCCCTCTGCTCCTCTGCGGTTAAGTATTTGGAGCGCTATCACCCGTGATCCGGCGAAATGCTTTTACCCCTCACCATCGTTCGAACTCGGACTGGGGCCATTGTTCTGCATTATTTTTTGCAGCTTCGTGTAATTAATTACCCGGCCCCCCTTCAAATGGTTTTCCCATTTCAGCCTGGGTGTGCCACTGCCCGTGCCACGCCAGTGGCTGTGCCTAGGCGGCGTGGGAATGCGAGTGCGGCAGGCAGATCGCCCACCCGCGCGGCACCCAGCGGCTTCATAAATGGGCATCACAGTCCATCCCATCCCAGCCCGAGAGTCGAGCCTCACTTGCGCGACTCATCGCTCCATTGGAATCCGCTGCTGGCCGAGCGAATCAGTGCTAAATGCCTCTGAAAGCTCTGGCCAAATTTGGATGCACTGCCGCTAAGGTATTTCAGTGGACTTAGAAACAATCGCAACACCCTTTACGAAAAAAGACAATCGCGGGGGCCTGGAGTGGTGCTCATGAATAATTGAAAACTGTGGGCAAAATGTACAGTCAAGCTTCTGCTTCTGTACCTGTGTATTTCCATGCCTGAGTTTCCCTGAAACTTTCCACAGACGATCCTGCAGCTCTGTAGATCGCTTACAAGGTTATGTGGGGGAGTGGGAGGGGCTGACAGATACCATAAATAATTGACTTTTGAGCGCCTGCTTGAGAACTCAGAAGCCTAATAGGTTTTTCTTTATTATCTGTACTATAGGTTTGATATTATCGCATTTTAACAGATCAATCGAAGGTGTTGGGGAATGTGCATGTGCATGTGCATCCCATTCCATTCCATCCAATCCCAGAAGGTCGTCGAACCTGAATTGCGGGGCTGCAATGCTCATTATCCCCCATTTGGCTGACGCCAAGATGTCGCCGGTCGCCAGGAGGCGTAACGCTTAATGAAAACTAGTCGCTGGCATACAATGTGGTTTGGGTCCATCTTGATTTGATTGCATGCCAGGAATCGGGCACAGTGCCGGTAATAAGTACATGTACAGATTCTGCCTGCTTGCGACCAGAGAACGAACACCTTTGATTGAGGCCCAGAGCCACAGTCAGAGCTGGAGCTGGAGCTGTTGCTGGATGTTTGGAGGGGGACGCTGCCGTACCCGTTTAACCCGTTTCCGTTCCTACCATGTCACACTTGACCAGGGAAGGCCGAATGCCTTCGCAGTCAGCCCCGCCGACAGGCAACAGGCAACAGGCCAGGGCCCCACCCGTCTCTGTGTGTGACGTCAATTTGTTGTTTGTTTGCTGGATGCTGGATACTGGATGTTCGATGCTGGATGCTGGATGCTGGACTGGAGACTCACTCGGCGGCGCACGCTGGAATTTATTAATTATGCCCGGGCTCTCCGAGTCCGAGTCCGAATTCGACTTTGACTCCGTTCTGTTCTGTTCTGTGTTGTGGGGAAGCGTGTTTGTTTGGCACAGGGCTCGCACCACATTGCGTTAAGGTCGAAAGCAACGAACTATGCTAAAAATTCCACTCGAAGCAACCGATTTGTGGCTGATTTATTGTTTATTCGCTTTCAGTTTTACGAGTATTGGCCGTATTTTGGTCTACGTGCCATCGCCATCTCCATCTCTATAGCCCCATCCCATCCCCATCCCCATCTCCACTGGTCTGACTGTCTGTCGGTCTGTCTGTATGTATGCCTCCCCAGAAGACATGCCTATAGAGGGGCGCACATACGAGTATATGTAGCTCTTGATATTCTGGTTGTGGTCTGTGATTAAAGCCGTAGACAAATTGATAATTTATTATGTATGTATGTGGCTTAGTTTTGTTGTTTTGACACGGCGCATAATTAGCAATTAATATTGTCTTTTTTTTGTCTCTCCATCTTCCATCGCAGCGTAGCTGGAGCTGGAGCTGGAGCCGGAGCCGGAGCAGTAGTCCAGCGGTCCAGCGGTCCAGCAGCCCATACGGTAGCGGGCATGTAATTCCTGCCTTCAGTCAATAAACGATCAATTTATGAAAAATTAATTGCTGATTAATTGCTGTGCCTGTGTGATGCATAATGCATGAGCGATCGCTCTGGTCAGCGGATGGACATTCACTTTGCTGGACCTTGCACATGGTACACCGCTTATATGGGGCTCTAAGAGTATGTGTAGGGTTCTGTCCTGCAACATGTTCCTGCCACTTCATGGGGTGGGGGAGAGCACAAACCTTTTCGCATTAAATGTAAGAAGAACATTCACATCTTGGAGGCGACAAGGAGCTACTCAACCTCCGCCCTGCAACCCAGAGAGGGGAGACCACATTAATAGATTTTATTACCAATTAATAGATTAATATTAATAGATTTATTACCAATAATGAAGGACAAGGACAGCATATCCACCTCATGGGTGGTGGTGTAGAAGTGTCCGTTTCGCACAAGAACAAATATTGGAACTGTTTAGATTTGCCTTAACTATTATCTAATATTATTAAAACCCATTTACAATGCCTTACTATTTATTTTCAGTTTATGTGTACATAGATGGATACATTTTAATAAGATGATTTTTTTCTTCTATTTTTAATGTTTGAGGGGCTTGGACACTAGAGTATTCGTGGGATTTGCAATCGTGGGTGCAGAAATCCTCCAGCTGCTTCATTTGGATGATTAAACAACCTATCATTGTATAAAGTATTGGATCAAGTAAACCATCCCAGTGGTCGAGTGATGGTTTACTAGATCCCCGAGTTTTAGGGATATGGGGATCTCTTTCGAACTTCCCTGTCATCGAGGGGAGAGGTCTCTTCTCGTCTCGTCTCGTCTCGGTCTCTGCCTGGGCTCCTTTGCATATGGTTTGCATATGTTTTTTTTGTGGGAACGGACCGGCTGTAAACGAATTGGAATGATACTAGTTTTTTCATACAATAAAATCTGTCAGATTCGCAGAATTTACTGTGGCGACTTGGAGACGCGACAGTCGTCGCATCAAAAATTCCTGCATAATTACCAAAGCCACTCCGGCCGCGACTCCGTTTTCGACTGCGATTGGAGCGGGAAATACTCGTAGATTTCGGGGCTAGGGACGCAGACCGGTCTGTAGCGACAGTAGCGACAGCAAAGTGTAATAAAATCTTCACGCCACGCCACGCCACTCCACCCCGCACCCGCACCGCACCCATCGACGATTAGCACATGGCTGGAGGATGGAAGCTAGTAAAGAGATCTGGCCAAAACGCTTGATGGATAGTTGGTAATTTCTTTGGCGCCAGACCAGCATTTAGCATTTGGCTTCCACTCGTATGCGGATTTGGTTTCGCCTGGGGGTTTTTACTCTCAAACGGTAAACAAAAGGCATCGGTGTTAAATATGCAAATTTGAGTCAATTTAATTTATTGGGTCTCAGACCCAATAGGAGAGACCGCTTAGGACTGAAGAAATTTCTCTCCCTTTTCCGTCTCGCCCACGATTCTGGGGAATACCTGAACCGGCTACTAGTTGATTGATTTGGGACTCAATTTGCCAAATTTGGCAATCAATTTGAGCCAAGATGTTCTTTGGAGCAAGCAGCAGAAGCAGCAGCAGCAAAGGGTCTTTTTTTTGCACATCATCCCACCGTTCGATAGAGAATGAATAAAAAAAATGAATAAGAGACTCTTTGCGAGACTACTTTTTGAAAAAACTGAATAATAACCACTCTAAATGTGAATCTAATGAGTATTTGCATTTTGAATACCATGATTCGTAAGTATTAATAGTTATTGCACGTGCTCTCTGGCTCTGAGACGATGGGCCCCAGGGGAAAGCAAATGGTCTTAGGGCTTCCAAGATATTTGCTTGAACGAATATATTTAAATATGGCGATGGCTTTATTTCGGGGAATTTCCGCATGCCAATCATGTGACTAACGAATCGATCCATAAGCAGACATACTTCATAAACAAACATACATACATCTTTGCGCATGGCCCGAAATATCGAGATACGTACATATCTATGCCAAGTCAGTGACTGGCACGCGTTCAGCTGGTCTTCGGCTGGATGCTCAAAGTCGGGAAGGAATCAACCTGCATCCTGCTGCGAACTTTGTAGTCTCATCGAATAATGTTGATGCCACATGTGGGGTTCAAAATGCGTGTGTGGATCCATTGGAAATCTAAAAATCAAGATATCTCTAAGCAAAGCACACACTTCACAGAGCGGTTGACTAAATTTGCTAATTTGTTTTGAACACAGTAGCAAATAGCTGAAACGGCCAATTTACTAGGAATGCCCACGCCGCGGCACAGAACGGGAACGCTCCACTGCCAAAAATCACTTACCAGAGAAACCGGCAGCGCGGGAATGCGAAATGAAGTGTAATAAACTGTAGGGCGATTAAATTACATTTTAGCTCGGATCGGATCGAATCGGAACAGATCTGTTCGGAGCGACAATAGGATGCAGCGATTAAATTAATTTGCCAAATTCTTTGTTTCTCTGGGGGTCTTAGCCATGCTCGGAGTTGGAGCCAGAGCCAGACCATGTTCGGGGTTAAACCCATTGAAGTCTTTTTCCCCAAAAAGGCAACGGTCGAACTGGTCCAAGACCGGCGACGCGACTGCCGGACGCCGATGTGACGCCGCCGACTTTCACGATCCGGTCTGCGCTTGAATTTGAAATGAGTGACGTGAATTAAGCACAGACAAATCGTAGTAAGGTAAGCCCAGCTAGCTTCCACAAAACAATCTTTAATTATGCGAATTTGCCAACAAAACAAAACAAAACAAGGCAGAGCAGCGCACAGCAGAGCAGAGACAGAGACAGGCGAAAACAAAACAGCAAAATGCCAACAAAGGTCGGCGCTGGAGAACCTGCACTGCCACTGCCAGCACCACAGATGGACCACGGGGCCAGGGCTAAGCTTACGAGTAGGTGACTAGGAATTCCCAGATTGCTGCTTTTTTTTTGGTTTTTGTTTTTTTCCTCTTTTTGACTCAACTCGTTATCGGCTTGCGTTTAAATATTCATTTGAGGTCCGCTGCTAATCGTTGGAGTGTTTTGATCTACTTTCTTGTTGACTTTTAAACAGTTTGTTTTGATGTTGCCTGAATTGTTGTTGAATAAACAAACAAATCAAGAGAAAAGGATTCTGAGGTCGAAGCTTAAGATACCCTTAAAGAATTTATATTTTGACTCTAAAAAAACCGAACACAGAGATTAGTTTACGTTGAAACGAGCCTTCAACTCATGCAAGAATGAAATTTCTGAAGTTTATTCCCAAATATCGTTACGGTCCTTGTTACTCTGTTGTTTTGATCGACATGTAGAAAATGAATTTAAGTTTAAATTACATTTATTTTCAACGGAAAAGCAATGCAGCCCTGGTCGAGCCGTTTCGCAGCACTGGGTATATTTTATATCAGCTGGCCAACCGGCACTTTCCAATACCAGAGAGCTCAGCACGAGAAAATGATATATATAATAGATAAACAGTTTCATCGGGTGATTAGTTGTTCGATGATGTTATCTTTTTACATTAATTTATGGTTCTCCTTCCAAGGAGTTGTCCACTAGCCCCCAATTATAGATATTATATCAGCCCCCAATAGTAGACAAAAATAACGAACCGATACTATCGTATAAAAAATAAAAAATATCGTCCATACCGATATATCGACTTAATATCAACAATTTGGTTGTTGCGTGATTTGTGTAATAGTTAATGCGAATTTCATGCAAGTGAATCTGCAAACGACACTAAGAATACAACGAAGCTGCAACGGAGGCGTGCAATCTCAATTGGAGGCGTCGTTGAAGGGTCAACGCGAAATCTGATCCGTTTTTGAGCATCAACAGGTGCGGTGCTAGTGCGGCCATGGCGGAAGTCAAGGACTGGCGGCCTTTTGTTTATGGCGGCGTTGCATCCATAACTGCTGAATTTGGTAATTATGCAAAAAGATAAGGGGCTCCCGTGGCGAAACGAGGTGTGACAAAAGGTGGCGCTTTCGGAATCAGCTTTGAAATCAAACCCTTATCGCCCTACTGAATCTTTGTAAACAAATGTCTGGCCTGGCTTATTTATACTCGTATTGCAGGCACTTTTCCAATCGACACAACAAAGACGCGCCTCCAAGTCCAAGGTCAGAAAATTGATCAAACGTTCTCGCAGCTGCGGTACCGCGGCATGACAGATGCATTTGTAAAGATCTCCAAAGAAGAAGGACTGAGAGCCTTGTATTCTGGGTAAGTGTTTGTCACCGGCCCTGTCATGGCGAAAAATCAACGAGCACGCTGTCACAACATGAGACAAGCCAAGCATTGCGTTCTTATCATGCAAAACGTGCCAGTCACATGTTCAGTTGTCTCCTCTCCTAGTAAAGAGCATATTTGTGTGTAGGGTGCGAAAATATACAACTGCATACATACGTACGTATCTGTGTAGATTGATAGCGCCAGTCACGACTCCGCACCGTCTCAATGGCTAGCCGAAAATACAGCGTTTGGTCTGCAAACTTTGCCCGGACCGATAATGTGCCAGCAACCCCTTAGACTTTGTTTCTGATAACATCGTATTCATTGCAGCATTTGGCCGGCAGTTATGCGTCAGGCGACCTACGGCACCATCAAATTCGGCACCTACTACACCCTCAAGAAGCTAGCCAACGAGCGCGGCTTCCTCACGAACGATGACGGCAGCGAGCGGGTCTGGAGCAACATAATGTGCGCTGCAGCGGCAGGCGCCATCTCATCGGCCATTGCCAACCCCACGGATGTGCTGAAAGTGCGTATGCAGGTGCATGGCAGAGCCCATCATCAGGGACTTATTGGCTGCTTCAGCGAAATCTACAAGTACGAAGGCGTGCGAGGACTGTGGCGCGGTGTTGGGCCGACGGCTCAGCGTGCCGTAGTCATTGCATCAGTCGAGCTACCGGTCTATGACTTTTGCAAGCTTCAGCTAATGAACGCCTTTGGCGATCATGTGGCGAATCATTTTATGTAAGGCCTCTCCCGGCTTTTTATCGTACTGGAGCTAATTCTGTTTTTATTACAGCTCGAGTTTCATTGCCAGCTTGGGAAGCGCCATAGCGTCGACCCCCATCGATGTCATCCGCGTGAGTAGAGTGAAATGAAATACTATGTCATCATCTAACGAGAGGAAATCCTCTGATTTTTTTTATAGACTCGCCTGATGAATCAGAGACACGTCAGCATGACGATGAACGGCATGGTCACTGCGGCAGCCACACCAAAACTGTACAGCGGGAGCCTCGACTGCGCAGTGCAGACGATTCGAAACGAGGGACCGCTGGCCCTCTACAAGGGCTTCATACCCACGTGGGTTAGGATGGGCCCCTGGAACATCATATTCTTTATAACATACGAACAACTCAAGAAATACTGAGTCGAGGCGGCAAGTGGAACGTCGAACGGAATCCAAGTACAAGATGTATTCTAGCATTCAAACCAAAAAGATCTTTTGCCCCGTAGCAGAGTTAAGTTAAGAAAACTGCCTGGACCTGGCCTACCTTTAAGCTAAGCTCATAGTTCAATTGGAGTGGTCACTAAAGTGCCTGTCTCATGCTGCTGGCTATTCAATAGCCAGCAGTATCCTCCGGTCGCATTTCGCCTTCGACAAAAGTGACAACGAGAAAGAATTTCAGACGTTGGCCCATTCAAGTATTTGCATTTTTGACGAATTTCCTCCCATACCACATTTATGCTCGGCCTTGCCAGCGCCTGGCCGTGGCGAACGAAGTGTTGCCTTTCGGCGACCACACTATTTAACTAACCTAAGCCTAATTTTACCAATTACCAATATAGCTAGCGAAAATATGAATAATGTGAAATTGTATTAGACGCGCATTTGTTCTGTGCAACAATGTAGACTTTATCGATCGTATTACATACACACAGGTTCGTTGTAAATATATGCATTTAGTAATACGTGTTATTCTTTCCTGATCCATTCAAGGTGTACATACATACATGCAAATTTTATTGAATAAACTGTTTGTTGAAAATCTCATTTTTATGTGTTTTTGCCAAGGCAAGGCTCTTCATTAGTTGGTCTTTCTTTATACCAAAATCGAGCTTTCTTTACCGTCTTGCTACCCTAATAGGTGTAAATTGCCTCCAAAGGAGACTCTTAAACAAGAATCCAGATAAAGAAAATATCTTAAAAGATATAAGGAATGTTTAACAATCTTCACATAGAATTTCTTCATGAGACTTTTCTCTTTCTCACTCATTCATGAATAGGAGCAAGTAAGAAGAGAAGGAATGAAAGAGAAAGAGCGAGCGCTATCCATGCAAGTGTGCGTTTCCAAGGGTATTTCCACCTATTGTTTCGCCGAATGCTCGTCGGCGATCAAAGTGATCAAGTAGGAGGATGGCATCAGGGGCTGGACACTGGGTGCCCAGTGGCGTTGGGCCATCAATACTCCAGTCTTACTCAATACTGACAACAGGACCAAATTGATCCATCAAATCCTTATCCATAAAGAAAATAAAAAAATTACTAGAAAAAAAAGAAGCTCGAAAAATATTTGTAAAATTGGAAAACTCAGTTCGAACCCAAAGAGGGGTATGTACGGCAGGTTCCAGATTCCTGGACCATTTTGTCAAAGGTTCGACCGGAGGTCCTGCTTTGGGGCATTGGGACGGCCGTAGGCGGGCTGCCACCATACTTCATGGCCAGGAGTGCACGCCTAACCAGCAATGAGATGGAATGTGTGGAAATGGTGGATGCTCTGAAGTTGCAGAAGGAGGATAGAGGATATAAGTGGCATGGGCCTAGGGTCCATTCCAATGTTTTAGATGGGGCAAAGCAGTGTATGGAGCTCTTGGTGCGGCATGTGGGCTTCCTCGGCATCCTTCTCTGTGCCAGCGTGCCCAATCCCCTGTTCAATCTGGCTGGCATCACATGCGGCCACTTTATGGTCCCCTTCTGGAAGTTTTTTGTGGCCACAATGATCGGCAAGGCGCTCATCAAGGCAACCATTCAGCAAGTATGCGCCATAGTGTCATTCAGCGACCATCTAGTCAATGGCCTGAGCAACGTCTTGGCCAGGCTGCCTTGGCTTGGCACCCGCCTACAGACGCTCTTCAGCGACGAGTTCTTTACTAGCCTCAGCCTAAGCCTCGTGATGTACGCCTTTGAGCTCTGCACCGTCGCCATGGTCACCTACTTTGTCGTGGCCTCACTCAACGCACTCGCGCAAATCCATCTCAAGCGGCTGCAGGAGAAGCAGCACTACATGCGAGACATTCAACTCATTTTGTATTCTGCCGGAGACGAGGCGGCATCTGATGAAATCCTTGTCTAGAAAATAAATTTGCATTCAAATGGCTAGCGAAACCGTTTCGTGGAACAAATTTTCACAGTTTCCCTATCACTTCTGGTAGTCTGTGATATATAAACGAATATAACAAACTAAAATACCCAGATATTGAATTAGGTACGAATTGCATTTTGTTCTTGGATAATGGGGACGGGGACCGAACGGACGAAGACGAGTAGGCAGCGGGGTGGGCCGCGGTTAGAGGCGAAGTACAGACGGCCTCTGTCTTTGGGACATCACGATAAGCCCCACCATCTTGGTAATATAATATAACCTTTGGTATACCCTCCAGCTCTACCCATACCATTTGTGCCTAGATTTATTTGGACGAAGACTTTTTGACTGTCTTAGAGCGGGACTTGGATTTGTGTGTAGATCTATAAGTGCAAGGATACCTATGGCTTATACTATGCATATAGGGAGAACAGAAACTCGTTTCATTTTAACGTTTTATATTCTTTATTTCATTATAATTAGTTTCATTTGGATTTGGGTTCGTTTGCTTTTGCTTTTGCTGTTATTGTATTTTTGTGGTTTGGTTTGGTTTGGGGGTGTGGTTGCTTGTTGCTTGTTGTCGTGTGTTTGTTTTCAGTATGTTTAATGCCATCATATCATAATTATTATCATTGTACAAGTACATTTATATTCAACAGCAATTTAACACAAAGCTAAGCATTACTTTACGCGACCTCTCCAGATATTCATTCGTTTCGGAATACTATTGTATGTTCTCTCAATGTCCTTCTTTCGCACCTGTTGTTGCTGTACTAGTACTAGTACAAGTACTAGTACTAATACTAGTACTCGTATTATATTTATTTCAACTAATAGCATACTCACTCGTACACTCAAATAATTGCGGACCATCCATCATTCGATTTGGTGATGCGTGCGATAACGAAACTAAAAACTCCCTAGTGGAGTGTCGCCTCGATCCATACCATATGTCCTGTCCGGCTAACATTTGCACTACGAGGCCTATTCTGTATGGCCAGTGATTTTGCATGTGAACCTAGGCTATTATTCTATATAATACTCTTCGAGAATCCAAGCAAGTTAGTACAACTGTCGATTATCCCATGTCAATCGAACTTAAAAGCGTGGGGGAAACTGGTGAATGAATCATGAATACATATCTATTAGATACATATCGTATGTATAGTAAGTACTACCATTTTGTCTGGTCTTTATGGATGGTTGTGTGTAATGCTTGATAATTTTGGATGATTGCTTGAGGGAATATACTGTCGTTAATGCCTAATGTGCACAGACACACACGTGTACTTGTACGTGTACGTGTACGTGTACGTGTACATACATTTATGTAGTATAGTAATTTAAGTTAAGACTATTTGCGGCAAAGTCTTTTCGAGAGTTAGAGAGTGTAGACAGTAAAAAAATTTAATTTTAACACATTTTAACATTTACATTGGGAAACGAAAGCTCTTCTCACAATCACCACCACCACCACCCTGGGCACCACAATCATCCGATCGTTCTATCCTTCTATCCTCTATTTTGCCCATCATGTAAATATACAAAAAATTTAAGGGTGGATCTGTGGGTACTGTGGGTGGACGTGGACCCATTAAAAACTATTCTGACATTCTTGTTGAATCCGTCCGACCCGATTGAATTGTATTTATATATGCTTCATACTATATAGTATTGTATGTATATTTTAACTACATTTCATATACGACACCGACACCGACACCGTACTGAACGATAACGATACGATTTTCACCAGTGAGAACTAGGCATGCGATTAAGATTACAATTACGATTACAATTACGATTACGATTACGAATACGATATTACAATACAATTACAATCGTTTGCCTAAACATTTTACTTGACTTGACGCATAATTTTCAGTATTCATTATTCATTATTCATTATTCAGTATTCAGTATTGTATTCAATATTCAATATTTCCTGTATTGCATAAATTATCTTTTTGTGGTTATTCAGTTATAATGTTGTATCGTTTATTATCGTCTCTTTAGGTTATTAATTAGATTTACTTGTTTCCGTATATGAAAGTAGTCCTAGCTCATACACATACATATTTAACATGTAATCGTACATTGTTCGTTTCGGTTTTATTCGTTTCTAAAATTTGACGCCTAATACAATTTGCTTATAATTTTTGTTAAAAATTCAATTTATCATAATACCATTTTCCTATAATTTACGATTATAGATTTATATAAGACGCACGGGCAAAACGAGAAAGATACAGATACATAATGTCAACTGATAATTTCAGCGCAAATTATCCCTAGGTGAGTATTCAATTTAGTTTCAGGGACTTGGCTTTGCTTTCATTTCATTTCCTTTCATTACTGATAAGTACAAAACTAATTTAATTTGACATAATCGCTTTTATTTGTAATTTTCGTTTACTCGCTGAATTAGCATTTACTTTTGGATATTTCTAGTTGAATTTTCTCTATTAGCAAACGAAGAAATTTTATTGGTTTTCCTTTTCTTGTATTTTCAGAAAATTAAAGAGCTCGGTGGCTTGCTAACTCGGGGGCCTATGGAAGTACATACATACATATAGTATTTTGAAAGACAAGACAAATTCTAGCAGCGGAAAAGGATTCTTACGTACGGCTCTTAGGATAAGTATTATTATTTAGATTTTTATTTTTATTTGTATTTGTATTAGTTTTTGTTTTTTTTGTTGTTTGTATTTGTATTTGTAGTATGTATGATATATTAAAAAAATATTAACGGCGGGAAGTACTACAATCATTTTGAAGCATTTTAGTTTTGGTTTTTCTCGAGCTTTATTCCATTCATCGTCAATATGTATAAGTATATGATCGTTATCATTCGATTTTGTAGCAAAATGTTCAACTCTCAGTTTATGTACCTTTTTGTTTTTGTTTTTGTTTTATTTTTTTTGTTTTTGTTTTTGTTTAATTTAGTGTAGAATTCCTCTGGTTCTCTGGTTGATTGTAGAAAATTGTATTCGATTCGGACATTTTTGTGTGGGTTACAAATGCATTCCATGT
Organism: Drosophila helvetica; assembly: GCA_963969585.1. Taxonomy (NCBI): domain Eukaryota; kingdom Metazoa; phylum Arthropoda; class Insecta; order Diptera; family Drosophilidae; genus Drosophila; species Drosophila helvetica. The sequence continues at coordinate 50,513,283 of OZ018401.1, read as the reverse complement.
CCATTCCGTGTTCTCAATTTAGTTGTATCAAAAGCAAAAGTTTTCACTGTATTGTCCTTAATGTCTCAGAATATATCCGTTAGCATTGGGTTTGTTTTCGGTTCTTGGATGATTCGTGAAAGTCACCAGAGTCGTGGTCGTCTCTGGATCTCATGTGGACAAATGGAAGTGGAATATGAACTGTTGAACAGGTGGACAGTAAGTAAGAAGTTTCGAGTTTTCTCCTGTTTTCTCCTCCAGTGTTTGTATGCTTCTTCGTTACGTTACGAATGTGTGTATGCTTGCATGTGTGTGTGTATGTATGTATGTATATTGTCGACTACCTATGTACATCCCTTGTTTTGGTTGAGTTCTGCTTGTGTCCATTTTGCTTTAAGAATTCAGTTTAATTTAATTACCAGGTTTCTCATACATACATCCGTATAGTACACATTGTACATATGCATGTGCATATGTATACATATGTATGTACTATCTATGTGTATGCGGAAGTTGTATTCTAATGACAGTGTTTTCGTTGACCTTTAATACTTCTTACGGTTTGGTTTTGTGTTATGGTGTGTTCAAAATTCATTTAAATGCTTACGATTGTTGTTTCTTTCTTTCAAATTTTAGTTGACTTCTCCTCTTCTGGCTCTGGCTCTGGCTCTCGCTCTCGCTCTGACTCTGATGATAAGTTGAAGAACTTTTGTTCTTTTGCACAATGCACAATGTACATACATACATTAAACGCAGCAGCAACCCGCAATGCCAACTAAGACGATAATCAAAGAGCAATAATTGAAGTCTAATGGTTGTCCATTCGTACGAGTACAGTGCATCGTACAATCGCATAATTATTCTAGTAAATAAATGCCAACAAATTAAGACAAGGACTTCCCTAGTTATTATAACTATGTATACGTTTTAGGGATATGGGGGTTCTGTGTGTCTGTGTGTGTGTGTGTGTGTGTGTGTGTGTGTATGTGGGTGTTTTTTTCTTGTAGCCAGCTTGTAATATTAATCCTTTAAATGATATATTTTGTATTTATAAACTATGTACAGTTGCATTGGTTATCCGACAGATTGGAGCGGAGTGGGCCTCCCGTGTGAGAGATACCATCTGCCGACCATCTGCCCAACGCGTTCGAGATTCTGCTTGGGTACGCGGAGAGATCTCTTAATAATACACCCTGCGCGGTGATGTCCACATTATTTTGTTGTTAAATATAGTCATACAGTCCTGCAATGCAAATCAGAGGTTCAGTATACATACATACATATATCGGTCACGGATCTTTGTCAATTTTCGAACTCACTTCATTTAATGCTCTGCAAATATCCATAATTTTACTTATTCAAGTACAGATTATTGTGCTCAAGTCAAATTGGTTCCATTCCTTCACAGTGTCCTCATGCCGCGATGATGCCAACATCCTAGACGAACCATTCGTCCTTTTGGGCAGCACCGACATTGGCGGCATTGGCGCTCTGATGATTGCCGGAGCCGGCTATGTTCGTCTGGCTGAGGCCGGCAGAGTTTTGTGAAAGATCTTGACCTAATTGACGGAATTTGCCAAGCACCAAATGGGACGGACTTTGGTGGCCATCTTCAAGTAGTTGTGTGGAATGCGGTGGTACCCGGATGGTCCCGCAGGGTGATGCCAGTTTCCCGACTGTGGTGGCAGTTGTGTGTGCTCCCTCGTCAGCGTGCCGCCGACACTAATGCCATGGTAGTGCAGATGTTTCGACGATCCATTTGTGTCGGCATTGTGGTGTACTGTAAGGATGGATTGGATTCGATTAGTGCCCGCTGGCGTTTCGCTTTGGCTCAGTTGCTTCGTCTTACGCTGGAGAGCAGTGTTCTGGTTGGAGGCATTCTCGTCCTGGCGCCGACACACGCAGATGGCCACGGCCACGATGAGCGCACTCAGGACGAGCAGGACGCCGACCACGATGAGGACGAACCAGGTCATGTCCATTCCGAACACAGTGCTGCTCGCCTCGCCTGCAAAGAGTGGAAAATCATGTTGAAAATCTGTTGCATCTAGCCCCCCTTTGGCGTTTGGTGGCTACTGTAGCCTCGACTTACTCTGGCACAGATTCTGCACTGATTCGTCCGAGTTATCTCCGCAGTGATTGACGCCGTCGCACAGCAGATCGGGATGTATGCAGAACTCGCGCGTGGCGCAGGTAAAGTCCTTGCAGGTGTGCTCTGAAATTGAGAGCAAATCGAAGCGACATTGGCAAGTGCCACAAAGGCGGCGACTCTTTCGTATACTCACTGGGATCCTTGACCGATGTAATCACCAGCTTGAAACCGTTCGCGTCTGTGCCCCAGCCGTCGGTCACGTACTTCAGGGTCACAAAATTCGTGCGCGTCAGGAGCGCATTGACGGTGTTCTTTGTGTTCCGACACGAGATGTCAATCTGCAAGAGGCAATCCCAATCCGAACGTTAGCATAAGTACTATACATACATATATCGTTATCGTCATCGTCATCGTCATCCTCATCTTCATCGTCGACGCCACAAAGTGCAAAATGATGATGACGTCCTTCTCCCCTTTCACTTCCTCCTCCTCCTCCTCCTCCTGTGGCACGTGTATGCGTCACGTCGTCTGCCTTTTTTGCACCCCCACCCCCACCCGCACCCGCACCCGCACCCGCACCCTTTTCCGTTGCTGTGTAAATTTGTAATGTTGTTGGTTTCTGCCCCATGAAAGTTCCACCAAGGGTTCATCAACTGAGGCTGCCCCCCCCTTCCCGCTTTCCGACCCACCGCAGGAGACGTTTGTAGGCTTTGCTGTGGCTGCTTTTCTTGACACAACGTTCTGGTGCTGGTCCTGGTCCTGGTGCTGGTCCTGGTACTGATTCTGGTTCGTGTGTCAGTTTGGGGTGGGGGTGTGGCTGCCTACATCTTCGACGTGGCGCGCTTTGTGCCATATTTTAATTTTGTTGCAGCCCGAAAATGTAAACTTTTCTCGGCTGGTTTTTTTGTGCAGCGCCGCCTCCCTCGGACCGCCTCGCTTTGTGTCATGCCGCCTCCTTCTTCTTCTTCTTCTTCTTCTTCTTCTTCTTCTGTCATGTGTGTGCTGCAACATTTTAATTTTGGATTTTTGCGGCTTCTTCCCTCCCCCCGATGCAGTGACAACTCCTTTTGTCGAAAACTATTTACATGTTCGCAAAATTGTATTCGGTTTCGGTTCCGTCCTTGCGCCACTCTCTGGACTGACTGCCTGCCTCACTGCCTGCCTTTGCTGTGGCCGGCAAGTAGAAAATTTGCATACTTTCGCCACTTTGCCGGCTCTGGCGAGGAGTGACTCAAGTGGCAGTCGAATTCATAAATCCTGCCCATTCACCCAGGAACCCTGGCAGGCAGGCAGGCAGCCAGGCAGCCAGTCCCAGGGCGGTACCGTGGGGGAAACTTACGAAAGCTACTTAGGTGGAAAATACCGCAGGTCGACTGCTTCTTAACTTTTGCATCCTTCAGATACATATGCACAGAGACAGGCACCAGTGAGGCACTGGCACTGCACTGCCAAACAAGTCACTTGACAAATGTCGTATATATATACATGTAGGTAGATAGGTACGCATGTGGATATATCCCCGCTTGGATGCTTCTTGAAATGATTTCGATGGCAATCAGGAAAAGGCCAAGGACCAATGAGGGACTCGGGCAAAACGGAGGCTAATAAGGCTAAGATTCGGGAGTGCATGGGCTTAGATATCTCAGGCCCAGACGTTCCTTTAGTATTATATATAATCAATTCCGTAGAATGCTTTTGCTTGACAAGGAAGCAGCACATATTTCATGTGCCAAATATGGTATATGGTGTCCCAAGATGCATTTTTATATGGTATATATACTCATATATCCGCAATCATAGTTCTCTCTATGTGGGCTCCATCCGCTCTATCCTGATAGCGCTGATCAAAGATTGTAAATCGACAGGCCGCAATGTGTCCTTTGAATGGCTCTTCGTTCTGTCAATAAAGTCGAACGAACATGCGGGCCTTGTCTGGATTTAAGACCGTGTGCTCCAGGCCCCCATCCTTTGACGTTGCCCATGCCCATGCCCATGCCCGTGCCCGTGCCCCTGACCATGCCCATTCCCATAAAAAGCCCATTGAGCGACAACGCCTGTTGAACTCGTCTGGTTGTCCCTGTTTTCTCGTTGGAAATCGGCTGGGCGGTTTTACGATACTTTCGCTTTTATGGCTCTTCGCCTCCTAACTTATTTACGATGAGCTTTCGTTATTTGGTTTGGCCAAAGGGAGCGACGCTTCAAATCACTGTTGACTTCCTTCACCCATCCTGCCCTCCTCCCATCCCCCAATCCTTCCATCCCCCCTCCCAGTGGTTGAGGACGGTTCCTGCGGTCATATGTACATATGTATGTACTCAGCTTTCATAATTAAAGTTAATTCAGTTGCCATCGATATTGACGTTCTCGTTAAGAACGCCTTACGTGATTTCGCTGGGTCCGCGTCCGCGTTCGCCCAGTGAATGATTGACGGTTCGCCAGACCAAAAGATACATACATACATACATACATACATACATACATACATACATACATATGTACATATGTATATACATAACTCTCTCAGGGGACAACTACTTCGCTTACAGCAGCTTTACGGGCCCGTTTCGACCGCAATTTCGACTCACTTCAGCAGTTCGAGTTTTTGAACCGTATCACACATTGCCACAATTTATGGACTTTGTTTTCTTTGTTTTAAAAACATTGGAATATTGCAAATATAGCTGCAGTAATATACTATCTGGGATATCTGTCCGAACAACGCTTGTCTGGCTGCTGCTTTCGACTCAGTTCAAAGTGTGACGTCCTCGTCTGAGAGCGCACAGTGTGACTCCCCGATAGCCCAAATTAGAATGCCTCGTCCACTTCACTCCATCCGTATACCCGGACTGGAACTGGAACTGCAACTGGGGCTGGGAAGGAGGCATGTGGCAGGTGGCATAGAGCTTTGGCAGTGGCCCAGTGCTGGCGCCGCTGCAAAATGAGGTCGTGCCAGAGAGGCGACAAAAAATGACAGTCAGCGCGTTCCGGCGTTCCGCAGCGGAATTTCTTCTGTTTCCATAAATTTCAAGGTTTCCTCTGGAGAGGGAAAGTGGGAGACGAAAGGAATGGAAAGGAAAGGAAAGGCCGCTCCTGGCTGCATTTTTCTAATTTTCTAGCTGAACATTTTTATGCATATTTTTTAGTGGCGCCATCGCTGCTCTGCTTCCTTTTGGCAAATAAAGGATTTGGCTTATGCGCGCTCTATTTGTGGCCACTTTCCTACTTGCTTCACGCTGCACACACTCACACACACACACACACACGTACAGCCCCCGCATTAAATAATGCAGTGAGGGTATGGAATGGGAAATATGTGGGGGAAGGGAGGGGGACGGGTCTGGGGTGTGCGGCGAATGAAAAATGGAAATTGTTGCTGATAAAATCACAGAGAGCCATCAGCAGAAGGCGGTCGATGGGTAGGGGGAGGGGGAGGGGGCGGTGGAGGAGTTGGCAGCTTGCAGCCTTCGCCGCATTGCAGCTGCAGTGGAGCCTTGGAACCGCAACGGCAGCCCCGCCCCACGCCGCTCTCTTTTTACTGGCTGTCATCATTGCAAATGTTGCAGCGACAAAATTATGCCTTTGTGTGTCTGTCTGTGTGTGTGTGTGTGTGTGTGGAGTATGTGGAGCATCCCATGTTGGCAGAGCGGAAGGAAGCCCCACAGGGATTGAACCTAAAATGTCAGAAGCATCAACGTGATCTGGATAATGCGGTAGCTGTGGCCGGGTGGCTGAGTGGGTGGTGGCTAGTGGCTGGTGGCTGGTGGCTGATGGCTGGTGGCTGGATGGTGCAGAAATAGAACTCACAGTTGGCCAGCAAATTGTGGTGCTTTCCCACACCTCCCTCCCTCCCGGTCACCCGCTCACCCGCCCCGGCCGACGGCTGTGGCAAACTAAGCAATGATTGGCCTTAACTATCGGCATGTGATGCAGTTTCTGATATTTGTATGTATGTACATATATCTACGTAGTACGTATTTTGAAGCTGGTGGCATATCATCTCTCGATTCCTTGAACGTTACTTAATGGGATACCTCTCCCTCCAGGGAGGTACCCATTTAATTGATTTGGGAATTGCTTGCACCGTCTATTCGTCTGAACACCATGTTCTGGCTTTTCGAATGGATATAACAAGAAGATTGGCTTAAAAAATGTTACAAAAAACAAACAGGAATACAGAGGATACAGACATGAAATCGATATTTGTTTGCAGTTCCAACACGATGTTCATATACAGATTTTATTCCCATATTTCTGTCTGTATCGAACATCTATTAAAACTATTGCAAGTGCCTCTTTCCATGTGAAACGAATTAAATTTGTCTTACTGATTCCCTGTGAATGTACAATATCTACTGGCAATCCATGGTCCCGACGTGTAAGCATTTGAATAAATATTTATACTTGAGTGCTTCTTATAGCGATACATACACTAAGTACTTCCCAAGGAGCATACCTGTCTAAACATATGTACCAACGTATGCTTGATTCCAATTTGAGTTGTCTGTTTTACAGTTCAGCTCCTAATAATTCAATCTACTGTACGCAAACATAGACACCCACTCCATCCTTGGCTATACACAATTACTGCTCCATGGCATGGAAATGGAAGCCAACAGCCCAGCAGCCCAGCAGCCAGCTCACATGTGTACCGATTTTCATACTCGCAGTATGCTCACATCGATGGCATCCTCACGATGCGCTGTGATTACCAATATATACAAAAATACATACTTACGTACAGCATGTTCCTGCCTTCTGTGCTACCTGCACAAATTGGCCGCAAGCCACTTGCTGAGTCATTTTCAGTGGGCTTTCCAGAAGTGGAAAATGTTGGAAGCTCTCTGAGCTCTTGGTACCACCTTGTATCGGCCAGGAACCGTTTAGTCTCAGAAATATATTTCTCCAAATATACATTTTCATTTTGCAGCCGAATATTCAATGTCTTGCTCGTGCTCGAATTCGAGATGTACTTGTTGATTGAAATTCACGCAATTGCGACATGCTCACACGCACATTTTCGATATCTTGCTCGGTTCGCATGTTCGATGTATGCGTAGTTATATATTCGATCTGACATCAAAAAGAATTTCGAATCAAGAGTGAGCTGAGAAATATGTCAGCATTTAACACACAATAAATTCAGTTTTCCGTGTGTGGAGCTACTAGTTAATACGTATCAGAAAAATTCCTGTCTACAGTTTTAACTTTTGGCAAGTCGGGAAATCGGGTCTAAGCGTGTTTTACGCCACAAAGCTTTGAGCGATTGCAAGTACTGCAGTGACAAGAACAACAACCACACAGCCACCATGCCGAACACGGCTGCATTACGCGTCAAGCGTGAGTTTGAGCTGTTTACCCCCACCGAGGAGATCGAAGAGTGTCCTTTGAAGCTCGAACTCGTGAATGGCAGCTGGACAGATCTGAGGGGCCTGATTGGCGGTCCCGCCGGTACACCATACGAAGGGGGGAAGTTTTTGCTGGAAATAAAAGTGCCCGAGTCATATCCGTTCCTGCCGCCAAAGGTGCGTATCCCCAAAGCAGCACCAAAGCACGGGAAGATGGCTAACACAAGCTGCTTCTTGTCGCAGGTTCGTTTCATGACGCGCATTTGGCACCCGAACGTCTCATCTGTGACGGGAGCCGTTTGCCCGGCCATACTAAGGGACAACTGGACTTCGACCATGAGGCTGCGCACCATGCTGCTGGTCCTTCAGGCCTTGCTGGCCGATGCCGAACTTGAACTTGCACAGGACGCCGTGGTGGCAGCCCAATTCGAGGAGCAGTACGATCAGTTCCTGCTTACGGCCAAGCACTGGACCAACGCATACGCAGGCGGACCGCACGCCATTCCCGATTGCGATTCGAAAATCCAAAGCCTCGTGGACATGGGCTTTGACGAGCATGATGCGCGCGACAGTCTCTCCAAGGGGAGCTGGAACTTGGACCAGGCCACCGAGAGTCTGCTCCGCTAGAATGATAGTAATTCACACAGTAAAAACACATCCACGGGAGACACAGTAGCTCCCGAAAATACACGCCCACTCCTCCCCATGATATACACAGTTATAGAGCCAGGCCAACAGGCCAGAAGTCCAGCAGCTCAGAAGCCAGCTCAGATGTGCACCGATTCGCATGCTCAGTATTCGCAGTGTGCCCACATCGATGGCTTCTTCAGGATGCGCTGTGATTACCAATATACACACATACACACACACACACACATGCGGACAGAACCGATATACATATTTGTAGACACATTCAGCATTTTCCGATAATTGTATTCTTCGCTATTTGGTGCATTAAAGATGCTGTGAGGGTATAATTTTGGATCGTGTTTCGCCTTCTTCCATACATCAGGTACCAAAGTGTGTGGGCAGACTTTTGTCGGACACGGTATGCAAGTTTGTGGCACAATCTAATTGCTCGCCTCCATGGATAAGCTATTGCCGAGCAAATCCATACAGGATCCCACCTATGAAAATTTGTATGTCTGTCTGCAGAACAGGGTTCTTTTCGATTTGCATATGCAAATTAGCGTTTTCGCTAATACAAATGTGGGACACGTAGCCGTAGCCCCGTCTCGTTCCTGCTCCCCTTCCCTAAGTCCCAGGGACACTCACAGAGACGTGGCTTACCTTCACATGCCGGGATTCTGGTGGCCCGGTTGCAATTATGCTGAGACGGAAGAGGGAAGGGATGGACTTACCTTGGGCGTGGAGACGGCATGGGCTCCGTCGTAGACGAGCAGGTGGTCGTTGCAGTCCAGTTGGAGCATGTCGAAGCGGAGCATGAAGCGCTGCAGCACCGAGTGCGTCTGGAACGTGATGATGCAGTCCAGATTGCGCTCGTTCTGGGACCAGAGAACGGCGCCGTCGATCTTACGGTACAGCTGCTGCAGAAAATGATTTTTGCACAGCGACTGCATGTAATCTGCGGAACAGAGAGAGCCACCCAACATTCGGTTATTGATTATTCTACATATCTATCGGATATTAAAAAGCGTACACTTTCTGTGGCCTAAGAAGGGGAAAGAAAGGAACCAAGCCAAGCTTCAGGCGCTCTCACACTCACAATCTCCGGAGCCCGCCAGCATGGGGCTCTGTGGGCCACTTCCTTTTGCCTTAATGGCGGGGCGTCTCGTGCGCTGCGCCGGAAAATGTGCACTTACGTTTTAATGGAGGGATGAAAAATTCATTTACGCTTCGTTTCGCGTGCTACTTGCACATGTTTCCCGTGCGCACCAGTTGCGTTTTCCCCCGAAGAAAGAAGCAGCCCAGCTGCCCCTACCAAAACCCGACTGCACTTCAGGAACGACATATGCATACATACACCCATACAAGATGTTGCACCAAATGTATGTATGTACATAATACGTCATCAAAAATGCATCATCTTACGTACATGAATGCCTATCTGGATTTATATATTACAAAATACTCACAACTGAATGAATCGATCAGATAGATAGATCTTTGAAATATGTACTCTTGGCAATGTTTAGAAAATATTATGGAAAGTCATATCAGTGGAGAGATCTGTTTTCTGCATTCTTCCATTTTCTAATAAGCAATTCCAATTAACTAATGGAAAACGCATTTTGATTCTCGATTTTTAGCTTTCGGAAGCCATAGAGACAGTTCCAGCACTTTTAGTGATTCGCTTTAAGAGTCAATCAAAGTCAGCTAATGACCAGCGTCAGCGCCAGCGTCAGTGCCAGCGTCAGCGCCAACGCCAGGGGCAGTAACTGTACTCGTAGAAGCCATCTGCTGGCGAGTAGTTCCGCATTATTTAAGCAACTTTTAATTAGTTTGATGGCGAAAACTATAGCGCTTAAGTGCGAAATGCATTAACATAGAACGAGGGCCATTTCCAGGAGGTACGGTGCTGATGGCCGGTCACTGGTCGGTCACAGGACGTCGGCGCGCATGCAAATGAAGCCGCCGGCAGACTCCGGCAGTTCCGGCAGTTCCGGCAGCAATAAAGCCAACGCGTGCCAGTAGCCAGTAGCCAGGAGCCAGGAGCCAGGACGATGACTCCAGTTACGGTCCGTGGCCGGTTTTTAATGGAAGCTAGCAGCGTGGGCCGGGGGGGTGTGTATCTGTGTGTGTATGTGTGTGTGTGCGTGGCAGTACAGCACGGTGGGGCTTACGTGCGCCTGATTTCAGGCAATTTCCTGCTTAGCAACCGCTTCCGTTCCCGCCGCCGCCGCTGCCGCCGCTAATTCAATTTCTCTCCAATAAAACGCACAAGATGACGCCGCATCAGCGCCAGGGTGGGGGTGGAGGAGGGAGAGGCGAACGGGAGGAGAGTGTAGAGAAATACCGCCGAAGGAATTTAGTACAAATTCGTTTTACGCCTTGCACACTCCCCTCCCTGTACTCCGCAGGATGGGAATGGGAATGGGAAAGTGGAGATGGAGATGGAGATGGAAAAGATGTACGAATATGAGGTGGGGTCTTCCAAGGAGAGCACGGCTCTCGCCGTAAGTAGTAGTGGTAGTAGTGGAAAATGTGCCTCACCTTATCTAAAAACACCTTGGAAAGGGGACTACCAAAAGAAAGCCCCCAATCATGTGTGGCTACCGCTCTTTCCTCTTTCCTCTCTCCTCTCTCCTTCTTTCTTTCTCCTGGTAAATGCCTTATTTTCGGTCGCAAATGTTGTTGTCGCCGCGTTGCCAACTTCAAAATTGAATTCACAATTGGATTGTGAATGGCTGACAGGCACAGGGACAGGGACAGGGGACGAGAGACTGGGGACGCGGACATGGACAGCCGCCAGCCCTTTGTTTCACCTCCTCCCCTGTCAGGTTAAAACCCGCCCCGCCCCACCCCGACCAATGTGGGGATGGGTAGGGAGACAGTTTCTCCTGCTTTATATGTAATTGGCAATTTAGTTACACATTTCTCTTTGATCTCCGGCAAAGTAAATAGCAGAGAAAGGCAAAGAAATGGGCCGTTGGCAGTGGGGTAGTGGAGGGGGATCTAGGTTCTTGCCTTCTGTGCTACCTGCACAAATTGGCCGCAAGCCACTTGCAGAGTCATTTTCAGTGGGCTTTCCAGAATTGGAAAATGTTGGAAGCTCGCTGAGCTCTTGGTACCACCTTGTATCGGCCAGGAACCGTTTACTCTCAGAAATATATTTCTCCAAATATACCTTTTCATTTTGCAGCCGAATATTCAATGTCTTGCTCGTGCTCGAATTCGAGATGTACTTGTTGATTGAAATTCACGCAATTGCGACATGCTCACACGCACATTTTCGATATCTTGCTCGGTTCGCATGTTCGATGTATGCGTAGTTATATATTCGATCTGACATCAAAAAGAATTTCGAATCAAGAGTGAGTTGAGAAATATGTCAGCATTTAACACACAATAAATTTAGTTTTCCGTGTGTGGAGCTACTAGTTAATACGTATCAGAAAAATTCCTGTCTACAGTTTTAACTTTTGGCAAGTCGGGAAATCGGGTCTAAGCGTGTTTTACGCCACAAAGCTTTGAGCGATTGCAAGTACTGCAGTGACAAGAACAACAACCACACAGCCACCATGCCGAACACGGCTGCATTACGCGTCAAGCGTGAGTTTGAGCTGTTTACCCCCACCGAGGAGATCGAAGAGTGTCCTTTGAAGCTCGAACTCGTGAATGGCAGCTGGACAGATCTGAGGGGCCTGATTGGCGGTCCCGCCGGTACACCATACGAAGGGGGGAAGTTTTTGCTGGAAATAAAAGTGCCCGAGTCATATCCGTTCCTGCCGCCAAAGGTGCGTATCCCCAAAGCAGCCCCAAAGCAGCACCAAAGCACGGGAAGATGGCTAACACAAGCTGCTTCTTGTCGCAGGTTCGTTTCATGACGCGCATTTGGCACCCGAACGTCTCATCTGTGACGGGAGCCGTTTGCCCGGCCATACTAAGGGACAACTGGACTTCGACCATGAGGCTGCGCACCATGCTGCTGGTCCTTCAGGCCTTGCTGGCCGATGCCGAACTTGAACTTGCACAGGACGCCGTGGTGGCAGCCCAATTCGAGGAGCAGTACGATCAGTTCCTGCTTACGGCCAAGCACTGGACCAACGCATACGCAGGCGGACCGCACGCCATTCCCGATTGCGATTCGAAAATCCAAAGCCTCGTGGACATGGGCTTTGACGAGCATGATGCGCGCGACGTTCTCTCCAAGGGGAGCTGGAACTTGGACCAGGCCACCGAGAGTCTGCTCCGCTAGAATGATAGTAATTCACACAGTAAAAACACATCCACGGGAGACACAGTAGCTCCCGAAAATACACGCCCACTCCTCCCCATGATATACACAGTTATACAGCCAGGCCAACAGGCCAACAGGCCAGAAGTCCAGCAGCTCAGAAGCCAGCTCAGATGTGCACCGATTCGCATGCTCAGTATTCGCAGTGTGCCCACATCGATGGCTTCTTCAGGATGCGCTGTGATTACCAATATACACACATACACACACACACACATACATGCGGACAGAACCGATATACATATTTGTAGACACATTCAGCATTTTCCGATAATTGTATTCTTCGCTATTTGGTGCATTAAAGATGCTGTGAGGGTATAATTTTGGATCGTGTTTCGCCTTCTTCCATACATCAGGTACCAAAGTGTATGGGCAGACTTTTGTCGGACACGGTATGCAAGTTTGTGGCACAATCTAATTGCTCGCCTCCATGGATAAGCTATTGCCGAGCAAATCCATACAGGATGCCACCTATGAAAATATGTACATATGACTTTTCGCGAAACAGGGAAGGTCTATCGATATCTAGAGTTGTGTTATCGGAACATACGGAGTGTGCTAGAGTGCAAACTGTACTTTGGACAGCGACAGATGCATCTGCATCCCATGTGTAATGGGAATGGGAATGGAAATGGATTGGTGAAAAGTGAGAAATAGAATTTCTGCACAATTTGCCACAGACATATGGGAGTGTGGGAGAGGAGGATGAGGAGGGGGAAAAGAGGTGGCCAGCAGAGTGGATGAGATAGATGGAGACACTTGCAAAATATCAATTACGCTGTGGAGTGGAAATACAGAGCAGAGTGCTCGGATGCTATTTCCGCTACAAGTACGGGTATCATTGGCTCCCAGGCAAGCCACGGCAAACGGGGAATGGAATGGAATGGAATCCTTCAATCATTTCTGGCCAGGAGCGGCCTAGAGCTGCTCTGCCTCTGCCTCTGCCTCTGCTCACCCATATGTAGCACGAGTGTGTACCGGGATTATCGTGCAGCTGCGCTGCTCTGAACTGAACTCTTCCCTGATCCCCGAAGGGACCAAGACGAACAGAGAGATAGACACCAGGCTGGAGGACGGGCACAGAAAATCGTAGCTGCCTCGGGCTGTCGGGTCTGTGCGGAGCGAAAGACAAACGAAAGCCGCGCGGAGCGTTGAAACCCATGTGACATACCCGACACCCCCAGCAGGAGCCGGCGGGAGTCAACGGGTACCAAAGGGAGCCCGGCCGGAGCGACGCGACGGCAGATACATTTTCTATAAATTAAGGCATTTCTGTCACAAATGTCGGGGGAGCAAAGAGAAAACAATTCCATTTGCCGATGGGTTGGCGTGGGATGGATGGAGAGGAAAGCGAAGGAAAGCGAAGGAAAGCGAAGGAAAGCGAAGGAAAGTAAAGGAGTCGCGGATCTGCCAGATGGAATTGCAACATGCCTCAAGTTCAGCTCCAGGTCCTCCTCATCCACCTCATCCACCTCATCCACCTCATCACACAGACACTGGGACTCACAAATGTGCAGAAGTGTGTTTATCTCCAATTTGTTTATGCACTCGAGAGAGAGAGAGAGGGAGAGAGAAGGTAGGAGCATCTGGTATGGGCTGGGGCTGGGGATGGGGGCGCAGGACTTAGCATTGAGTGTGGCAGATGGGAGAGCAAAAAAAAAAAAAGAGCAGGGAAAAATGGCATTTCCGAAATTAGGGATACTGCCTGGCTTAATGGGTGGATGTGTCCCACATCAAAACGGATACCCAAAGCACGAGTACACCGCATTGGCGGACAGTCGAATGCTAAAATATCTACAAGTATTACTACTCAAAACCCCACTCAAAACGGGTCCCATTCCATTTCGATTGACGGAGAGGAAAGCTCTCTCCGGGAGGAGCCTCATCTGTCAGCTCGGTTAATGGCGGGGGATTATTCGGTCGGAATATCATTTGTTCACATTAAAGCACTGGCGAAAGGATTAAAATTAACATAATTAATTTCTGGGATTTCCCTCGCGCGCTCTCTGCCCGCGTTATTAATTGACTAATAATGCCCGCCCAATCTAATTTTTTCCCCAAAGACAGTAGAAGGAACTTTGGATGGGGGAAGGAGCTCTATGCGCTGCCCCCAGAGTGGGATAATTGAACACGGCCCTGCCCGGCCCGGCCCTAGATAACCCTCTGATGCTGTGGCCAACCCCATCAAACTTATCGCCATAGCTCGAGGCTAAGCCAAACCACACAAAAACACCACTAACCCCCTCTAACCCACAGAGTAACCTCCTCATAACTCGCGGGACCCGGAATCGCACTGGTAATGGCCCTCGCAGGAGCCAGCCGAGCCCTCGCAGGCTGACTCCGGAGCTGCGAGTATTTCGCAGCTTAATGCTTCCGGCCAGGAACGGCACTGGGCTCTGTCCGGATGTGCTTGGTGGTCTTTAATGCGTTTACCCCAGACCCAAAGTTGCAGTCCCGTCCTGTCCCACATCCCTGGACGGTTGATGTCTTCACTTTGCTCCGGCTCCGGCACCGGCTTCAGCTTCAGCTTCGGCATCGGCTTTGGGTTGCTTTGAGGAAAATGATGTTTACTCTGCTGACACGCTCGTCTAATTCCGTCCGCATCTCTTGAACACACACACAAACACACACACACACAGTCCTTTCTGGCATTTTACTCTGGGACTCCCTGGAGCCTAGCCACACGCATGGGATAGAATGGGGATGGGTATGGGTATGGGTATGGGCCTTCCAAGGTGGCGCCCAGAGCCAAATTCGCAAATAAACGAATCTTTGGCGAATGTTTCCACATGCCTCCACATTCCCCCCTCCCACCCCCATTGAACGCTTCGCAGCACCGCCAGGACCGCCACCTTTGAGAGGTTCGATGAGTCCTTCCTTCGACTAGACAAATATTGAGTGCAGCTTCTCGGAAGCTAAAATTATTATACGAGTACTCCCTCAGACACACGTAGCTAGGCAAGGAGGAGTCCTGCCCAGGGTACGTGGCACGTATAATCATCAAACAGGACAAACATCCTAGCTGTGTACTTAAAATGCAGAGCAAAAGGATGCATTTTGAGGCATCGTCAGAGATGAATGTTTCCTGATTAGAAGATTTCTGCAGTCTGCTTTGGCAAATATTTCGCTGGCCTGCGACGAGCTTGAAGAATGATTTACAGGCAACCAAAGAGATAACGTAATGGCTTATTGGGTTCCGATGTTTTCGGGGAGCTTCAATCAAATAAAGTGGCATCTATTTGCGGTACCAGGATATAGACATAATTTCTAAGAAATTCTACTACATAAATAAATCTCTGGAGACTAGCTATTTATCCATACATATATGTGTATCTGTATCTATATCTGCGGGTTTTATTCGCTCTTGCGACATTCAGTACCTTCAAAGTTTTAAGAAATGAATCAATCGAGCATCGCATTAATGTGCATAGACAATTTCCATGAACAGAGTGTTCCTTGACTATCCATTTATAGACCGTCAGAGACTTCCAACGTCAGAGACTACCGACGTCAGCGACTTCCAACGTCAGAGACTTCCAATGCCAAAAGCAGACTTCCACCAGAGAAAATATAAATAGTCAGATGAGTAACGCCCGTACATTTCAATGTTCAAGTGCAGCGATGTTTTATGGAACAGACAGATCTAAAAATATAATGAGTTTGCTTACGCACAGAACCTGCAAGTGCGTATGAATTACCTGCAAGTGCGTATGTGTGCGTGCTACGATTTTCTATGACATTTCTTGAGCCAAAAATACATTTACTGCGAGTCGGATATTCGAGTTGGATAACAAAATTGCAATATTAATATGAATAATAAAATAAATAATAGGAACAATATGATTTATTGATTAAAATAGCTACATTTATTTACATGTGCATGTATGTATGTGCCTCATCTTACTATTTATATTGTCTTTGCCTCCAACGTCACAGACTTCCACCGGCTTGTGCCCATTTGGATGTGGGAGGGCTTCTGCTCATCCGTTTCTGGCAACGCAAATCCCAACCATACCGTGAGCTGACCTGACCGGACCCGACCACCGACATTGAAATGCAAATTTAATGTAAATGTTTTAAACTAATTTTCAGTGATTATGCAAAACCGCAAATAAATCTGCAGCAGTGGAGCCCCAGTCGCTCAGTCGCTCAGTCGCTCAGTCGAAGCCCGGCATACCCGAGGATGCTGCTGCTATGGTTGCTGCTACCGTAGATGCCACAAGGAGCGGCAGCAACAACAATGTAACGCACCGAAACCACAGCAGGAGCAGGAGCAGGAGCAGGAGCTGAGTGCGTGCCCCAAAAGCCCTGGAGGCATGCGGTGGATGGGGGGAAAGTTGGTTTACTGCTGCTGTTGTGTGGCAAAAACTTTGCCTCGAAATCTGCTTGGTTTTCGATCATCTGCCCCCGCTTCAGTTCTCCCCTGGCCCAGGTCCTGGTTCTGGCTCTGGCTCTGGTTCTGGTCCTTCCTCTACTACGTCCGGATGTGCCGGGGCAAGTTGGTTGCAACAAAATAATTTCGCTGGCTCGTTTGTCAAACTAATGGCAGGAATTTGAGCAATTTAAGCAACAAAGGTTAAACAATGAATTTCCTGTGCTCCAATATTGAATTTTACTGGCCCCAAATGACCCCAGGCGTCCGTGTGATGTCATCACCGTACCATTCCCAGTCCCTCCCTCTCGCAATATCCCTGGCCCTCGCCGTGGCCCTCGCCCTCGCTCTCGGTTGACTAAGCTGGAGCCTGGCACCGACAGCCGACAGCCGTCAGCCGTCAGCTGGTGCCGGGCTCACACGCTCCATTAGCGCGACCGAAATTCGATGGCATCTTTTGTGGACTCGGCCCCGGATCGGGGCAGATGACGCCTCCGGACTTTTGCTTAGCCGCTGCCGCTGTCGCTGTCGCTGCCCTAATGAAATAATTGAAGTAAATGCGTTTCGCCCCAGCGATTTCCTCCATTTCCATCCAGCTCCGTTCGTCCGTGGCGTTGCCGCCGCACTTCCCGGCGGTTTGCATAATGAGCATAATCCCTGCACGGGCACGGACACGCCTGCTCCATCACTGCGACTGCGACTGCGACTGCGGCAGTGAACGGCTGCTCCATCGGACACTGCCCCGGGGCTGTCCGGCCAGCCACCAGCGGAACTACAAGCGAGATCCGTCGACGGTTTGTCAAAGTAATTGGCCAATTTGCGGGACGCATTGGGGCACGCTTTCGGGCTCCACGGATATTTATGTCCGTGCTCAATTAAGACAGCTCGTATTGCCCCGAATAACCCAATGAATTTTCAATTTCCACTCGAAACTACAACTAAAGAGAAGTCGTAAGGAAGAGGCGACAACGCAGCAGCTAGATCTGGCTTCCACAGATGAGCTCTTCGAATCGGAGATTCAGAGGATTGTATTTCATCTGAATCCTTGGAGAAAGTTATAGTAATAGTATAGGAAGGTGATCCGAATTCAAGCAATTTCCTAATGCATTTCCAGCACTTCCATTACCCAGAGGTTAATAAATGACCGTCGATTTCAGGTAATTACTGCATGAACCCAGAACCAGACCCTCAGATCCGCCCAAGTCCTCCTCAAAGGCCACATATTTTGTGTGGTGCTCGGAGGACAAGCAACAGACGACGGACGGAATGAAAATCCTGCGCGACATCAGGGCCATGGCCCTGCCCACTCAGGTGTGCGCCCTGCTGCCCTTCTTCAGTGGCGAGAACGAGGAGAACTTTCGGCTGGGGACATGGGGCCGGTGGTACGGCCGACTGATCGCCGCTCTGCTGCTGGTCAGCTCTGCGCTGCTGTGCCAGGACGTGTTGTTCGCGTCGCAGGAGTACAAGCTGGTGGCCAGCTCCCTGGGCGACACCGAGGAGATCAATCGCACCATCGAGACGCTCTTCTGTATCTGCAGCTACACGATGATGGTGCTCTCCAGCGTGCACAATGCGTCCAA
This sequence comes from Drosophila helvetica, assembly GCA_963969585.1. NCBI lineage: Eukaryota > Metazoa > Arthropoda > Insecta > Diptera > Drosophilidae > Drosophila > Drosophila helvetica. Next base: position 50,494,997 of record OZ018401.1, on the reverse strand, counting down.
GCACTGGGGCACCCTGCGGGACATAGCCAGGATCGACGAGTATCTGGAGGTGAACGGTTTCAGGGAGAGCTACAGCTGCCGCCTGCTGGGGGCCCTGGTGGCCGCGACTTCGACGAGCGTGGTCCTGGTGGCCTTCTATTATGTGCACTTCTTGAGCGGCATCGGGGGCCGGCGGCAGTGCGTCCTGATACTGGTGTACAGCCTGCAGATGCTCTACTCGGGCGTGTTCGCCGTCTATCTGCGCACCATCCTCAAGAACCTGGCCCTGCGCATCGAGTTCCTCAACCGGCGGCTGGACGAGTTCACGCGGCTGGAGAGGGGCAGACAGAGAAGCGACCGGGAGAACTGGCGGGAGCTGAGCAACCTGATCGAGGTCTTCTGCAAGTTCCGCTACATCACGGAGAACATGAACTCCGTGGCCGGAGTGGGTCTGCTATTCTTCTTCGGCTTCTCCTTCTACACGGTCACGAACCAGAGCTACCTGGCCTTCTCCACGCTGACCGCCAGGTCATCCAACGATCAGGCGGATATTGCCGACACCATGGGCCTGTCCTGTGCCTGGGTTCTGGCCGAGACGGTCACCATGGCCGTCATATGCAGCTCCTGTGACTGTCTGGCCTCGGCGGCCAATACCACCTCCCAGATCCTGGCCCGAGTCTACGGCAAGAGCAAGGAGTTCCAGAACATCATCGACAAGTTCCTCACCAAAAGCATCAAGCAGGATGTACAGTTTACAGCCTACGGCTTCTTCTCCATCGACAACTCGACGCTGTTCAAGATCTTCTCGGCCGTCACCACATATCTGGTCATTTTGATACAGTTCAAGCAACTGGAGGACTCCAAGGTGGAGGAGATTGCGGTGTGAATGCCACCAATACCCGAATTCCGTAGCACTCTTTCCAGGGCTTTTTCTATGTAAAATGTTGTTTGTAAAAAGGACAGAACTCTGGCGAAGAGGGGTATGGGTGTGTGTGTTTTCCTGGTCTTTCCTCCCCGAGACATTTGTACCCCGGTTACGTGCTTGAAAATCAATAAAAAAATAAGCTGAAAGCTGCAATTTCAGCTGTAAGCTGCAGGGAAACAAACATTGCAGTGCGTAGATCTCATGAAATCATTCCGTCGTGTCGCCTCCTGAGGTACCAGAAGCAGCAGCAGGAGCAGCAGCAGGAGCAGCACCAGCAGTTCGCCAAAGGACGCGCCCCACGTGCAACTTAAACGCATCATTAAACTTTTGTCACTTTTCAGGGGAGGACGGAGGAGCAGGGCAGCAGTAAGAGCAGTGGCTGCAGGCAGGCAGGCAGGCAGGCTGTGGCAACCTCAACCAGAGTTACTCGAGCGTGCAACGAAGATGAAGTGCCAAACTAATGAAAGAACTGTGAAATAAGCGTCAGCAAGAAGATATGGGGCCAGGCCAAAGGGACCAGCCCACCCAGTCAGCGCAAAATGGGCCAGATGATAAGATTCATTGAAGTTTGCCGTCGTCTTTCCCTCCCTTCCCATCCCTGCCGTTCCATTCCATGGCTATAATCAAGCGAATTGTCGCCTGTCATAATGTTTGAATAGTCAAAAGTTTTGCAAGTTGAGATTTTTTTTTTCTGCAAATATATAATGGTTCGTAATACTCGTATTCCCGGAAGAGAGGGAACACCTGCTGGTAGAGGGAAAGCATCTACGAGTAAGGGGATGGTAGGATATTTGTCTGGTAGGCATCTCTTTATGAGGCTAGCCCCCTCCTCTCCCCGTTCTCTTCACACTGATTGAATTGAGTTTTTTTCTCGTTTTTCCTATTTTATGATTGAACAAACTTTGGCAGTTGCGATTGGCAATCATGGCCAAAGGGGCGGGGCAGCGCTCAAAGGGCAGTTTAATTATGCCAGTCTCAACTTTTCACCAAGAACTTGTCAAATAGCTCTCAAGTTGTCCGCCAGGCTATCCGGACACTTAATCCGGGTAGCAGATCATTGTTGGAGCACGCCGGGCAGGGAGGGAAGGTAGGGGGTGGGGGCCGCCGTTGCCGCATTTGTTTATTTGCCTTTCACAAATTGTTAATTAAATTTGTGCACTGCCCCTGCTCCTGAAACCACCACGCCTCCGCCCCCGAAAGGGTCCATCTGGCTCTGGTTGTGGCCTATAAGAGGGCGGGCCTAACTATTTTTCGAAAATTATTTTTCTTTTTTATTATTAATTCCATTTTTGCAGCGACGGCGAATCTTTCTTTCTTTTGCGAATTTTTCTTGGGCTCTTCTTTGGCTCCTCCGACGCGAAAAACAAAGAGAAAACTTTTTGCATAGTTCTGGGATCCGAGTTTAGCTTTGCCGTTAGTTTATTACGCCATTGTTGCTGTTGTTTTTCATTATTGTTGCTTACTTACGAGCATTTCGCTGGGCTATTGTCTATGAGATTCTTCTTGTAATATTTTTCTTTCAGCTCCGCCTGGACCCGCCTCCAACGCCTTGTCCTGCCCTGCCCTGCCCTGCCCTACCCATCTCATCGCCTGCCCCTAGCATCCCGGGGACTCGGCTCGGCAGATAATTCTACGGCTTTGTTTAGCGGGCGCGCGAGTTTCCTCCTCCGCACCGCCTAAGTGGATCACGCACCCACACCCACACTCGCACCCGCACCCGCATCCAGCATCCACCCACGGCATAGCGCCTGCGATACAAAGCCCCATCCGGAGAACACGAAAGAGGTTTGGGACTCGGAATTTCGTTGAATGGAATACAATTTTCTGTGCATTTGATTACAAAAGGGATTCGTGTGCTTAACCGGAGGCACAATGCGGGAGGAAGAGGTGGAGGCGTGGAGGGGTGGAGGGGTTTTCTTCTTCTTATTTTATGTGTGTCCTTTTGTGGCCCAGCGTTGCTTGCCGGACTACGCGTCCTCGTCGTCGTCGTCTTGGCAGTGCACTGCCACTGTTCTTCCCCCCCCCAGTCACCCCACCACCACTCGCAGGATTTCTTGTGTCCATCCAACAGCAGTGGATAACTCAGCGTTCGCCTGAATTTACAGATTGCCCAAAATAAATAAGGGAAAGTCCTGCTGGGATTATTTGGGCCAACATGCCGCGACTTACATATATTCGGTATGTATTCGCACTCCGGTCTGCTGTGTGTGTGTGTGTGTGTGTGTGTGTGTGTGTGTTTCGAGAGCTTGTTACAGAAAGAACAAGTTAGATTAGTGATTGGTTGAGATATTTATGTCTATGGTGTAATCTGCATAGTGGTGCCGGTCTGTATGGGGTTGCCCTACCTTCGGTTTTCATCTGTGATTATGCGGTTTTCCGTTGCGTTAAGTAACAAGCAGAGTACCGGGAACTTATGCCGCAGGACACACAGCCACAGGACACAAGCCAAGGGTAGCTAGAGAAAAGGTCTCTAGAGACCTGAGAATTTCCTATTCCACTGAAAATGCTACGAGTTCTAGCATGCTAACAGATATATCATTTGGTATGTTCGCGATGATATATAAACATATGTCTGTATGGACCGATTTGGAATTGTAAGTGATTACATACTCCTGCCCCTCCCGCTGCCGCTGCCGCCGCCGCAGCAGCAGCCCCCAAATTGTTGATAAATGATCCCCCACCCACCAGACACCAGACACCAGACAAACCAAAGTCTGTACTCGCAGCGGGGGCGGCTCCTGGCAGGGGAACCTGCCACCCCGCCACGCGAGATGCCAACGCATCAATAGTCGATTTGGCTCCCTATTCGTTCCCCCACCACCCCCACATGCGACACCCTCCGTAGCTATTTTGGCCACAATTCGGAGCGAACTACAAATGGAATTTATTATGCTTGGACCGATTTCTGTCCTCTCGCTGCAATTTATCTTTCATAAACATTTATCTGCGCATTTGACTGTGACCTGACCTGCCAGCCAAGGATCGCTAAGCAGCTGAATCATCGTCGCTTCGCCAGGATTTATTATGCTGGTGGGTGGAGGTGTCTCCTCCACATGATGCATTTGGAACAAAAGATCCCCGGAAATAGATAAACATTTACCATTCTGTAATAATCAGAAAAATCAGAAAAATCAATCACGTTGAAAGAAAACGAACCTAAACGTTCCAATTGTACATAACTGAAGAATAAATAATGAACATTTGAACTGAATTGTCGGAGTCTATTATATGTTGAACATTGAACATTGGTTGCGATACTCAACGTTCAAGTGCGGATCCGGATATGGCTTGTCCGGCCCTCCTTTCGCTGGCTTTGTGAAATATTCAAACATTGAAAGGAAAGCGCAAAGCCAGAAATGGTGCGGCTGCGGCTGCGGCTCGTTACGAATCTCATTTCGTATGCGGATGGATTTTAAGAAAATTAAAATTTATTGCCCATGGAAAGCCTTTGCCTCCTTTTCATCATTTCATACCCCCTCCTCAAATGTCCCAGCTCCCCAACTGCCCAACTGCCCACCACAACCCCAACCCCAACCCGAACCCAAACCAGTTACATCCTATTTTGAACCGAATCGTTGACGGGAAAGGACCCTGGCTCTGGTCTCATTCCGGAATATCATCTCAATGTAGATGCCGCAGTAGACCATTTTGTCCCACTGCCACTTCCATTCCCAGTCCCGTTTGCTCCTTCCTCCACTGCAGGACCAGATCCATTCATTCATATTTATGCCACACAAAGAGCAAAAGTTTTATGCCACTTCTTCGACGTCGACAGTTGTTTTTCTCACAAATTTATTGGCAGTCGGCCATCAGCGTCGGTTTGAGCTGGAATGCGGAATGGGGAATCGGAGAACACTTGGGGAACAGGTTGGTGGCAGGGGCAGTGGCAGGGGCAGTGGCAGGGGTAGGGACCCCAGGCAACGTGACATATTTTATAAAAATGTATAATGCTCGCAATATTGCAAAAGAATCACACAATGCGAAGGGCAGGGGAGGAAGAGAGAGGAGGAGATGGGCGTGCGTGCTGTTCGGATAGCATCAGATCGGATCCCTTATCAAAACATACGCACTGCTGTCATTATAATAACATTCCTGCTCAATGAAATAAATATCTGAGGCATTCGAATGTGTCTGCGTGTGGTGTGTGTGTGTGCGTATGTGTGTTTTGTGCACAGTCGGCACCAATTGGAATGGACTATCGATGAGCGGGCAAATGGCATCCCATCAATGAAGAAATGTTTGATTTAATCGAGCTCCATGATACAGGCACACACATAGGTATATGAATTGCCAAAGAACCCGGAGTTCTCTCGAAGATAGTCTCGAAGCTGTGCTTATGATACGAGTATCCTACTGGTCCTGCTCCTGCTACTGTTCCTATTCTTACTCCTGCTCGTATTCGTACTCCTGTATTCGTATGAAGTGCTCACACAAAGTAATTATGAAAACCACTTGCAAATGTGCCCCCACACAATCACCCACACAGTTACATCACTCTCTCTCTCTCTCTCTCTCTCTGTGTGTGTGTGTGTGTATTTACTTTTGTAAGTAACTGTTTGCAAGTGTTTGGGCAACACAGAGCCCGGTGTGGGAGCCACAGAACAACCAACAAGTTTGCCACACGAGAGTCGTCGCTGCTCGTGCGAGTCATTATAAGTTACGCTAATCAAGTTGAACGTGCGGCATGATGGGAGATGGGGCACATGCTCGTACATACACATATACATATATAGTTGAGTAGTAGGGGGCGTGGCTGTGACTGTGGCTGTGGCTGGCAACCGGATGGCAGGCAGACGACACCGGTGCTTCTGTGGCGGGAACAGAGTGTTGAAGAAAGGAAATGACAATTCAAATTAAAGACACCAGCAGTCCAGGAGTGGGAATATGCAAGAATGGTGGGTTGAAGGGCGGGTAGAAGAGTAAATCGGATGAGGAGAGGGAACCGTGTGGCAGGCAGGCAGGCCACGTCCCGCAACCGCACCGCACCGCCCCGCACCGCCCCACACCGCCCCACCCCGCCCTTCCTTTTGCATTGCCACTTAACATGAAATTAATTATGAAACTTTTGTGCAAAATTTTGTTGAACGAGTTGAAAAGTCTTCTTCAATGCTGCCGCCGGCACAGGCACAGGCACAGCGACGCCGATGGGAGGGGCAGCAGCAGCAGCAGCAGAAGTAGCAGCAGCAGCAGCAGGGGAAACACGTACTAAGTATGTGGCCGGTAAAAAAGTTAACGCGCCCCGGCATGGGGCATGGGAAATTAAGTACACGCCACGTGGGCCACAAGTCTGCTGAGAACAGGCGATGCCGCGTCGAGGGGAGTAGCGCCTTCTTTGGCTACCGCCTGTGTCTGTGTCTGTATCTGTATCTGTATCTGTGTCTGGCCCATAAGTATATGTATGTGCGTGTGTGTGTGTGTTGCCACAGCAAACACCGCAACGCAAAGAGCAGCATCAGCAGAGCAGAGCAGAGCAGAGGCAGAACTGCGACAGCCACAGCGACGGCGCACTATGGGTAAAATTCCAATTTTTCGGGTATTAATTAATAACTTTTAAACTAAGCAAGATTTTTCAATGCGGTTTTTTGATTAATGTTATGTACACCCCTAACAACATTTTTGGAAAAGTAGGCGTGTCACCGCCCACCCATTCAAAAAAAAAAATTTTTTTTTTTTAATTATATTAAGAAACTAAGTATTCATATTTATATTTATGGACTTTAATACTCTTTTATACATAAAAAAAAAGTTTCACTATTTGAAAATCATAATTTTGATGAAATTCAGGATTTAAAGAACAATAGTTCATATTAATAGACATTTTTTTAATTTCTAATTTCTTCATCACACGTAAAAAATGAAACGTCAAATTCATCGTCCGAAATCCTTAAAAATTTGATCAGGGTCTTCAATTTCACATGATGAGATGTTAAAAATATCGATGGGAAGGGCTTTTTGATGAAATAGTTGGATCGGAGGAATCCATTGCGTGATGAAGTCTGTCTTCTATATAGAGTTTGTTGTATGATTCAGATGATTTTTACTTTTTCTGATAGATTTATAAATTTTAAAATTTTAAAGCAATTATTGTTGTTTTTTAATGGTCTCGTTTTTTTTTTAAAGAATTTTTTAAATCTGGCACGTTTTTTAGAGGTAGTGCTTCTTTTTTTCATATAATTTTATCATCTTACATCTGGTTGTGGTGAACTTTAAAATTCTGAAAAGCTGACAATTAAAACTACAAATCAGACCCAAATACTTTGTAGATTCAGCTTACCATCTGGAAGTTATTAAGCTTTCAAAATCAAATTTGACAATTTTTTGCGGTATTTTTTCGAAAAGTTTGATTTTGAAAACTCAGGAAAAGTAAAAAAAAAATATTTCTTGGGCTGTGTTTTCTGTTTTAGATAGTTACATTAATTAGGCGTCGTTTAAGGTATCGTTTGTAAGAATCAATGGATAAACGGCTAAGGTGGAGCTGCTTGTCCAAACTTCCGCATGCCGAATTTCGCGTTTGAAAACACGAAGTCACCTGCAATATGTTGATTTGCGCAAAAAGTGCAAAAAAGTGCAGTTTGAGACAAACTGCCTTTAAATTACAATTAATGCCTCTACAACATGCATTTGGACGTACACTTATGCACTCTAATGTTCGATTTATATGATTCCACAAACTTGAAATATCTTTCCAAGAAATGACCTTTGAGTTCATCGACTACTTTTACAAAATATGAATAGAACACACACAAATACAACATATTAGTTCAACTATTACATAGTACAAGCCCGTCTGATTGTTATCCATTTTAAATTTTGTAAAAAAAACGTTTCGCGTTCGAATAATGACAATTTGAAAATAGCCTGCAAAAATATTGCGATCTTCCAGCTCGTGCTCTTCAACAGCAACAGCTGACTTTAACAGCTGTTAGAATTAACATTGGTCTGTTATATAACATTTTTGGTATTGACCGTTACAGTTTGAAGTTTTCTTAAGATGTTAACACAAAACAGATCCCAGTTTGAATACTTTGAGAAAATGACTAAATACCCGAAAAATGGCAATTTTACCCATAGTGCGGCGGGAGTGCAACTAAGCGTGTCCGTTCTTGTCGCCGGAAATGAGCAAAAAGATACCAAAACGAGGCCCACGAACAGTGGGTCGATGCTTGCGGATGTCAGGAGAACACTCTCAGAGGCTTTTCTTAGTTTCTCAGTCTCTTAGTTTGCTGAATCAGTAAGGGAGGATTTTAAATATAAATTCTAGACATTCTAGACTCTAGATGGTAACAAATCCATCTGAAATGATCCATTATTTTGCCAATGCTGACACTGTTCGGGCGGTGGCCAAGACCGATCCCCGTCAGCATCCACATTCATCACACGACTGTGCGTTTTCGAGGATGAGGCTGCAATTAGGCCGCAACGCAGGCGTCGGCAGCAGCAGCAGCAGACGCTTCGGTGGTAACCGGAAACAAGCCCAAATAAGTATGCAATGAACTTTTTCTGCGCCCTCGACAAGGAAACTTTCGCCAGACTCCCCCCTGCCCCACCCGATGGCTACGGCTGAGGCTGGCATGTAAGTTGTTTTACTTCAAATTTTAATTATGATTTAATGCTGGAATACGGAAATAATTTGCGGCAACAACTTTCGCGCTGGCTTTGGTTGGGATGGGTGGGGAGGGGAGGGCAGGGGAGGATGCAACGCGCGCCGCCTGAGTAATTCCATTTCATGGGTCGGCAATCGCGGCTGCTACTTGGTACTTCTGGTGCCTGCCTCATCGGGGACGAGGAAACCATATAGGAGAGTACATACGATACTTTATGCTCCCTCAGCCGGTTTATAATCGGACTATTTCCGACATTAGGTTTGCACGAGTACTCGTACTCGTACTCGTTCTCGTACTTGTCTGGATTACTTTCCTGTGTACAGGTGAGGCTGAGGCTGAGGCTGAGGCATAATAGCCCTAAAGTGAAATATGTATTGGTGTGTGTTCGCTGTATGAAAACTAATAGGATTCGTTTTCAAAAATTACTCAGCACAAATATCTGTGGTTTCTCTTCATTGATGAATAATTTAATTGCATTTATTTTAATGAACATCAAAGTATTTGTGTGCTTTAATTGGAGGAAAAGCAGCAATTGATTATATAGTTTGTGCTGTGCTCCCTGATTTTATCCATTGCGACCTTTGCTCCCAAAAGTAGAATACATTCAGGCCAGGACCTGTGTGACAATGCATCGATATGTACATTTGTGCTCAGAATATATGTCTATGCACGTTCGTATGGGTAAATATGTACGAGTATGTGCATACAAGTTGACATTGCATCGTAAAACTGTATTTATTTGTTCTTTATTTGCAACATAAACCATTTGCGGCAAGTGAATGAATTACCCGCCAGAGCTACGGCACACAATGTGCCACACGCGAATCCCTTGGCACACACACACACACAGATACATACGTGTCGGTTTTTACGCGTAGTGAAGTGGACGGACGTCCATTTACATTTTTTCTCATCTTTTCCGCTGGCAACATTTTTATGCACTTTTATTACCTCCGCCTCCGTCTCCGCCTCTGCTTCTGCCTCTTCCTCTGCCCCAAACAACTGTTTATTGCCGAGCGAAGAAAAATCGGAAAAACTCTCTCTCTCGAGAGAGAGAGAGAGAAGAAACCACACATAAAACTAAGCTGCTGACAGATTTTATTGTGCGAGATGACTCTTACATCGACCCAAGGGCGCAACCAAGGAGAGGGAGGGACAAATTCCTCTTCGATAAAACATATAACAAACAGAACCCACACATTCTCAGCTTGTCGATTCGAGGCGGCATACATTTTATTTAAATTAAATGTAAAAATGTTTTCTTTCCTGTCAAATATTTCGCATTTTACCAAAGGGGTAAGTCCTTGCCCATCTTTGGAGCATTCCTCTTATATTTTATTTATCTATTCCACCATCACGATATATATCAGAATCTATGGTTGTAGGCTATCTTTTCAATGGAATATACCCAGTGGCTTTACGAGTAAAGGGCTAAAACTCTTCTATTTCTCCGATCAGTAGGGGCTTTCCTTAATCGAATGGTGGTACCTATATGTACATATGTGGATATATTTCATATTATTAGTGGGTATTACTCACAATGTTTGCTCTTCTCAGCCGCCACCTGGCTATGCGGCGTCCTGGCGAGAATGGCGAAGAGCATCAGTAGCATTAGCAGCCATTTGGGAATGCCTGATGCCGATGCCGATGCCGATGACGATGCCGATGCTGGCGACGTTCGTCGGGCGACCTCCATTGGGCCGCCGCCATCAGCTCCCGCGCCATTGGGGCCCACGGGTGGCCCCGGCCCACACGATGTGGGCATCAACAGCATCGCTGCCTCTGCGGTGCCACAATTTTCGTGGTGTCACCGATGCCGATGCCGATGCCGAAGATGATGCCGATGCTGATGTTAGTGGCCGAAAAGTTTGCTTTGCTTTTGTTCTGTTAGTCCGTCATTCTTCGGCAATTAGAAGCTTTCATTTATGAATTTCCTCCTCGTCGCTGGAGCTGCTGGCTCCTCATTTCGCGCGATGGACATTAACGGATTTTATCCTCGTTCCAATTTCACTCTGCAAACAAAAAGGGGAATTAGACCAAATTGAATTCCAAGAGAGACAGAGAGAGAGAAAAAGCATTTGGCAGCAGCTTGCCGCTGGCAAACAGTGAGCGATGACAGTTTATGGTCGGTTAAAGTCATCAAGTTGTACTTTATTTCAATATATTTTTGTTGAAAAGGATAGCAAAATGATGGGGGATAGCACTATGTAGTAGTAGTAGTAGTAGTAGTAGTAGTAGTAGGAGTAGGAGTAGGTCTCTGGGATGGCTAGCTAGCTATCCTCAGAGTTCCACATTCTTGGAGGACACAAAGCAACGAGCCGCTGATGGATCCGACCGATATGAGCAGTGGCTTGAAACACTGGCTGGAAGTGCATTCCCAAGCACTCAAGGAAAAATACAGCATAAATCGATGCCATCGATGCATACATTGAGTCACTCGCAGGGACGAATAAGGGGGGAATAAACAAAATGAAATATTACGCATACGACCCGCTGTGCAGTTTATCACTGAGGCGCAGCCATGAATACATTGTCGCCCATTCACGTGTGTGGGCGCTCGTGTTAAAAAGTAAGGAGCATCAACTGCACGTCCGAGCGGTCCGCACATTTGGCTCCACTCCAACTCTATCAGTGGGGGTGCGAGGAGTTGTGTTCTCTGTGCTCTACGATTATCGTATGTACTTAAAAAGCCGTCGCCAGCTATGTCAGCTAGCCCTATGTCCTGCGACATAATAATGGGAATTCAGCAAGCAGCTCGGAAAAAATGCAACACAAGGGGACATGTACTATCTCGCGCACCCAAGTAGGAGTCCTGACCGAACTGGGGAACCAGGGACCAAGAACCGCCATCAAATCAGGACATAGCCAGTGACCGTGTCACACACATTCGCTGTGCCTCACAGCCAAGGAGTGGAGCGGAGCGGAGGCAGAGAGCAGAGAGCAGTGCTCCAATTTCGTGTTTAATTAAATCTGATTATAGCTTTTCACTTTTTCCTCTTTGTACTCCACTTATTCTCTGCGCTTGGCATTTCCCCACGAGCCCTGTTTCTCCACCCAAGTACTATATACAGACATATAGTACATATAGTACATATAGTTCATAAGTATTCCATGTATTCCTTTGAACCACATCCTCAGTAATCAAGTTCTAGTTGCTCCTACCCGATAACTGCTTAGGGATTGGTAGTCTTAAATATACAGAGACATTCGGGAGAAGGATATCCGAAAGCTGGATTAATTGAAGAGCGAGTAGCAAGTGTCGTTTTTATATAGAGTTCAATTATTGTAGCCCTGATGCCACTTAAAGGCCATGTTCTCGACTCCTAAAAGGATGTTCTTGATCTTCGGAGGTTCTCTTCAATAACTAACGACAACTTGCAAAATGTTAGACATGAAAAGCAATCCTCCCTCGACAAACAGATTCTGGGGAAGCCTTTGGCAAACAAGCAAAAGATTTTTCCCTCTTCCCCACAGATGGAAAACTGTGGTCATTGACATGCGATTTGCTCTTCAAGGCACATGCACAGGCACATATACCGATGTACGTATGACCTAATATTCTCACATACATATGGTACGTATACGTCATATACATACATGTACATACATCGGTGTATGAAATCTCTGCAAACGTACATATTTACTCGTATATCCCCAAAGCCTGTTGTGCATTTCCATGGGTGTTTTTTTTTTTTTTTGTTATTGTCCCTACCACCGCCATGGCAACCCGATTTTTCCGGCCAGTTGAGAAAATCGCTCGTGAAAGGTCATTAGAGAATATTTTCTCACCCCCATTTGGTATGCCCCTTCCAGGAAAGAACAACTAAACTTTACGCCTTGATTGCTCTCTAATTTCACAATTTGGAGAACTCAAATCTGGGAGAATAATTTTTGCTGGGGGGAGGTCTTGGATGAAATACGGCTCTCGTTATGCGCCTTCTTCCGTAACTCTAATGAGGAACGGAACGGAACGGAACGTAACGTAACGGAGAAGAGAAGAGAAGAGAGGAGAAGGGGAATGCATGCGTTTTGTTGCAACGAACCGGAGGCGGCCGGGGAAGCCGCATAAATTACAAACACAACTGAAAGTAACAGAGCAGCCACAGGAACACAGGAACACAGTCGCAGTTACAGCCACAAAGGAGGCACTGGGGCACGGGGTGGAAGAGAGGTGGGGAGCGAGAGTGTGTCCGAAGTGGCGAAAAAAGAACTAGACGACTTACAATTAATGGCCCTGTGGGGTTTCATCGTCGAACCGCTTAAGGGGTGGGGCCCGGACCCGGACCCAGTCCCACACTCCTGTGGGTTTGTGTTCTGCTTGATTTGCCTTTTGTCGCGATCGCATTGTCCGAATGGGGGGGTCCAAATGGAAAAACAAAGGGGCATCACACTGCAGGGACAGTGGAGACACATGAGTGACGAGAGCAGGCACAAGCCACACGCATTGCTTGGGACATTAGGGTCGCGGCAGGGCTTTCGCCATGATCTGATAGTACGCATAGAGGGACAATGAGCTACCAGCACTTAAAATGATTTTAGTTGGTTTTTATAATGGTTTTTAGTCAACCCTTTGGAAGCGACCAATAAATGGCAGAAGAACTAGGAAAATGTTAGGAAACCCCACCTTCAGGAATAACATATTCCAAGTAGAGCTTTGATTATCGATTCCATTCCGTAAGTGGGGATATCGTACCACCATTTTGCTGATGAACCAAACTCAATATCTCTGTCAGCCATCTGGAACCCTACTCTCCAATGGACAGGACGTTAAGTTTGTGAAATATAGGGGACACCGCATAAACACATGCATATGTATGTATGTATGTATGTATGTATGTATGTGTGCACACGGGTGCACAATAAATATTTACTACATATGTATGTATATGTATATGTATATGCATATGTACCCGAACCCGTATACTCTATAATGACTGTCCTGCTTTTCTCTGTGCACATGGAGAAAACACTGAAACTCTTTGGTTGGCGCGTTAAAAGCTCCACTAACGCTCGCTTTGGCTTTCCGTAATGGCAGTGCGGCAAGGCAACAATGGCCGAGAGACTACCGGGGACTACCGGGGACTACTCCAAGGACTGCGAAGGTGTGCGGCACGGGAAGCTCTTTGTTGTTGTTCCTGTCGCTCTGTCTGGGGGAGCATTCCGAAAGCACCCACATGTCTGGGTGTCTGGGTGTCCGGGTGTCCGGGTGTCTGGGTGTCGGGGGGCGGGGGTGTGCGTGCCTTTGCGTGCACAATGCAAATGTATTAACTGCAGGACGTTAAAAACAAAAGAAATTACGTTATGCCTGCAGAGTACGAGCTCTGGAAAAGAGGGAATTTTCTCCCTTTTTCGGATTTGCTCCCCATATGCTTGCCATCGGTCCGTCCATCGTGTCTGTGTCCGTGTCCGTGTCCGCACTCGCGTCTGACTCACGTCTGCACCGGGCACGTCCATTTGTCTGCCGAGTACTGAACGGAACTGAGCTGCCAACAGCCACAACAGCACCTCGCCCCTCGCCCAGGACAGGACAAGGACAGGAGTACGACTACGAGTACGAGTACGAGTATATGTGTGTGGTTTTGTGGGTGGATTGCTGGAGGGCTGGGTGGGAGAGTGCACTTGTGTTCCCTAAGCGAATGAGAGAGGGACGGGGGGGGGGGGGGGGGGGCAGGACGTTTCGACTACGGGTGTTTGTATTTTTAAGCCATTTTCCGCTGCATTTACTCCGGTTTTCCTTCTTCGATGAGGTGTCTGTTTATTGATTCAGATACATTTTCCATTCTTGTGTGGTGATGTGGAGTGGGAGGGGGAGGCAAAGAATTATCACAGGAATAGATTCGGCATTCAGCATTGCATGGATGCCTAATTGGAGTACTTTTACTTTGAAAATAGGAGATTAATATTTCCTTAATTCCCCTTTTCCTCTTTAGAAATTACTTAAAAATCGTGCGACGAATGCAAAGAACGACTTTGTGCATTATAAGTATATAGAAAGTCTATATAGACTTTCTATACGATTTGTCGGATAGTATTCGTCCAGTTACACATGGAATTCCCATTGCCTTAAGCGCACTCGGAAAGTGCCAAGTCATGACACTCCTACTAGATAGGATTGCGATGGCAGAATGGGAGAATGGGAACGAAGGATGTGGGGTGTTGACAAGAAAACCTAACGACTGACAGCTGAGTCGGTCCCCCAAGACGGACGCAGAAGGCAGCCGCCAAACGATGACTGGAGCAATCGGAGGGCGAACCAATGCGAAAAATCAAAGCCCATCGTCGATTTGCCTTTTGGGTAAATCCTTGTGGCAGATTAATAGGCGGGCCGAGACCCGAATCCGAATCCGAACCCAACCCCAATCCCAATCCCAATCCCAGCCCACTCCAGGACCAACCGCAACCGCAATCCCAATCATATTTATTTATTTATTTTTATGTTTTTGCTGTTGGCAGCTTCCTCATTTGTGCGCAGCGCAGCACATAAGCCGTCAAGTCGTATTTTGTATCGAGAGGGGGGAGCTGGGCTCTGGGCGCTGGGCTCTGGGCGCTGGACTGGACTGAACGCACGAAAGGGTCGAGGTCATGCTAATGATTAATACGCATGGCAGTGCGACCCCCCCACCTCATGGCAGCCCAGCACCTCCGATTGGCGTGTCCAGTGGCAGAGATGTACTTCTCGTAGATGCATGGCTTGGCCATGGGACGATGACATGGCGGAGCGAGTGGTGTGGAGGGGAGCTAATGGAGTGCGGACAAAAATAAATCACCTGTCGAGAAACAGCTACGAGTACTCTAGCGATATGGTGGAAAATATATAAATTAGAAAATGCTAAACGGACGTGTGGTCCACGGCGGGGCAGGGGCGGGAGACGAAACGGAATGCTCCATTGCCACACTTCCTGACCCTGGCTACGGAGAAGGCCACATATTCATTTTTGGTGCGAACATATACATATGTACATATGTATGTATGTAAGTATGTATGTACATACATACATATGTTATGCGTGACACTACTTTTACACACTCGCACGATGGTATGTACTCCTGCAAATGCACACACACACACACAGACACACACTCTCAAGCGCGGATACGCGAAGGACC
Source organism: Drosophila helvetica (assembly GCA_963969585.1). Taxonomy (NCBI): domain Eukaryota; kingdom Metazoa; phylum Arthropoda; class Insecta; order Diptera; family Drosophilidae; genus Drosophila; species Drosophila helvetica. The sequence goes on along the minus strand of OZ018401.1, from coordinate 50,479,382 downwards.
TTCGGCATCGACCACCACTACGCCTAGCAGGGGAAGTGCAAGCGAGGCGGCAAGCTTAACAGCACAACTAATGCTCTCGCTGGGGAGAGAGATGCAGAGCGACAGAGTGAGAGAGATGGATGGAGAGCAGAGCAATTTTCAACTCACTGTCGACTCGCTCGTAGTACTCGCAGGCGTAAAAATGTGTAAAACTCAACTTGACGACCGACTAGGCTCCCGGCTACGGTTCTCAGTGCTCGCTCTGATGAATGAGATTAACAGTTACAGTGGCACACGACATACGACACACACACACACACATACAAAGTGCCGGTGTGGCCGAAATCAACCCCCTGGCACACGGCAAACGGCACAGTGCTCGTCCCGACAAATGACTGCAAATGACCTCAGCCAGGAACAGCAGCAACCCAGCAATCCAGCAACCCCCGAACCCAGCCGATCCGCCGACGCACTTGCTGCTCCTGCCACCACTCTGTACCGTGCCGTGCCGTGCTGTGCTGTGCTGTGCTGTGCCATGGCCTATGCGATGCCTCTCACTCGCTGCTTTTCCCCCTCACTTTACGATACACCGTGCCTGTATTTATTATGCGCACTGTTGTTGTTCCTGCCGCACTGATATTTCATGTGTGCCCGTCCAGAAGGGCGGCTGTCGCGGTTGTTTGCCAAGCCACTCTTGTTAGCCACCCTCGCGGCTATCTTTGGGCTTGATCAAATCCTTAATCACCCAGCCCCGAGCGGATGCAGGTCCGTACGTTCTGTACTCACACAATCGCCGCGCCAGTGTGGCGGAGCCGCCTATCAAAGTGTTTATTACTCATTCACCAAAAAAAAACTCAGTTTATTACTATTCCGCAAAAATAGCTCTGTTTATTGCTCTTCCACCGAAAAAAAAATGTGCACTGATGGTGCACTGCATTCGATCTTATGCACTTTTGAATACTCACAAAAGTTATTCACACTTTGCCTCACTTATTCACGGAGCGGAGCGGAGCGGAACAAACGAAACGAACGGCGCGACGACTAAGAAAGGTCTGCAAGCATTTAGCTTTCAGTTAACATCCATTGCCACCACTCGCCGGTTGTGCGAATGCGATTATTTCAGCATCTCGACGGAGTTAACATTTACCTAATTCTACTCGCTGTGTCCCGGCGCCAGCGAGTTGGCAGCCCTCTGTTAAGGTTATCGATTGCAGGCTGTGTGCGAGTAGGACAGCTCTACTGTGCTCTAGGGGGCGGTGATGGGTGGAAGGTGGCAGGCAACATGTCCCTTTGATGCCACTTTCCCACGAAAACTGAGTAAATCTTAGAACTCGTACACTATAATCGGCGCTCGACTTCAATTGCCAGCACCTTCAGTCACAGCTAGCGATGTTTGGATGAATCTTAGGCGCACATATTCAAAGATATTCGATGCAAAAACCGAACTACTACTGACGGAATCGACCAAGAGCGGAGTTAAAAGAGAACTGAAGCCCTTGCCGGCGGCTTCGGGGGTAAAAAGCAGCGTACAAGTATAACCAACCCACAATCAACCACCAATAGAGCGACATTCTGGGCAGGGAACCCCTATGCTCACTCACGCTCACGCTCTCTCTCTCAATCTCTCTCTCAGCACACACTCTCCTCCACCCACTCACTCTCTCCCTCAGTTGCCTCTGTTATCCATAGGCTTAGTTTACTGTACTCAAATTTGGCGCCCCAAAGCGTAAACTATGAAGCACGGCCTAGCGTCTTGATTATATTTAGCACCTTAACAGAATCTCTTTAAAATTTGCTTGCAAGAACTGGAGACCGGGGGGATAGATGGTAAGGCTGGAGGGGAATGGTGCTGGCGGAACCCTTATCGAATGACAAGCGTAACATGAGACTTGTGTGCGTCTGCTGTCTGGGAATTGCCTTGAAATCAAATCGATTTCACGCCGCCCGCTTACCCCACGGCCATACACGGACAGGGACAGGCTATCGATGAGTTGGAGCGCAGGAGGAGCCATGTCCTGTAATTTGTCGCCGCCACACGACCGTGCTTGTCAGTGCCTGTCTGCCACTGCCACTGCCACTGCCACTGCTACTGCCACCCACAAAGGGTGCCCGCCCTTCGGTTGGACAATTTAATTATAGTCGAGCGTGAGGCTTTAAGGTAACCCGAGCAAGGCACCAACCCAAGGACTACTTGCTGGCGCATTCGAGCCTAAGCGCCTACGTCAGAAACATCAGAAACATGCGTTTATCTCGTAATTAAATTTAAATGGGATAACTTTGTGCCCTCTCTGCGTTTCCGCCGCAGAAAGAAATTAGCGTCTGGCCCATGCCACGCCATGCCATGCCATGCCATGCCATGAGAAAACGGACAAAGATAGAGCTGACGGCGGCTTGACTCTAATTATAATGGACAGAGCCTTGACTTTTAATCGTCTCGCAGTCTTTTCACGAAATTTTACTTCGTTTAAGGTAGATCTTTCCCACAACAGCTCAGAGAATAGTTTGAATACTCTCATCTGGATTCTGCTTAAGAATATAACTACTCTCAGTGGCAGATTGGCACTCTCTGTGTCAAGCTTCGTTTGTAGGTCCTTTATTCGTTGAATATATCATAGTTGGAAGGAGCATTCAACTTAAACACTCTTCAGCACTGCCATAGATCGGAGTCGTACGTGTGTGTTTGTGTGTGTACATGTACATTAAAAGTTTGTAAATCAATAACCACTCAAAAAATGTATGAATAACTATAAAAATATGTACCTGTATATACCTTTTAACCCAATATTGATACCCTTTTACCATGTTCCTATAATAATACTGTAATAATATATTCTATACAAACAAAAATACTAATCCTTTATCTGTAGTATCAGCTCTCTACTAACGATGCACCTTCACTGGTGATTCGATTCCTTTCTGACCTTGGGCTAGTTGCTTTCTGGCCGCTGAAGCTCGGCTCGACTCGGTTATTGAGCAATCCACGCGACTGGGGAAATTGCAGACCTTCGTTTTGATGTCGAAATACAGACCCTTCGGACATTGTCGGGGTATGGAGCGACCATTAGCGCATACATAAAATTTGCTGCATGAATTCAGAGCGCGGACAAGCTCACCGTTTGGAAGCGAACTGCAGTCAAAGATCGATTTCTGTTCCACTTTCTTATTGGATGATGACTCAATGAGGCCCGAGTGCTCCGAAAGTGTCTTGAGGACGGAGACTTGGACACCATCGGACACCGCAGAACAATCCACAAGGCTGGGGAAATTGCAAACCTTCTTCTTTATGTCAAAGTTGAGAATACTAGGACAGCGACGGGAAATGGCCTTTCCATTTAAACACACGTAGAATTTGTTGCACGACGTGGGATCCCTTAGATAGGCTCCAGTTGGGAGGAAACTACAGTCTGTTCTCTCTTGGAATTTAGAAGAACTCCCTGACAATGTTCCCAAAACACGATCATGCAGCAATTGTGTTATTCCCACCGAATTCTGTGTTATGGCCTTGGAGCCATCAACAGCTGGACGGTTAGACATCGAAATCGGTTCGGTTGGTTTACGTACGGGCAATGCTAGAGCCACTTCGATTATGGGAGAGCTTTCCGCTGATTTTACGGTTGATGATATCGATTCTTCAGAATTTTTTAGCTCTGTTGAGCTTTCCTGGGGAGGTTCGGTGGATGTGGGTTCCGTGGATGATGGTTCTTCAGAACTGGAGTCATTTGGCTCTGTTGAGCTTTCCTCAGAAGGCTCCGTAGATGAGGGTTCTTCAGAACTGGAGTCATTTGGCTCTGTTGAGCTTTCCTGAGAAGGCTCCGTAGATGAGGGTTCTTCAGAACTGGAGTCATTTGGCTCTGTTGAGCTTTCCTGAGAAGGCTCCGTGGACGATGGTTCTTCAGAACTGGAGTCATTTGGCTCTGTTGAGCTTTCCTGAGAAGGCTCCGTAGATGAGGGTTCTTCAGAACTGGAGTCATTTGGCTCTGTTGAGCTTTCAGGAGGAGGTTCGGTGGATGTGGGTTCCGTGGATGGGGGTTCTTCAGAACTGGAGCCATTTGGCTCTGTTGAGCTTTCCTGAGGAGGTTCGGTGGATGTGGGTTCCGTAGATGATGGTTCTGCAGAACTGGAGTCATTTGGCTCTGTTGAGCTTTCCTGAGAAGGCTCCGTAGATGAGGGTTCTTCAGAACTGGAGTCATTTGGCTCTGTTGAGCTTTCCTGAGGAGGTTCGGTGGATGTGGGTTCCGTAGATGATGGTTCTGCAGAACTGGAGTCATTTGGCCCTGTTGAGCTTTCCTGAGAAGGTTCCGTGGATGATGGTTCTTCAGAACTGGAGTCATTTGGCTCTGATGAGCTTTCCTGAGGAGGTTCGGTGGATGTGGGTTCCGTGGACGATGGCTCTTCTGAACTGGAGTCATTTGGCTCTGTTGAGCTTTCCTCAGAAGGCTCCGTAGATGAGGGTTCTTCAGAACTGGAGTCATTTGGCTCTGTTGAGCTTTCAGGAGGAGGTTCGGTGGATGTGGGTTCCGTAGATGATGGTTCTGCAGAACTGGAGTCATTTGGCTCTGTCGAGCTTTCCTGAGAAGGCTCCGTAGATGAGGGTTCTTCAGAACTGGAGTCATTTGGCTCTGTTGAGCTTTCCTGAGGAGGTTCGGTGGATGTGGGTTCCGTAGATGATGGTTCTGCAGAACTGGAGTCATTTGGCCCTGTTGAGCTTTCCTGAGAAGGTTCCGTGGATGATGGTTCTTCAGAACTGGAGTCATTTGGCTCTGATGAGCTTTCCTGAGGAGGTTCGGTGGATGTGGGTTCCGTGGACGATGGCTCTTCTGAACTGGAGTCATTTGGCTCTGTTGAGCTCTCCTGAGAAGGCTCCGTAGATGAGGGTTCTTCAGAACTGGAGTCATTTGGCTCTGTTGAGCTTTCAGGAGGAGGTTCGGTGGATGTGGGTTCCGTGGATGGGGGTTCTTCAGAACTGGAGTCATTTGGCTCTGTTGAGCTTTCCTGAGGAGGTTCGGTGGATGTGGGTTCCGTAGATGATGGTTCTGCAGAACTGGAGTCATTTGGCTCTGTTGAGCTTTCCTGAGAAGGCTCCGTAGATGAGGGTTCTTCAGAACTGGAGTCATTTGGCTCTGTTGAGCTTTCCTGAGGAGGTTCGGTGGATGTGGGTTCCGTGGACGATGGCTCTTCTGAACTGGAGTCATTTGGCTCTGTAGAGCTTTCCTGAGAAGGCTCCGTAGATGAGGGTTCTTCAGAACTGGAGTCATTTGGCTCTATTGAGCTTTCAGGAGGAGGTTCGGTGGATGTGGGTTCCGTGGATGAGGGTTCTTCAGAACTGGAGCCATTTGGCTCTGTTGATCTTTCCTGAGGAGGTTCGGTGGATGTGGGTTCCGTGGATGATGGTTCTTCAGAACTGGAGTCATTTGGCTCTGTTGAGCTTTCCTGAGGAGGTTCGGTGGATGTGGGTTCCGTGGACGATGGCTCTTCTGAACTGGAGTCATTTGGCTCTGTTGAGCTTTCCTGAGAAGGTTCCGTGGATGATGGTTCTTCAGAACTGGAGTCATTTGGCTCTGTTGAGCTTTCCTGAGGAGGTTCGGTGGATGTGGGTTCCGTGGATGATGGTTCTTCAGAACTGGAGTCATTTGGCTCTGTTGAGCTTTCCTGAGGAGGTTCGGTGGATGTGGGTTCCGTGGATGATGGTTCTTCAGAACTGGAGTCATTTGGCTCTTTTGAGCTTTCCTGAGAAGGCTCCGTGGACGATGGTTCTTCTGAACTGGAGTCATTTGGCTCTGTTGAGCTTTCCTGAGGAGGTTCGGTGGATGTGGGTTCCGTAGATGATGGTTCTGCAGAACTGGAGTCATTTGGCTCTGTTGAGCTTTCCTGAGAAGGTTCCGTGGATGAGGGTTCTTCAGAACTGGAGTCATTTGGCTCTGTTGAGCTTTCCTGAGGAGGTTCGGTGGATGTGGGTTCCGTGGATGATGGTTCTTCAGAACTGGAGTCATTTGGCTCTGTTGAGCTTTCCTGAGAAGGCTCCGTGGACGATGGTTCTTCTGAACTGGAGTCATTTGGCTCTGTTGAGCTTTCCTGAGGAGGTTCGGTGGATGTGGGTTCCGTGGACGATGGCTCTTCTGAACTGGAGTCATTTGGCTCTGTTGAGCTTTCCTGAGGAGGTTCGGTGGATGTGGGTTCCGTAGATGATGGTTCTGCAGAACTGGAGTCATTTGGCTCTGTTGAGCTTTCCTGAGAAGGTTCCGTGGATGATGGTTCTTCAGAACTGGAGTCATTTGGCTCTGTTGAGCTTTCCTGAGGAGGTTCGGTGGATGTGGGTTCCGTAGATGATGGTTCTGCAGAACTGGAGTCATTTGGCTCTGTTGAGCTTTCCTGAGAAGGTTCCGTGGATGATGGTTCTTCAGAACTGGAGTCATTTGGCTCTGTTGAGCTTTCCTGAGGAGGTTCGGTGGATGTGGGTTCCGTAGATGATGGTTCTGCAGAACTGGAGTCATTTGGCTCTGTTGAGCTTTCCTGAGAAGGTTCCGTGGATGATGGTTCTTCAGAACTGGAGCCATTTGGCTCTGTTGAGCTTTCCTGAGGAGGTTCGGTGGATGTGGGTTCCGTGGATGATGGTTCTTCAGAACTGGAGTCATTTGGCTCTGTTGAGCTTTCCTGAGGAGGTTCGGTGGATGTGGGTTCCGTAGATGATGGTTCTGCAGAACTGGAGTCATTTGGCTCTGTTGAGCTTTCCTGAGAAGGCTCCGTTGACGATGGTTCTTCTGAACTGGAGTCATTTGGCTCTGTTGAGCTTTCCTGAGGAGGTTCGGTGGATGTGGGTTCCGTAGATGATGGTTCTGCAGAACTGGAGTCATTTGGCTCTGTTGAGCTTTCCTGAGAAGGTTCCGTGGATGAGGGTTCTTCAGAACTGGAGTCATTTGGCTCTGTTGAGCTTTCCTGAGGAGGTTCGGTGGATGTGGGTTCCGTGGATGATGGTTCTTCAGAACTGGAGTCATTTGGCTCTGTTGAGCTTTCCTGAGAAGGCTCCGTGGACGATGGTTCTTCAGAACTGGAGTCATTTGGCTCTGTTGAGCTTTCCTGAGGAGGTTCGGTGGATATGGGTTCCGTAGATGATGGTTCTGCAGAACTGGAGTCATTTGGCTCTGTTGAGCTTTCCTGAGAAGGCTCCGTGGATGATGGTTCTTTAGAACTGGAGCCATTTGGCTCTGTTGAGCTTTCCTGAGAAGGTTCCGTGGATGATGGTTCTTCAGAACTGGAGCCATTTGGCTCTGTTGAGCTTTCCTGAGGAGGTTCGGTGGATGTGGGTTCCGTGGATGATGGTTCTTCAGAACTGGAGTCATTTGGCTCTGTTGAGCTTTCCTGAGGAGGTTCGGTGGATGTGGGTTCCGTAGATGATGGTTCTGCAGAACTGGAGTCATTTGGCTCTGTTGAGCTTTCCTGAGAAGGTTCCGTGGATGATGGTTCTTCAGAACTGGAGTCATTTGGCTCTGTTGAGCTTTCCTGGGGAGGTTCGGTGGATGTGGCTTCCGTGGATGATGGTTCTTCAGAGCTGGGGTTATTCGTCTCTGTTGAGCTCTCCTGAGAAGGTTCGGTGGATGTGGGTTCCGTGGATGAAGGTTCTGCAGGGCTGGGGCTATTTGCCTTTGTCGAACTTTTAGGTGGGGATGGAGCCGTAGTTAATGCTTCGTCAGAGCAGTCTACCATACTTGGGAAATTGCAAATACTTTTCTCGATGTCGAAGTAGAGACCTTCTGGACAGCATCGAGTAATAGCGATCCCATTGGCACACGCGTAAAATACTCCGCATTTTTTGGAGTCCCTTATTAAAGCACCGTTTGGTAAAAAGCGACACCTCGATTCCTCTTTGGTGGAAGTAGATGATGCAACATTGGGGTCAGGCTTGTTCTTCTGGGGGAGAGAAATAGCTTCACTGAAGAGTGAGAAACTTTCGCTGGGTATTGGGTCTTGATGCTGATCGGGGGAGATCTGTGGTGGGGTCGTTGGGGGTAAAGAAGGAGACGGCCTTTGAGGGCTGCCCCACAGGCCACCGAAAAAATTGAAAATTAACGGCCTGTCAATGAATACGTTTTGGTGGATGTTCGAGTCCTTTTCTGTTAAAAAATTGCCAGGACTTGGCTTGCCTGCATGCACGCAAGTTTGGTCTTGGACGCTGAACCGGAATCCCTCGTAGCAGGTGCTTTTTATCTGGCCCAGAAAGCCCAGGCAGAGGAAATACGAGTGGGGGTCTGCGGGATCCGCTGATCTATATCCAAACGATTGTCCTGCACAAGAGTCCGCGGCAAATGCCTGAGGAACGATCCAAAGACCGATCCACAGGATATTTACTGAAAGGCAGATGCGTTTAGTAACATATTCCTTTGCAGATTCCGATCGTTCTTACCCATTAGCATTTTTAAGTATATCCACGAAATGCAACGTGCCCAGGCAGAAACCTTCTATTTATATACCCGCTTCAGGCTTCCGCTCGAAATCAATTCCCTGAAAGGCATTCTCAAGTGGTGCTTGGACCATGGAGGTGCGATATACAGCCACAAATTGCCAACATTCCAAAACAGAAAAGATAGTTTAAGTAAATTAATTTTAGCAGTAATGGTTGGGTAACCAACTGTATGTTTTCTTCGTGTTTAACACTTGTCGGGAAATAGCTGTTCGGGAATAGTCTAGACCCTAGAGATGTATGAGGTATCTGACACATATATGTATATATATCCGGACAAATTCAAGTTGTACACTCACAGAAAAATGGCGCGGTAAGAAGAAACATGCGCATATATATATTAAATTTTCTTTTTTTTAAATACTAACATAATTAAAATAAATATAAATGCATTTTGATATCTTAGGATAATATTAAAATTGCTTTGTAATATTTAGTTGTGATTTAGCTCCTGCTTTAGTTCTTATACAACAATCAGACCCTCCAGCAGGGTAGAGTATACAAAATGATTGAAGTTGATAGAACTTGGATCGCTGGCAATAACGAAAAGATGACAAGAGATAAATACTGTGCATTTAGTTCCCTCCTGGGGGGAGAGATTTCTAATCTGGCTCGGTAATAGGTCTGTCAGCATGCCTTTATCTGCGCCTCACTTTGCGATGACGCCAGTGTTATCCGTAACTGTTGTTAACCGATTCAGCAGGTTGCGTACGCCTTGCCCCGGGGGCGCCCCCATCCCCTGCCCCATGCACCATGTCCCTTTCCCCTCGCCCTGCACCTCAACACCATGGCCCGGCCTAGACGAACTGTTCCGATTAGTTGTCCAGATAAGGGGGGCCGTCGTCTCAGCACTTATCGTATTTCTTACAATGCCTTGGGGCACTTGTTGTTGCTTCTGCCGCGAGTGGGGGCTGGTGGCGGCTGGTGGGCGAAGTTACTATTTTTAGTTGTGGGAAGAGCTTTCGGGCGGGAAAGCGCCGGCCCACCCCATATGGAGGCGTTTTGGTCCGCACTCTTATCGTAACTTGTGTGGCTTCGAATGTACCTAGTTGAGGAAAATTCCAAAATGGATTTTGTTACCTCTGGTATTCGAGCCAATAAGTTCGGCCACGAAATCGCATTTTATCTTTTGCATTTTTTTATTATTTTCCGATTTCGTTTTTTTTTTCTTGTCTTTTTCATGGGATTTTTAAACTATTTGCAGCATTTTTTCGGCCAGTGCACGGGGTCACCTGCACCCACTAAACATTGCGTAATTGCCCGTGTCTATCCCGCATATCAGTGAATTTTGATAGCCGCTTGTGGAAGGTCTTTGTTTACCGCGAGAAACCAACAAAAGTGCATGGGGCCATAGAAATTTGGATTTAAGTGGTCTTAAGCGATGGGGCTACCACCCCCACCCACATAGAGGTATTTTCAGACTAATCCGCACTTAACGAAAAGTCAGTCCCATATTTGCATAAATATGCATAGGCCACAGTACTCTTTGTAGAAAGGATATGTTTTCCCAAATAGTCATTCAATTTAAGAATCAAAGGGAATGATCTCTTCAACAAAATAATCACCTGATATTGCAACCTTTCTAATGGACTTTTGACTTTTTGACTTTAAAATTGTTTCATTTGATTTTTCGAATTTTTGATTTTTTAATTTTCGCTAAGGGTATGGAATATGCAGTCTAAATTGCTATTAAAATGCTGTTTCAGTCCGCACAGAAGATCGTAAAATCGTAGCATGGAGGGGTTTATAAAATGATGACGTACTCGTCAGATAACGGAATTAAGCATCAATTTATTTGATACTTTTATTGTTTACCTCTTACTGATCTTTATTCTTCTTCAATAAGAATATCAGCTTTTGTAACAATCGCTATGATTCTTATAAAAAATGTCTCCAAGTTATCTGATCATCTGCAATCGACCATTTTGATTGAAACGAAGAATGCCTTTTGATAGTAAAGCACTGTTTTGGATTTGAAATAAAATAAACCATAATTTGCATAAATGGGTAAGGGGTGCAATGGATTAGAGTGGTCTCGAAACTACACTAAGCTGTGCTTGAGGAAACCACATCCATCCGGATGCGAAATGCATTTGGCCAATGCGCGCAAGCAGTTGCTCATCCGTTAGCTAACGAGACCATTCCAAACACGATAACGATCAGTAGAAGTGCACATATCAAGCTGAAAGCTATGTCCGCAGGGGATATACCCACCCTCACCCCTCACCCCACACCCCACACCCCACACCCCATCACACTCGGTAGTTGCAGTTATTGCAAGTCTATAATCAGTCGGTTATCTCTTGCACCTCCATTTCCGATCTAATGGGGTGGGGGAGGGGCACACCCGTCGCGATCATCATTGAAGCGACACCACCCCGAATCCCCAGACATTGGTTAACAAAAAGGCCTCTTTATTTGACCATGAGTAACAGGTTAACGAGATTTGAACAGGGGCTTAGTCGGCCATGTCCGCGGCGCCTTTGATGTGATCGCGCTGCAAGCGTTTGGCGTAGGTGCGCGAGATCAGGCCCCAGGAGTCTATGAAGCGGTCCACGCAGTGCGAAAGGCAACGCTGTTCGGTTGTATTCAGGGTCTTGCCCGGCTTTTGGATGCACTCCTTAAAGCACTTTTCGGACATCTTCGACACCATCTTGCAGGCGTTGGCCAATTCAATCTGTTGCTTCGCTTGGCGAATCAGCTCACCATTCCCTGCGGCTTCCATGATTCGTTTAGTTTAATTCGAAATTTTAGTTTCAGCTTTCACCAAATCAACGTGCTTTAAAATTTGATTTACAAGTACAGACGGTTGTGTCCTAATCTATAGCTCAAAGCTAACTGAGTTCCAAGCAACATATATTCCAGATATAGAAATACAAATATAAAAAAAGAAGGCTTATGCAAGCATTCATGTGTAGTTTGTAAAACCATTTCAATTCTTGTTGGGGAATACGGATTTTGAAGCAAAATAAGCATGCAGTACTTCTAAGCCTGAAGCTTTTGTTCATTTTCAGTCCGTTCAAGCGCCGCTTAAACCTGAAGGCTTGACCCGTTTTCTTTTATCCTGCAAGCAGTTCAGCCACTAAACCTGAAACAGTTCAAGCAGTGCGTCGCTGTAACCTAAAGCTCGGCTCCAAGCAGAGCGCCGTTGAAACCTGAAGCTTTGGCTGTTTTTCCCTTGAAATTATTCTGCACGCAGCTCGTCTCGTCTCAACTACCAAATAAGAACGAAGGCTTGTACTGAAAGATATAGGAATATAGACAATTTATAAACCCTTTTTTTGAAAAATTAATTACAAGAGAGGAAACCTTACATTTAGAGAGATTTGAATATACATATTGTATATGTATGTATACAAATAAAAAACAAAACTGATTAATGTTGTTAGGAGATTATGTATATGTATTATAATTTGGTATGTTCACATATATGTATTTTCTGCCGAAATTTGTCTATACATCGAATTAAAATTTGTAGAATTCTGTTACAGCTATTCCGCAATTACTTAAACTTTGTTTTAATAAAATGCATTACATATTGAACACACAAAACAAATATTGCTTATGAATAGGTCGTTAATAAGTTTTGATTTCGTTAAAAATACGCAGGTAGATGTAGTTTTTAAATTTCCATCGATATAAAAATAGAATCTGTCCATTTCAGTGTAAGTCCTTATATATGTATATATAGGTATATTTTACAATAATCGTTTAATTTGTTAAGACACTTTTAGTAATTGGTCTCTCAGCCGACAGTTTCCTATTCACTATTTACTTGTAAATTTGTTGTAAGTAGTTAAAGGTCAAGATCTTGCCCTACAAAACTGACAGCGGTGGCTGCAACAGGCGCGAATGTCGTACAGAAAAGCTAAAAAGAATCCCTGAAGAAAAATCGGCTTCTACAAACCAGATGTTACGGGTTTTGTTTTGTAATTAAGATTTTACGATCCAAAATGCACACTCCTTGCCTCAAAGCTCTCTACACTAGTCGTCTGTCTAATTTATAAGTCGCTCAAATTGTTGGGAAATTATATCTATCTGTATAATACTGCAATACTCTGAACAAACAGACAAACAACTAACTCCAGGAAAAGAAAACTTAACAGATATCCAGAGATATCCCTGGAGACCTAGCATACGTGCTCCTCTCCCACACAATATTCCTTTGAAGAATTATTTTAGCAAGGCTGAATTAGTTGATTGATAAAAGAATGTTTGTGTTTGGGTGGGGAAATAAATACGAGTTTGTATTTAAATGTGAGGCACAATTTGAAAAAAAGAATAACACTTCTACCGGAATTTAGTTAAAATTGTATATAATATAAATGTGGAATGTACAATCACTTCGAGTATGTGTAAGTATTATTGTGTTCAAAAGAAGACAAAAACATAAATTAGTATTGCTTTATTCCTAGGCCAGATTGTCGGTATGCATGGTGTCCTCTTATCCTCGTTCTTATCCATTTCTCGGTACCGATCCCAGGCGATGCCAATCGCAGAACTCCTGTCGCAGATCGTGCTTGGACAGGTCCAGCTCGAAACCGCCGAGCAGTTCGTTCTCCTGCAGCGTATCGTGTGTCCAGATAGTGACCTGCAGTCGACGCTCCTGAATAATATTGAGGGGCATGCGGTACTCCAACTGAATGATGGGAGAGAAAGGGTTCCATAGAATTCTTGAGATGATGTCCAGACAACAAACTACTCACCGTTTCCATGAAACTGGGAACACAGGTCTTGCGCACAACTTTGGTCTTGCGTTTGGTCTCCTTTTTGGGGTCCGGTTTTAGGTAGCACTTCACATACGTGTTGGGCTCCTGACCGCCCTGTAGCATGGGCAGCCCTTTGGCGTGGTGTATCTAAAAAACAAATACAGTATCCCCCGTTTATGGTAATCGATGATAATCGGTCAACGGTCAAGGGTCTACCCACCATCACAGTAAGAACGCCGCGTTGATATTGCAGCGATAGTCGGATTTGACCAATCTCATTGGGGTTATCACGCGACGGCTTTCGCTTGTCCTCTGCAACATATAATTAATCAATATCCTTTCAATCTATTTGGTAGCAGAGAGTGTTATCTTACCCTTCATCTTAGGCATCTCCAGCTTGGCCTCCTGCTGATCGCGCAACAGCGGATGGAAGAACGTGTACACCAGATCGGAGTGGGCTATTTCCTCGGCCGCATCGAACAGCGATTTCAGAAAGAGCTGTATCAGAGGTAGACGTTTTTCAGCAACAGACTTGATATTGGAGCGCCCCACATGCACGCCAGCCGGTAGACTAGAAGACAAGGGATGACAGATTAAATGAAATAGAAAGAGCCGACAAATATCTAAGAAATTAAGCGAAACTGTGATGGGTCGCTGGTCGCTTGTGGTACCTATAATATAGCATATGGAAAGACACAACACATTATCCACATATTTATTAACATTCGTTTTATATGCAAATTGGGTTTCGAAGTATTGATTAATTACCAAACATTTAAGAAACATTACAAAGCTTCCTAAGCTGCAAGGTGGTAGTGCTGACAAATCAAAATAAATGCATATGTATATATTGCCGATTGCTTATCAGTTAGCGCGGTAGTACGAGAGTTTACACCGCTAATAGCCTGATAAATCGGTGACTGAGGCGGTCTGATTTCGCTGTCGTGTCGCTCCGAGAGCACACCCGCTCGGAGTGGGTAAAGAGAGAGAGAGAGAGGGAGAGAGAGAGAGTCGGTTGGCGCTTGATATCGGCCCGAAGCGGGTACCGATAAGCAACATTCGCAGCAACAGCAGCAACGGCAGCGGCGGCAACGTCAAAGCTCAATCAGTTAACGAGCGAGCGGGAGCTCAGACGAACGGAACGCCAAAAACTGAAGAGCTGGAGCCGCGGAGAGCCGTCCGCTGTCGCTGGGTCGTTCGATTAGCGACGTGGTGAAGTTATGTACATATGTAAGCGTATATATTCGGCCACAACAACAACAACAACAACAACAGCAACAGAGACAGAAATTCGTGCAAAATTCGTGAAATCTGCTGAAATGCCAGCCACAGCAGCGTAAGACAAAGCCATGGCTCAGCTCGAGAATGTGGGCCAAGGTAAGTTCTACCCCAGATGCCCAGATCCAGCTATTGTATAAATTCTATCCTGCTTCAGGTCAGCATGCCATTGTCGGCCCAATGCTCGCCTCCGCCATGCTGCTCATGGGCCTCCTCTTTGCCCTGCTCGGAATCAAGATCTGGGGTTTTCGGCGTCGGCTGACCTTCGATCGCAGCGGCGGGTCGTCCAGATCATCCCAGGCACAGCGACAACAGCCACCGCCACGCTATGCAGCCCAGGAGTCACAGGTGCGTATGCAACGAATCCGGGACAATTGCACAGAGAACTTCTGGAAGAGCACCTAAAGGTTAATGTGATACCCCGATAGGAATGAATACCAGTACCAATACCCCCCCTCCCCCTGCTGACGAGTGCTGCCGCTGATAAGGCACAGCAAATAGAGGAGCCCGTTCGCAGGTGTCTGAAAGCGCGGAACAGAGATGGGCGCGTGAGGGGAATGCAAATCGCTGTTAAAGAGTCAACTTTCACTCAATCGAGTCGATAGAATGTTGTGGTATCCATTTTAGGTATAGGCATTCTCTTGAAATTAGGAATAATTCGAATCAAAAGTGGAGGGAGACCCCGCCCCGCTCAAGAATATATTCTCGGTTTTAGCGCGCTTTTAAAAGACTTCCAAAGAAACAACAGTGTGGGCATCTACCATTTCCATTTCCCCCAGCCATTTCCCAACGAAAAACTAAGCGTGCCCCATCGCATGGGTGTGTTCTGCTGCTGGTGCTGGTGATGGTGATGGTGCTGGTCTGTGGGCATGTGTAACAGTAGTTACAGTAGCGAACGCATTCGAGGGGCCCCCCAACAGCTGAGTCCACATCCACAGCTGAGGCACACACATCTGAATGTGCACACATTCCCTGCCAATGCAATGGCAATGCAATTCTCCAAAAACTAAAACACTTTCAATGCTTCGATTCCATTCCATTCGGTTCGATTCGATTGCAGGTAAACGGCACAGACAATGCAGTGCATGGTGTGTTCCGGCAGCGCAATCTCGAGGAATTCGAAAGCTCATGGCCTTCATCGACTTCAACGGGTAAAGACTGTGAAATTGTGAGACTGTTTCCCCACTGACTGCCATTCCATTCTTCCACAGGCAACAGCTACTTGACGGGAAGTGTGCCGAACCTTCGAATGTACCCAGTCACTGCCCAGGAGCGCAATGTGGGAGAGGCAGCCCATGTCTCATATCGAGCACCGCCCCAAGCACATCGTCGTCGTCGCAAGGAGGTGCACAGTGCCCACTCTGACAGCTACTCAGCGCCCCCCACCCGCATGCCACCTTCTCCACCCACACAGGCGCTCCCACCAGCCAACGAAGCGATTCCAGCGAGAGATCTAGCAGTAGCCGTGGCGCCCGAGCCGCCTAGCGAACTGGGAATGCCCAACTTTGATCACTTCGCGGAGAAATACGCGCTCATTAGCGTACAGCCCGCAGCAGATGTGGCCAGGGCGACGCAGCTGGGGAGCAAGGACAGTGGGCGCTATGTCAAGTTCGATCCAGTCGATGATGTGCCAGAGCTTCTGACCCCCGACGACGACCAAGGCGGCACCTCATCCCTCTCTGTAACTGCTGTGGTGCACCGCGGGGCCCCATCCGCCGATGAACACGAATCGGAAATGGCGTTCAATAGTCAGGAAACTGGCGATCAGTCCGTGGACTCGGCATTCGTTGTGGCAGTGATAGCAGGCAGTCCGGAGGCGACAGCCCCACCGCAAGCGCCGATCGGACGTAGACTTTTCGACGACTTGGAATTGCCAAATGGCGAACAGGACCCGGAATTTGTGCGCATTCGTTCCTCTTTTGTGCTGAACGAGGCGGACATCTTGGACCTGGATCCGCTGCAGCTGCCTGCGGCAGGCAGTCCACCTGGCTTTGGCAAGAGCATCGACGAGGACTGGGAGAACTGGGAGAACCTCGATGCCGTCGCAGAAATGCCTGAGCCCAACTGGGCGTTGCACCCCGGCGCCCTGGAGCAGCTCCCTCCTGTGGAAACCACTCTCAGTGAAGCCACTCTGTCGCTGGACAACGTAGAACAGCTGCCCCCGGTTGAGACCACTCTCAGCGAAGCCACTCTCGCGCTGGACAACGTAGAGCCAGTAGAGGGGCTATTCCATCAGCTGGAGCTAATGGAGCCAGCTGCAGATAGGCAGCCGGAATCCCCACCAGATCTTCAATCGGTCGAACCACCGCCCTACGACCCTGGCATGCCCTATCTGCCCGACTACGAGTCCCTGATGCAGCTGGAGAACACGCGGGTCAGTCAAACCTTGCCAAAATACACCGAAGTCGTGAGAAGCGAGAGATATGTGAGCAGTATAGAGGATCTGTATGCCGAACTGGAAACGAACGGAGCCACAGGCTCAGGACCGAACAGTTCTGAAGCGCCGACAAATGGTATTGACAGTTTCGAGGATCTGTGCCAGGAAATGGCAGTGGCTGAGGCACCGCGACCAGTACCTCAGCCTGCTCCGCGCTCTACCAAGACCAGTACACTCAATGTCCGTGGCGATGCGGCTCCATTGCCTTGCTACCATCCCGAAGAGCTACCCGGCTCTAGTTCCAGCGAGGACGAAGCGCGTTCGGCACCGAAGCCTGCCCAGCGAAACCCACGCACGCTCAAGGTACGCTTCGACGTGGAAAACTTGCAGTACTACCAGTCCGCCGATGTGATCACGTCGTCGAGTGGAGAGTCTGAGGTGGATGACCCTCCACCTCGCCCGATGATGCGCTCGACCATATTTGAGCCGGAGTCAGGGCACAACAGTGTGCCAAGCCTGTTCGGTGCACAGGTCTCGCAGGACGACAGCAGCGACGACGAGGCATTCGGACGCGCCATTAGCCAGCATCGCACCATGACAGCAGCCCTGCGCACAATGCAGAACGATACGGATGCCTAGGAACAAGATCTATCTGCGTGTCCGCCAATTTCCTTAGCAAATACAGTATTTTATGTGTAAATGTAATAATGCCTGCTGGCTGGCTCTGGCTATGATCCAATTACGAGTATGTACGATTTACTTGTGTACATTTCAAAGATAATTTGCCATATAATGTTGACTATATTATAATAATAATAAACAATAAACCAGGAAATACCATAAGAATATAGCCTTGCAAGATAACAACAAAAAAGAGTATCTCTAGAAATTTTCACAAAATAAGCAACGGTTTTGAAGCCGAATCGGAATCAATTTTTCAATGTCTAGATAAAGAGTCTGATAGATAAACAAGAAAGAGAACAAGATATGGGGGCCAAAGCGATAGATATACATATGTATGTACTCTCTAACGAATCGTTCCAATGGGAAATATACATAAATATTTATACAGTTACTTACAACTCAACAATCTGATTAAAAATGCTTCTAATGCAACGAGATTTCTTTGACAACCCGACTCCAGTCAGATGAACAAGCGAAAGAAGCAAAAGAGAATGCCCGAGAATGCAAAAACAAAATACATGTAGTGTGCATGTCGAGACACATTGCTCTTCGACTGGTGCTTGGGACTAAAGTTCGATGCACATTGCTTTTCGACTCCTGAACAGCGAAAGTAAAACAAAATTCGTGTGTGCCCGACAAGGTCCGGGGAGCCGAGGAGCAGCAACTAGAAAGGGCGTTCCCACCGCTATTATAGTTGTCCCTCAACTGGATTATCGCTAACATGATCTAAGGAACACTGAGCTTCGTATTACTTTTGCAGTACTGCCTGGGATCTGCCATCTGATCTGAGAGGGTTCACTTAGCCTACACACTCACCTGTGAAGTTTGACCAGGGGAAAGTGCATGCACAGCTTCTGATGGAACTCGGTGAACTCGCGATAGGAGCGGAACAAGTGCGTGGGATCCGGTTGTCCGTGCCGCGTCACTTGCAGTATGTACATGTAGAACTTCTCCATGCTGTAGTGCTTCTGGAAGCGCACCACCTTGACAATCTTCAAGCGACCATCCTGCTGCATGCTATGAAAATATGCAAGTAATTGGGTTTTAATGCACATACATTGTACACGGACGGGCTCCGGTTTTCACTTTCAGAAAAACGTTCCGATTTTCTTTTGAAAATGCAAATATTGGGGCTACCCTTTTCGTTGACCAAAACGGAAACATTTTTCTGACCGAAATGAAAAGTAATCGGCTTGTTATACAACAAACCGAATCATAATTGCAAAAGAAAAATAAAATAGATGACTTATTGGTGCATTCAAATTATATGACATTGCCAGAGCAATTTGGCTTGTGCCTTTTTAACACAACATTTTTATTTTAGCCAACCTCATTTTGTCCTGAAATAACTGGTGTCTGACAACCACGCTTTGCGATTTGCTGGGAGCATCCGATTGTTATCGAGGATCGTCCGCTACATAGGTTTTTGAGCGCGTAACAGGTCAAATTGGGCGCGTAACCGTGCATTTAGCGGGACATGAGAAAAAACATACCGATGAAAAAATTTGCGAGAACGGGAGCACTTAAAAATAACCAAGAGTAAATGAAAATCGGAGCCCGCCTGATAAAATATATTTCTGGTGGAAGCAGTCGAGACTCACGTATATTTGCGAGGCACGAATGAGAGCAGCTCGCCGGTTCCCTCGTCGGCAGTAAAGCGCATCTGGGCCAGGTTGTGCAGAAAGAAATTGAACTGGGTGAACCAACTCTTCAGCGAGGATTGGATCATCTTGGCGAAAGTGGCCGCAGCCTCCGGATTCGATTGCGTTGGCAGCAGGGCGCACCGCACGTAGTTAACGGCTTTGGAGTTGACACCCGGCATGCCGGCCGTGGCCATGTGGGCCAGCGTGTGCAGCAGCAGATCGGCATTTTTGCGCACAATATTGAAGGCGCGACAGCAGAGATCCACAAAGTAGTGGAAGTCGGTGGAGGGTTTGTCCCCGCCATTTATCACGTACGCCATGTCCGAGGTGAGCACAAACGGAGTTCGATCTCTGCAGAAGAAGATTACGGATCAGAAATAGTAAATTTATACTGATAAGAGAGCATACTCTTACCTCTTAAAGTTTCCAAACATCTGTGCATCGCCCAGGAATTTACCAAAATCAATGTGAAACAGATGTCCCGAAGTTTTCAGCATGATGTTGTCGTTGTGCCTGTCGCAGATGCCCAGCACATAGGTGGCCACGCTGTATCCGGCGCAGGAAAGTGTGAAATTGCGCACAGCACTTTGATACTCCAGTGGACTGGGATTCTGTTTACCCAGCCACTCGGCTATGGGGCGATCCTTGAACGAGCCGGTCAGGCCGCACTCCACTTGGATTTTGCGCAACGTTTCAGCCTCGGAGACGAGCTCGATCATGCCGCTCTTGTAGCCAGTCGGCACACAGTTAAAGGTGACCATCTTCAGGTCCAGTCGCTCGGCCAGCCACATTTTGTTCATGATGCGAATCAGCTGAATGGTCAGCTGGTCCTGCTGCAGATCATCGCCACACTAAAAAGAAATTAAGCACTCAGTATCCTAAAGATCCTCTCACTCTCTCTCGTGAACACTACCTTAAAAATGGCTGGTAGCGACTCGGCATCGGGTCCCACGAAGGTGATCTTGAGCGGCAGTGTGTTGGAGTTGAAATAGCTGCAGTTGCGCACACTGACTCCCGTCACCTCCAGCTCTGGTCCCAGCGGCAGACAGGTGGGCTTCTCCAGCAGATCCTGATGCACCTCGTCCATTCCGGCGGCCAGACTCTTTTGTCGCATCGACTCTTTGGACTCCTTCACAGACTCCGCTATCGTTGTCAGTTTCTATTGAAGCAAAATCAATGTAAAATGTGCCACGAGGTAAATGGACATCAGATGGACACCTACCTGACACATGCGGTGCTGATACATAAAGCGCTGAAGCATCTTTTCGCCACAGATGGCCATTAGGGCGCGCAGCATCATCTTGCTGCGGCGGTAGTAGCGCGCCTGGGTTATCTGGCACTCGTCGTACTCCTGGTCCACCATCGCGGCCCCAATCGAGTTGTGTGGATCATCGGGCAGACTGTGCACCAGCAGCCAGTACATGTGGTGGGCGAATCGCGGCGACTCGAGGCACTTGGCCAGGAGGAATCGTGCCATGGCCGATCCCTCGTAGGTGTCATGCTTCAGGGACTGCACCAACTGCGGCAGGAAGTCAACCAGCTGATCGTTGGGCATTTTCGAAATCCATTCGACGGCCTTCTCCCGCACCTTGGCATCCGGATAGCGGGGCAGCAGCAGTTCGAGCGCCTGCAGCGGCGAGAGTGGGGCCCACGAGTGCAGTAGGGCGTGTAAATCTATCAGGTTCGCATAGTCCCAGCTGTGAGCGGCATGCAGGACCTTGGCTAGCGCATTGGGATAGTTCTGTAGGTACAGACGCTTCTCCCAGAATACTTCGCGTCGATCGGTGGCCCCGGTATAGCCCAGCTCGGCGGTGTCCAGCAGCTCCTCCTGCAGGTTGGCATCCAACGAGGCAAAGTCGTAGCTGTAGGTGAAACCGAGACTGTTAGAAGACTGTGCCAATCTAGCCGAGTCGAGGTAACAACTCACTGCGGTGCTGGCTTGGGCACTTCCTGGTGCTCTGGGAACTCGATGCGCCCACCATAGGGCGGCACCTCGATGCTCAGAACAGGACAAAAGTCCGGATGTGGGTGGCAGCCGCGGGCTGGGGCCGGACCCAGCATTTTGTCAGTGGTTGGGGGCCACACAGACAGTAGGTAGGGTCCACAGATCATCGCCCGCTTAAAGTCGAACAGCTGTATGGAGCACCACCCCAGTTCGGTGGTTACCTGCCGCCGCTCGCCATTGGGCTCCGAGTTGGGCTCGTTTTCGCTGGCCGCCTGCTTGCCATAGAGGACAAACGTGAGCCGAGCCTCGCGCGGCAGCGTGCATATGGGATGCTGTTCAAAGGTTAGCCAGGCGCTGAAGTTGAGGCGCGGGAAGAGACCGCCGCTCGTGTCATTCGAGCAGCTCAAGACATTGGGTTTCGACAGCAGACGCGTTCCGTAGACCAGCTGCACGCACAGCGAGTAGTCCTCGTACTTCCAGTTTGGTGGCGGCCTGTGCAGACAATTGATGCTCACCACAATCGGCTTCGACACGCACGAAATGGGAATGGGTGCTAAAAATATATGCGGGAGAGATTCAATTAAGAGCTCAGAGCAGATCACGGGGCATCACTCACTTGTGGCATAGTCAAGCGACTTTACAGAGAACGCCACCCGAAACACATTCGCATAGAGCTCGACCAGCTCCTGCACAGCATCGCGCAGAGCATTGCACTTGACCTTGATCTGCTCGAGCAGGGAGCGCGGTCGCATTGTGACCTGGGCATAGTCGCCGTAATCGCTAACAATCTCCGGATTGCTGGCCCCCGATCCAGTCGCATACTTAGTCTGGGCCTCCTCACAAACGCGCTTCAGATCGGCCACACAACGCGCAATGTCCAAGGTGTCGATGGAGCCGAGCAGAGCACAAATGGCCTTGACCGCCTGTACCACGCCCGAACAGCTGACAACGTTACGGCCGGAAGCAGGCGGGGGGGAGTCGGCGGCCGACTCTAGCTTGTCGATCTCCATCTCGAGCGTCTCGATGAGTATCATCATGTTGTCGTAGGTGACAATGGGCACCACCTCGTTGGGAAAGAGTTGCTCTGGCTGCAGGTCCCCATCGTTGACGTCATCCCGCTCTGTACGCGCTATGGCCTGCATGTTGGAGGCGGTGCTCAGGCAGAGACCAAGGTGGACATCCTTCTCCAGCTGAAAGCTATTGTGTACACTCTCCAATTGGCTCAGCCTCGAGGTGGGGGCCAGCCACTCCAGTAGACCAATGGGCTGAAAGATCACAGATCAGCCAGAGTACAGACAGCATGCTTCCCTTCCAGACACTCACCTTGACAACATAATCGGTAACACTGCCCTTCACCTGGCCCTCCAGCGAGGCCAGAGCCTGGGCTACCACCTGCGCCACCACGGAGTCAACTGAAAAGAAGAGGAGGAATAATGCGAGCATTAGAGAGATATCTTCAGGCAGAATCAGGCAGAGCCAAAAGCCACTTACTATCGCAGGTGAACGTAACCGGTGTACCATAGCCCTTGACCTGACCCTCGGCAGCCGCGGCCGATGTGGATAGGGCATGCTGCTGGAGGGTGTTCAGTGCCGGATGCACAATCACCTTGATGCTGGTGTCCATCATGTAGTGGTAGTTGAACTCCGCCGCCACCACATGCCCCACATTTGTGGGCGCATCGTCGTGTGGGTAGCGCGACCGCAGCTGTTTAACCATGTGGTAGAACTCCAGCAACTCGGGATCGTCCGTGCGCTGGTCGCTAATCAGCTCGTAGAGCCGCGTGCACGTTTTCCGTCGGTCGAGCACCACACGGGCCGGTATGCTGGATGTGTAGCTGTCTGTCAAGGCCGTGGGCTGGTAGTGCTTCGTGCCAGACAACGCTGCCTGGACCTGGGCCTGGGCCGACTCGTACAGCTGCTGGTTACGCGGCGGCAGTGGCGGCGGCGGCGACACACTGCCCGATCCATTTTCGGAGAGACGCAGCCGTTCTTCCACGGGCGCCTCCACCTGACACGACGACGCAGCCGACGATGTCGAAGGCTGGGCCAGATAGTCTTGTCGCCAGCCAATGAGGCTAACATTCGGACTGGTGGTCGCGGCGCTCTTGTCCCACCTGTTGACCGCCTCGTACATGGGATCCGAGTACTGGGTGCCGCCATCGCCGCTGTACAGGAAGTCGAATGGATCGTACTCTGCATAGTAGGAGGTGCTGTCCGAGGCACTGTCGTTTCCTGCAAGTAGCGAATGCATGATCAGTCGAGTCCAAATCCCAAGTCCCAATCCGACACACAAATATCGCACGCAGTTATGCAAATGGCACTGAGGCCTACACACGGTCAGCGTCCGCGAGAGTCGTCCGGGCACATCGTGTAGCCAAAAATAAAGTCCCCCAATCCCCCAAAAAACACAGTACAAGACACGCGAATGGAGAGAACTAACGTGCAGCACTAGCGTTCGGAGAACAGTTCGCAATTCTACGCTAACAAATCCCACATCCCGCGCCATCGTTCCCATCGCCTAATAGCTAATTGTGATTGCTGTCATACACGGCCTGATGGGGGTCGCCCACGCCACGTCTGGCCCCAAGTATAGTGGAAGTTCTAGATCCGAATGATACTACTTTTCGCAAGCCACTTCGGATGCCCCTGAACAATCAGGAAACTCAAATGAATGCGAGTGCTCCGACGTAAAGAGATGGTTTTACTGATCCGCTAATTCCTTCAATCGAACGATCACTGTATATATAATCGCATACGTATTATATGTATACATATGCCCCCCATAGCTCATCTCATTCAGTTTGTGATCGCCCTCGAACGAGGGATATCATCGTCCCAAATGTTTTCAATCATCTGGCTTATGTCCCACAAAAGGGCAAACTCAAAATATATAAAGGCGGGGGGATACAAATTCTATTTCAAAATTATAATGTTTCCAAACCATATCCCCTCTCCACAGAACGATAACGTAGTGTGTGCAACATGAGATATTCAACAAGTGAGAATGCCATTAGCAGATACTCCCACTGAGTAGAACTATGCAAACAATATAATCACGATGGGAAAAGTTCTCAAAGCATTTGTGGCATTATATTTCAATTTTGTATTTGATCGAACATTATTTGACCAATTTTTAATCGATTAATTGATCGTTGAACTTACTAATACATTTTTTAACCATATTATTCTTTTTTTCCGATTTTTAATCGAACCATTTTGGCTGTGAGAATTATTTCCGCTTTCTGTTTGTGATTCCAATTTTCTTTCTGTCTGAAACTTTTTACGGTTATAAAAAAATCTCATAGAATAGGATATAGATAGATCCTTAGCATGTTGGTGTCAAAAGTTAAAAGAGGGTAAACTTTACAGTAGAATTGCCATTGTACAAGAAAGAAAAGAATCGTTTCAGAGCGAGTGACAGCAGAAGTAATGAAGAAAGATGGCCGAGACCCCGGTGTTAAAATGTTAG
Source organism: Drosophila helvetica (assembly GCA_963969585.1). Taxonomy (NCBI): domain Eukaryota; kingdom Metazoa; phylum Arthropoda; class Insecta; order Diptera; family Drosophilidae; genus Drosophila; species Drosophila helvetica. Next base: position 50,454,843 of record OZ018401.1, on the reverse strand, counting down.
ATATGTATCTCTACCCCAATCCGATATATCTAAATGTTAATATATAAATACATACATATATACTCAACGGACGTATATTAGATACTATAGAAATTTACGAAACCATCGAAATGACATACATAAATGTTAAATGATTGGAAGATATAGTATTTTTGAAAGTGGGAAACGACGGGCAGCAAGGTAGCAAGGCTGCAAAGCAAGGCAAGGCGAGACAAGATGTTTAATAAAACAACAAGAGACTGGAATTTGTTCAAGAAATTATTTATTTGTTTTTGTCTCACAAAATGATACACGATAGAACTAAACATATGTATGTATTTATATTGGTATTTGTATATGTATAAATGTAGCAGCAAATCAGCAAATCACAATCTGTTCATTCCGTAATACATGGTAAAAAAAAATTAAAAGGAAATGACTTCAGAATAACTACATATTCTTCCACATTAGAACACTCCTTCAAGGCGATTGATTAATCACCGATTTCTCTTAAATTTTGATCGTTTGGATCGATGCGAATCGGAAGCCAATCGGAAGTCCAATCATTTTTGGGTGCCTTCCGCTGTATGTGATGTGATGTGGTGATGGCACAAGGCACAAAGTCAGCCTTTTGTTTAAAAATAGTGTTTATAAAGTGTATACGTAAGTAGGTGGTTCTAAGTGCGTGCTGCCTAAGACACAAATTTGTTACTTTCACTGATTCCGTACCGACACCGACACCGAATCCGAAACCCAACCGTAACGTAACGTACCGTACCATACCGTACCGTACCGAAACCAGTTAGATGGTGGTGTACATGTTGTGGGTTGTGTAAAGTAGTTTGCTTTGCAGTAGTTTGGTAGTAGTACGGATAGTAGTGTAGTAGTAGGACTTTCAATTAAAATTGGGTTACTTTTGCGACACTGCAATACAGAGAGAAACAAACAAAAACATTCAGTTTAATTCGTATCTAAGTCGAGCGCAACCACACTTGCTACAGACGATCTCGAGCTACAAAGGATATTAACACCCGATTGGGGATAGGGATTGGGTTTGGGTTTGACATTGATATTGATATTAATATTGTTTGAAGACTGTATATATATATATAATGCTATTCTATCAAATTAGTATCAAGATGTTCTCTTTCACCCACAGAATTTCATTTCAAACTACAAATATCTATCTGGATAACCCTAAAATCGCCACTCTAGTTCAGTCTCTAATAGGGGAGTGCAGCTCCCAGGAGAGTAGGTGGATTGTATGTCTGATTAATACATAATTGGAGGGGCTTACCAGTGTTCTCATTTAGCAGGGGATCGAATGCCTCCAGTACACTCACACGTGAGCTGCAAGAGCAGAAAAGAGAGTCTCATGTTAGGAAAGCCGAACCAAGGGGAAAAACTGTGCGTACACGATAGTGATACATACTAGTCCTCTTGGTTGAGGTCTATCAAATCGTTACCAGTGCGTTTGGGAGGCTGCTGTTGACCGTTGGAACTGGTGCTGGCGCTGGCGCTTAACGGCACTGGGCGTCGTGGCTTAATGTTCACGCCGTTGGCTTCAGGATTGGAGACAGGATGACTGGACGGGTGGTGGCTGCTAGTTTTGCTCGCGGCTGGGACTGGCGTGGACTGTGGACGCCCCAAATCCATGTGGGTGCTCGCTCCCGGGTAGGCAGGCCCAAACCCGAATCCATGGGACTGTGGGTACTGCGGCGGCATAAAGGCAGCCGAGCCAGGTACAATGGGAGCCGTGTACGGAGCTACAACCGCTCCGGGATAGTAGAGGTAAGCGGTGGGCACCGCCTGCACCGGCTGCACGGCCATCTGGCTGGGCATGCTGTAGAGCCTTTGTAGCTCCTCGTTACTTAGTGGCCGCTGTTGTGCCTGAGACGCGTTCTGATAAGGCACCAGTTGCATGCCGCCAGCTGTTCCCACGATTCCATACGGCGGCGGCTGGGGCTGAGCCTGATGTTGCGGCTGCGGCTGCGACTGGTGGTAACCGTATTGTGCGGGCACCGAAGCAGTTGCCGCTGCCACTGGCCCCATCGGCACCAGCGCCTGCGAGTGCGAATTGGTCGGCTGCATCCGTTGCAGGTCCTCTATCAGCCTGTCGAAGGTGGTACCGCTCTCGGGCTGCTTGCTGGTGGGACTGGCGAAGCAGATGAGGTCATTCTCAGATACCTGCGCCGGTGGAGTGCGTGAACGTTCCACATTGCTGGCCGCGGCTGCCGTCGCATGCACCTCCGAGTGTCGGCGCTGGGTGACGCTCTGACTACGTTGCTGCGCATAGTAGTCCCGCCCAGTGGCTCCGCTGGGCACCCCGGAATGGTAGCCAGTGCCGTATTTCTTATGCCGCCTGTAGTCGTCGAGGGCCTGCTGCTCCAAGCTCAGTGCTGTCGCCTTGGCCAAGTCATCCTGGAATTGCCTGTCGTAGTCGGTTTGGCCCTGGTTTGACATATTCTCCCCACAGCAGCAGCGTAAGTCCCGCGATGTTGTCGTTCCCGTTGAATTCTGAAAAACAACCGAATGAGAAATACTTGGAGTTTTGTGTTTTCTTTAAATTTCTACTTGTTTTGTCCAAATTATATATGTACTCTCTCCTTTGCCGAACTTTTTCGACTGTCGTGTGCTTTGTTTCTCTTATCTGCCATTCCCGTTCGTTGCGATAACGAAATCGGGTGATAAAAGTGATTATGCCCTGTTAAGGTGCCGGGTGCCCGATGTGATATGTGTGTGTCGCTGAACAGAGACCAGGAGGGAAGCAGTACCATTGGGGAGTGGATAGGCCATATGAGGAACAGGTGTACTGACTGGCCGGGAGAGGGAAGGTGTCTATCGGCTATTGATAAACACTGCAATCACAATTAGAGAATAGGCAATGGTAAAGAGAATGATTCACCCGAAGAAATAGTACGTCATTTAACAAATTGATTTCAATTTTAGAAGGAATCGATTAAAAGCATTCACCACTTTCGTTTTGCTATAAAATGGATTCGAGAAACAGTTGTTCGAACTGTATTTTTAATAGTATTTCCAGCAAACGAATGGCCCCAAGTGATATTTTATAAAGATCCTTAACCATATTACTAACGATCGTAGCCACATGCCAACTGAATATTATTATTCTGACACTATAAGAGTACTCTACTGTATCATCTATCATAGCAGCAGAACAGTTTGAAAATTGTGAAAGATTCGGGAAGGCGGTAGGTTGTAGAAACAATACGAAAGAATTGTATGTATAATTATGAATATGATAACCAAGCAGCAACTTCCTATTATAGTACTATGTACTCGTACTCGTATATAGAGCAAATGTAAAGCAAACTGTTACATTTTGCGATTACCATTCATCAGAATTAGGAAGTAAGCATATGCAATATTATTTTATGACCACAATCATAAATTGTGTGAATGAATGCCGCGAGTTTAGCCATTCCCCAGAGAGATTATGTGCTGTGCAGTGGCAAGACTTATTCTCTCATTCACACACTATTCGCACAGCGGGTGAAAAAAGTATTGTCACAACGAAAGGAATTCTTTACGAATTACTGTTTTACCGGCATCATTTTGTCTTTATTCATTTAAAAACATTACTACGATCCACTTTTAGCCCAGTTTTTTTCGTCAAGTATTCCACGGATCGGCCACAGTACACTTTTGACCCACTGTACATAAGACGGGGGAACAGCTGTTCAGCATAAACACAGATGCTGAACGTACTCACACGCACGCACACAAATATGTGCCGTTGAATGCGAAACGCGAAGGAGCAGACGATAAGAGAAAACAGCAACCGGCAAGAGACGAAAAAAGAAAGAAAACCTTCAGTTACGGCGGCGGCAAAGGTTAAGGTAAATCAATAAGAGCGCGCACACATGCAATAGCAACCAAATGAATTGATTTCAAATTAGGCTGCTTTTTATTGAAGAGTGGCAAAATGTAGAGCAATAGTTTTGCAAATTGTAAAACTAGTTGACCCATACAAGCACATACACACACTCGCACGCACGACAGTGAACATAACGAAGGGAGTAAAACAGACGGAGGAAGAACGAATATGATAATGGAGTGTCATTAATATTCATATACATAAGGCATACATAAGTATTAACGTTTGCGCACACGTTTATTCGGCACTCTTCATTCTTCTTCATTAATTCTTATTCGCTTGTACGTTCGGACGCCACTTACTTGCTTTTTAAGGTGTCACCTCCACTGATGTTTTCGGATGTTATTTCACTTATTCCGCACAATTATACAGCCGCCCTCTTGGAAGTTGCGTGTACAGAGGAGGAATTGATGTGCTTCTCTTTCTCTTGTTATTTGCAATGGTTTATTTCATTGCTTCACGTCTATGCTGACGCTGAATTAAGGTGAAGTTGTCTCCCACACACCTACTTACTAAATACAAAACGAATCCGAAAGGCGTACACACACGCACACACACACAAGACGATGACAAAAACGGAATGAATATACAAAACGTAAGCGGAAACACGAAAATACTGATTAACTTGCACTTTATTTAGGCGTATGTACTTTCTTTATAACATATTAGTTAAATTATTATTAAATTACATAAAAACACTAATTTGTTGTTGCCTCGCTCGGGCAGAAACACACAAAAATAACACGGAAAAACACAAAACGGAATGCAACAAGCTAGCAACCAGTGTGACCGCGTATTTAACGTCTGACCTTCTGAAATATACCCAAATATACCGTATTATTTTCAAAATACCGATATACTTTTTTTTATTATTTTTATTAATAAAATAGAAAGAAACCATTTTTTCCATCATTTGAGTTTTGTCCTTACTTGCTTAGTCTTAATAATAAAAAATATAATTATTCTTTATATAAGATAATAAAAAACAGATCATAGTTTACACTCTTCACTCTATAAAACGTCGTCACTGTTATTTTCGTTGCTATTTTGGAAAAGCATTTCTTTTTTCCACGGGCAAGGAGAAGATACCTTTGTGATGCCTCCAAGAGGGCGCCAAGGGCACTACTTGCCTCTCACTAATACTTGATTTTCAAGGACTTTCAAACCTCATAATTACGCCCAAGACGGTTCAATCCCCCCATCTGGATAAAAAATATGGTGAACCATGATGTTCCTATGTCAGTGATCTATAAGTATCTGAATGTGAAAAAGTCAATGAAATATGGTTGGCTATCCTCAGTGTCCTTCAGGATGACTTTGAGCTTTTGGGAAGAGAGAAGTTCACCTCCAGATTACTGTATGATGTGCTCCACTGCCAAAGTTTTGCTGCTTCTCCCATAGCTGCCACCGAACTTGATCCCCCTATCCTCGGAGGTGTTCACTTAGACAGTGGGAGCGGGTCATTGTCCACCACGCAAAGAGCCTTTTTAAAAACGAAACTATTATACTGATAAATGCTTATTTTTAGCTGGGTTTTGAATGGCAATTATCATTCCATTCTTTAATCATTAGGTTTGTTGATATTTTAGTCTTCTATGGATCGGAAATCACAATCCCGAACCAAATCCGTTATTGAATTTCGATAGTAAGGCTTCCAGGTCTGGATCCATTAGCTTGCCATTATCCATGGCCACCTTGGAATCGTCGTCGAGGCCACCTGCCAAGCCGTAGTCAACATCATCCACGGACCCGGACACGTTGTACATCCGGCGATAAGACGCTTGGATGTTGTCGTCCAGCATTCGGTCGACAATGTCGCTCTGTGCCTCGCCCGGCTCCGTTCCGGCAGCCATTTTAAGCATCATTTCGGCATTGCTGATCGGCATGGGGGGTAGATGAAGATCCATATTGTTCTGATTTTTAGATTTTCGGTCAATGCGTAGCGCCAACTCGGCGCTCTCCGACCCCATCTTGCAGAGCGCGCATCTGCTCCGGAGGATCTGCTTCTTCAGGTTGTGTATCGTAATGCGGTCCTGTGCGAGGAGCATTCGCTCCTGGGACAGCTGCGCTTCTTTTTCGCTCAGATCGTGATGCCGCTTGCCCAGAAGCTGCAATTTGGCCTGCAGCAATTGATCCGCTTCGCGTGCCTTCTGCTCTGCCATCTGGGACCGACTTGTGGCCATCCGATAAGCAGTCGTGGACTGCGCCAGCTCATCCTCTTTCAGGTTCAAGTCGTTCTCTTTATCTGCAAGCAGGCGCTTGCGCGCCTCCACCTCACGCTGCAGCTTGTGGCAGCGATCCCGCTCCTGGTCGGCCCGCCTGATGGCCTCCCGCGCCACCTTTAGCTGAGCCTCCAACTCCACACGATCGTGGTCGAGGTTGCCGTGCTCCTGCAGCCTGTGCTTCATCTCCAGCTGCTGCCGCTCCACAGCCAGGTGAGTGCGCTCCTGCTGCAGCTCCTGGTGCAGCCGCTCCGTATCCGCTAGCTGCAAGGCCTTCAGCTCCTCGACCCGCTTCTCGTCGCGTTCCATTTGTTCTCTATGGAACTCTTTTTCGCGCTCGAGGGCCTTTCGCTCGGCCTCCAGGCTGGCCATGCGCTGCCGCAGCTGCCAGTTCTCCTCCGCCGAGTCCTTGGAGAGGCGACCCAGCTGCAGCTCCAGAGTGCTCACCAGCTCCATAAGTCGTCGCTTCTCCTCGTCGGCCGTGTCTTCATTCATTTTTAGGCGGCGCTCCTGGTCGGCCAGGCGGCGCTCGCGCGCCTCCAGCAGTCGTTCTCTGTCCTGGTTGTTGCTCATCCCCTCGCGCAGCTCCTGCAGGTTGCTCGAAGCAAGGCGGAGCGTTTCCAAGTAGTTTCCATGGTCCTGCACCGACGACAGTTCCACCAGCTTGGCCTGCCGAATGCCCTCGAGATCCATTTCATGGGAGTTGCGCAGCTTGCGCACCTCATCCTCATGGTCCTGCCGCAGGGTGGACAGCTGCTCGACGTAGTCGAGCTTCTGTTTCTCCAATTTGTCGACAAAGTGCTGCCGCAATTCGCTGTTATCCGTCTTCAGTCGCTCCTCGACGGCGGTCAAGTGCTCTTCCAGGACTTTCAACTGCTTCCTGCAATAAAATGGGGACATCAGAACGTACACAGAGGGTCAAGCGGTTACTTACTTGTATGAGGACTCGATCATTTCGAGTTCCTGTTCGTAGTTGACCTTCATGTTGGCCACCAACTCCTCCAGGCGCAGTTTCTCCAGCAGATTCCGCTTTGACTCCGTCTCCAGCTGGAGCTGCTGCATCAGCTCTTGTTCCTTGTGTTCCTCTCTGCTCTCTGCTTGCTGTTCCGACTCCTGCTTGTCCAGCGCAGGCTTTTGGACAGGCGGTAGTCCCTCAAGCTGCTGGACGTGCGCGGGCTGCGCCATCATCAGCTGGATGTGCATGCTGATGCGCTCCTGCTGCCCTTTGATGTGCTCCTCCATCTGCTGCTGGCGCTGCAGCTGTTGTTGGATCAGCGCCTGAAACTTTCGGTCCTGAGCCTCCTGGCGGCGCTGCATCTCCAGCAGGGTGCGCTCCTGGCTCTTCATTTGCGCTGCGATGACCAGCTGGCACTCCTGCTGCTGTAGCGCATTGAAATTGGAGCCCGTCTCCATGTTCAAGCTATTCAGCAAGAGAATACTCTGCGTAGCCGGGTTGACAGCAGGTCCTGGGGCGAGAGGAAGCTCGGCCGACGGGAACTGCTCTGCCTCGTCTGAGTCAGGCATTCGCAGTATGTCTGCAGAATTTTTGGGAGCTGCCGCTGTTGCAGGAGCTTCAGAAGGTGGAGCCGTTTCTTTGATAGGCTGCTGCTGCGTTGGAGTAGAGGGTCGATCCTGTTCCACACCTGCCACGGATGCTGCAGCGGCTTCCAGGCCCAGCCAGTCCGCTGTCGTTCCCCGCTTCTTGGACACCGGCGTGGACATACCCGAAACGGTGACGTTCGTGTCCTTGCCGAAGAGCCCGAGAGGATCCGCATTGACGGTGGCCGATTGCGCAGAACTACGCCGTCCAGTTGAGGTCTTGGGACGTGCCTGCGAGTTTTCCGTGGTGGTGTCTGTCGACTGGCGGGATATTGACGGCTTTGCTGTGGCCGGACGCTTAGCGGCATCGCCACCGCTCAGAATCTCATCGAATATGTTCTTTTTCGGCTCGGCGACGGCCAACAAGTCATCAAACAGACTTTTCTTCGTTCCTCCACTTTTGGGGCGCTTGGGATCAAACCCCAGGTCATCATCGCCCGCATCGTCATCAAGGGAGAGGGAAGGTTTCTGTTTGACGATACGCGGAGTGCTCGTGGCACTGGGTTTGCCCTTGGTGTTCTGGCCAGACGTGGAGGGGCTTTTTACGTCCGCCTCCGTTTCCTCTTGTATGCCAAAGAGGTCTTCCAGTTTTCCTTTGGCTTTCGCGATTTTCGGCTGTTTCTTGTGGCCAACACCAGCTGGTGTCTCGAAGAAGTTGTCGTTGTCCAAGCTGTTATCACTAAGCAGGTCCGCCAATGGGTCGTCATTGAAATTCATTCTTAATTACTCAGATGTTCTCAATTAATTCTGAAAATAATTACGAAAATCAAAAGCAAAACGGTTGCCTAGAAACGCATCTGACGTTAATTATCGCACAAATATATCGATATTTTCTCGCACTAATGTATCACATCGCTAAAAACAACAGCAGTCATATTGTTGATGTCTGACTTTACCCTTCCCGTTTCGTTTTAGTTTTAATAAAGGAATCGAGCTTCAACAATGAGCAACATTTACATCCAGGAGCCTCCCACGTCGGGCAAGGTTCTGTTAAAGACCACAGTGGGCGACATCGATATCGAGCTCTGGGCCAGAGAGTGTCCAAAGGCTTGCCGCAACTTCGTTCAACTATGTTTGGAGGGATACTACAACAACACTGTATTCCATCGCCTGGTGAAAGGATTCATAGTGCAGGGTGGCGATCCCAACGGCGATGGAACCGGAGGCGAGTCCATATACGGGCAGCCGTTCAAGGACGAATTTCATTCGAGGCTGCGGTACACGCGCCGCGGCCTGTTGGGAATGGCCAACTCGGGCAAAGATGACAATGCCTCGCAGTTCTTTTTCACGTTTGCAGAGACTCCCGAGCTTCAAAACAAAAACACACTCTTCGGCAAGGTCACGGGCGATACAATCTACAACATGCTCAAGCTGGAGGAAGGCATAGTGGACCACCAGGAGAGGCCCATGCACGCGCATCGGATTCTGTCCACCGAGGTACTCACCAATCCCTTCGAAGATATTGTGCCGCGAGCAATCGCCAAAACAGAGAAGAGCAAAAAAGTCAAGAAACAACGACAGGGCGTAAAGTAAGTGTGCCAACGGTCTCTTTTGTGTTGATGTCGACTTAAAATGATCAATTTACTGCAGAAACTTTGGCCTGCTTTCGTTTGGAGAAGAGGCCGAAGGCGACGAAGTGGAGACCACCGTGTTTGTTAAGCAGAACGCCGGAAAGGCCAAATCGCTGCACGACGTCACAGATGATCCGAAGCTAAGCAAGGAACCGATTCAAGTGCCCAAACAGGAACGGGCAGATAGCCAGGAGCCCTTGCCGAATGACGATGAGGAAAGCGGCAAGGCCAAGTCTTCAACTGGCAACTTCTCAGACCTCATCAAAAAGAAACTCTCCAAGATATCCAAGACAGATGCCCGACCTCAGAAGATCGCCAAGAGTGTCGATGTGGAGAGTGATCCGGAGGAGGAGGAGGACGTCCTAATGACCCGAGAGCAAGAACAAAGACTTAAGATCTCTAAAGAAAAGTACAACTCATCAAGATATTAGGTCTTTGGTTACTCTCTAACCTATTTACCTTTGCAGAACCAAGATTCGCGAAGAAATTGCTTCTCTGAAGAAGCAATATCAGACGGACAAGATCACCAAGGATAAGCTGGCCAGTGGCCCGGAGAAGGCTCAAAAAGGATCGAAGATTAAGGGCGCCAGCGAAAATCATTACATCAATGACTTTATTGAGTCGAAGGAGATATACACTGCCAAAGCAAAGCTCCAGCCAAAAGGACAGTCCAGGTGGGATCAGTTCTTGTCATGCTTATGTCCTTTTTTTCATTCCTCTTGTGTTTCTTTTTCAGGGAGGAATTCACTCTAAAGTTGTTGGCCAAATTCCGTACCAAAGTGGCCGGCTTGAAGCACAAGGAGGGCTCTGAGGACGGCGATGCGGATGCAAGTGCGGAACCAAAGGAGTTGGACAACGGAACGGTGGAGAAAGAGATAGTTGGAGACGACTGGCTGTCGCATACGTTAAATTTCAACAGTACAGCGCCAGTCTTGGCAAAGGATGCGAACAGCAAGGGCGACGATTGGTACGATGCCTACGACCCGCGTAACCCCCTTAATAAACGCAAGCGCGGTGCCAACACCAGTTCTTCCAGCAAATCAAATTTAAATAAAAAGAATAAATAAATTATTTCTTCAAAACTATCGAGTACTTTACAATTTGAATTACTGCTGTCGCTACCACTTGTATCGAGTGGTATCGATACCTGATGAATATCGTAATCGCCTGTCGGCCGCAGCAGCTGAAACAAAAAAAACGTATTCAAGGTGAAGTAATTGGCTTAAAAAATACAGGTAATTAAACATTCGTTGCAAAACCATTTCGCCTCTTTGATCCTATAACAAAAGGGAAGTTACATTTTGAGCGAGTCTTAAGCGTACAAGTGCTTGGGGGAGCAATAAATGTTTTCCTCAAGATGGAATTATTGATTTTATTCGTCATTTGTTTTCCGTCGTCGCCCCAGTGACTGCTTCCACTTCTGGCTAGAGTGCGTGGAGAGAGAGAAGCAGAGGCAAGGCTGCCTTAGTCACACCAGCACAAAAAACACAACAGCTGCGGTTATGAGTGCGAAGAGTAGGCGCCCTGGCACCGCCAGCAGCCAAACACCCAACGAGTGCGTCCAGGTTGTGGTGCGATGCCGACCGATGAGCAATCGTGAACGCTCCGAGGGCTCCCCGGAAGTGGTCAACGTCTATCCGAACAGGGGCGTGGTGGAGCTGCAGAATGTGGTGGACGCCAACAAGGAGCAGAGAAAGGTCTTCACCTACGACGCTGCGTACGATGCCAGCGCCTCGCAGACGACCCTCTACCACGAGGTGGTCTTTCCCCTGGTTAGCTCGGTGTTGGAGGGCTTTAACGGCTGCATATTCGCCTATGGCCAGACAGGCACTGGCAAGACCTTCACCATGGAGGGAGTACGCGGCAATGACGACTTGATGGGCATTATTCCACGAACCTTTGAGCAGATCTGGCTGCATATCAATCGCACCGAAAACTTCCAGTTTCTGGTCGATGTCTCCTACCTGGAAATTTACATGGAGGAGCTGCGCGATCTGCTGAAGCCCAACTCGAAGCACCTGGAAGTGAGGGAACGCGGCTCCGGCGTCTATGTGCCGAATTTGCATGCCATCAACTGTAAGAGCGTCGATGATATGATCCGTGTCATGAAGGTGGGCAACAAGAATCGCACCGTGGGATTCACCAACATGAACGAGCACAGTTCCCGGTGAGTATTGGGGACAGATTATGGGATAAACAGACATGGAACTATAAATGTTTCCTTTCGTAGCTCACACGCAATTTTCATGATCAAGATCGAGATGTGCGACACGGAGACGAACACCATTAAGGTGGGCAAGCTGAATCTGATCGATCTGGCTGGCAGCGAGCGACAGTCGAAGACGGGCGCATCTGCCGAGCGGCTGAAGGAGGCGAGCAAAATCAATTTGGCACTCTCCTCGCTGGGCAACGTGATTTCGGCTCTAGCCGAGAGCTCGCCCCATGTTCCGTATCGCGACTCAAAGCTGACGCGTCTGCTGCAGGACTCGCTGGGCGGCAACTCAAAGACGATTATGATTGCCAATATTGGGCCCTCGAATTACAACTACAATGAGACACTGACCACGCTGCGTTATGCCTCGCGGGCCAAGTCCATCCAGAACCAGCCGATCAAGAACGAGGATCCGCAGGATGCCAAGCTGAAAGAGTACCAGGAGGAGATCGAGCGCCTGAAGCGTCTGATTGCCCCGCAACAGCAGCAGCGCAGCGAGAAGCAGGGGACAATCAAGAAGCAGCGCGTCAAGAAACCCAAAAAGGAGCCCATATCAATGGAGCTGATTGGCAGTGCCCTGCAGGCCTCATCCGCGGAACTGCAGGTGGACGAGGACAGGGACAGCGATGGCGATGGGGCAGAGTCCGAGTCGGACAAGGAAAATGAGGCCGAGGTGGCCAAGTCCAACGAAGAGCTGGAACGTGAGCGCGTCGAGAACGCCAAACTGGCGGCAAAACTTGCCGAACTGGAAGGACAGCTGGTGCGCGGTGGCAAGAATCTGCTGGATACCTACAGCGAGCGTCAGATCGAGCTGGAGAAGAAGCTGGTGGAGATTGCAGAGCGCAAGAAGCGAGAGATCGAGATCCAACAGCAGCTGGAGCTGCAGGAAGAGACCACCCTGGAAATACGAGAGCGCAACGTCTCACTGGAGCAGGAAGTGGAGCTGAAGAAGCGCAAGCTGTCCAAGTGCTATGCCAAGTACCTGGCTCTGCAGCAGGAGCTCAATGACTGCAAGCACGACCACAACCAGGACCTGCGTGAGCTGGAGATGGCCCAGAACGAGCTCGTCAAGGAGCTGAAGCGCCAGCTGCTTATCATTGACAACTTTGTGCCCATCGAGGTGAAGCAACGTCTCTACACACAGGCAAAATACGACGAGGAGCAAGAGGAATGGAAGTTTTCATCCCTGCCCCTGCCTCTGCCGATGTCCGGAGGAGATGGCAGGCAAGGCAACAGGCGGCCCGTTTCCCATCCCCAGCGTCGTCGGCCCACGTCCGAGCACGCCCTGCAGGAAGCTAAATCCAATGCGCCGAGCTCTCTGCGCTTCAAGAGCGAGAATATAGTCAGCTACGAGCTAGAGATGCCATGCCGTACCACCCAGGAGTACCGCACGCCCAAGGTATCCGCCTCACTGCAGGCGGTGCTAGCCCAGGCCATGCAAACGGGCGGCGACGACATCGATATTGTAGACTCCCACACCAACTCACTGCGCAGTCGCCTCGAGAACATCATCAACGCCAACTCCAGCTCCAATGGGGGACCTGGCTCTGGTGCTGGACCGCTGGCCGCCAGCACTGTCGGCAGTGGCGTTGGTTCCATGCCCAATGTACGCAATATTAAGTCCAGCCGTGGTCTGCCCAGTGCCGGAACGGCTCTCGACTCCAACCGACGTCCGCCCACGGGTCGTATTCCGGCCAAAAAGCCGGCTTCAGCCTACCCGAAGGCACGCGGCCTCGTTAACAAGTAGATAATCAACACGCACCGCCATACGACTCGAATCTAAACAATCTCATTCGAAAAAGCACACTAACCAAAGTATTCATAGTCACACAAGGACGGTAACGTCATCGCAATATGTACAACCGGATACGCCTAGCCCAATCTCCACATCTCTTCTCACATTTCTTACAAGCGCTTTGTAAAAGTTTCCTTATTGTCTGATGCCTCCGCCACCCTACAAGACTCACCCACCCTCACAGATCTGTTGTATTATAGTCAGAGCTGATGCCACATACTCGTAAGTACGCATCAGAGCAGGGTCAACGATTTCCTTAATGAATTAATTGTTTTTTGTTTTTTTTTCTTGTTTGTTACCGACTCTTATTATTTGTTACTGAATTATTTATGTATTAGGTGTGCGCAGGCATGTGCTCACTCTCGCTTTAGTTTGCGGCGTTTTCTTGGCGCCTGCATTTACCGGCTTCGCGGCCAGTCATTCATTTATCGTGCAATCAATCTACGCTTAAGTTCAACTGCAACTGTTTATCGTTTACTTAGTAAAGGATCCTTAGTTAATCGTACGAACCAAATAAAGCCACACCATAAACACAGACAGATTTTCTTTATCTTAATATCGGATTATCGGTAGTGGATCAAGTGGCCCAAGCGATATACAACCGAAGGAAGCTTTTAAAGCGTGGATCCCTGGCGGATATGCAGCCGAACGAATCGAGAAACGCTGTCGCCAACATGCAGGCAAGATAGATCTTAGACTGATGATCGAGGAAAATTATGACTAAAATGGTTTAAAGTTATTAATAATAATTACGGGATAATTAGTAGTTAGTATTATTACTAGAGCCCTGCATGAACATTCAACCGAATCGCTTCGTTCGTTTAATTGAATACTGTGGATTCATGCAGCACTCCAATCAGTATTTTAAGAAGTGGAATTGTTAGTAGTAGAGTAGACCCTATGCTTATGCTTTTGCGGACCAACAAGGTCCATCTACTTACATCACGGATCGGATCAAAATTATCCCTCAATGGCAATCAATTACAATTTGATATTTATTTGATTCTTTAGATAAATGCAAGCTGTTTCTTTCGTTTAAATGCAAGATACTCAACATGACCGTTTGGGTGATATCCTACTGGATCACCTTTAGAGAGCGACCGACCTCCACGAAGGCGTCAATGGCCTGGTCGATTTCAGCCTCTGTATGGGCAGCGGAGATTTGAACGCGAATCCTCGCCTTGCCCTGGGGCACCACCGGATAACTGAATCCAATCACGTAGATGCCTCGAGCTAAAATTGGAATTGGAATGAGCAGATGGTAAAGAGATCCTTAGGGGCTGATAGACTTACTTAGCATTTCATCAGCAAACTTGGACGCTAGTCGAGCATCGCCCAGCATCACGGGACAAATGGGATGGTTCTCTCCGGCTATGGTGAAGCCAGCCTTGGTCATGGCTGTCCGGAAGCGCTGCGTGTTGCTCTGGACGCGTTGCGTGAGTTCGCTAGAGGCAAGCAGCATGTCCATAACCTTCAGTCCGACTGCCACAACAGCAGGGGGCAGGGTGTTGGAGAACAGATACGGCCTGGACTTCTGGCGCAAAAAGGAGATGAGCTCCGAGGGTCCGGTGGTGTAACCGCCAGAGGCGCCTCCCAAAGCCTTGCCCAGCGTCGAGTTAATGATGTCTACCTCGCCCATGACATTGTCGTACTCCTCGGTGCCGCGCCCAGTGGCGCCAAAGAAGCCAGTGGCGTGGCACTCGTCTACGAAAACTAAGGCATTGTACTTCTTGGCCAGATCGACAATCCTCGCTAATGGAGCTATATTCCCGTCCATCGAGAAGACGCCATCGGTTGCAATCAACTTGAGACGTCCGTCGCTGTCCCGCAGCTGCCGCTCCAGATCGGCCAGGTCGCGGTGCTTGTATCGCTGCTTCTTGGCCTTGCACAGGCGAATGCCGTCAATGATCGACGCATGGTTCAGTTCATCCGAGAAGACAGCGTCTTCCGGCGTGAGTATGGCCTCGAAAATGCCAGCATTGGCGTCGAAGCAGGAGGCATAAAGAATGGTGTCCTCACGGCCATGAAACTGGGCAATCTTTCGCTCCAGCTGCTTGTGGATGTCCTGAGTGCCGCAGATGAAGCGAACCGAGCTCAGGCCGGCTCCGTACTTCTCCAGCAGCTTCCTGCTGTACTCCACGATCTCTGGGTTGTTCTGCCAGCGAAGAATACTCGTTAGAAGGGGAAACTACTGTATAATTATTGAAAGCCTTACCGCCAATCCCAGATAGTTGTTGGCACAGAAGTTTAGTATCCGCTGTTCGCTGCCCTGAACCGTGATTTGGGTACTCTGCGACGAAGTGATGATCCGCTCAGCCTTGAATGTGCCCGCCTCCTTGATCCCTGCCAGCTGGGAGCCAAGTATTTCGCGCAGTTGTGTCTGTGCTGCGGCACTGTAGTGACGTCCGCCTGCTGTGCAGAATCGGGAAATGAATTTCAGAATAATATTTACTTCTAATTTATATTCTAATTCAGATTCACAATTAATCAGGTCTACTAAAAAGAGCTCGTCGTTTGGCTTTGAATGGCATTTGGGAAACCAATTTGATTGAAAGTCTAATCTCAATATTACATACAAAAATTGTCGATTACCAGATTACGAACATATAACACAATTTATTTCACTTCAACTACATTTGTGTATTTTTTTGCTTAAATCACAGCCAAGTAATGATCACACGATATGTACAACATATGTGTATAGAGTCGTGTATATATGTACTAAATTGACGGCTTACCTCCACTCAAGAGAAATATTTTTGAGAAAGTTGACATATTGTCGCTTTTCTTTAGTTGTTTTTTTGTGCGAAAACGTTGTCTTTTTATAGAGGACTGACTGGCTGGCTGGCTGGTGTCCAGATCCGCACGGTGTCTGGCACTTTACTGAGCGACGACACACAGCAAAACAGCCATTGCCATAGACGCCCCAACGACGACACCAGCCCCTTCCCCGTGTTGGGGGCTCGTACGGCATCGCTGGCCAGCGCCGCCAGCCTAGCAGCTGATTTTTGTTGTTAATGTATTTATAAATAGCTGAATACCCGTACACATGTATGCGTACATAGCGGCCTGCCCTCACTCTATTTCAATTGATTTAATTTACGCTCAACATGGTTGTCATGCCGTTGGTTCTACATAGGATATACGCAGCCATCCCATATACGCCAATGTACTCACTTATGTTGAATGAATGAATCAAGCAAATACTGTTCAAATTATATCCAAGGTCAGACCCTCCCATTAAGCTTTACTTTCCTCTGAATTGAATCTAATTTCCCAGATTATCTGCTCTCAATAGAGCTGATAATGATAAATAAATTGAATTGTAAATTAATGTAATTGAAACACAGCTCATAATTTGTATTAGCTTTGGCTTAGTGTGGAGATTTAGGTATGATAAATATTAATATTTAATAGGAAATTGCCCAAATATGTGGTAAATGTGCAAACACTCGGCAAATATGGAAACATTTAAAAAAGGGAAATTAAATTTGAACTCGGATCGCTGGATTCAAAGTCCATAGTGCTAGCCATTAAACCATAGAACCTCTAAAATTTCTGTGTCAAAATTAGTAAATACAAATATGATAGGATCTGAGCGTTAAAATTCGAAAAATTAGCATTTAAAAAAGAGCTTATCGTTTATTGTTATAGTTGAATTGCTTAAATGTTTGTCCATCTAGGCCTCAGTTAGCCCTTGGGTCCGAAATGGGCTGATTTATCAACATTTCAAAGCCACCTGTAACCGGATGAACAGATCTCTGTTTCTAGGATTAACCGACTGGGATATATGTATGTATAATGATTCAGATACTAACAACTGCACTACCATTGAGATAGCAGGCACAGACATATTCATATATGTATACTTGATATTGATATTTAAAAGGGTTATCTCGTATCACTGAGAGTATCGTAACCGCCCACTTTCCCTGTGAGGAATCTATAAATTCGGAGCCGCAACTCAATCTAGCACCAGTATCCCTGCATTTCGTTCCGTGTCTAGTTGAAATTGCGGTTTTTTGTGCTCTCGAAAATAGTGAATCAATTAATCAGTGCATACATCCACATCTGTGAAGTTTTATACTGAAAATGAGTGATAATGCGGTCTAATACGCTGAAGTTATTGTTTGTTCTGGTGTTGTGCGTGCTTATTCTGGAGCTGGAAGCGTCTTCAGATGAACGTGCAGAACGGGCAGTGATCACAAGGCAGCAAAACGGCAATCTGCTCCTGGAGGCGGCACCAGATCAGAATGTGACTTTTCGACTTATGGGCGAGGAAGCCACGGTGATGATCAATGATGTGGATATACTCACGCTTCTCCGCCAACGCCTACAGGTGATCACCGCTCGCCAGGTTGCGGCTCGCCGTGAGCCGTTGTCGCTGGACGTGCAGAAGGATCAGTTCCGAGTGGTACAGCGAAGTCTCACTCGGTTGGAAAAGCGGTTCTTCAACATGCGGAACAATACGCGCCGGGGCGGACTTAGCCAGCGTGTCCTGCGGCGGCAGCTCCAGCGGGTAGAGCGTGTCTCGACCACTCTGGCGAGAATACAAGTCTTTCTGGCTAAGGACGAGTGCCTGTCGAGCCCATGCCAGAACGGAGGTACCTGCTACGATGAATACAAGGCCTTCCAATGTGATTGTGCTGCTGGCTGGCAAGTGAGTGCATCCACGGGGGCGTCTCTGTGTCATCGATTGGGGGCGTATTCATGTGATTCTCGCAAGTCACCTTAGGGAAACAGATTATAGAATCACGTACATATAACTACATATGTATATATAAGTTAATTAATACAAGCATACACACCTTAAATACACGTGGATTACCTGCCCAGTCCACACAAGAGATCTCAGAGGACTCCATTTCTCCTTTAAAGTAGACAAACCAATCTGAAGCCAATCTGCATGCCGACCCTGTTCTAGATTTACTATGAAGACCAGTTTGTGGTATTTGGAATAGAGGATGAACATGTATTATTTATTAAACATAAAATGAAGTAAATAAGGGAAAATATAAACGACAACAATTCGTACCGTTAAGATAAAAAATCACCTCTGATTTCTTCACATGCATACGTGTACAAGCAGGATATAGTAGTAATAGGTACGTGGCAGTCTCCCGCTCACCATGGCACATGTGCGCCCAGTCGCCCTTAACCTTACCTTACCATTACTATAACCTGAATGCGAGTGCGAGCTTACATATCCATATGATCATTCAGTGGTGGTAAACTAGTAATTATTATCCCGTTATATCTGCACAGATGCTTTGATGAGAAATTGTTTTTGCTGCTCGAGAGACTTTTATGCAGATTGGATCAGCCATGATAATTTTTTTGCTTGTAGGGCCCCACTTGCGAGGACGATGTGAACGAATGCTTCGATTTGGCCGGCACCGATCTGGCTGGCTGCATGAACAATGGGCGATGCATAAACACGCCTGGGAGTTTTCGGTAAGTAGACCATCAGATCCATATACTCGAGTATACATACATGTTCGTACGTAAACCACATTTCAGTTGCGTTTGCCGCAATGGATACAGTGGCACCCATTGCCGACTGCGCCAAAATAAATGCCTGGCCGGCGATTCGAGCGAAATGTGCGGAGAACATGGCACGTGTGTCCACTCGGTCAGCACGTCCGCCGGGTACGTGTGTGTCTGTGATCAGGGTTGGACCTGGGCCGACACTAATGCCACTACAGCCAGCGCTAGCCCCTGCACCCGGGACGTGGATGAGTGCGTGCCCAGCGTGAATCCCTGCCACAACGAGTGCATCAATCTGCCAGGCAGTTATCGATGTGGCTCCTGCCCGACTGGCTACACCGGAGACGGCCGGTTCTGCCACGACATAGACGAGTGCGCCGTGGCAAACGGTGGCTGCAGCCTGCAACCGCGAGTAACTTGCATCAATACCGAGGGCTCTCATCTGTGTGGTCGTTGTCCAGTGGGCTGGACCGGCGACGGACGCATCTGCACCGCAGCCGAGTCGAACTCCTGTGATGGCGAACAGATATGCCATTCCGAGGCGACATGCGAGTACATTTCTGGGACGGTCGTCTGCACCTGTCCGCTGGGCAGCTACGGTCACGGCTACGGTGAGGATGGGTGCACAAAAGACCCCAGCCGCGACACATGCGACCAGCATCTGTGCCAGAACAACGCCACCTGCATCCACATAGGACGCGGAAGCACATGCATTTGCCAGCCCGGATACAAAGGAGTCCTGTGCAACGACACGGAATCGGATGCCTGCCACCCCAGTCCTTGTCTGAACGGCGGCACCTGTCGTCTTCTACCCAGCAACCAATATCAGTGCAACTGTCCCGCCGGCTACACTGGCACACGGTGCTCCAACCAACGCTTTTTCTGCGGATCCACTCTTCGAGGACCCACGGGCCAGCTCCACTTTCCACCAAACACTGCTGACGGTGACTACCAGCCCGACGAGCGGTGTCCCTTCATCATTCGCACGCCTCCAGGACATGTCCTCAACGTGACCTTCACCCAATTCGATCTGCAGGAAAGCAACGACTGTGCCGCCGACTTCCTGCAGTTTCACGACGGGCCATCGCTGGCCTACAGGCTCTTCGGTAGATTCTGCGGCACTCAACTGGTCAACCGAAGCATTATCTCCACCCAGGAGCAGGTCTTCTTCTGGTTCCGTTCCGATAATGCCACCCAAGGGAGCGGTTTTCACCTGACCTGGAACTCCCTACCATTCTCCTGTGGCGACACTTTGGCCAATCTGACATTGGGCCAGAGTGGCATACTGCGATCCCCCGGCTATCCTGGCAGGACGCGTGCCGGTCTCGACTGTCGCTGGGAGCTGACAGCCCCCTACGGCACTCGGCTGCTGTTGCGGTTCTACGACATAACGCTGGAAAGTGGCGGAGGATCCACTGCCACTGGAAACTGTAGCCAGGGACTGAACGGAAGTTACCTGGCCGTATATGACTCGGATCGACAATTGCTGAAGAGCTGCGTGTCGACACATCCGGAACCGCTGTACAGCTCATCCAACAGCCTGCACATCGACCTGCACACGGCTCCTGTGCGTGCCGACAGCTCCTTCCAGCTGCACTACGAGGTGGTGGCCGGCCAGCCGGGATGCGGTGGAAGCTACATGGAGTCGCACGGCCGCATCAGTGGCCACATGGATGCAGAGGTTTGTCTGTACCTAATCGAACAGCCAAAGGGGGTACAAATAAAGCTGGAATTCGAACACATTGACCTGCTGCGGTCGGAGAATTGTCGACTGCAAAAGATCGAGATATTCAACGGACGCACAGATGAGTCGCCCCTGATGCGTCGCCTCTGCGGACAGCCCGAGGCCAGCGAATTGGAGCCGCTTATCTCCAGCGGGAATGTTGTTCTCGTGCGCTATGAGTATGCCTTAAATGGGCTGAGGCTGAAAAAGAGCTTTGAGCTGAGCTACAGCAGAGGTATTCGTTGAGGTTCCATATCCATTATAAAGATGCACATGTAATGATTTTTCTATATAGTCTGCAGCGGATATTTCGATGACACGTTGCGCACCATCGAAACGCCAAACTATCCGCAGTCCTATTTAGATGATATGACCTGCACATTCAACATAATTGGCCCACTGGACACGCTAGTGAAGCTCACCATCAAAGACCTATCCCTAGGTGCCGACTCGAATGCCACTGATGATGGCAATCAAACCAATTATTTAGACGTAAGTGCGATTTGTGAAATAGACCGAGACTGAGACAACCTGCTGACAATACCATCACATTACAGGTTTATTTGTCGAAAGACGAGAAGCGCCGTATATACAAGACGGGGGGAAATCTCGTGCTGATAGCACATACCAACCAAGCAACTCTCGTTTTTCGTGGATCCAGCAGCGGCCGTGGCCTGCTTGTGGACTACTTCTTTTTACCTATGGGCTGCGGTGGTTATCTGACTAGGCAATCGGAGTTGTGGAGTTGGAGGCAACTAATGAAACGGATCAGAGATCCATTCTGTCAATGGATCATTGATGAGCCGGGCAGGAAAGAAGTCATTGTTCGCCAGATGCTTGTGAATGGGGTACTATCTGTATATGATAATAGCACTAGTCCTGGATTGCTTTTAAACAGGTACATCTTCAAAATAAATATTTAATAATGCTCCTATGATTATTTATGCTTATTTTTTGTTGCAGCTATGAAGACAGTATTCAGGAAATCTTTGATGCAGACCTCCTGACATTAACCTATACACAAGAGCACACCATTGGATTACTGATGATCTCTTACAGAATAGTTAAAGAAAATGGTAATTCATTTCATAGGCACATTTTTTTTAAAATAATTTAATATATGTACAGTATATTGTTATGTATGATGCGGAGAATAGCTAATGTTTGGAGAAGGTAATGCCATGTTCACGACAGTTCTCCTCCATGTAATGCTATGTTCACGAGGTGGAGAGAGACAGATAGAGCAAGGGAACGTAAGAAAGGCTGCTGCACTGCAATTAGCGATAGACAATAATAGACAATGACTTGTAGAATTACTTGCCAATATCGTGCTCTTAATGCCTCCTGTTTTTCATCTAATTATTCTTTTATCCAGACTGTATAGTAAGTTCTAGTCAACGCTACGGCATAATCAAGTCACCGAACTGGCCGCGACCCTATGGCGCATCGCAAAACTGCGAGTGGACCATTCGAGCACCGCTCGGCCAGCGCCTTGAGCTGGTTGTCTCGAACTTCAGTCTGGAGGTTATGGGCAAAGAGTGCTCCAGTGACTATCTGGAGATCAGGTAAGCGCAGCCAGAGGTCGCCGGGCTGACGGTGATTAATGCTCCTCTAATCGTATCGTTCTACAGGAATGGGGACTCGGCCAAGTCTCCACTGATTGGCAGATACTGTGGCACACGGATACCCCCCCGGTTGCCCTCGTTTGGCAACGCGCTGTTCGTGAGCTTCAGCTCTGACAGCAGCGTGGAGGAGAGCGGATTCCTACTCAACTGGCAGCAGATCGGCGAAGGATGTGGCGGCAAACTCAGGTCCCCCGTGGGGTCCATACACTCGCCGCATTCGATGGCAGGAAACCGTGGTGCCCTGGCCTGTGATTGGCAGATAATTGTGGCCGAGGGGTCCCGGGTGACCCTGCAGATCGAGAGTCAAGACCAGAACCTCTGCAGCGGACATCTAACCATTTTTGACGGACCCACCACGAGCAATCGTGCGCTGCCGTTGCGCTGCAATGAGACAAGCAGGAACTCCAGTATTGTCCTCCACACCAGCAGTAATCGCGTGCTTGTGCGCTACGATGTGGGTCACGACTCGCCCGACGGCACCAGTTTTGTGCTGGACTATGCCACGGACTGCAGGGTGCGGCTGGAGCAGCTCCAGGGGGCCATTGAGTCGCCCAACTTCCCGGAGAACTATCCACCGGACATGTCCTGTGAGTGGGACATACGCGCCGGCGGTGGACAGAATCACATCCATCTGGTCTTTTCGCATCTGTCTGTGGAGCAATACCACCCCGGGACCTGTGACTTTGACTATGTAATGCTCAGTGACATGAAGGACGACCAGCTGCTGGAGGAACGGCGACTCTGCAGCAACGAGGGAGTGGCCCCTCTCACCAGTAAGGGCAATCGTCTGCTGCTCAAATTCAACAGCGACGCCACGCAGCAGGCTAAGGGCTTTCGGGCCGAGTACATGCGGATCGGCTGCGGCGAACATCTCCAGGAAATGGGCGGAAACTTTGAGTCGCCCAACGCCCCTTTCAGCGTAGATGTGGACTGCGATTGGGTCATCAGTGCACCGGTGGGCAAGCAAATACGGTTGATGCTGCAGGAACTGTATATCGATTCGCCCCAGCGAGAGTGCAGCGACGATGTGCTGTCAGTCTCCGCGCCGGATGGGCACGTGCTCTATCGCAGCTGTCAGGTGGAGACCTCCACCCAGACATTCATCTCGCCGGGCAACGAGCTGCGCGTGCACTTCCAAGGAAGCCCAACGGTGGCTAGGAAATATTTCAAAGCCACCTATGCCCAAGTGCCAGCCAGTTGCGGCGGTTACGTGCGTGCCAGCAGTGGGGTCATCGTCACGCCCGGCTTCAATTATGCCAACACGATAGAGGCAGGCCTTAGTCCGCTCAACTACTCCTCTAATGTGGAGTGCCTTTGGATAGTGGAGGTAAATCTGCACATCCGCCCCCTTGCTGCATCCGTGAGCAAAGATTAATTCTACTTGTGTTCTAGGTTTCGGCAAGCTATGGCATCCGGCTGTGGTTCGAGCGGTTCAACCTCACCAATTCGGCCAATTGCTCGAGCACCTTTGTGGAACTGACCAAACTGGATGCGGACGACACCGAGCACTTCCTGGAGCGGGCCTGTGGCGAGGAGCAGCCACTGATTCGCCTGGTCCACGGCCAGCGAATGCGGGTGTTATTCAAGGCGCAGACGGATACCTGGGGCAGCTTTGCCCTTCACTTTGAACGCCAATGCGGTGGCATGCTGCCGGCTGGCGAGGGCTATCTGAGGTCGCGCCTGGACGAGGACTGCAGCTGGCTGGTGGTGGCACCGGAGGGCAGCAAGCTGAGCCTGAACATCCACCAGCTGGAGTGTCCCGGATGTGCCTCGAAAACTGCAGCGGATAACTGCACGTCAGAGGTGGGACTGCAGCTGCTCAACGATGACGACCAGGTGGTGCTCTACAGCCTGTGCCGCGAGCATCCGGCGAATCTGGTTGTGCCCGCGAGCAATGTCCGTGTCCTGGCCAAAGGCATCGCTCTGGCGGCCCAGTTCAGTAGCCTGGAGAACACTTGCGGCGGCAATATCAGCCTGAGCGCCGCCCGCGGCAGCCTCAGCTCTCCCAACTATCCGGACAGCTATCCGGCAAACGTGGAGTGCCTGTGGCGCATAGGCCTGAATGCCGGCAACTCTCTGGCGGTCACATTCGATGCTTTGAACATTGTGCCCTCCGAGCACTGCAACGAGGACTTTCTTGAGGTGCGTTCAGGCGTGGATGAACGCCTGCTGGGACTCTACTGCGACCGCAAGATGCCCGAGCAGCCGCTGGTTATCCGTTCGCAACTCTGGCTCAAATTCCGAAGCGTACCCGGCAACAGTGCCGACGGCTTCAAACTGCACTGGAGCTACGGTGAGTGGAGGAGTGGAGTGTGCTCCCCTGTCCCATCCTAATTCGCTTCGTGAACCTCTCCCCAGTGCACGACAACGAAATAACCTCAGAGACCGCTGGAACGATCGAGTCGCCGCCGATCATCTCAGTTCGCGCAGACGAGCAGGCCTTCAGTTGGCGCATTTTTGTGGCGCGCAAAACGGTTGTGGCCCTGAACTTTGAGGAGTACATATCTGGCCTCCAGGTGAGCCCTGGAACGCAGCAAGTCATTCTTTGCTGCGCTAAATCTCTCGTTTTCCCCCAAATAGCTGTTCGATGGCTACGACGACACTGCCATGCAGATCACCATACAATCCTCGCCCTGGCAGTTCTCCTCCAGCAGCAATGTCCTCTATTTAAGGACACTCAACACGGACTTTAATGCGTTCCGTTTGAAGTGGAGCGTGGTCAGCAGTGCCCTGGTTAAGGGCGACAGTACCGTGCAGAACGACGAATGCAACAAGGAGTTTACGGTGTCCCCCAGTGCGCGGCTGATGGTGAATTCACCCGGATATCCGAAGGGCTATGCCCCGAACTTGAACTGCCAGTGGACCTTCAGGCCCGAGGATCCCGCCCAGCATGTCTACACGGACCTCTATGAGGTCGATCTAGAGGTGTATCCCAGCTGCTATGCCGACTACCTGAACATCCAGACCTCCAGTGACATGAGCCACTGGACGAGTGATCTGCGCATCTGCAATGGCACTACGGGCGGACCACTCACCCAGCGATTGCACGGCACTCCCCATCAGAGGCTGCAGTTTAAGAGCGATGTCTCCATCAACGGGCGTGGCTTCAGGGCAATTGTGCGTGCGACATGTGGCTCCAATATGACGGCTCCTGTGGCCACCATCTTGGACACGCAAATGAGAGCCGGAATGACCATGGGCAGCGATTGCGAGTGGCACATAGAGGTGCGACCGGGTCGAAAGATAGAGATCAGCATATCCTATGCCCGCTCAGCCGTCAATGTTACATGCCCCGTTTATGGACTCATCTACGATGGCCTGGACGACAGGTCGCCCCTGTTTCAGGGCGGAAAGTTCTGCAACCAGATGGGCTTCGACAAAACCTCGTACCGCACAAGCGGCTCCCATGCGTACATCAAGTACGTGGTGCCCCCGCGAACCCTCAATCCGGTGCACAACTACTGGAACCTCACCTACCGGGAGTACAGCGAGTGCGACGGCGAGATCCAGCTAACCCAGCTTGCCAGCACGTACAGCATTACGACGCCGGGCTATCCCTATGTGCCCCATCCCCATGCCGAGTGCACTTGGTTGGTGCTGGCGCCACCAGGCGAGGTCATTGCGGCCACCTTCGACGACCGATTATTCGATCTGAACTGGCGCCAATGCGAGAAGGAGACCGTGGAGCTCTTCGATGGCTCCACCACACTGGCGCGCCGACTCCTACACACCTGCCGACGGCCCACAACGACGCTGCGCAGCTCGGGCAATCTTCTCCTGGTGCACTACCAGACGCAACTGGACGAGCCGCGCGGCGGCTTTCGGCTGAACCTCTCACTGAGTGCCTGTGGCGGTCTGATCACTAGTGCGATGGGATTCATCAGCTCCGTGAACTATCCGGCCCTGGGGGGCTACCCGAAGCCGGCTGTCTGCGAGTACAGCATCAAGCTGCCGCGGGGGACGTATATCCGCCTGAACATCAGCGATCTGCATCTGCCGTACAGCGCTGAGAAGGGACAGAACAGCAACAGCAGTGATCGACTGGAATTCGTGAATCTGGCCAATGAGGGCAGCGGTCAACAGACCACTCTGTTGGTACTGGACGGCAGCGGAAGCTACCCATTGGACGTGACTCTCAACACCAACGAGGTGGGCATCCGCTTCATAGCGGTCACGAATGTGAACAGCTATCGCGGCTTCAAGATTGAATATGAGCGGGTAATTGGCACATGCTCCCGCGAGATGAATGCGGCCTCTGGCACCCTTGAGATTCCAGCCAATGTGCAATCCTCCTGGCTGAGAGTCTGCAACTGGAAAATCACTGTGCCCAAGGGCCAGCGCGTACGCCTCGAGTTCCTCAATCTAGCCGATATACGTACGGCTTTTCGTAATGATACCAGAAGGTGAGTGTACTCTTTGAGACCATTAAGCGGGTGCCAAGCTGGGAAATGGGAGGAAAAAGTGAAAATTAAACATTGGAACAGCAGTTTAGACCCAGAAACGGCCTCGATGCGACAGAACGCTAGAGATATCATCTCAAGATATTGTAAAAGGTAGAGATAGAGTGTCCTATAGAATCTGTCTCCATACAGAAAGAGATCTCCACATTTGAAGCCATTAAAAGCACAAACATACAGGGATCCTCCACATAATCAATCACATTACATGTAATAACAATTGAATTCAATAATAATTAATTATATCCTTGTGAAATATATTTTCAGCGGAAGGAGGAGTGAGATCAAACCGCAGTTTGCCTTCTACAACGATTTCAACCAGCTATCAAAGATCACCGATTTCTGGATTGGTGGATACAACGGCAGCGGCATCATCGAGTCCAGCGACAACTTTATGATGGTTAACATCTTCACTAGCCAACTGGAGCTTACCACCATGCCGCTGCGTGCCCGCTACAGCTCCAGCGAACCGTCAGCATGCCCGCCAGAGATTGGAGACCAAGCTGCCGGAATGTTGTCGATCCAAAGTCTCAGCCAGCTGCCCGTCTACTATTGCACCATCAACTATGTGGGGCTCAGCGAA
Source organism: Drosophila helvetica (assembly GCA_963969585.1). Lineage (NCBI taxonomy): Eukaryota > Metazoa > Arthropoda > Insecta > Diptera > Drosophilidae > Drosophila > Drosophila helvetica. The sequence continues at coordinate 50,427,692 of OZ018401.1, read as the reverse complement.
TCCACACTCACCTTCAAAGTGCAGGAGCATGTGTACTGGAGCGCTGTCGGGCCCTCAGTGGTCTTCAGAGACGAAGGCTCCCGCTTTATCAAGTACATGTCCTCGAATGTCACCAATAGCTATGTTTCCATGCCTTCCACGCCCGGACGCATCACCCTGAACCAGGGCACAAACGTCAAACTGAAGCGCTTCCGGGCCACCTATCGCCGACATAACTGTGGCGGTCAGCTGATAGTGACCGAGGGCGTTGCAATAGAAGCGCCACCGAGGATGGCAACCGTCGGCGAGGATTATGGTCCGCTGGAGTGCTTGTGGACTCTGGCGGTCGGCCAGAGCTATGTGCTTGAGGGAAACGTTAGCCTCAGCGATAGCTGCGATCGCGAGTATATTGTAATCTATTCGGGTCCCATAGTGATGGGCCGCCTCTGCCGCGGCATGACGATGAACAGCACGCGTCTGAGCAAGTCCCAGTCGAAGGTTATTTATCACACAGAACAGCACCGGCCTGGTCGCAGTTGGTTCCGGCTGGAACCCAGGCGGTCCGAAGAACCCTTGGCAGGGAATTTGATTCGCGTCGGCCAGAGAACCACGGCGCCCATATCGATCAATGGGACGGACTACAAGAACAACATGGAGCTCATCTGGGAGTTTGTTACCAATGCTGGACTCTCCCTAAGCCTGCAGTTCCAAGGGCGCTTCTTCATTGAAACGTCCCCGAACTGCACCAATGACCGGCTGAGTGTGGAGCAGAGCCATGACCGGCTGGAGACTGCGGGAGTTTGGACTGAGGTGGCCAACCTATGCGGCCGACAGGTGCCACCACCGCTAAATGTTGAGGCGCCTCGAATGAGAGTGGTGTTCCGAACCAACGGCAACGTCACCGGAGACGGCTTCAGTTTCACCGTCTCCCCCAGTTGCGACGTTACGCTGCGAGCCACCGCAGAGCTGCAGACCCGGCGCAGTCCCAACTGGCTGGCATCTCGCAATATGCTGCTCAACTGCAGCTACACGATCCTCACCGACACCCAGGAGCAGCTGTTGGTCAGCGTCGCAAGTGTGGGGCGCCGCCCTTGGCCTGCGTTCGCCTGCGCCAGGTCCTTCTTTAAGGTCTACCGCCAAAGCTCCAGCTCCGGCTCCGGCTCTGGTGAAGAGGAGTTGACGGAGAAGTTCTGCCCGGACTTTGAGGTAAATGGCTACAAGAGGCTCCGTCTGCAGTACTTGTCGCCCATATCGCGACTGTTTGAGCTGCAGTACCAGCTGCTCGGCTGCGGTGGGAACTACAGCGCACCCTTCTCGCTGCGCCCGCCGCAGCACGACGAGGATGTGAAGTCGTATATCCACAATATGCACTGCGAATGGCGCGTAACGGCACCGCCCCAGCACGCCATCGTTCTGGAGTTCAAGTACTTTGACATGGAGCAGAGCCGGACTTGTCGATACGATTACCTGGCGGTCTACAAAGGCAGCATGGTGCCGAACATTGAGCAGCGCGTGGCCCATCTGTGCGGCAACTTGACCACACAGCCGCCCACCATTATGGTGGACAGCAACCAGGCACTAATTGTGTCCCACTCGGATGTATCGAACAGCTATCGGGGCTTCCTGGCCAATGTGCGCTTCACCCCCAACTGCAATGAGCGAATCGCTCTGGACGATAATCTGCCTCGGATGAGCCTCATGCGAAACTACAGGATAAATGCTTCGGAACAGCTCCTGTGCATTTTTAAGGCCAGCGCCACGCCTGGACATCGGCTGTCCGTGCAACTGAGACAGTTGCAGCCGTTTGGTTCCTATCGGGGCTACCTAGAGATTATTGACAGCGCCGCCGCACAGAGCCAAAGCCTGGGCAAGTACTATGACCTGTCCGGCAATCGTACAAAGCTCTTCAGCTCCTATTCAGATCTGGAGATCAAGCTGAGTGGCACTTCCAGCGAGGCGAGAAACGTGAGCTTCGAGTTGATTCTGCAAATGGAACGTACAATCTGTGGAGAGACCGAATATCAACTTCGTTCGAACGAGGTGGGTTCTTGAGGCCTTCGAAATGTATTCCATGAATTTGTATTGACTTTTGGCAGAGCATCAAACTGGGCATCCAAGGGAAGAACAGCACGAGGAGCTATGAGGAAAGCGTGCACTGCTCCTGGTCGATTCGATCAGCGGAGGTCGTGGAAATCGAGATCCGGTGGGTCAATCTAAGAACTGTGTCCCAGCTGACGGGAAAATGCATTGACTACTTGCATATATCCGAAACGTGGGTAAGTTGTTTCCTGCCAGTGCAATCGTAAGAAAAAAGTTTATTCAAAATATTAAACATTTCAACCAGGACCAGTCGCCGCAGTACTTTTGCGGTCAGTTCAACAATACCTTCAAGAGGTTGTCGTCTCCAGAGAACTTGAACTTCCAACTAACATTCCATTCCGAAGAACTGACAGACTCCACTGGGTTTGAGCTGGTAATCAGGCAGAGTAAACGTAAGCAGAAGTGGCACTTGTGCCTTTATCTGGGAACTCACTTGAGATGTATCTAATGTGCCTATTTCAGGTTGTGGTCGCAACTACACGGAGCTGAGCCAATCCATCGAAGAAAGTGCTCTGACCAACTGCACCGCGGACATTCGAGTGCCCGAGGGCTACAGTGTGACTCTGAACATTCTATTCGTGTTGTTAGAAATGGAATCTAGTGTGAAATACCTAAACGTGAGTAGTTCTGCCAGCCGTAGTCAAAACCAACCATATACATAACTCACTGCTCCCACAACAGATAAGCGACCTGAAGGCCAATAAGACAGTCTTCCACACGAACAGTTTCCTTGCGAACCCCACAGTCAGATTCACGTCGACCAATCAGCTTCGCATTGAGAGCGTGGGCATTGTTTCTATGCGATTATTCTACTACTCCACCAGCAACGACTTGCCCAAAGGCTGTGGTGGCGACATCTCTATGGCGGCCGGCTTTGGTAACTTGGTCAATCCCCCCTACGACAATCGGAACCACTCACTGTGCACCTGGCGCATATCAGTGCCAGCAGGCAGCATCCTGAGGATCAGTTTCACGGGTATACATCACGTCGGTTAGTTTCAGCCAACATCAAGCTAACATCAATTTTACATTTTCCAGACTTCAACATGGGCTCGGAGACCAATTGTAATCTGGACAATATTAAATTCTACAGGGTTGTGTCGAATGAAAACGAGAGACTGGTGCAAACAATCTGTGGATCCACCATTCCCGACGACTTTGACGTTAATAGCAATCGTGCAGTGGTCGTTGCGAAGAAGTCACCTAATTTTGATGGACTGGGATTCCAATTCTCGTTCGCCCTCAAAAATGTCAGTTAGACAACGCAACTTATTTCTGAGACAATGTAGAATTTATAATACTATTTATGCAATTAATATGTACAATAATATATTCTAAATTTAGTGCTATTTCCATTAGCAAAGAACACATTTCCTAAATGCCTAATGTGCCTATAAGAGAATGTTTCCATTAATTGCATCAGACATTTTCCTTTTTAGTTTGTCAAAGATATCCACTTTATAGACCAACTGGTCTATACTTCTGCGGAATGGCGAGAGACGGGCAGTGTCTTCAAAGGATTGCCTTGCGCGCCGCAAGCGACGATGAATCTCATCCAAATCGTGCTTTTGAGCAATCGATAATTCCATATCAGTGGAGATCATGACCGAGAACAGGCAGGCAAACTCTGGGGAAACCTTCGAATTGTAGCCAACACAGACTTTCTGCTCAATTGCCTCGTTGTTAATGAGCACAGTGTGGTTGGCTGGCCCATAGTCGCTACCCTGAAGTGAATAAAATGAGTTCATGTTTAATACAAAAATATCTGCCTTTAGGCTGTATTTACGGTTGGTAGCGCGCTGGCCAGACGATAATCCCGGTTCGCTTCCAATACGAAGCGATTGGCTAGCTCCGAATTTGGAACGTACTGATAGCCCTGTCCTATGCGACGGAAGCATGGATGCAGATCCAACAGCCTCAGGCGCTTTTTGACCCTCTCCGACAATTTGTAGGTTTTCACAATGGGCAGGACATCGTTTAGAAATATGGAGCACGCTTCATTTGGTGTGATATCTTGAAAATCGGCCATATCCGTGGACCAGTCATTCCAGGAAGAAACATCCTGTATATACAAAAGCCGGCACAATCCGGTTGCGTACTGAATCAAGCGATCGTGTAAGGGCGGAAGAGTGCCCTGCAACGGTGTTGATCCGGTCGTTGTTGCAATGTTTGCAATGAAGATCTCCTCATCTATAGTTTTATTCATGATATGTTAGTGGTAAATATTATTTAAATTATAGTTCAAAGCGCACACACTTTCAATTTAATCGCTGCTATTTTCTTACATCGATATAATAAAATATCGATATCTGTCACTCCCACCAGATTTGATTGCTCAAATAGCCATTATTATGTTGTTACATTATGCTAAGATTTATTGCGCATGATCAATTTCAATCAGGCGTTGATTCGGTAATGTACGTATTTTAACTATATTTTAAAACAGTGCTTTGATTCGTTTACAAATGTGAAGCGATACTTTTATTTCGCTATTACCCATCCCTATTAAAATCAAAGAAAAACTACAACAAAATGGAGAAAGAACTGGAATTAATCAACAGCACTTTAAACAATGCCTTGGCCAAGCTGGTGGAGAGCAAAAGGAATCAAAACCAGGATGATGATTGTAATAATCGCAAGGATGAGATCCCCAGGCTCATGAGGCTGCACATTAAGCATGTGCAGCTAGCTGTGATTACACACAGACGGCGGTCGCTGCAGCGGAGCAGGCGCCGATTTAGGCACCTGCGTTCGTTTTTCATGCAGCAAATGATAGAGATGCAATCCAACTATATGCAGATGTATGCCATGCTGCGCCTCAAGGGTGACAGCCTGGAAGACGAGGAGTCCGAAGACAGTGATGCCAACAAGGAATCGGCAGACAATCCGACGGTCGCTGAAGACATATTTCCGGATCTCAGTGATGAAGAGTTCCTTAACAAACTGCACATAACCCGGAGCACCTTTAAAGCACTCTGTCGGCAGCTGACACCTGCAATGCGCAGGGCCGGCCAATGCAGCAAAAGCACGCTCGAAATTTCCCTGGACAAATGCGTTGCCTTGGCGCTCTACTATCTGGCCAGTGGCGAGCGCATTTCGGTCATATCGAACTTGTTTTCCGTACCACGGCTAAGAACAATCAAGTGCCTGAAACTCTTCTGTAACGCCGTCATGTCCACTCTAGGAAAAGCCCTACGCAAACTGCCACAAAGCGAGCCAGACTGTGCCAGTGTGATGGTTGGCTTCCAAAAGGAAAGCAACATGCCGGCCGCCCTCGTTGGTATCCTGGGCGTGTGTTCTATCCCGATACGTGCCAATGGCGGCTCCCAAAAATCCGCTGGTCAATCGGTTATGCGCATGGAGTTTCTACTGGACGACCGTATGTTCTTCCGCGAACTTCGGCTCGGCAACGGAAGCAAGACCACGTTATGGCCAATGTTCTCAAAAGCTCCAAACCGACTTACAGATCTGCCTCAGATACCCATAAATGGACGTCTAATTTCGCCCTTTGTCTTGGTTCCTCCTCAACAAAATTATCCCTTGCGTCGTTGGCTACTCCAACGCTACGCGGATCCGATTGCTCCACACGAGCACGATTTTAACGAAGTGGCGGAGCGTCTGCAGGAGTTGAGCGACTGCGCCCTGCACCGTCTGATGTCGCGTTGGCACTTTTTCATCCAGCCGCTGGACATCCGTTTCCATACGGCGTCCTGCATTATTACAGCTTCAGCAGTACTGCACAACCTTCTGGAGCAGATTAGCGAGCCGCACATGTTGGAATGGGGCAACGCAGTGGACGTCTCGAAGTTTAAAGCAGCCCCCCTGCCAGACTGCTGCGAAGATGTCGAAGGAGAGACGGAGAAAGGTCTGCGCGTACGCGACTTTCTGGCGCGGACCATAAGTTCTACCGAAATCTAACTTCCAATGCTCATTCGTTAATACTAAAATAAAAATAAATTTAGTTAAAATACATTTTAAAAAATGTTTCTCATTTATTATCTGATGTTAAAAAATGTATACATCTAGTAGAGACGCTGGGGTGGGCCCATAGACGACTTGATGTGCAGGGAGCGCACGTTCTGCCAGTTCTTCTTCAACAGGGAGACCAGGAAATTGATCGACAGGTTGACGTTCTGGGCAAGCTCGTCGCTCTTCATGCCAACGTGTCCGACGGCGACCGACAAACACAGAACCTTCTTCATCTGGAACTTGATGGTGGACTTGACCTCCTCGATCTTGCCAATCATGGACTCCTGATGCGACAGCAGGGCAGGGAACTTGCCGGCCTTATTCAGACCGGGACCCAGCAGACGTGGAATCTGCTTGATGAGGGACTCGGAAGCCAGGAACGCGTCGTAGGACTTGGCCAGCTTCTTCACAAGTTTCTTGTTCTTGTTCAGCTTCTTCAGGGCTTCGGCATCCATGAACTCAACGCCATTGGCCTTAGCCTCGTCGCAATGCTGCTGATCGCCGAGGATGCACACCTTCATCTTGGGACGTGGGATGTGCCTCAACCTGCAAATCAAAGACAAACGAAAAGATTAATCAGTATGCCACTTACACCACGCAGATACTATAGGGGAGGGGGGCATGTTGGGAATGCAGAAAACTTACAAAGCCCACGGGGGAGCACGCGTGTTTTCATTTTAATAACTATAGGGGTCGGTTTCCATTGCTGGAGACCTACTCAATTTGTTTTTAAGACCCTGAGTGCAGGTCCGCCGAGCTGTGTTACCACATGATCGACTTCCTAACGCTGTGGCACACTACTCACGGGGAGCAGGCGTACTCACGGGCGTAGGTATTTTAGCCAACGTACTTGACAGTGCCGGAGAAACGCTTGTCCTTCTGGGGATCGTAGTTCTTGAGGCCGATTTGCAACTCCACCGTCTCGAGGAAGCCACGCTTCTTCTTCAGCGAGTTCTCCAGAATTCCACTAACGCCCTCATAGAGCGTATCACGCGAAACTTTCGATCTGCAACACAAAGTAAATGATTAGCAAAAATATTCACAAAAAATGCATAGATATATAGGCTAGGCCTTGTTGAACTGTCGAAGTATTGTGAAAATGAGTGCAGCCCACATTAACAGCCGCACTCTTAGCACAAAATCACATTTAATTTTGCAATCATTTCCAAACTGATATGGACATGGAAAATGGTCTAAAAAGCTGGTTTCTGATTGCCAAATGCATAAAATAGTATGCATTGCATCGTTATCGTACCATCATTTAACGAATTACAGTTAAACCATGTCAAAAACATTAAGGATGCCGAGTATTTTCAAAGATTTATTTTATTCAACTTACGCCATGTCTGCACGTCGGAACGTCCGGTTTACGAAAGAACGGGCAATGGGGATGTTAAATATGTATTGACCAATATATCGATAAGTATTCTCTGTTTACAATATTTGCTTAGGTGATATATTTTTTGAATTTGAAAAATATTAATATGGATGTTTTGGTGGGATAAAATAACCAACAAAAACTACATTTCTGAACTTTGAGCAAATGTACACTATTTTTCGACTGTTTCACGTCGTTAAACCAGATATACAGACTTTTGACTCTATTAATCGATGCACAGGGTAGCTGAAAAAAAAATCGGTATTTTTTTGCCACAGAAGGTTCAATTTCATGATAGTTATTATTAGGTATCAACTGAAAATATGAATGTTAATCATACCCTATGTTTCATTTGTTGCCCTAAATGTCCGAAAGTAATTCTAAGCTACTCGAAAATGGCTTCGAAACGAATATCTACTGACTTTTTCCTGTTTTTGCCCAATTCGAGTAAAAGGATATCTAATATACATATGTATGTATGTATGTATATCGCCGCCTAGTTATTGGTTATTGCAGGATCATACGTATCCATATTTATGGATACTTACCCGCATAAGAAATAAAAGTCGTTTGAAATGTGGAAAAAGTTGATATTATATTGTGCTGTGTGCAGTTAGACGTAGTTTTTGTTACTGAAATAAAAGGTACTTTCACTTCATAAGACATATGTATATCATAAGAGTATGTGTACTTAAAGTTATTAATCAGCCGAAACGGCAACCAAAATTATATATTCAGCATATTCTTTTGTATTTTAGGAGATTATTCAGCGGCGTTTAATCGTCCATGTTGCCACAATGTCATGGGACCAGGCGGTAGTGAAATCAGTTTTCCCTTGAAATCTTCACTGATTGATGCCTCCGAGTGCTCATCCTCGCAGCAGTATTTAAACGCACTGATCTGATTTATGAAACTTTCGATTTCTTCATTTGCCTTGGAGCCAGCTGCTTCTATTTTTAGGCAGCGAATTGACCGAGCGCTGTAAGGAAATTAACGATTCATTCAATTAAAAATTACATTTGGATAATCTACTGGACCTACATGTTTCGGAAGTGCTCTTCGTTTAGACGCATATTCGCCACAATCAGTTGTAGATGCTGCAGTTGCATCAAGCATTTCCGTTGGGAATTGGTTGCCTCACATCTTCGAACGGCCATATTCTTAATCAAGAGATTCAGCGAATCCTTAAAGACAATCCACCGCAAAACCCAAGCGTCCACGACGGAGGCATGGGCCTCAATAAGCCGTAGTGTATCGACCATCCATTTATTGGCAATGGTCTTGCTGCCAAGGCGCAGATGGATTACCGGCAGACAGTGGACATAGCAGCGAATGCGGTGCTTCATCAGAACGCAGACTAGTAATTCAAGCTCTGCTTTAAGGAGCTGCGTGGCAGCGCTCACCACATTGTACTGCAACAGAACTTTCCAAATTCGGTTGTTAGGCAAAGAGATTTGATCGCAAGCGATTATTCGACGAAATAATAGGTGCATTTCTCGAATATAGCTCTGGGTGAGCTGATCGCAACTAGTATTCAATCCCGACGAAGTGACTGTCAGACATCTAAGGAGTTCGTCATATGTTGCATCGTCCAGAGGAAAACTATCCTTTAAGCCTAGGTGCAGTATCATAACGGAGCAGAACATAAACTTGGCTCGCTTAAAGTCCTGTGCAGCGTTGTAGAGCTCACATACGCAGAAGTCGCGTAACTGCTGGGCCAGCCCGATCACATCCGTGTGCTGAAGCTGCCCCCCCGGCTGCTCCTCATGCAGCCTGATGAGCATAAGGGCCAAGCTTTCCGAGCCATAGATAGCTACAAAGAAGCCTGTAATAAAAGACAACATTATAATATGATACACTTACTCAGGTTGTCGTTCTGCTGTGGTCTTTCCAGCGGATTGGAGACTAAGGTTTCAAAAATTTCAGCCAGATCGTCCCCGCTGAGCTTGTTGCTGTTGGCCCTTAGAAGGGCGTGCAGCCGACGTAGACACTGGGCATAGGCTTCTAGCAGTTCTGGACGATCCCTCTGGGTGACCTCCGGGTCTGTTGCATTCAACTGAGCCTGCAGTTCAGCGTACTGATCTTGCACAGACTGTGTCGCGCAAATGTGCAGCTGGTTGTTGCCGGTTGCCTTAACGGAGCGGGATAGATTTATGTAGAGGCCGTGGAATTCCGAATCGCTTAGCGTTTCATCATGTAGAAACATATCCAGGCAGAATGTCTCCAGTGTCAGCAGCAGCTATGCAATACACAGTAATATTTAGTATGTCTTGGCTAACAATATTTAAGCTGTTCTGGTCACAAACCTCGAGATCATTTGAAGCCACAGCCATAAAATCTACGGCACTGTAGAGACTGAAGAGCACAGCTCGGGTGCCACTTTGTTGGTTGGTCGAGAACGAAATTAGAGCCGGCCAAACACGCAGCAGTTTGTGCACCTGTTGTCGGGCTTCCTCCGATGTGGAATATTTAAGACAATACAGATCAAAGAGTACGGACACGGATTGTGCGGCTATGAGGCTCTGTTCGATGCGCACATCCTCAGCAGTCAGCACAAGCGCGCAGACCTCAAGCAGCTGTACCGCTGGGAAATGCTGCATAAGCGCCTTCAGATAGAGTGTCAGTTGGGCCCTGAACTGCGCAAAGCTGGGATGACGGGGATGACTGTACCGACTCTTGATGTACGTCTCTAATATGTGCATAACCATTTCGATCTCGCTGTACTGGCGCTGGGCCAATACCACGTAGAGCTTCGCTGCCATTGAACAAACTGCAGCGAAACCTCGTGGCAGGCGAAGCAACAGCTCCAGGATAATTTCGTGGAAGCGCATTGGAAACCGTTCAGCACTGACAATGTGTCTGGAAACGCAATCGGAACGGATCGTTTTACATGAGAAATAGCATGGGTTTATGCCACTACATCTTACCCCTGGAGCGTCAGTATGTACTGAAGCGTGGCCATAAGCAGGGGCTTAGATTTACTCGACTTGAACACCGCAAACTGTAAGGCCAAAAACTTATCAGTGATCAGCTCGTTGGTAAAGAGGCGTAGATATAGAGTGCCACATCGATCTTGCTGCTTGGTATTTGCAAACTCCTTGAGCATACTTTCCAGGAACTCGTAAGCCATGATGTACAATTCGTCGCCCTCCATCTGAAAGTGCGATCGCATTCACGTCTGATGGCAGAGACTGATCTGATTGGTGCCAAGCTTACCACAATGGTCAGAACACAGTAGACAAAGCCCAGGGCGGAGTTCTCCACACTGCAGAATGTACTTATGTGCTCCCGAAACATGTCCAGCATAGGTTTGAGGATAACTTGACTGCTCGCCGGATAGCTGCAATTCACAGAAGGGATATTTTCATTTAAATTACAAAGATTGCCAGTGCTCTGTGCTCACTTACAACATCCCATAGCGTGAGTCAATGGCCAGAGATAGGCAAATATTCTTGAAGAATGGAAGCTCATCGTTGTGTGTGGGGAGCAGTTTGGATAGCCCGCAGAGTATGCTGAAAGCTTTAGTACATCATTTTTTAATTAGCTAGCACTTATTCGAGTTCCATGAGAAGCACTTACATATTCTGGCCATTGGCTCGTAGAAGTACTTGTCAACTGGGCAGGGGTTCACCTGCATCTTGCCGAATATGGAATGCACCACTCTCGTCCATGTAAACACCACTTTTAGGTAGCAGGACAGTAGGTCTGTAATCACGTCGAAGCGCTTGTCAGCGGATGTCCTCGACGTCCTCCGTTCCGGCTCCAAGCCCATATCATAGCGGGCCAGTAGAATAGGCAGCTTTTCCAGAAAGGAATCCATGACAGTCATCACAAAGGGCACAGCATCGAATATGTAGTTGGAGTTGTCGTCGCGGTATGGATGATCCGGCGTTTCTCCGAACGCCTTAACACTCACGTTGAACTTCAGACCAAGCACATTGAAGCACTGGCCCACAAACTGATGCGACACCTTTGCATGCCAGTTGTATGGATCAGCGAAGATGGCGGTAACAAAGGCGGAGGCGTATTCTTGTACTAAATACTGGGGAAAAAGGTTTAGTAATCTGGTGGCGATGCCCCCCCACACACTGCGCTCACCTCAACACTAGCGCCCGTTGAAATGGCAGTAGAAAAATCCATTTTAAAGAGTTTTTTCTTATATTCTGCATTCAGTGCGTCCCGTTAGCCCGCTACAGTTAATTTCAAATTATCGGCGTGTCGATATCGCTGATACTATCGAGTAAAACGTGGATATCGATAGTGGATACTATTCCGACTTACCTTTTGCAGAGATGTGGCAACACTAATCAAAATTGAACTCTGCTGCAGCTGGCTGGGATTGTTTTGATTTACGATTTTAGACAATCAGCCTCCTTCAACGCCGGCCCGGTGATAGTGCACAGATAAGGTGAATTTTTGTATTTATTGGTAGCCCTTTTACTGAAGAAGCGAGTTTTACTAACAAATCATTTTCAGCTGCAGCGCTACTCCAGCAGTATTCTGTTTGACACAAAGAAGAGCACGGTCGCGTCGCCCGCTCTCTGAGAGAACGGAGTGCAGACATAAAGAGTGCGTGCAAACAATACACTGCCTTCGTTCGCTGGCACGGTACGCCGTTAGTCGCTGCGCCTTGTATTAGATTAGCGATAGAAGGAACGAACGCCGGCGACGGCTTCAGTGCAAATTTCGAATTATATAATTTATCCAAGAGTGCACCCATTGATTTTCCCACCATCCACTGCTACTGTGAGGACCGTGTCTGACGCCTGGACATGGCGCGTCTCATCGAGAGCAACGTAAGTTACGACACAAATTGCAGCCCAGCATCGCTTTACATAACTCCTGCTTCAAATGTGCGGCATTTCATAATTGTCAGCCACACAAGACACCCGCACAAGCAGATCATTCATATTCTCGGGACGAGTGCTTAGTGGTTTGCATTAGTGTAGATTTCGAGCAAGTGACGTCGCGCCGCTATTTATAGAGATGCTATCGTACGCCCATTTACCTGGTGCCTGGTCGTGCGGTAGGAAAGGGACATAGTTAACCAATTTCATAACTTCTCCTCTATTAAGGAGGATTCAATCCAAGCAAGGTTAATGCCGTGCACTCTCCAACACAAGCTGTCGGGAGGTATCCCCATTAGCCTGCCCTTCCTCCAAAAGAAGACTCTTTTTAAGTACGAAGCCGGTGCATTGCAATGCCAAGGCCAATCAGCTGTTGGAGAGGAGAGGCTAGCTATCACTCTCTACACGCCACCCAAACAAAGAGAGCTTTGCGCTCTTAATCAATGAAAACAAACGTTTGCCTAACTTTATACTTTACTACCATTTGTGCTCTCCTCTCTCGTTCAGACTCGCTCTCTTGCTCTCCCACTTTAGTAATGTACAGTGTACTGTACTATAGATAGTGAAACACATATGTACATATGTCTGCAAATGAAGATTTCTATCTCAAATTTGGTTTGTGATTGTATATATGTATGCCACTAAATAATCTGACCTAATTGTGCTGGGTTCGGACCACTTTATCATATAGCCGCCATTCAACCGATTTTTATGCCAATCAAAAATGAACTTTTTACTCGCACTTCACTGTAGCTGAAACGCGGTGACTTGCTTGTTATCATCTCGGTACGAAGAGAGGGAGTGCGAGAGAGAGGATGAGAGGTGAAGCAGTGCAAAGCTACACGCGACGAGTTCATTCAAATTTCAGCACTCGGCCGCACGCGTATTCCGTCGCCGTGGTTCAAACGTTTTCGCTTCCTTTCAAGTTTGCTTGCAAGTCAAATTAGAAATTGGACAAAAAAACAAACACAATTTGCATTTAACAAGTGTGCGAGCTATGACGGATTTTGATGTAAGTTGATATAAGGTGGCTGTGACGTCATCCTGTCACACTATTCACTCTCAAGTGTGGCAGCGCAGTGCGTTTTAGACCGGCCTAGAAGTTTCAAGGTCAACCCTGCCCTGGCTAGTGGAGCGACCAAAGTGCGACCAGCGGGTTAAACCAGTAACCTCAATCAGCTGTTAGCTTTTGCGTTGTGAAGCTTCGCGGTCGCAGGTCGAAAACGATTCGAGATGCGAATCGAGTTTCATCTCAGCTTTCTCTTATCGCGCCAGACGTACGCGGTAATTTCCACCTTTCCTCTTGACCTTTAATCAGCTCCACTAATCAGTCGGTTGAAAATAGGAAAAGCAACCAAGCATTAGTCCACTCCACCTCAGAATGTGGTGTGTCATAAGCCTCCGCACAATCTCTGATCTTATTGTACATGATAACGCGCACGTACATAGGTCTATACATATGTATGTACAGATGTATGTACAGGAGCAGACATCATTGATATCCTTTTATCTTTTGCTTGTCCGACAATCAAATTATGCATGTTTTTTTTAGCAACAAGTGCATTTTCACGAAATCGATAAAACGATAACGAATGCACACACGCGCATGCATCCGTGCAAGCACAAATAGAATGGTAGAATAGACGAACTTATTTGTATTTATTCTTGCAGTTTGTGCCGATCGCCGTGGGCGTGGTAGCCGTCGTAGCTGGCGCTCTTATCGTCCACTATTTCCTGAACAAAAAGTCTACGAAGCCGCGCCGGGAACCGAATCGCACTGCCCGCCTCCGCACCCTGGTCGATCCCAATGACAAGTATCTGCTGCCGCTGGTCGAGAAGGAGGTGCTTAGCGCCGACACGCGTCGCTTCCGCTTCGGCCTGCCCTCCAAGCAGCACGTTCTGGGGCTGCCCGTCGGCCAGCACATCCACCTGATTGCGACCATTGACAATGAGCTGATCATCCGTCCGTACACGCCCATCTCGTCTGACGAGGACGTGGGCTATGTCGATCTGGTGGTCAAGGTTTACTTCAAGGACACGCATCCCAAGTTCCCCGGCGGCGGCAAGATGACCCAGCATCTGGAGAAAATGGAGCTGGGCGACAAGATCTCGTTCCGCGGACCATCCGGCCGCCTGCAGTACCTGGGCAACGGCACCTTCTCCATCAAGAAGCTGCGCAAGGACCCGCCCAAGCACGTGACCGCCAAGCGGGTCAACATGATTGCCGGCGGAACAGGCATCACTCCCATGCTGCAGCTGGTCCGAGAAGTGCTGAAGCGCAATGACAAGGACAAGACCGAAATGGCCCTGCTGTTTGCCAACCAGGTGAGTGACCCGGCCACGCCACTCGGCTGTCCCAATCTTCCTAATCTCGCCTCTTATCCACCACACAGAGCGAAAAGGATATTCTACTGCGCGAGGAGCTGGACGAACTGGCCCAGAAGCATCCCGACCAATTCAAGGTCTGGTACACCGTGGACAAGGCAGCCGAAGGTGAGCTGCAGTTGGGGCACACGCCGGACACAGCAGACATCCCATTTGATCATTTCATGTTCAGTTTGCTGGCAATTCCAATGAATTCTTTGTACCGCAACATGACTAGCAGTTTTCTGATATGCGACTTAGCCATATTAATATTGCCTCATAGAGATTACAATTACCCTCACGGCAAATCGTTCCACAATGGTTGTAAGATCCTCCTCTTAATCATGAGTTTTAGAAATGTTCAAAAGGTGCAATCGGTACCTGTTGGTCAAATATCAGGCCTTCATCGCCTCGAAGAAGATCGAGCAATAACCATTATAATTTTTTGTGATGTATCAAGCAATGTTATCACCTGAGGGAAACTCTACTGATTACAACCTTCCGCCGTAGTTAGCCTCATCCGCTATCAGTCTCCTCATCCGCATCGGACACATACAACATCATTGAAACACACAATCAAGCCATGTCCAAGTCATCTATTATGTTAAGAATTTTGTGTCTGCCCTCGCCACATGCTGCTCTTAAACGGATGCCGCGAACGGCCAACGCCCGGTTCATAGCCTGGTCCTACAACACCGGGCACGTGAACGACGAGATGATGGAGAAGCATCTTTACCCGCCCGACGTCGACACGTTGTGCCTGCTGTGCGGTCCCCCGCCCATGGTCAACTATACGTGCATACCGGGGCTGGAGCGCCTGGGGCATCGGGCCGAGCAGCGGTTTAGCTATTAAGACCAGCTCCATCTAGCATCTATTTTCCGTCAAAGAGTTTTTGCTTTCTTCTAACCATTGCCAGAGGGAAAGACTGCGCGCAGATCTGGCCAGATCCCAGTGGTGTATACGCCCCGTGGCTAACCCCGTTTCGTTGCTCTCTCTACTCCCGCACAGGCTGGGCCTTTAGCGAGGGTTTCATCAACGAAGAAATGATCGCCGGACATCTGCTGCCGGCCAGCGACGACACCATCGTGCTGCTCTGCGGCCCACCGCCCATGATCAACTTTGCCTGCAATCCAGCGCTGGACAAGCTCAACTTCCACCCGGACACCCGATTCGCCTACTAGAGAGGAGCGCCCAGCTTGCTTGGGGCCTTCCTGCCCCAATGGCGGGCTTAACTTGCGTTGGAGAAAGAATTTGCATTTCGGTTTTGTCATTTTCCATGTGAACATGTTGCCCCAAACACCACCTCATCGAATCCTGCATCCATGCATCCATGCGCCAATGGGCCCAGAAGCCGGGATCGATGCGTTCGATGAACCCAAAGCAAATGTTTAACATGTAACACCATCCGTGCTAATTGTTGTAGCTCTTTTTTTATTATTTTTTTGTGAATAAAAACCAGTGTTAACAAAAGAAAACATCTCAATTTGCATTTTCACGTGTGCGTGAACAATTTGTTGTCGCTGAACCCTTTGACTTTGCATTTGCATTTGCATATATAATTTATTTGGACAATCCGCCATCAAATCCAAATCAATCTTAGAATCGTTAATTTCGGTTATGTAAATATGGGCAAGGTTCAATTATGAGAATTTTCGTTTAACGATAGGTATCCTCTCTACTCCTGTAATACTGCCTTCACAGCTCCAGTTGTAGTACTAAATTCTTTGAACACAGCGATATCATTAGTGAATGGTGATGAAAACACTTTTCGCACCCTTTGCTCAGGGAGTTTTTGATGAACAACCGAAGCCAGCCAGACGCAAAATGGAAGAGCACAAAAAACAAGTATCTCGATTAAGAGTTGGTGTGCTCGACGAGTTTAGGGATATAGTATTAGTTTTATCATTCACCGATTGGTTGCGAGTACAATCAGCTATCAATACATATCTGTTAAATCGCACAAGTCAGAGCGCATGAGCATTATCTTCCACTGAATAATTACATTTAGCATTAATTTCAGAGTGAAACGTACAAAATATATCAATCGACACCCATTTCTTGTGCATTACTTTCACAATTTTATTGAGTACAATACGTTTTTATGGAATATGTAGCAATGCGAGGCGACCGCTCGCAGCAATGCTATTATCAAGTTACATTTGAAGTGTTAGTAGATCGTACTATATGTATCTAATTGTAAAAGAGCATCGCTAAGCCACCAGCAGACCGATTGGTTAAAATACTTGAGAGAGAGAGGGAGGGAGAGACTGCGTAAGCGTCGTTGGGTTCAAGATATGCATTATGGAGTTCGAGCTCTGTGTGGGCAACAGAGAGTGAATGTGTTATTGGATTATTGGTTCTGTGGTTTGGCGTCTTGTGTTGTGGTGTGATGTGGTTAAAGTAAAACCTAAGTGTCTGGTGTAGATTTTATGTGTGTATTTTGTTACAATTGTTGCGTGGTTCACAGAACATTTATAGCCTAACTAGTTAGTACGTATATAAATATGTTATATTATTTCTGAAGCTAGCTCTGTTAGTGCGTACGATTATGGTAAATACACATTGTATACATTCATGTGATATGCTTTATAAATATATAAAAAAAAAGGAATTACATGGCGAACATATTAAAGAACTCGAAACAGTAAAATATATAGTGTCCAGCGGAGTGCGGCTGGACTTGCTTGTGGTTCACATTTTTTTTTTGTTTTTCAGTTAGTTTTGCTACAACTTCTGCAGCTTCCGATTGTCGTGGCGTGGCGTGGCGGCAAGCTCTCACCGTGGACAGTAGGTGTTGTTTGCTAAAGTGGTTTCTAATCTTTCATATGGCGAGGCATATAAAATTATCCAGTATCTATTGCGGGAGCTTGCCAATCCGATCCGATCCGAACCGCCACTTGGTGCAGATTATCTTCGCTGTCTTTTCTTCCTTTTTGTCCTCTCCGACTTCCATCAATTTTTCAGTTACATACAATTAGGTCTAAAACTACAAATAATACATGGAACACTAAACTAAAATTTGGCGTGGCTGAGGGCCACCACAAAACACTTAAAACTTATAAAACAAATTAACTTCCGATTTGGAATTGATCTCCGCCTCCCGTTTCTGATTGGCAATGTAGCCCTGCAAGAGCTGATCAAAATCTTTCTCATTCAGCTCGATTGTCTCGATGGAAGCTACCTTCTTGTACCTGCGGGGGATGTATAGGGATTAGCAATCATGATCTTTGACATTATCACTGGCGACATACTTTTCCCTATTGTACTTTTCCCGAATTGCCTGGGTGTTGAGCTCCTTGGACATATTGTGCGTTTGGCACAGCTCGAGCACTACAGTCTTC
This sequence comes from Drosophila helvetica, assembly GCA_963969585.1. Classification (NCBI taxonomy): domain Eukaryota; kingdom Metazoa; phylum Arthropoda; class Insecta; order Diptera; family Drosophilidae; genus Drosophila; species Drosophila helvetica. Next base: position 50,409,713 of record OZ018401.1, on the reverse strand, counting down.
AAGTCCTCTAGTTTGTAGGTAGTGATCTCCTCTAGATGCGGAGTCCAAATCTCCATGCCCAGTATGTGGCGCGAGAGGGCGAGCGCAGCGGCCGACGTCAGCGACGGCAAGTGCTCCAAGTACGGTTCTCCCTGCATAAGCGCCAGCTCGCACAGGAACTGCGATCGAAACGAGAACGAATTAAGCGATTAGATTAGAGATCACCACTCCCATGTAAGAGACCCACCAGAGTAAGACTCTTCAGCTTCTCGGGCATGTCGCACATCACAGCGTACGTGTTGATAAACACATAGGCCGTTGGGGTGCACAGATCGAAGGAGAGCGTCTTCAGTATGACCTGCTCCATGCGCAGCACTTGCGACTTGGTGTAGCTGTCGTCGGTGAGGAAGACAAACTCACCAACATCTGGCGGGTAGATCTCCTCGTATTTCCTGCAAAGAACAGTTCCACAAAGATGAGAATCCTCCAGTGGCAATGCATTTGAAGTGCTACTTTACTTACGAGGCAATGTACATGGCTGCAGTGCCAACCAACTGGAGCTTGGGACGCACCACTGCCATCTGGCTGAGGAAGCGGTCGAGGTAGGAGACCGAAAGATAGAGGGTCTCCGTGTCCAGTTTATATTCCTCGGACACCTCCACCAGCCAATCGACCAGGATCGAGCGCATATTGTAGTTAATGTCCTTCTGCTTGCGCATGTACTCCCGCTTCGGACGGCGTTTTTTCTGAAAATAATGATCGATTAGGTTGGCCAACAAATTAACCAAATACCTCTTCAGAATGAGCCATGAAAAATGAGAAGACGAAACCCGATATCTTTGAATGACGTAAGGAGATTCTTAAGAATCGTTTCGTCTCGCTCGAGGGTACATAATTCTACGAATATCGTGTGTATCCTGCGACCCATTAAGATTCCCAATCTTAAAATGCGAATCAGCGAAGAGTATTTGAAAGATTCGGGACATTTATGGAGTTCGCAAGATGATCATTGATTTGAAAAACATTTGTCCACCGCCAACACCCGGAAGACCCGTGATTTCATTATACCCCCCGAAGCTATCGTATGGGCCAGGGGTATCTCACGGATGACCAAATCTTTTGGGAACCCAGAAAAAAAAAAAAAAATGGAAAAACTCCACACCCATGGCAGATGGGAAGTGCGGTCAGAGAATCGGGGAGAATCGAATTTACTAATTTGTATTTGTTTATTGGTTATTTCGTAGTACGTGAGCGGCATTCGAATTCCCATCGATACGGGGAAATCATTTGCAAAACGCCCATACAGAGGGAATGAATATGTACATTAGGTGTTTATTTAATGTTGGCTTTAACGATTATGGGACACGTCAAGCGCCAGGTACTGGTAAAGATGGTAAAAAGAATCTGCATTTCTCTACACGAATTTACGGGTATAGCATCGTATTTATAGGGGGAGGGGAATCATAGCAGTGAGGGGTGCGGCGTCAAACGACAAACAAACCAAGAAACTACGAATCGGAACACCCGGCAACCGGGCAAACAAACTCAAACCCCGAATCGGAGTCAAATATTTGCTTTCAGTGAGAGAAACACTTTCAGAACCGACAAATCTTGCAAGAGTATTTTTCAAGAGTATATTTATTATAGTACATTGTATTTTGAAGCAGCCACAATAGGATGACTCTCAAGCTGGGTATCTGTACGAAGGACGACCTCGACGAGGCCATGAAGCTGCAGAAGCGCGAGCAGTATGAGGAGGCGCGCAAGCAACGCATTTTCAATGCCAAGCAGCGGCTGTACGGGGTGAGTGGGAGTGGGGCAGGAGGGCAGGCTTCTTGTGACCATGTTCAGGAATCACACTCCTCATCCGCGTCCTCCTCCTCTTCTGATTATTTTGCAGCTGGACCTCCCTATGCTGGAGCGTCAGATCCTGGACAATAAAAAGCAGCGCGACAAGCAGCTGGAATGCGACAAGCGGTTCGAGCAGCAGGAGCAGATGCAGAAGCGGCTGATCGCGGCCAAGGAGAAGGAGCTGGAGAAGCAGAAGCGCATCGCCGACTCGGACCTCAACTACTACCGCTGCCGTTATCAGAACAAGGAGCAGCGCCGCGAGTTCGACCTGAACGATCCCAACTATCTGAAAAAGGCAAAGCCCGTGCGTATCGCCGACGACGACATCACGCTGGGCATCTCCAGTGCCCAGATCTTCTTCGGCGAGGATCTGTACAACAAAGACCGCAAGGTGCGCCAGCGGGAGCAGCAGCGCGCCTGGCTGGACCAGCAGGTGCAGGAGCGCAAGCAGGCGGAGGAGGCACGTCGCCAGGCGGACAACCTGCTGATGGAGAACATCAACTGCCGCGATAAGCACCTGGAGGAGATGGCCAAGTCGGAGCATGCGATGCGCAACCAGGTCATTCAGAAGGTGCGCGAGTTCAACGTCAATCTGGCCTACCAGAAGCGGCTGGGCCGCGATCAGGCCAAGCGGGAGAAGTACGAGGACGATATGGCCGAGATATACAACATGCTGTCCAGCGACATGCTCACGGAGAACCCCGACGTGGCCCAGTCGCGCACCGATCCCAACAAGAAGATCGCCTTCATGTACCGCGGCATGACGCCCGAGGAGTTGCGCATCTTCCGCAAGGGCCAGGAGCAGCAGCTACTGGAGGCGACCCAGCGCAAGACGGAGGCACAGCTCATGGACAAGCAGTGGGAGCAGTATGCCATCAATATGGACCGCACCCTGATGCTCAAACAGATCGAGGTAGACCGCCGGCGCAAGGACCAGTTCGATGATCTGATGCGGGCCAACGCCAAGCTGGCCGTGGAGCAGGACGAGCAGCGCAAGAACTCGCTCAAGCAGCTCAGCAATGTCGTCTCTGAGGACTTCTACGATCAGTTCAACAAGAATTCCCGCTAGTTTATATTCACACACATACACGTTCCATGCAGTCCGATCCTTCCCCATGGCCCGGACCCGACTAGGAAGTCGCCCCAGTCCCAGTTGCATCCCTGCAGAGGACCGTGCCGGCTTCCCAGTCGCGTCCAGGACACCAGTAACCGTAACCGCAATGAAATTTTTATCAGTTTGAAATGTAATCCAGTTTGATCAATCGTTCGTTGGCCCAATCTTGTTGGAAATTCAAATACATTCCTTCAGCAGAAAATATCAAGCAGCTATAGCTGTAGCTAAGGTTTGGAGCTCTGGTTTGGGTTTTGGGACTATCTGTATCTTTATCTAGCTATATGCTAATCCAGCTGGAGTTCAACCGACAAAGTCTCTGAAAAATGAGAGATATCTCAGCGTTTATACCCGCCCGTTACATAGGTACCTTTTCTTCTGCAGAAAGCAGGGCAGGGGAAAAACAGAAGCAGAGTCACAGGGAAAGAAACTAAGGACGCGGGGCAAGCGCGCATTTCCCGCCTGAAGAGCAGCGCAGCGCAGCGACGCGTGAAGCAACAGCAACCGCTCATCGGGGTGCAGTCCGTGGCTGTCTGTCTGTCTCCCTCTGCGCCTGCGTGCACACACACGGACACGGACACAACACATGCGAGGAAGAGCACGGGGAGGGGGAGGCTAGCTAACAACAGGGGGAAAAAAAGGCACTCACGGGGGAGATTTCCTTCAGATGACAGTTTTCCTTATCTTTGAGGGAAGTCTTTGTGGAATTGTTGTGTTACGTTTTATGGCTCGGAGAAACGCACATTGGGGTATGTGCTCTGCTCTCCAGACCCAGACTTACCTCGCTCTCGTGGAAGTTCTTCAATATGTCCATCTGGTACTGCACCACCTCGAAGAATCGCTGGCGATCGTTGCGGGGCGGCAGCTCCTTAGCCTGGACACCGGGGGTAGCTCCACAATGTGTGCCCTGGGCCAGGCTGTCGTCAGTGCCGCTGCTGAGCGAACGATCGACAGACATGGGCGACATGACATCGGTAACGGACATGGGCGTCCCCTCGAGGTCATATTCGTGCTGGATGGAGTACTCCTTGGGCACCGCATTACTGTACGGAAGATTGAGAGGCGCCCGAGTTAAGAAGGGGGCGAAAACGGCAATAGTCCGGGGGATACTCACTACTTGGTGTCGTACAGATTCTCCTTGTCGGCGTTAGAGGACTGTCCCTTGGCGGCGACCGGCGGTACTACCTGCGTGTCGATGTTATCCTCATACACAGAGAACGTCTTAAACTGCTCCACCACGGGCACAACGGTCGATTTCTTCATGGCCAGGCCAGTGTAGTCGGTGTTCTCGCCCGCATTGACGTTCCTTACGTCGCGGAAGAATTGCTGTAACGTAACAAACAAATACAAACGTTAATTTGGATGACATTGCGCGTGTGTGCCTTGGACTATGTAAGAAGGGGGTAACGATTACAGCAACAGTGCACCAACTGCAGCTCTCTCGCTCGTTTCCTTTCGTTGGAATAATCCTGTTACGTTTCACGCTGCTGCTGCGCGCCTTTGGCTGGCTTCCCGCAGTGTGCGATAGTATTAGTGTGCATTGTAATTGCATTGTCATTCTCTCTCTCTTTCTCTCTATTTGTTCTCCTTGAAAAAGGCGCGCAAAGTGTTGCAATTACATGGATGTGCAATTTCTAGGTTAGTTTTAGGTTAGGCGCGAACAATTAGCAGAGGTTATCTCCTGAGTGGAAGGAGGTGGGCACATGCAACCTAATCGCGCATAGCGTTGCGACAGAGAGACACAAACAGAGACACAGAGAACAACCACCGCGCAACCATACCAGCGGATCGAGGCGCTCCCTATGAAAGGAAAGCAGGCAGCTTACACAAAAAAAAAACACACTCACACACACAGACGAACACGAACACGCACAGAAAGATCCCACCACCAACATGCTGTCAGCGAGACAGCAGCTGCATTAGAATGCGCACAAAAAAAACAACAACAAAAAGGACAGACTGGAAGAATGGAAATAACTGTGCTATTCGGGACTTACCGCTTTCCCTGATGGCGCTGGATGAGCACGCTGCACATTTCCATTGTTATTGTTGGAATTAAGCACAGCAAAATTGGCGCGGGTACCCAGGGCAATCTTCTCCTTGATCACGGCCAGGGGCTGCTTGGCGGCACCAATATTCTTTTCCTTCAGGACAGCCGGACCAGTTTTGGCCGGATTCTCCTTGTTGTTAAGGTCGTGGTGTATTTGGAAAGTGGCCATTATTGCCTCTAATTCAGCTTCCTTGTTGTAAAAATGGTGACTACTTTGCGTGTTTCTCTTTATCTTGTTCGCTTCTGCGGCGATATTTATTAAGCGTCGTTCGCGTCTGTGCTGTGACGACGGCTTCTCTTCGCTTCGGCTTGTCGTCGTCTCGCTTTCTTATGCTCGACGCTCGCACCAACACATACGCACGGCTATGCTCAGCGCACACATTTACATTTACTCAAAGGCAAATTTTATCATTAAAACCTGACGCTGGATGGCAGCACAATTTAAAATACACTCAAAGTTTACACAATTTACGCAGAATTAATTTGACTATCAATTTTTACAACACATTTGCTTCTCGCCAGCGCTTGGAATAATTTGTTTTCTCGATTTCTGGACTACGCTCGCACTGACTTCACTTTGGGCTCCGACGCCGTCACAAAATTTTTTACTTATGCTGGGGCTGTCAAGGTTGTCCAAGTCGCAGGCAAATGGCAATTGAAAAAAATGTTTGATTTCCCGGTCACTACGTTGCTTCTGGGCCTATCGATGACACTATCAACAATATCGATGGTTTTTCTACACATCGATATATGAGGAGGATTTCGATGTAAGCCCTCGTAATAAGGATGTGGAAAACCAATCTCCAAACAAACAAGTCCACACACTATTTTTCTGTAGTTTGATATTGTTAGACAAGATCAGATAAACTCGCGACTTTTGATTCTACTTCAACGATGTGCAGTGTAGTTGCAAACAAAACTATCGGTATTTTTGTGCGATAAGCACAACATTTATGGCCATGTGACATTCGACTTTGCTAACTGACTAACTGCAAACCAGTGATTGGCTTATGGGAAAAGAATGCGGTAAGAGGGGGAGATATATATGCCTCAGCTTGGCATTTCAGTTGAGCTGGGATCAGCACTGCGGCAGAGACTATCGATATTTACACATTTCAGACAGTCTCAATTTTGCTAGCTGGCTGGCTGTGTGTGTTGGAAAACGTTATTTTGTCACAAATAGTGCCTCATTTCTACGACGATATATCTGATGCTATCTCTCTCTTCGCAACAAAGTCTAATGTTATAAGACCATTAACAAAGCAACCAACACCAATCCAATCTATCGTTTTATTCAAGTTTAGGTGGAAACGCACTAGGAAATTTATATATATAAAGTTTTCCTACATATCAAGTGCCTGTGCGCCAAAATCGGGCTTCTTGCTTTCTGAAAAAAAATCGTGTTCAATAGTTACGAGAAGTCATAGGACGTCCCAAAATGTCTTGTTTAAAAAATAACATATACTACGTCCTCGTATCGTGTCCAATTGGAGAGCGCAAGATTCTGACAAGCTGCACATATCCCATTATGCAGAAGATTTGCGCCCACGGTAAATGAGGCATATCAAATGCTCTACAACACCAACTAAGTTTTAACCTTATCGAACCTACAGATAAGAGTATGTCACCGAGGGAAAGTATTTGATCAGTGCTGAAGACAAAGCGTGCATCACAAGCAATGAGGCCCTGCAACATGCGCTGGAGAGAAACCATACCATCATAGTATCGGATTCTATGTGCTTACCCAAGGGAAAAGAGGTTTCCGGCAAAACTGCTGCTAGGACTTGGACTTCGAAGTCTTTTCAGAGAAAAGAGAAGGCCATGTCTGAGAAGGTCGGACAAACTGAAAAACCAATTCTAAAAAAGTTAAATCGAATGAGATTCTTTTGAGTATCCCAAATAAAATATTGGGGTAGTCCCCGATATAAATTACAACAAAATGGAAGAAACCAAAGTTCTGGTGTGCACGTATACCGTGTGCTGGTGCTGGTCTGGTCACACTCTGCCACAAGCGAAATGAACAATCTAGGGCCAGTAATATTTGTTATCTTTAAATTGATCCAAAGTTAATAATCTTAATACAGTTCAATATTTATGTTCCATTTAAAATGGATGAAGGTGAACAATCGCGGCTGACCGGCTGCTTTTCCCCCAAACCCATATGACGACCCACTCTCTCTCTCTCCCATCACACTCTTTAAGCCTCTTGGCTATTTGCAATGTGAGTGTCACTTACGTACCGGCGTTCCAATTATCTTTGTTTTCGTTGAAATTCACGCAATTGCGACATGCTCACACTCACATTTTTGATATCTTGCTTGGTCCATGGTGAAATTATATATAAGGTGACGTATCCACCACACGTGCTCTCTTTCGGGGACGTTATTTTGTGTCAGTCGTTTGTCAGTGCAGAGCGAAAAACGCTTGCCATCTCTTTCTAGCGCTTGCCGAGTTGAAAAAATAACGTCCTCACCACTGCCGAATACGTCACCTTATATAATTTCACCATGGCTTGGTCCGTTCGATTTGTTCGACGGTGCAACCTTGCGTCGTGTTATATATTTGATATCAAAAAGAATTTAGAATCAAATGTCAGTTGAGAAATAGTAATCATTAAATAACACACGTTTGTGGTCGCTACTAAAAAAAGTAAATTTCACATTTATCTTTGGCTTTGTCGTGTGTGTTGTTGGTGTAAATTCCTAGCTAAAAGGCTAATATTCGGCAAGTCAGGAATCCGGAGCTAGGGTTATTTTACGCAAGTACTGCAGCAACAACGACAGCAACAACCATCAATATCATGCCGAATATCGCTGAATCACGCATAAAGCACGAACTCGAGAAATTTATGCCCAGCGAGGAGATCCCGCAGTGTCCTATAACACTCGAATCTGTGAATGGCAGTTGGAAAGAGCTGAGGGGACAGATAGTCGGACCCCCCGATACACCATACGAAGGGGGGAATTTTATGCTGGAAATTGAAGTTTCTGAGTCCTATCCGTTTGAGCCGCCAAAGGTGAGTATCCCTAAAGCAGCAATTAAGCACAGTTTGCTAAAACAAACTGCATCTTGTCGCAGGTTCGTTTAACGACACGCATTTGGCACCCGAATATTTCATCTGTGACTGGAGCCATTTGTCCGGACATAATAAGGGGCACCTGGACTGCGAACATTACGCTGCGTATGCTGTTGCTGTCCCTTCAGTTCTTGCTGGCCACTGCCGAACCGGATTTTCCACAGGACGACCTGGTGGTATACCAATATAATGACCACAAAGATATGTTTCTGCTTACTGCCAAGCACTGGACCAATGCATACGCCGGCGGACCGCACAACATTCCCGAGTGCGATTCAAAAATCAAACGTCTCATAGACATGGGCTTTGACGAGCATGATGCACGCGGCGTCCTCTCTAAAGTGAACTGGAACTTGGAACTGGCCACCGAGAGTATGATCAGCTAGGCTGATAGTGTTACACACAGTAGAAACACACAAGTCACACAATGGCTCCCGAAAATACACCCCACACGAATACCATTACGAGTAACATTACAGTAACATGTCGCTGACGCAGGCAGCAAGTAAAATTACAGAATGTTACTGAAACAGACGGCATGTTAATTTAGAAGCGAAAGAACAACCTCTCTTGTGGCGTGTTAGCTTAGCAGCGAGACAACAGCGAAAGAAAACGAGAGTAACATTATTTCTCTGTGATCTACACAGCGATGCTCTTTCTCGGCCACACACTTTCGCTTTGGTTCTTTGCTGGGTGATGGGGAGGGGAAGACAAGGAGAAACGAAGGCCGATCTGCATGCCGAGCTTTGAGTCAGCTTTGAGGCAGCGTGCCTTGCCTCATTCAAAGCAATCATTAAAGAGCGAGTCTAGTGCGGGTGCGCGACTATACCTACACATACATATGTATGTACATATATGTATTCTATTTCATCTTATCAAGGCTTCAGTCTCCCTTTCGGTACACGGTTTCTCGTTCAAAGCCGTCAGCCGGCGGCTAAATGCAACTCAAGTGAAAGAACGCATCATTTTGTTCTTTCCAAAATATCATCGCTTTACATTTTCGTTAGGCCACGAGGTCTTAAGGTGTGTGTGTGTGATAGATAATTTTATTTAATTTTTTGTTTTTTTATGTGTTTAAAAAAAAAAGGTAATAAAAGGAAACAAACAAAGCATTGATTAGTGGAATGAATCGATTAAAAACTCTATAAGGTCTGGAGGTGTGTGTGATAAATAATTTGGAATTTTTTTTTATGTTTTTGTGTGAAAAACAGCATTCAAAGAATGAGAAAACACACAAACAAAGAAAACAATAAATAATATTGAATGCTACAGAAATATAAGAACAGGTGAGTCTTTCTGTTTTGGTAGACTTTTTATACTATTATTTTTTCGAATTTTATTTACAAGCTTTCTATAATTATAACTATAATTTTCTATAATCACTAAATATTTATTTCTATTTGCCATATTCAATTTTGATTTTCCCTCCTTTTTAATTTATAGGGTTTTAACTATTTTTTTATAAGAGAATTTCATCTGGTGTGATAGTCAGTTGTTTTTCAGGTAATAGGTAAATAACTCATCTCAATCGGACTCCGACTATACAAGTGGTTACCCCCTTGGAAGTACCAACCGTGTTCTATGCAATTCTGAAGTGGGGCACATAGCGCATGCATGGTAATGTGGCGAGGTCTCCTCTGATTAATTCCTTAAGCCATTTCGGTGGCAGTATTTGCGATTTAGAAGCCTTTTTCACACTCACGGAGGGCCATGGGGTTCGCTGTGTCCGAGGAGTCATGCCCTTGAAGCGCCTTTCCTGGATGGAAGCGCTTCGGAAGGACACTTGGACAGCGGCACTGCAGATGCTTATCGCCTGGGCACAGAACAAAGCGCCGCAGGACTTCTGTGTCGGACCCAGTTGCATGCGTCCTGTGTGCAGTCTAAATGAAATTTGTATGCATGTATGACAGCGGCCGACCCTTGTGCCCTACCTGGACCCTATCGGTCGGTGTGCACTTATGTTGACTCACTGCAAGATGTGACTCAGGGATTTTAAACACACACACGCACGTTTTTGCGTAACTCCCATTGTTTATGCAATTCGGTAGTGTCTGTTTTTCGTGTCTTGGGCTGGCCAAGATGTTTCCGGAGCGGCAGTTGCTGACCATCTTCCTGCAAACAAAGGCCGCACTAATACACCTTTTACTTACAGCATTACAGCTGTCACCAGAGGAATGAAATTTTGCATGGATTAATGCAAGAAATAGATCCATTATTCTTTGTCATGCGACTGGAGCGTTGCAACAGACGATATATATTGCATTCGTTTCATTTAAAAAATGTAGTCTAGAAAAACTCGCGCTCAAAGGTCCTTGGCCTAGTCCATTTCGTAGAGACATACATATGTACATCCATTATAGACTGATTTCCGTACAAATATGATATATCGTTCATATGCGAGCATGTACATGTGCATATGTGTGTGCCTCTGAAAACAGTTGCTCGGATCCTACAATTTCAGAAGATTTGTTGGATAGGAAACCCATCAAATTGAGAGAATTCGCCACGAATCTATACTGAATTGATACCATTGAGCAGAGTAGGCAATAAGCGTCCATTCTCACTCAGTGATCGAGCCTCTGGGCAGCTCCTTACTGCAAAATCCATTGGGGTCAATGGACTCACAGTCATGTTTACACACATGTATGTACATACGTATGTATCTATGTATATATTTGAAATCAACTTATATTTTCCTATATACACAGTCGATTGTAACGTTCACGTCATAATCATAATAAGAGGGAATAATCATATGTACAACTAAAAAAAATAGAAGCGACTAGACTAGGCTTTTGAAATGAAAAACGACATTATTTCCATATGGAGTCCTCTACGGATAGATGGATCTGTATCTCAACGCTTCAATAAAAAAATAGGAAGGGAAGCGTTCCGCATTCGGGAGCGGGAGTCGTACAAGGCGCCATGCTCATGGATCGTTGCGGCAAATGATAGATATCCGACGTGCCTTTGGTATGGGTGTGCCGAGGAACGCAGATTGCTCCTTCGACAGTATCTCATGAGTGAAATTGTAGCGAGCCGTGTGGCACATTATGTAGAGCGAGCGCCTCGGCAGTAGCAGATCTGCGTAGAAGCCATCTTCCAGCAATGCCTCCGGAAAACGTCGATGGCCATATACTGCATCGGAGTCCGGGCTCTTGGCTTCCGGCGGTGTCTGTTCCGTGCTGGGCTGCTGGTACTTCTGGGCATCCGTGCGCACGAGACGCATTACGCTGTCGCTGAGTAAGCTGATGCCCGAGATGGTGGTGCCGCAGTACTGCGAATGGGACGACATTGCTTTTGGTTAGGCAGTAGTTCGAAATTAACTGCTTGCTGAACCTACCCTGGTGCTGTCCACATGCGGCTTGATCACTCCGTCAGCGGCAAGATCCAGGACGTGGACGTAGGGCATTATGGCCCCGTCGAAGGCCACTTGGCGCACACGCTCTAGGACTTCGCGGTTCTGTGGGTACCACTTCTTGCGCTCAGTCTCCCTAAACCCGTGTATGGCCTGCAAGATGGAAATACTTAGGACGCGCTCCACAGTGGTGGCTGGTTGTTGGTGGTTGGTTTTGGGTATTGTGTGAACTCACGTCGTCCCAGTGGTCGAACTCATAGCGCAGCCGGTTCATGTACGGCTCAACCTCTTCGTGGAGCTGTTGCTCCTCCAACTCGCTGATGAAATCCGGGATGATGCGCATGTGTTGAACGAACTCCTGCTGCTCCAACTCCGGCCACTTGCCAAAGAATGCAGTCAAGGGGCTTCTCACCTTGCTGCAGGCAGCCACTAAAAACAAACGCGACCGTTTCCATTGAACACGTTTCCATTCAATAATTTTGTATTACGCACCTTCGGTGTGACAGCGCCGAAGGATCTGCCTGATGGGTAAGCATCTATTCAGTATTATCATGATTTATTTAAAATTTCTTAATTGTTTTCCAAAAGTTACGTGCTAGTGAGAACAGCTGATATTGCCAGGGCTGTCATGTTTACCGATTGTTGTTATCTGTTATCGATAGAATGACAGCTGTGTTTGATATCGAGCTTAAAAATGGAATTCCGCTGGACTGGTAGCTATTCTTCGAAACTTCCGAATAAACTGATTCATTTAATATAAAATATTATTAATTACTACATAATTGTAAAATCAATCGACTGATTCTGGCTCTGATCAAAACTAGTTCCCTTCTGTGTGCTGGGGCTTTCCTATTTATTATTGCTCAATCATCGTCATAATTCGGGACAGAAGCACACTCCTAGGGGCGTTTGCACCTGCTGCGACAGCTGCCGAGGGAGCAGTAGCGGTTTCTGTTGCCATTACATCCCAAGAACCTCATCTTATGACAGTCGTTGATGCGGGCGTTGTACCACCACATTTCTCGCATGGCTCTCTGATGACACCCCGCACGATTGTTGTTGCCTTCGTCCCTGTCGCCTGTGCATAACTGAATGCCTACGGAAACATATTATCCTGTAAGCGCTCAAGCTCAAAGATCATCTTAACGTACCGGGACGCCCAGCGCAGTAGGTTTGCGGAGTGGTCTGGGCCACGCAAAGGGCCAGGCCAGCGAAAATCAAAATGAACTTCATTCTTAACGGAATCGGATCGGGTATTCGATTCGAACTGTTTAATCGACCGCTATCCAGGCCTTATATACCTTTCAATAATATCTCCGCCACAGTCTGAATAATGCAATACAAAAGAGTAGCCTGTTGTTGATGTTCACAAAAAAACAGCACTTTTAGAATAAACGAGGGGGAACGTTGTGAGCCGCGTCTACCGCCGCGGCTCTACTTTATACCCGGTACTCAGTCAGTATATATGTATGTGAGCTTGTAATAAATTACATTATTACATGTTCGCAAAAGGGATAAATTTAGTTTTTGCCAAAAAAGAATGCAAAAATTAAGTCAACCTTTTCGGAGATTTTTATATATTAGATGTTTCCATTTTTGTTTACATATGTTTTTTACATCTGTCCTTTCTACATGTCCAAATCTACTTCCTACATATACATACACGGCTGTGTGCGAGAGAGAGAGGGAATGAGTCTGCGCTTATAAGGCCACTGAAATTTCATTTGTTCCTTCTGACTATATTTATGATCCGATCTGATCCAGATTCAATACTCTGATAGATACGGTCATTTTCTATGATTTTGCGTTTTTGGTTTTCCCGTATCTTCAAAATTTTAGATTTTCGTCTTTTGTGGGGGCGGAAGGGGGCGTGGCAAAATTTTGAAATACACTTGTACTGAAGTGATATCGCAGAAGCATGGATAGAGAGTTTGGTTGCTCTAGCTCTTATAGTCTCTGAGATCTAGGCGCTCATCTGGACGAATGGGCACAGCACCCAACCCGGTGTGTGAGAGAGAGCGTGAGGGAACGATGCATTTCGAAATGGTTTTCTTCATTGTGGCTAAATTTATAATTCGATCTGATCCAGATTCAACACTCGGATAGATATTGTCATTCTCAACGATTCTGCGTTTTTAGTTTTCTCGTATCTTTAAAATTGTGCATGCCACAGATTTTCGTCCTTGGAGTGGGCGGAAGGGGGCGGGGTGAATTTTTGAAATACACTTGTAACAGTGTGATAGGACAGGAGTCTGGATACAAAATTGTGTTCCTCTAGCTTTTATAGTCTCTGAGCAATAGGCGCTAATGAAGACGGACGGACGGACAGACGGACGGACAGACAGACATAGCTATATCGACTCGGCTATTGATGCTGATCAAGAATATATATACTTTATGGGGTCGGAAACGCTTCCTTCTGGGTGTTACACACATCAATTTTTTCAACAAATCTAATATTCCCCTTAACTCTTCGAGTACCGGGTATAAAAATAGTGCCCCGAGAGCAGAGGGTTTTGGAAGTCTTTCAGTATGTCAGAGTCAAGATAGTTTTCAGAATTTGCATCTCAATACTTTACCGGAAATACTTTTAAAAGAGTGAGTCGATTTCAGATCCCTAAGACGGCCTCTGTGCATCCATTAATATCCATTGATCTCTTGATCTCTGGAAAAATGGAAAAAAAAATTACTTTTAATATAGCAATTAATACAACAATCTACAAACTGTGGCACGGCCACCAGAAAATGTTCACTGAAATGTGTATGTATATTTATTGTCAAAATCGTTCATTAGAGACAGGATCAGGACAGGATCTAGCGGCATTTCCTGCGACAATGATGGAGGGAGCAGTAGCGGTTGTTGTTGCCGCCACAGCCCAAATACCTCATCTGTTGGCAATCCCTGGCGCGACTGTTGTAGTACCACATTTCCCGCGTGAATCTGGCTGCACATGACCAATGACGGTTGTTGCCTTCATCCTTGCCGCCAGTGCATATCTGCAGAACTGCGGAAACAACGTCCTGTAAGCTGTTAGGCTCGACAATTAAATGATCTTGGCTTACCGGGACGTCCAAGGCAGTTGTCCTGGGCAGAGCTGTGGGCCACAAAAAGGGCCAGACAAGCCAAAATCCAAACGAAATTCATTCTCAACGGAATCAGATCGGTTATTTGATTTCGAATGCTTAAGCGAGCGTGTTTCGGGGCTTATATAGGACTAATTCGCAGGCGAATAGAGCTCTTCTTTTCGGCAACAACAGTCTGAATAATGCTATTGTACTGCACGACCTGGGCTACATATCAACAAAAGAGTCAACACATATGCACATATGTATATATCCTACTGGTGTGGGTTACTGCTCTTTGGAGCCAACATTTATTGTGCCTGTTTTTGGATGCGACCTCTGAAAGAATGCTGTTCCCGCAAAACACTTGTGCGTGCGATCGAAAGAAAGGCGGTCAAAGCAGCTTTTTAGCCTGAACACATGTCTGATTTGTGGAAACTGCCCTTTATAAAGACCACGGCAGATGGATTGTGGCCTTATTCCATAATCGGAATATTCAGATACGAGACACCAGAGTATCCGGCAATGCGCACTTCCACGCTGATCCTCGTGAGCCTTGTACTGGCGCTGTATTTGGTGGTCGTTCTGGGTGCAACACAGAGGTGCAAGGGCAAGCCTAGTAGGTGGATGGATCCTCTCTATAGCTCTATAGCTCCTCGGGTTTATTTCATCTGCCTCTCCCTCTCTCTCTCTCTCTCTCTCTCTCCTATGTGTGTTTAGGAACCCCAATCTGCGATGGATTAAAGGACTCGGGTAATAACAGTAAACGGAAGTGCAAGAAGAATGCCAACAAGGCCATGTGGCACTATAATGCCATAAACAAAACGTGCACCCCACTGGACTACAAGGGCTGTGCGGGAAACAATAATCGGTGGTGCAGCAAGCAGGCATGTGAGACAGCATGTCGACGCTGAATCTTCCTGGTGCCAAAAGCCCAAATAAATAATTTCCTTTTTTTTAATTGTATTTCATGTAATTAAATTATTCTGAAAGCGGAAATTGGCAGCCTGATTTTCTTGATTGCCTTTTGATTTTTGTATCCGTTTGAGTGCCGGAATGTCTGTGATGACTCGAGTCAAGGGAAATGAAAGGAAGGAAAGTCAATGGAAAAATCAATGAAATAAATCAATGGTATTTTCTGTATACAGTCGAACTTCTCTATAACGAATCGCAAGGGGACAAAAAACCAATTCGTTACAGGGAAAATTCGTTAAATAGAATTCGTAAAACTAAATTGTTTTAAGTTTACTTTATTTTGAAATTATTAGTATTTTTGTGTGGAAAGCTCACATTTATAGTTCGGGACATTGACACATACATTTTTACCTTTGTTTTGGTGGGAAACTGTAATCAAATATATAATATTGGATTTTGTTTGTTATAGCGAGATCGAAAGCGTGTGAGCGTTCGAGTTACGGGCTTGGAAAAATTCGTAATAGAGAAATAATCGCTTTAAGGATAACCAAAATTCGTACGGAACGTACTGAAAATTGAACGAAAATTGAGTTTTTCGGGAATAAATTCGTTTTTTAGAAAACTTCGTTAGAGGGAAGTTCGTTATATAGAGTTTCGACTGTATTTCGTATTGACTTATCCTAACCGGCTTTTCAGAAGGCAACCTGTTGACTATATTGCGACAGGCACTCGATATCTATTACTTTTTTCGCGTTGTATGTGGTGCTTTGGGTTCTGTTTGGAACGTGTTCTTTCGGATAAATCGTGGCGATTGTCATTTATCTATAAACAGTGGAGCACATACATATATATATGTAAATATATCGCATACATATGTATGTACATACTTATACACCACAATCAATATGCTGGAGAGTGTATTATTTGTTTTATATCGGAATGGTTCGCCAGAAAAAAAATCAGGACTGGATCAGCATCATCATGAGGACGGGAAGGAAAAAACGTCCTGTAACGTTGTTAAGCTCGAAATTTAAACGATCTTGACTTACAGGGTCGTCCAATTCGATTGACCTGGACAGGGCTTGTGGCCCACACCTCTAAAGCCAAAACCAAAACGAACTGCATTCTCAAAAGACTTGGGTCGATCTGAACTGTTGGAAATACCCGATCTTTAGGGGCTTATATAGGATTTGCTGGCAGTAGTCAATCAAAAACAACTCCACAACAGTCTGACCCCATATTGTGACAGATACTTACAATGGGGATGCTTAACCTGTTCTGGATACGATCAATACGAGTGTGGGTACAATCGATATCGACAAATACGGCTATATATAGATGCTCCTTTCATGCATATCAAGATAATACACGTAGTGGGGCATTGAAATGCCCCTAGCATCCGACAATGAACAAGCCGCTTCCCTTCCCTCTGTTTCCTTTCCCTTGTTTGAGAGTTCTGGCCCAAAGGTTCTGGGATCGTATCTGTAGCGGGAATCAAGGCGTGGGTGAAGGTTTTAAGGCATAAAGGATACATCTCAAAAGTATACAATGGTTTCTGCTTGTGTGATGTTTGTAGACTGCGTGTATCTCTATGATTGTAGACTGTATCTTATAGTCTGTGTACACTAGTTCTTACAGTTTTTTCGGAATATACGATTATTTGCTCGTTTTTTCGTAAATTTTTGCTCTTTTATTAAGAACAACAATAAACCATTGTATCATTAGATAAGACATTTTGGTGAAGCCCTGAAGAAATAAAAAAACTGCTGGATATATGGAAGGAGAACCAGCTAAACTGGATCAGCGATCAGTGATCTTTGTAATACAATTTTGGCATAGATTTATGGATCACATGTAGCGTAAGAATAGTACGCTCCATATGATAAGTAAGGTATGCATCATCGTCGTTCACCAGCACCCAAAACATGATCAATGCGATACTTCATTCATTCTATTGCGGTATCGATATAGATTATTAGAGATGGAAGTCGATTTATGGGGGCAACTGTTAGGTTAGGTAGTGTGAATGAGGTTAGGCTGAAAAGATCAAACTTACTTTTTCGCTCTGAGAAATAAACAAAAACAAAAAAAGTCAGAGTCAGAGTTTATGTATACAATTATTTCGCTTGTTTATTGGCTGTCGTTTGATTGATTATCCTCCTTATCAAGTGTTTTCATCTTGATGGATCAGTGATCAGTTCATTTGAACATTGCGAACCGAACAAGAGCTAAAGTTGTAACAAATCAATTAGCAATTGGACACTTCGCCTCGTGGTAGACATACTCGTATAAAATTATCAAAAGTTTTAAGTACAACAATTCTTAGGGCTAAACTTCAACCAGTTCTGTACAGAGGTCTTAAATCACTAGGTAATAATATTAATGTGTTTAGTGTTTATTTTTGTGGGTTTTTCGTTTACGTTTACGTATCTATTACGTTTATCTATAAATTCTTTACAAACATTGCTACAATTAGTTGTATATTTATATTCGATTTGTTCACTTCGCTTGTTGCTCTAGCTGTTTTTTGTTTGTTTTTTTTTCTTCTTTTCTTGTTGTTTGTTTTCGTATGTATGTATGTATTTGTTGTAAAGTTGTTTAAGTTTAAGTTTAAGGTAACATTATTTTGAACGGAATGCGGGCATTTAATAAGTAAGGTATTTTGTATTTGATTTGTCGTTGCACAGGTACGCAATGATATACAATGTATGTATGTATGTATGTATTAAATGTGTATGTGTTAAAGGCAGCTGTCTATCAATTTCATTCTTTCTGATCCTGAGGTAGGTGAAAACTGATAAAAAAAAAAAAAAAATCAAAACAAACTGAAACTGAAACAGTTTGGACAGTCGACACACAAAAAAAGGCCATAAAATTATCAAATAAATTACATAAACAATCGTTATCCTTTAGCATATGCATAACCTATATTATATATATGTATATCTGTATAGGATTATTATCTAACGCTATATACTAAGTGTATATTATAATAAAAAAAAAAAAAAAAACATAAAACAGTCTTGTGGTTGCATTTGTGTTTAGTTTCTCGTTACGCAGACATTTGCATCATTTCATTTCCTTGGGCTCCTCGTGGTCCTCGTATGAATGCGAATGAATAAATATGAGTGGTGTGGTGTGATGTGTGTGTGTGTGTGAATGTACGAGTGGTGTGAATGCGAATACGAATACGAGTTGCAGTTCGAGCGGGTTCGAGGGTCGAGGGGGATTACTATACATGTATGAATGTATGTATGTATGTATGTATGTATGTATGTATTTATGTATGTATGTGTATGTATATGTATTTGCATATAAATAAATTCTATTCTGCTTAATTACTGGGTACTTGCGCATGTCTTTTTCTTGGTTTCTTGGTGTGTTCTAGGAATTGGAGTTTAGCTCCGCTTAAATGTGGCTTGGGGATGGTTGGTTTTTGGATTGGATTGTTTTTTTGTATGTTTGTTTGTTTGCTTGTTTGCTTGTTGCATGATATATGGTATGTACAAAGCGGCTCTACCTATATCTACACATAATATATGTACAGGCCTACTAATATTTACAGGGACACGTTCGATTCGATTCGATTCGCTCAGCTCAGCTCACCTGCTGGGTCAGCAGATTGACCAGCTCCGTTCGCTCCATGTTGTTGAGGGTGTGCATGTCGACGCCCAGGGCCGCCGCCACCGCCTCGATGTCCAGACCGAACGAGGTGAGCAGCTCCAGGAAGCGCATCTCCTCGCCGGTCAGCGGATTGGTCAGTGTGGGGCAGGAGTGGTTGCACTGCGGCCAGGAGCAGCGCTCCAAAAGACGGAGACCGCACTTCTCGGGCACCCGTGGCACCCTTGGACGCTTCTTTGACTTGTTGCCGGAGGAGGACGATGAGGAGGAGGCGTTGTTCGCGGATCGCCGCTTCTGGGGCTCTCCTAATGCATCTCCTCCGTTTCCGTTTCCATTTCCGTTTCCATTTCCGTCTTCCCCTGCAGCCGGCTGCTCGTGTTGCATGTGCATCTGCTGCTGCTGCGCCTTGCGGCGTCGCTGGCGTTGCTCCTGGCGCTGTTCCGGCGTCAGTGGCTGGCGGCGTCGCTGCTTGTGCGTATCGCTGGCGTTGCTCTTCGGCTTGTTGTTGTTGTTCTTGCCCTCTGCTGCTCCTCTGCTTGCGGCTGCGGCGGCGGCGGCGGCGGCTGCGGCCTGTGCCTGCTGCTTGTGCTGCTGCCGACGGCGTTGCTTGCGCCTCTGTCGCTGCTCCTGGCGCAGTCGCTTGCGCTCCTCCCTCTGCTCCTTGCTCAGGTGATTGTGCTTCCGGGGCTGGGGCTGCTGCTGCTGCTGGTGCTGCGTCGCCTGTGCCACATTGTTCTGCTTCTGCTTCTGCCGCTGTCGCTGCTGGCGCTGGCGGTGTCGCTGGTGCCTTTGGTTGTTGGGATGCGGATGCGGATGCAGATTCTGGCCGACGACCGTGGAGGCCTCCGTGGAGCGCTTGAGCTTCTCGTTGCGCTTGCGGCGCGTCGAGTGCTCCCAGCAGCGCAGGGCGGAGGGCAGGGAGATGTCGTCGATCTTAATGTTGACCCAATCCCGCTTCGAGAGCACCGCATGGCCGATGCAGCTCGGAGCAAAGACGGCACTGACGTTGTCCAGGGAGGAGCGCAGGGCGCCGCCCATCTCGTGGATGTAGTTCCACTGCTGGGGCGTCACCGGCGCCCCCACGTTGTCCGACTGCATCTGGGCCTCGTCGAAGAGCCACTGGAAGACGAAGAGTGGAGCTGCAAGCGGGAGAGACATTCGGTTAGGGCGATTCTCCAGACGGAGCGGGGATTCACGGGGCACTTACTCTTGAGGGTGGGGTACAGCCGGTAGCCGAAGTAGCAGCGCCAGGGCTCCGTGGGATGAGCCTTAGCGCAGTCCTCGGGCAGGAGGCCCTGCCACAGCTTCCAGCCTTGGCGCACTGACTCGCTGGAGGCCACCGCCGCGGGCGTGTAGGGCTCGCGGTCGAGAAACCATCCCGAATCGCTCACTCCCCGCACCGTGACCTGCAGCTGGCGCTCGTTGACCAGAAAGTCCCGGATGCGGTCCAGGTTCAGCATCACCCCCAGCCCGCCTGCGGAGGAGCCAACCAGGAGCAGCTCTCCGCCCGGAACACGGCCCAGGCCCAGTGGGATGAGGTCGGCAATGACTTGGCGCAGGATCAGGGCACCCATGAAGCGCCACCTGTTCTCCCGGTCGCTGGTGTCCGGCTCCGTCCTGGTGCCCGACCACGAGTCGCTGCTGCAGTACGGAATGAGCACGTGGTTGGCATTGTGCCAGTACGGATTCTCCTCGGCATGGGGCGACAGTATGCCGCCAACTGGAAGGAAGCAATCGGAACGGGATTAGACCATGTTTGGGGTGGGCTTTCGCGCTCCTTCTGGACTCACCATCTCTCGTCTCCGGCCACTGGGAGGAGGTCATGAGGTGGCGCAGTCTCAGCCACCGGGCACGGCACGACCTCACGTCGAAGCAATGCCAGCCGCCCTCGAGGAAGACGATCCACTTCTTGGAGCTGGGCTGCTTGCGCAGGTAGAAGCCGGCATGGGTGCCGTCGTTGCACGTGATGCTCGAGTTGGTCAGCGCGGCCCTCTTGAGGGAGCGGCTGTGATCCGCTGTGGAGTGGCCACGGCCGTGGCCACCTCCCGCCGGATGCATCACCATGTAGTTCCGCTGGATCATGTTCATGCTGGTCTCCATCGCGGGCCGTGCTCGCTGGCGTACTGCCTGCTCGTGATCCTTGTCCAGGCTGGAGCTGACGGAGGACACGGCAAAGGTCTCGAGGGTGGCATCGCTGCTGCTGCTGCTGCTGCCGCTGCTGCTGCTGCTGGCATTGGCGTTGGCGTCTGGCAGCGGACAGAGCGCGATCAAAAGCAGCAGCAGGAGCGAGAGAGGCCTACTCGGTGTTGCTCTTGTTGTTGCTGTTCTCTGGAAGAGAGCGAGAGAGAGACGAAATAAACGGTTAGATTTAAACTGATAACGAAAACACCACACACATCTTTCCCTCTCTTTGGCTCTCTCTCTCTCTCTCTCCTGTTCTCTCTTTCTCTCTAGGCCTCTGTTGTTTTTGGCGGAAAAACTTGCTTTGATCAAAATGCGAGCAAGAAGCTTTGCGATAAGATCAAAGAAATTTTTGCCGCATTTCGTTTCGTTGTCGTTCCGTTTCGTTGTGTTATTTCTTTACCCTCCCCTCCCCAGCCCCAGCCACAACCCCACAACCCCCCCCCCATTCTGTGTGTTGTTTGTTGTTGGCTTCGTAGAGAAAGAGCGATATAATGAGTATATATCCGACCATTAAATACCCGCTAATACCCACATACATATGTACATATATCGAACAAAAGTTTCACAACAGAAGGATAAGATCTAGGATTCCGTAATCTCGTAATCCGTACACTATAGATTGTGGGAAACCCCGATTGTGTCTCCTGAGACAAACATTAGCACGAGCAGAGCATACCCCTTGCCATCTACCAATGCCGGGTATCAGAAACCTCAAGCACCGGCAAAGTATTTAGTCAAACATGGCAAGAAATTGCTGTTAATCATACGCCCCGTGGGCCAGTGCCAGTGCCAGTGCCAGTCAAACAAATTTCAATTTCACATTGTCATGGCCGCTGACGCGTGGTAATCACCAGCGACTGCAACGCCAGCTGCTGCGTTGACGTCGCAGCTAACGCCGACGCCGACGCTAACGTCGGACCGTTCTTGGCTTTGAACTTAAGGTCCCACACACACACACACACACACACACACATACACATCAATCAAACGGTATATCCGGCGATTTGTTTTGTTGTTTTCGCCGATTCCCGGGTTGCCGCTCCCTCCGTTCCCCCTTTTTTTTCCGTTTAGCTATTTTCCAGCAATTTGTTAATAATACAACAACAACATCAACAACAACAAACAGCATTTGCCGACAGCAACAAACGGCAACAACAATTTTAGTGTCTCAGTGTGTCAGTCTGTCAATTTGGTTTTGGTTTTGGTTTTGCTTTTGGTATTGCTTTTGGCCTGGCCTGGCCTGGCCTGTCTACGGTCTTGCCTCCGCATAAATAACCATTCAGAAATCGTAAAGAAATCTTCAATCAATGTTTATATAGGCTTTTGATGTTTCGCCGCCCTCTGCCGCCGCCAGCAGCGACAATTTGCAGACGAAAATGCAAATGACATACTCAGATACACACACACGCACACGCACACACACAGGCAAACTGGCAAATGATTGGGTATTGGGTATAGAGAGAGGCCTACAAAGTAGCAAATATCCCCCAAAGCAGTCGCCACATACTCGTAATCGCATAACGGTAGACTGCGGAGGAGACTGTGGAGAGAGACTGTGGAGGAGACTGTGGTGAGAGACTGTGGGGAGAGACTGTGGAGGAGACTGTGGTGAGAGACTGTGGGCAGAGACTGTGGAGAGAGACTGTGGAGGAGACTCGGTGAAATAATCGGAAAAGAGCTCTCTGGGAGGATTTCTATATTTAGAGCCGCCAAGCGGGTTGAGATCTGAACCGAAGATCACATAAATCTGGATTATATTAAAGTTATATTTGAAATATGCATATATAATATATGATAATATTCGATGATTGGAATATTTGATTTATTTGATATTTCAATTAATTTCATTTGGCTTTGCCAACGGACATCATAATTAAGGATTGGTTTGTTTGGCTATTTCTGCATAATCCGGAATGGATGGTAGAGCAGGGCAGGGCAGGGAAGGGCACTTGTACTTTGCCATAATCAAAGCATTTCATTGGATATCATTTAGTGGAAAATATGCGAAATGCTAATGACTGATTCACAATAAATATTGAGGTAAGTACTAGATACTTTTCCTATGGCAAACTCCAGAGGAAGGAAGTCCTTCCTTGAGCTACTATGGCATGGATATCTGTAGATTTGGCTTTCAAAAATTATCATTTCTTTCTTTCGTGATTTTATAGAACTTTTTCGTATGTGTTCCTTGGACTATTTCCTCTTTTTTTTTTTCTTTTTTCTTTAAAGATTAACTAATTCTGTTCGCTTCTCTCTCTGCATCAAACCCTCGTGTCTACCTCTCTCTCTCTCTTTCTGCCTCTGCCACTCCGTACGTCTCTTACAACAGGTTTAAATGTCTTCTGCCCGCCCCGCCCCGCTTCAGCCCCGCCCGTCTCTGTTCGTGGGGCTGTTCGTCTGATGTTTGCCGCCAAACAACGAAAATTGACAAGAGTCCGTCCGCCGCCCCCACCCCTCTCCAACATTAGATGAGTAGTTTCCATTGTTGATTAGTTCAACTGCGCCAACGCCAACCACCAAAAAAAAAAACACAAAAAACACAAAAAAACAACAACAAAAAATAAGGAAAAAGATGGAGATACAAATAAAAAGATTTCACGTGTGCGTGCGCGGATTTACGTTTGAGTAAACACACTCGAAGACAGACCAGACACACGCACGCTCAAAGGAGAGAGAGAGAGAGACATAGATACAGATACAGATATACCCCCCATACGAGCAGATACAGATACGGGTACACCGGTACGGGTACGGGTACGGGTACGGGTACAGGGTACGGGTGAGCGTCCGTTGCACTTGCTGTTTACCTGTCGAGAGACAGAGAGACAAAGATAGAGAGAGAGGGAGAGAGGGGGGAAAAACGGCGGCAAGGCGGCGGCATTGCCAAAGGAAAAATGTTCACAAGCGCCGCTTAATTACCCTATATAGAGTCTTAAGTTGCGCTATTAATTGCGGGGCACTGCTTATTAATATTTTGCTTTTGCTTTTGCTTTTGGCTGGCTTGTACCCTGTCCACCCCACCCCACCACACACCACCACACCCCACTCCACTCCACTCCACCTCTGTTCAATCTGTCGCTCCTCCTTCTGCAGCACGATGCCGACAAAGGAGGAGCTCTCTCCGGTCTCGGCCCGAATCGTCTGGGGGCTGGCTGGCTGGCTGACTGGCAGCCAACTACTTGTCGCGCCGATTATATTGTCAGTTTTTATTAATTGCTGCAAATACATAGCCGCAGTCGCAGTGGCAGCCGCAGCCGCAGCCCCAGTCCCAGTCATAGCAGCAGTGCGACTCGGTGGCGCTAAGCGTTCTTGATTTTTCACCCATTTTTAATTTATTAAAAATCAAGCCCATTGCGACTGGAATTGATTTGATTTGATTCCATTTGATTGCGGCAGCACTTAAGTGTTGCAGTCTCCCTCTCTGTATTTGTATCTGTATCTGTGTGGGTGTGTGTGTTTGCTACTAATTAAAATGCAATTTGGGTGGGGTGTTCGGAATGAGGGTCTAAGGGGTGGATGTGGGCTGATCGAATAGATCAAATAGATCCAGCCAACTTGCACGATACGCAGATGGCTTTAACTCGGACTAATCCCGGAATAATCCAATCCCAACGTTATCAACAATAACCTTGTCGAAACTTGCAGCAATAACAGCAACAATAGCAGCAAGAACAAAAATAACAGCAACACCAACAGCATCAATAACAGCAACAGTAACAGCAACAATAGCAGCAACAATAGCAGCAACAATAACAGCAACAATAACAGCTACAATAACAGCAACAGTAACAGAAACAATAACAGCAACAAAAACAGCTACAATAACAGCAACACCGACACCTCTGTAGAGGAAAGCGATATCGCTCGCTACACTCGCCCGAGAAGGTGGAGGCGGAGGAGGCGGAGGAGGAGGGCGGCAGGGCTTATCGGGGAATACGCTTAAATAAATATCGGACCAGGGCATAAATAAACTTCCGTTGTCGTTATTGTTGCTCTCGTTGCACGTGTGGCTGTTATGGTTGTTGTTGTTGCTATTGCTGATTGTTTGATTTGCTTGGGTCGGCATTGGTTGGCGGTTCTCTGTTGTTTGCCGGCTTTCGGGCTGCGGGCTGCGGCCTGCATAGCGCGCCAGAAATTCCAGAATTGTTGTGAAGAATGCGATCCCCCAAAACAAAAATAAAAACAAAAACAAAATAATAATCATCTACAACAACATCAAACAGATCGAGTATCAACAACAACAAGAAGCATGGGAAAATTAGGAACACGAGATGGGGAACGGAACTGTGCATCCAGCTAAATCCAACAAGCATTTATTATCCATTCAGGATACTATAGAATATCTCAATTATTACAAATTAGAAAAAAAGAAAACATTTTGAGGGTCACTTTTCATGGAAGAAAGTCTTCAGAATGCAACAAAAAATATGTATCCAGATATATTGTTATTTGAAGCTTTTCACACTCCTCGAATTATGCTGTTCCTGTATTTCCCGGAGCCTGACCTGAATCGAGCATTATCGGATTGCCTTTGGCTGCGGGCTTTAGAAAATATTGAGGCCTAGGCGCGTATGTGTATGTATAATTGCAGTTCCCGAATCCCCCAGCCTAACCCAATCCAACCCACCGCTCTTCCCTGTCTCCTGCTGCCTGCCTGCCTTCATGCTGGCCTGCATACTGGCCTGCGGGGCATAAAAATACACCTGTTTGCAGCAATTTAATACTTTTTATGGTAGGGAAATAACGCGGCGGCAGCTACAGCTACTGCTACTGCTGCGGCTGCGGCTGTTTCTGTTTCGGTTTCTGGTGCCGGCTGCCACTACGGCTACTGCATTGCTGGAATGGCAGGGCAGAGGAGGGAAGCTGGTAATTCGGAAGCAGCCTCAAATGAAGCCGCAAGCAAGCGGCGGCAACAACAAAAGCGAAGCAGCCGAAACGTATAGCCAGTGCCGCAGCAGCAGGAGCAACAGCAGAAGCAGCAGCAGCAGCAGCAGAAGAGGTAGCGTTATTAGACCGGGCCTGATCTCTGTGTCTGTATCTGTATCTCTGTGTGCGTTTGTTGTATCTGTGTGGATGTGCGCACGTCTGCCGCTGGTCGCTTGGCCGCTTGGCCGCTGATCGCTTTTTACTCCGAGCGCGCTAAACCCGTGCCGTTTTTGGCTTTGTACTTTGCCGCTTTGCCCATTGGACGGACGGACGGACGGACTCGACTCGACTCTCGTGTATGTTTGCGGCATGTTGCAAAGCAGTTCGGAGAGAGAGAGAGAGAGAGAGAGACCAAGATCGGACCAGAGCCAGGCCAATACCAGTTGGGGTTCGGGTTCGGGTTCGGGCCAACTACAAAAACCCAAGGCATCGTCGTCGCACTCATTGATCTTAACTTTGAAAACAGTAGCTACTACGGTTGTGGAATGGATTGTGGATTGGAGTCGACTGTGGACTGGAGTGCAGAGTGGAGTGGAGTGGAGCGGTTGGATGTGGATGTGGATGTGGATGCGGTTGGGGATCTGGACTCGTATTCAGACTTCAAGCGAAGTGGGGCGCACGAAAGCGGCCTGCACTTTGTTGTTGTTGTTACTGTTGTTGTTGGTGATGAGGGTTTTCGGTTAGCTACACTTAAAGACCCATTTCCCCCTTTCCCCCTGCTCATTTTTGTCGGTCTTTTTGTTTTTCTTCCCTCTGCTATTTTTCCTTTTTCTGCTTTTGTGGTCCACTGTGTTTTTTTTTGTTTTTTTCTGTTTCTGTTTTTGTTGTTGTTGTTTTTCTGTTGTTTTGTTTTTGCGCGCATTCAGGCAAATTTAAAGCTCGTTTTTTAATGCCCTTGCAAAGGGTTTTCAAATTGATTTCGTCCGAATATGTATGCTAATGTCCTAAATAAAGCTGTAGAGAGGCCCGCCTGCCCGCCTGCCTGCCTGCCCGCCTGCCTGCCCGCCCGCCTGCCTGCCTTTTCGATTTCGGTTTCATTTTCAGGCCAGTTCTGGGCCCAAAACCCAAGCCCCAAACCCCAAGACCCCAAGACCCGAGTCGAAAGTCGGAAGCTATTAATTTTAATTGACGTGCTACTGTATTTTTTTCGGTGGTTTTTTTTCGGCTATAGCGGCTGCTTTTGATCGGATCGGTATTGGGATTCCTCTTAATAACTCATTTCTGGGCTACTGTATTTTTTGTTTTTTTTTTTCCTGGGGTAACTCACCTGCTTGGGATCTGTGTCTGGTTCTGGTTCTGATTCTGTTTCTGTGCGATTGTGGTTCGGTTTAATCCATTCGTTGGTAGCTTCATTTGAATGAGCCATTCCAGCCATTTGAGCCATTTGAGCCATTTGAGCCATTTTAGCAATTTGTTCGGCTGCCATTTTCGATACGATTTCACATAGGATTTATGATATATTTTTGTGGGTATATATTTATCGTATTTGTTGTTGTTGTTGTTTGTTGTCGGTGTCGGTTCAGCACAGTTTAGAGCACTTTTTGGGTCGCTGCATGGTATTCGCTTGTATTTGGGGACATTGTAAACTAATCTTGTATTTTTCTTGCACTTTGAAATTTGTTGTAAATTTGTGTATTTGTTGCTTTCGGTCTTGAAACAAAAAAATGTATTTCCTTTGATTTCGGTTTCGATTTCTTGGATGCGTATAGAACTTCGATCGGCCACGACACACGCGCTCAGAACGTCCGCTCGGCTCGAAGTCAAAAATTCAATTCAAAAATGGATCGTGCTCCGAGTTGGCTCTTACCTTGCGCAGTCGTCGTCGCCGTCGCAGTCGCTGGCCAGAGCAGAGCGCTAGCAGCGCGCAGGCAGAGCAGCGGCGCGCGCACTCTCTTTCTCTGTCTCCTCTCTGTGGATTTCTCACTGCCAGAGAGAGAGCGAGAAAGAGGGAGAGAGAGAGAGAGAGAGAGCGAGCGATTTGAGAGAATAATGAGAAGAGCAGAGTAGAAGCAGAAGCAGAGGCAGCGGCAGAGAAGAGCGTCGTGGAATAGCAGGCAGCAGGCAGCAGCAGCAGCAGCAGCGTCGACGTCAACTTCAACGTCGACGTCGAGAGCGGCTACTTGTTAATAACCGTATTAACCGTCCCCTTTGATCTGCTTAATCGAAAGCCGAAATGGAATGCGCTTCTGGTCTTCACTCTTCCTCTCTTCCCCTCTCCATCCCCATCTCGCGTCTCGCATCTCACATCTCACATCTCATCCTCTTGCCACACCGTCGTCTCTCTGTCCTCCGTTTTCTGTTCCGATCCTTCCTTCGCCCTGTCCTTGTCTGTGGCGAGAGTTCATGTCCTAAGTCTTTTGTTTTTTTGGCGGTTTTCCACTTATGTTAATGCTAATTTAGTGTAATTGCAAAATCGGGAATGAAATGAATGCACACTCGTTTTATGCTCTCATAATTCGCTCATCGCTTCGCGATTTGTCCACAGTGGATATCGGCTATAAGGGATCAGTTATCAGGCATCGGGGATAATATTAGTTTTGTGTTGTGTTTCTGGAACAGCATTAAAAGCCATCTCCGTCTGAGACTATTTTCGAGAACGCAGAACCATAGAAAATTACCATATCTACCAGCGATTGCCGGATCAGTTCGGATCATGATCACTATTATAGCCAGAATGAAGAAATGCAAATGCAGTGATTTCCATTTACGTATAAAATATATTTTATATACTTAATTATACTGGGTATTAAAGCAGAGCTCGCAACGCTCCTGCTTCTTTTTTGTGTGGATATATCATATCAGATCGCTTGAATTGGGGTCTACTCCGCGTGGCAGCAGTGTGCAGTTGGTGGGTGGCTGGAAAGTGTTTTTTGTATCCGATGTTCCAATGTTGCACTTTCAGCATTCGCCATTTGGCCACCTGCGAGTATAGTATTTGCATATACATATGTATATGCGCCTGCCTGGATCTTATAGCCCCGATATTTACTGTACTTTTATTGTGGATTGTGTTTTTATGCTGCCTCATTCTGTGTTTTATGGCTGGTTGTCGGCATTTCTGGGAAAACGAAGCCATTTTGATATGGCCCTGGGAATCTCTGATACTCTGATATGCTGTGGCTGTGGCTGCGGCTGTGGATGTGGGGCGGCTTAAAGACATAAAATCTCAATAAAGTAGCCAGCCAGCCAGCCAGTCAGCCAGTCAGCCATCCAGCGACTTTTATCTAATTGTAAATCTAAAAAAAAATAAAAACAAAAACGGTTTTGCAGAGGAGAAAAAAAAGAAGAGATTCACAAGAGAAATCATTTAGCTTCTTCCTTTCCAGCGGCTGGACCTGGAGCTGGAACTGGGCCTGGGCTCTGGGCTCTGGGCTCTGGGCCTGCCCTTGCCACGCTTTTTCATTTCCATTTCTATATACGAAACTCAATTAATGACAGATCATTAAAGATTCTTTTTGGGCTTTTGATATTTGCCGTTTGGCCCCGAAATCGAGATACATTTACGATCCAATCCAAACCAATCCAATCCGCTCGGTCCTCAGACGGCGGACCATAAAATTGATTCGCTTTTGCAAAAATTTTATCACTGACCAAATTGATTTTAGCTGTAGGCCGCTAGCCCCCTAGCCCCCTAGCCCCCGCCCCAGTTTCAGCCTTCGCCCAATAGAAATTGTAGGCCTAAAGGAGGAGGCAAAGGCAGGCCAACAAATGATGTCCGATGTCTGGTGGCGGCACACATGAAAGTGGCAAATAGAAAGGAGCCGACTCGGACTCGGACTCGGACTCCGACTCGGACTCGGACTCCGGTTCCGACTTGGACTCCGACTTCGACTCCGACTCCGTTTCAGTGCCATATTTATGCATTAAGTACACGCAATTATTATGCGACATCGGCCAGGTTTCTCTCTCTCGCTCTCTCTCTTCTCTGGAGATTATTGATGCTGGCATTGCGCATACGCAGTGTGGCCCCAGGCTGTGGACTAGGCGCTGGTGCCGTTGGCGGCAATTAAAACGCCGCCAGCACGCGATGAATGCCATAAACATTTGACGCGCAATCAGCAGGAGGAGCAAAAGCAAAAGCAAAAGCAGGAGCCGCAGCAGGAGCAGGAGCCGGAGCAGCAGCAGGAGCGGAATCACAAGAAGAAATTCTCCTCCAACTGCAGCATAATTTGATGATGCTGGCGATGATGATGATGATGATGACGATCTTGCCGCGACGAGTGCTACTTTTACTGGAAATGAAGATGGGACGGGGACGGGGACTGGAACTGGAACTGGGGATATAGCCAGAAAAAAAACAGATCATGGGAGGACGGACATGGACATTCATTTCGCTTAAGCGCACTAACCGGGCAAACGGGTCGGTGTCTTTTGA
This sequence comes from Drosophila helvetica, assembly GCA_963969585.1. NCBI lineage: Eukaryota > Metazoa > Arthropoda > Insecta > Diptera > Drosophilidae > Drosophila > Drosophila helvetica. The sequence continues at coordinate 50,379,204 of OZ018401.1, read as the reverse complement.
TCCTGGCATTCTATTGTTCCGTTTCAAAGGCCACTATTATGTAAACAATCGGCAGCTTTGATCTTGGCCGCATCAAAGTGTTGCCGCCGCGTTTCATCTTTTGCCGCATGCAGCACATAGCAAGCAGCAGCAGCAGCAGCAGCAAGCAACAACAGCAGCAGCGCCAGCTGATGCCTCTGCCTGCCAATGATGATGATCACGATGATGATCACGATGATGATGATGAGGAAGAAGCGACAGCCATTGCGTAGTTAAAGCTGCCTCTCTGTCAGTGGCTCTGCTGCCGCCGCCGAGCCATATAATTTCGCATGCTCTGCGGCGGCAGCTAGGCTCGAATCGGATCGGATCGGATGGGACGGGATCCGATCGGAGCAGAGCAGAGCAGAGCAGAGCAGAGAGCACCTGGAAAAACGGAGCCAGCCTCATAACTTTGGGCATAATCTTCAAAGCGCCGACACATCGCTTGACATCAATCGAGGCGGCAGCCACCGCCACCGCCACGGCCACCGCTCTAATCCCAACAGATGGGCTGCTCCTGGTCCCGATCCCGCTCCCGCTCCCGCTCCCGGATCACTCGCCGCCGATAAGCAATTAAAAATTCATTTAATGCACAACTTTATTATCTGCTCATCCCCGTCCCCTTCCCCGTTCCCGTCCCCGTCACAGTCACCGCGTCACGGTCACGTCCTTTGATCCTGCGACCCAAGGATTCGCCGCTCAATGCAACGCAACTGTTGCTCCTCCTCCCTGCCCGCTATTCGCAAAAAGCAACCGCAAGAAATAGGAGCTGCGGTCAGGGTCGGGGAGCGGGAGCGGGAGCGGGGGGCAGCAGCACTGTGGGAAATGTGCAACAGGTGCTTCTGCAGACGGCTGACGCAGCAGCAGCCAGCAGCCAGCAGCCAGCAGAATCAGGCAGCAATCGCCAATCAACGAATGCCAATCATCAGCCCAACCAGCCGCAAGAGGCAGCCGCAAGAGGCAGCCACAAGAGGCAGCCACAAGAGGCAGCCGCAAGAGGCAGCCACAGACATACCGGGCATCCATCTCTAATTTCATCGGGAAACGATTGATCATAATTGCATTGCTCTCCCGATTGATGGAGGTCAGTGATTTGGGTTTCCTGGGAACGGAAGGGAAGGGAAATCGCAGGGAGATCAACGAAATAATTGGAAACAGAGGATCCTTTGGGGTCCCTTTTGCTTTAAATAAAATAAGAATAAATTATATTGTGGCAATGGAATTAAGCAATTCGGTTTCTGCGTGATTCTATTGCTGGAAATTCCTTCAATTGTTAGGTGTATTTTTATTTATGGCATATTTACTATTATTTACATTTATTTCTATTTATTCGAATCGAAATGAGATGACTTCTTCCTTGGTATATTCTTTGTCGATTTTCAGATTCCATAACGAAGGTAAGTGTTCAAGACCTGGTTTTCTCTTAAACGCCGCAAGAGATGGCTAACATATTTCCCACTCGGCCAGCATCTCGGTGGCGACTGGCCAAGGGGCAACAACTTTCTGGCGGCGGCACTCTCTTACGCCGCACGCCGCACGCTCCACGCTCCACGCTGCATGCTGCTCTTGTTGCTGCTCTTGCTCTTGCTATTGCTATTGCTGCTGTTGCGGTTCACTTGGCGGCAAATTGCTGTTGCATGGCGATGATGTTGTTGTCGGACTCGGTCTCGGAGTCGGAGTCGAAGTCGAAGCCGAAGTCGGCGTCGGCGAAACAACAAAGCGAAAATCTCTGCATTGGGGCACACGCCATTCCCAACATCAAAGCGGGCCGACAGCACACATTTTCTGAGGTTGCCCGTCGCCACCGTTGGGGCAGCATCAGCAGAGGCGGCAGCAACGCATGCGCAGAGGCTCTTCTTCTCTGCTTTTCTGCTTCTCTGATGCTCATTTGTGTTTTGAGGCACATTGTGCGACGCGCGTGTTAAGTGGACTGTGAATATGAAGGAAAGGAAAGTTTCCCCAAAGAAACGGAGAACAGAACCGAGCAGAACAGAACCGAACCGAACCGAACCGCCTTTGCCGCCAAATAAATGCGAGAGTCGCAGCTTTGGGTCCAGCTTCTACTTGAGCTGCTCCTTCTGTCTCTCCGGTCTCCGGTCTCCTGTCTTCTGTCTCCTGTCTCCTGTCTCTCCTGCCACTGCCAGCAGCCAGTCCTCGTTCTTAATCAAGAAACGCATCGGCGGCGTATCACGGTAGCACTTTAAACGTAAATTGCTTTTAACATGGTTATTACAATCTTAACGTTTGTCTGGGCCACGAAGCACTTCAGGCAGCGGCAACCTGTTGTCGACATTGTTAGTGCTGCTGCTGCCTCTGTGCTGCTGCTGCTTCTGTGGCAGAGACAGAGACAGAAGACAGAAGACAGACGACAGAGGAGGCAGCAATAGAAGTCCCCGTGTCGGGTCGGGGTCGGGGTCTGTTCTGGTCCAGGCTTTTGTTTGCCTCCGTTAGGTCTCTCGCTCGATCTCGGGGGATCTTCATTTGGAAGATTGTTGTAATTATGATTGCTCGCTTATGATTGGCTTGGATTGAATTAGTTGTCGGTGAAATTTGCTTTAATCGAAATTGTTTTCGATTCCCTCTGTCGCTCTGTCCCTCTCTGTCCCTCTCCGTTTGGCGGAAATCCCCCATCTGCTAATTAGTCGAGCGCACGGCAACATCAAATAAAGGTAGAAATCCGTTCGGAGGGGAAGGATAGGTATAGGTATAGGGATAGGGATCCTACAGCAGCAGCAGCAGCAGCACCGGCAGCAGGAGGATTAAGTGCGGCCTTTTTTTTTTGCTTTTCCTGTTTTTGGGCGATAATCTTGCATTTTAAATATTTCGCAAGAAGCAACACGCAAATCCGCTGACTTGTCACACCTTCTCGGCCTCTCAGGTAGGGAGGGAGCGTAGCACCTTGTTCCGATGGTGGATGGTGGCTGGTAGATGCTACAGATGCTACAGATGTTGATCAAAGCAACAGCCGCTGATTAAAGACAAAAAAGTGAACACACACACATGGGAAAAGGGGGAATTTGTCGCCTTTTGTGGCAGTTGCAGATGCAGTTGCATAGCCATAGCCATAGCCATAGCCCCTGCTGCCGTCAAACGAAAGTATTTAATTTCAGGTAAATTTGTAAGATAAATAATTGTCGCTTACCTGACTGGATGGCTGGATGGCTGGCTGGCTGCCGTACGACCTGCGTAGCAGGCACTGCCTCGAACTGGAACTGGAACTGGCCCTGCCACGGCGACCACGACCAAGACCACGACCACGACGCGCTTCAAAGAACTTCATTGTGTTTTGCATATGTGTGGCGGCGTGTGTGTCCCGTACCGTCTTCAGGGGAGAACTTTGGCCAAAAGGACCTTCAAAGGCACCGCTCAGCGGCCAGGCCCGGCCCGGCCCGGCCCGATGGTGTAGATTATGGGACGACAACAGCGACACAACAGCCCAGCCCAGCACAGCACAGCCCGGCCATTGTTATCCGCCCCTCGCCGCCCCTGGACGGCCGCATGCTGCGCCTGGATCACAACAGCGGGACACGGACGATCAATAATGCCCCGGCTCCGAGCTGCAACGGAAGATCAGCCGATCAGCCGATCAGTGCAGCATCAGCGGCAGGGCGCACTTTTGATGTTCTCTCGGTGGGCCCTGAATTTAGGTGGAAACTGGCAGCACGGGAACACTGGACTCCCAGACACTGATCCCTCAAATGTGGAACTGTCAAAACACACGCCACACACGGCGAACCATCATAATTCGGAGCAGCCAGAGAGCCGGAGAGCCAGAGAGCCAGACAGCCAGCCATCCAGCCATCCAGTCGATTGATACCTCACTCTAGGTCTGGTCTGTGGGTCATTTCCAGTCTGAGTCCCAGTGCCAGTACGAGTCGCAGTCGCATTCACAGCTGGGGGTGCTTGCTGCATGATGACGAATCGGAAATGGATTCTCCGATGCGGCGGCCATAATCAATAAGCCGAGAAATGTAAGACCACTTGCAGCAGACCACGACAGTGGGTGGCTGGGCTTCAAAAAACGGTTTCAAAATGTCTGTTCTGCCATCAAAGAATTAACAAGGGAGAGACGTTAATTTACTTAAGATTTGAGGCTAAAGAAAATGCCCCAAGAAGGTATTTATTTGGCCAGTCTGTAACATTCGCTTCCGTCCCACTGTGCGTGGGTAGTCGTAGCCCATGCCATTGTCCCGTCTCCCACTGTGCACTCATCAAATTGTGCCAAGATTTACGAGGCCCTTGATTGAGTTTTCTTGTGCTTTGAATACGGCAAACTTCACACAGGACCACCACCACCGAGCGGATGGGATGGGATGGAATGGGATGAAATGGGATGGGTTTGAGAGATGGGCGATGGGCGATTTTGGAAAACGGTTTCCTGGTAAGTTGCCCATTGTGATGATGCCGCTGTAGCTGGAGCTGCTGTCCCTGTCCCTGTCCCTGTCCCCGTCCCCGTCCCTACCGATGATTAAGATCATGACCAAGATGGGATGGACGGGGATGGGATGCAGCAGCCTCCAACTTCCAATTTAAGCGGCCAAGCTGCTCTGTTGTTTATAAGATGACAAATTGCGCTGATATCGTAACATGTTGATTGAGCGCACACGCGGCAACATTGTTAACAGAGGAGGGAGTGGGACTGCGACCGGGACTGGGTCTGCGACTGCGACTGGGCCTGGGCCTGAAGGGAGCTGCGGCTGAAGATCGCTTTCCAGTTCTTGCTGTGTGCCCGCGGGCCGCGCATGCCGTTCTGTGCGCGTGCTTGGGCTTGGGTTTGGGTTCGGGTTTGGGTTTGGGTTTGGGCTTGAGTTCGGGTTCGGCATCGGGGATCGGGCCCGAGATGGAGATGGAGATGGAGTAGTCCCCGCCGAAGCTGCAGTTGGGACCACGAACGAGCCCAATGTGGCTGCAGCATGAAAACCCAGAGAAATAAAGAAATAAATAAAACAGGCAACGGCATAAAGATGCCGACAAAGTAATAAACCAATTAGGACATCAAAGTGTTCAACCGACAGCAGCACCAGCAGCAGCAGCAGCAGCAGCAGCAGAAGAAGCAGCGACAGAGGCCGCTGCGGCAGCACCAGCAGCAGCGGCAGAGGCAGCGGCAGAGGCAGACACCGCCAAAGATCACAGAGATTTGCGCTGATCCGACCTGGATTCTAAGCCACAAAACCCAACCAATGTATATCTTCTCTTTCCCCTAGCTGCAGCTCCAGCTCTAGCTCCACCAGATCCTTATTCTCTTCCTTTTTACATTTTTACATACATACATTAGGATGTACATATGCGGAAATATCCATCTGTTCGGACAGAACCCCTGGAGACCGAGACCCCTCTTTGCCGCTTAGCCAAAGAGTTGCAGAAGGGAAAAGAATTATTCTGAAATATTTCAAGTAAATAAAGTACGTATTAGTAGTCTAAAAACCATCATCCAGTAATAAAGCCAGAAATCATATAAAAGGTCGATAATGAATAATATACATATATCAAAAAAAGAACACATTTGAATGGTTTTCAATTGCATCCTTCGAAAGTATTTAATCGCTCCTTAGCCAATGACTTAGTCAACAATTTTCCCTCTCTCCGCCTTGGCAATTCTGTGGCCACTTTGCACCGATTTCCATTAGTCAAAGGCAGTGGCCGAAAGAAGCTACTGCCACCTTCTAATCGTGTTGGCCAACTGCTAAAATTTAAGCACAAGCCCGAAAGGACTTTTCACTCTGGCTCTACCGAATGGATGTATAATATAACTACATGTTGGGGTAAATTGGAATTTCCTTGGGACCCATTGGCTTTAACCAACCCTAGGCATGGCTATATGGCTATACATATACCTCGATTTGACCTGTTTTGGATATAGACTTCCCAGCGGATACGATCGAACAGAATACGGCCATCGATATATTTTTGTGTACATAAAACTATATCGTACTATATAGACGAACTAAAGGATGGGATCAGCTCATCAACAAGATCTTCATCCAATTTGAACAGGATCCATTTGTGGCGATTATGGATAAGTACAATTTACGACTGATTTGGCACGCATTGATGGAGCGTATGGCAAGTGTACACAATATTAAATAATATACCTCCATATATATCTACTGTATTATTAATAAGCATGCCAGAGGTATTGGCAAGTTTTCCAATAGTTTTCCGATTCAGCTACGGGACGTTATAGAACAGAGCTGGAGATGATTGAGTAGTACGAAGATGGTTCGAAGGAAAATGTGGCTCTCACCGCCGATCCTCGGAAAGGCAGCATCTTGGAATTGGCTGATCTTATAAATCGCCCTCCAGATGCCACCACGAAATCGATTCTTCGATTACAAGAATATTGGCATAGTGTATCTATTATCTATGTACTTTATAAGTTATATTTCAAGTGTACAAATACATTAAATATTTAATAAATCAATAAGTAGATGTTTATATTTTCCTGTATATTATGTTTTTATCTCTTGATGTTTTATCTTGATCTGTTGGGGTTTTGCTATTAGCTATTGATTTTTCTTTGGTGGATTTTCCGGTAAGGCATTTTGGGCAACATTGGCATTTACGTATTGGCAGGCCGCTGGGACCCGATCCACGCCTCTTGTTGCCTGCTAGGGGGAGGCTCCGCCTTGGGCTCTTTGCTCCTGCTGAAATCCCAGGGAATTCAGCTTGTGCTGGCCAACCAGTTCTCCCCCTGTAGCAGCAGCAGCAGCACCACCACCACCACCTTAGCCAGCAGCGTTGTTATCATTTTAGCCATCGGCACATGTGCGCCTACACACGGGGATGGGGTGGGGGCAGTACGGACTGGGCTGGCTTACGCTTGCTGGCCAAAAGCGGCATTCATTAAGAATTTAAATCGCACATAATTAAGGCTCAATAAATAGCCGCGACAACTTCAATATGGGGCATATATTAATAACTGCGACTGGGACAAAAAACCAAACAAAATAAACACAAGATAATCACAAGACAAAAACGGCATAATTAAATCATAAGACGTTGAGCACATCATTAAAATCGTTCAAATCGCTACTCGACTTGAAAACTGGCTGCGGAATCTTTGTTAGACGCGGCGAAAATACTAAACGATATAAATAAACATTTATAAAATATATCTACCCATATTTATTTATGAACGTTTTTGTTTATTAATTCAAATGGTGGGGACTTGATTTGATTGGATCATGGGATCAAGGGGGATCAGTGGCGATACTCTTAGCGATACAGCGGCTTGTTGTGTAACGGCCCCAGCACCGTCCCCGTCCCCATCCCCATCCCCAGCCACCTTCCGGCCATTCCGGGACTCCTTGAGTGAGCCGTTCCCCTGGCGAGGGCTGAGCGGAGCTGCCCCAGCCCCAGCCCCTGCCACAGCCACAGCCACAACCACTGCCACGGCACGTGGTAAACGAGATGCATGCTTCAAAGACGCCGGCCACGGCCCACCTAAACGTTCAAATTGAATACGAAACAAGTAAGAACGATACAGTGGAGGGTTGCGACTATAGGATACCCGCTAATCGGATTCGGACTTAAATATCATCTAATTATTGCCATATATCTTTGACAAGTGGAGGGGTATAATGGCTATACCGACTCGGATGATAGGAAAACTTGTACGTTTTTCTGTCTGTTCTACTCGTATGGGTACTGAAGAAGACACTCTAAGAGTACCGGGTATAGCCAGGCATTGGTCATTGGTCATTGAGCATTGGGCATTGGGCATTGGGCAGCGGCATCTTCATCAGCGGCTGGCCAGCCAGCGTCACAATATATAATCAGGCCGTTTGCCGATCGCCGTTTCGGCCAGCCTGCGGAGGCGATGTCCATAAAACTGGTTGCAGACGCACATAAACCATTTAAGCCCAAAAAAGAAAAGAAATCGGATTGGATCGGATCGGATCGGATCGAAACGGATGGGGCGGATAACTCTAACGATGCTCGTCGTCTCGTCGTATAAACAAACCTGAAGCGGAGCAGAAGCCACTTTGAATGGCATTTTGTACGAGTAGTAGTTTTTGTGTAAGAAATCGATTTGGTTTTCCGACTCCGGACATTCGGACATGCAGACGGACATTCAGACTCGGAGCTGGAATTGGTAGTGGAATTGGAATTGGAATTTCAAAGAGACCGCATTTCATTTCACAAAGTCAAAACAGTTAATTTATATCATGTCGCGACTACTGGTCTTACTGATTTTGCATTTTCGACAGAGCTCCGGCTACCGTCTTTCGAAATTGAAATATGAAAATGAAATCAATTTGGGGCCAGAAACCTGATTAGCTAGCGCCCCCCCAGCCACCACTGCAGGCCAGGCTGAATTGGCTATCGGAATTGGAATTGGATTTGGTATTGGATTTGGATTTGCTATTGGTATTCGAATTTCGAATAGAAGATTGAAATCAAGATTGGAATTGAATGGAATGGATGACAGGGACTGGGACTGGGACCGGCACTGGCTCTGCCACTGGGCCCTGGACTTGGGGGTATTTGAAAATCAAGAGATCGCAAATTAGTCACATTATAAATGTACATACATACATACATACATACATACTTGGGAATCGACCGACTCGACTGCGTAACTGAGTAGCCGCCACAGGACAGGACTGGACAGGACGGGACGGGACAGGGCGGGACAGGGCGACACAGACACTCTCTGGACTGTCAGCAGGTGCACTGCACCTACATACACATGCGTGTACATCGCGGTACTCGTATATTGCCCGACAAAGGTGCCGCTGAGCCTGAGCTAATTTCAAATTACACACTTCATTTGTCCGGGATGAGGATGAGGATGGGAACGGTAATGGGAACGGGGATGGGGATGGGGATGGGAATGGGGACTTGCGGCAGCGTGGCTAAGCCGCTTTTGAAGCCAACCACAATTGACAAGCGTGCCCCTCCATTGCTCTCTGATCCTGCACATCAAAGTCTCCGACCGCCACCCGCACGTTCGCTCTCTCAGCTCGCTCTCTCAGTCAGTCAGTCAGTCAGTCCGTCCGTCAGTCCGTCATTCTGTCAGTCCAGTCACTTGCCTAACGGTCCGTCGATCGACGGTTCGACGGTTCGACGCTGGGCGTAATGTGCGTGCAAGATGGGTTTTCGGGGCTCCGTGGGTGTGGCTTATTTTAAAGCAATTAGATCCATAGTGAAGCGTGTCTTCGGCGGACATCGACATCTCTCTGATGTACGAGGACACTTTGGACTATTGTAAGCCCGTCGTCTTTCATCTCGGCCGCAAACAGATCATTTGAGATAAGGATATCGAGCTATGGAATTGATTGGTTGCACCTTAAGAGACGCTCAGAAATCGCCCAAACTCTGATCGAAACTCTGATCTGAACGGCTCAAGGTAGGAATTACAGCAAGGATGGTACTTTAAGGCAATTATATTGGAAACAATATGAACTTAAGAAGGTTGAATGCACCATCAGTGGTGTGTAAGTACAGAGAGTTTTCCGCTAGGATATTTATCAACGATGGTTACACCACTTCAAAAGTAATACATATAAAAGTATACAAAAATATGACTTTTAAGCGAAAATATTTCAAGGAAATGGACTAGATATGTAGGTAGGTGTCCAGGATACTTTAGGAGGCGCTATGGGGGGATAGAAACACCAATTGTTCGATTTTACCAATAATTAGAATACTGATTTTTTTCGTTTCTCCTCGGAAAGTATTATGCTGCAAATTGACTGAAAATAAAGACCATGAAGACATATTTACATATTTCTCATTTAAATGCTTTTTATTCTTCTACATTTATGGGCCCTGCCCCAGATGGAGTCCCTTGGAGCCTGTTCATATCCTTCGTGAGCGAATATTTGTATGTATCTGCGCGGATGTCTGGGATGATCTCGCCCAGGAGAGTGGACATCCACGGAGATCGGCAAACAATCGGGTGCATTCGATCAAATTCGCAGATCGGACGACTAATAGCTGAGCTATAGCGATTAAACGTTAAACAGGCAACATCCGTATAGTCCTTGATGCCTCCAAACGGTCGTATGCATTCTGCCCATTACGAAGCGTCACGGCACACCCAGATGGGATGAGAAATAGTAGTGCTATAGCGATTTAATCAAAAGCCGACTTCACAATAACGTTGAAAATGGGAATATCTGACTGCAATCGATCAAGGATATTCTCGAGGATCGAGGATATATTGATCACAATATGATATTGCACGCTTAGATCGATAAAACTGTATATATTTGACATGATTTTGTAACCCCAAAAGTAAGCTACGCATTAAAATGCAAACTATGCGCTGTAGCTAAAAGTATGCAACAAAAATTTTAGAATGTAAAATAATGTTGCAAAGCGCCACTGTGCCATTAATTCTGCTACATGGTGGCTACTACACCATACAATTTTAGTGACATTTTACTAACATGAAAAGTTAACATAACATTTACTAACGTTAACTAACCTTTACTAACATGAAAAGTTAACATCCAGTCCTATAGAAAATTGGTTAATTTACCGGATAAAATTATTTGTCCATTAAAAGTGCCGATGGAAAAGCTGAAATGAGCTAGGCGAACACCTAGTATCTCCCAGCACAGGATTTCGGATATTTATGGGCCGCTAGGGGTGTGGCATATCTTTTCGTGATCGGGAGAGCCCTGCTAACAGATCGTTTTAAGCCATTTTAAAGGCTGGATTTGAATGGGCGTTGAAAAACTCTATTCGACTGTGTATGGGCTTTCGCTTATGCTTGAATGCTTTCGTTTATTTATATAAAAGATATACACACTAAAATTATTTACTTTTAGTTTTTTTTGTTTTCAATTTAGTTTGTAAATGATATTTCGTAGTTTTTCAATTGGAACCATTGCAAATCGTTTTGTTTCTCATTTGGCAAACGGAAGTACGGATTATAGTAGTTTCTGCTTACGAGTAATTCTGCTTAATTGTAGCTGAAACGCTTTAAGTACATATAGTAATTGATGAAAAATGAGACCACACACCGGAAAAAAAATTCGATTCTTATTTAAAAAACTCAAACCCGTTCTTAGAAATCTAGTTGGAATACAATATGTTTGTATATATGCATGTACGCATCTATGCAGTGTATTTATTTACGGAGCTAGTATATGCCTGCATTATGCTATTGGAATTCGTGTCTTGGTGACGTCACAGGGCGGCTGTTAAAGCACAAGTCAGAAGCCAGCGACTTGTCTGATATTGTTGTAAATTATTGTACGATTAGTTGTACGGATATACAAACTTAGCTTCTTAGAGAATACTAGTACTATTCATTTTTATTTGGATCGTTCTGGAGTGTGAAACGAAGGTGGTCGAAATAAGCGTTTAATGTATTACTTGTCATATCCTTAATCAAAATTCCAAATTTTCAAATTTCCACAAACCCTTTGCTCATCGTCTTTCTTCTGCTCTTAACGGCTAAGTGTACTCGTGGTGGGCGCCAGAGAGAGATATCGGGTCTAAGCTAAGCTTTAGGCTAATCTCGGAACTAAGATACATATAATGCGGAAAATATGGAAAATGGTGCACACACTTTGTGTTAAATTCAGCTGATACTAACAATTGATAATAATCTCCTTTCCTTTTTTTTTGGTATTTAGTTGGGCGAAGCCGGCGACTCGTCCTCGTAGCTGGGTTTGGCCAGGAACGGTATGTTGAAGTCCACCATATTCGGGTAGACCAAAAACTTGTTGACAGCCTCGCACAGCTTGCTCTCGATGACATTGGTAACAATGGACCAGTCGACGGACTTGTCGCCCACTTGGGGCTTGGTGGATATCCACAGGCGGGGTGGCCCCCGGAAGCACACCCACACCCGATCGGAGGGCGGGGGCGGTATGTTGATTGTCCCACGGGCCACCATACCCTTGAGATCTACGCGCAGTGTGATGTTGGCATTCATGTTCTCCATGGCTCGCTGCACGTACGGCAGCTCGGTGGCATATTGGAACAGATTGGAGGCAGCTATGCGGTCGACGATCTTGAAGATGCGTCGTGCGTTCCCCGGCGAGTTCTGGAAGAATCTGAAGCAATCGCAGAGGGAAGGGATATCAGCAGGAATTCAGGAATTCAGGCATTCGGGCATTCAGCCAGCATCGAAGAGGAGAACTTACTCAGTACCGGACGCAGTCTCGGTGGCGGCGCCCGTCGGTGGGCTTTCACTTTCGGTGGAGGAGCCCCCAGTGCTCTCGCCATCGCTGTCGTAGATGGCACTCCTGGTGTCTATCGGTGTGTCATCGTCACCCAGATTGCGCGGATACTGAGGTAGATCTGGCTGCACCGATGTGCTGGGGCCGCTTTCGGCCCCCATTGGCGAGGCCTTGGTCTTGGCGCGAATTCGCAACAAATTGAGCTTGGTGGTCACCGTGATGTGGGCCAGTCCTTCGTAGGTGAGGTCCGCATCCACCCAAACACCGCGCTCGTCCAACATGGGCTGGGAGACGCGATGGCACAGCATGGGCGAATCGCCCATATATATGTTCGTTATGATCACCTCCTCCATGAAGCTGGGCAACTGTGGGCGAAATCACAGCCATTGAAAGGATTCTTGAATTGATTCTTTGACTGTTCTACTTACCTTAATGGAGTTGAGCTTCTTCTGCATAAATTCCTTTATCCTTTCTTGGATCCTCGCGTCATGCAGCATGCTGAAGAGACAGCGCCCCAGGAGGACATTGGCCCAGACAATGCTGCCTGAGGGGCCCAGAAACAGGGACTGGTCAACGCCCTTCCATAACTCATCTTCCTGGCGCTTGGCGCGGCGATTCTACGTAGAAATGTGGCTCATTATTTAGCATTCACAGCTCTTCGCACATTCGAAAGTAAATTGAAAGAAACTTAAGCCAAGAAACCTACTTTCTTTTTTTCTGTGCCCTTCTCGAGGCGGGCACTTTTGGTCACCGGGATCTGGGTCTGGCGGCAAGCTTTCTACATGGATCGAAGCGAAACAAATACAAATAAAGAGGCAAATCATAAAAACCGAAAGAGAAAACTACAACTGAAAAATCGGAGAGAGAGAGACGGAGAGCCGCACCTGGTAGCCGGCCATGAAACGGACATAGTCCGCGGGATTTCTAGCCACATCGGAGCTCATGATCATTCCCTCGAATGGCTCCTCCTTCGGCGTCTCGGGAAGTAAGTCATCCGCGGTTATCTCATCGAACTCCAGATCGGGCGTCTGCTGGCCGTCATTCACATTTGATGCAAACGACACATCGCCCGCGCTCCGTTCATCACTCTGATTATCCTTCGGTCGCGTCTAGTGTAAAGGGTAGTGCAAAGTATTAACGACTGGCATCGAGGTAAAGCCCGAAGCAGCTGCTTACTCACCTTGAGTCCACCCATAGCGCCCACCATGCGGACTGCCTGCCTGGCGGCGGCCATTTGCAGATCAGTGTCTTCCACAAAACGTGCCATCGGCACCTGCAAGTCCTGCTCATGGACGCGCCCCTTGCTGGCGGCGATGAAGCGGCGATACCAGTCCTCCTTCTCCCGGTCACAGCGCGTGAAGAGCAACAGGCGAACCTCATCGCCACAGGGCACCGTGATGTCGTTCAGCTCCGTGTCCGGATTGACATTGTTCCGCAGTTGTTGCAGCTGTGAGTAATGGAAAGTTAGAGCCGTGATCTTCAGAGTTCGGGTTCAATTGATTGCGTCTCACGTCTCCTTGCATCACAGTGGCTGCAAAATCCTGTTTTTCCTGATCCTCGTAGGGAGGCGTCGAGCCAGGGGCAAAGGTTAGTGATGTACGGGGCTCGTTGGACTCCAGCTTTAGCGTTGAATCGGACAGAGACTCAGTTGAGAGACGAGCCGTGGGTGAATCGCAGGTGTTCTTGATGATCAGCTGGATGGGATACTTGCGATTGAAGTAGCTGCAAAAGAAGACAGGGAGATAAGTGTGTTGAAGAGAGGTCCTTCGCAGGGTTCAACTACTCACCGCTTCTTGGCCAGGCCCAGGGGCAGCAGCTCAATGCGACAGCCCCGCAGATCGTAGGAGCGATGATCGGTGAAGAGCACCTTCTTCCGATCGATGGGCTGCTCGTTCCACATGGAGCGCTTGGGTATCCTCGCCTGGGTGCCGGACATCTTCAGGATGCAGCCATCCAGTCGCACGTAGATGGATCGCGTCATGTGGAAGGAGAAGGTGAGCGGATCGTAGCTGTCTATCTCGTTTATCCAGCCCGAGTAGGTCTTGATCGTCTTGTGCTCCTCCGCCGAGGGGATCTCACAGATGGGCATGGCCTCGTAGTTCGGTATCTTGAACTTCACCCTTTCCGGATGCGTGGACAGCATGAAGTGTTCAACGACCCAGCGCAGGTGTCTGCCGCAGGAGTCCATCAGAGCGATGAACAGCATTGTGGCGAAGACGCCGCGCAGGAAGTCCTGCATCGGCAGGATCATCAGCACCACCATGGAGACCAGCAGCGCTATGGGCGTTGCAAAGGATGCCACCTTTCCGCGATGACTACGCCACAGACTGAGGCCGACAGGGCTTCCTCTGGACAAGAAGCTAAACGGCGACTTCGACTGTGGCTTATCAGGAGGCCTTTCATCACAGGGCACTGTGGCATCAGGAGAAGCAAAAGGTAGGGTCAAACTTGCCCGTGGATCGGCCGCATCCCCCTTCCCTCCGCCATCCCCATCATCCGTAGGCCCCAGCTCTGGCCACTCGACCGGCAACCCCGCTTGTTTGTTCGACATGGGTATCATATCCTCCAGCACCTCGACTCCAGACTCAATCTCCACATCCTTACGGGCCAGCAGGATGCTCCGTTTCTTTACCTTGCCACTGGCAATGGGAATCTCCGCGGAGGCCCCTGCTGCCTGCTGGCTGGTCGATGGCTCGCTGCCCGCATCGACCACATGGCGCCTGCGCAGAAATCCGCTGCGCAGCGAACCGGACGGCGCACTGGGACTGTGGCTGATGTCCTTCTTGCCCATGGCTGCCGCCTGATGCTTGGCCTTCACCTTGGACTTGATGTGGGCCAGGCCGCGGCGCAGGCGGGAACGTTCTGTACCGGCTACGGGTACGGCTGCGGCAGCTCCAACGTCGCCGCTGCCCAGGCTGCTGCTGTCGTGCTGCAACTGCTCGGCCTCCGCATCCGAATCGGAGTTCTGCTGATGGTGGTGCTGCTTATGATCCGGGTCCAAAGGCAGATCTTCGCTGAGAGATGGGATGCACTCGGTGTCCGAGTCGGGCTCGGTGGGACTCCAGCCGACGGACGGTGGGTCAGCCACAATAATTGGAATCGCTGGAATGGCTGTTGAGTGGTGCGACGGCTGCTTGGACGACTTGATTTCCTCAAGGGTCTGTGTGACCTTGCCCTTGATCAGCTTCCAGGTGCCCACGCCCCCGCTGGTGTCCACGGTCGATCCTCCGCCTCCACCTCCGCCACCACTGCTGATGCCTGCGGCAGCTAGAGCGGCTATCAGATTGGGGCCGCTGGACGTGGGTGAGACGCCTTCAATGCTGCCTGATCTGAAATTTTAAATTTGTATTTTATATTTTTGAAATGATGCTCGACTCTTCGACCCCCCTGGCCCAGAAAAGTATGCTATGGAAAATGGAGGATTAATATACGTGAGATTGAGATCCGTGCTAGAGTCATGCACTAATCCACCACAGTACATGCGTCTCTTCATATTGCTTATATACATATATATTACATATATGTATATAGAAGAAAGATTTAAGAGATATGTATACTATACATTGCTATCATCTAACACTCTTTCCTATGTGTATTCCCGAGTAAAAGAACTTGGTTGTTTTATTATTCCAGAAAAAGTATTTGTTTTTTATTTTTTTGTATTTATTTGAATGAAGATATATGTTTGTTTGCCATTTTGTTGTTTGTTTGTTTGTTTTATTTTACTTGCTCCATAACCTCATATCCTCAGTATCAGGGTATGTGTGTGTGTGTGTGTGTGTGTGTGTGTGTGTGTGTGTGTGTGTCGGGGTGTGGGTGTTTTTTTTTCATATCTATTTTACTTGAGTACAAACGCCGATTGTTGGATGCTCTTTCTGTGTGTGTGTCCCCTTCGGGAGTTGGGGGATTCGGTTCGGGGAGGGCGCTTTAGAAAATGATTTTGCATTGAATATATTCTTTGTATATAGTATAATCGTATATGTATATTTCCTTCATTACGGCTGTACGCACTCGTGCGTTTTTAATTAAATTATTTCATATTTGGTTTTTGCTTTATTTCAATTTATTTTCAATTTTTCTGTTTCTTCGAAGTATTTGCATTGAAGTACTGTTGATATTATAGTTTTCTATTACAGTTTCGATTTTTAGAGATTTCTTTATGATGGGGGGACTGGGAGAGAGCTTCTTTGCATATGTGTTTAATATATATATATATATATATTAATTTTGGTAATTCGTTCATTGATTTTTCCCTCTATTTACTTTACGTTAGTACATATGTATGTTTTATCTATCGTCTTTTAGGGGGGAGGGGGCTTTAACAACATTTCTCTCAACACTTGTTCTGTTATTTAAATTGAAAAACGTCTGGAGCAAAAACACGCATGGAAATCGAAATGGTTTATAGGATTTCTCAGCTTTAATCCGTTCTTTTGTTGGGTCTTTAGAAAACTACAAATGTTTTTAGTTTTGTTCTTGATTTGTTTTCAACTTTAATTTTGTAAAAATTAAAAAATTACGTTTATTGAAAATGACTATAAAATATGGAATATTTCGCTAGTTTCTGGTTTTATTTTCATACGCTTCATACAGATTACGTGTCTATATATGTATATGTATGTATATATATATTTATTTGATTTACTATATAGTTTTCATATCTGCCAACTTATTTTGGTTTTCCGTTTACTATTTATGTATGTGTATATGGTTTTCTTTATTTTTTTATTTTTTTGTCGGATTTTGTAGTTTTTTTCTTTTTGCTTCACTTGTATAATGCTAAAAAATTATATGCCTTTGCTTGGATTCATTTTTGTTTCTTTTCTGAATATTTTGCTAAAAGGAATTCATTAGTAAGGGCGCTCAATTTCAGTTTATTTGAAGTACTAAACTTTAAATATTGTACATGTACATATGTATGTATTGTGTGTGTGTGTAATGTGTAGATCTATACAATATACGATCGTATGCATGTATGTTTGTTTGTATGTATTATCGCGTTTGCCATTCCGCGGCACAGGCGAAAAAGACAAATTAAAATGGAAGTGCGGGTGCCGATACGATACGACTCCCACTTTACAGGCTACAATTTCTCAATTTAATGATTCATAAAATTCTTTAATTATGTTTAAAAGGTACCAAATGTTGTGTGTGTCTATAATATTCTTAAATAACCTTGTCTTTTGCAATGTTTTTCTTTTTTTTTTGTTTTTATTTTATATGTACTATTTTTTACCGGCGACCTAAGCTTTGATCCAATTAGCGTAAAATGGAAATCGAATTCATTTCTCTTTTAGGGGGGACTCAGGGGCTGATGCTAAAAAATTTACTATTTAAAACGCGTTTGGTTTACATTCCTTGTTTCGCTAACTACAAACCATACACTGTACAAAAATTGTGCTATGAAAATACTCAAAAAATAATTAAATTTCTTGCTCTCTCTCCGTCTCTCTTTTTCTCTCTTCTGTTCACAATCAAATGATCGCACGTCAATCAATCCGAAATGAAGAGTATTTCCAACTTCCTTTAGAAGAGTGTCCTCAAATGCGGCTTAGGATTGGATAATGCACTACGCAGGGCTGGATCTACATATCAAGTGTGTGTGTGTGTGTGTGTGTGTGTGGTTCTCTATATTTGATTTAGTTATTTTAGCATTTATTTGAAGCAATTTCTCATGTTTTCTTATTATTTTTCTTTCAAAAATATTCACTGCTTACGTTTTCTTAAATTTCATCAATTGTACTACATGTAAATTTCATATAATTATTAGTTTTTAGTTTTTTAGTTTTATGCTTGGTATTTTTCGTATAAAAAACACATATTGACCAATTTGTTGTTGTTTAGATGTTCAGTAAACGTATTTAAGTTTTTAATAAGTTCGAATTCAATACTTTTCCTTTCTCAGAGTCTTTCGTATCGTTTAAGTATTTCAATATATGTACTAACAGTTTTTTTTAAATATTTTTTTTTATATTTTGTGGTTCAGCTAAGTTAAAAGTATTTTATTTACATTTTTATATCAAAAAAGTCCATACAAGATATATATATAAAAATAAATAAAACACAATTTACGTTATGTCCGTTTATTAATTGCAAAAACGTTATTATTTTGTTTTGTTTTGTCCTATTTTTTTTGTTTTTTTTTGTATAAATTGTATATATCAAATATTGTTTTTATTTTTTATTTATTTTTTGTTTTTGGTTTTTTTTTGTCATACTTTATTCATAATATGTATATGTATAAAAAAGAATTAAACAAAGTATAAAAATGTCTCAACGTTAAATCTACCAGGAAACTACTAGCAACTACAAAACATACAAAAATATATATTAAGAATTAGGCATACAAAATATTCATATACTCGTATATAGGATGCCATATATGATGGCATAACACTAGGATCCATATCAAAAACAACAGAAACATTGATCTATAACAAGATTCTCTATCGAACTAAAAGCTCGGAAATGGGATAAACTAAATGTCTTTGACTAATCATCATCGCTTCTTGGAATTCGCTCGAGGGAACAGACCAGCAGACCAACAGATCACCAGATCAACAGATCAAAGCTGAAACCCAATACAAAACAACACTGAACCGATCCTTAACTCTATACTATATAGTAATATAGTGTATAGCA
The DNA here is from genome assembly GCA_963969585.1 of Drosophila helvetica. NCBI lineage: Eukaryota > Metazoa > Arthropoda > Insecta > Diptera > Drosophilidae > Drosophila > Drosophila helvetica. The sequence goes on along the minus strand of OZ018401.1, from coordinate 50,360,401 downwards.
CGCTACTCAAGATTCCAGATTCCAGATATCCATTCCCATTAGCAGCGAAAAACATTGAGCGGGTTCCTCTCTCTCCCTCTTTCTATATCAACTTTCGTTTTGGTATATAGTAAAATATTTGTTTGATAAGTTACAGCTTTGATAGCATATTTAAATCGGTTTTTTGTTTCTTTTTTGTTTTTTGTAACATTTTAAACAGTTAAAGTATAAGGTATATGTTTATATAAAAGTATAAAAATCTATAAAATATTGAATTTGACTACATTTAAAAAAAAAAAACATCATCATTACACGCAGTTTTTGTTTTTTCTTTACCGATTACCGCAACCGTAACCGTTTCAGTTTCCGCTTCCGCTTTGTAACAGATTTTGTCTTTTTAAGAGACTAGCATTTCATTACTTTGAAAGTTTTAGAACAACGCATTTGTTTAAATATTTGCACAAAATGTATTACACTACATAGAGCAGGAGCAGGCGCCTGCCGTTATACTCGTCGTATTTGATAATATTTAATTGGTTTACCTTCGATTTCTTTTTTGCTTTTTGTTTTTTGTTTTTGGTTTTTTGGTGTAGATTCTTTTGCTTTTTTAATACGCATTATTTGGTAGTTATTACAAAAAATACAAATTAAAACAAACGAACGGTCAAGTCCTCTAATTATGTAGTTTAAAAAATATATACATATATAGTATATATATATTATATATGATACATACATGTGTCGTAGTTTAATTGTAATATAAAAATTCTAGAAAAATTGCTATTAATTTGTTGTTGTTTTAGTTTTCCTTTTCAAAGTGCCGCCGAAGCATTTCACGCCTTCAACTTGAGTTACAACTTTAGCATGACTTGAATTTTATTTGGTTTTAATTGTTGTTGTTTTTTTGTTTTTGTTTTCGTTTTGTAAAGAAAGCGCGAGCAAAAATTTGCTAATAGATTTGACTATCATATAATAATATATATGTATTTATGTATATATATCAGATATATCAGATACACATATGCGAATATGCACGTTTTAAAGTCCAAAGCAGCTTGGCCTTCCGTCCTCCCTACCTACATTCTGGGTTCTTGGTTTGTCTCAAATTTCGAATTGGTTTCGTAGTACTTTTTGTTGTTAGCATAGAAAAAATATCGTATTTCGTATTGTTTCTCCCGTTCTCTCCTCTCCTCTCTTCTCTTCTCCGTTTCATTCCGTTCCGTTTCGTTCAACAACTCGTATAAATTACAAAATAAGTTTGCCTGTTTTGCCCCTCGTTTTCATTTTTTGATAATTATCCACAAGTATTGCACTTAGTCTAGATATTCCATTTGATTTCGCGTCTAGGATACCGTTTAAGGGAAGAGAGAACTTCTTAAGAAGATGTTTGTATTGTACAAAAGAGCGCAGGCAAACCAATCTGCATAAGCTGCCGTAGAAGTACAGTTTTAGCTTTGGGATCGTTAATATTTAACTACTTCGGTTATACGATTGCACACATCATCAAATCATACTATATACATACATATATATATACATAATATATATATATAAATATATATGTATAATGTACCTACATAGTCGCGTATAATACGTTTGAATTGTTGTTTATGAGATAGTATTGCACATAAGTTGTATATATGTTTAGATTTTTTCCGTTAGATGTTTTTAGCATTTGTTTCTGTGTCGCAGCTTTCCAATTGCATTTTCATTTTCGGTTTCCTCTTCATCATCAACATGATCATTAATTCTCGTCTTCAGTTACAGATTTGGACTAAACTAAGTTCTCGAATAACAATTAGAGTAATAAAAAAAAGTGTATACAAAAAGTTTCTATATAAAAAGTTTGTCTAATACAAGTATTCATAGGGTTAATAATATATGTAGTCATATATCAAAATGGTTTCGCACATTACAGACATATCATATGCATGTACATATATCTTTTTTCTAGAAATATTTTCTAGTTTCTCTTGCACGTGCTTGTCCCTCCTCTCTCTCGCACTCTCTGCAACACGCCCAGCAATCAATCGAAGGGTGTACTCGTACTTAGAACAAAAAAACAATTCGTAAATAAATAAGGCCAAGTGTGACATTAAACAATACAAAAAAATCATAAATAAATCATAATACTGAACACAAGCAATTTTACTCTCTCTCTCTCTTTCTCTCTCTCTATCTATCTATCTATGTAGTTATTAATTATTATTATTATAATAGTTTTTATTATTATTATTATTTCGTATAATGCCCAATGGCAAAAATGCAAACAATTTTCAGTGTAAAATTTGTTTAGTGTTTTGTCAGGAGATGTCTTAACGACTGTGTCGACTAGTGTAAAATTCTAAATGAGCCTATATGATAGGTTCGGTCGGTCGGCATCTGGCATCCAAAACAGCTGCATAAATAAAGTGTCCTGGCATTAAGGAAAACTGTGCGAAAATCGTAGTGTGTACTGGCCATCTGGCAGTAGCTGACTCTATAGTGTGTCATTCTGGGTGTCCTTGTGTATTCTTCGTACGATTTTCGCACACCAAGTTCGCCTCGAATGGAGGTAAGAAGTCTTAAAACATTCATACGTTTTCTCCTCCATGGACGCCGCACAGCCAACAACAATGTCAACATCAAAGGTAAGGAATCGATAGCATGAACTCATGGAATAGTCATGACTGTACGATAGTGTAGGATTATGTTTATAAAATCGGAAGTGTTACGTTCTTGTTTAGGTTTTGAAAGTGTCGCTAAAGTTAGCAATTTGCATATAGTCGATTTCAAAAGTCGGAGAAATATCTAGGACATTGAATGGCGTTCGATTACAGTGGGTCAATAATCGATAACGCAGAAGCCATAATCGATGGCGAAGAAGTTGTAATCGGGCGTGCATATCGCCATTTCATACTATTTGAGCTCAATAATGAGGCCATGCTTCGTTCTTGATTGACCATTTACCTAACAGTGTATATAATCGAAAGTGTAACGTTCCTTTTAGGTTTTGAAAGTGTTTAAAAGTTGGAGAAATATCTAGGACGTGGAATAGTGTATGATTAGAGTGGGTCAATAATCGAAGTTATAATCGAGCATGAATATTTTCATTTGAAAGATTTGTGGTTCATTATCGTCATGAAGAGTTTTTGAAAGTGTTGCCAATGGAAGGATTTATAGTTGTTGTACAAATTGTTGATGAATGTACGCGGAATTAGGGAGAAAAAGGAAGAAACTCCAAATTACAACGTTACCTATCGATCATGAAATCCGGAACAAAGTCGATAACATGAATTCATGAAATTTTCATGGGTGTATAATAGTGTAGGGGAGTGCATATATATTAATTAGGGAGAAAAAGGAAGAAACTCCAAATTACAACGTTACCTAATCGATATCAAGATCCTCAACGAAGTCGATGACAGAATCGATTACATGAATTCATGTATAATAGTGTAAGCGAAGTGCATAACATTGAATACTTTTTGAAAGTGTTGCCAATGTAAGGATTTATAGTTGTTGTTCAAATTGTTGATGAAAGTACGCGTAATTAGGGAGAAAAAGGAAGAAACTCCAATTACAGCATTCTGGTGTTGGTTAGCATTTCTTTTGGGCATAATTTTTTCTAAATTTAGGAACTTTATGGAAGATTCTCTGACCCAACCATGCTCACTTATTATTTTAGGACTAGCCTCGATTGGCATACAGAAGATGGCCTCTATGGTGGTGGTTTGGGGTAATATTATCTACGAGGGGTATACATATATCATATAATATGCCTTATGCGAGGATTTTTGGCTGGCTAAAGGAAGTATCTTGAACATACCCTTTGCATTCTTTGATTTTTGGTGGTCTTTTGTGAGATAAAATGGCAAACTCTGATGGATTCACCGATTGTAAAAAATAATGTACAAAAAATACTGCGTAGGCGTCTATCAAAATGAAAAACTAAGATTCCATACAGATACTATAAGAAGAGAGAGTTAAAAAAAAAAAATAGCCGATTGCTAAATAAATTAGGGCTAAAGCTATGTAGGCGAGTGTTACAAGAAATCATTTCTAGACTCTGGCGGCTGTTGCAGTTGCTGGACTGACTGCGTCTTCTCCTCCTGCTAGGTCCATCCTAGCCTAGTGGTTGCTTTCTCATTTCTCATTTCTCACTTGATTTGTTTTGCCTAGAATTGCCAGTCTAGTCTCGTCGTCGCGACTGACAAATGTCTTTTGCTTGTGGGAGTGTGTATCCACGTGTCTGTGTCTCGTGTGTGTGGTGTCTTATATGCTAGTTTACGAATTTCTCCTGCCATTGCTCCTGCTCCGGCATCGGCTCCACTGCAGATGCCATGGAGTATGCGTATGCATATGCTGATGTGGATGCTGCTCCTGACTCGAGTGTTGCTGTTGCTGTTGTTAATATTTTCGTTATGGGTCTGGGCACTGCCAGCGCTGCGTCCAACAGGCGGTGTCTCTGCTCTCTCTGTTGGCGTCTCTCGTCGTGCAGCGCGGCCTACCAGCGCCGCCGTTAACACCAGCGAAAAGGCACGGCACGGGGCCGGTCGGCGCCCTCCTTGACCAGGGGCTTGTGATACTCCCTGCCAGGACGGGAGTGGATCACGGCCCAGCAGTGCTCGCAATAGTACTGCAAGCAGGTCACGTTGGCGCAAAAGAAGGGCGCGAACTTGCCGCCGCAGCGCTGGCCCTCGCACTCGTCGCACATCTGGTCGTCGAGGACATAGGGCTTGACCTCCACCCGCTTGTCGATATCGCCATGCTGCAGCTGGACGAAGCGCGCCGATATGGCTGCTATGTAGCTCTGTTGATTGGAGAAGGCCACGCGGCCGGCGCCCTTGGGGTACTTGAGCTCGGGATCGGTGTCGATGCCGGCGTAGCACACGCCGCCGTAAAGCCGGTCCATGATCATTGCCAGCTCGAAAGCTTTAAGGGGGCGTGGCACGCCGCCCACAAACACCGTCTTGCGAGGATCCAGCGACATGGTAGCGTCCAGCACGTAGTCTGCGTCGGCCAGGCGCCAGGGCCGGATCTGCACGGCCTTGTCCTTGATGGTTGGCGATGAGACGCACAAATATAGCTTGTCCTCGTCCGTGATGCACGAGTCGATCAGCTGCTGCACACTGCTCTCGTCCTGGAAGAGCAGGAAGGCGTAGCCCTTGGGTGGAAAGTACGACTTGGACTCGGCCTTGTGCGGCCAGTCGACGACCAGCGGTCCGAAGCGCCGGAACGATGTGGTTATCTCATCCTCGTCAATGTCTGGGGGCAGACCACCCACGAATACCTTCCGCGAGAAGCGGGCCGTGCTGTCCCCGGCCCCCTGGCCTCCGTTACCCTGGATGGGCGAGTGGGGCGAGTGTGGGGAGTGGCGCGATGGTGAGCCCATCTTGAGGGCATTCAGATAGGCCGACGGATCATTGGAGTTGGCCGCTATGGCAATGGCATCTGCCTCGCTCAGGTGCTTGGGTCCACCCAGCACCCGCATTCTGTCCTGCAGCAGGGCCAGATTGTTGTCCCCGTTGTTGCCCAGCGACATGTTGCGCATATACTCGGTCAGCGTGTTCTCCAAGCCGCCATGGAGCATCTGTCCATTGGGTGTCATCATGCCAAAGGTGTTGCCCATGTATGGGGCATCTCCGCCACCAGCAGCACCGGCTGTGGGCATGCCACCGCTTCCGTTGCCAATGGACAGAGTCGGTATGTTCATGTGCCCACCGCCGGACATGCCACCGTCCATCATATGCGATCCGGATCCGTAGATGGCCGTTGGGGAGGTGCCCTTGATGGGGAAGGATATGCTGCGTCTGTACTTGGGCGACACGCCCGACATCTGGAGGGGAATGGGCGAGATTCCACCGCTGCTGCAGCCCGCCTGAGAGCCATTGTAGGGCGATCCACCGCCGCCACCGCCACCGCCGTTGCCTCCGCCTGGGGACGAGGGACTGTGGGCTCCTCCATCTCGCAGCTGCTGCTGCTGCTGCTGCTGATGATGATGATGCAGTGCACTCAGATTCGGAGATAGCTGCTGCTGATGCAACTGCTGCTGCTGCTGCTGCTGCTGTTGTTGTTGTTGTTGTTGATGGAGGTGCTGCTGCTGCTGCTGCTGTTGCTGGGGCGGCAGCTTGCTGAGATTTAGATTGGGCGGCAGGCCGCTGCAACTGCAGGGAAGGACAACAAAGATGAAGAGAGGCTTTTACAACATTGGCAATTTGAATGGATGATGATGGTGGATTGTGGATTTTGTCTGTGATTCGGATTCAGATTCGGATTCGGATATATCCCGTATACTACGATGTTTTTACATTATAAAAAGGAGCAATTGGTCAAAGATTTGCTTCGATTAAATACTAAAATGTACAAAAATAATAATGCATTTGAATGTGTGTGTGTGTGTGTGTGTGTGTGCCTGTGTGCGTGTGTGTGTGTGGTATATGCTTAACCCATTGCCGCCCAGCGTTCAAACAAATAAAAACACAAATATTCAAAGAAACATTTGATCAACTGATAAGATATTTCATTTTACGGGATATACATATGTCTGTAGTATATATATTCTGATTGTTAAACTGGGCTTGGTCTTCTTGAAAGGCTATAAATAGTGCAGATATCGCTGATAGTTCACATTCACACACACACACTAACACATCCTTGTCTTTGAAAGCTATCCAAGCAAAGTATATAGAAATCTTTGATAGGAATTGCCAAAACGGAATCAAAAATTCAATTTAGTCAAACTGATAAATATTTTAGAAATTAATTACTGCTCTTCAAGCCTTACACAGTAGTAATTGTACCTATGCAAAACAATATTTCTGCTGCAACTAGACTGTTCGCTGTTCCATAAGTGTCTGATATAGATAGATAGATCCTTCTAAAGTTTAGAATCTAAGCCAATACTAACTAATCCTCAATCAAATCTTGAATTGCTCCTTTTTTTGTTGTTGTCGTATTTCTTTATATACTCGTAATTATTTATTATATTTTTTTGGTTTCTCTCAGATCTGTTGTTGTTGTTGTTGTTGTTGTTGGCGGTTGTGGTGTAGGATTGCTGTTGCTGTGGTAAATGGTGTGGGTGGTGGTTTTGGTGGCGATGGCGGTGGCGGTGGGTGGCAGTGGTGGTGGTGGTATTGTTGTTTTTTTTTGGTGGTGACTTGGTTTGTTTCGCTAGAGATCCAATCGGAATGAAAATTTGAATTACGCTGGCGTTATTTATTTTTGTATATTTGGCGATTTAGAAGGCAGCTCGTTATGGGGGTTTCTTTTTTAAATATTTTTTTGTTTGTTTTTTTTTTTTTGTTGTTGTTAGTTTTTGGTTTGGCACTGTGCTCGCGATGAAAAAAATCGTTTGGTTTTGGTTTCCTTTCTTTTAGGGGATTTTTCAACACTTTCTTGACTGCTGCTGCACTGACACTGGTGTTTAATGGTTAGTTCTCGAAGGAAACGGCCCAGAAAAACAAACGAAACCGATACAGATACAGAGAAGGGGAAAGAGATAGATAGATAGATAGATGAATGGATGGATGGATGGGGGGAGAGAGAGAGAGAGAGAGAGAAGACAACAAAAGAAATCATATACCGACGCGTAGGTTGGTGGTGGCACAGAGGGCGGCAAGGGGTTAATACATATCAAATACCTATGTACATATGTACATGTGTATGTATTTATGTATGTATGCATGATAATAGAAAACTAAACTAGTTCAAATCGTTATGTTGTTGCTGTTGCTGTTGCTGCTGTTGGTGTAATTTTGTGGGCTATTTGTTGGTGTATTGGCACTATCATGCTAATTGATTGAACAACAACAACAAAGAACACGATGCATGTCAAACTGTAAGGCCAAGACGCGAGAAGAGACATGAAATTGCATGGAAACTTTTCAGTTAAAAATTACAAACACGCTGCCACGCAGATGAGAGGAGAGGAGAGGATAGGATAGGATGGGGCAAGGGTTTTGACTGCTGCTACATCTGGTTGCTGGTTGCTGGTTGCCGGTTGCTTCTACTGATGTTCATCATGTTCAAGATGATGATGATGATGACGACGATGTTGTTGTTGATGATGAAATGTGTGTGTAACAAACATGTTGGAACGTGTACAAGTGTAAATAGATAAAAAACCAAGCAGCAACAGAGGGGTGGGGTAAATGGAAATGGAAATGGTGGATGGAGCCATGGTGGTAGTAATGGTAGTGATGGCAGCGCAACGGTACCCACCGATGGTGGTGGCTTCTACTGGTACTGGTACTGGTACTGGTACTAGTACTGGTGTGGTACTGGTGTCGTCTGGCTATGCTTTTGATAAGAGTCGTCCCCTCAGGTAACAAGAGCAACAACAACAACAACAACCCTGACAAGAGGCTGGCGATAACGACAGCGACAACGGCGACGACAGTCGACAGTGTTGAAAAATGCAATTATAGAATGCAATTAGCTCTAGAAACTTAATTAAAAAGGTAACGGAAATGAATCCAGAGACAGAGAGAGAGAGAGACGTAAAAATTAAAATGAAAAAAAAAAAAAAAAAATGACAACTGCCACAGGAGCTTAGGGGTTGGAGCCGGCAAAGAGCGTACACAAAAAAACAGAAATACAAGAAAAAAAATAGTTAAATCTGATTGACACGAGAAATTGAAAATCCGACAGCAAAAAGTCTTTAAGAATACATATAGCACACTCGCACTCATGCTCTTACTCTTACCCTTACCCGTGTACTTGTATCTACCGTACACACGACACACGAAAATCAATAAAGCGAATCAGGCGCAATGACGTCAAACGATGGGAGGAGAGGAGGCCGCAGCTCAGGCTCAGGCTCAGGCAGACTAAAGCTCAGGTAGCACCACAACCACAACCAGAACCAGAACCAGAAATCAAACAGAGCTCTAGACTTGCTGTTTTTAATATTTAAAATGAGAAATGGAGAGAAGCCACAAATGAAAATGTTAATGGAAATGGAAATGGGGAAAACACACAGAAACACTCGCAGAAACAAAACTTGGGCGAGACGATGGGCACGTGACGTGACGTTGATGGGACGGACATACCCCCAAGCCCAGACCCACTAAGAGGAGCCACCACCACCGCCTACACGGCCAGACGGGGCGGCACTTGAGCTGAAAGTTGCAGACGGACTTGGGCATGGGAAAGGGAGAGGGAGAGGAAGAGGGAAAAATGTTGCATGTTTGTAGGCAGCATAAACAAAGCAGCCTACTGCACTCCACAGATGCTCCACGTAGAACACAACTACAAATGCAGTTGTTGGTGACAAAGCAACAAAAGCAGTCCAGACCCAGGCCTAGAGCCAGAGCCAGTACCAGAGCCAGAGCCAGGCTGGAAGGCAGGCAAGTTTACGGCCATTGGCAGTCGAGGCAGCGCCGCCGAGAATGCATTAAAAATGCACAAGTGGTGCAGCAGGACTCGTACATACATACAAACAAAAATCAAAGTCACAAAACTGCAGTTAAGGCATTTTTTAGGTCCAACAAACAACGGTCAACGAACTTCGGGGGAAACATAAAAAATACTACAGATTGTATGTGGCAGAAGGAAATGCACGCATTGGGGATCAATAACAGCAAAAAACAGAGCTTAACATAACCTCCCATGAAGAGAGGAAGCCTTTTGGTTGTTGTCCAACACTCTTCTCTGCGATAGAGTAGGTACTCCAAGGGCAGCAGCTGCCAAAAATGCATGCTAGAGGCATTCCAGTAAATGCTTTTGAAGTACAGCTCTTCTTAGGTGATTCCGCTGTGATGTTTAAGCAGTTACTGGAATACCACAATGGCATATATGTATGTATGTATGTATGTATGTGTATGCTGCATGTACGAGTATTTATGCATGCAATTTCTATAGATGTGTATGTGTATGTGTGTGTGGCAACAACAAACAACAACAACAATTACATATGTCAGGGCGTTTTCAACTTTTTTATTATTTTTGTTTTTTGTTTGTTTTTTTTGTTAGTGTACATTCAAGTCCCCGAATAACCCGAAAAGAATAGGATAGTGTTGTAAAATGTTGTAAGCTTGTCATGTGGGGGGAGCACTCACCTTTTGCGATTGAAGAAGCCACTGCCTTGCATGTAATTATTGCGCAGATTAACTTCTTCGTTCTGTGATTTGAAGATCGATCCAATGCGACAGGTGACAGGCGACAGGCGATAGGGGATAGGCGACCGGAGAGCGTTCAAAACGAATGAAAAGAAAAGAACATTTTGCAACAATGAGTAATATTGCCAAATGATTTTGCAACGAGCACATCTGTTGCAAGTTTTTGGCAACCTTATGTTCGGTTCGGTGTGGATCGGCCAACGTTTGCAGCGCGCAGCGGTCAAATATTTATGCGGACCCGGTCCCGCAAAAATAGACACAATTTGAATGACAAACACACACGAGCACGCTGACGCTCACACTAACGCTCCTGCTCCCGCTCCGCTCTGCTCTTTAAAAGTGAAACCATTACAGTGGCAGCGTGGAAGAGTCGGAGAGTGGCAGAGTGGCAGAGGCAAATCAGAGAATAAGTGTACTACTAATTTGGGCAAGAAAATGCTCAAATGCTGCTAATTGGCACCGCACTGTACTGCACCGCCTCGACGGACGAATAAGCGAATGAACTGAACGAATCAACGACTGAACGACTGAACGACTGAACGATCGCGGCGGCGCTTTCTGTATAATTTGTGTTTAATTGCGATAAATCGGCTCTACAAAATGAATCATAATTTGAGGCTTTGGATTTGTTGATAACAAACGACGGAACGGAAAACGTAAACAAAAATGAAAGGAAGGCCATGCTTGGGGGGCCGAAGGTTTAGATACCCTGTGTTACCCTTACAAAGGATCTTTCTGTTGCGTTTTCCCATAAGGGAACTGATACATAATCCGCGAATATACAAATATGTGCTACTAATGGAACAGTGATCTAATTTAATTATCTGATCTGGGCAAAGGCAGGAACTTGTTTTGGTCACGGTCTTAGAGGTTCAGAAATGATTTCTCTGCGCTGCTACTTTCTTAGTTATCTTTCGATAACCTGCGATTGATTGCTGCAAACGTTTATCGTTTATGTATTTACTGATACTCACGTTAAAGAGAGCCGCCTGCATCTGTTGGTGCGAGGGGCTGCTGGAGAGGGAGTCGCACGTCATCCCGGAGGCATTGAGGCCCATTCCGTTGTTCTTCATGCCCAAGAGCGTGGGCGAGGCATCGCCCCCACCACTGGCCCCACCGCTGGGACTGTGCTTGTTCTGGTGGAAGGACTGCAGGATGTCTTCCAGCGATTCGTCGTTGGCATTGAAGCGCACTGTGATCGGCGTGCTGCTGTTGCTCAAGCCGGGCGGCGACTTGGATGATGATGCTGCTGCTGTCGTCATGCCGCCACACGCTGTGTTCGAGGACGTGGGCGATGTGGCTGCGGATGCTGACGCGGATGTCGATCCCGACAGGTTGCTGTTGCTGCCACTGGCACTGCTTGTGGCACTGCTGGCTGTGGGGGGTTTGGGCAAGTGGACGGGCAAGGGGAAGGGTAAGGGGAAGGGAAGAGAAACCAGGTCTGTTGTTAGCTGTTTGTCGTCCGTCACACTTTCTGGCTTCCCTTACCCTTTGGTAACTTGAGCGAGTCCATGGTGCCCGCACCAATGTGGGTGGTTATACGGCTGCACTTGAGCTGCCCCGGGGGCTGCGCGTCACTTCAGCTGTTGCCTTAGCCTACATAGAAAGTGGGGCAGAGCATGACGGTGGAATTCCAATTGGGATTGGAATTGGTAAGTGTATGTGTATATCCATCCAAAAAACATCAATCAGTCGCCAGCCAGTCAGCCAGCGTCGGCAAATGAAAAGAGAAATAGAAGGGAGAAGGAGAAGGAGAGAGGAGAATGTTAGATAAGTTAATCATATTTCTGCTCTGTACAATCGGTTCTTCGAAATGTCAACACGTCAACCGCATCCCTCAAGCCTCTACGCGAACGTGAACGTAATTGCGTTTAAAAATAAATAAAGCACGCGGGGAAGTAGCAGCCGAGCCGCCACACCACTCCGCTAGCCAGGCCACAACAAAAGCCAAAGCTATTTGACATTAATTTTTATTTTCCTATTTTTAAAACCCTTAATATAAGTATTTTACCGCTGACCGTTCGGCCGTTGATATTTCTTTCTGGTCGCGCCTCCACTCTATTGTGCTTTCTTCTTCAAGGGTTGCCAACACACGCATTGGAAATATTATTTACTATACATATGTACATATGTACATATGTATGTATGTAGAATATAATACTACAAAGATATGCTAATAATAATAACTTTATATCCAAGCGCAATCAGATTATTTGTTGTCTGATCTATAGGTAGCCCCCGAAATTCTATTTTATCTGATTCATCATCAGGGAACTGGCAATTTGTTTCATGTGACTGACGTGTGTGGACTGGACGGTGTGTGTTCCTAGCTTCTACGGCGATACAAAAAATTTACTATCTGTTCACGTTCCACCTTATATCGGAAACTACTTAAATGCGACGATAAAATGAGCCATAAAATGTGCAATGCGTGCGGGACCACAGAGGTGCAGGGGAAACGGCAATGGCAACGGCAACGGCAACCACAACAACCATCAATCAATTATTGATAAGCAAAGTGTTACTTTTTTGTCTAAACTTTTCTCTTATTTTCTGTTGTATGACTAATAAATGTACGTGTATATGGAGATATGGCCAGATAATGGGGATAGGCTAGGGGTCTAAAATTGTAGCGCAATTCAAGTGAACCAGAAATACCGGACTAACGTTGGCGGCGGGGGATTACAATTGATCGCTTTTCCAATTACAAATTCCACCCCCGAGGGCAAGCGTTTCAGTGGGGCTACCAGATGTCGGTCAAATACTAGTATGTACATATGCTCCATGCTTTGCCCATTTTGCATACAATATCCAATTTCCCGAGCTTCGGTCTGGTCCGGTTCGGTTCCGTTCCGTCCCGTCCCGTCGCGTCCCTTTCCGTTCATATACACGCACTTCATTTTGGTTTGCGCGACCGGAAAACGCCTATTGTTCGGAAAGGGGTGGGGATGGAATGGACAGTGGGGGGGTTTAATTAGTTAAATGCACAGAGACAACAAAATTGTTGTGCCAATGAAATAGCTCACTCAGGCATGAAAAACTGACCGAAGGTGCCTCACCGCCTGGCCACCGCACCCCCTACTAACAGCCGGACCACCCAACTATCCACTGAGAAAAACAAAATACCCCAAAAAAGAAAAACAGGCATAATCAATACATAATTTTGCCCTACAAACAAGAAGAGAGCGACGCGACCCCCAAAAAAAAAAACCGAAGACGAAACGACGACGATGTCGCACAGCAATAACAACAATGACAGTAACGCCCCCATAACACACACACAACCACACACATGTTTACACACACATACACACACACACACTTGAAAAGTAAACAAGTGTGTTGTGCCGCCAAAAGCACAGACAGCTTGGCTCAGCTTCAGAGAGCGCACGATAAGCTAGAGATGGGAGGTATGGGTTCTGTTAATGTCACGATTTAATTGGACACAACCTACAAACAATCCTATCAAATGTATCCTATTGTATTAAAAAGAGATACAATGTGCTAGAGATGCGAGATGTTAGACCTGTCAAAGTCACGATTAATCTATCGTATCGGTTCGCATATTAATCTATAAAATAAGCAACGTCATTATTCACTGGAAAACGAAAAGCTATGTATGTATAAACCGTATCTTATCAGAATAAAATCGATCGTGTCGTAAACAAAAGAGATTGGAAATTATTAGTACACACCTCCATAAACTCACTCAATGAAAGACTGTGATCCTAAACTTTTTCGAAACGATGTACAGACATTTCCATATGGACCAATCTCTGTGCATATTTAATGAAGCGAATACTTGTATTTATAACTATTAGCTGAGAATTCAAAAACTTTGACCAATCACGCTTTGGATCAGAGCTCTGAAGAACAAAAAAATCGCCCATCTCTAGCTGCGCTTTTATTACGCGATGCAGTAGTTCTGTCCGTCTGCCGTCTGTGTCTGTGTGAGTGCAAACAAATTTGGTTGAAAAACTCTTGGCAAATGAAGTTTGTTTGCTGCCTCCACGGTTTTTTTTTGTGTGTGTGTGTGTGCAGTTCTATTATCACGTCTGCAATTAGACTTAAGTAACTGGGCCAAGTTGCAGCTTTTATCCAGATTTCCACGCGCCCACCCTTGGGAAGGGAAGATAATTTGGGTTGGGGTTGGTGTGTAGGGAGATTTTTTAGGGGTTTATTGCGGTCTTTGCTTTGCTCAACTGATTCGTTGCCGTTTTGCCAGTTGCCCCAATTTCAATTGGTTACGTACGTACACACACACACACACACTACGAGATCTCTGAGAGATGAAAGCAACCCTGGTTGGGAGCTGCGCGAGTCCGAGAAAAAAGTAGGCCAAATAAGTCCGAATTTAAAATATGATTTTGACAGGTGCAAGAGCTACGCACCGCACCGAAAATTCCGCACTAATAAACTAACCTTTTGTTTTTTTTGCGTATTGTTTTTTTTCTTTCGTTGCTGCAACCGACACGATGCACAGAACGAGGGGCAGACGAGATACGAAGGCGTACGAAGATGGACGAAACTTTCAGGTGCAAGTTTTCTTTTCGCGTCGGTATGTGTGTTACATTTCCGGGGGTGCTCTCACACACACCATCAAACACTCGCGACTCTGTGACGTAGATGGAACTGCTATGTGTGTTTTTACTTCTCTCTGCTATTATCCCTTTTTTTTCTATTTTTTTTTTGTTTTGCAACAGCAGCGAAAATTCCTTTTCCTTGGGAAATCCCCTTAACTATTGTGCGATGGCTATTTTCGTTATGAATTGAAAATTCGTTGCCTTTAATGCGCAGGATATTATCGCACCTTTCAGCACTTACTTTTCGATACACTGCAAACAAATTTACACACACGGACGCACACACAATTTTAAAAAAAAATTTGGAAAATCACTGTTAAATTTGTAAAAACTTTTAACTATTTACACTAGAATTTCAAGAAAAACTTCCAATTTAAATTTTTTTTTTTTTCCCGAGCTGCTGCTCCGTCCGCTCGCCAGCGAGACGACTGTGATATTGAAATTTTCACTGCTGCCTGCCCGTTCAAAAGGTTTGTGTTTTCGTTGACGTCGTCGTCGTTGTCGTCGTCGTCGCCTACTTTTCCGACCGACACGCACGAGAAAAATCAATCATTTTCAGTTGTTTTGCTTGTTGTTGTTTCGAGCTTTTCCAACAACAACAAGCAGACAGCTGCTCTGGACGCTGCAGTGGCGACGGCGCAGTGTTGCCATGTAGCGAACTGCATTACAGCAATCGATACATCGATATTTTAAATGCCCGCACTTGGTCCGCGAAGAAAATAAATATTAAGCTAATGTTGCAACAATAAAGAGCCACTGAAATTATGTTATGAAATTGCAAAATGATATTTTAATAAAAAATAACTTGGTTATCTGGCAACCCCACAGCTGTTTGTCGTTGCAGAAACAGCAAAATAAATGCAGGCAAAGAACACAAGCAAGCGAATTGAATTATATAAAACTGAACTACTTACAATATCAACAATGCAGCTAGGTCCCGCAATTGTTCTTCGTACTTTTGTTTATATCAGCCACCAGCAGCTTTTTTTTACACCAGCGCACACACTCGCGCTGCGAAACAACCCGAAAACTTCTTGTATTTGCTATTATTTATCTGTTGACGAATTCTTTTTGGTTTTTTTTTATTAGAAAAAGCGCACCCACAAAATATACGCGCACCCAAATTCTGATTCCCCGGCGTGTTATTTTTGTTATAGAATTTACTGAATTATGTACATTTTTATTTGTGCGAGAACGAGAACAGACGAGAATTTCTGAACACAGCCGACGTTGTTGTTCCAAAAAGCAAAAACGAACAGGTGTGCTCTTTGTTATGGAAACTTGTATACCCTTTCCGAATAGTCAAGTACTGCGTGGAGCAGTTTAACTATTAAATTGATGAGTGAAATGTCAGCGGTTCTGTGATTTTCCATTATATTCATATTTGGCTGAAGATTCTATTTAATTTCAATATCTAAACAGCACGATTTCGTCATGCCCATTGCGGTAATTTATGTACCCTCAATACTCTACCATGATTTTGAACTAGTTCGATAAGACGCACAGCTGATTAAGCCGATTTCGATTGTAAGTTTTGAAGAGAAGCGCGCACTTTTTCAAAAGGGTTTTAGCTTTTGCTTGGCAAACTGTGCCCTTATTGTGTGAAAATATTTGTGAAAACAATGCCGGGCCCGATCTCGTGAAAATTTGATGATGATTATGCTTGGGTAATTCCCAAGACCAGTCTATGGCGCTCTCTCATTCTCTCGTTATATTCGCCTCTCTGGCAGCACTTACTCTCTTCGCACACACAGTATATGTATATTATTAGTGATTAGTGCTTGAAATAAACAAAGACAGACCGGTTTCTTGATATGTCCGACTCGTCTGCTGACTGCCCAGCTCAGTTTAGATTCTGACTGCCAGAATGGCGAATGCATCTCGCTTTATTTTCTGGAGCTTCTGTCTCCTCGCGCTCCTCCTTTGTGTGCAAGTGCAAAGCTATGAAGTGCCAAAGGCCAAGATTGAGGTATTCTATCCCAAAGGATTTGAGGTTTCCATACCCCACGAGGAGGGTATCACACTGTTCGCCTTCCACGGCAAGCTGAACGAGGAGATGGAAGGCTTGGAGGCGGGCACCTGGGCCCGTGATATTGTCAAGATGAAGAACGGCCGCTGGACTTTCAGAGACCGTTTGGCGGTGCTCAAGCCAGGCGACACCCTGTACTACTGGACATACGTTATCTACAATGGCCTGGGTTATCGCGAAGACGATGGCACCTTTGTTGTCGATGCCTACAGCGGCAATGGCACCGTCCCAGCGACTACACCCAGATCTCCGGTCGCCCCGGTCTCAACCACACCCTGGATCTGGCCATCGGACCCGGATATCGATATCCGATCCGGTTGCACCCAACCCAAGACCCAGGTAAACGGCGGACCCTCTCGCTGCGCGGGACAGTTGGTGTTTGTGGACGAGTTCAATGCGGCAAAATTGGACACCAGCAAGTGGCTGGCGGAGCGTCGTTTCTCCGGATCGCCCGACTACGAGTTCAATGTCTACCTGGATGACACCCCCAACACGCTGCGCCTTCACAACGGTCACGTGTTGCTGTCGACCACCTCAACGAAGCGCCAGTTCCACAAGAATTTGGAGGACAAGCTGGATCTTGGTACCGGCTGCACGGGTGCCGCCAGTACACCAAGTGACTGCGTTCGGGATGGCAGGCAGAGGAACGATCGGTTGCCGCCTATGGTGACGGCTCAGTTCTCCACCAGGCAGAGTTTCTCCTTCAAGTACGGACGGGTGGATGTGCGCGCCAAGATGCCGCGGGCCCAGTGGCTCACTCCCCAGCTCTGGCTTCAGCCCAAAACTCTGGAGTATGGACACGATTATCAGTCGGGACAGATTCGCATTGCGTACACACGGCCAGCCAATGGCAAAATCGATCTGTACACGGGGGCCCTGCTCAATGCCGAAGAGCCACTCCGATCGGCCAAAGTCTGCCACAAGGTGGGCGGCAGTGAGAGCTCAGATGACTGGAGCGATAGCTTCCACAACTACACCCTGGAGTGGACGCCGCGGGAGCTCAAGTGGCTGGTCGATGGAAAGGAGATTTGTCGCCAGGGCAGCGAAAGCGGAGCGTTTAGCGAAACGACTGTGAATGGGATGCGATTGCCCAATTCCCAGAAACTGGAGGAGGGCACTGGCCTTGCGCCCTTCGATCAGGATTTTTATATAACCTTTGGCCTGGCAGTGGGAGGATTCAACGAGTACTTCTACGATACTATGAAGCCGTGGCATGAGCGAGAGCCTCGGGCCATGACGGACTTCTGGAGGCACCAGAAACCGATGCTCGACCATTGGCTGGATGACGCTCATCTATCAATTGACTATGTGAAAGTGTATGCTCTGTAAACTGCCAACTGCTAATAAATTAATGGAATTCAGATTTTCAATTTCGCTTTTTTTTTTAAGCCTTAATTTTATAAACACTTCAATAAAATAGAGTCCCTAAATTAGCGAATCTTGTCGAAAATTGCTTCATTATGCCGAATACAAAATCGAGGAATGTGATTCCCGATCAAGGACAGAGAACGATTAACCCCTTGAAGACCACTGGGTATTTTAATACACTCAACAGCAATTATAAGTTTTGATGAATTTTAGCGCAGTTCAGATGTGAGATATATTTTTAATTAGAAAGGAGGGAGTGATCTACAAGAATCATTTACAAGCAGTATCGTTTTCCGCGGTTCTACTCGAAAAACTACTGTTCACCTGTTTAAATGGAGGAGGTTAAGTGGGTTAAGTTTGTTCACTCATGATTTATGGTATTTCTGTATACAATGGTATATTTCATAAATTTTTTGGTATATTACGGTATTTTCCTGAGGTCAGACGGTATATCTTATCGATAATTACAAATCACATAACCTGCTTCGGCAACCAAAAATTTATTTTGCCAGAAGAAAAACACAAGTAAATTGAAGACTAATTGTAACTTTTCCACTTGGTTACTTAAACGTTCACTATTCCCGCACAGATATAACCAAAATGCAGATCACACGTCTCGCCCTGCGTCAAATCACACGCCACATTCGACTCCAGCGTATGTACAGCTCAGCGGCCCCGGCAGCGGCTGTTTCGGGAGCTGAAAAACTTGTGCCGCCAGCCCCAGAGGGGGCTGCCAAGCCACCCAATCCCAAGTTGGACAGCATTGTCAACAACATTGCTGCTCTGAATCTGCTGGAGGTCTCCGAGCTGAGCACCCTGTTGAAACAGAAACTGAACCTGCCAGAGACTGCGTTCGCCCCGCAGTTTGCGGCGGGACCGGCACGTGCAGCCGCCGAGGACGAGGAGGAAGCGGCGCCCAAGAAGGTCCAGACGTCCTTCACCGTGAAGCTAGTCAAGTTTGATGACAAGCAGAAGGTGGCGCTCATTAAGGAAGTGAAAAATCTGCTGGAGGGCATGAACCTGGTGCAGGCCAAGAAGTTTGTGGAAAGCGCTCCCACCGTTGTTAAGCAGGACATACCCAAGGAAGAGGCCGAGAAGCTGAAGGAGGCGCTGGCCAAGGCTGGGGCAATTATTGAAATTGAATAGGCCAACAGGCTTAAGCTTTTTCTATTGTGCGTTTAGCTGCTAGTTATTGTTTTAATAAAAGCCAGGCAAGGCAATATTTGCTGTAAACTTAACAGAGTGTGAAAACATTTGACAGTCGCCAACTTTCTACGGAAAGTTCTTCGCCCTGGAAACAATCAAGTGTCAATCCACTTTTACCTTCCTTTTCAGATTAAATTAAACATTAATTATATGCCAGATAGTCTCTGATTAGTGAGAATCTGCTAATTGAAGTCGTGCGTGCCGCGTTCTAGTAAATGCAGCAGCAGCAACAATCGCAGAACTTACACGCGCCCACAGCATTGCCAACACAATTGAATATGACCGTTACATCATCTGCAACCGATTGTCGATTGTCGGACACATTGCAAGTTATTTATAGCAATAAATTCAAATCGAGCGGAAAAATTGGTACTAGACATGCGTTTACAGACATTATAAAGAGGTAAATAGCGAGTACTTTCTATTGCCAGGCTCGAGGAACGGTATCATGCGGCGCCACACGCGTGCTGGAAGCCAAGCATTTCTATCACTTTCCTCGCCCAGTTATTTGTTTGCTGTCGTTAAAATAATACGCGTAAAATCGAGTAAGAAATAATATCAACATACCGAAGAGATGATCGATGGTCTTTACTTCCTATGCGTGAGTGCTCCACATTCTCTCCTATTCCGACGAAATAAGCTTCACACGATCTTTGGTCAGGAGCGGACTGGAACTACCGCAGCGTGGGCCACCAGACTGTGGCTAAAAAGAACATTCTGCTGAATAATTTCTACGACTGAAACTTTACCACTTGAAAATCCCGATGGAAGGGGATGCCAGGCCCACGACCGGCCCTGGAGATGATGCTCGGCATTAGCATGAATCGCCGTCTCGTCGGGTTCTCTCAATTAGCACCTGGATCTGCGCCACAGTATGCCCCCAAAACTTTGGCCTGCCTCAGTTCAGTCTTCGCTGTAATATACGCGCGTTCGGACGTGCCTTTGATAGGCCTATACATGCAATAAGTCCGCTTCCCTGCCAGATCTACGAGCGAAAACCGAAAGTGAATTGATTATCCAGCCTGATCATGCCTGCTACTGCTTCCACACACTCCTCGCGCCTGTTGGCCATCGTGGCCATCTTCTTCAGCAGCTACATTCTGGGCATCTACAGTGCGGCACGCACCAGCAGCCAAGTGCAGCAGCTGGAACCGACAGTCCAAGAGTCACTTGCCACCCAAAATGACAGTCTGGACCTGCAGGCAGGGACCGACTCCAGTCTGACACGCAGTAGCTCCAGACATCCTCGCTGTAAGTGCGCTGATCGATCGATCCATCTCTCTCTCTCCATCTGGCAAACTGTCGTTGATGTGTCGGTGATGTTTGAGATCTCCCTACGGCTTGATGAGTGCTGGTGGTTTGTTTTGTCGTAGACGTGGTCGCTGTATGTGGGTCACGCCTCAATTATCACCTGAGGCGGGATTCTTTAGTCTTAGCTATGCCCTCCAACCAGCATTGGACCTAACGGCCCGGCAACGTTTCCGATTCCAATGCACCTTTTGTGCGATCTACGATAAGAAGATTCGGTTATCTTTACGACTATTTGCATTGCAAAAAGGGCCTAATCAAGCAATACGATTAGGAAACAAAGAGTGATCAAATTGCCACTATCTTGAATGCAATCCTTCACGAATGTTCGATCCTTACCTCTTTTCAGGGTTTCCCTTTTACACAATCGGTCGCTTCTCCAACGACATTTGCACGGGCAACAATCTGCTCCTGGGCACATGCGTGATTGCTGGCGAGTGCTCGGACAATAGTGGAGTGGGCGCCGGAAGTTGCTCCTCCATTACTAGCCAGGCAATCTGCTGTATTTGTAAGTAATCCCATATAATCCAATGCAATCCTGTTCCCTTAATTCTACAATACAATATCGAATGTTTTTACAGATCAAAGGACATGCGGAGCGAGCACCTCGTACAATAATACTTACTTCTACAACAGCAACTATCCGGCACCGTATGCCGGAGGCGGACGCTGCTCCATTGTGGTGACACCACCGGATTCATCAATCTGTCAGTTGCGAGTGGACTTTCTGGCCCTGTCGCTGGCTCCGCCCACGGGTGATGGATCGTGCAGCACAGATGCGTTGACCATTACGGGCGGGGCCTCGCAGGTGCCCAGCATTTGTGGCGAGAACTCCGGCCAGCATGTCTATGTGGACTTCAATGGCGTCAGTCCGATTACCATATCGGTGGCCACTTCAGCGGGCTACACCTTCAATCGCCAATGGCAGTTCCAAATACGAATGCTTGGCTGTACGTCGGCTACGCTGGCGCCGTCCGGTTGCCTGCAGTACTACATGCCGACCAGTGGCACGTTCTCCAGCTTCAATTACGTGTCCGCCGCCTCCTCAGCCCTCAACTCGATTGGGGTGCAGGGAACGCGGCAGTTGGCGAACACCAGATACGGCATTTGTATACGCAAGGCGGCTGGAATCTGCTCCATCACCTACAGCCAGGTCAGCTCCGACACATACTCGTTTACGCTGACCAACGATGTGGGAGCTGTGGATCCCGCACTGCTCGCCACGTCCTCGGTACAGAGCCAGGACTGCACCACCGACTATATTGTCATTCCCGCTCCCACGCAGGGTGGCGTTTCGTTGGCCAGCGACCGATTCTGCGGCCTGGGCCTGGTGTCCACGACTACTTCGGCAAAGCCTTTTGTCGTGTACACGGTAACCGATGGCAATGAGGATATGGATATATCGAATCGCGGCTTCTACTTGTCCTATTCGCAAAATGCATGTCCAATTCTGTAGTCTACCTGTCCATAAATATAATATACAAATACAAGAAAAAGTCTCGATTTGCTGGGAAGAGGAGTGGAGTGGCAGGTGGGAATATACCATACCATCTCGCGTTGAAAGAAATTCAAATGTGAAGTTTATATTTTAATGGACTATGAAACAACAACAACAGGCATTATCTATATTTACTGGATACTCATTGGGATCTCGCTGATTCCTGCATTATGGTCTCAATTTCCGCCTCCAGTTCCTTGACCTGCAATTGAATACAAAATCAGACATTTCAAAGAGCTAGCATCTGCTGGGTATAAAATCTTGGTGGGGAAAACCAACCCTGTTTTTAAAATGTTCTCTAGTCTTCAGGTCGGCCATTAGCTGGAAGGCTTCATTGTCTAGGCGGGTGCGGTACTTTTGGAGCTCGTTCATTAGCTTCTTGAGCCTCTTAACGTTGACCTGAATCATCTCCTCACGCTGCTTCACAGTCATATCGAAGCCATTGCTCATGCTGAGGCCGAATGAACAGAGCGGGCCCGCCGTGGAGAAAAGATTTATTTTCTTTGAAAGCTTCGAGTTCTCGTCCAGCAGATCCAGATCCACGCGCTCGCAGCGGGCCAGTAGCTGTATCTGCTGCAGATGCCGACCCAGAATCTCCTCCGACTCGGAATTCGTAGCAAACAACGTCAGATTGGGCGCGTGTCGTTTGCTAACCTTGTGCTTGCTCTTCAGCTGGCGAATACTCTGGCATATGCCGACTATATTGCTGATCTCCGCCTCGAGCTTGCTGTCCGCGTACTCCGACAGTTTCACCTGAATATTGAGGGGCACGTGCTGCAGCAGCTCTGAGGCCACGAACGGTGTAAGCGGCGCCATGGCCTGCAATCCCCAGCTGAGGCAAGCGGTCAGGGTGCCCACGTGGATGTAGCCGTTCGGTGAACGACGGTTAATTTCAGTCTTGGTCGTTTCCTGTGGGTTAAATATCAGAGCGTTAAGGGACAAGTGCGGGGACTCATGATCGGCATTGGAATACCAAGTAAGTATCACAGAGATTCTGATAGAAGAAATGCTTGAGGGCTGCCGTGGCCATGTGGAAATTGTAGTTTTTGTAGCTTTCCGAGAATATGGCCAATGTGTCTCCCAGACGGCCAATGATCCAGCGATCCCACGGGCCTAGATTGACTCCGTCCAGGGTCTCGTATTGGTGCAGCGAGATGCCCATACGCTCCGCAGCGCCGATTGTGAAGCGCGTGGCCTGCCAGATCTTGTTGATGAACAACTTGTTCGTGTGGCAGGCGGTCACATCGAAGTTGATGAAGTGGTTCTTAATGTTGTGGCTCAGGAGAGTGAAACGCAGCGCGTCTGTGCCGCACTCCTGGATGCCCTTGGGATACATTTTGCTTATGCACTGGTACGAAATCTCCATCTCAGCCTTATCGATGACGCCCGCCTCTAAGGATTGCTCTAGCCCCTCGATGATACTCTGCAAGGAGGATATTGCATAAGTTGTGATGTTGTATGGGAAAAGGGTGTCACTTACATCCATGCTGGCGCCTTGGACCACCTGCTGAGGGGCCACGATGTTGCCCAGGCTCTTAGACATTTTTCTGCCATGGGCATCGCAGACGATGCCATTGAGAAGCACCTTGTTGAAGGGAGCCTCGCCAGTCAGCTTCAGGCCCATCATCATCATGCGGGCCACCCAGAAGAAGAGTATGTCATGTCCCGTCTGCATTATATCCAGTGGATACTTCTCCTTATACGACTCATTGGGCCAGCCAGCCGTGGAGAAGGGCAGCAATGCCGAGGAGAACCAAGTGTCCAGCACATCTGGGTCTCGGACTAGTGTCAGCTCCTCCTGACTGCCGCCCAACAGTGCTATGGCCTTTTTTCTCGCCTCCTGCTCGCTGGGAGCAGCCACCCAGTGGGTGTTTCCCTGGGCATCAGTGAACTGGTAGGCGGGTACCTGGTGACCCCACCAAAGCTGCCGTGAGATGCACCAGTCGCGACCGTCCTGCAGCCAGCGATCCCACTCCACCTCAAAGTTGGACGGAACAATCTGCAGTCGACCGCTTTGCAGCTCGGAGAGCGCATCCTGGGCCATTTGATTGCAATTTAGAAACCACTGGGGCCAGATCATGTACTCGATGACATCCTTGGACCGCGAGCAGATGGGCAGCTGGATGGAATGGGGGCGAACCTGGCGCAGCAGTCCCATATTCCCGAGACTATTGATAATTTGGTCGCGAGCCTCGAAACGCAGCTTTCCCTCGAACTCTGGAAAGGTATCCAGAATGAGTCCGCCCTGGCTGAAGACCTGGCGAGGCTCCAGCTTGTGGCGGGCTGCCAGCTCAAAATCGAACTTGTCGTGGGCCGGCGTGATCTTGACAGCCCCCGTGCCGAAGTCCCTGTCCACGGCCAGGTCGAAGACTAGGGGAATCGTGTCATTGCGAAAGGGATGCTTCAGTTGGACCATCTCTTGGCCGCGATACTTGGTGTAACGGGGATCGAGTGGGTGCACGGCGACGGCCACATCTCCCAGAATTGTCTCTGGCCTAGTGGTGGATACCACAATCTCCTCGGCAGACCCATCTGGCTGTGTTTCGCCATCCACGACGGTGTAGGCAAAATCGAAAATTCTGCCAAAGGCGACTTTATGATTGTAGCCTGGCACCAGAACATCTGTGGGCTCTTTAATATCCATCACATCCACCTCGATGTCCGAGATGGCCGATTGCAATGAGGTGGACCAATTGACTATCGAATTGCGCCGCTTGATCAGGCCTTCATCGAAGAGTCGCTCGAAGGCCACATTGACGGCATGTGCCTGCTGTTCGTCCATGGTGAAGTACTCACGTGACCAGTTAAGGTTGCAGCCCAACAGGCGCAGGTCCTCCACGATCCCAGCCCCCTTGGCCGCCTTCCACTTCCACACTTCTTCCAGAAAGGCCTCCCGTCCGATATCATGGCGCGTCTTTCCCTGGGCCGTTGTCAGTGTGCGTTCCACTATCACCTGAGTGGCTATGCCGGCGTGGTCGGTGCCCGGCACCCAATCCACCTCGTAGCCAAGCTGTCGCTGCTGGCGCGCTATCACGTCCTGCACGATTGCCATCAGAGCGTGGCCCAGGTGCAGATTCCCCGTCACATTTGGCGGTGGCAGCAGCATGCGGTAGGGTCCACGCTTGCAGCTATTTCCTCTCTGGGGCAGATTCCTCTGCTCCTTGTCACGCTCCCAATAGGCCTCTTCAACCTGTTTGGGCTGGTAGCCCGCCGCCAAATGGACTTTTTTGTCGGCATCTTCAATGGAACGAATAGAGAATACCTTTAGCCGGTGGATGATTATTCAATGAAAATGACCATTGCTTACTTTTCGCTGTGCTGTAATATAATTTAGATAGCCTTGGCTGGTGCAGGTACTTTAGCTGAAGAACTTTACATGGTATATTCTTAATAATTCTCATGTTTTTCGTTATTTGTTATGTCAAAGGGTATCAAAAAATAAAAACGGCTGGACTGCTAGTGCTGTGAAGCGAAGTTCTGCACAGCTGTTCGATTTCAACTGAATTTCAACTCTGCGTGCCTCTTCAAGAAGAAGATAATTGACGTGTCACAATTTGTATAATTGGTTGGTGTTTTCTTTAAATTATTAGTTGGGCAAGGCCTACGTGGTGGATAAACTTTATAAATGTTAGGACAGATGTGCTAATACTTATACAATTTTATACAGGAAAGTGCCCGAACTTACTTCCAGCGGGCATACATACGTGAAACGTAAGCCGACACGGAACGGAACGCCAGGCAACCAAATCGAAAACGAGAACTTCGAATCTTCGTCACAGTAAAAACTGCCAGCATGTTGACCAATTTTGAGTCAAAGTCGGCGCGAGTGAAGGGCCTATCCTTTCACCCCAAACGACCCTGGATTCTGACCAGTTTGCACAGTGGTGTCATCCAGCTATGGGACTACCGCATGCACACGCTCCTGGAGAAATTCGACGAGCACGATGGTCCTGTGCGCAGCGTGGCATTTCATCAGCAGATGCCCCTCTTCGTCTCCGGCGGCGATGACTACAAGATCAAGGTGTGGAACTACAAGCAGCGTCGCTGCATTTTCACTTTGCTGGCGCATTTGGACTACGTGCGCACTGTGGCCTTTCACCATGAATACCCCTGGATCCTGAGTGCTTCCGATGATCAGACCATTCGCATCTGGAACTGGCAGTCGCGCAACTGCATCTGCGTGCTGACCGGCCACAACCACTATGTGATGTGTGCTCAGTTCCATCCCACGGAGGATCAGATTGTCTCCGCCTCGCTGGATCAGACGGTGCGCGTCTGGGACATTTCGGGATTGCGCAAAAAGAATGTAGCCCCCGGTCCAGGGGGCTTGGATGATCATCTGAAGGGTAACCCTGGAGCCACTGATCTGTTCGGCCAAGCCGATGCCGTGGTCAAGCATGTCCTCGAGGGACATGATCGCGGCGTCAATTGGGCCAGTTTCCATCCCACTCTCCCGCTGATTGTTTCGGGCGCTGACGATCGTCTGGTGAAGCTGTGGCGCATGAATGAATACAAGGCCTGGGAGGTGGACACGTGCCGTGGCCACTACAACAATGTGTCCAGCGTCCTGTTCCATCCCCGTCAGGATTTGATCATCTCGAACGGCGAGGATCGCAGCATTCGCGTCTGGGACATGACCAAGCGTCAATGTCTCTTCACATTCCGGCGGGACAACGAGCGCTTTTGGATTCTGACAGCCCATCCCACACTCAATCTCTTTGCAGCCGGTCACGATGGCGGTAAGATCTGTTTGATAATTGCTTTGTCTCCCTTTTTGTAAACTAAGATTATATCCCTTCAGGCATGGTGGTCTTCAAGCTGGAGCGCGAGCGTCCCGCCTATGCTGTGCATGGCAACATGCTTTACTACGTGAAAGATCGCTACCTGCGCAAACTGGACTTCACCACCACCAAGGACGCTGTGGTGATGCAGCTGCGTCCGGGCAAGTCGCCCGTGTACAGCATGTCGTATAACCCCGCCCTGAATGCAGTGCTCATCTGCACGCGTACCAATAACCTAGAGAACAGCACCTACGACCTGTGCCAGATACCCAAGGACACCGAGAGCCAGAACGAGTCCGACAGCAAGCGCAGCTCGGGCATCACTGCCATTTGGGTGGCTCGCAACCGCTTTGCGGTGCTGGACCGCAACCAGCAGCTGGTGATCAAGAACTTCAAGAACGAGGTGACCAAGAAGATACCCACCTTCTGCGAGGAGATCTTCTACGCCGGCACGGGCATGCTGCTCATCCGGGATCCAGAGTTCGTCACCCTCTACGAAGTGCAGCGCCTCGTGTCCGTGGGCAGCATCAAGCTGGCCAAGTGCCGCTACGTGGTCTGGTCGCCAGACATGTCGCTGGTGGCCCTGCTCTGCAAGCACTCGGTAACGATTTGCGACCGCCGGCTGCAGTATCTGTGCACGGTGCAGGAGAACTGTCGCGTCAAGTCCGGGGCCTGGGACGAGTCCGGCGTGTTCATCTACACGACGAGCAACCACATCAAGTATGCAATCACCAACGGAGATCACGGCATCATTCGCACCCTCGACCTGCCCATCTATCTGACGCGCGTCAAGGGCAACCAGGTGTTCTGCCTCGATCGCGAGTGCCGCACCCGCGTCCTGACCATCGATCCCACGGAATACAAATTCAAGCTGGCGCTCATCCAGCGCAAGTACGACGAGGTCCTGCACATGGTGCGCAACGCTCGCCTCGTGGGACAGAGCATCATTGCCTATCTGCAGCAGAAGGGCTATCCGGAGGTGGCGCTGCACTTTGTCAAGGACGAAAAGACCCGCTTTGGCCTGGCCCTGGAGTGCGGCAACATCGAGATAGCCCTGGAGGCCGCCAAGGCCCTGGACGACAAGGATTGCTGGAATCGCCTGGGCCAGAGTGCCCTGCTCCAGGGCAACCACCAGGTGGTTGAGATGTGCTACCAGCGCACCAAGAACTTCGACAAGCTCAGCTTCCTCTACCTGATCACCGGCAATCTGGAAAAGCTCAAGAAAATGATTAAGATCGCCGAGATCCGCAAGGATATCTCGGCCCAGTACCAGGGTGCCCTGGTCCTTGGCGATTTCAAGGAGCGCGTGAGCATTCTCAAGAACTGCGGCCTGACCTCGATGGCCTATCTGACGGCAGCCACCCATGGCCTTGATGAGCTCTCCCAATCGCTGGCTGAGACCATCACCTCGCAAGGCGACACACTGCCCGAAGTGAACCCCAATGCCACGCTGCTGAAGCCCCCTGTGCCCATCCAGCAGCTGGAGACCAACTGGCCGCTCCTGTCCGTGTCCAAGGGCTTCTTCGAAGGCGCCATGGTGACGCGGGCTGGCAACAGCGCCACTGCTCGCCAGGCACTCAACATTAATGCCGACGCCGCAGTGCTGGAAGAGCATAACGGTGGCGGCGATGGCTGGGGTGCCGATGCCGATCTGGGACTGGAGGATGACGGCGATGATGAGATGCACGACGCCGTCAGCAGTGACGAGCTGCCAGGAGGTGCCGGCGGCGAGGATGGTGCCGGCTGGGATGTGGGCGATGACGATTTGGTTGTTCCCGAGGAGCTGGCTTCTAAGATAAAGGCATCGGCACTGGACAGCAACTACTATGCGGCACCCAACAAGGGATTGTCTCCGGCACAGCAATGGGCCAACAACTCGCAACTCGTTCTCGATCATGTCAAGGCCGGCGCGTTCGAGAGTGCCTTCCGCCTGCTCAACGATCAGCTGGGAGTGGTCAACTTCAAGCCCTTCAAGACCCTCTTCCTGCAGAACTACGCCTGCTCGCGGACCAGCTACACGGCCAATCCCAATCTGCAATCGCTAAGCGGCTACCCGCTGCGCAACTTCTCCGAGACGAATGTGAAACTGCAGCGCCCGGCCATGGGGATCAAGCTGAACGACCTGGTGTCCCGCCTGCAGGCTGGCTACCAGATGACCACATCCGGCAAGTTCACGGAGGCCATCGAGAAGTTCCATTCCATTCTGATCAGTATTCCGCTGCTTGTGGTGGAGACCAAGCTGGACACGGCCGAGGCCCAGCAGTTGCTGAAGATCTGCTCCGAGTACATTGTGGGCCTCAAGATGGAAACGGAGCGCAAGGGAATGCCGAAATCGACACTCGAGGAGCAGAAGCGCCTCTGCGAGATGGCCGCCTACTTTACCCATTGCAAGCTTCAGCCTGTGCATCAGATCCTCACCCTTCGCACCGCCCTCAACATGTTCTTCAAGCTGAAGAACTATCGGACGGCGGCCTCGTTTGCCCGCCGCCTGCTGGAGCTAGCCCCCAGGCCGGATGTGGCCCAGCAGGTGCGCAAGATCCTGCAGGCTTGCGAAATAAATCCCGTGGACGAGCATCAGCTGCAGTACGAGGAGTTCAATCCATTCAACATATGCGGCATCAGCTGGAAGCCGCTGTATCGCGGCAAGCCGGAGGTGACCTGCCCCTTCTGCAACTCCTCGTACGATCCCCAATTCAAGGGCAATCTCTGCAACGTGTGCGAGGTCAGTCAGATCGGCAAGGATTGCATCGGACTGCGCATTTCCAACCTGCAGTTCCGCTAAAGCGTTTAAAGTGAGCGACTCTTCCGCTTCTTTTCGCCACTTGATTTGTTTTTTCCCCCACGCCTAGCGAGACCCGAGACCACATAAATACCCCTCTAACAATCCTTAGCATAGTTTTACACGATACACGCATATTAATATATATCAAGTGTCATTAATTTTATATTATAATGGTATTCAAAACAAAAGACGTCTTTCGTTTCTCTTCTTAGCCAGCACAATGCGTCACACCAGACGCATCGACACGACACGACACGCGACACCCCGTGCGCTGCGTCACAGAGCTACGATTATTAATCGAATCTTGATTAGTTGTGTGGATGTATTTTTAGTTATGAGTTAAGATCTACATATACGACACTAATTTCACATTAAATTGTAATGTTTAATACCATAGAAGCATACGATACGATACGATGCGATACGTAAAAGTAAGCGAATTATAACTAAAACTAGTCTAGGAGCATATATATATGGTATATGGTATATGTATATATATTCGATATTCGAGCGTGCCTATCTCATAGTCGTATCCAGGAGAAGGAGGAGCATTTTCAGTTGTCCATAAAATATTGAGTATTTGCAAATTGAGTCTCTTGCTGCTGCTGCTGCTGCTGTTCGTGGTCGTGTTGGAGGGACGGCGCTGGCGCCGTCCACAGGTCCAACTAACGTCGCCACATGCTGGCGCCCACGCCAATGCCGCCGGAGGCGACGCCCCTGCGCACGGCCTCCATCTCGTCCTGCCGATTATCACGATAGGCACGCTTGGTGTCCTCGAATTCGCGTAGCCGCTGGTTGTAGCGGTCGATCTGGTCGCGCAAAATGGCATCCTCGTGCATGGCACGGCGTTCGTCGTACTCCAGACAGCCCACGCCATCCAGACGCTCCAGATCCAGCCAGCCCCGGAAGCGAACACAGACGCCGTTCATTATGAAGTAGGACTTGATGTGCACTTTTCCATGCTCCTTGTCGAAGTCGCACTCCTTGTCGTGGAGATAGGGGTTCTGGTTGGCGTTGAACACCAGCTGCAGGTTTGTGCCCGAGGCCACAAAGCTGGTCTCCGTGTGTCCCTCGCGACAGCCGTTCATGAAGCGCACCTGGCGCTCCTCGATGCTTCGCTCGCGGTAGCCCGTGTAGCGGATCTCGCTCTCGCGGCTGAGACGTCGGAACAGCTCGTCGCTCTCGAACTTGGACTTCTGGTCAGGAACCACGCGTGGCATCTTGAAGATAAATCGGGGCTTCGGCTGCTCATAGAGTCCAATTGTGTCGTACGGAATCATGTTGGCCAGGGCTGCCTCGTTCATCATTTTGAAGGCGTATTGTTAGCGTTCACTTAAAAGCGCACAGAACAGACAATCGCGTAATCTCCGCAAATCCCTATTAATTTGGCGCTACAATGCCTGAATTCTTTAACTATTTCACTGCGGGCGCAGAAAACAACGCACAATACAACAAAAAGGTTTGGTTTGCGGTTTTGATATACCAACTGATGCGGGGCTGCCATCCATGTGCAATAAATACTATAATACTACAAATACTATAATAAATACTCTATATTGGCGGATGTTTTTCCGACTGTCTGGCAGCCTCCCTCAACATATGTACAATGTAATCGGAGGACCACAACGCGGTTGTTGCTTGTTTACATTTCTCTTTATCGTTGGCATTGGACTTGGAGAATTTATACAGTTAATCCTTCGAATTCACTGCATAACATGAACGATACTCCCACTGCCGATGACTGTGAGAAGCGCCCTCAGTTCGGCACACGTCTACTCAAGGACAGCGACGACGTCTTTAAGCACAATGCTTGGTAAATATGCGTTGCAAGGTCTACGGCGTTTTGCCAGCAAAACTTGGGAGCACACTCGCCAGCGCAAGAAGCCAGCGGGTGCTGGCGGGCGCATACTTACGGACGCGCGCGAGGTGTTCGAGTTTAATGCATGGTACACATTGTCAACACAAGAACTCTAAAATGCGATCTAAAATGTGCTCTGCAGGGATCACGTGCAATGGGATGAGGAGCAGGAGCTGGCTGCACAGCAGGCAGTGGCTAAGAACTCGTCCAGCAAGTTAAATGACGATGATCGGGAGCGCTTCCAGTCGGATGCACCCAAGTTCTGGGACTCTTTCTATGGCATACACGACAATCGCTTCTTTAAGGACCGTCACTGGCTGTTCACAGAGTTTCCTGAACTGGCGCCCCTGGATGTTGGTGAGCAGCAGTCACGGAGCATATTTGAGCTGGGCTGTGGCGTCGGTAACACTATCTTACCCCTGCTCAAGTACAGCGTAGAGCCGAAGTTAAAAGTCTTTGGGTGTGACTTCTCTGCGAAGGCCATCGATATACTTCGCAGCCAGCCGCAGTTCGATGACAAACGGTGCGAGGTATTCGTAATGGATGCCACGGAGGAGCAGTGGCCGGTTCCCTTCGAGGAGAACTCGCAGGATATCATTGTGATGATATTTGTGCTGTCCGCCTGTCAGCCAAAGAAAATGCAGCAGATACTGGACAATTGCTTTCGCTACCTCCGACCCGGTGGCCTGCTCCTCTTCAGGGACTATGGCCGCTATGACTTGGCCCAGCTGCGCTTCAAGAGCGGGAAGTGCTTGGAGGACAACTTCTATGTGCGCGGCGATGGCACACTGGTGTATTTCTTCACCGAGGAAGAGCTACGTGGCATGTTGACCAAGGCAGGGCTCCAGGAGGAACAGGTGATTGTGGATCGAAGGCTGCAGGTGAATCGCAGTCGCGGCCTCAAGATGTACCGCGTTTGGATACAGGCAAAGTTCAAAAAGCCTCTGGTTGAGGTTGAGGGATGCAATTTAGGGGATAAATAGGGAATAGAGAATAGTTGTTTGCATTTAATTTGAATTTGAAATTTGAATTTTTAACTGATTTTTAACAGATTAAAAGCTCATGTTTTAACATTAACAGAACCGATATCTCCAAATCAACCCTTAAGTCTTAATCAAATCGAATATAAAGATCTCGCACGAAACGACTAAGCGACAAAGATCTTAAGCAACTGTTGCAAATTGTTGGTGCGCATCTGATTAGCTTGGAGTCCGGATTTCATGAAACTGCGATGGGGGATCAGCTTCTGTGTCTCTTGGTAAGATACTGCACGAATCTGCTACATTTGAAAATGGGCTTCCGACGGAACAGCAGATGGGACCACCTATGCAAACTGGAAAAACTACAATCATTGGCCACTGAACTAATTGATGAAGAAAAGGAAGCGGATAAGTTTTGTACGGATTTTGTGCATAATCTCAAGCAATTACCATGTCTAAGGAAACTAAAGTTGATTGCTCCGCGCTATAAAGGAAGAGATTTGCATCTTCTCAATCAACTCGAGTCATTGGACGTGTTTTCTCGTTTCCATGCGAATAACTTCATGCAGTGCTGCCAAACGATGACGCAATTGCGGCATCTCAATTTTGAAGATTTCGAAAACATCGATAATACAAATTTTTAAAGTTTCATTAAGAACTGCCAGAAGCTGGAACGTCTGTTGCCCTATAAGATGGTCTTCCAGCTGCCCAGGCTGCAACATTTGCAGGTGTGGCATGACGGTTCTTTAAACGACTCGTTCATAGAAGGATTGATCAATAAGCAGGGGTCTCCTCTGCAAAGTCTTATATTGGAAGGTCTGGAACCACTGTCCGAGGACAATAAACACTCCGAATACCGCAAATCGCTTTAAATGATTTTCATTAGATGGAACGTATACACGACACCTCCATTGCTAAGCTAAAATCTACAAACATTGGTTTTTAATCGGGTAATTTGTAATGAAATTATCATTTTATTTAATTATTTATTAAATGTCATCTAAGATTTGGATTGGTTTGCATTGTTGCATGCAACTGTTAACCCACAATAATATACAATATATAATTTCTTTTCCGTTTCCTTTTGATGCGCTGCGTATCGTTAATTTCAATGTGAGTATGCACATCGCTTTAGCATTACCGTTAAAACAGAGATGAGATTGACATTAGAAAGCCTGAACCTAAAATAATTATAAAAGTAGACCAGACCCCTCCGACGACCTCGTGCCGATCGATTTCAGTCATGTTTTCCGGCTTCTCAACAGGTGGAAACTACAGATAGATGCTGTTATCTACATATAAAAATATTCTCCCGGCGTTCCAAATCCAATAAGTACTTCTATCTTCTATATTCTCGGTCGTCTCTGGACTGTATTTGCTGCATTTCTCCATAGCTCTGATTCTGATCAACAAAACGGTGTCACAGTCGCGTGGAATGCTTTATCCCCGGGAGTCGAAAACGCGGGAGGTTCGTTCGCTGGACGGAATCTGGAACTTTGTGCGTTCCGACCGAAGAGTGGTACAGCAAGGACCTGAGCAAGAGCAGGCCAACCATCCCAATGCCGGTTCCCGCCTCCTACAATGATATAACCACCGACCACCCAAGCACCTCACGTCTGGTTGTATTAAAATGCCCAATTCATAGCTGCTGATAAATGCAGCTATCAATCGGACCCAAAAACTTTGTAGCTGCTGCTTGCCGTCTGGAAGTTATTAAGTTTTCAAATTAAAATTTTTGAATTTGAGGCTATGATCTATTAAGTCAAATTTCAAGAATTGTGGTAAAATGTGGCATTTCTTACTATATACATTTTAGCAAGGATTTATTAATCTACGACACACAATAAGTTTCAAGGTGGGACTAGGTGGAACTCACTTTGTATGCCTTTTCAAAAATTAGTTTTCATTACAACTTGGTTCATTTTGAACCACTGACTTTAATATACAATTACGAAGACATAACAACTACTAGATACAGTTCACATTACAAAACACGTAGTATAAGACTGTCTGATTCAAATTCATAACAAAAATTTGATCTGTTAATGGCTTTTTGCAATTTATTAGGGATTTAAAATTGTAATTAAATTTGCACTTTTTCACTGCATGAGCTTATCGATAACAAAAGCTGGGTTGCACAGCAGATTTCACGAATGTGGCGCCATCTATCGAAATTTCTGGTACGCAACTCTGATAGTCACTCTATTTCCAATGCAATGCAGAGTGACCAAAATAACGTTATATCGTTAACTTTTAAAACATAGGTTTTGGCCGATGTGCGACAACGCACTGATACAGACTGCTGTGCCACAGGGTAGGATAACGGAGCTTTAACGTAAATTTTCCAGAAAAGCTTGCCGAAGCATACACATAACATAACAGTTAGGAAAGGAAAGCTGCGAGTTTTCGCAGTTGGCTAAAAACGTCGTAAGTGAAAATTTTCCTGTGCTACGTAAAATAATTTTAAGTTAAATAATAAGGGAATCATTTTTTGTAAACTTGTGCTGCGAGGACAAAGTAAAAGTGCTTACCACAGAATGTGCTAGAATTCGTAATCGAAAACATAAAGAATGCCAACTAAAATGCCTTTCGAATGAAAGCAAAACCATTGCCGTGTAGAATTTCATTGATTTTTTTCCCCAAGCCGAGTCAGGCCAGTGCCAAGTTGGGAACTTGCAAATATTTGTGGAGTCCACACGCGAATATATAAATTTTTTTTTTTTGTGTACAGAAATATCCCGAGACTGCCCCAGGGGGTATGCAACAGAAAGGTGCACCAAGTGCACCCACGCACACACACACACAGGGCAGGCCACTGGGCGTGTTGCTCGCCCCCACTCGACTATTTAGCCATTACTCGTAGAAATACTCAATTCTAAATCCAGATATAAGACTAAAAATAGTTGCAACTATTTTTACACTTTTCCCTTCCCACCAACAGTTCAGTTTCAGTTTCGCCGAGCCAGAAGATCCCTCTGAGGCTGTCGTGGCAAGTGTTACCCACACTCTCGACATACACACACACACACACACATCTAGCCAATCCCCCCGCAACCGCTGAGGCGAGCCGAGAGGAGTGAAAATTCATTGACGATTGGAGGCGACAAAAGCTCAGGCGAACGAGAGAGAAAGAGAGACAGAGAGACACAGAGAGAGAGAGAGTGAGCGAGTGAGCGAGTGAGCGAGCGAGAGAAAGAGCGCAACCCTCGACAACAAAAACAACGAAACAGAGTTCTGCTGCACCCAACGCACCACCACCCACCACCACCACCGCCGCCATCAGCACATCTGCTGCCACTACCGTCACCTCGCCCGCGGAACGACCCTCCCCGACCTCGACGCCCGACGCTCCCAAAGTGAAAGACGTTGGCCAAGTGCATACCAATTCACACGGGAACCAGAACCAGTCGCAGTCGCAGTCGCAGTCACAGACACCGCAAACCGAGTTTTGTTAATACATCAGCGGCTGCAACAACACCGAAGACAACAACAAAACAAGAGAAATGTAAGTGAATGGATATTATTGATTTGTCTGGGGTTTTGGGGGGTCCTACTCGTACTCGTACTCGTTTCTCGTTTTTCGCACTGGGGTAATGCTCATTTAATGCCCACACATTAAGTATACGCAGCATGGGCCCAGAATTCCATTTGTCCAAATAGTCCAATTCGATTTGGACACCGCACCCGAAACGGCTCCAGCAGCTGCAGCTGCCATGAATCACTCACAATGGTCGAGAAAGAGAGAGAGACAGATAGAGTCCTCCTCTGGTCCGGCAATGGAAAAGGCGAAGGCGATGGCGATGGCGTTGGTGATGACGCTGCCGCATCACATGGCATGGCATGGCATGGCATTCACAGGCCGTAAAATCAATAATTTTGACTACGCTTTGCCTACGTTTGAGCCGTGAGTCAGGCCATGCAAAGTAAATGAATTGTCCAAAAAGAGAACGCCAATAATGCCGGGTGTTCCGGTTCCATCGATTTGATTGCCTTCGCACCACGAACATTATCAATACTCACTTGTAATGTAGCATTCCATGGGACTCATTTCCACTTATAACTGAATATTTAACTATTTCCTTAACTTTGGCCCTCAACAGAACCCAGAGACGGTAGAGCGGTAGACCGGTAGAGTTCTCAGTTTTAAGGGGGTCTGGTCTGCGATGGGCAAGAAAGACAAGAACAAGGAACCGTAAGTGCTGATCTCTGCACTCTTCGATTAGCCGGCTAGATACTCTCCAGCACTCTCTGTGTATAGCACACACACACACACACCGTACACGTACCGTCGCGAAATTTTAAAGAAACGCTAGAACGCTAGAGCGCTAGAAACTGTAGTCCCATAGCCATAGCCTAGCCATAGCCCCTACTTTATGTTCCCATACTTTGTGTGATCCAAGTCCTGTATTTAATTTGAGCGCCCCGTTGGGAGTTGATTAGCCTTGGTATTTGTTCTCCTTATGCGCTCGTTGAATGACTAATGACTGCTCCCTGCAGGGCGGACGCTGCACCAGCTGGCGATGCACCACCTGCTGGACCTCCAGCAGGCGAGGGAGGCGATGGCGAGATTGTGGGCGGACCACACAATCCGCAGCAGATAGCGGCACAGAAGCGTCTCCAGCAGACGCAGGCGCAGGTCGATGAGGTGAGTGCAATCCAGATTTAACGATTCCATAAAGAACCTTTCTAAGAAGATCTTCTGCTTTCGCTTCTGTTGCTCTGTCCCGCCGCCTAGGTCGTCGACATTATGCGCACAAACGTCGAGAAGGTGCTGGAGCGCGATAGCAAGCTGTCGGAGTTGGACGATCGCGCCGATGCCTTGCAGCAGGGTGCCTCGCAGTTCGAGCAGCAGGCGGGCAAGCTCAAGAGGAAATTCTGGCTCCAGAACTTGAAGGTCTGTGTGGCGGAATCAGCTCTCTGCCGAGCAGCTAGGACTAACCCCTCGTTTGGTTCCTCTTTCAGATGATGATCATAATGGGTGTGATTGGCCTGGTTATCGTGGGCATCATTGCAAGTAAGTTAATCGTGCGCAAATCCC
This sequence comes from Drosophila helvetica, assembly GCA_963969585.1. Lineage (NCBI taxonomy): Eukaryota > Metazoa > Arthropoda > Insecta > Diptera > Drosophilidae > Drosophila > Drosophila helvetica. The sequence continues at coordinate 50,322,891 of OZ018401.1, read as the reverse complement.
TAGATCAGGCTGTTCTTCTTACTCACAACATGGGACACACACACACACAGGCCCTAGAGATACATACAATGCCACCCAACACCCAACACCCGACACCCACTCAACAACTCAGCCACATGCCACATGCCACAATGCCAAATGCCACATACCACACAGAACCGAATATACTTCCACTTTCTATTGTTTTATTTACTCTTGTTTGATATTTACGCAATTTGATTAGCGCTTTTTGTTCCGATATACGCACACAGAGACTGAATTTGAATTTGAATTTGACTGAATTTGAATTTGGTTTTTAATTGCGCCACCTCTTTTTTTCTCTAGGTAATTTTATGTAGATTGCTAGCTATCCATTGCTAATCCATAAGAAACTAGTAACTTAGCAGCAATGCATCATCCTCAATGCAAATGCAAATGCAAACGCAAACGCAAACGCATATCAAAAGCAATCAATCAATCAATCAACCCAATATGATCCGAAATCGAAACCGATACCGATATCCAATTCAATCCCATCTAAAAACTGCCATGAGTAGAGCTAAAACTCACAGTCCAACTGTTGTACGTTTGATGATCTGATCGCTCGCTAAACCGATTCGAATTTGATGCCTTGAGAAATTTCCACCAAAACAAAAAAAAATCGAAAATAAAAATAAAAATAAAACAAACAAAAAAACCAATCAATCGATCGATCGATTGATCAATCAGTCAATTGCATCCATATCATGTGCTTCGAGAACCACTAAAACAGTAACTACTTATATGCAGTATATATGCTGTACATATATGTATATTTATGTATCTGATCTGTGTGTACTATATCCAAAGTCCAACATCATCTGGTTCCACGACCACCATACGCACCATTCGCACCATACGCAGGTTCGGTAATGATAATGATAATGATTTGATTTGATTCGATGCCAAGTCGTGAAAGTCCTGCAGTGCGTTGTTACCGTTTAATTTCCTTTCCTTTCCTTTACTTTGCTTTCCTTTCCTGTAATAGTCCTGTGCTCACCATGGGTATCGGGTATCGCCTGTCCTCGTGTCCTTGTGTCCACGGAAGAGGCAGGGCACAGGTGATGGCTGATCCGATATTCGTGTGTACCCATTAGCGTTATCCGTAGGACCTTAAGTTCTTTGTTTCGACTAGAAAGCTTATAGACCTTATCAACCGTAATCATTTGTGGTTTGTTCCCTGTTCCGTTTACAGTTTACAGTTACAGTTACAGTTACAGTTAACAGTCTTTTTGTTTCGTTCCGTTCCGTTCTGTTTTCTTCGGATATTGGCACTCCAAAACTATTCAGAAGATACAAAAAATGTGCCATTGTCCAGTGTACAAAATACTCGTATCCAGTACTTATTCCCCCAAGTAAACGTAGCTCGCTCGCTCTCCAAGGCTCTTAGAAAACGCAAAGGCCATCAAATCGAACAACTTGTACATGTACCCACTGTACCCACTGTCCCACCAGTACCACAGCAGATGCGTAGAGTACTGCGAATCTTGTATGAGTTCTTTATATGATTTAAAAACGTTTTCTCTGATTTCCACACCCACACCCACACCCACCCACGCACACACACACACACACACACCCAATGGACACCTGATATACGTATACATACGATGCCACTGATACACAATATTTTTTGGAACAATTACAGAGAAAGACGAGAAAGAGTAATTACACTGAAAGCATTAGCTTTCTACAATATTTTTAACCATAAGAAATACAGATATTCGATACAGTTTTTCCAAAAAAAAAAACAAAAACAAAAACAAAAAAAAACAAAACAAAAAAGAAAGGCTTATTATTTGTGAGGTAAAAACAACAGCAAAACTCTTTCCGTTACTCATCCGCAAAAACGTATTGCTAGGTGCACCCGATATCTCTCTCTGTCTCTCTCTCACACACTCTCTCTTTCCTTTGGTTCATTTCTTCGTTTCACAAAATATTTAAACTGAGAGATTTCGTTTTGATTTGGTTCCTTTTAGTCCACTAATATCGCTTGTTTCGAAATAGAAATTGAAAAACAAAAAACAAAAAACAAAAAAACCAATGCAATTCACGAACAAAAATTTCTCGTAGAACCGTACATGTCGGATGATGCTGCTGCTCCGCCACCTCCTGCTTTGCAGCAGCAGGTGGTACCGGCACCAGCATCCGCACCAGCATCTGCACCAGAATCAGCACTACCACAACTACAACAACTAAAACAACAACAACAACAACAACAACACCATACACAAAAATCCGAACCACCAACACTCGAGAAACCATTGGCTGAGAAATTGACCGACAACCCACAGAGTCCGTCGGATGAAGTGGCGACTGGACAATAGGACGATCTCTCAAAACCAACTGAACAACAACAACAATAACAAAATATATATACAGCAACAACTACAACAAACTAATCAACCAATCAATCAATCAATCAACCCATCGATTAACCAACAACTGCATTAATAGAAACCATAATCAAAATTAGCTGAAAAGAAAAAGTATAACCATTTCACACCACCTTCTTTGTAATATTGAAAATTGAAAACAAAAAACAAAAATACGATCTTTTCGAACACTGTAAGCAAACAATAACCGCAAAAGCAACTTTAACCTGTGCTGTGCGCTTCTACTTCTACTTACACCCGTTTCCGTTTCCGTTTCCGCTGTCATGTCTTCTGTTACCGTTACCGTTACCTCCTCCCGCCCCGTTTTAAACGTTTGTGAGCGTTTTATCATTTTAGCTGCATGTTTGTGCCATGTGTTTCGATGTCTACTACGTGTGCTTAGTATCTATTCTTATGGTTCTATAATTTCGGTTTGGTTCTTGGGTTTTTTTCTTCGATGTTGTTGATAAAGATACTTATTCTGTTAACCGCATATGTACACATCTCTGTACATATTTACCCGTTTTTTTTGTTTTGTGCACAAAAATCGAAGCGGAGGCTAGGGGATATGGCCAAGAGTCCTGTCCAGCGGGGGGACTGGCTTTGAATGTACATACCATACATACGTATATCCGTCGGATGCTCGATCGCCCATCCATCCAACCATCCATCAGTCCCCATATGCATATGCTACTGCTCCCAGATATTCCCTGATATTCATAACACAGCTTTTAACCATTGAAGTGTAATATTTGTTGGCGTATCAATCGTGTATCGGTGTAATTGTCATTCGGTTGAGATTGCTAAGAGCTCGATCTCAACCTCCACCCACCTGTTCGGGCCAGCCAACTAACTCCAACTTTCTTTTTTCTATTGCCCCGACCCCTCTCCACAGATAAGCTGGGACTCATAGGCGGAGAGCAGCCACCGCAGTATCCTCAGTATCCACAGTACATGCCGCCACCGCCGCCACAACAGCAGCAGCCAGCCGCCGCCGCCGGAGGACAGTCGGCGCTGGTCGACGGAGGAGCCGGCACCGGAGCCGGGGCAGGGGCCAATCCGGAGCATGGCGGCGCATAAGTAATTCTGGACGGCATTTACCTGTAAAGCCAAGCAAAAACGTTTCTTGATTACACAAAAACAAAACAAAAATATAATCTACAAGACCCCCCCCAAGCGCCGGAAAAAAGAAGCGAAAGGAAAACTCAGTTATACTAGAAAAATCTCGAGAATTGCAAAGAAGTCAATACAAAAACAAATACAAATAAAATAATAATTTTCCACTTAAAAGACGACGAACACGCCGGTTTTAAGTGAATGCAGTCATAATATTAACACTAAATCTAAAAGACGCTCCGGACAAAATGAAGTTGTTGCTAATTTGTTTATGGTTACATTATTTCATGCATAAAAAAGGTATATATAAATATAAATACGAAATACAAAATATAAATATAAATATATATGGGTACTTGAATATTTACGAGTAAATCTAACAAAACAAAACAAAACAAAAACAAACAACTAGTAAACTATGCTACATAACTACGACTATATTGTACTTAATATGTATCTCGATGCTGGGCCAGTGCGAGGACCGGGCATGGTCGCACCCGATAGCCGACAGCCGACAGCCGATAGCCGATAGCCCGATGAAGCAGCTCTTTGAACTCACTCAGTTTCCTTAGCAAATCTACTAGTATCGATTTCGAACTTCCGATCTTCGGAACAAAGCCCAAAACAAAGCAAAGCGAAGCAAACACTCCCGAGAACGAAACCAAATCTAAGCTTTTGTTCCTAAGTAAAAGTTACGCAAAATATAAATATTTGAAGTGTATAATCCAGCAAAACCAAAAAAACAAAAACCAAAACCAAAAAGAAAATCGAGTCGAAGCAAAGCGAAGCGCCAGACAACAACTATGCTGGCAACCAACTTGGGCGACGATAGACAGAATATATATATATACGATATATAAACGATTGACAATTGATTAATGTATTGTACTCATAAAACTTAATGTGCAACCAAAATTATTGACAAGCAAAATGTAGTAGGAGAGGAATGAACAGAAACTAAAGAAAGGAAAGGAGAAGAAAAGAATAGAAAGGAAAGGAAAATGATGATGATACTAGTGAAAATATACAAAACAAAAGAAAAACCAAAACCAAAGAATGAGAGAATTAGTTTGCAGTTACATATATGTTTTCTGAATTATTGTGCAATCATTATTGTTGTGTTTGAAATAAAGAATGACAAGATCGAGGATCGAGGATCGAGAGGGATTCGATTCGGTTGAAAGATGAAACCAAACAGTTCAACGATTAAATTAAGCGCTAGACACACAATATGTTGGTTATGACCAGTTTTATTTGACAGTAGAAACAAAAGACAGAAGACAGATGCATATGTATGTATATTTCAATGTTATAAGTAATAAACGAAAGCAGATGCATAGAGCCTACTATATGTGTATAGGCATTCATATATGTATATGTATGTGTAACGTGTAACGATATGATATTTAGATCTCACACACCCAACTCCACTCCACTCCACCGCCACTCCACCGCCAATCCATCCCCAAACCCAAAACCCAAAACCTCAACCTCAGACCCATTCCGATCGAGTAGTAACCAAATTTGAGACAACATTCTTAGCACATATTGTACTTACCTTGTTCTGAAAATACGAACGTATATTACAAAAAATTAATGTATTAACTAATTGACTCAACAAGCGCCTGCCCAAAGTGCTTTGCCTACAAACGAAATGAGGCACAAACCAAATCGAAACTACACAAGAAAAAAAAAACTACAAAAAACAAAAAACAAACGAAAAACGAAAAATCTAAGACCCAATGTGCAGGTATTTTTAGCAATATTCGTAGCGTGTACAATATGTCGCCCTTAAAGCTTAATCAAATCTCGTTCAATGTCCATTACTACCGCAATCTCACCAAAAACACACACAACCACACTCACACACTCACACACACACACCTTTCGAATGCATATAACCATTACCAACTACGAAATCAATATAATAATCAATGAAAAATGTTTAGAAAGCGTTTCGGTTTTTGTTTGGATTTTAGCCAGAAAATAAAAATGTATACACACACACAGACACAGACACAAACACACACAGCCACAGACACAATCACCGACAGACACACAGACCGACAGACAGACAGCAAGACAAATGAAAGGAGAAAACCGGAAGAGTTACGGGCATATGTACATATACCCGTATACCACCAATCGAGAGGCACAACAGAGCAATCAGAATGTGAGATGGATAGAGAGAGACAATGCGAAACAGACAAACAAAATGAAAATGGTATAACCCCCCTCCCCAAACCGCAAATGGAAAATGAGAGTAAATATATATATGAACCGTATATAAACAATAATATTACTAATTAATTTAATGATTAATTGCACCCCGAAAATACATAATTATTTAAATAAATAAATAAAACCAAACCAAACTGTCGTTTATATTGATTTGAATAAAGGTCTGATTGGCAGGGATCCTTGGGGATTCTCCAGATTATCCAGGTTATCATTCGGAACGAATGCCAGTTGCTCTCGCAAGACAAATTTTTGATAGATTGGTAGATCTGTATGTACAATGATATCTTTAGTATTGCATAAGCCTTCAAGATCGAGGCTTCAATGCAGCAGGACCTATGAATGGTACTCGTTACCTTAAAGATTAAGATATGCTTTATCCTGGAAACTACACGTACAGTGTACACGAATACACGGCTGTGTAAAAATAGAATTAGGCGAAAAGTATAGCATATTTTTGAGCGCTGCGACGTCAGCGACATCGCGCACTTGACACTAGGATAGAAAAGGGATACGCTACGTCTCGGTACTCGGGCGCACGTGGCCGCATACATAAATAACAATTGGGCCAGAGTCAGAGCCAAACCCACACGAGCCACCTGGAAATTATGGATAATGGAAATAAACCCGAGTTTGAGGTGCGACGCATAGATTTAAATCAGCCATGAAGGGGGTTGGAGGTGCGGATATTGCTGAGGGGAGGGGGGAGGCAATGTAAGTGACGGTATGGGAAGGGGGAGTCTGAGGCGCCTGTTTATTATGCTTGCCACACCTGATTAAAATCTATTGACAATGCAGTCGACGACAAAATTGGAGCAGCACTAACAAGGGCCCCCACAAAGGAAGAAGCGGAAATGTTGAGCACCTTGCCGGCCGTACCGGTGCCGGGGCCGTTGTCGTTGCCGTGCTTCGTGGCACGACCTCCCACTCTGACACTTAATGAAACCCAATTACGGACGGAGTCCACTAGCCAAATCCTGGAGGCGGATGGCAAACAATAACAGCTGCAGAGAGTCGTCAAGTCGAAGGCCCAGCTGCTGGGGCTCCACCTGTTATTTGCATTTTTCCTGAGACTTTGATACCCAGTAGCTTGGGGGTAGATACATATATGTACTATAGGTTTCGGATATAAATATGACAAAGAATGAACAAAAATAAAAATAAAACTATAAGGAAACCATTCCAGTAGTCTTCCCTGGGTATCTTCCAGTCGAGGCATACGACAGAGGCCGATCGACTTGTTTATTATTATTAACTTCGTTGCCATTTCCTGGCAAGGACATGCGCAAACACCCCCACTGCCACCCATACCCGCACCCGCACCCGCCCTCACACCCACACCCAAACCCAAGCCCACACGACTATCATCCCCATCTCCGGCTGCACTGAGAGGGATACACGGCCGTATCTCTGACCGTGTCGGTGTATAAATAAGGCGCAACCTCTGCGCACAGCCTCAGTTGGTGGAGCGTGTTGCCTCCGTGTGTCCCTTTTCCCAGTTGCTCCTTGGCGTGAAGCGTGAGTGCCCGTTGCAGCTGCCAACTGTTGCAAGGCGTAGGAGTGGGAGTCGGAGTCGAAGTAGGAGAAGGAGTGGCTTGACTTTTCGAAAGTGTTGTTGAAATTTTTGCAAAAAAAACTAATTTTTAGGGCACATCACAGGAAGTGGATGTGGATGTGCCGCCTCAACTGATAATTCAATAGAAAGGATCTGCTGTGCTGCATTTAATACAGATAATAATATAGCTATTCCAAGGTAGGTAACATTTTCTGATAACCAAAAAGCAGAACCAAAAACTTGTTTATAAGCTTGAGTATAGAACCCGTTAAAGACACTTCTGAAAGTTTTTGAAAATTACAAAAAAAGAATTGAGAACACAAAACTTATCAACACTGAATACTTCCACGCGACGCGTCCTCCAGAGTAGCCCTAATCTAATTACCAACAGGGTTGCCATGGCGCATTTTGCACACAAAATAAAATCACTAACCATACAATATATAGATATGCCATTTCATACAAACGGCTGTCGCAAACGAAGTCTGAGAAATGCAGTACCAAGCGTTCGGCTCGGTACAGCAACTGTTCGGCTCATGACGCGGCGCTAGCAGAAGCCGACAGCAAAGAAGTAATTGCATTGGTGTATGTGCTATTTTGTTTTGCTTCAGCGTATTTGGATGTATGGGTGCACATATATACTCACGTACGTTGTTTAAGTATTGCTGCCTGGTAGAACGAAATTTGTCAATTCGCTTAAGATTCTTGGATTTTTGGGCCCTTGTCACCCTTTACTTTAGCATTTTTAGAGTCGACACGTTTTGAAGACACTTGCCTTATAATATCAGAATAACTCTTGTTTTGTATATGCTCTAGATGATAATTTTGTTTAATATAGAAAATATGAATATAATGAGCGGATATGCATATGTAAATATATACATATAGTATATTTCATACATAACTCCCATTGGAATAATTGTCCATTAGAGTATTCAAGGTACAAATTGTAAATAAACAAATCATTTTCATTTAATATACCATATATTTGTATATAATTAAGTCGTATAAAAATAAAGACTATACAGTTTGTACTATATGTATGTACACATATGTATATTTAATTGTATGGTATATCATATAATATATTAATATATATGATCACATATAAAAAAATTATATGCGCTTAAAAAATTATATATATGTATATCATCCATGATTATGGATATTAATGACATATAACAGTGAATGGGTCTAAACACATTTTAGTGTCATAGCCCAACATCGTTCCTCGCTTTCTGAAGCGAATGAAACCCATTACTTTAGAATTCATTGGAGATTATGACTTTATGCTGTCGGCTTCTGCTAGCGCCGCGTCCTGAGCCGAACAGTTCCTGTACCGAGCCGAACGGTTGGTACTGCATTTCTCAGACTTCGTTTGCGACAGCGGTTTGTATGAAATGGCACATCTATATGGTTAGTGCTTCCACGCGACGCGTCCTCCGGAGTAGCCCTAATCGAATTACAAACAGGGTTGCCATGGCGCATTTTGCACACAAAATGCATTGTTGATATTCTCCCCACAGCCGAGAGAGAGGGCGAAACAAACTGGTTGCCAGCGACGGCAATCATATGGCGAAAGTAGCGGTTAAAAGCCACCCCGAGACACGTTGGCCAGCCTGGGCAGGGTATCCATTTTGAAGGTAAGGCAGTCCTACTGCTCTCCGCTCTCTGTTTGCCAATTATTCGCTTCTCGGAGAGTAGCCCTACCCGGCCTGCAGCGCCACCAACCATGCAGCTTTCACGGGGGTTGCTGTTGCCTGTTGGCTGGTTGCTGGTTGCTGGTTCGTTCTGCTCAGGCCAAGTCGATTCAGTGCTCTGTCCAGTCATTCTGCAAACTTCGGAGCGTACGGTTCTCGAGTTCTTTTGTCGGTCGCGTTTCTCTCTTCCCCTCTCGATTTCAGCAGTCTTCTCACACACACACACACACACCACACACACTCACTGTCACTGATTGCCCTGATTGCCAGTCGCCAGTCAGTCAGTGCAGCGGCCAGAAAGAGAAAGAGCCAGAGCCAGACAGAGGCAGAAAAGGAAACCAGCATCGGACTTTCGCTCATACACGATATTTCGCAGTGTTCTTGTTATTTTTGTTGTTTTTCCCTGCTGTTGGCTGTTCGCTGTTTGGCCGTTGTGTGTATAACTGTAAATTGCCGCTGTCTCGCTTCCGTGCGCTGCGCTGCGCCTGCCTGCCAGCCTGCCTGCTGCTTGTGTGTGTGTGTTTTCTCGACATTCTCTCTTCCCCCCGTCTGCGTCTGGCACACCACGTCACGTCAATCCCCGAGATTGAGATTGCACAGAACTAGAACCACAACTGGAGCCAGAGCCAGAACCAGAACCAAAGTCGTAAAGGAAACGGAAACCGCATCATCGCAATGGCCGAAAACTGCCCAAAGTGCAAGAAATCAATCAACGGGAAGGAGGCCGGGTTCATAATCTGCAACTCGGACGACTGCCGAAAGAAGTTCCACCGCACGTGCGTGAACATCGACGACGCCGTGTACGATGTCATCCAGAAGAACCCGATGGTTTCGTTCAACTGCGACGAGTGCAAAAATCAATCGCCGAGGGCGCTCTCGTCGAAGCTGCACACCATCGAGGAGAAGGTGAACAAGGTGTGCAATGGCATCAACCAGATCCAGGGCCGGATGTACCAGCAGTACTTCCAGTTCGGCAACCAGCCACCCATGCAGCAGGCGAGCGCCATGGACACCACCAAGAAGCATCCGCAGCAGAACAACCTCATCGTGGTCGGCAACAACTGCAATTCGGATCGATTGCAGGTCGTCTGCGACTACGGACGCTGGGTGCAGGTGGGAAAATTCGCCACCAACACCAGCGAGGAGGATGTCATCGACCACCTGGCCGAGGAGCTGAAGATCAACAAGAACCTGGTCAAGTGCACCAAGCTGGTCAAGAACGATGCCAATCTTTCGCAGCTATCCTACTGCAAGTTCAAGATCTCCATTCCGGACTATCGCTTCAACGAGCTCTTCAATGAGGCTATTTGGCCCAGCGGAGTTATGGTCAGTCCCTTCACTCCCCGCTCCCAGCTGAATCAGAATCGTCTATAGAGGGAGGGGTACGGCGGCCGGGAGAGTGGCGACACCAGGGTTAGGGTGAAGCCGCCATGTGAGAAGTAAGAGAGAGACCGCCGCCGTAACAGAGAGAGAGAGAGAGAGAGAGACCCGAAAGAGAGCGATAGAGAGAGAGAGAGAAAGTTGGCACACGGAACTGCATTGAGGCGGCCTGAGAGCCGCAAGGGTTGATTTCCGGCCAGCGATAAAAACAACAACTGCAACCGACTGTCGTCGTGCCGTGTCGTGTCGGGTCGGGTCGGAGTGGGGGAGTGGGGTTGTTGCCCCCATTGTATGCAAATTTTTGACACTCAAAACCCTTGTCTAAATCTTTCAAAGCTTACCGAACCTATCTAAAAAGTAAAAACCAAAAGCATCAAATTTATTGAATTAACTTTGAAAATGCATTTTAAAATGTTTTAGCGTTGCGTAAATATCGACAAATGATAGACAAACAAAACAAAAAAAAACAAATATTTTAATGGCAAATCACAGTAAAATAGAATGTGAAGCAAAATATTAGTCATTTATGCATAACTGTCGTACTTAAATTAAAGTAAACCCGCCCCTACCCCCAAAACTAAGCGCATTAGACACAGCGATTCAAATTTAAACCTCCACACCAGGAAACGAAACCCCCAAAAGCCCCAAAACCAAAACCGAAACCAAATCCAAACGAAAACCCGAACACCCCCCTCTTCTTTATCAAAGATTATTTCGTAAACATTATTGTACTACTACTTCTGAATACGAATACGAATACGAACATGTATGCATGTATATGCATATGTATTTCCAAATTGGAATTCTACATTATATATAGTTTCACGAGAAATCGATAGCAAGTCCTACTATATTGCATGTGTACGGCATCTAACCAATTAAGTACTTAACCAAGTAAACAAGTAACCAAACCAAAAAAGTATATTCAAGCAGTCGACGGCTTATATTGTATTGTATTGTATTCGTATATATGTATGGTAGTTTGAGGCATTTTCAAAGCTTGTTCCCAACAAAGTTTGGAAATTTTGCGAACCAATGCACAGGACACTGGCAAATTGTAAAACCCGTTTAAATTCAGAACAGAAATATATGTATTTGTGTATTCGAAGGTATACTATACTCGTATAAGCAGAAACATCAACCGAAATAGCTAAAGAAATGGAACCGATACCGATAGCGGTACTAGTACTAGTACGAGTACTAGTACTTGTACTAGCGCAGGAAACGGAATAGAAAGCCCTGAAAACAAACAAAAAAATACAACAATAACACGGTTCCACACGGTTCATCATGTTTGCTGCTCTTTAATCAAAACAGAATTCGATACGAAGCTGGGCAAATTTGTTGCAATATTTACTCAAGAATCGAGTATAATGAGTGTAATTGATATATTTTTTTACGCGAACCGAACCCGTTTCGCTCTCCAAACAGCAATATATTCAATGGCCACGGTCGCGTCATAGTCATAGCCATCCCCATCCCCATCCAACTACCGTTTCCCATCTCCCATCCGATGTGAAAATGGGAAATGGTAGCATGGGGCAGTCGTGCTGTGGTCCACACCCAATAAAGTTCAGAACAAACCGTAGATAATTATGCAAGAATCAGCAAACGAAATGTAAAACACACATATATTATATATTTAGTATACAACAATATGCATGCATGTATTTATGTCAACTTTTTCAATAAATTCTAAAGAAAAAAACACCCTAAAACCGCCGAATGTTTGCAATCCTGGATTACTCGTATGCCAATCCCACTCTCTACCTCTCTAACATGAGCCCGTGTTTTCAGGACCAACCATGGCCAACTCCAAGCGAAGGCAGCCCACAAAAGCATCCAGTTCCCCGGACATCGCCCCCACAGCACAGAATAAGCCTTTTGCCAGTGTGATCCCCAGCACAGACGATGTCCAGCAGGCTACATCACCCAGGGGCAACATCTTCAGAGAATGCCTCGGTCATGAGCCGAGTAACTTTTGCAGTCTAACCAACTTCACCACGTGGCTGCAGCGACCTGTGGATGGGGCCGCCTTGGGCGTCTTCCGGCTGCTCTTTGGCGTCGCCATGCTGGTGGACATAGCCGAGGAACGGGGCGGTGGCCAGCTGGATGTGCGTTTCGGCGAGCCCCACCACTGCCACTTCCCGCTGTTCACTGGGATGCGGGCCCTGGCCTATCCGCTGATGGGATGCGTTTACCTGTGCATGTGGCTGGGGGCGTGGGGCATAATGCTGGGCTATCGATTTCGTTCCAGCTGCCTGGCCTTCATCGTCCCCTACTGGTACATCTTCCTGCTGGACAAGCCGACCTGGAACAACCACAGCTATCTGTTCGGGCTGGTGGGCACGCTGCTGCTGTTTACCCAGGCTGATAGCTACTGGTCTGATTAGAGCATATACAAATTCCCTCGAGCTACGGTTTAACTTGAATTCCAACTTACAGTTCGCTGGAGAGCTGGCTGAATCCTGGAAGGAGTCGCAGTCGGGGTCGGAACGTTCCCTACTGGAACTACTTCCTAATCAAGTTTCAGTTCTTCGTTCTGTACACGTACGCCGGCCTAAAGAAGATCTCGGCGGAGTGGCTCTCCGGCTATGCCATGAGCAATCTCAGCCAGCACTGGGTTTTTGCTCCCTTCCGCCAGATGCTCGATCCCGAGCTGATCGACCTGCTGATTGTGCACTGGTTTACGGCCTTCTTCGATGTCTCCATTGCCTTCTTCATGACCATCGAGAAGACCCGGCTGCTGGTCACTCCATTCATGATCAGCTTCCACCTGATGAACTCCCGCCTGTTCGTCATAGGTAAGTGCATAAGAATGGCTATGTTTTGGATGGTGAAATCACCTCTCATTGCAGGCATGTTTCCCTGGGTATGCCTGGCCGAAGTCCCTCTCTTTTTCGGCTGCGACTGGCCGAGGAGAATACGCGGCAGAACAAAGGTTGCCAACCGAAGTGCTCCATCCGAAGTGGAATCCCCTTGCAGGCCATCCCTTTGGGCCAGGCTGCGGACATGCCTTATACTCGGCTACTGCGGCCTGCAGCTCTTCCTGCCGTACTCGCACTTCATCACAAAGGGATACAACAACTGGACCAATGGCCTGTACGGGTACTCCTGGGACATGATGGTGCACTCGTTCGACACCTTGCAGACCTCCATCCAGGTCGTGGACAACGACAACCAGCAGGTGCACAATCTCAATCCCTTTGCCTTCACCGAGTACGAGCGCTGGACCAAGTACGCGGACATGGCGGTGCAGTATGCCCAGTGCATCGAGGAGAACATACAGAGCAGGCAGGTCAAGGGCCGTCCGCCGATTGGCCGAAACATTTCCGTTTACTTTGACATCTGGTGCTCCATGAACGGCCGGTTCCAGCAGCGCTCCTTTGATCCACGCGTGGACTTGCTGAAGGCGCCGTGGTCGCCCTTTGAGAGCACGTCGTGGTCCCTGCCGCTGCTCAACGAGCTGAACCATATGCGTCCCAAGCTGCGGACGATTGAGAACGAGGTCCTGGCCTGGAATAACTACTCCGACGTTATATTTGTGGCCGACTTTCCGGGCTTGACGCTGATCAACTTCATTTCGCCCGATCTCATCAACTGCACGCTGACGATCCTCGAGGGAAATGTACGCTACAAGAGCGACATTGAGCAGGAGTCGTATTTCCTTACCGCCGGCAAGAGCATAGGCCTGGGCAGCAACATCACTCACTTTGTGACCACAATTGGGCAGAAGCCCGCCTCCTATTTGTTCACGTACACGAACAAAACCATGCTGGAGCAGGACATCTCAATCGAGGAGACTGCTGCCGCGGCGGAGCGTCCCCTACTGCCGCTGTGGAAGGAGTTCGAGCAGCGCGTGACCAACTACAAGCAGTTCCTCGGACACATTGGCAACTGTGTGCTCTATCTGCTGTACGATGTGCCCATTCCGTTGGCCGTGCGCGAGAGAGATTAAGATTGAAACAGCCGCAATGCTCTGCGCGCTGTGCGCTGCGTTAGCGATCCTTGCCTACCCGTAGCCCTAAGTGTGACTAATTGTATGGGTGATAAAACTGATAATAAATGTTCAATATTATACCACAGATGCACAGACGCCTGCCTTCTCTTATCTATAACTGTATTTACAAATGTCACAATTACTTTTACTTTCCGCCTAATAATAACGTATCATCTCTGCCAGAGATGCATAATCAACGATCAATTTAGAGGGTTAGGGGGGACCGAGCCAAGGGATTGTTATGCACAAACACACACACACAACACACACATTTTGTCGTAGCATCGTTGTGGCTTTATCTGTACTACGCTACTCCCCGCGCCTTCTTGGGCACGGACTCGTCTTCGATGTCCCGACTGGGGTCGAACTGCTGCGTCTGCGTCTCCCACAGGCGAGCGTAGAGACCGTTCTGCTTCAGCAACTGGGAGTGGGTGCCGCGCTCGCCCACGCCGCCGTTCTCGAGGACTAGGATCTCATCGGCATCTTTGACTGTCGACAGGCGGTGGGCAATGCAAATGCTGGTGCGACCGGAGGTAGCGCGGCTCAAGGCCTGAAGGATATTCTGTTGGGAAAACCGATGGCAAAGATTAGCTGGTGCAAGCAGGAATCGATCAGCGTGTACTCACATGCTCTGTAATGGAGTCCAGACTGCTGGTAGCCTCATCGAAGATCAGAATGGGCGTGTTCTTGAGGATGGCGCGAGCAATGGCCACGCGCTGCTTCTCGCCACCGGACAACTTCAGTCCTCGCTCCCCCACCTGGGTGTTGTACTTGGCCGGCCAGCTCATGATGGAGTCGTGGAGATCGGCCATGCGAGCTGCATTCTGCACCTCCTCGTGCGACTTGGTCAGGTTGCCGTAGTGGATGTTGTGTTCGATGGTGTTGTGGAACAGCACTGAGTCCTGGGGAACCACGGCAATCGTCTTTCGCAAGCTCTCCAAGTCAACAGAGCTTATGTCCTGGCCTCCAATCAGAACCTTGCCGGAATTGGGCTCAAAGAAACGGAATAGCAGGCGTACCATCGATGACTTGCCGGAGCCAGAGCCACCCACAAAGGCCACATTCTTGCCGGCGGGTATGGTGAAGGACAGATCTCTAAAGATCGGCTTGCCGGGCTCGTACTCGAAGTTCACGTTGCGGAACTCAATCGAGGAGTTGCTGTTGTCGATGAACAAGGGCTGGGCATTGGCCGCTGTCTGGATGCGACTGTCCACGTTCATCAGCGTGAACATGGACTGCATGTCGAGGAGCGCCTGCCGCACCTCCCGATAAACACTGCCCAGGAAGCCAAGAGGAATCGACAGCTGGAACAGCAGGGCATTGACCATTACCAGATCTCCCACGGTCATGTTGCCCTGGGCGATCTCCTTGGCGGCCAGCACCATGATCAAGCTGAGGGCGCTGCTGAATATCGCGTTTTGGCCAAAGTTGAGCAGCGCCAGACTGGAGCTCGTCTTCAAGCTGGCCGCCTCGTATTTCTTCAGCACCTCGTTGTAGCAGCCGGCCTCGTACTTTTCATTGTTGAAGTACTTGACCGTTTCGTAGTTGATCAGCGAGTCCACGGCCTTGTTGCCAGCCTCGTTCTCCGCCTGATTCATGTAGACACGGAAGCGTGTTCGCCACTGGGTCACGCTCAGTGTGTAGAGGGCATAGATGCCCACACAGCCCATGCTCACTCCGGCGAAGGCCAGGCCACACTTGATCCCCAAAATGCTAGACACCAGAGCCAGCTCGAAGATAGTTGGCACAATGTTGAAGACCATGGCGGAGAGCACAAAGTTGATGCCGCGCGAGCCCCGATCGATGGTCTTTGACAGGGCACCCGTCTGCTTGTTCAGATGGAAGGCCAGATCCAGGTTGTGCAGATGAAGGAACACGTTGCTGGCAATCTTCCGAATGGAGTGGTGGGCCACCTTCGCGAACACTGCATTGCGAAGTTCATTGAAGCCGGCGGCACTGGCTCTGGCAATGCCATCTACAAAACGTACATCGATTAGTACCAATCTTCAGACAAAAAGGTAATCAGATTTCTTACATCCCAAGAGCAAGGCAGTGGCTGTGGATAGCACCGCATCGGGCGCAGTGTCCATATTCAAAGTGGTCATGGTGTCCACAGCGCCTTTAAACAAAAACGGTACGCACACAGTCAGCAGCTTGGAGCCAGCCAGCAGGCCCAAGGATATGCCCACTCTATATTCATGGAAGACACACCAATTTTTATATACTCCAAATAGAAGCTGCTTGAGAGCTCACCGTTTGCGCACCAGGGGATCCTCCTTGGGCCAAATGTAGGCCATCATCGCTCGCATCATATCTTTGGAGGTAACCTCCGGTGCGTCCAGCTTGCCCAGGCCCGAGCCGCCATCGCTGCTGCCCCCTAAATGAACGTGACATTGTCGAGACTGTTGTAGCTGAAGTGGTTGCCGTTGCTGTTGTCGTTGTCGTTGCCGTTGCCGTTGCAGCGTTGTCGCTGCTCCTGCTGGGGCTGCGGCTGTACCTGCGGCTGCACCTGCATTGAGTTTTCTTGAATGCAGCAAAATCCGAACAGGCGCTCAACACAACAAGCGAACAAACAAACGAAACGAAACGAGCATTGGGCCGACTCTTGGTTACAAAAGAACTCACAAAACAAGACGCAATTTGGTTAGTCAAAGGAAAAGGATAACAAGCTACCGAAATAATACACAATAGTCCGTGAAACAAGTGTTATCTACAGCAAAGACGTGGACGAGGATCCGCGGTGGAACCTACCTTTGGCCTTCTTGCCAAACACGCCACCCAGCAGCTTGCTACCCGGCGTGGGAGTAAAGGGTGTGATCTTTTTCCTCTTGGCATTATCGTCAGCACTGGCCAGCGACGAGTATAGCTGAAAAGAAAGCGTCACGATATTAGACACAGGCGGTTAGAAAATTACAAAAAAGCTTTGTACTTTATTCGAATCTTGGGATAGGCTAATTCTAGTTGTAGGCATCAGATACAGATGCGCAATGCGCCGCCTCAAAGTCGCTTAGATATCGGACGCACTCCATCAGATAGGACCGGGCCACTGCCCCGCTCTCTGTTAGCTGCGGAAGCTTGTCCAGTTCCCCCGCAAATATCTGATACTCGCTGATCTTGTGGGCCACCAAATAGGCCAGCTCTGGCTGCACATCGTCGAATTGGTCGACATCGCCGAAAGCAATCTGATTGAGCAAATTGGGAAAGAAGGCCTGCTGCTTGAAGATCAGATGAAGGACCACCCGCAGGTTGTGCGAGCATCCGTCGTCGAGGTGAACAAACATCTGATCGCCCAAATTGTGCTCCCTGATGAACTTGAAGATGTTGCGATGGTAGGTCTGCGTGGCCAGCGTTTTGTTGAGCTTGATCATGTGCTCAATGTCTAGCAGTGACACTTCAAAGTAGTCGTGGGCATTGCCCTTCAGCCAAAAGCCGTACTCCGTCAACAGTTTGAGATTGGTAAGAGAGCCATAGCTGATGTACAACTGGTCGTAAGGCTTGATCTTAGGTGTGGGCAGGCCATTCAGTGTTACGACATAGTCCTGTCCCTGGATCTCGGCAGTTGTTTGAACAGCGTCCGAATGGTTGAACAGGTCCAGGAACGGAGCCAATGCTAGGTTTGTATTCCCGCTCAGGAGAGGCTCGAAGTGGCTCTTGCTTGGTTGCAGTTTCAGCAGACGAGCATTGAGGTAGACGCTGCGAGTGTTTACGGCAAAGTAGGCCACTCGATACTCCGACAGAGTCCATATCTCTTGGCAGTATCTCTGGCCGCAGCCCTCACAATACTGTGATCCCACCAGGGTCTTCAGTATTTCGTAGTAGTCGCGTATCTGTCGGTTCTGGGCCACGGTGCGCTCCAGTAATGACTCCGGCAGGCACTGCAGCTCGGGTATGGTGCAGAAATAGGGCGTGGTGTAGCTTCTGGGCAGAGTATCCAGATAAACACCAATATCAGAGCTCTGTGAACAATCGTGCAAGTGCCTCTGATGCATTAAGTAGCAGGCGATCAGGGCCTGAAACGAAATGCGTGCATCCTTGTCGAATAGATCCTTACTGAAAAGGCCTTTGAACGCCTTGTCTGCCTCCAGGGTAGCTAGGCTTATGAGGCAGTCAACGGGCAAGCGGATCAGCTCATCCCCAGCCACAAAGGACCGACGCTTTGAGCACAGTCCACGGCCAGTCTGTGCATAGGAATGGGCTGATAGCTGCGTAGAGTTCTTCCAGCCCTGGGCATGCAGCTTGACGTAAAGAGCCTGCAAGCTGCTCGTTTTGTGGGAGTCAACAGTTGGCGGTTCGGTGGCCTGGCGGCGACGGCAGCGTTGTGTGCGACCCATGGCTATTCCTTTTAGTGTGTTTCGTGTCTGCGTGTGTGCTGTTTTGGCCGTGCTACTATGTGTATATGCTTACTGCAACGAAAGAAGCAAGTGCGTAGTAAATTAATTAGTGAAATTACACTATCGATCTCTAAAAGGGCCAAAACAACACACACGCATACTGTTGCCTGACCTCTTTTGTTGGTTCTTTTTTGCCTGTAGCTATTCTAATTGATGGAAT
The DNA here is from genome assembly GCA_963969585.1 of Drosophila helvetica. Lineage (NCBI taxonomy): Eukaryota > Metazoa > Arthropoda > Insecta > Diptera > Drosophilidae > Drosophila > Drosophila helvetica. Next base: position 50,303,958 of record OZ018401.1, on the reverse strand, counting down.
ATTCCACTACAATAGTACTGCGATCTACGCATAATTACGAAATCGTAATCTAGGGGGGAGACTTTATCTAGCCGAGTGGCCTTGAGACACGGCCACGGGCGCAGATGAGCCCCGGGATCACTTACCACTCTCGCTTGCACGTGGTGGGTTCCTTTAGCAAGTCTGTAGCATGTCGCGCGGCAACTGGGGGAGGGGAGGTTTTTGCTGCACAATTTCGTCAGGTGAAGAAGTCCAGCCATAACTTTATTGATAAAAAAAAAATATACAATATTTTTAGTGCCGACCCTATGTTTATGTGACGAGATTGGAGCAGTGTTGGCTAGCGCTGCAGCGTCAGCTGATGCCCGATAGGTCCGATAGTTCCGATAGGCCTTTTTTGTTCCGGCTTCTCCGTCTTTCTATCGTGGCTGCAAACACAAATATACAACGTTTTTCTTTAACTAAAATTTCGGTTAGTTTCCCAGCCGTCACAGCCACGCTTTCCCTACCTATTTTACTACCAGACATTCCGCAAAGTCTGGCACTTTAATTCAACATTGTTTTCATCTGGAACGCGAACGTTCTGGAACGTTTCACACAAGCGGCTTGTTGTTTATTCTCGAAAATTCCGCCCGATTGAAGCAAAATGTTTGGCTTGATAATCACCGGACGCCTTCCACAAACGAATTTTGAGCCCGTGGATGAGAACAAGTTGCTCATAAACGTGCCGGACATCGAGGCTGTTAACTACATAGTCGTCTTCTTGACGGGCACCACTCCGCTACCTATGGGTACCTCGGCGGCCATATATTTCAGTTGGCCAGACGCGTGTGCGGCTCCAACCTGGCAGTACTTGGGTCACATCGGCAACAACAAGCCCTCGGCGATTTTCAAGATAGCCCAACTGAAGAAGAGCCACGAGCTGGGGGCGCAGGAAAATGGCATGGTCTTCGGCACCCAGGAAATCTCACACATAGCGCAGATCGGCATCAGCATAGATCCGGAGCTGACGGTGGCTCAGCAAACTCCTGCGGTGGTAAGCACTGATTAAATTGTGCAATTGTGCAAACTCTACAACTAAATAACTTGTGTATTTATCATTGCAGTCCAATGCCAACGACAATAAGCAGTTCGGCCAGCGCATGCTGGAGAACTTCTTCAACTACGCCTCCAGTTTTTGTGTCACCCCGAAAGAAATCCCGCCAGCCGCAACCGACACCTTTGTGCCTTTCTCTGTGGTGCAAAACTGGTACGCAAACTTTCAGCGTCGCATGGATCAGAACCCGAACTTCTGGAAATACTAACAGCACACCTAAATAGTGTTAAGTGCCACCCCCCACCCCCTACATTATTGATATTGCAAATAAATTTGTATATATTCTTTCAGAACTTTGATTAATTTGATTATTTTATTATAGTCTTCAATTTAGCAATGGTCTTGTCAGCAGCGATTTACTTTTTCTTCGGTTCCTCAGGCTTTCCGTCTGGCTTGCCGGCTGCACCCTTCGGTGGAGCATCCTTGGGTGGTGCACCTTTCGGTGGAGCATCTTTCGGTGGTGCACCCTTGCCTGGAGCTGCGCCCGGCTTCGGAACTTTGCCCTGTTTGATGGAGAGCTCCGATCTCTTTGTGGCAGCATCCAATTCCGCTTTCCCCACTTTGGCGGAGGCCTTGGCCTTTGCTTGCTGCTCCTGGATGATACGCTCGATACGCTGCTTGTTCGCTTCGGTCATCTCGCCATAGAGGGCGGTCATAAATGCCTTGTACTCTGTTTTGAACTGCACCTTGTTGCCAGTGGCCGGGGCGGAGTTGGGTACACGTCCGATATAGGATATGCAACGGCTGAGGATGGATTATGATTAATTAATTCATTATAAGGCACCCATTATATTTTGTCTCAAGTTTTGTGCTCTCTCTCTCTCTCTCTCTGGTCTCTCTCTTTCTAATTTATGTTTCGCTCCCCTCACAAAAGCCGGCACAAAATTTGGCAAAGCATTGTCTCTTCTCTCTCTTTCACACTCTCCGTCTCTCTCTAAGTTATTTTTCGCTCGCCTCACAACAACCGGCACAGAATTTGGCAAGATAATGTCACCCGAATACACCTCCTAGCCCAGTGTGTCTGCTATATAGTCTATAGGGAGGTCTATGGTCTATTTAAACAATAGCATTGGCGCTGGGCGACGCGAGCTGATTTTTATTCGTTCTCTTCGGCCTGTAGCCCGCCCGTTCTGTTGGTTCTGTTCTTTTTTGTGGCCTGCCCTGGCCTGGCCTGCAAAAAAGCAAGCCATTTGGCAAGCCGACATATTTATTTAGTCTATATAATCGAATCGCCTGGTATATATAGACGAATACCGTGACCAAGTATACAATACAAACATGTACAAACATGTATAGTGAAAACACGCGCAACCTCTCTTGACCATGCTGCCTCCCGCCTGCAGTTTGTATTGTTGTTCTTACACGATTTATGTATAAACATTGTCCCATGCCATACCATACCATACCATACCATACCCTACCATACCCTACCATACCCTGCAGAGTTTGGGGGAAGGGGGTAACATTTTTATGAATGAAGCGGCTCAAGCTTGGATCGAGTATCAGGGATGGGAAGAATTGTGTGCTTTCTGGAATTTCCTTCTTTCTATGCAATCGATTGTACATTGTATATTGTACCGCATCTACGTTTCGAATAAGAGCGGCATCTCAGTGGCGTGTTGCAGCACACACATAATTTGCTGGCGATTTGTATTGTCTGATCTGATCATTGATTTGGCGATTGCCAGCGTGCCAGAATCAGAATCCGAATCCGAATCGGAATCGTGTCTCTTGGCTGCTCTTGGTGCTGTGCTGTTGAAAGATTGCATTGCGACAGTTTCGCTTGCAGCGTGTTGAGTGCAGGGCAGTATATCGATTTGAATTGACCGCGTTGCGCTTGAGGGCGCGCCGACAGAGTAGCACGAGACCGCGCCACGTGAAAGAAAGGTCAACAGGAGAGCGCATCCCCACAGGCCACGCCCACGCCCACGCCCACAGCACAGCCACAGCTACAGCCACAGCAATGTCATCGATCAGCAGCCTTGGGGCCGAGGGAGAGACGCAGAGGCAGAGGCATAGGCAGAAACCGCAATCCGCAATGCCACAAACAGAAGCAGCAGCAGCGGCAGAGGCAGCGGCAGCTGCTACTAATAATTTTCCGAGTCTTGTTGATGGCATCATAAATCAAAAGCCTGAGTCATCCATGCTGTCAATGGGGCCGCCGCCGGAAGTGGCAAGCACTGGCCTGCAGTTTCCGCTATGCCGATGGGTCACGCGTTCGCGGTTCCCACCGAATCAGTCGGAGCAGCGCCGAGTCAGTCTGTGTCCGTGCCACCAAGATGCCAAGAAGAACACGCCACCAGACGGCGGCGTATACAAGCAATGTGTGTACCAAGGAAACGCTCAGAGGTTTCCCATGCAAAGAAATGTCTACCAGGTGAAACGCTTTCGGCAGCGCTTTCCCCTGCATCATTCTCTGGGAACAGCTCCTCCCAGCCCAGAGACACCCAGAAAAGAGAAGATTTCAGACAAAATCAAGAGATTTCCCCTCCGATCTCAGGTGCCGCCACAGGCCACCTCAATCGCTCTCACCTTTCCCGAACTGGGCCAAATGCCGAGGAGGAATTTCAGTTCTGCAATTTGCCAAACAGCCATGACCACAGCGATGACTCGACGGGGGCAGGTGCGGGTGCCACCCACGGCGAAGGCGCCCAAGGAATTTCCCATAATTAAAAAACGATTTGTTAGCTTTCCCAATCATCATCGAACGATGCTCAATGGCGATGGCAATGGCAATGGCAATGGCGGGGGGCATGGAGATCCAAGCGGTGGGATAAAGATGCTGGCGCGGCCAACGGATGTGGTGCCCACACCACCACCACCACCAACAACAACAATGACGCAGATGAGCCGCGACACAGTCCCCAAAATAGACACGGATCCGCAATGGACAGGCGGAGAAGGTGCTGCTGCTGCCACTTTCTCTGTCTCCGTGAATGCCCTGAATGATAATCATGATGATGATGATGTAGATGTACATAAGGTGTTTGATAATGAACTCGAAACTCATGGGCGGCGGCTGGGGGAGACAGCAGCATTAAACTTGAACGTGTCCGATGCCGAAGGTGTTGGCGAGCAGAAGGAAATCGAGCATCAACAGGCGGAAAATTTTAATGACGCCTTCGGCCAGCGACACGACCACAACGACGGCGGCGGCGGCGGCGACGGCGACTACGCCATGGATGTGGATGTGCCCAAAAATAAACACGAAATATGCGAGCAAAGCAAATTAGAGAAGGTCTTTGGGGAGGCGGAGATGGAGCATGGGCGGGCCGAAGATCATAATGAGCTAAATATGACTAAAGAGGGGAGCAACAATTTAGCACATCAAGAGCAGCGGCCACCACAGCAGCAGCAGGAGAGGCAGCGGCAGTGGCAGCAGGAGAGGCAGCGGCAGCGGCAGCAGCAGCAGTCAATATGCTTAGCCGGGGAGCAAACAATAGATGGGAATGGGCATGGGGCGGCGGCTGCCTCCACCAGCAACCACCAGCAGCAGCATCAGCAGCAGCAGCTGCCCGTCGATCTCTCAGACGCGCGCGAAACGTCGCCAGAGCAAGTGGACGATCCGAATCAGATTCCGACCCATATTCGTCTAATCGACGGCGCCAGCAGTCACGTTCAATCGGAGTACGGATCACTGGGTAGTCCCATTGCCAGTCCCATTGCCGGGCCAGAGATAGTGACGCGTCCAAATATAGAATTACTGAGGAGTTCCGTTCGCGCCTTCCTAGACGAGGGTGCCGTATGTGCCACCCGCTCCGTAGCGCCATCGCAGCTCGACTTTGAGCTGATTGATCTGCTGACCGACGCAATCGAGTTCCTGTGCGAACCCACCACCACAACGGGCAACCTTTGGAGCGCGGCAGAGGCAGAGACTGAGGCAGAGCCAGAAGCGGGAGCGGTAGGGGTACTGGGAGTGGGAGCGGAAGCGGGAGCTGAGCTAGAGGTCAGTGAGCAGAGTGCGGACATGACTGTGAGCAAAGTGAGCGAGGATCGGGACAGTGAAACAATTGTCGTTGCCGACGTTTATCCCGACCAGATCGATCCGCCCACAGAGGTGGACGACAACAACAACAGTAACAACAGCAACAGCAGCGGCAGCCCTGTCCATGCCAGCAGCGAGATGAAGTACGAACTGAGGACATCATCCACTGCAACACTGCCAAGCAGACGTCTCCCCACCAGCATCAGCACCACCCCAATCGGGCTCCCCATCAGCATCAGCGCCACTCCGATCGCAGCAGTCCCGATACTGACAGCCCCGCCCGCCGCAAGTCGCCTCCACCAGTCCACCAGTCGTATACGCAATGTAGAAGTGGTGCCCGCCCCCATCGCACCCCTTCTGCTGGGTGACCAACTGAAGCGGAACTCTGCGGCCAGCCGCGATGACATCACCATAGATACCGAATCGGTGCTGCCGGAGCGGACGCGTCTGCGTCGACAGCGGCGCATGCGCTCGCAGGACTCGGTGGAGGAGAAGCCCGAGGATGTCATCGAGCGGCTGAACAAGCTCAAGGCCCGCATAACGGGGGCGCTCAGCGAGGTCAAGGGCGTTCTCAAGCAATACAGCACCGAGAGCGAGGCGGAGGCCGCCGGCGAAAAGTGGCTGGGACCCTCATCGTCATCGTCACCGTCATCCAAGCCAGCAGCCGAGAGCGAGAGTGCAGCAGCAGGTGCTCCTCCTCCTCCTCCACCGGTGACATTCCGTTTTGTGAGCAAGGTGCGACGTCGCAGTTACTTTGACGAGGCAGAGGAGGAGAAGGAGAAAGAGAAGGAGAGATCGGAAACGGAGAATCATGTACCGAAACCTGCCAGCGATCTCAAGGAGATCTCAAAGGACGAGCCACAAACAGCCGAAAAGCAAGAAAACTCAACAGAGATCAAGCCAAAGATCAATGAAAATGATCAGTCGGCCAAAACTGAAGGACCAGCAACAAAACTCCAAGAAGTTGGAAGCCTGAAGGTTTCAGCAGCCTCCACAGAGCCACCGCCTGTCAGTGGAGAGCCACTCCAGTTGGTTGGGGAACCAACGAAAGTCCCAGAGAAGAGCAAAGCCCAGGCCAAAATCGACTTCCTGGCCAAAGTGCAGAGTGAACTGAAGGCCAAGCCCGTGAAGGAAACCAAAGAATCTCCCAGAGCAGCCGCAGCCGCAGCCCCAGCCCCAGCCCCAGAGGAGACCCAGCCACCAGCAGAACCCACACAGAAACCAGCAGAACAACCGAACGTACTGCCAAATGAGTCAGCCAGCACGCAGCCAGCACCCGATTCGGATGCGGGGGCCGTCAAGAGCGGCAAGAGCGTCAAAAAGAAAGTCGTGGTAAAGGCAAAGGTGAATCCCCGACGCGCCTCGATTGCCGCAGTGGAGCCATCCAAGATCAAGATCGAGCCGGCAGTCGGCCAGATCGATGCACTCATCACACAAAGGCGACCCTCCGACTCGGAGGCGATTGTCAAGCGCAAGAAGAAGCAGAAATTAATGAGTAGCATTGCAGCAGCATCAACAGCAGCCACAGCAGCAGCAGCAACGCCATTAACTTCCGGCTATCAGAAGGAGGCAGCAACAGCGACGGCAACGGCAACGGCAACGCCAACGACAGACTCTATAGCCGAGGAGACAGCGGTCAAGTCAGAACCTCTGGCTGTAGCAACAAGTGAACAATTGGCGACGGCAGAGGTCAATGCGGTGGCAGCTAAAAGCGAAACGAAGTCGGCTGCCAAAAGCCGCCAAGGAGATGCAGCAGCGCCGACACCAGCGACAAATGCAATTGCAATTGCAACTGCAACTGCAACAGAATCGAAATCAGAATCAGAATCAGAAGCTACAAAGGCCCAGCCAAAACGATTGCAAATCGATGAGGCTGCTGCCACTGCGGTTGCCAATCAAGCGCCAGCCAGCGGACGAGGCAGACGCACAAGCCTGAAACTAGCGGAGTTGGTAGGCGAAACGGTGCTGGTGGTTCCGGCATCAAGTGCATCCACAGCCACATCCACATCCGCGATCAGCCCAGCAGTAGGAGCAGCAGCAGCAGCCACCACAGAGACAGTGCCTGCAATTAGCAGCTCATTAAGCGAGTCCAAAGAACCCATTAATCAGTCGGCAATTGTACCGGAGATTGCCATTCCTCCCGAGACGCAGGTGGAAGCAACGCCCCAACAGGTGGCCGTCGCTGCTGACATTGAAGGCGCCGCCAGTGCCGCCAGTGCCTCCACCGTCGCCGTCGACCAGTCAGCGCCACAAATAGCAGCGACATTGAGCGAAGTGCCGCACGAAGAGTCATCGTTACAACAACAGACAGAGCCGCAGCCACAGCCGCAGCCACAGCCACATCCACAGCAGAGCCAATCCGGCGGGGAAGCTACAAAAGACAACGCACAGGCGCATTCTGGCGACAGTCTTGCCACCATGCCGGAGCTGAAAGTACTCGCGGGCCCGGTGCAGCCCGTGAAGATCGAAACTGTTGAGCAGCCGCACGATGGCGACAAGGACAAGTCGGATCAGCTCTCCGTTATCAAGAGGAAGCCTTCGCCGCATCTCAAGAAGCTGGTGCGCAAGAATTCCATAGACAAGGCGAGGGAGAAGGACAAGGAGGAGGGCCACGATTCCAGCAAGCTGAGCAACATACTCCGGGACAAGAACAAGATCAGCGAACTCTCCTCGAGGATCAACAAGCTAACGCCGCCCAAGAAGCAGGTCAAGCCAAACAAGGAGGAGCCCGCGCCTGTCGCCTGTCCACCGGAGCGGGAGAATGCGAAAGCCGAAGGAGAAGCCGAGGCCGAAGCTCCGAGCGAAGAGATCAACCAAATCGAAACCGAACCTGAGCCTGAGGCAGAGCCACCCACTCCCCAGCCAAAGAAGCCGCGCAAGATCAAAAAGAAGGTGATCATCAAGCGTCAGAAGCGACGCCTCTCCATCAGCGATACATTCTTCATCCAGCCGGAGCCGGAGGAGCCGAAGGAGCCCGAGATCGAGACCATCGAGAAGGCCATTGCCTATGTGACCGACGACGAGGACGACAAGCAGCAGCAGCCAGATCAGGAGCAGGAGCCAGTGCCGGCCAAGCCCTTAAAGTCCTGCCTGCATGTGCGCGAGTACAAGATCGGGGATCTGGTGCTCTATGCGGAACGCTTCCGGAAGACGCAAGTGCGCTGGAAGCGCGGACGGGTGCTCGATAGGATTACGAGCATTTCGTACAAGCTGGAGATCGAGGGCAAGGAGGTGGCCGCCCACGTCAGCTACATCAAGAAGTACACGGGTCGCAAGGTGCGGTTCGGCAACAAGGAGTACCTGGAGATTGACTACGAGCAGGTGGCCGAGGAGGAGCGACGAGCGGCCAGCTACAGCATATGGAATATGGTATAGTGTGCTGTCTAGTGTGAGTCCCTGAGTCCCTGAGTCCCTGTGTCCCAGTGCCCCCTCCCCACCCCCCCATGCGTCGATGCGTCGCCCTCTCGTCTAGCCTTTGAGTAGAATTAAAAAATTGTTTTCATTCAAGGAAGGATTTTTTAAGGATCTCAACTCGACATTCAGTTATGTTATAGTCTTTCGTCTCTAGCTAGTCGTATGTGTAATCTTCCTGTAAATATTCTAGATTAGCATTAGTTATCCTAAAGATAGTCGTCACAGATACACACACATGTACCTGCTGTGTATATGTGTGCGAACATTAGAAGGCCAAAATTTGAGTGTAAATTATTCCAGGATCAGTTGAGATGGTGAATGGAATGGAGTTGGCAACTTGAGTTCTAATCAATTTCGATGTTTCCTTTCGTTGAGCGCTTTGGAGAGTATACATTTTAAGTACTTATGTGTAATTATTGTATAAACAAATCAATTTAATGTTAAATAAAGCGGACAAATATTTCAGAAATGCGCGTTCAAAACTCTCCTGCTCTCATTTACATCATCCGCTGGCTATTTCCATCATTATCAGCAATAATACGAGAGTAACAACAACAACAAAAACAACAACAACACAACTATTTCCAAATCCAATTACTCATAAAAATTTTATGAATTTGTTTATTTCGAATTTTCCCCATTTTGTCGATTGATGCTTCCCCTGGCCCTCGCAAATATCCATCCATTGCTGTGTTGTTTTTCCGACTATTTATAGGTCTCGATTGGAGGAAATATCGCGATGAATGAATAAAAGAAAACAGAACAGAATATTTGCTTTCCCCTTGGTCTGGTCCACTAAGTGGCGGCGGCTCGGCGGCCCGGCGGCTCTGCTCTTTCCCTCACTGCCCATGGCCAGGGGGCAATAAATTCCATACACATATCTCCATCCGCAAAAGAAATAAGCACTGACACATATTATGGTGGCTTTGCCACCCACTTGTGTTCCCCGATATCCGTATCCCATCGGTAAGATCTCAAAGACGCGTACCATTACCATTAATAAAACTTTGGCGGGTTTTTACTGTGCATTGGCCTGTCTGACAGGGGAACCACCCGAAAAGGGAAATCAGATGGGAAAGCGCTGGGCATTCTGCCTCAAGATCTCGGACATTTCTCATAATTGATTGTCAAGGCGTTTGGCGCTTTCGGAATTTCTCGCTTTTCACATTTCGCTTTTCGTTTTGCGGCAGAGAAATCTCTCATAATTATTGCCTGGCTTTTGCACATACAATACAAGAGATTTTAATTTACGTTGACAAAAACAACAAAGAAATTCGGAAAACATGCAGATGCCACCAGCCAGCTATAAAACATACGAATATGTACATATCTCTGGCCGTACATTCATACGTACATGGTACATGTATGTAAGCACGAGTATAGGGAGGACGAGGAGGAAGCGCAGGGTGAGGGTGAGACATAGTATATAATAGATATGTACATATATGAAGACCTGCAAATATGCTACATTCCTGAGGCCTTTCGCAGTGTGCGCCCCAGCAAGATTTTTCATTCAATTTTTGCTGCGATTCGGGCTGGCAACCAAGTACGACTAGTACTCATATACGATACAAACGTACATACATACATATGTATGAAACAAAACAGAAACACATTTCATACTACTCGTATCTATGGTATTTTGAGCGATGGATAGATGGCTCGGTTGGGAGGCAAAGATTCCCATGAAGAACCCAAAACATCAACCCGAGACATCAAAGATTTCAAGTGCAGAGAAAAAGTACTTTTGCTCGGTCAGATATTTAAACATAAAATCATATGTACAGTATGTACAGTATGTGCAGTATGTATGTATATCGGGCATGTTTATTTAAATGCTTCGGGGAAGCAGTATTATTTTCCATAAATCAGAGCAGAAATCTAGCGAGCCATTTGCGCTATTAGGGGACCAGCAGGACCAGTGTCCGACCCGGTATCGGAATCCGACTACAATTTTACTACTTATATGTCGCCACATTAAGTTTTATGTGGATTGTGCGGACGGAGCACAGCACGGCGCAGCACTCGGAGATCTCGCATAAGAAATGCCAATCGTTAATTCAACAGACAACGCCAGCTCGCTGGCATATTGTACATACAGATCTACGAGTATCTATCTACATATCTATCTATCTATCTATCTATCTCTGGCCAGGGGCAGTGGCAGTGGACGTGCTTTAGTATCAAACGCCGCCGTCGAGAGAAAAACTGTGCCAAGTTCCTTGCGCTAGTTTTATACAATGCGAAATCCAACATCGACATCGCCTGTCCGCGATTTGTTCAAAGTGCAAATCTGGCAACAAGGCCGGACGGACGGACGGACGGACGGACGGACCGACCGGGCCAATTACTAACAACGCAAAAAGAAAATTGAAACAAATTATTGGAGCCTTCGGATGGCGGGCGTGCTGCACAATTAATTGTATTCGAGAGACAGCCCCACAGCCCCAGCCCCGACCCTGAGCAGGCATTTTTGATCGCTTACTAAACAACAAAAAGTCAAGGGAACCATTCTGGGCGGTGGGTGGCGTTCTGTGAACTCTATCGAGGTCAACCACTCATTCACTCTCCATCCCATCTTTCTGTCAAACCAGACTGAACCTGTACTACATATGCACGTACATACGTATGTATGCAGATATATGTATGGTAGGGGGAAAATATTCACCCAAGTTTACAAGATCAGGCCGCACACCTATAAATCTTTAGGGCAGAGCAAACAACCTTCAAGAATTTGCTTGGCACACGATTTGTTCAAAGACAACAAAAAACAAAAACAAATAGAACAATAGAGACAAATCTGCTCCCAAGTGTCGACGCTAAAGATACCCTTTGCAGGCGGAACTAAGCAGATATTTATAAAGTATAATATATATATATATGTATACGTTAATATGATAATTAAATGAAATAATATTCTCTATAGGCTGATCGAAGACAGAAGGACATGGCCCAGATTCAGCTAATCTGTGTGGAATATCTAAATATATACTTTTCGGATTATGAAATGATACGAACGGGGTATACCCGAACAGAAACAGAGAAACGATTAAGTGAAAACCATCAAATCGTTGGTGTTGGCATGCGCCAGTGCCAGCGCCAGTGCCAGCGCCAGTGCCAGCGCCAGTGCTAGAGCTAGTGCTAGAGCTAGAGCAGTGCTGCCAAGGGTTCGAAATCGAAATCGCAATCGCCATAACGGCACAGATGGCGTCACACTGCGACGACGCGACGCGACGCCATCTTGAAAGTGTCAACTGAACCGATTCGATCCGATCCGATCGGATCTGTGGATCTGTGGATCTGTGGATTCTACGGTTGATGCGTACGAGAGAGAAATCGTCACACTGTGGCGATTGACACTTTGAAGGCGCGTCAACGATAATCGCACCTGAATTAAATCATTAGTCGGTGGGGCAGCAGTAGCCCAAGGCCTGACATTGCACCTTGGCATTTCGAAAGAGAGAGAAACAAAGAGATATTTCTGTGTCTGTGAGTGTGTGTATGTGTTCTATGTTCTATGTTTTATGCTCTATGCTGTGGTGTGGTTTCAATCAGATCATCTCCAGACTCACGTTTCAGTTTTGTTTTTGAGCAGGGCCGTGTCAAACCGTGGCTGTACGTAGGACCAGCATCCCTGGTTCTTGTGCTCCTCTTGAACCCATATCAGCTCCGCTGACTTGTACAGTTCTAGCTCCTTCATAATGAGATCATACGGAAAGGGGCAGATCTAAGTGAAGGGGAGACACCAGTGCATCAAGGGAGAGGCGTTGGCAAGAACTAGATCGGGCGTACCTGTTCAATTCGAACGAGAGCCACCGAATCGTCTTGCTCGTGGTCCTCTCGCTCCTTCACAAGATCGTAGTAGACTTTGCCCGTGCAGAAGACCAGCTTGGTGACACAGTCCGGATTGTTGACAGTCTTGGTATCGGGTATGACGCGCATGAACTCGCTGCACTCGTTGAAGTCGCGGAACGGACTGCGGGCCAGAGGATGGCGAAGCAAGGACTTCGGGGAGAAGTTGATTAGGGGCTTGCGAAAGCCCATGGCCACCTGGCGACGCAGGGCGTGGAAGAGATTGGCCGGCGTGGAGAGATTTGTCACAATCCAGTTGATGTCCATTAGCTGGCGGGCCACAAAGTCACAGTCGCAGGTGTCCGGAAAGACATCGGGATCATCGTCGCTCATCTGCAGGAAGCGCTCGATGCGGCCGGAGGAGTGCTCCGGGCCCATGCCCTCCAGGCTGTGCGGCAGCAACATCACAATTCCGGACTGCCGCACCCACTTTGTCTCCCCGCTGGCGATGAACGTGTCAATGATGCACTGGGCGGTGTTGCAAAAGTCCCCGAACTGCCCCTCCCAGATCACCACCGAGTTGGGGTTGGCCATGGAGTAGCCATGCTCAAAGCCCAGAACCGCGCACTCCGACAGGGAACTGTTGGACACTGAATACTCCGCCTGGTCGGGGTACAGGTGCTCTATGGAGTTGTAGCGCACCTTGTCACGGGTCTGGTGGTGCAGCACATGGTGTCGATGCGAGAACGTTCCCCGCTCCACATCTTGCCCAGAGAGCCGCACGTGTATGCCATCCTTTACCAGTGTGCCGAAGGCAAAGGCCTCCCCCAGGGACCAGTCGGCCAACTTGGACTCGACCAGCTTCCTTCGCAGCGCCAGAATACGCATAATACCCCTGGAGAAGAGATCGCAATGAGTGGGGCTGCAGAAGGTTGAGGCGCCTCCGACTTACTTGTGGACCTCGAACTTGTGCTCCTTGGGTGGCGGACTCGAGTAGATCTTGCCAATGTTCTTGAGGGTGTCCAGGCTGACGCCCGTGGGGCACATTTTCAGTCTGTCGCGGCCCTGGAAGAAGGCCGTCCAGGGAGAGTCAATCCAGGCGGAGTACTGCAATGGAAGAGGTTATGCTAGGGCTGTTCTGTTAGGTGGAATAGTCTGAGCCAGTCAAACCTTCATGGTGGACATCTTGGTGGACTCCTGCCACGCATCCTCGCAGATCTTGTCGTACTTTGCTATCATGGACTTGTAGTCGGCCGCCGTTATCACGCCCTCCTTGATCAGTTTCTCCGAGTACAGGGCCATGCAGTTCTTTAGCTTCCTGATGCGCTGATACATCAGCGGCTGGGTGAACATGGGCTCGTCGGCCTCATTATGGCCGTTGCGACGGTAGCCGACAATATCAATGACCACGTCCTTGTGGAACTTGGCCCGATAATCAGTGCTGACGCGGGCACAATGGATGCACGCCTCGGGATCGTCGGAGTTGACATGGAAAATGGGGGCGTTTACCACACGGGCCACGTCCGTGCAGTAGCGGGAGGAGCGCGAGAAGCGCGGATCCGTGGTGAAGCCCACCTGGTTGTTGCTCACCACGTGTATGGTGCCGTAAGTGGTGTAGTTGGGCAGGTCCGACAAGTGCAAGGACTCGTAGACAACGCCTTGACCGCAGAAGGAGGCGTCACCGTGGATGATAATGGGCAGCACCTTGCTGCCTGTGGTATCCCCGCGCTGGTACATCTCCGCCCGGGCCTTGCCCAGCACCACCGGATTCACGTGTTCCAAATGCGACGGATTGGCCACCACGGTGATGCGCACGTTCTTGTTGGTCAGACGGTTCAAGCGCTCCATGTACAGGCCCAGATGGTACTTGACATCGCCCGAACCGGAGTCGGTTGCCTTCAGGCCATGGAACTGTCCCAGAATATCGGCTATGGGCTTGCGGCAAATGTTGGCCAGCACATTCAGCCGCCCCCGATGCGCCATTCCTGGGGAAATACAAATACAACAACACCGTGGCGTCAGGATCAGCGTGAGGGGGAACAGATGGCAGTGAAGGACTAACCTATCATTACTGACTCGACGCCGAGGATGGTGGAGCGATCGATGATCTCCTTCAGAATGGGAATCATGATGTCGCATCCCTCGAGACCAAAGCGCTTCTCCGAGGAGAATTTCTTGGCCAGAAAGTTCTCAAAGCCGGTGGACCGTGTCAGGCGCTCCAGTATGAGTTTCTTCTCGTCGGGACTGAACTCGATGGCACCGGGCTTCTCGAAGCGCTCTCGTATCCAGTTGGTCTTGTTCAGCGATGTGATCTGCATGTACTCCACCCCAATGTGGCCGCAGTAAATGCGCTCCAGGCGGTCCAGAATCTCTCTGTCGGGGAAGGGGAAGGGGAGGGGGAAGGGGATGAGACCAAATGAAGTGGCAGTTCGAGTGGCTCGAGTTGCGCAAGGGAAAACCTACTTGAGTGGCAGGAACTGCTCTTGGCCGCCAATCAGCGTGGACGATGGAAGCTTGAACAAGGCATTGAGATCGTCTGCAAAGATGGGCAGTCGTTGGGGACTGGACTGCAAGGTAATCAGCATCGTCATGTTACTTACTGAAGACATAGGAATAGTGCTGGCGGAGCACTGCTTCGGTGGCATTCCGCTTGGTGCCGTCAACAGAGGTCGTACCAAGGGGCTGGACAATGCCCAGCGGATCGAGGTCGGCGGCCAAATGGCCGCGCGTCTGGTAGGCCCTTATGATGGCCTGCACCGTCATATGGTCATCGATGTTCTTCCAATCCATGGCCGGGGGAGCCGCCGCCCCCGCTGCAGACGTTGTCGGGTTCGTAGTCGATATATCCCGTGTGGAGAGCGCCGATCGAGATTTGACTCGCGCTGGCGACGGTTCCATCGGAGGACGCCTATGCTTTCGCTTGCTCGTATCGGACGGCTTCGCAGACACGAGGCGCGGCTTGTCCTTAAAGAAGGCATCCCAAGACTGTAAATGAGTGATCTATTTAGTGAGAGGACGGAGGCATAGGCATAGGCATTCGAGGCATTTGCTCATCTGTCTTACTGGATCCACGGACTTGGGATTGGCCTTCCATTTCCTGTACAGTTCCTCAATGTAGATGGTGTTGGTTCCATTGAGGAAGCTGTCGGCCTCCTTGCTTTTGGCGGGGTCCTTCGGTGCCTTGCAACTGCTGTCGGTCTTCAGCTGTCGATGGCTCAACCTTAGCTGAACGGCGGCGATTTTCGGTCTCAGCCATTTCAGCCCTAGATGGGAATGGGCCCGAAATGGAATGCCTAGCAGTATCGCGTTCCTGAGCCGGCTGTGATACATGGTCTTGGACGACAACTATCCACAAACCAAAATTTCGAAATTGAATTTTGAAAAAAGCAAAAATGTAGACTGGTGTATCTGTTTCAGGTGTTCCAGACTTACTGTTCATACGAGCTCAGGCTGAGGCTCCTCAGTTGGATTCCCTCGCCTCTCATCTGTCTCTCTATCTCTCTCTCTCTCTCTCTCTCTCTTTTCCCAATAAGCGCACCAGGAGAAGACTACATCGAAGACAAGGACATACTATGTATACAGGAAGAAATGAAAATCTGCTGTGCCCGTCCGATCATAGCGAGTGATACACAATCAAAAGGTTCAGGAGAAAGAGCGGTGAAAGTGTAAAAGAGGGGGAGAATGTTCCATTTGCTTTGCCATGTTGTATTTTTGCTGAAAATTCGCGTCGAATGACACCTAATTTGTTAAAATCCGGTGCCCTGTTCGAACGATTTTACCAAAACAAGATTTTGAGGGACTTTTCAAAATGAAAATTGTTGTCCGGGTCTTTGTCTTTTTGATAGAAAACATTACTTTAGTGTCCTGGAACCATTTTATCTGTGCTAAACAGCTCGATATAAGAAACATTAGTTCTACCACTTTTGGAAAACCCCGAAAGTTTAGCCGGAAAACAGCTATATAAAGCTAAAAGCTAGCTTCTAAGCCCCTGAAACTAGAGACTTGTCCTATACGTCGCTGAAAAGGCGTTTAAAACTCCATGCATCCTTCTAAATTAACCATAACTCAAAAAGTAGGACAAAAAACAAAAAATTTACTTTTGTTTCACTTCTTGGTTGATCTTATTAAGCAACAAAAACAGCCACTTTCAACTTGACACCGAACTAAAAAAAATATACCAACGAGTAACATTTGGGCTGGGCATCGAAACTCAATATCTTCCAGGCGTTAAGCTGCAGCTACGGAGTGTCTGAGTTTGATTTATAGTCACACTTGTCAGCTTTTCAGAACTGCAAAGTTCTGCGCAACAAGATATAAGATACTTAAGTCATGTGAATAATAGACGCACTACCTCTAAAAAAAACATGAACAAAAACGAGGGGGAACGTTATGAGCCGCGTCTGCGCCGCGGCTCTACTTTATACCCGGTACTCAGTCAGTATATATGTATGTGAGCTTGTTGTAATTTATTACATGTTCGCAAAAGGAAAATATTAAATTTTAGCCAAAAAAAAACAATTTAAGTCGAACCTTTTCGGAGATTTTGATCTATTAGATGTTTCCATATTGGTTAACATAAATTTTTTACATCTGCCATTTCTACATGTTTTTATCTACTTCCTACATATACATACACGGCTGTGTGCGAGAGAGAGAGGGAATCAGTCTGCGCTTGGAAGGCCACTGAAATTTCATTTGTTCCTTCTGACTATATTTATGATCCGATCTGATCCAAATTCAATACTCTGATAGATATAGTAATTTTCTATGATTCTGCGTTTTTGGTTTTCCCGTATCTTCAAAATTGTAGATTTTCATCTTTTGTGGGGGCGGAAGGGGGCGTGGCCAAATTTTAAAACAAACTCGTCTCGGTTTGATATCACAGGAGCTTGGATAGAAAGTTTGGTGGTTCTAGCTCTTATAGTCTCTGAGAACTAGGCGTCAAAAAATTCGATCAGGCATAGCGCCTACCCCTGTGTGTGAGAGAGAGCGAGAGGGAACGATGCATTTCGAAATTGTTTTCTTCATTGTGGCTATATTTATGAGTCGATCTGATCCAGATTCAACACTCTGATAGATATTGTCATTCTCTACGATTCTGCGTTTTTAGTTTTCTCGTATCTTTAAAATTGTGCATGCCACAGATTTTCGTCCTTGGAGTGGGCGGAAGGGGGCGGGGCGAAATTTTGAAATACACTTGTAACAGTGCAATAGGACAGGAGTCTGGATACAAAATAGTGTTCCTCTAGCTTTTATGGTCTTTGAGCTATAGGCGCTAATGAAGACGGACAGACGGACAGACGGACGGACAGACAGACATAGCTATATCGACTCGGCTATTGATGCTGATCAAGAATATATATACTTTATGGGGTCGGAAACGCTTCCTTCTGGGTGTTACACACATTAATTTTTTGCACAAATCTAATATACCCCTTTACTCTTCGAGTACCGGGTATAATAACAAATTTCAAAAATTCTTTTAAAAAAAGCTAAACCATAAAAAAACCATAATTCCTTAAAAAATGTTAAGTCCCGAAATCTATGAGAAAAAATCATTTTGGGTCACAGCGGAAATGTCGTGTTGACTAGTGTGATGGATCTTTTGTCAAGTGTTTTAGACGTTCAGGCATGTAAGAATCAGAATCAGGATAATACGCACTTTCTAGGCCAGTTTTTTCCTTTTTCAGAGCCTTGATAACCTGTTCGATTGCATTGGTGTCAGGTTTCACTGGGACCTCCTCCTCAGAGTTGAATCTTTTCGGCTACACTTACCAAATAAATGAAAGTTCCCTCCTTCCGCCATTTCGAGAACAAATTCTCCCCGTCCTTTTTACTGGTGGCACCGTTATCAGGGGCTGTTTTCGACGTGCCATCCTTATCGTCTGTCCGCCCCCTCCATAGATCCTTGCACGCTGCCAAGGAACCGGATGCTACTGACCGACATTTTACAATTTCAAAAAAGGTCTACATTTGGATACATAACACCTCAAAAATAATTTTCATTGATTATAAAATCAATGAATTAAAAAAAGCCAAACGGAACTGACAGTTTTAATATATAAAGCCATGTTCGGAAATGATATATCCTTCGATTTTTACTTGGAATTCTTCGATACATATATTTTTGATGGTGTAATGTACCTTGTCAATGGGGTATAGCTCTCTTTGCATCTGAAAGATTTAAAAAACGCCTGGAATCCGCCTTTTTCCTGTGGATTCCTGTGAATCATTTCAATTCGAATGTCTAGCAGCGTTGACTATCACGTAATTCCGGCGACTGCAGTGATTGGAATAAGAGATCAATATGGATCGTACCAGTTAGCTCTTAGACTCAAGGTCGCAAATAAAACTCTTAGCTGCAAGTCCTAGACTAATTAGCAAAAAAAGGAAATAAGTCTGTTAGGTATGGGTAGATTCAGAAATTCCAACAAAACAGTAGGCCATGAGATCGAATTCCAAGTCTATACCCATTGCCTAACAAATTTCGTAAGGAGGAGAGTTCAGTATTGTTTACGAATTCAATCAGGTAAGATCTAAATTTCACAAAAACAAAAAATCTAAAGAAAATTTAATTTTTTGGTAAATAATTTTGCTCTAATCATCGAACTTTTTTTTATTTTTTGTTGTAGCGTGATTTAGTGATTCCGTGTTAAAATCGCTTGGAAAATATCTAACGGATTAGAGTCTCAGTGCGCCCTTGAATTATCTTAGCGGAGGTAGGATTTCAATTCAAAATTAAATTAGAATCATTGAAAATTTTTTTTTTTTCCTGTGTAGCGAAAAAAATCCAAGCCCATAGAATGATTTCCAAATGTCTATCGGCTATTGTAAAAGTCGGCCTCAAGGCGTACGAGTATTTGAAGCCACTGACACCTCAGCCACTGCATATGGAGGATTGGACTTCCGTCTGCGCCCACTGGGTGGGTGTCCTGGCTGGGCCCGTCATAGTGGCGCTTTTTTTTAAGCGTTGCTATACCATTCTTATATTGAGACGTGCCTTAAATGCTGGACCGGTGCCTGCAGAGGCAAAGGAAAAGGCAAAGGCAAAGGAAAAGGCAAAGCCAAAGCCAAAGATGATCATTAGAGTTGGAATGACAGCAGCTCGTTGGGCAGGTGGCGATTCAAATGTGGCTGACGAGGAGCACCCGGACCATGGAGAAGTCTTTGACACCCCAGTCGAAGAAATTGGATCTGGCGATGCTTAAATCATCGGATCACAAATACAAGCCCACCAATCGAAATTAAGGCAAACCTACAAAACACTACTTCAAGCCATCTCTCCACAAAACCCCAAAGTACACTTCTTTTCGTATTTGGGGCGAATTCCACAAGTGGTACCAGATTTTTGCTGACATTTTCACGGTATTTTCGATCTGTTAGACCTAATCCATTTATTCAATGGATGCTTGAGGATCCGAAACGTATTTTATTGCCTGAATAAATTTCCAATTTCGATTTGTGTGTCCATGGAATCCTAATTAAATTCTTAATTCTTAATGTGTATTTATGTGCCTCGGAGGAGGAGGAGATAGAGGAGTAGGATGGAGAAGAAGAAGGAATGAAAAAACTTTTGCTGATGCTGCTTCTGCTTTGGAAACTTCAAACAAGGGCAGCTTTAAATATTTTTCCCATTCCCCACTCTTCAATTCCTCCCTCTCTCCATCTACAGACAAGGCAACTCTGATTATGGCCACAGCAGGAGAGGAGGCGAGGAGGAGGAAGTAGCCTCGCCGAGCAAGAGCATCGCTGTGTAGATCACAGAAATAATGTTACTCTCGTTTTCTTTCGCTGTTGGCTCGCTGCTAAGTTAACACGCCTCTGTAACGCCACATGAGAGTTTTTTCTTTCGCTTCTAAACTAACATGCCACTGTAAACAGCTGCTTCGGTAACATTCCGTGATGTTACTTGTTTTCCTATGAGGTGGTTATAGTTTTAAACAAGTTTTTAATATTTTGTAGGGCAGGGAGTATTTGGGTGTTTAAATAACTCAATTAATGCGTATATTTATGTAGTAAAGAACTTTAAAATATATGATCTTACATCTGCACCTGACACACCGGCGTCAGCAACATGTTACTGATTACTGACTACAGGTAATGGTATTCTAGGGGGGTGCATTTTCGGGAGCTATTGTGTGACTCCCGCTGATGTTTTTATACTGTGTGTATTACTATCAGCCTATCTGATCAGACTCTCGGTGGCCAGTTCCAAGCTCCAGTTCACTTTAGAGAGGACGCCGCGTGCATCATGCTCGTCAAAGCCCATGTCCATGAGAAGTTTGATTTTTGAATCGCACTCGGGAATGTTGTGC
The DNA here is from genome assembly GCA_963969585.1 of Drosophila helvetica. Classification (NCBI taxonomy): domain Eukaryota; kingdom Metazoa; phylum Arthropoda; class Insecta; order Diptera; family Drosophilidae; genus Drosophila; species Drosophila helvetica. The sequence continues at coordinate 50,283,377 of OZ018401.1, read as the reverse complement.
GGTCCGCCGGCGTATGCATTGGTCCAGTGCTTGGCAGTAAGCAGAAAAATATCGTGGTGGTCATTAAACTGGTATGCCACCAGGTCGTCCTGGGAAACATCCGGTTCGGCATTGCCCAGCATGAACTGAAGGGACAGCAAGAACGTGAACAGCGTAATGTCTGGCATCCAGGTGTCCTCTATTATGTCCGGGAAAATGGCTCCTGTCTCAGATGAAATGTTCGGGTGCCAAATGCGTGTCATGAAACGAATCTGCGACAAGATGCAGTTTGTTTTAGCCATCTACCTGTGCTTTAGTGCTGCTTTAGGGATACTCACCTTTGGCGGCTCAAACGGATATGACTCGGACACTTCAATTTCCAGCACAAACTTCCCCCCTTCGTATGGTGTGCCGGGGAGTCCGACTATCTGTCCCCTCAGCTCTTTCCAACTGCCATTCACAGATTCGAGTGTTATAGGACACGGCGCGCTCTCCTCGTGGAGCATAAATTGCTCGAGTTCGCGCTTTATGTGTGATTCAGCTATATTCGGCATGGTAATGATGGATGTGTAGTTGTTGCTGTCGTTGCTGCTGCAGTACTTGCAATCTCTCCAAGCCTTGTTGCGTGCGTAACTACGCCTAGATCGGGATTCCTGACTAGCGAAATGTTAGAATTTTAGCTGGAAATTTTTTAAATACTTACCAACGACGCACAGAAAAAATTTGTTTTTGTGTTGTGTGTTATGTGTTCTTTACTGAAATATTGCTCAACTGATGTTTGATTCTAAATTCTTTTTGATGTCAAATATGTAACAAAACTCAAGGCCGCCCAGTTGCACCGTCGAACAAATCGAACGAACCAAGCAAAATATCGAAAATGTGCGTGTGAGCAGGTCGCAATTGCGTAAATTTCAATCACAACAAAGATAATTGGAACGCCGGTACGTAAGTGACACTCACATAAAAAATGGCAGACAATGCCAAACAAGTACATACATCGAGCATTTAAATTCGTATCATACCTTCGTCTAGCAGTCGAGCACGACCGAGATATGATATGCGATCATTAACAGCGTCGTGGGAAATTTTAAAATGTATATCTAAAATACTGGAATCTAATTCTAGGTCAAAAGCATGCCAATCTGGAAAAAATCGTTGTAAAACAGAATTTTAGCATTAATTAAAGGAAATGGGTTATACGTTATGTCATACTTCATAAATATGTTGTTTAGAGGAAGTAAATGTGTAAAATATCGTTTCTTTAGCCCTATTTTTATAAATAATCTAATAGAAAAGAGTCCTAAAAATTAACCAATCTTTTAGAAATTTGATAAATTTATCGGAAATCAATTTTTGTTCAGGGCTGGGGGCCCTGGATCCAAAGCTATTAATATTAAGCCGAATATTATAAGAATATGTTTTTCCATTATGGACCGAGAGCTCTTAACCCATTTTGGAACAATGGGTATTAAAATAGACTCCCCGAAAATGATTAAGCTTGAAGAGTTTCCGAGAATAAAAGATATCGTGGAAAGATAGGATAGATCTACAGGGAAAATTAAGAAACAGTACTATTTTCCCGTTTGAATCAAGTTGCACATCTATTATGAAAAAAGGTGGGGCTAAGTGGGTTACGTTCGTTCATACATCGGTATATAATTTCATTACTTTTTTGGTATATTACGGTATATTTACAGTATATTTTGAAAATGAGACGGTTATTTCGGTTTATTTGAGAGGGTCAGACGGTATATTTTCTCGATAAGTCCAAACAAAAATATGCAATAATCACAAATTTACTGATTTCGACCTTAACAACCTTTGGCCACACTAAAAAAGCCTCGCACCATAAGAAAACCAAAAATTATTGAAATATTTGTAAATAAAAATATTGGGAGCCGCTGCAATGAATCAATTGAACCAATTCCACGCACCCTCGTTCGGAGATGATATGTTCGACATGCCAACGGAGTCCCCCAACCATGCTGTAAGTGCTTCTGGAACAGGCAACGCGGGAATAGAGAGTAGTAGACAGCGAGCGCCCAGGTCCCAGATCGAACTAATAGCTGCACCACAGGCTTTGCAGACAGAGTGTTTACAGCTGAGTTCTTCAACTAATTGATGAGCATCGATGTCATTAATGGTTTTATAATGAACTGAACGAAGCGCAGAGATCGGAATCGCATACATTGGGGTCGCGCTGCCACCGTACATGTACTCCCCCAACCGCACGTCTTGCCGTACGCTTGGAACATTATCGTATGTGGCTTTTGGGTACCAGCTGGACGACTCCTCCAGCACACACACAAACACATCGACACACCAATGCATAGAGCCCCTCCACCCGAGCGGACGGAATCGCATGGTGGTTATCGATACAAAGCAGCGTAGCCGTAGCAGCAGCAACGACGCGTCAGCTTCTTATCAACAAACAGCACGCACACACACCACACAATCAGTAGAAGCAGGGCAGGTCGACGCAACGTCGTTACCACATACTCCTCCGCTTCTCCCCGCTGTGGGTGCACAAGCACATGTAGCTGGGCTTGGCGGCGGCGGCGGGCGAGCGAATCGTACATTAGTTTAGTTTTTCAGTCTGTGATTGGATTATAAATTGGGTCTCTCTGCTCCTCAGATGAAGAAGTTCCTAGTGAGACAGCTGTCTTGGGGGTTAAGCAATAATAAAATGACTAACCCAACGCCAATGCTTTTGTTTTCGTTGCAGTCGCAGAGACTGCTTAGCCTGGATCATTCCACGTTTAATGACGACGACGAGGAGGATGGCGACACGTATGGCGGCGGCAGCGGCGGCGGGCACAGCATGATGACACAGCACGAGCCAGAGAATCAGCAACAGATGCTGCCCCAGCTGTCGCCAGCTCCACAGCAGCTGCAGCAGCAGGCGCTGGCACAAGCTCCGACAAAGCCTCTGGCACCGTTTGCACTGTTCTTTCGCGACACTGTGACGCCGATCAAACAGCAGAATCCCGCATGCTCCCTCGAACAAATATCGGTCATAGTCCAGACAATGTGGGACTCCCTGGACGAGACGCAGAAGAACGTGTACGTGCAGAGGCACGAGCAGCACAAGCGCGACTATGTGCGCCACATGCGCGACTATCGGCAGCAGTTGTCGGAAACAGACATCAATCCGGAGGTTAGCAGCACCATCCCAGATGCTGTCGCTTCCGTGCCAGCGATTCAAGCTACGGATCTGATCACGCCAAAAATTGAAATGAGCAACGAACAAACGCCAGCTGTTGCCGTGGCCGCGGCCCCAGCCACGTCCACCGTAGCACCTCCCGAGCAAATCCAGTTGCTCACCGAGGCGGCCCAGGCGCCAAAGTGTACGCGGGAGCAATGCAACAAGCCGGCGATCATCAATCCGGACTGGGAGGACGAGTACTGCAGCAACGAGTGCGTGGTCATCCACTGTCGCAACGTTTTCAACGATTGGGCGCTCTCATTGAAGAGCTCTCCGACCTAGGGGCACCGACTGAAACACCAAACTAAGATTAGTCTTAGAGTTTAGTTCAAATTTACCAAACTGCATTGCTCCCTCCCGCGCTGACGTTGCAGCAGTCAGCTGTGAAACGTGTGGAGCGTTGCCAGTCTCGAGAAAAGCCCATTGCCGCATGCGCTCTGTACTATTAAGGGGGGAATACCACACATACGAATACACAATTGCGATGCAATGGATATGGATACGGATACGATATGAAATGATAATTACATACATGCACACACACGCATATATACATATTATATATACATGCATAGATATGATGTAGAAAATGGACCTCAAATTTCGATTGTAATATAGAATCTGGGCGAATAAAAAAAAGACATTGTAAAATATTGTAACTTTTAATAAATACACACATTTATTACTCTTGCACTTCATTATCAATATATCAATGTATCAATGCCGTTACAATGCTTACAAAAATCATCCTTCGTTTCACTTCGGTTTGCATATTTTATAGTACTAGAATATATTAAATAATTAAAATGTATAAATTATTATTATGAATTCAAATAATATATAATATAAAAGACGTTTCCTTGGTTGCCTTGCTGAAGTAATGCGCCAGTAGTATTACGAGTACGAGTTAAATAAACAACAGTATAAAAAAAATAAAAAAAACAGAATGCAAGCTTAAAATATTGTGGAGTAGAGACATGGTTTCCGTTTAGGTAGGTAGGTATACATTATTATTATTATGTTGGGCGGGATAAAGCAGGAGAGTAGAAGATCTTAAATGCAGCTTGCAAAGCGCATAGAGCGAAGAGCGGGGGACGGGGCTATATGGGTATCCTTCAGTGCATACAATAGCTGGGGGTCTAGACTCTAGATCATACTTTAAGTAGACGTTGGTGTTTTTTTTTGGGGTGGGGGCGGGGGCAGTAGTAAGCACTTTTCGATTAGCATTTAACATAAACATACGAGTAAAGCGCACTCTAAATAATATCACCAAATACATATTTGTTGTTCCATTTTTGTTTCTTTGACATTGCCTCAGCCTGATCTAATCCGATCAGATCCTTCGCTGGTCTCTGCTCTGCACACAATCCCACCTGGCCTCTCGCATCGTTTCCATATCGTAATAAGCTAATACAATAATATTTCAGGTGTGGTGTGTGGAAGTGGGGTTTTGGTAAAACGGGGCAATACATTTTGTTTCTGCTCTAAGTTGGATAACACGTGTTGTAATTGGATTGCGGGTTTCCGCTGGATCTCACTTATTCCGCTTGTGGGTAGGTAGTAACATCTTCTTGTTAATATTTATTGTTATGGTTAAATGGTTTCATGTTCTCCAACTGCAACTGCAACTGGAACTGCAGCTGCAGCTGCATGCTAGATTATTGACTAGTGTTGCCTTATGGGACGTGTACGGTTCTGCGGGGACTGGGTGATGTCTGGGGCCATATTTTATACGACCTGGAAGCGGATAGGCATACGATTAGTGGTTTTATTTCTTTGCTTGCATTATTTGTGCATTCCTCACCTCATTCTGCTGCTGCTACTGCTGCTGCTCTTGATTTACTGCTTCTGATTTACTCCACAATCTGTAGTTCGCTAATATCCAGATCAGCGCTATCCTTGCAGAAGGTGCTCGAACGCTCGAGCTTCGACTCAACTCGCTCCATGGGCATGGGCATGGGCATCGCCCCCTCCATCTGGGCATCTATTAGCAGGTCCAGCTTCTGCTTGACAGCCTGGGCCGCCTTGTACGAGCCATTGATACCGTTGGTGGTCACCTTGGTGGCCACGCCATTCGAGACAGCGGTGGTCTTCTTCAGCTGCAGCGTGTTGGGACGTCGTGTGGGTATATTGGAGGGCAGACTGTTGCGCAGATTGTGCTGCTGCAGCATGCTGGCCACAGCGGAATGTGAGGAGGAGCGTAGGGGGCCAGCGGAGGAGCGCAGGTGCTGCAACCCGCGCTCATCCCCCAAGCTTTCTGTTTGCTTCTGTTGTTGCTGCTGCTGCTGTTGTTGCTGGAGCTTGTTCTTCTCGGCCCGCTTGGCCAGGATCTCGCGCGACTTGGCCGATAGGAAGCTGGGACGTCCCTTGTTGGCTGGTGCGGCCTCTGTGCCGCCTAATGGCACCGAAATGGAGCGCTGCTTGAACAGCTCGCGGGTGGAGAGCGTACTGCTGACGGAGGACAGGCGACTGGTGGCCGACTTGGTCGTGTGCACCGAACTGGGACTGGACCCATTCGAGGCCACTCCATTATGCTGCTGCTTGAGCTGCCGCGTCGACTTGTTGCCCACCGTGGAGCCACGCTGAAGGGGCTTCGTCTGCTTGCCCTTGCCACCTGCTGGCGATTGCTTGGCCCCCGCCGAGTGGCCATTCAGCTGCTGGATGCGGGCCAGCTTCGAGCTGCCCGAGAGGGATTCGTGTGAGATCGTTTTGTTCGTGATGACGGAGCTCTTCATGCTCTCCGCCAGCGAGTCGACGTTCTGATCGGATGAGTATCTGTCGTTGGTGGGGGCGCGCGAGCTGCTCTTGGCCCGTCTGGCCGGTGAGGAGAGGCTGTCCATGGAGAGATTGCTGGATTTGTTGCCCAGACGTGTGGCGTTTCCATTCTGCACTCGCCTGGTTGCCGCCGGACTCGAGTTCCTCGAGCTGTCGCTGGAGGAGATGTGCAGATTCTTGGCCGGCGCCTTGCGGGCCCCACCACTGGCGGGTATACTCGAGCTGGTGGCACTGCGCACGGGTCCATTGGCAAGCGGTGCCCTTGGCTTGCGCGGCTCCAAGTACCGGGGTCGTATTTCGCCCAATCGTGGGGCTGCCGTTGGCTTTGCGGGAGGAACTGCTGCTGCTGTTGCTGCTGCTGCTGCTGACGCCACTGCCGCCTTCTTGTGATGCGTCACTGGAGGCGCCTCGGACTGAGTGCGTCGATGCAGATTGATGCTGTTCCGCTCGGAGGCCACCTGGGAGGCGGCACGATGCGGCACGTGGGCACGCGAGTTCGATTTGAGCAGTTTGCCTGAAAGAGAAGAGAGCAGAATTAGATTCTGCCGCTGCAGCTGGAGCGAGAATTGAGAGACTTACTGCCGCCCTCCCTGGGATCGTGATTGGCCTGCACTCCGCGGTCCGCTGTCAGGACGTGATTGGATGCGCCCGCATCCTGCGTCTGGGTGGCCTTGTACATGTGCGTCTCCTGGGCGTGGGCCCGTTTCGATTGGGCCTGAATGGCGAGCTTAATCTGCACCAGATCCTGGCTGCGTGTGCTGCCGCCAAAGGAGAAGGCCTTGCCCACCGCCTTGCCGCCCTGACGCTTCATGTCCAGCGGCTCCGTGAGCCGGGCCATGCCCTGGATCTTCTTGCGCAGCTCCAGGTCCATGCGCTGCCAGGCAGTCACGCGCATCGCCCGCGAACACTGCCGGATCAGGCACTGCTCGACGGTGTAGACCAAAGCACACACCAGACGCACGTATTCCGGCTTCCAGTCGAGCTGCTCCTCCTCCTGCAGGCCGTGCAGCTCCTGCACCAGCTCGCTCAGATTCCCCGGCACATTGTGCAGCTTCGCCCGCAGCACCGCGTTGAGTCGCGTCACCCGCTGATAGCTCCGGCACGCCTGCTCCGGTGTCAGCTCAGAGGCGGCCTGCCGCAGCAGGGCCTCCAAATGCGGAATGTGGCGACTCCGGTCGTGGCCCAGCGACAGGAAGGCGTCGCTGGCAATCAGGCTGGCAAAGTGATCGCCCACATAGGCGTGCGCCGCATCCAGTATGTCCCGCACCAGCTGCTCGCAGACGTGCCCCCAGCGGTAGGCCGAGAGCTGCGCTAGCAGATGGTCACAGTCGAGCACCGTGTCCAGCACCGTCTCCGAGGTCTGCGAACATAGGAACATGGGATATGAGTCTTCCGAGCGAAAGGGAGAGGGAAAGTGAAAGCTATAGATATTGAATGACTCTTACCATGTAGGCAATGATCTGCTGACGGCAGCGACCCAGTATGTCGGGCGGCAGCTGGGCGAACTGACGCGTGGGCCACACCTTGAGGTAGTGGCGACAGGTCCAGCGCAGGCACTTGCGATAGAGATCGTCCAGTGCGTGGTTGAGGGCCACGGGCAGGACCTGCAGGATGCCGTCGATGCAGCCGGAGCAGGGCTTGTGGAAGTTGTGGCAGTAGTTCGTTTTGAGCGCATGCGAGGTGACCTCCTTGAGTCCCTCCAGGCCCAGCAGATCGGCCAGGGCGGCCAGCTCCATGAGGCTGATCCCGTCCGGGGGATGGGAGGCCCCTGAATAGATGTGGCACAGGGCAAAGTGCACGGCCGCATAGGAGTAGCCCTGCAGGGAGACGACGCTCTGGGATCCATGGCCGGCCAGCATGGCCGCAAAGTACTGGCATCTGGAGCGCAGGATGCACTTGTGGGCACGGATGCGACGGCCATGCACTTCGACCAGCATGTCCGTGGCAATCTCCTGCAGGAACATCTTGAGCAGATCCTCGCCCAGGCGACGCGGCTGCCGGCAGCTAATGGAAGACTCGTCCATGCCCGATCTGCTGAAGCTGGAGGCCAGACTGGAGTCGGCGCTGAGATCGGTCTGGATGTAGTCCACCTGCTGTTGCGCCTGCGCCAGCGCCAGCGCCTGCGTGTGCTCCAGGGTCATGTCGTTGGGCAGGGAGTTGGAGAACTCCTTGGAGAAGTTGGGGAACAGCCGCGACAGGCTCCGGATGTTGTCCACGGAATTCGTAAAGTTCTGCAGGCTGTAGCCCGTGGACCGGGTCATGGCCCAGGAGTGGGGACGCCCCTTGTTCTCGTCGCGGTACAGCCGCTGTCCCAGCTGGGAGCTGTGGCTGCTGCGGTGGTTGTTGCCCACGCTCTTGCTCATCGAATCCGGTGACTGGAGATCGTGCTTCACGGGCTTGTCCATGTCCGAGAGCTTCACAAAGGAGGCGGGAGCCAGAGCCGCCAGTTGTTGCTGCTGATGCTGCTCGCCGTGCTCGTTGACCGTCTCCAGGAGCTGCTTCTGCTTCTCGATGGTGGCGTGCAGGGACTCCATGGTATGGCCATTGGTGAGGGAGACCGAGGACGAGGCCGAGGCCGAGACCGTAACCGTCTTCTTGGGCGAGGCCGTCTCCTTGGCCTCGATGATCGTTTCCATGACGCTGGTGCGATTGGAGCTGCTGCTCAACTGCACAGGAATCAGCTGCTGCTGCTGCTGCTCCAAGGCCTGCTGCTGCTGGGCCAGCTGCTCGTCCTGCTGGAAGGTGAGATCGTCCGTGTCCGTGTTGGAGGCCGGCGACATGTCCTTGGACAGCACTCCCTCTGTCACGGACGCCATGCTGCTCTTGTCGTACGTCTCGTTCAGCTGCACGTCGCGTCGCCGCTTCTTGAGGCGCCCGCCCACCATCTGCTGCTGCTCCTCATCGGAGCAACTGCTCAGACCGCCCGCATTGGAGCCGCCGCTGTAGTCGTCGTAGGGCGAAAGGGAACTGTCCACCGACAGGGAGGAGGCCTTCGAGATGATGGGCAGCTTGTCGATGATGCTCATCAGACCCGCTCCGGAGGAGTCTGCGCCGTTCACTCCATTGGCCGTCAGGCTGATGGAACGCTTGCAGTCGTTGCCCGGTGTTCCTCCTCCTCCTCCGTAGTGCTCCGGGTTCCCATTGCTGCCCCAGCTGTGCCGCTTCGTGGGATCGTTCTGCTGCTGCTGCTGCTGGCGCTGCTGCTGGGACATGCGACGCAGGGCGGCCACTGTCAGCGGGGGATCCAGATTGCATCTGTAGTCCAGGGATTTGCTTTCTCCGGCTCCGGCTCCTGCTCCTGCTCCTGCAGCCAGCATCTCCTTCTGTGTGGCGCTCTTGGCCATCAGGGTCTCCGTTGAACTGGCACTGGACTTCATCACATCCCCGCCGAACTCGCCGCGTCGCTGGGCGGCGGCGGCGACGGTGGAGGAGCTCAGGGAGCTGGACAGCCGCTGGGCCAGACTGAGGGGCTCCTTTCGTCCGTTGGCGCGTGGCGTCTTCTGCTCGCCGCCAATGTCAATGAACATGCTGAAGATGTTCTTCTGCTCCGGCGGCGGCGGCGGCTGGTGCTTCTCCTCCGCCGCTCCCACCTGACCGCCAGGCACCGCCTGCTCCGCCTCGCTCTGCGAGGCACAAAGATTCACAAAGAAGCCAGCGGACTTGGGAGCCGTGTAGGATTTGCTTAGCTGCGATGGTGGCGCCGGCGCCGGCTGGGGCTTGGCCGGCGGCTGCTCCGACGGCGGCTTCCGATCCATGTCGTCGAGTGAGACGTAGAAGCCGCAGCCGCTCTTGTGCGAGCTGTTCGAGTCGGAGCGCTCGCGGAAGCTGGAGGTGGTGCTGCTGGTGCTCCGGCGACGCTCCGGCCGGCAGTCGCTCATGTCCACCACCCAGGAGGCTATGCCAGGCACCGGCTTCCTCTGCTGTCCCGCACCCGCACCTGCACCGGATTTCACGCGCATCTCCACGCCGGAGATTTCCGCATCATCGGCATCGTCATCGTCCTCATCGTCGTCCTGCAGGGGACGCGTGGGGGCAAAGTCCAGCGACACAAAGCCGCCCGACACGATGGGGCAGGTGTCGGTGCGCCGCTTGATGCTGGGACTCTCGCACTGCTTCTGCCGGAAGTCCTCGATGGAGGCGCCGCCCGACACAATCGGATTGGCCTCGTCGAACTTGGAGCAGCGCTTCGGGGTGCGGGGCAGGGGCAGCGGCGAGTCCGTAGCATCGCTGCAGTAGGCACCCGAGTCGCGGTGGTGCGACAGGGACGAGGACAAAGTGTAATCTCTGTGGATGGAGCTATTGTTGCTCCCCGATGCCGGCTCTATGTGCACCATCGAGTTGTGTGGCGTCGAGGTGGATGCCGATGCCGAGGCGGAGGCCGAAGAGTGCGGCGCATGCGCGGCTCTGCCCTGCTCCGACCAGACCAAACTGGGAGCCGGGCTGCTGGACGAATAGTCCGTGGTGTAGCTGAGATCGGGCTGCCCATTGCTGTGGTTCTGGTTATGGTTATGGTTCTGGTTATGGTTCTGGCTGTGGTGGTGGGTCGCAAACTTGGGACTGCTGCCCAACGGATGCACGCTAAAGTGCTGGGCATTGTGCTGGAAGCTGTAGGGGCCCCCGCCGCCCAACGATGCCATTGGGCGCTCCTGTTCCTCCTGTTCCCGTCGCATCTTGACGCTGAGCGAGGAGTCGGAGGAGTCGGCATCGTTGGAGCTGCTGCGGCCATGGCTCGTGCTCGAGCCTTTGCACCTGGCAAAGGCCTTGTGGAACTGCTCCAGCTGCTGGGTGGGCGAGGCTTCCAGCGTCTCCTCCTGCTCGTCGACTCCTGCCTCGATCTCCGTCTCGTGCTCCTCCTCTTCGTGCACCTCTTCCTGGGCATGTCCGTCGAGGCTGGGAAAGGACAGCACCTCGTCTTCGTCGCGCAGCGAGGAGGCGTCTATGAAGCAGGCACTCGTCCCGGATGTGGACAGCGGCTGGTCGCGCTTCTCCAGATCCCGCAGCAGACAGCTGGCACTGATCCCCTTGAACACGGAATGGGATTCTGCTTCGGTGCCCATTGTGCCATCGTCCTCCTCCGGGGCCGATGGTGCTGCTGGTGGAGGCTCTACGGCCACTGGGTACATCGACTCCCAGGAGCCCGTCTCTGTGGACACTGTGGAGGTCTCCATGCACACGATCTCCTCGTTCTGGCGCTGCTTCTCTTCTTTGGAGGCCGGCTTGGCCTTGCTGCTGCCGGAGCCGCTGCCGGAGCCGCTGCCTCCTTCGAAAATCTTGTTGTCCAGGCCCGGTTCGGTCGCGGAGGCAATAACCTCTGCTCCCAGTGCCAAGGCCGCCCCGTTGCAGTCCGGACTGGACACCGGCGAGAAGGTGTCGCGCTCCTCCTCGCCCACATCCACCTCGCAGGTCTTGCCCGACGTCGAGCCTGTGCCTGTGCCCGCCGATCCGCTGTGACTTTGACTCTGACTGTGGCTCTGATTCAGATTCAGATTCAGATTTAGATTCTGACTTGGATTTGGATTCTGGTTATGACGGACGGCAGCGGCTGCCGCTCGTAAATCCTCACTGTATTGGGGCGCCGACGAGGAGGAGGATGTGGTGGAGGGACTGCAGACACTGCTCCCACTTGGGCTCGGGCTGCTGTTGTTGGTGAGATTCGAGTAGTTCGAGTGATTGGGCGAGGCGTCCACCTGCTGGTCCAATGACCTGCCCGATACCAGAGCAGGAGCTGCCGCCGCCGGGGATGTGGGCGATGCGTCCATTGTGGCCAGGGTACGACGGAGGTGGAGACGGAGGTGGAGACGGAGATGGAGATGGACGGGGTTCCAGTTTCACTACCAATTCCGGTACCAGTACCAATTCCAGTTCCAGTTCCAGCCTTCAAAGCAGCCAGAGGGGTAGAGGAGACGGTGCTGAAGGTGGAGGATATGGAGGATGAGGATGAGGTTGGAGGCCTCAACTCATCGACGCTTTTCCGGTCTGCCTGGTTATGGTTCGCTGCTCCTGCTGCTGCTGCTGCTGCCTGAATGCCAAGTGGCTGTCAAGTGGCTTGGGCTGGGGCTGGGGCTTGAGCTATGCTTTTTTTCCCTTGCTTTCCGTTCTTGTTGTTGTTGTTGTTGTTGTCAGTGCCTAGGGCTGCCTACATGGCCACATGCTGCATTCCCCTGCTGCTGCTGGCCTGCCCTGGCTGCCTGTCAACAATCTGCCTGGGGCTTCCAACGTACCTCCAAAGAGATACTAAAACACGCACTAAGATACTGTGGAGGATACCACTAAAAATAGTATCCACAAAAGCAAAATCGATATGCAGTGTCCTGCTGCCGCTGCTGCTGTCTATCTCTCTCTCTTTCTTTCTCTCACTTGCTCTGCTCTTCGGCTCTTCTCGCTGCTTCGTTGTTCGTTTTTTTTGTTTGTTTTTTTTTGTGTTTTGGTTTTGTCTTCGGTTTTCGTTTTTTATTCCGCTGCAGTTTGCGTCTTTTGCTTCGTTTGTTTTGTGGCTTTTCGCTTTTTGCTTTTCTGCAGCGTCTGCTAAAGTTCACACCGTTATTTCACCGTTTCTTCGTCTCTGTTTTCTTCTTCTTCTTCTTCTCTGCTGTCAGTGTTGCGTTTTGATGACGATGTCGCTCGCTGATTTATCGCCAATTGTGCCAATTGTTGGCTTCGGCTTTTTGCCTTCGGCTTTTGTTGTTGCTTGTTGTTGTTGTTGCTTGATGTTGTTGTTGCACAATTAAACTGCAAGCAAAAAAAGAGGGGTGGGGTTGGGGGATAAGTACTCGCATGAGAAGTGTAAACTGGCAGATATTTCAGAAATTTCGATCATAAAAAAAACACAAAAACTAAAATAAAAATGTACTTATTTCTGTTTAGGTTTAATGCATTTTTATTGTTTTTTTTTCACGAAAGCAAAGCTTTAAATGCACTTAATATTTCATATGTTTTTTTTTGTGGTTTAATTTTTCACAGACAATTATTTAACGCTCATAATTCTTATAAAACAAACTTTTGGGGAGTCAGGAAATGGAAACAAAATCGTTGGCAGCATCCGATATGCACAATCGCAGAACATAGATTAATCGATAATAAATATCGTTTCAGTGTCCTTTGATTGTTCGCTGCCCCCGCAGATGCTTATCGATTACTGATTGATCAGATATTCAAATTAATAGTAGCGTAATCGGATTACTCTGAGTGAAAGCAAATATGTACAAATTTAATTAACTCAACGAAAGAAATGCAAACCATTCAGGAGTCTTTTGTCTGATTAAACGATTGATGTTCATTTAAATACGGCTCTGACAGGGGCTTGACGTCAATGCAACTATCCCGCCGCCACCCACCACCCACCATCCGCCATCAGCTCACCAGTGGCCTTAGGCCCCAGCTTGGCCGGGCCCAGCCCAGCCACCCACAAACCGCAGCAAACAATAGAAAAAGTCAGGCAGCGGCTTGACCCTCACCGCCTGCTTCCTCCCAAAAGGCAAACACACACAAACATACACATACATGTACATATGTATGTATAGAATTTCAATTCCAATTTGTCATCTCGGAAGCAAGTGCACTGCATGCCACTCGGGGGAACAAAACTGTTGGCTGGCGCTTCATTTTGTTTGAAATTTAATACCAGGGAAGTGAGAATATTTGCCGGAGGGCATAGCCACAGGCCACAGAGAGCCAGAGAGAGACAGCAGACAGCAGACCCAAAGAAAACAAAAGGAACCTTATGGAGACGTCTCTGTTTGCACAGTTTGCTGCCAGAGAGAGAGGGCGAGAGAGGGGGGGGAGTACCGACTGGAGCTGAAATTTCAGCGAATTTACGCGTAAATAATAAACATTTCTTTATCAAGTATAGTATTCGTGTTGACACTGCACAAATATTGGCTCAGTTCACTGAGACGTTGAGTTGAGTTGAGAAGGCTTTTCGACAGTTTACAGATTGGGGGGGGGGGCACATTCGAAAGTTGATTAAAAGAAAAGCTCTTGAGCAATCACAAATCACAAATTACTCATTACTTTGGTTCCTATATAGATTCAATATCATGTTGATTTCCATTACTGCACGATAATGTTATTCTTCGATTGAATTTGAATTTGCATACAAAGGCGAAGCCAATGAATGGCACAACAAATCGCTGAACATGAAAAATTAATAAGTTCTACAAGCCATAAACTGCTCATACTATAAGTGTATGTATATGTATATAGACTTTCCGAGTGGTTGATCATGCAAATCATGCAGTGTCTGTCGTGTCTGTGTCTCTCAGAGACAAAGAAATAAACCTGGTAACGTATAAATCAGTAAGTAATCGTACAACAACAAAAAATACAACAAAAGCGGACAAAGCGAAGATCGATCGATCGCCAGGGCCTGGGCCTGGGCCTGGCATGTTACATTTAGTTAGATGATATCTGATACGATACCATTCACTTGCCTAGAGCCTAGAGCCCAGTTACAGATTCGAAATCTTCAACAAAGACATTATCTGTTCGTGCCACATGTCTGAGTCTGACTCTGAGTCGGAGTCGGAGGTTCGTTCGTTCAACCTCAACAGACTGAAGCACAAAGGCCACAGACCAGAGACCAGAGACCAGAGATCACACCCTCCCCCCCCATCCGATACGAGATATCGTCGCAGAAAAACAGTTGCAATATGTACATGTACACACATACATATATCCGCCAGATAAACGTACGGCAATTATGTAATTTATGGCTTATTGCACGATTATTGCATGTAAAGAGAACACAAAGAGGCACAGAGCACAGAGCAGAGCCGGCAGCAGTCAGCAGTCAGGCAGTTGCCAGTACCAACATAAACGTAAACGTAAATATAAACAAAAACAAAGACAAGAAACCACTACCATAATCAGTGGCCAAGAAAAAACAAAAACAAATTCATTTGTAACTCGATAATTGCACGTTCTGTCAGATACGTGCAACGGAATTGCACTACCAGTTGTACCCCCCCTCCTTCTCCTCCTCCTCCTTTCATGATTCAGGTTGGATGAGTTATAGACCCGTCCAAATGCCCAGCTTCTATTTATGGCAGAAAATATTGCCCCACGAAATTTACTTAATTATTAATTAAACGCTAGAACTATTCGCTCTCCAGTGGAATTGGAT
This sequence comes from Drosophila helvetica, assembly GCA_963969585.1. Classification (NCBI taxonomy): domain Eukaryota; kingdom Metazoa; phylum Arthropoda; class Insecta; order Diptera; family Drosophilidae; genus Drosophila; species Drosophila helvetica. The sequence goes on along the minus strand of OZ018401.1, from coordinate 50,268,297 downwards.
ATTTGATGGGATATATTCGGTGTATAGTTTTTATTGCAGCTTCAATTGGATTCGGAAGGTTCCTCCAGCTGTAACTTAACGATGGCTTTGGTTTTTTTACTACAGAAATAAAATTCCTTTAAAGGAATTCCTTAAGCCTCACAAGGTAACAGTTTTACTCGAATAATCCATAAAATAAACATCTTTATAGCAGCATTTTTTGAATCAGAATCAGTGTGGAAGTGTGGAAGATTTTCCCTCTATTCACAATCCCAAAAGGAAAACTATACTTTGGTTGAGTATCATTTATGGATGTGCTACGAGTGTGTTTATATTGTAAAAATCAATGAGAACCGCCGCCCACATCAAGCTCGATTTAGCCGACATTATTTAACACGTATTCAAATTCATATGTCTATATATGTAAGTACGATGCGATTTTTCCAATAAAAACCTCCCCATTTATCGTTAGCAAATAAATAAATATCTACCGATTGTGATTGCCAAACAAAGGTCGTGCCATGGGGCGTATGAGTAATGCCACCGCCTTGCCTAATGTCTAATGCCCCTAGAATCTAGAGTCTAGATAGAACACCAGCCACAGAACGGCACCAGGCACTAGACAGGCATAGACACAGACACAGACGGCTTGGACGGCTTGGACGGCAAGACCAGGTCCAAACAAGATATACATAAATACTGATTGCCGATAAAATGATCAAGAGACAGACGGATAGACAGACAGACAGACAGACAGACAGACGGTCGGTTCGGTTCGGTCATTTGAATCTGTTGCCAAATATGGACGCAACAAGTTGGCGATGACAATGACTAAATGACTATGACGATGGATGACGTGGATGACGAGCCAAGAAGCAGGCAAAGCATGTACTATGTACATTTTATGGTTTGTATCAAAGAGAAGTCGATGGAAATGGAAATGGAAATTGTACGACTATGAGTACGGGTTCGAGTGCGAGTATGCCGCCCAAGGCACACGGAAGTGTGGGCAGAACACTTTTTGAAGTTTACAGTCAAAGCACACGCCACACGCCTCTGTCGGATGACAGAGGGCGGGACACTGGCACTGCTTCCCAGGGGGAAGGTAGCAAAGGTGGCAAAGGAATTTGTTCAACGGATAACAGATCTGGGAGTTATCCATAAACAAATGAATTTATGTCATCGCAGATTAATTCCTTTATGATATCATATATTTCTTTTTTTGCTTTTTATACGAGAGGGAGACAGAGCTCTCTGCTCTGAAAGTGTGCTATGAATGTCAATGGCTCCCCGAAACCAGTCGCCAGTCCCCCCAGTCGCCCAGTCGCCCGGTCGCCCAGTCAAGTGGTTGGAGAGGAGAGGCCTGTGTGAACGAGGCGGAGGAGATGGGAGATACCAATAGACAGATAGAGACATATGAGCGAGAGGGGGAGAGGGAGGGGAGCAGTGACAAACGACTACATTGTAGCCAACAAAAACTCTTTGATAGGAAAAATATTATATGAATAAAAAACAAAAAACAAAAAAGCACAACAAAAAATAATCATAATGGCCTGTATTTATAGTAAAAAAAAATAAATAAATATCGCTTTGTAGGGCGGGTCTCTGCTGTGGTATGGGGCGGACAGAGGAGGGGGTTCGACGGTCTCGCGATGAGGTTGCAAATTGATGGGGCTCTACAGCCAACCATCTTACCATCTATCCATCCATCTATTCAACCATCCGACAACATCTTGAATTCCCCAAGCACAAGCCAACACACACACACGCACAAATTGCTGAACAAATTGTTGGGTTAAGCGTCGCGACGACGCAGGCATGTGATATCCATCTAGAGATGGCTGCGCACCGATCGAACAATAATCGCATGTTATCGATACAAAACGGGACACTTTGGCACACAAATCGAAGAATGAAAAATAGGAATTAAATGAGTAGGAAAATGAAGAATAAAAGGCTTAAAGGATGCCATAAAACTATTCACATATAAAGATTTCACATAGGAAGTAGTTTTTAATCGGCTTATTTCCTGTATAGCAAGCAAACAAAAAATCACCCCTTTCTCTTTGGTTTCTTTTAAATTTAAATCTTTATATTTACTAAAAATCCTGGATATCTTTTTACTTTTATTGAGTGAACATAAAATCTCACCCAATCAATAAATATTCTCTCACACATTGACCAGCCCCCACCCCCCACTAAACGCCTCATAAACCTTGACTGGAAGTGGCCTAAGGAGCTTAAGGAGAAACCTTGACAGGACTACCAGCAGTCACGCTACCATCCCTAGCCTAGCCACAACATTTCAGCCAAAATGAAACGTGTTGTCGATCCGGTGTTGGAGGTGGTGTTGCGGCGGAATATAGACAGCAAGGCGGATGGGAAGGGGAATGGCAAGGGGAATGGGAAGGGGAATGAGGATGAGTATGATGAGCTGCACCTCCCACAGTCGTACTCGTAAAGCACCCGCGAAAATAAAAATCAAATTCCCGACAAGGGGCAGCTAGAATTCACTTTCTGTCTGTGGCCCAGAAACCAACAAACCGACAACCAAATGGACGAAACGCGTTGTCCGGCCAGTGTCCGGACGACACCCAAGTGGCCCACAAAAGTGGGTGGGGTGGGGTGGGGTGGCGTGGCGTGGCGCAGCAACTGGAAACGACTACAAACGTTGGCGGCGCCCCGTGCCATGCAAGTGTATGTGTTGCATGTTGTGTGTTGTGTGATGTGTGTTGTGTGCTGCTTGTGGCAATGTGGGTCTTCATTTAACGACTTACTGCACTTAGCACATAAACTGCGGCACTCAAAGCAAAGGCCAGCAGCAGCGAGCAGCGAGCAGCAAGCACTGCCTGCAAAAGCGGTTGCGAGGTCAGTAACGGCAGCCAGCAGTGATTTGAAACGTGTTTTGGTTCTTTCGTTCTAGCCACTTTGCCCCATCGCCTTTTTTTTTGCTTTTTTTGTTTTGGGGGCGGACTCAAGGACCTTTGCCTTGCACTGCAGATAGAGATCAGGCGCCAGGCCACACAACATGCAAAGTGCCATAGTTTTCTTCGAGACCAACAGAAAAGCAAAACTCATTAGAGCTAACAGACATGACCCTGGCTGCAGCCCGACTGCCAGAATCGACCAGCAGAATCGTGATAATAAATCAACATTTAAATTAGCTGGCAGCTCAGGTCTCTGCAAAGAGGATGAGGATGGGGATGAGTATGAGGAGGTTGAGCTGATGTTTCCGCTGTCCAACAGCCGGAACAAGAATGCAATCTGAATGGCATATAATTAAGGGAACAAAATCCAAGCGAAAAGACTCATTAAAGTAAGCCCCAAGGACTGCACTGCCACCATGAAGGTATGTGTAGGCTTTACCATCCGACAGCTGAAAATAGCTAAGAGTAGACAAGCAATCCCCGCCAGAAATCACCAAAGTTTGACCAAAAATATTGCACTTACATAAGATACTCCTTATATCAGAAATATATGAATGTTTTCAAGGGAGACAGCAAAAGGAAAGCCAGAGATCAAAATTAACATCTCTGAGGGGGGTAGCTTTAAGAGGGTTGGTGGGTGGCTGGGTGGCTGGGTTCTGATTGATGCAATCACAATCACGCCGATCAACTGGAACAGAAGACGCGCGAGTGGAGGAAGCGGGGACTGAATGGTAATTAAAATTAAAATAAAATTCAATTAAAATGTACATTTAGTGGTGCCTCAGGGTAATGCATGCCAGCAGTTAATTAGTCACAATATACATACTATACATACTATAAATGTATGTACTCCCTTACAGACTTGGCCTGGCATTGACCTTTCCCCACACACACACACACAAGCCAGCCATGAAGCAACGAACCAAGGAAATGGAAATGAACGCATACGAATCCCGCCACGACATGCAAAATGTTTTCATCATATGTATGTACGATTAATAATTGTGAGAGAATTGTGGTCCCAAACTGCGCTTGATTCATAATTAAAGATCAAAGATCACGCAGAGTGCCAAGAGACCGACGGGAGAGGGTCGATCGCAAAGTATTCAAATGGTTTCCGTGGCTAATTTGCATGTACTTCGAGTACAGCCGAGACAGCCCGTTGAAAGGCTCTGGAAAAAAAAACAAACTTGATTTATGACTACTACTGGCATTGGGGTGGGGAGTGGGGGAGTGTAGAGTGGGGGGTTTGATGGTTGGGGTGCCTTTTGTAACTCAATCAGGCGTCAAAACGCGGAGGCCCTTGAAATCAAATGAGACGAGACCGAGACCAAGACCAAAATCGAGACCAGTCTCAGGTCTCAGTCTCAGTCTATAGATTCAAGCTACAATGCCAGAGACCAAGACAGAGCAGAAGCAAAACCCAAGCCAAAGCCCAAGAGCCAGAGCTAAAACAATCCAACTGTGAAAACATCGAGAAACACAGCTGTGCTGTTCGTATAGGTGTACTGTGTGTGTGTGTGTGTGTGTGCGTGTGGAATATGCTGATATGACACTTAATTCAACATTCGGGGAAATATAGAACCTCATGCCGAACTGGCTCTTCAACAAGTGTTTTATCGACTGCCAATGCTAGTGATTTTCGTTATAAATTGTTCCATCAGTTAGCTACTTTTTCTCAAAATATTTGTATAGTAATTTGAATACTTTGATTCTAAATAAATTAAAAACCCTTTTCAAGCTATAGGAACATTGGAAACACATAATGGAAAGTTTTATATTATTCAAGATTTTAGTTTATAGCCCAGAAAAATTATATTTTCTATTGCATGGGCACAATTTAAGATAAATCCATTTTAGAATCAATTTTATTTGGTCGAAATCCTTTCCACTTTGTTTGTTTGGTTTTCCCACACAGAGATGGGATGGGATCACTCGCACCTTCAATAAAATACATATTCAAAGCGAATGTCATGCATGTTTTATATGTAGATCCAACTGGAATTTTATTCACACGATTTTGTATATATCTTATACGCTCTCTGCCCACGCTTCTCCACCAACTTACAAATGTTTAAGTGTGTGTGTGTGTGTGTGTGTGTGCGTCTCGTTTTATTACAGATTTATTGATTATTTTATTATTGTTTTTTTTTTTTTCTTGTTTTTTGTTTAGATGCTGCCATAAAAGGGAGCAAACGGAAGTTTTTATTCTTTATATGTATGTATTTGTATATGTATGTACGTGTTTGAGGGCCTTGAATTTTTGGCCAATTATTGGGAACACCGAACTGTATTGCTGATTAAATGCCAGCACGTTCAAGCCACCAAAAACAAAAACAAACACACAAAAAAACAACAATAACAACAATAACAACAAATACAATATTGATAGCTGCTAATCAAATTTGCTGTCGCCGTGTTTCGAAATGTTGTTGTCTCTGCCCCTCAGACGAAATTTTTGGCGAAATTAAAAGAGATTTATATATGTATGTAGTTGTATGGGTAGACACATGTGTTTTTATAGACACTAACAATCAGATTGAGATGGAGATAGAGCGAGGGAGCACCAAAGCGTGGCACAGAAATCATCAACGGAAAGGTTTTAACACATATTTACGGTTTCTTATATTTTCATACACCGACCGACCGAACGAACGACCGACCGACCGACTGACAGGCGATGACGTGAACACGCGCGCCAACGTTGACCGCGCACAACCGAATCAAAAAGCAGACTGCGGCGGCGCTCAGCCCCCAAGCGCCCAGACTGGGCCAGCAGCACTCCAGCGGCAGCGGCAGCGGCAGCAGCAGCAGCAGCGGCAGAGATAGCGCCCCGAGAGCGATAAAGAGTGGGAGAGGGCCTATCAGTGATAGTGAACAAGTGCTTGCGAGAGAGAGAGAGAGAGGTAGTTGCAATGCAATGCAAAACTGAGGCAGAGAGAGCGAGCGCCAGTCTGCAATGATCAAGAGTGTGGGAGAGAAAGAGAGTAGCCCACAGAAAGTCAATGCAACAGAGAGCGAGAGAGAACAATTGCTCACCTTTTACGAATGCACCTTGGGAGAGAGTGCCGCCACAGCAAGTGCAAGCCATGTACAGAGAGGGCGAACAAAAGATAATGAGTGTGGGAGAGAGTGCATGCACTGGAGAGAAGTGACGTGTGTGTGTGTGTGTTTGTGTGTGTGGGGGCCGGCGTGTGAAACTTTATGCAAATTAGTTGGATTTTTTTCACAATTGCGGAAAAACAAAAAGCTTAAGTAGATGGCAGAGCCCCAAGAGAGTGTCGGGACAAATGACAAACAAAAGGCCGCTGATACGCCAGAGAGCCTGATATGAAAGGCAAATTTGAACCTGCCTCAATTCGGGGGCCTGCACGAACGGGTGGGAGAGCAGGGGTGAGCCACAATGAGATGTGAAAAGTTCAATGCACGTTGATTGGAGGAAAGAGCAGGCCAGCAGCAGCAACAACAGGCAGCGGGCAGCGGAAGCCGCAGCGGCAGCGGGTTCTACTTTTTTCTTCTTTTTTTTTTGTTATAAGCATAAATCACACTTTTATAGCATTTCCACATTATAGCCACGTTTGTGGTGGAACGTGATTTCCATTCTGGCCGCAATTACCCGTTAAAATATCAAATGAGGCCAAATAAAGTTACGCAAGTTGGGTGGCTGGAGCGACTGGAGCCAGTGGAGCCAGTGGAGGCACTGGGGGCATTCTCCTGTGATGGTTGCATATTCTACTTGCTATATACAATATTTCAGTGCACAAGCGAGAGAGAGGAACTCCCTTGGCATCTGATGTCATCCAGTGCTGCTGCTGCTGCTGCTGCTGCTGGAGGGGCCAGCCTTCTTCCTCACTAGGTACATGCTTACACACATGTCGCGCAGTGTCATGTCAGTGTCAGAGTAGAAGAAATTCGCGTTGCCATTAAAACAAAAAAAACACACACACACACAAATTTTTTGATATGCAAATTTTAGCCCCAGCCAACGAAAAGAAAACAAAAACCCCCCAAAACCAAACCAAACCAAAGGCCAGCCCCAGCCGCAGCCGCAGGCCCAGACAGACAAAAACTTTGTATTTTTGCAAAAGTAAATTTTTATTTTAAAATGAAAACGAAATATTTATGACCTCGAAGAGGCGACAAAGCCAAGTCGCAGTCGGGCAGCCCCTACCCCACCTCCCACCGAAAAATACCAGCAAAAAAAAAAACCAAAACCAAAACCAAAAGCGATGCACAGAAGTGCAGCCCAGCCACTGCGCTGACGTCCTCTCTCTCTCTCTCTCTGTGTGTTTGCGTGTGCGTGTGGGTAGGGTACACACTTTTTGGGGATCGGCTATGCCGACTTTCCAATCATTTATCTTAAATAACACAATCTGCTAATATAAGTAGTATTTCTTTCGGCTTTACTCTCTCTTTCAGTGAAGAGTATCCAAATCTCTTTAGTACTCCAACTTTATTTTCTCTGTTTGCATTTTCCCACTTTCCGTGCCGTGCTGCCTGCCTGCCTGCCTGCCATCATTTTCTGACATTGTCGGCTGGCTGCAACAAAATTTTTAATGTCAGGATCGACGACAAATGGGAAGAGTTTTATGGACGTGCAAGTGGCAAATGGCTCTGCGGATTCTGCAGCCGCGTCAGCGTCACCGTCACCGACTTTGTCTGCCGCAAGTTGTGTGCGTGCCAAAATACAAAAAAAAAATAATAATACATATAATATTTGGGGTACGAGGAAAGTGCGTGCCACAGAGCGTATAATTTACACGAAAGCAAGTGAATGCATTTTTAAATGGCTAACAAAATGTGTATTGCCTTTATGGCACACATACACACATGTACTCGCAGGCAGGCTACTATCTTCAAGGTCAGCAAACGATTTCGATCGTTTTCTAGAAACACTTTTGGCTGGCAGGCAGTCGGCAGTCAGGCAGGCGGGCAGGCGAAAACGAGAGAGCCAAAGCAAAAGCAAAAGATTAATTAAACCAGATACGGACCGCGGCAGCGCGCGTCTCCTAATGTCCAAAACAGCGGGCCACAAAAACAAAAAAAAAAGTAATTATTATAAATAATTATTAGAGCGCAGTGGCAGTTATACACAGACGCCGAATAAGCCATTGTTATAGTGTTTTATATTGTTGTTAAAATACACAAGCAAAAGCAGTTCGGTTCTGTTCGTTTCTGCTGCCGCTGCTGCTGCTGTTTTTATACCCTTCCAGGAGAGGTAGATTATGATTTTGACCAGATGTCTGTCTGTCTTTCTGAGTCTCTTAGTTTCCGATGGAAACAGCCCCAACTTCTTGCACTGCCACAAGTCAGAGCCACGCATATCGGATTAGTTGCTACATAAAGCTTTTGCCATAGGAGTAATCTGTCAATCCAAGCAGCAATGGATCTCTTAGGGCATCAAAAGCTTCGGTTACCGTTCATTTCATTCTTTCTTATTGGCTTTTCTGCTGCGCTGCTGCGCGGCTGCGCTGCTGACTGCCGTTTCGTTCGCTTTCCGAGAGCATAGGCCTGAACGCTTTTAGCACATTGATAGATAGACCATCGCACTCTCTCTCCCTCTCTCTCTCTCTCTCTCTCTCTCCCTTAGTAGCTGCCATGGCAGGTTACTCTCCGCTCCAACTTTCCATATTGTAAATTTTCCATTGTTTGCGATTAGACCTAAGCCGAAAACTTTTGTTGTAAAATAAAATATGTACAAAATACAAACAGCTGAAAAAAACAGCTGAAGCATGTACTTAGATGCAAATGCGCAGCCAGATAAGCCCTGGCCCTGCCTCATTAGGAATTTCTGTTTCATTTTACTTTTCTTTTTCTTTAATTGATGTTTTTGCACTTTGCCGGAGAATTCCGTAAGCCGCCTCAAAACCCACCAGGAAACGTCATACTCGTACAACATAATTTTCTTTTGGCCAAATTGCAACTGACAGTGGGCGTGGCGCAGCGGTTATTTGCATACAGTAAACAAAAAAAAACCGAACCGAACCGAAGCCGGCATCTCGACGGAGGCCGCTCATTTGTTAATCTTTGCTTTTGCGTCTTTTTCTTTGTGATTTGTTCATTATTCAACACTGAATGCTCAAGTGCCGTTACGCTGCTGTACAGCAAACAGCCCAGCAGCCAGCAGCAAGCAGCCCAGCTCTTGCGGTCGTCGTCGTCGTCGCCGGGTCTACCGTTTGCTGCGCTGCTTTGCTGTTGTTGTTGTTGTTGCTGTTTTTGTTGCTGGGCAAAATGTTAATAAACTTTTATTGCGCAAAGGTAAGAAAATCATAAAAAGGAAACAAAAAAAAAAGAGAAGAGGAAAAAAAACTGCCACTACATTTATGATAATTGCGCAAAACGCTCTTTGATAGACGTTTGTTTGTGTATGTGTGTGTAGGTTTATTGTATGCGTGAGTGCCTGTAACGTGTGCCGTGTGGCAGCAGACAATTTCCATGCTCGGGTTAAACGGAGTTTTTCATCAAACGAAAGTTGCCATAATTACTACATACATATAAAGCCTGAATGAGGAGGAGTCTGCTACTGTGGCTGAATCATCTGCATGGCAGGGGAGAGCGTTTCTTTCGATACTCCAAAGACTGTTCAAAACTGAGGATGAGTTCACTCTGGTTCCCAAAAAGGTGACTCACTCTATCAGAGAATTCTCAAGATTATTAAATACACATAATATATTTGAATATTTGCACACAGAAAAATATACAGCCGATAGACAGAGCGTACTGTTGGAGCTTAATAGGATTTAATTTCTAGCAATCGATTAAAAAGCGATAACATTCCGATTATTGATACACATACAGAACTAAATCGGTTCCACTCTATTTGAATGTTGAAAGAAATGCCAAGGGTTCTGCACTTATCCTTCCTCTTTGTTTTTAATCAATATTTACAGAAAGCTGTTTTACTGTTTTATTTTGCTTATACTAAGTTCGCCATCTAAATGGCTTTCAGCTGTTCTGTCTGTCTGGGGCCATAAAACAATCGATAATTGCTATCGCACAGCTGCATCTGCCGATACCTGAACGGTTTTCTGCATTTCCATAGGGCAGCAGCAGCGGCAGCAGCACTCGGCCACCCACACACTGAAAATGATCGTCAATGCTTGAGAATAAATTACAAATAATGAATAATTACACAGTCCAATTAAGTAAAACACGTTAATAGCACACACAAAAGGCCGCCACAAGGCACAGAGCACAGAGCCATAGCCCACGCAGTGACGACATCGAGACGGGGAGAGAGATCACTTTACGAGCTGTGACAATGGGACACGGGAACACGGGGACATGGACATGGGGTTTTATAGTTCCAAATGATTCTAATGCCAGAAATAAACCCAACACTGGAGAGTGGAGAGCGGAGAGAAGCGAATAGAACAACATTGCCCCGGGAGGCAGCAAAGACCCATAAGCAATATGCCACAGTTAAAAACAAAAAGACGAAAAGTCAATGAACTCTCTCTCTCTCTCACTCGGCTAGCCAATTTTTTTATTGCTACAAAACTGGATATATACTTTTCAATTTTCTGTAATTGTTGCTAGTTCATGCCATTGTTGCTGCTTTTGTTGCTATTGTTGTGGCCGCTAAGCAAGCTTTCAATTTACTTCAGTTAAACGAAGCGTTGAATTGAAAGCGAGCAGCAGTCGCCAGTCCGCGGTCCACAGTCCTCCTCCCCCTCCTCCCAGTCGCCAGTCCATGTCCATAATTTGCTAATCACATTTGGCAAATTATGTTGTAAGCCCCACAATTGTACAATAAAGTATCGCTCGGGGCGACAGGCACACTCCACACTGCACACAAACATGCAAACAGATCACACACAAATATAGCGCAATCAGCGGCACAAAGTTGACAAATTTCCATGCCCCAAATGATCCATCAGCGAGCGAGTCCAAAAGAAAGTCACGCCAGCGGCGACACCCAAAAGCAGAGATATCCACAGATGCCACAGATGCCACAGACAGAGAGATGGGCAGAGAAATGCCAACTTCTGGTAGCCGAAGCTTAAGATACCCTTGCTGATCAATAGCTTGGCTGCTGATTACTTTGATTACTTCTCTTTGCTACTTCTCCATTGAAAACCATATTAGGTATACTCAGAACACATTTCAACTGAGATATCAAGAACAAATATACTATATGCTACACTCGGAAGTGCTTCATTCATTTTCTGTGGAAATCTGTGGGCGGAATGCCCCGCTTCGGTCGGAATGCGAGGCAAGAAAGTGATAGTGAGAGCGAGAGTGAAAGAGGGCAGGAGAGGCGCTTGCTGAGGAAGCCACACAGCAGTTAAGACACCATTCGGGGCGACACGCAAAAGAAAAGTCGCATGAATCATATGCTAAGTGACACAGAAAAGCTGACGCTCGCGACACGTTTATTATATGGCCCAGGCCAATGCCAAAGCCAAAGCCAAAGCACGCCTCTCAATCCCCTACGAGTAAGTATATAGAAAAAACTTTTGCCATAAAACAATTTATCTTGATTCGTTGTGGTGCAGGAGACAGGGGGCAGGAGACAGGGGTTTAGGTTTGGGTTTAGGTTTAGGGGCGGGACTCAAGCAGCGCCGAAAGGTAAATGACCAAAAGCCATCGAATAGACTTAACAATCAGTTTTGTCGTGCCGCCAGTTAGCCAGCCAGTGAGGCAGCTCGAAAATGTATTAATCGAGGGAGTTGTTGTTTATTTTTTCTTTTTCTGTTTTTTTTTCGCATTTTATTTATCATCGAAACATCATTTGGAGGACATTGCCATGTTGAAACTGACTTTTATTTGATTTTTACATGGATTTCGATTTAGTAATGTTCTCAGTTTACGTTGGTAGAAGTGATTTAACAAGGGATTAACTAAAAGAAGTTAAATCAATTAATTTCCAGCTATGATTTATGGCTAATTTCTGTTTACGGAGATGAAATTAGCCTCCTATGGATCCATTTTGGTTATATTGGGCGCGTTCAGCACTCAAATTGATCGGCGATCAGTGATCATGATCACATTGATCATGTTCTGAGTGCTTACCATATGGATCGTACTATTTTCACGCTAGATATGATCCATGAATTTATGCCAGTTCCAAAAAACGAATCGATCTCCGCCAGCTGGTGCCATGAGTCCGAAAAGTGTATTTGCCCTGACCAATTTGTTCCGAGTCAAATTTGAGGTTGGGTTACAAGATAATTATTTATAAAGAATTCACCATCTAAGTTTCCATAGTAATGGTGTCAAATTTATCTTAATGGACCAATAAGTCATCTATTTTTTTCGTTTTGCAATAAAGATTAGTTTTGTTGTATAAAAAACCGTATACTTTCGTATCTTTTGTATTTTGAGCCCCAATTTATGTGAATTCAAAAGTAAATATACAAATGTATGTGAATGTAAGTGAAACCCGGAACCTGCCTGATAGATCACTGATCAAGTTGTGCTGCTAATCGCGCCCAATATCACTATCGAATATATCGTACGAGAATGCCCAAGTACCATAGACGTAACGATGAATGCCTCTTAGTACATTTTCTTTGAAAGCCAGCTCAGAAGAGCACAAGAATGAATAAGATTCCTTTCAAGTATGTTTCATAAAAAAAAACATTAAGAACTAGCATCAGCATGAAAGTGGAAAATATTGCAACATTTTAAGGCTTTCTCGTGAGACGAGATTTCGCTCTCAATGCCTCTGGCATTTCACCTCCCCCCCACCCCCAAAAAAATACTTAGATGCAGAATATCTTTCATAATATTCCAAGGGAAATGTGTAGGATATAATCGATAAACGCCACGTCATTTGCCTTTTGAAATGGCGCCTCTGAAAACTGAAGGGTGCTCTCGCTCTTGGGGGTTTTCGGGGTTTGGTTTCTTCTTTGCATTATGTACTATATACTACATTAAGTGGCATTTGGTTGCCGGTTGCCTTTTTTTTGAAGCCTCCCTATTGTTTTTTAGCAGCTCTCCCCTCTCCCTCTCCCTCTCCCGCTGCTGCGCTGTTGATTTGTCTAATTTGCATAATTTTTGCACGCGAAAAACACTCGAAAATTATATTGTATTTTTGTTGTTGTTGTTGTTGTTTGGCATGCAAATTGAAAATTGATTTTCGTGCTTTTTATTGCGAAAAAATTCAGAGGTGTCGAAGGTTATTTGCTTGAGGGAGGTGGGGGCTAGGGCTGGGGGTTTTTTTTATGCTTGATGGGGTATTGCATTTTTAGTTTTCGGTTTTCGGTTTTCGATTTGCCTGATTGCTTCATAAATCATATTTTATGGCCATAAACATGAAAACATGGCTGAGTTTATTGAATTTAGGCGGCACATTGAGAATCTCATTTTGATTGGCTTAATTGGCTGTGTCTTTGGGCCTGATTGATTTATGAACTGTTTGATGAATGGTCCGCCGCCACCGTTGCATAATGGGTGTTGTGAGGCTTCCAATTGAGGACACGGAACGGAACAGACTTGGAAGAATTTTCCCATGCCATTTGCTTGACCTTAGCCCCCAATCCCCAATCCCCAATCCCCAACCCCCATCCACCACACACTCGACATATTAACGCCTTTAAAACAAGCTCGATTTGGGGAAATGTGCCAAATATTGTAGGTACTACATATACATATGTATACGGGTATAGTGGAATGGGATGGGGTCTACGATGAGCCTACGCCCACTAGGAATGCCGTGGGCCAAACGTAAACAAAGTGTGACCAAAAATAGCTCATCCGCCCGATGGCGATTAGCATCAGAGTTCGGTTTGGGTTTGGGTTTGGGTTTCGGTATCGGTTTGGATGGTGTCCGCTGTGGCCAGTGGAACGTGATGAGGATGAGTTCCACCGTCCCACCGTCCCCCCGCACCACCTTAGAGCTGTGCTCAGGTTGCGTGACACTTTTGCCAAGCGTCGCGTCGCGTCGCTGGTATCGGACGACGCATTCGTTCCCTGGCTAATTGTTCACACCCAACACTCGGGGGGCCACACCCAGCTGCTGCCTGCTGCCTGCTGCTGCTGCTGCTCTCTCTTCCTCCCTCTCTGTCGTTTTGAAACTAATCTGTAAACAATTAAGGCGGAGGTGGAGGCGAAGGCGAAGGAGGTTGGGACTGCAATGCCATACAATATTTCAAATTAATTTGCCACATGTGTGCCATTCGGGTAATTAGGTTTGCCCCGCGAACGAATTCGACACATAAAGCCCCATAGATTCGAATTCGGTGGCATGGAGCAACAAATTCGTTGCAGAGTGCCGCAAAGCAGCAATAAATTCAATAATTAAATCGGCTGCAGCTCCGCATTAATTGTTGAATGGAAAAGTACGGCCACAAACAGCAGACAAGACTGGAACTGGAACTGGGACTGGGACTGGCACTAGCTCTGCTGATAAGACAGAAAAGGCACTACAAGAACAACAAAAACAGTAAAACTAATGGACGGGTGTGGAGTGGGAGTAGGAGGAGGGGGAGGGGGTCTGAGAGCATATGTATATATGTATCCACGAGACTCACTTTCACACAAACAAACGAAAAGGCAACAAACAAAAGCAAACAAAACACACACGGGCGGTGGCGTATCGTTCAAGGGAACGTGGAAATTCAACAAACACAAACATATTTGGTGTCATGTGGGTGGGTGGGGGTCTAAGTACAGTAACACCTCCCTATGCTAGACTAGGTTGACTTGAGGTTGCACCAGAAACAGAGAGAGAACGTTCCCGGAGCACGTTTACCGCAATTTAATCGAATTAGGAGAGTTTCCATTCAAAGAAGTTCGACTGTGGCCAAAGAGATTATAAGGGCCGTCTGTTTTCCCGATATCTTTTGAGCCTGGGAATGCTGATATGACAGAGACCCAGAACAGACCCTCACACACACACACACACTCGCGCACGCACACTTTCCACAATCACACCCACACAGCTGGAAAGTCTTCCAGTGATTAAACTAATTGAAAATATGTTTTGCATTTGTTGTTGCTGCTGCCGCTGCGAGTAGTTTGTGCTTCTGTCTCCCCAACGCTTTTTTCCTAATTGAAATTGGAAAAAACTTACAGCCACAGAAGCAATACACATTTACATATGTACGTACGTACGTATGAATGGGGGGAGGCGGGGTGACGGACCCCCCGTCACCCTAACGGTAAAACATGTGTAAATGCAATTTGCTTTTGCGGCTGCCGGGCAGGGCAGTGTCAAGTGTCAGCTGTTCTCGCTCTGTCTCTCTCTCTCTCTCTCTCTCACTCACTCACTCACTCACTCACTCTTTATCTCTTTGCTCTTGGTCTCTCTCGACCACTGACACGCAATATGGCGTCATGTCTTTGGCATCTATTGCGCACACATACACACATACACTACATACGCGTAAGTATAACCACATATCTGTGCGTACACAAATGGTCAAAATGTATGCCACAATTAAAATAAGTGAACTCTAGTACATACTCGTATGTACACATAACAGTATGACATTTACTGGGAATTCTAGTGACCGAATGGGGCAAGTGGTGCCAGAAAACCTACTGCTGCCAGAGGCACCACAATTCTGAATGACTATACAGCAGCATTACTTCGAAATCAGCTGTTTTCCACTATGTAGAAATTGTAGGAATTTCTGGGCAGTAATTTCTGCAGAATCTACTGATATTAATACGCCTTTAAGCCTCAAGGGTGTTGTATTAAATCATAGAGTCCATAAGACTTTTAATGGGTTCACTCTTTTAACGAATTTCCTGCCTTAGCTTTTAGGTAAATGTCATACTGTCACCTAGCAATTCATAAATTGTAGTCTGTAGTGTGTAAGAAGAGAGCGGAGAGAGCACATTTCCAGGTCAGTAATATTTAAGCAGGGATGAGCTCATGTGTAATAAAAATTACTAATATTTAGTGGCTTTCCCACTTGACAGCACCTCAGAAATAAGTTGCTCCAGTTCCAATTAACATCCGACTGTTAATGCTCTGCTGAACAGAGCCCCAGTCCCAGCCCCAGCCCCAGCCCCACTATGTGTGTTTTCTTCTGTATCTATGGCTTGTGGAAAGTTGGGCCCATTTGTCTATTCCCCCCTCCCCACCATCTTTGGCTAATCGGACAGACAATCTTTCATTGCCTGACAGGTTTTATCTACCGTTTAGTGGCGCCTCCAAAGGCAAATATCGCATGCGATAAAATCCCTTTGATCGATTGACAAAAAACTTGCAATCAGCCAGAAGATATAAATAGACACATTTTTCACACACACAATTTCCCCGAAATAAATGGCAAAGTCTACGGAAGTGGGCGCAAGAATTCAACTGAAACAATCAGCGAATCAACGAATCAGCGAATCAACGAATCAACTATGATATCATACATATGTATGTATGTCGAATGAAAATTGCAATCATTTCACTGCTCTTGTTATCTGCAGAGAGTTGGCTGGAGCGAGTCCGCGGGAGTGGGAGTGGGAGTAAGTCCCTCTTGATGCTGCTGCTGCTACTTCTGGCCAAAGTCGCTGCCAAGATAAGGATAAGACTTTAGTTGCAATGGAATCATGACGCATGCCCAGCCCCCCACTTGACTTTTGGACAAAACGGAATGCCCGAAGGGGTTGCTTCCCCTCCTCCCCCTTCTACGGCGAATGCAGAGAGTGTTCAAAGTTTAGCCAATCATTTAAATATAAACATTTGGATGAACACAGCTGGCCAAGCGTTGGGATTTTAATGCCTTTCGTATTTGGCAAAGTGGCTGACTCATTTCGGATGATTATGCCCGGTGCCCGGTACCCGGTACACAGTATATTCAAGATTCAGGCAGTGGTCTTAATAAAGTGAATATAAATAGTCTATATATGTATGTAACTCTGAAATCTGCAGGATACACATATTGCAAGAGGCTATGCTAATCCTTACTTTAGATATGTAGTACCAATTCGTGCTGGCTGACTGACTAGCTTGAATCTTTTTGGCGAATTATTCCGTTTATTTCATTACTACCTGTATTTTTCGTAGAATTTGCTGGGATTTGATTGATTAACTAGCATCCATCCAGTCATGCCCCGGCGCTGTATTGCTCTCTCTTTCTCTGTCGCTTGTGTGATGCTCTCACACATGCAAATTGGGTTAATAATATATTTCCATGTTTGCTGTTGGCGCTAGGATGACTCTTGCTTTCGCCGGATGTTATTTTCCCAGCTTTATATTGATTTTTCTTATTTGCATTTGGGGGAAAATGCAGCATTGCGCTGGAAAGCGGCAAATGGGGTCTGCTCTCAGGGGGTTGTCCGCCAAAAAAAAATAAAAGCAACAACAACAACAACCCATTTTATTGTGAGCGGCTTAGTTGTTGGTGTAGTATGCGGCTCACACACACACATACAAACACACAAGCTGCTGCCTGCGTGTAGAGAGAGAGAGGGAGAGGGAGAGTGAGAAAGAGAAAGAGAGAGCCTGCTTCCTACCCCAATTCCGCCTGGCTGTGGGCTGGTGGCTGGTGGGTCGTGGTGGCGGCGGCTCCACAAGCAACCCACGCATACACACACACATGCACGAAGGGAATTCCAGCTGCAGCGGCGCTGATTTATCGATTTTTCACTCACGAAAATCCTTTGGTCAACGCTGATTTTCGGCAATTACATAAAAAAAATGCGCTATAAAAAAGGGGCAATCGGACGAATAAAATTAGCACAGGCCAAAAATAGCAAGGGAAATGTCACCACCCCCCGCCTGGGCAGACAGCGTGGACGGACGCCTCACTGTGTGCCGATGTGGGTCGGTGTGTCTGTGTCTTCTTATTTTCGTTGCGCTATAATTTCTAGCTGCCCTTGAGTCTTATTTACTACTTCTTTTTACCTGCCTTTCGTACGAATTACACACACACACAACACAAGCATGCATACACACAGTTGCAGAGGCGGTCGCAAAAGGAGACAGCGGGACGAACGGGACGGGATAGCTGCGAAGAAGATGCCAAAACCCACACAAAAACTGCACTTTCATACACACATATGTGTATTATCTTTGGCCGTGTGTATACTTGTCTTGTACTTACATTTTAGTTGGCAAGAGATTCGCTGGAAATTGGCTTTAGCTTGAACCAAAAACGGGGCCGGGCCTGGTCCGGCCAAGCTGGGGATGGGATGGCTGCTCTTGTGGCTGCCACCAAATCAACAATTAGCGCTAAAAATCCACTTGGGGCGCATTTCGCGACACTTTCATTAACATTTTTTATACATTTTTCAACTCTTCGGCTCCACAAAAAGGAAACACTGGGCGAACTTGGGGCTGCGAATACATAACTGGTTTTTCTTTTGGTTTTCGGTTTACTCAGCGCGTTCGTACTTCTTTTTCATATGTGTTTCTCTCCTTTAAAAAAAAACTACCCGATTGGGTTTGCACTCTCTCTGTTTTTTTATTAAGCGCTTGCAACAGCTTTCGAGAAAAAAAATTGTTTTTTGTTTAAAAATTCGACAACCGAGCGCTTTTGGTGTTGTTCCGGCCACCAGCAGTGTGACCGCGGATTTATCCATCAAATATACCGTCCGACTGCTTAGAAATATACCAAAATAGAGCGTCTTATTTTCAAAATACCACGTAAATATACCGATGAAAATCAGATTCCTCAATTTTGATATTTGGTCTAATGTTAGTAGCTAGCTAGTACCCTCAGCGGTAAACATATAATTTTATCCGATTGACCAATCAATCTTTTACGAGATTGGCTAATTCTAAGGACTCTCTTTATTGGATTGTCTATAAAGTTTGATTGAAACAAAAACGGTCTCTAAAAATTACTGCCACATATTGACAGTTCATTTTTGCATGATATGGCAGCACAACTTTTTAAATTGTTTACGGTTATTGTCAGTGCTGCAAAAAGCAGTTAGCTGTGCAACTTAACTATCGATGACTAAATATATATCGATATTTATTGAAGAAACTGTTACAAATTCGAATTGAAATTGGCAATTTTGGCATTTAATTGAAAAACAACATACATATAAAACAAGAATATACTTAAGAATTCGAGCAAGCAGTAGGTTATTGATCCACAGCTTCACATGCTATAAATATGCTCTGAGTGTAAACGTAAAGAAAGGTGTGTATGTGTATGTGTGTATTCTTCTACCGCTCTTGATCGCAACCGGTTTCTGCTCATATTTTCAAGAACAGCACACGAATCACAGCCAGCCATCAGCCTGTGTCTCGTCCTCCAACTTGGCAATACACTTTCTACTTGTCCCCTCCGCCCACGGGCCTGATGACTAATTGTTCACTGAAATATTCCCTGCGACATTTTCCCTCTAGCTCAATTGGGCGTTTTCCAAGAACCCACGCCGTTCGTTTCGCACAGTAGCGAAATTAATCTATATTAGTTCTAGGTTATCGAGCTGAAATCCACTGACCTGACGTACGTAGACGTACAAGTTTTGAATGCATTTTTAATGCGAACGAGGAAATGGCGTGCCAAAGTACGGAAATGTTTAATCAAAAGAGAGCGAGAGCTAGCGAGGGGAAAGCCCAAAGAGAAAGGAGAGCTACAGAGAGCTAGAGAGAGAGAGAGAGAGAGAACGAGAACCAGCTCCAAACTGTGCTCTGTCACACATCCCATCCCAGAAGTGGCTTTTTTTTAACTCCATATACCAACACTCGTGCACACATGCTGGCCCTATACCGCACCGCACTCTCTGATTACATCAATAAAAACTTGTTGTAACTTTGGAGTCAGAGTCGATTGGGAACTTGAAAACCCCAGAGGCTGATTGTTGACTGTTGATTGTTGGGCTTTGGGAAAATGCTGACAATGAACGCTGGCCGGCCAAACAAGTGGATCCCCATCCCCATACGCCAGACCAGACCAGACCGAGAGCGGCCGCTCAATGTTTTATTTCAATATACTCGTAGTATCTCTCCGGTCGGGTCGGTCAGTTCTGCCACGAATAGCGTGCGGAGCGGTCGAAACGCGCACGAATTTTTCAGCAACTGCAAGGCGAAAACAATACTAGAGTATTCCTCAATAGATATCGTGCCGCAGCATATTTATAACGGATCAAAACAGACAAAGAAATCCATTTAGAGGCTGCTGCCCAACGCCTTAGAATTCTCGAGTGTGTGCACTTTTTTTCGTTTGTTTTTTGTTGCTGTTGCTTTTAATTGAAGTCGTTTAATTAAACCCAAGTCCAGAAGAATGAGTGACCTAGAGCATATTGCCCTGCAAATGGATAAGCTGGCGCAGTCCGATGATAAAACGTTGGCCAGAAATCAAGTGAGTTACGACCAGGCCCCAGTTGGGTCAGCCTTTAACATTAATCTCTCTGGGAAGCTAAACAAACCGCTAGACCGCAACAAAAAAAAAGCGCAAAATAAATTGTAGCCCAGACGTATTCGAAAATCGAATATAGCATCTATGGGCATAGTATATGTGTAGTACATAGAGCAGTGGCTGATAATTGGCAAGTAAACTGAGGAGCAGCAGCTTCCCTGGGAGCCAGAGCTCTAGCGTTTTTGGGAAAGTCACAGGCGAAGCGGAAAAAACCCCCTCGGCTTAGTCATGGTAATAGATCCCCTGCATCGCATCGGATCGCTCAGCAAATAAAAGTGATATGGAAACCTTTTGGTTGCCAAAAACTGAGATGAGGCACTGGAATGTTTACACATCACATGCTTAAACGTTTATTTTATTCCTTTGTTTGTTCTCCAAAATATATCTCTTTTCTTTACATATAAAAGACACAAAATAAACACGTACATACGGCCTGTCCTTCGGGCTTATCTCCCCCGATTCGTAGTGCTGTATGGTACATATGATTTATTATATCACGAACATGACTGATTTGCATATTTATCAGTCGGAGAACAGAAGCTTTTCTGCATAATGAACTGTATTGCATTTGTAAACAATATTGAGAGTCATGAGAATGAGCAATTTTAATGCTCGTTTTCAGGAAACGCTTTAATCAATTTAATTCAAATTTGCTATTTCTATTTTTTCTGTATTTTTTGTATTTGTAGGAAAGCATAAACAATCCCAGCCAGAACGATGCAATCGACGGACGTGGTGGCAATCGCATACCCCGAGCAGGTTTGTATCTTGTTGATCTTTAAATGCTTAAATGTTTAAATCTTCAAATACCATGTGCAATATTCTCTCTGCTTGCCTTTGGCTATATGTAAATCTTGTCTCTTGTGACTAATGCCGCCTTTAAACCGCAATTTATAATAACTTTAAATCGTTTGTGTGTTGTAAGTAGATTTAACCCGAAAGTAAAGCAATCGAAACATTAAAGGTTTCCTCTTACCTTTTGGCAGTACCCGAAACGGACGACGATGACGATGATCGTCCCTTTGTTAAAGATGGCAATCCCGGCGTGGATGATGGCCTCCTGGGAAATGGAGGCGGCGGCGGCGGTGGCGGCGGTGGCGGTGGTGTCACTGTACTCGTCCCCAATGGCGGCAATAGGGGGGGACGACGTCCGAGCTACCAGTTTCCTGGCTACTATGGACCCGAATTCGTAAACATCAATGGCGTGGAGACGCCCATACCCGATGTGAATGCCTACCAGCACAAGAAGACCCTGGCCCAGGGCATGATGGATCTGGCCCTGCTCTCGGCGAATGCCAACCAGCTGCGTTATGTGCTGGAAATGAACCAGCAGCACCCATACTTTTATCCCAGTCTCTTGTTCATCTCCCTGAGCATTGTATTCCAGGTATTGCAAATGATTTCCATATGCATATTCCTACATATATGAAGTATTTTTGACTCTCGATTCTTATTTTGGAACTGTCTCGTCCCATTGCAGATCGCTGTCGGCGTTGGCCTTATTTGGAACGGCAGGTACAACATCAAGAATGAGCAAGAGATCTGCCGGGCGAACAAGATCAATAATTACACAGTCATCGGCATATTCATTGTAACGGTTGTCAACGTGTTAATATCTGCCTTTGGCGTCGCCGAGCGTGCTCCAAACACCACATAGTTGGCATATCTGCATATCGATAATAGCTATAAGAGAATTAGTATGTAGTATGATAAGCACCCCCACGAACAATGCCTTTTTTTTGATGATTAAGTGACATTCAACCGTGTTTATATGGTTGAAATAATTATTTGGCCTCCACGTCTTGCACGGGTTAGCGCCAATCGCCTCATTCATGTATACATATGTACTATTAACAAAATTGTGATAAATAAATCGAATCCCAGCCCCAACAGAGTTTTTGAATTTCTTTAATGGCGCGTTATTTGGAAAAACTATCGCCAAGCAAAGCGATAACTATTTGTATCGTTTCGGCACTAAAAGTGCTGGCTCGCAACATTTTACAGCACTGATAAAAATCAGCTTGACAGCCCAGTCAGCTGTTGTGTTTTTGTACCAGAAATTGTGCAGAAATTTAACAAATTTGTCGCTTTTTAGTTCAATAAACATGGCTAAGATTATTAAAGCGGTAAGTAGTTTGAGCAGCCGTCAACTCGAACCATTTAGAGTTGCGGGAGGGGCTGTGAAGGCAGCCGCTCTATAGAATCCTGGTATGGAGTCCCAGTTATGTCATCGCACCCTACAGTCCACAGGTCTGACCGGTCTCGCCGTGTCCACCAATCCCCACCACACGCTGTGCGCGCTCTACAGCAAGATCCTGCGTGCAGTGGCCAAGATGCCGCAGGAAGCCAGCTACCGCAAGTACACCGAGCAGCTGGTCAAGCAGCGTGCGGATGCCGTGGCCAATGTAAGTTGCATTCATGATTAGCGATGTCCTGTGCTGGCCTAATTTCACCTATCAATACAATGGTCATTACAGAACAAGGACGTTGTCGCTCTAGAGAAGGCTGTCGGATGCGGTCAGGTGGAGGAGTTGATTGTGCAGGCCGAGAACGAACTGGTGCTGGCGCGCAAGATGCTCGGCTGGAAGCCCTGGGAGAAACTGACCCAGGCTGCGCCCGCCAAGCAGTGGGACTGGCCACCAGCCCAGATCCTGGAGCCCAAAGTTTAGGCCGCCTTTATCCCATTATATAGTAATAATTAATCTAGTTTGGACTGCCAGTGCCAGTGCCGCTAGCAATGACATCGTTCCAAGCCTTGTTGACAGCAGAATGAATTGTAAACCGCAATAAATATGTACATATGTTGATTGTGGATCTGCCTGATAAGCCAGCCACCCCAGTCC
This sequence comes from Drosophila helvetica, assembly GCA_963969585.1. Classification (NCBI taxonomy): domain Eukaryota; kingdom Metazoa; phylum Arthropoda; class Insecta; order Diptera; family Drosophilidae; genus Drosophila; species Drosophila helvetica. The sequence continues at coordinate 50,245,284 of OZ018401.1, read as the reverse complement.
CACATATTTCAACCACAACACAGCATCTTTGAGATTTGATTGGGGCTCGACTCTCAGTTTGCTTTCAGCATGCGTGCACTTCACTACCTTCTGCTGCTGCTAATCGTGTTCACTGGGCTCGTGGCGGCGGCTCCCGCTCCTCGCGAACGGCGTCAGATCGACTTGACGCTGTCGGCGGATCATGACGACAAGGACCGCGAGACGGAGCTGGCCTTGGAGGCCATAGCCGGACTCTGGAGCAGTGCCGATAGCCGCACCAAGATCGATGGATCAGCACGGGTGGTGCACCGTCACAATTCAATGCAATCTGGTACGGGTAAAACGAGCTACACGGCACGCGTCCATCTGCATCACGACTATAAAACCAATGCGTATCCATCGTAATCCATGTACATGTCTGTGTCTGTGTCTGTGCCAAGGTTCGGAGCAAGATTGGCGTTTGGGTGTTCGTGTCGTCTTCACGTAGGCTGTCCAGACACAGGTCAAGGATCCGGCGGAATTACCAGTTGGCGTGCTCTCCCTCCGTTCGATGGACAATCAATCTGCTGTACTGTTCGTGTACTGTTCGTGGAAGACTCCACTCCTGATAACTTTTTGACCTTCGACGGTTGACTTGTAAATAAAATGTTCGTGAATACAAAACCAAAAGCTGGCTGTTTGCTTTATTGATTCCGTTTTAATTGGCTCCAAGTGCCGGAGCGTGAAGTACCGCAACAACTTTCAGCTTAAAATTACAACAACTAATTGCACAACAAAGCAGTGTGGGTGGGGGGTCGCGAGAATAATAAATAAGATTGGACGCTTAAGTAGAAATGCCATGAGTAAATGTCCGTAATATCTTTTTGCACCCGAGGGATAAGTCAAGTCAATTTGTATTTGTTAATTGAGGCTAATGCTGATGCCATCGTTCTCCTGCTGCTTCAGCTCCTGGACAACGAAATCGCGAAACTCCCTGTAGGCCGACTCAATGTCCACGTTGTTGATGATCTTGTGGAAGTTGCCCGGCGTCAGGCCGTAGCTGATCTCCACCTCGGCGGCATTGAGTCGCTTGCGCAACGTCTCTTCGGTCTCGGAGCCACGTAGACGCAGCCGACGCTCCAGCTCTTGAATGGTCGGGGGATTGTTGAAGATCAGTATGGGATTGAGATCGGTTTTCCGAATCTGCTCCACTCCCTTCTGCTCAATGTCCAGTATGCAGACGCGTCCCTGCTTCTGGATCTCGCGCACGGCCGCCTTGCTGGTGCCGTACAGATTTCCAGTAAACTCTGCCGTCTCAATGAACTCGTCACTGGCGATCGCCTCCTCCATGTCGGCTCTCTCCACAAAATAGTAGTGCACACCATCCTCCTCGCCCTCACGTGGCCGTCGCGTGGTGTGGGAGACGCTGAATCCGAATGTGTTTGGGAACTCCGCGAACAATAGCTTCAGCAGCGTGCTCTTTCCGGAACCGGAGGGACCGCAGAGTACAAGCGGACGTGGGCCTTGCGACATTTTGCGGCTACTGCTGCTGAGTGCGCGGTTTAGAATGAACAGAAAGCTAATCATGTTGTCGTCTTTTATTGGCAGCAATACTATTACACGAAATAGGCCCAAGAAAGCTATTTTTTGGCTAAAATTAACAGGTAAAGAAGCAGCAGCGTAAGCGTGTGATAGCGCGCGTGTATGTATGCAAGGTTAGTGATGGACCCAAATCGATAGCTTAGCGCAGATGTGTCAAGTCAGCCATTTTCCCGCACATCTAGCTTTTTTCGATGTAATATAGCAGCATTCAGTGTAAAGAAAACAAATGGAAATCAATCTTTGGAAATTCCCATCTTTTATATCTATCTGCTCATCGATGTCTCTGCGTAGCAGTATTGGCCAGTCAGCTCTAGCGTTTTTTTAATTTAAAATAGCGGGAAATAATTGAAAACAGGTGCATCACACACTCAATAGCGAGTGCAGGATGCCTATCGATATCCCTCCCAAAGAAAATCGAACAAACCGTTGGCTGTTGGTTTAAAAACTGTTATATTTTCTTATACTGTTTTACATTTAGCATAGAATTTCAAACACACATACACACTGAATCGACTGAATGACAATGACAATGCCTTGTTTAGTTCTTAGTTTTGCTTAAAAAAAATTACGAATTTTAATTGGTTAATTTTGTTTTGTGTTTTGTTGTTGCTTTGCTTTTGTTTCCTTTTTGTTTTTGTTTCTGTTGTAATTTTATTTATTTTTTTGATCACATTTTGATTTCGCATGCCCAAAGTGAGATTTGGTTTGTGTTTCCGAATGGTTCGCCTGAATGAAAACCTCCTCTACAAACTGATCCGTTCCCAGTTCTCCTGTCCGACAAATCAAAAATATATATATATATATATGTATATATATGTATGTATATCGTTATCTATAGAGATTTATGTATGCAAGCCTCTGCTTCTGCTTCTGCGTCTGAGTCTGTCTAGATTCCTACAGTGCATATATGTATGCTAATATTCAGTCGGTATTATAATCATTTTTACTTTCCCTTCCCTTCCATTCCATTCCCTTCCATTCCCATTCTATTCTATTCGAGGGGAAGAGGTGTTCGCTTTCGCTTTTGAAATCGTTCTGTTCTGTTCTTTTCTTTTCTGTTCTGTTCTAATGGGAAGAGTATTTAAATTTCGGTTTACCGAAGATATTTCATGTGATATATGTACAATATTATAAGGATTAGCTTTTAGTTTTCGATGTATTTTGAATTAGAAAGATCTTTCCTATGATTTCTGAAGATATCAGGAGGGGAGGGGAAAGGGGAAGGGGAAGGAGCTGCTGGTTCAATTAAATAACAGTACTAACTTCAAACTGGAGCTGTAACATGGATATAAGGCATGGTAAGGACTTAGTCGGATCTGATTATGATTTATGATTGATGTACGTATATGGTTGTAGGCAATGCAAGAATTGGTGTAATTGTTTTCTGTAATTTATTATACCCTAAAAAAATTTCTTTACAACTAATACTAGTCATACGCTTAAAATTGATTAAAAAATATAATTCATATATGTATTTATATGTAGATTTAGTCACGACGGGTAAAAACTAATGAAATTGTACGACAAAATGGTGGATCTCTCTCTCTCTACCAATTCGGATTATGGGACCTGGACTCATTTTTCCAGCAAAAAAAAAAAGAAGTTAACAATTACAAAATCTTATGCTTGAAGGGCGGGGGCGGGGCTTCGGGCCTGAATAGGGGATGGATGTGGTGTGCCCCTAGAAAACGGGGCAATTCGTCTTACGGCTAGCATTCATTATTATTCATATTTAATATATTCAATTATTAGGAGCTTAAAGGTTCTGTTTGCATTCATTCATTTATCGGCTGCTACAAATATTCGTGGCTTGGTTTGCGCTCTTACTTTATATTATTATAAATCAATGATAAGTGGTAAAAAAAAAAAAAGGAAACTACTAACAGTTGTATAGTGTATAATGTTTTTCATTCTATATAATTATTGTTTAATTAATAATTACGTGTATATTTAATTTTTTCTCATTAGTTCCTGTTCCTGCATCTTCTGTTTCTGCATCTTCTCCTTCTTCTCCTTCTTCTTCTTCTTCTTCTTTTCATTCGGTTTAAATTATAAAATTTCCTAATCAAGAAAACCATAAGAATAGTTGTTGCTGTTGCTGTTGCTGCTGCTATTGTTGCTGTTTTTGCTGGGGTTTTTTCTGGCCTTAGGCCTTCCAGTTGTTCTGGCGACTGCCGCTGGCTCCGCTCTGCTGCTGTGGCGGTATCATCTCCAACAGATACTGGCGCTGCAGCTCCGCCGCCCGCTGTACGTCCGCCATGCTATTGGCATTACTGGAGTTCTTCGACGACCCCGATGACGAGCTGCTCTTTTTGTTGTTGTTGTTGAAGGCTGCCCAAAGATGAAAATCATTTAGTAAGGGTCATCATTATAGGCGTGTGGGTAAGGTTTCGGGTATCAGGTTTCACGACTCACCTGCCACTTGGGCCGCCTGCGCCATGGCCACCTGATAGGAGTACAAAAGCGGTGCAAACTGCATCATATGCTGTGGATTGCCCCCCAGACCCTGACCCAATGCTGCAGGAGAAAATCATTTATGAGATTATTAGATCTGGCAAATGGCACTGGCTAAGGAGAATCCTACCTCTGAAGAGCTGCTGTTGGAAAGCCTGCATGGCTGCCGCTGTGGCCGCAGGCGAGTTGTTGCTCATCGCCGCGGCTTGATTGCTGGAGGCTGACGAGGACGCACCGAAGTTGCCCAGTCCGCCGAGAGCCGCCAGATTGCCCAGCTGGCTGAGATTGCCCAGATTGCTGAGGTTGCCCAGGCTGGCCAGGCTATTGATGTTCAGGCCACCCATGGCACTGAGATGAGCTGCCGCCGCCAGCGTGGCTGCCGAGTACTTGTCATAGCTCTGGGCCTGCTGTTGTTGCTGTTCGCGTTGCTGGTCTCGCTGCTGCTGTTGTTGTTGTTGCTGCTGCTGTTGCTGCTGTTGCTGCTGCTGCTGCTGTTGTTGTTGCTGTTGCTGGTGGTGGTGATGGTCGTGGCGATCGTTGCGGGAGGAACGCGACGAGGACGCCGGCTCGTGGTGGTGCGCTGCCGTGGGTCCTGGACTGAGAATCCCTGCCTGTTGGGCAGCTATGGCCGCCGCTGCAGCTGTGGCGGCGGCACGTGACGAACGCGGTGTGCTGGGCGGTGGTGTGGGCTGGTTCTGTGGTGGCGGCGGTGTGGGTCTAGGCGCTGGCGTTGGCGTCTGGCACTTGGTCGGTATGACCGTGACAGAGGGCGGCAGATTGACCAGTGCCGCCGCTGCCGAGGCATGTGACGCCTGGAGCTGTTCACGCTCTCGCTCGCGCTGCAGGGCCTGCTGGTGTTGATGCGAATGCGACGAGGAATTGGTGGCGGCGGACACGGAAAGCGAGGCGCTGACATTGTTCAAGGCATGCGTGTCCACGGGCGATGGACTGCTCTGGCTGGCCAGACGCTGCTCGATCTCCTGCTCCTGCTGCAGTGCCTTGACAAACGCCTGTTTCAGTCGATTGGTGTGCTCAGCCTTCAAGGCCTTCTTCACGTTCGAGGTGACGCACTGCTCGCAGATCACCTTGGGATCCTTGTTGGCTATGGAAGAATCTTGTGGTTAGCTTCACGTTCATTTCATGCTGGGCTCCATTCCATTGCCATATGCTTACTCTGTTTCTCCCACTTCCAGACGGGTGTAAAGTCAATTTTGCACTGGGCACAGCGGAAGGGTGCTGCCACAGCATTGGCCTTCTTGTTGACCGTCAAAAAGTCAACGACCGTCTCCAGTCCGAGCAGATAGACAAAGTCCGTGTTGCTGGGATTGGGTATAAAGTGCATCTCTGGTGGCGGTGGCTTTGGTGGGGGAATCTATCGGATATTCAATGATATATTTTAGTATACAATTCTACTCCCCATCCTATCCTATTCTATCCTATCCTGTCCTATCCTCACCTGTAGCAAAGTCTTTTCCAGCTGCTTGCGCAGTGCCATTTTAGCTGCCGCCTGACGCTGGGCAGGCGTCTGAGCGTCCTCGCGCGGCGTGGATCGATCATTCTGCAACAAATAATAACGAATAACAATAAATCCAACAACTAACACAAATACTCTCATTTCTCTACTCACCTTCAGATCGTTCAGTTGGCTCTGATGCGTTTGCGATAGCGGCGGCGCCGGAGTGATGGAAACAGAATTGCTTATGGTCCCAGGTACCTTCGAATTATCCGAAATATTAGGCTGCATGTTTTCAACGATTTTGTTTTGTAATAAATACGAATGTAGAGCAATTTAGAGCGTTTAATAGTTGATCTTAAATCGAAATTGAATGAATACGTAGAAATTTTCCGTGTCACTTTGGCACGAAGCCCGACTCGGCTTCGGCTGATGGTGACAGGCAATGATAATATGTGAACTTGTTAGTGGTAGTGTTGGAAAAGTGTCAACTAGTGTTGCACAACAAGAACTACACAATTCTAAAAATCGAAAGAAAGCTTCTTATCCAATAGAACTCCTATATTTTCTTTCTATTCTATTACAATTTTCCTAGCTGCAGATATAATTGCAAAATTGTTGAAACAATCATTGCTAAAATTGAGTTAATTTACTAAGAAAATTTTAATTATTACTAGACTTAATCCTTCAGAATTAACGCTGCTAAAGAACCAAAGTCTGAACATAGGACCATGCCATAAAAATCCGACTGAGATCGTTGTGAGCCAGGGCAAGGGCCGCGGCTCTACGATCATATCCGAACCTCAGTCAGTACAGTATGATTTCTGTGACCTACAGAATATATTTTATATGAGTGATGGGGAGAAACATGGGAGAGAAAGAGAGGCACCATGACCACTTGCTATGTTTTAATGTTAATTATTGTTACAAATTATAGAATATGTTATCTGTTCCCATTTATTTCTGTACTACTTTTTACTCCGCTACGTCTGTCTCTCTCTTTTTCACTTCTCACACCAACACCAGTTGTGTTGCTATCTCGCTTCCCCCCGCCACGAGGTAGAGAGAGAGAGAGAGAACTATGAATGAGTATGAATGAGTGCGCTTGGGAGGGGTATTGCTGGCAGTGCAACTTCATTTGTACCTCCTGGCTATAATAATGATCTGATCTGATCTGATATGGTTATTCTCAATGACTCTGCGTTTTTGGTTTTATCCTATTCTCAAAATTGTGCATCCCATAGATTTTTGTCATTTTTGGAGTGCTATAGTCAATAGTAATAGTGCTATATCAAAGGAGGTTTTGCTTTCCCTAGCTCTTTTAGACTCTGAGATCTCGGCCCCTCATCGGTAGGGACAGACATGACCATAGCGATTCGGCTATTGATGCTAATCAAGAATATATGTACATATATATGTACTTTATAGCGTCAAAGGGGATGCCTTCTGGGTGTTACACACATCTAATTCCACCAAAAAACGTATATATCCCTAAACTCTTCGAGTACCGGGTAAACAAGTTGTAGAAACAATAAAACTAGTAAAAAAATTCAACTTTGACTCAAAACATCTTCAAAAAATCATTTGAATTGTCATACAATTCCCTGAATAAACCTCTCAATTGTTTTCGATATTAACTCTGCAAATGTCGAATGGAAATTACGGTTTTGGAATTTGTATAAAATATTTTGCGTTCTGTGTATGACGACGTTAACGTCTTATCCAGGCCTACAACCCAATCATTTGTTTGGGTTTTCAGTTTTCATTGGGCGCTTTCACCAGCACAACTCGATCAGTGATGTATTTGATATTCACCGATCGCTGATCAAGCTGGTGGGATTTGGGAAGCTTTCGTTGGTGCAACAGGAAATGCCACCTTGTTGCAGTTCTGTAGTTCTTGCTGTTGCTGTTGTTGATGTAGTAGTAGTTAGTAGTGTTTAGTAATAGTTGTGCACTGTGCAGTGTTGGTAAGCGTGAGTTTTTGTTGTTGTTTTGTGGGGGTGTTGTTGTTTGTTGTTTCTGTTTGTTATTGGTGCCTTTTGAAACAAATATGTATGTGAGAGGGGAAAAAACTCGGCGCTTACGGCAACGATGACATTACAATAACTCACATTGCGTGCTTTCAGACTGGAAGGCGGCGCCGACGTTGGCGTGATGGTCACCGAGGGCGTGATGGTGAGATTCGGCAGATTGGTGCGCGGCGGCAGGGCGCTCGACCGGTGCGAGGAGGAGGTGGCAGGCGTGATGGTTGTGCCGGCGGCCAATGTGGCGCCCGGCGGTAGCGAGGCTCTGGGTGGCGGGAGGATCGAGTTGCTGCTGAGGCTGCCGCGCTGCGATCCGCTCAGGGCTGCCGCTGCCGCCGCAATGGCCGAGGCAGCCACTGCCGCAGAACTGGAGCTGCCCGTTCGGCTGTTGGTGGCGCTACGAAACGGGGAGAAACACTCGCATTAATAGGGATCTTGGGCCAAGGATCCAAGGTATACGCGCACTCACCTGATGCTAACGGCAGCTGCACTGCCGCCCAGACTGCTGCGTCCCTTGCTGTGCGCCGGCTGGGGTACGGCCGACGTGGGCGTCACACTCAGCGACCCCTTGGAGGTGAGGGCGGCTGGTATGGCGGACAGCGGATTGTTGGGCGAGACGCTGGTCGGCGTGACCACCAGGTTCTCCTTCATCACCTGCTGCGACTGCTTCAGCTTCTTGAGCAGCATCAGCTTGGTCTCCTCGTTGCGCAGGTCCTGGCGCAGCCTGCGCAGGCTCTTCTCGCGCTCCTTCAGCTCGGCGTGGGACAGCTCCTTGATGGGCACGTACGGCGGCATCTCCTCGTCGTCCGTTTCCGAGTCAATGTTTCCGTTCTGCTGCCGTCCATTGGTGCGGGCGGGAAGCAGCACAATATCGGGGGCCTCGGCGTATGACTTGGGCTCTGTGCGGGGCCGCAGCACCCGCCTTTGGACCTTGTTCTCATCCACACCGCCACCACCACCACTAGCAGCTGCAGCAGCAGCAGCAGAGAGTACTCCTCCGTCTGCATTCCCGCTGGAGCTGTTGTTTGTTGTGTTGTTGATGCTGGGAGTGGCGGCGGCGGCGGCGGCTGCGTTGCTGCCGCTGTTCGTGGAGCTGCTGTTGGTGGGACTGCTGCCAGCAGTGCCATTCCCAGTGGTGCTGTTGTTATTGTTGCTGCTGCTGGTGCTGCTGTTGGTGCTACTGGCGGGAATGGTGGCAGCGCCTGCTGTGGGCGCTGGCGCTGGAGACGGCGTTATGGTCAGACCCGTATTATTGGCCGTCAGGGCCCGCAGATCTCGATTGCTGAGCGCTGTCGGTGGCGGCGCCGGCGTTATGGTTAACGCCGGATCCCGACCAGAGCTCAGACTCAAGTCGACCACATCGTCGACCTCCATTTTGGCCATTTTCGCACGTCGCGTCGTCGTGATTCTGTATCTTGGGCAACTGGAAACGGAAACGTAAGAAACGAAAATGAGCGAGATGGATTCTGATTCCTAGGCATCCTATGGAAAAGTAAAGTAAAGCAAAGCATAGCATGGGGTCGGAGGTCGTTTGGATTTCATTAAGGGTTGAATTCGGGCCAGGCCGGGCCGGGCCGGGCCGGGCTTCCTTTCGCTCGTGCTCGTGTTTTTGTTGCTTTTTGTCTGCTGCTTGTTTTTGCTGTCATACCACTCCACTTTCAAGGCGGCGGATGTCAGCCACTAACCCCTAACGGTTTCTTGTATACGCTTTTCTTTTCCTTTTTTTCGCACTGTCAAGGGAAGGGTGGGCGGGGGGTCTCTCATTTACTGCTTGGTTACTCCCTTTTCCGCGTTAGGACATAATAAAGATATCCTGATTTCAATTTACTGAGACGACGACCTTGTTGAGGCAACTGATAGCCAACTGATGGCCCCCTCCTCCCGACCCGTCTTTAAGAGAAAGAGCTTGAGCGGAAAAAGGAAAGCTGCGCCAAATCGCAAGTCAACTCTCCGATTCGATTGCCCCGATATGTATAAGATATATGGTGGATGTGCATAAATAGTCAGCAGCTGTAGGTATGCATGTTCGAGGAGGCACAACATTTCTAGCATTTCCATTTCCATTCGGACTTCGGATATCTTCCGCAAGCCAGTCACGTTTTCGATTTAACAAATTTTCGCATACAAAGGCCGCTCTGGGGCTGCAGCAGCAGCAGCAGCGCAGCGCTGGCTACAAGAAACATTTACATGAAAATAAAGTGGGGGAAGTGCGGGGGACGGAAGGAGCACAATGACGGGGGAAAATAGGGGAAGTAGTGTAGTAGTAGTTTCAGAACTAGCAGAGACACAAACCACCTGGCAAACACACACAAACACACACACAGCCGTAGCCATAACGACACGTGAGAGTGAAAGGTGAATAAACTTTTCAAACGGCTGGGCAACAAAAGCAGCAATTCACCTGTTAATACTGATTTACAAGCAAAGAAAAAACAACAAATATTCAACACATTGCACAAACAATAGTGCTTTAATTGATTTGAATTCGACTTAAAAATATTCACGTGGATATTCACATTTTAAATCGTACAAAAAAAATACCCCAACGACCTTCACAGTGGTATCGAAACCGATAAAAACGAAGGAAGAGGTTTCGTTGAGATTTTGAACACAAACTGTTTAACATTGCAATAATCTGTTGGTAAATCAATTAAATCTCTTCACTGGTCAGGGAAAACTAAGCTTGAGCAGAGCCTAGTTCTGCCAACGGCCTCAACAAAATGTTGGCAAAAGAAAAGCGAATCGAATGGCATAATTATAACGACATAGCAGAGCGGAGCAGAAGAGTAGCAGCAGCAACAACATCCCATTTCCCATGGCTGCTGTCCGTCCCCAACGTGCCATAAATTAACTCGCTTTGAAAGTTGCCACTCACACAGAAGCACACTCAAGCACACACACACACACGCGGAGACAGACACCTACATGCACACGTATGAGCACGCTTACTCGTTCGTTCGTTTCTTTTTTTTTGTTTTCCGTCTTTCTTTTGCGCTCTTGCTCTTTGCGTCCCCCCGCAAGCGGCAGTCTGCGGAGTCTCGTTACTTTCCACACTTGTGTCGTCATCAGATTGTGCGCTACTCGAACACTTCGTAGCCGTCGTCGCCCGCGTTCGCGATTACTAACAGCTCTCCTCTCTGCACAGTGGAATGCAGTAGGCAGTAGATGTGTGATTGTTTTGATAACAAATTAAATAGTTGCTCGCTTGACTTTTACAGTGGTTGAAATCCATGATATTATAGGCAAATGTCAGAAGGGACTATTTAAACCAATTCTTCTATTCGGTTGGACATTTACTAATTGTTAGAATCTTTGTTCTTTTCGATTTTTAATTTTTGTTTGAATGCTTAAATATTTGCATTGCTAATATTGTGATTTAAATAAATATTTCCAAATGGGCAACTGTTGGCCTTGATTCCGGAGAGTCCGGGGCCAAAGTTCTAAATATATTTATAATTTATTCAAGTTTCACTGCGTGTGGATTATCTGTCGTCTTTTATCGCTTCTTTTCACACCTAATCGTTGTTGGAATTCCATTTAAATTGCGAATGGACTCTGCCCCACTGTGCCTTGTGCAAATGTGTGCGTGCGTGTGCTTTTGTATGCTTTCATGATTGTCAGCTTTTTTCTCTTCTTATTAAATTAATACAGTTTTAAATTTGTATAGATGCTTTTTAATGTGCACACATACACACACACACATTAGCGAATGTACACATGTATGTGTAACGAGGCGAGACAATATGGGTGTTTTTGTTTTATCGCCCTCTCCTACAGAGGAGATTTAGTAAAACAAAAACTTTATCGATTTGTGCGACATTTCCATTACGATTGGGAGGTATTATTTGTTTGACTATAATTGTGTTTAATAGAGCGCTAAATGGGCTTCAATTAGCGCCCAGGGCTTTGGGTTTACAGTGGGTCAATGATGGGACATGGTCTGTGGCATGCATGCAAGTTCAAGTTTATCCCCACGTCTAACGGTCGTTGGCACCTGTCCAGGTGCCCAGATGTCCATGAAAGGGGATAGACGACGCGTTAGGCTGGAGCCCGATAACTGACCAGAAGATAAGGCATCCAGCGGGGGGCGGGGTAGACTTCACAGCCATCCCAGGCGAGCGCAACTTAGAAGCCGATGACGACGACGACAACGACAACGCAAAAAAAAGCAAAGAAATAAGGTTAAATCAAAAGTACAGTTGTGTACATAGCGCGGCGAGCAGCAGTAGCAGCAGCAGAAGGCAACACCAACAACAAAAGCAAAGAACAGCCGCAGCCGCAGCAACAGCAACAGCAAAATGTGTTTGAGTGTGCGGTGTTCGGATGAGAGCGGCAGAACGGGAGAACGGAAGAGCGGGCATGGCAGAGAGAGAGCGAGAGCAAGATGGAAGAAGAGAGCGCACGTCGCACACACGCGACAACAACGATGCGGAGAGCGCGGCGGTGGCTGTGGTTGTCAGACGGTGGCTATTGGGATACCCAAGTTTGGGGTCGACTATGTCTGTCTGGCCACCCACAATGGCACCCAGAAACCACCCCCCCACCACCACCACCTCCTCCAACTCACATTCGCACTCGCATTCCCTTGCTCCCTTCGCCACTAACCCGAACCCGAACCTAACCTAAAATCGATTTGCATATTAGTTAGGGGGGTGGGGGGTCTGGACTATGGCTATCCATTCATCAACCGTGTGTCTCAAGAATACCACTATTACAATGCTGCATTCAATAACTTAAAGAAAGTGAACAAGAAAACAAGTGGCAGCTTAGCAAAAGAAATACATAATAAAAAAATAAAAAACCAGCAAACATGAATAGTACTTCTCCGTTCGGCATTATAAGAAATGCGCATATCTTATGGCTGGCCTGCCTTGCCAGCCGCCTGCCTGCCCGCCAGCCTGCCAGCCTGCCTGTCCCATTGTACATAAGCAAGTCGGGGAGAAGATTGAAGTGGAGTGGTAGCGGGAGAGGTGGGCTGCTGCTATTGCTGCTGCTTCGTGAGAGAGCAAGCAAGCAGGCGAGCGAGCAAGCGAGAGCGCACGACTTGTTGTATATGACGGGGGGGTAGGGCAGGGGCAGGGGCAGGGGCAGGGGCAGTGGCAGGGGTAGGGGAGACCAACCAACCGACCTTCCTCGTCGCACATACATATTTACTCATCCATGCCTGGGATTTGGGAGGTTCGGTTTCGGTTCGCTCGGGGTGGTGGCAGTGGCAGTGGCAGGGGCAGGGACCGCCGGGATGATGATGATGATGATGCAATGGGTGCACCCAAAAACCTGACTCGAACCTAACCTACGATTGTCCAGTTCCAGTTGCAAGCTGCAGCTCAATGGAAAACTAACTTTAATTTACATGGAAATGTGACATCGCAGAACCCAAAAGTCATTCTCTATATATATATAGATACACACACACACACACACCCAGACACATCTGTATATACATATCTATACAGTATGCCTCAGCCTTATCTTGCGAGTGTCACTATAATTATGCAGCCCACTGTAGTGTATTGCTTTTCTCGTTGCGTTTATTTATAGCCAAGCGATAAGCATTGGATTGGTGTGGGGGAAAACAGCAAACAAACAAAAAGAACCAAAAAGTTATAAATGGGTTAACTATACAAAACATTAGCAACAAATTAATGACGCACACTGTAAGAAAACCCGATACAACATTCCCCATACAAAGTAAGGAATTTCATCACAATTGAATTAAGCCAAAAAGAAAAGCAGATATGCTAAATATTTATGTGTTGTATTTCAAAAATGAAAACTAATTTGTGGCATAACTACACGACAAGCTATTGACAAATCATCTGTTGTGAATATTATTTATTTATTATATATACATATACTCATATACATACATGTATGTATATATGTACATATGTATTTTGGATTTGTTTTCCTTATCACATCAAAGTAAATTTGCAAATAAATACTCGTGTACTGTCTTTTATCGCTCTTCTGAGTAATTGGCAAGTGAAAATGGAGCCTAGCCTGGGGAGTGCCAAGGGGTAGGGCGGGGGTTCCTCCCCACATGCTAGTGCACAGCTGTTTTGTGTCCTCTCTTTTGTTTTTGCGTGCTCTTGACCAGCGTTGCCAGCTAAATAAACAGTAAAATACATAAGCCGCCGATGCCTCTGCCGCCGCCGCAATAGCAACAATGCAAAGACAAGCTAAAAATTAATGACTTTCAAAACTGGTTTTGTTTGTCCAAGTTGCTGTTGCTGTTGTTGTTGTTGCTGTTGTTGTTGTTGCTGTTGTTGTTGTTGCTAGAGGCAGCAGAAAACTAAAAAGCAGAGATGATGTTGCTGCCAAAGCATCATTTAATGCTACGCTTGAAGAACATTTTGATGATACACTTGCAGAGAGGAGGTATATGCATGATTCTGAGGCAGATGTTTGAAAATCAGAGGCGCACAAATACTTGATTCATTCGTTTATACATATGTACTCGTAGTATATACATATGTATGTATGTATGTATATAGTTCCATGTGTCATTAGATAACTCAGCCGCTATTTGATCACAATCGGATGACTACTCGCGTTTGATAAAGCTGAAAAGAGTATCAAAAGCTTCGGCCGCCTTACTTAATCTTTGTTTTAGTAAGGGGGAAGAATTAAGGGAAGGGAACAGAAGGGAACGGAAGGAAAGGGAAGGGAAGAGGGGGAAGCAGACGCGTCTGGTAATTTGTCTGATTAAGTGGAATTTTTCCACAGCAACGAAGTGCAGGAAACAAGTTAATGTATTTCTCTTTTAAATGTGCCAAATATTGAGTAAATTGCAATAAATAGATTTGTTGCCTTTTTGCGCGCTGCCATAAAACACACACACACACACATACAGAGGTAGAGAGGCGTACGGTTGGATAGACAAAAGCAGAGACGGCGACGACGCAGCAGAGCACTGGCAGTGGCAGTGGCAGAGACAGAGGCAGGCAGCGTTCGGTCGGTCGGTCGTTTGGTTTATGTACAACTTGAACCCATTGCCTATGTATGCATGTACGTATGTATCGTGCCCGAGTGTGAGTGAGAGACACAGACACAGAGCCAGGCATCAGCATGTACAAAAAGCAAGAGAAACAACAAAAGCAAAGACGGGGAGGCAAGTAGGATGGTGGTAGGGGGGAGAGAGTGATGAGGAGAGGAGAGAAGAGAAGAGGAGGTGGAGAATGCAATTCTGCCCATGTATATATAAATATGTATGTATGTATGTACATACCTATGTAAAAAGTATATAAATAGCACGCATACAATGTATGTACATATAAGAACAACCTGCGCAAATGTGTGAACTTGTCCATTGACAATTTATATGTACGGACATATGTGAAATTGTTTAAGTTTTTGGGCCAAAAATACGCAAATTAAAAGCCTCCGTTAGGTTACAGCATTAACTATATAACTGTAACTGTTCCTGCGAGTCTCACCATTCACATTCTCAATTTCCCCTATCTGGCAACTCCCCCATGGGAAGGCGGCAGCCCCTGCAATGCCTCTCCTCTTATCGCGAGAGAATAAAAAGTTTTGTAATAACAACAACAACAAAAACTCAGGAAGAAAGCCTACATTTGGCTGCCGAAGCTTTGCATACCCTCGATAATCCATAGTTTCTGCAACATCTGATTTATATACAATTTTTTGGATGTACATACATACATATGTATGCAGCATGTACATAACATATTTATGTATAGTGCATGCAGGAAAACGAAGGGTCTCGTAACAAGTTTTCATATAATCGAACGGCTCTGTGGTTATGTACATATTCGCGAATTTAGATGTTGATCCGGAATGCTACCTTTCCTTACATTTTTATCCAGACTCAGAATACTTTTCACCAGAAGGGTATCAAAAATGAGAAGCTCGCACGCGTTAAGAATAACCCCAAAAAGAAACACGTAAATGGTATGCCGCCGGCAGCGCTGTCGCTGTCGCTGTCGCTGCCTCTGTTCTGCCCGACAGCGGCGCCCAAAAGAAATAACAGAAAACCAGTTAGCCGATACAAACGCACACACAAACGCAAATAAAGAAACACACACACTGTCACACGCATTTGACATTCATATTACGGCTACGATAAGTGCAAAAAATACTCGTACAACGATTTCATTCAATTCTTTCGAGCGAAGAGATTTCATTTTCGTTTGCCATTAGTATAATGAAACGAATATCGAACTATGAAAGCCCCTCCCCTCCCCCTCCATAACAAAACTGAAGGTACAGTCAATATAGTTTATTAATAATGCTAGAGGGGTGGGGGGGATGCATCTCTTGCACCCATAAATATCAGTTGTGTGAACTTTTCACAAAAATAAAACATTTCAACGAATTATGCAATCGTTTTAATTGTTGTTAATGCAAATCGTTTAAAAGAAAAACCTATTGTGTCATTCCAAGATTTGTATAAAAACGATAGTCGCGTTACATAGCTAGTCCAAGAATTGCCTCACCGCAGTCCCCCCATACATTCATAAACTTGGGCCTTGAACTAGCCACGAGCGAGTATGTATGTATGTATGTACATTGTACACGTATCAGTATATAATATGTATATATATGTACATGTTAAGTGTTCATGTTTATAGTCTGTAAATATGCAAATATGTATGTACATATGTATGTATGTATGCAGATAATTTTGATGTACATATTTACACAGGACAACATGTAATTGTATCTTCGCACGCTCAGACTTTCGCAAAAGACTAATTGGGGTAGTATACATATAAATTTACATAAAAACTATGTACTTATGTATCGTACAACCCTTCTATTCCAAAGGTGTTTTCCACTTCAATACAATTGTGAGAATATTACCAATTTAATAGGGGAAATGTATCAAAGTGCACACAAAATAGGAAAAATGTATATACATATTTCCCAAACAATGATGAAAGCATTGATGAATGAGACCAATCTTTATGTACATGTAATGTAATATTTCATATTTTCAAACAGAAACTTCCAGAAATGTGGCTCTAGCCATGGAACGGGGGAATTACAGTTGAACTTTTAAATGTCTTATTTTATTAGCGATCACTGCATATATGTACATATGTATGTACATAAATATGTACATTTCCTGTACAGAGGAATATTTGTTTGGCTTGGCAAGTCCCTGATAAGTACATTTTTCCCCCAACTTGCAATATTGGATATTTCACAAATCGAACATTTCGATTAGAATGTGGGCACATATGTATGTACAAATGCCAAAATACATATGTATATACATATATTTACATACTTATTTATATACTTAAGGTATTGTAGATTTGTCTGTGCATATGCATAGTGTATAAAAATAAATGTCAGCGAAAAAAAAAGAAAAAAAGAGAAAACATTTTTTTCTAGCTCTCTTTTGCTGATAAGCGGGGCGACACTTACAATACAGACACACACAAGCGTATGTACATCCCATTCCCACACTCTCAGCTAGAGAGTAGTATATAGGCAATGCTCTGGCTGGTCGAGCGGACGGACGGGGGCATTGAGTAGTACTTTCAGTTTGACTGTTGTTAAGGCTGAATCACAACTTTTCTCGAGAAGATCAGCGATAACTGTTAATCTCTCAAAGCCCATTAGGAGATATACCTGCATATACATACACACAGTACATACTATGTACATATGTAAATGGAAATTTATAGGCTGGCTGGAATGTATAGCTAAAAAGCGAATCGCGAGAGTAAATGGCACATCCAAAGTGCTCTCCTCCCCCTCCCACCATATAAGACAACAGAGTTTTCCATTGTCAAAAGGCTCTGCTCCAATGGAGGTTCTTCTAGAAGATGTTTGGAATTAGGTCTCTGAACTTGCACAACAGGAGAAATCTGGACGATGGATGGATGGATGCACTAACGGTACAACAGCAACCGACTGATGCTGCAACAGCACCAACAACAACTAATACTACATATTATTATTTCCTCTATCTCTATGTACGGTACACTTTTTTATGCGCTTGTTCTTATTTTATTTTTTTCTTTTTTTGCACTTAATGACGTGTAACGAGCTCGCGCGCGTGTTTTGCAGTTGTCTTTGTGTGTGCGCGCTCTTTCTCCCTCTCTCTCTCTCTCACTCTGATCCCCCTCTTTCTCTCTACCCCCTCCCTATACCTTTCTTTGGTGTGCGAGCAGCATACATACATATACATATGTATTAGCGATTGGCGGACTATGCGCGTGCGAGCGAGATGCCACACTTTGAAAATAAACAGGTAAAAAGGTAAGCCAAAAGAAAACAACACCAACAAAAAAGCAGCTTTGCCACTTTTGATACCCCTTCTCTTGCAGAACAGGGTGTAACGATTCTGGACGCAAGTTTGAAACGCGAAACGATAACAAGGAAGTGTGTCCATCTCTGTCCCGTTCCCAATATTCCTCCACTTTTAAAGATGGTATTTTAACAATTTCTTTAAAGAACAGTTATTAATGTGGCCGCGCAACTTGTAACCCATGTCTGCCCCCATGGGACTAAACGACCTGCCAGGGTATCTGTACGTCGGCCCCCCGAGGCTAGCATTTTTCTCTTCTTTTTTTTTTTTGCTGGTGCTGCTCTGCCCGTCTTTTAGTCAGAGGGGGATGGGGGGGGGCGCCTGCAGCTTTTTCTGTATTATTTGAGTGAAATGATCGTCAGCAAACAGCCCAAGTGGCTTGGCAGTTTCTGTTGTTATTGTTGTTGGTCAATAATTATCAAGCATACATAAATAATTAGTCAGCAAGAGCTGACCATGAAAATCAGCAGAAAGAAAAAATACGAGGGAGAAATCAATGCAAGGAAAAGTGATTATAGCAGCGTTTTAGTTTACTTTAGTACATAGGGCAGAACGGGGTACGAGTAAATAAAGAACTTCTCTAACTCGAAGGTGCATACATACCTACATATATGTATTTTTGCAGCTTGATTAGTGCTTGTGCAGTTTATGTCTTGCCAGATTCCATTTACAGAATACATACAATCATACAATGTTTGACGAAAGATGACCTGGCATCGAGCAAGCTATCCGTTTAGAGGTGTATTCCTGTTCCTGAGGGGCCAATGGAGGGCCTCAACAAGGAAGCGACTTTCTGGCATTCAGCTCTTTTTTTTCCTTCTAAGCAACCCCTGTTCGAATTCGAGGATAAGCCAGCCCGCATAAGACAAAATTTCGAACAAGAATCGAAAAGAGCGACGGCGAGGGGCAGCGCAGCAGCAGCGGCAGCGAGTCATTTAAACGGTCAATTGCCTCAGGCACAAAAGCAAATGTCCGAATGAGAGAGAGAGCAGCCACAAAAACACAAAAACAAAAAAAAACTAAACGAAACGGAACGGAGCGGAGCGGAGAGGCGGCAGGCACGGTACTGCAAACGACAGAGAGGGAGAGGGACAACCAGCTGACAGCTGAAAAGTGCAGGCCAAATGCCGAAAAAATTAAGCAAATGTTTTTCATATTTAATTTCTCACCTAAAAAGAAATGTTGCCATAACCATAAATACACATGTGCATACATGCACACATACATACTCTGTACGATACAGCATTGTACATATAAATTATTGAATTGTGTTTTAAAGAGTTGGCTATAAAAAAAAAAAATGTTGGAGCACCTTCAATGTGCATAAATTAGCCAAGCGCAGCAGCCGCAGCCGCAGCCAGAGAAGAAGCTAAGGAGAAGGCGGAATGGAGGAGAAACAGACAGACAGACACAGAGAGAGAGAGAGAGACGAGACCGAAAAAGAGAGCGAGCAGCACATGCACACCAGCCAGCTCTCTATTTAGAGGGGGCATGGCTGCGGCTGCCCGCCTGCCTGGGTGTTAGTGTGTGTGGGTCAACTTTTGCATCTGTATACTGGTTTTTGAGTGTGTGTGTGTGCGGTGCGGTTCGGTTCGGTCTTCGCACAGCTAATCAGGCAATTAAAGAACCACAAAATAGCAAAAAAGCAAAGCAATAATAAACGCAAAAAGAACAAAACAGAAAGTCAAAGCTTTGGATACCCTTGCAGATAGTTTGTTTCTTTTTGATAAAGTCCTCCCCCTCCGCCATCCATCGATCCGATTTTAATCAAATTAGGCAGATTATAGATATTATAGCCTGATAAAAATCTGCATCTGTATTGCTTCATTTTCTGCGTTAAAGCCATAGTGCTCTCTCCCTCTGAAAGGTTATACCAATGAGAAATCGAATGAGAATGCAAAAGAACTGAAAAAGCAAAGAGTGTGCCATAAAATAGAAACAGTTTTGGCAAACAAAACAAACCACAAACAAAATGTTTTCAATAAACAAAGTAAATTGTACATACATACTGTATCTATTAGATATCTTGCAAAAGTATAAACTGATTATGCAATAGATCTATTTATTTACTATAATATGTGGGTATTATTTAATAAGAGTTTCTAATATCCCAGAAATTGGGGAAACATTTTCCTAAAATCGAAAGGAACAAACAAAAATTCCACTTCGGATCGGAATATTTTTTCGGCAATTTGCGTGCCTGTCATAAGCAGACGGCAATGATGAGATGATGCTATTCCGCTCCCACGTCATCGACACCCCCTCCCCCTCCGACATCCAACTGTAACCTGCACGGCCCACGCACTTCTGGCCAAAAACTTTTCCACCACCGAAAAACAAGGCGAGACACAACAAGAACAACAATATGACAGGGATTCGACAAGTTACTTCACTTAGTGGGGGTGCAGGTGGGGTGGGGGGCTAGAAGATGGAGCAAGTAGGCAGTCGGTGGGCGAAAACTTTAGTCGAAGCTTTAAAGTTGCCCTTTAAAGTGGGCGGCGGGGAGAGGGGTGGCCTGTGGGTAGCTCCTCCCAAAGGAATGACTGCGAGAAAGGGAGGAGAGAAAATAGCGGCTGTGGATACCGCAGTCTTTTCGTCTGGTCTCATTCACTCTCACCACCCCCAAGGGCCCGCAGGGCTGCCGACATAGCAACACAGCCAAACCCAACCCCAACCCCGATCCCAGTCCCAGTCCCAACTCTCCGCCCGCCCCACCCTCTCAAGCGTCCCTTCCCTGTCTGTGTGTTGGGTAACTGTTTTTTTTTCTACCCCCTCCCCATTCTTTGCACTGCTTCTTCTTCTGCTTTTGCCCTAACAAAAATGTGTATCTAGAAATATTTTATGCAGGCAACTCTTCAGCGGGATGTGGGGTTGGGGCTGGGGCAGGGGTTGGGGCTGAGGGGTCTAGTAGAATCGTGGAAGGGGTGGAGGGAAAGCAAGGTTGCCTTTTAGAGGGGGGCGGGTGGGTTGACGGTGGTGTCGCAGCTGCTACTACTGCGGCTGTTGTTGCTCCTGCTTTCCCACTGTTTGGTGGGTGGGTGACGGGTGGAGGCTTTAGGGCGTGTTCTGGGTGATTCCCGAACTAAACTATGGCCTTAGAGGGTGGGTGGGGGACTGGGTTCGGGGAGATTCTACCTCTAACACACATCTAAAAACATATAGAGGCTACACATACATACGAGTATGCGTAAATGTATGTATGCATGTGTGAGTGTGTGTGTGCGTGTGTCCGTGTCCGGGAGGCATCAAGACACATGTCCACATAATTGCCAAACGCGCAAAATCGAAGTTGGCGACCTCCCCGACCCCAACATCAGTCCATATCAACCCCCCCCACCCCACCACTATACCATCCCAAAACCAGCACCCAGCACCCAGAATCAGCCCACTGCCACCATTCAACCAAACATGGCGCTCAGCTTAGGATTACTCACCATTTTGCATTTCAGGTACAGTTGCGCCTGCAATTTATAGTTTGGACATGCACGGAGAACCTGAGTCTGAGGCTATGCTCTTTCATAAATAATAGCCATGGGACATGGGCCGTATATTGAATTTGCAAGTGGCTTTTCATACCCACCCCACCCCACCCACTCACTCTTTGCCCACGCTAATTGCCATTTCCATTAAATTTGCGTAATATTAATAGTTGATTGATCTACCGGGCAGGCAGAAGGGATAGGAGAGTAGAGGTGCTGCTGGTGTTGCGGCTAAAACTAATTTCCTGCTAAGGGTTACCCCACCTGAAACTCCATACATACATATATCATTATCGTATGCTCCCTAGACGTCCTACATGTGTCCTGGCCATCAACAAATTCGAATATTCGGATTTACGATTTGGGGGAAATTTGCATTTCGGGTTCGAGGAGTGTCGAACCACACCACACCACCCCACACACCACACCACCCCACACACCACACACCGCACCCACCCAAAACCACATTCGTTTTGACCAGCAGGAAGTCGTCTGTTTAGTGATATACAATGGGTTCAGAACCAAATCAACGCATAGATTACGCAACTAACTATCCGCCCACGCACAAAGAGAGAAAGGGAGAGGGCGAGAGGGAGAGATAGAGATAGGACAACCAAAAATCGGTAGGAAATCCACACAGAATGGACCTTAACCCCA
The DNA here is from genome assembly GCA_963969585.1 of Drosophila helvetica. Classification (NCBI taxonomy): domain Eukaryota; kingdom Metazoa; phylum Arthropoda; class Insecta; order Diptera; family Drosophilidae; genus Drosophila; species Drosophila helvetica. The sequence continues at coordinate 50,223,369 of OZ018401.1, read as the reverse complement.
CTTCTATAGGCCTCGGTTGGTTCAAGCGTTGGGAGGGGGGATAGGGTATGCGAGGAGCCGCCCGGATATTATATGCATACTTGAGCTATGGCTATGCGGGGGAGTAGTGGTGGTGGTGGTGGTGGTGCTCTGAGCTGAGCTTCCTTCCGACCAGACCCGACCCGACCCGGACCTGACCGAGACCATACTGGGCATTGGGGGTTGGAGGTTGGGGGAGGTTTCCGTCTCCTCCCTCACTCCACTTATTGCCTGTTTTGTATATGTATCTGTTTTTGCATGCTCTGCTCTTCACTCCACTCCACTCTACTCCTCTCTCTCTCTCTCTTATAGTCATTCTCGCTCTCTTTCTCTGTGTGTATGTGTGTTTATGTACACATGCATACACAGCTGTACCGGGTTTCGGGGCATTTTACAGCCACAGAGCCGCCGCTGCCACAGCCCGCCCTACCACCCCACCCCACCTTTCCACACGACTCATCCCCTCTTTCCAACCTTTCTGCTTCTGCTGCCCGCACACTTCCCCCTCCCACCCGCAAACAACAATGCAAAACGTCTGCATTTCAACTAACGGCACCCAATACACAAACAACACAAGCAGCCAAAGCAAGCCCCAGCCAGCCCTTTCTCTCTCCTACACTCTCTCGCCAGGCAGCAGAAGCAGCAGCCGCCTCCCTAGCAATCCCTCTCCTACTCCCACTCCCACTCCCACAACCCCACCCCCACCCACTCCAACTGCAGCAGCCGCCATCTCATATTGTTGTTGCTTTCTTGCTACCGAAAAACTTTTATACATAAGCGGAAGCCCTACCATTCAGCCATTCTACCACTCTACACCTCCCCCCACCCACTCCACTCCACACCGCTCCACCCCACACCCCCTTACTCCTGCTTAACAGCAAAACCAGGGCTGGCCACAGAGCTAGAAGGAGAGAGAGAGGAAGAGGGAAGGATAGAGAGACAGGGAGAGGGGGGAGGAGGAGAGGTAGAAAGTGTAAGCACATTACAAAATCAATAAGTCAATTTTCGTTTTTCATTATATTTCCCTTAATTCCATGGCAGTTTTTCCCCACTCTTTTTGGACATATTTAATCAATAACCGAAACGATGGGGTTCCGGGTTGTCATCTGCTTTAAATTTAAGTTTCCCCAGCACTCTGTCCCCCCCCTGGCTCTTAATCGATTTTTTCAGCACACGCAAAGCTAAAGCTCTTCCCCAATCTACCTCCTTTCCTCCCTCCCCCGTCATCCATAAGTAAGAAAGTGCCCCTCTCTCAGTCCCTCTCCCTTTCGCACACTCCCAAGCACAGCAAAGCACAAAAGGGAATCATAAAAAATATATATGTATAAAACAAAAGCAACAACAGCAGCTACAGCAAAAAAAAAAGAACCCAAGAAAGAAGGTAGGAGAAGAAGGCAGTGGTAAAGAGTGGGGAGGATAGAAGAAAAACAAGAAGACAAGTCAAACGATGACAAAGGACGGAGGGGGGAGAGGAGAAGCCAAAGTTATGTAGAACACGATTGAGGGGGCAAACGAAGCTGGGGTAAACGAATTACAGTGTCTTTTCCGCATTTTATCCTTTCACAACACTAATAATTCGATCATTATCGAAGACTGACAGTCATGATCCTCGCACTCGTAATCGCAATCGCAATCGTACTGCCAAGCCGCTTGCATATTTTGATTCCTTGTTAACGCTGACTTCTGGCTTTGCCTCTTGTTTTAGTTGTCAACAGAGACCAGAGCTTCGGTGCATCCGCATCTGCATCCAATGCAAAAGCTTAGGCTTAGGTATAGCCCTGACACCCTAGCCCCCCGCACCATCTCTCAATCACTACTCTCTCTCGCTCTTGCTCACACTCTATCTTTCAACAATGGTGCTGGCATGGACGCTGCTGCATGCAACTATTGAAGCATGAACATGCAATTTATGTACAAACACATACATACATACAAACATATATATGTATGTATGTACTCCCAACTATGAAATAAAGCAACAACAGCGATAGGCGACTGTACTTTTGATATAAAATCCACTCTCCATTCCATACATAGAAATCCAAACATCCACAAACCAACACACACACACACACACACAAACTTACCGTACGGGGGGATACATATGGAGAAAACACCTCCCCCCCGCATCCGCCCCCTTTATAGACACCCACTTGGAGAGCTCTGTTTAGTTTTAGTTGCGCTTTAAACTGCATTTCGGGTTGCTGTTTTGTTGTTGTAAGCTCTGTACATAGAGGAGCATGGCACGAGAGAGTGTCGTGTGTACCAGGCCAGGAGGGGGGTAGGCGAACGAGTGATACGGGGGTGGGGTGGGGGCCATATGCGAGTGTGTTACTGTGTGTGTGGTGTTCCAACAATTCGCATTTCTGTTGCAGCAAACGAAACAGAAAACAACTGCAATATCCGATGATGGAATGGAACGAATCGAGTCGAGTATGCAACACTACTACCTCCTTTCCAAACCCCACCCACACCATCGATAACCCTCCATATACAATCTTTCATGCACTTGGATTGACCCTGGCCGACTGCCATTAGCTTGAAACTGTAAAAGAAACCCTAACCTAAATTGAAAGAAATCTTGGTCTCTACACCTGACAGGGAGGGGGTGCGGGAGCGCAACGGCGCTGCTTACGCATGCAGTCGTCGCCGCAGAGCGTCGAAGTCGAGTTCTGCTCCACTTGCACCAACAACACCAATACCAATACCAACACCATGCTGAAAAAGACGAGAATTTCGGATATCGGTGTTCTCTCACACCTATGCATGCGCAGGTACAAGCACAAGCACAGGTACATATACATATGTACGTATGGATGTTGTATGGAAGTGTGTACACCCCAATGCAGAGCTGATACAGAATGCTCCGATTACACTAACGAATATTTCGATAGAGTTCAGGATATGTATACACTGCAGGAGGCCCCTAGAAACCACCAAGAACTATTTTAAATATTAAGGTTTTACTAAAACTATTCTATATCATCTACCTTTGGAGGGCATCTGCAAGCCGATTGAAAGTAATAGTGCAAACCTATAACCAAATAATTTCCAGAAATTATTCCATCTGGGATGCTTTATTATTAGATTTTTGTTCTGTTGCCTTGCTTTCTTTCAAAAGTATGTCTCGGGATCTGTCAGTTCAGATTTCTTGGGGATCAACAATCGTTAACCTATTAAGCATTTGCCTCAAGTTCAAACCCATTAAATTTGTCCCGCCTTCATCGAGGAACCCCTAGCCATGCGACGAAGATTATCTGATTTATTTAGCTAATGCCGACAACACTGCGAACTAGTTCCCCGACTTGAATAGTTCTCAGACTCCTACAACAACGGTGCTGCTGTCGCCAGCTGGAAATGCGGGTCTGGGTCGCCATCGAGACGGCACGGGACGGTACGAGACGATACGATACGAGACGAAAGCAGGGAGGGACGTAGAGAATGCAGTAGCACATAAAGAATGCCAAAATAAGTTTAAAACTAACGACGTGCTGCGTGTGAGTGGGAGCAGCATAACAAGTGCTGCTGCCAGAGAGAGATAGTAGAGGAGAGAGCGAGAGCAAGGTGGTTATGTCTGCATGTGTGTGTTTGTGTGTGTATTTTGGAGCATGCAACTTTTCGTGCTTGTTTGCCAAAATGCGTTCGTTACCCGGCTACGGCACGGCGGCACGCATTCCCGAAACATAGCCACGATTGTGGTAGTGGAGGGTGGGGAGGGGAGGGGAGCAAGTGAGAGCAAGGGAAACCCGAAAGAGGGAGCCAGAGAGAAAGAGAGAGGTAGGCAGGCAGGCATCGAGAGAGAGCCATGTTGGCGAACAAGTGCAGGCTGGTGTACGTGTTTGTGTGGGGTCATTCTCGAAAACGTTCAAGTGTTGCAAAGCGCCCAAAAGTGCGTGCGGGTAATTAGCCAAGTTTGCAATCGTACCATTACGTACCCAAGAAAAGTTCATTAACACACTTAATATGCAAGAGCAGAGGCCCGCTCATTCATGGCAGCTGCAGATACATTTCAGGGCACCGCAAATGTGTGTAGATAACGGAACGACAAGACTACCCCCTCGCGACCAGTCAAGCAGCGCAGCGGCAGATACAATAGAAAACAACAAAAAAAAAACACGCATACAATCGCCTAAGCCATGGCGTCACGGCGACGACGCTGGCTCCGACAGCGGCAGACAGACGAACGCCAAAAGCTGTAAAAATTGTCAATATATAGGAGGAGGTGGAGGAGGGAAAAGTTGGAGCTTTGGCGAAATAATGCGCGAGAGTTAAAGAAGAACGCCGACTGCGGCAGAGCATTTTTAACGAGCACACACACATACACACATGCATGCATACGGGGAGACGCCGACGCCGGCCGCAGCAGCAGCAGACCGGTTGAGGTTAAATTGGATAGTTGAAGCCAAGGAGAGAGAGAGAGAGAGAGAGAGAGCAAGCAAGCAAGCAAGAGAGTGAAGATGGAGTGGAGTGTGGGGCGCTGCTGGCTCTCGCATACATATTGAATTTTTTTTCCTTTCGGCGTAATGAAAATTTTAGCAAAAGACTATGGGGAGGGGGTGAAACTTACCCGCGTGGAGAGCAAAAATCCGTTATTGCTGTGGGTGCTACTGCTGCCGTTGCTGCTGCTACCTCTGCGTCCAGCCTGGGAGTTGATATTAATTTTCCACTTGCACAAAAAAAAACAATCACATATGCAAAGAACTGGTACTGATATTTCCCTCGACTTTTATGGAAGAAAATTTCACTTTTTTGTATTGCGCTAATTTCTTCTTATTTACTTGCGGGTGTGTATGTACATACGTATATACGTCAGATGCACTCACACAGCTAGAGTGGCGGCGCGCTTATTCTGGCATATATGTATATCGGACGGCCGTGTTAAACACCAATACACTTGCACCACGCACTGCTGACGTCGCTGCTGCTGTTGCGGCTCCCTCCAAATACAAATATTTTATCGGCAACGAACGCGTTTTATTTAAATATCTATGTAGTATATTGACTTTTTTCACAATTTGTTTACGATTTCAGAGAGTGAGAGAGACCAACAAACATGCACTTGTAGAGCTCATTTTGTTGGCAATAGATAACAACTTTATTATTTTTATTGTTTGTTTTCGCGGCGTGCCCAGAGAGCGAGGAAAAAAACAGTTATTCCACGTTTGGAAAATCTCGGAAAATGTTGTTGTGGCCGCGGCCGCGGCAGAAAAATTTGTGCAGAGAAAAATTTGTAGCAGTGTGACCGCGAATTTATAGTTCAAATATACGGTTCGCCGCTTCGAAATATACCGAAAAATACCGTCTCACATTCAAAATAGACTGTAAATATACTGATGAAATTCCGAATCCTCTATTTTGATATTCGGTTTAATATTACTAGCTACCTAGGACCCGTTGCCCTGAAAACAAAATTTTTTCCGGTTTATGAATTATCTTTCTACAAAATTGGCCTATTTAAAGAAATCTCTTTTATTTTGTTGTGTCTTAAATAAGGTTTAAGTAAAGAAGGTCAACAAAAATGTCCTATTTTTACATGGTAACTACTTGCAACATATTAACAGCATATTTACGGAGTATGGACATTTCTATACCCTATTTCCTTTAAATAATGTACCAATTCTGTTTTTCAAACTGTTTTGAAAATAAGTAATAAATTATTATATTTTTCGTATTGACATGTTTTTTACCTATGCATTACTGCATATTCTTGGTAACAGTAAGAGGACCATAAACTGCAAAATTTCGTGTAGATAGCTCTAAAATTTATAGAATATTTTTGCATCCCAACTAAATATACAAAACAAGGTCATCAACTAAAATGCCTTGCTTTTCGCATATGTATAATACCGTGGAAGGAAGTTCATAAAATTTATAACACATACCATGAGGACGATAAATAATTTCCTCGTCCTCATAGCATACCATATGGCCGGTTCGATCAAAACAACATTTTTCGACCAATAAAAATCCTTAAAATTATCTACCGCTCTTTCAAAATTCTGTTAAATACAAAACGTTATTAACAAAAAAAAGCCAAAAGCTGGTATTTGTAGTTCCGGTTTTCCATTGTCCGATATAATTATAAAAGTCGTTTTCCTTTATTATTAAATCAAAAATAAAAGTTATTCACAGTTTTTCTCTTAGCAAAGAGAAATCAAATATATTTTGACGATTTTCGTTGCTTGAAAACAAAAATCACGTAAATAAACGTTACGTTACAAAATTTTGAGCGGGCAAAAAATGTTGATCATTGGTCAAAATGCCAATTAAAAAATATTCGAACCGATATATAACGGATAGAGAATGGAGCAGTGTGACCGTCTGACTTTCAGAGATATACCAGAAACCCAACCAACTACCGATACTAAATAATCGCTAGGAGCTGCGCGCCAAACTGGAATTGTTTAAAAGTGAATGAGTGACAAGGATATGAATGCAATCCAGTGGAATAAATGATGCAGGGAACCCCGATTTGAGAGAGTGGAAAGTAAAAACGCCTGTGTATGGAAATTTAGATAGCCTATGTTAAAATTCCAATTGCAGCCACACGCTTGCTTGCAATAAAAATAAATGCATAGACACACGTGTTTTGTGCCTGGAGACGATAATATTCGATAGTGTACTCCGATAGTCTTTCGTTTTGCAGCACTAAACTTGCTACCCGGCCGTAGGGTCTTCTGGAAAATAATAAGGGTGCTCAGGTCAATACATTACCTGCGAAAATATTTAAGAAAATACTTAAATACTATTACTGTTATTACTGCAAACGAAATCAGGAAACAAAAAAGATAATAGCAGCAGTATGTATTGTGTGAAATGTTTCATCAGTTTTTGAAAATGATTTCATCCTCAAAATTTCAATTCAAAAACAATTTAAGCCAATTCAAAAACAGCTACATATTAAACTAAAGCTATAATAGTATGGCTGCATCCCCTAACTGTATAGATTTTCTCTCATAAAATGTAATAACTTTCAGTTTCTGGAATCCCCATACTGTGTGCAATCGTTCGCAGCAATCGATAGTACCATCGATGGCTTTGCGTTTGGATGCAAGACGACACTGGGAAATTCTATAAAAATAAACAATACAATACCGTATACAATTCGTGTAACAATATCAGTCTCACACGGCCATGGCATCTGATAATGCGGATTTGCCGCCGTCGCCGACTGGCCCCATCTCTGAGATACTGAAGCTGAATGACGATTGCCTGGAAGAGATTTTCGAGCGGTTGCCGAATTTGCCAACAGAGATTTACTTCTCCAAAGCCTGCCAGAGGTTTCAAAACATTGCCTTGGGCAAATGGCGGATCAGCCATATCTATGACACAATGGATCTGGAAAAATGGTAAATGTATAATTGCAGATGAAGTATTTATTGATTATAATCAAGATTGTGTACATCCTTTAATAGGCGAGAACTGCTGCCCAACTCAGAGGATTTAGATTACTTTATCCATATGATGCAGCCGTATATAAAGGAAATGTACGTCAGTAGCTGTCTTTGCACATTGCTCAAAGATTTGGATGAAATGCACATTACGGAGCTGCCTCAAGTGACCAGCTTTTATTACGATCCCGAGGACGTGGATTGCTATCCATCGAATCGAAGCATACGCAAATTGACCCTCATTGTGCCAGGCGTCCGTAGACTTCGCCTAACCACTCCTACAGATGGGCGATACCTCTCGCACTTTAAGCATCTGAAGGAACTTCATCTGTATGAGGATCAGCACAAGGCCTACGAGCTGCGCCAGCAGTATCTGGATGAGGTGTGCCAGTAAGTAACGATTTGCGGCTCCTTCGCCAGCTTGCCGCTTAATTCTTCACCCTTCTTCCGCAGTCGATGCGACCTCCAAGTGCTGGACATACGAACATTCGATGGGATCAGTAAGCTGCGCCTCAACAACTGCGTTAAATCTCTCCAGAGTCTCACCACCCTCAAGCTCAATCTGGCCACGATCAAGTCTGTGCTGCCCGAAATCATGAAGCTGCCGTCGCTCAAGCAACTGGTTGTTCTGCTCTGCTCCGAATGGCACATACCCGCAGAGGTCAGCCCGGACGGATACGATCCCAAAATACGAGAAGTCGAGGAGTTCTATGCGATAATGGAGCAGAAGGCGAAAGAAATTACATGCGTGGCCGTAGATGGCTACTACATGCCACTGGAGCCGGGCTGGGACAGGGATTTACCAATTTGGCCGCATAAGAAGCTGCAGCGGCTGGCCATTTGCAGTTGGGATCATTCGACCGACTATCTGGAGCGCTACACCTGCATGAAAGATCTGCAATTGCTTTGCCTGCGAAATTGTACCCATTTGAACGATGATGTGCTCCTCCAATTCATTGATCTATGCCCACGTCTGCAGCACCTGGACGTGTCCTACTGTCGAGAGGTAACTCCAAGTTTTCTCTCTCGAGCCTTGAAGATTCTCAAGCAAAAAGACCCGCATAGACAGCAGACGGGATATAGCAAATCTCCGCCGCTGTTTATTTACTATGTCCTCAGTGGGTTTGAGGACTTTGTCGATAAAGAGGTGATTGTATTCCTCACGTTTATTGTTCTACATTCTAACTAATCCCATTGTATTGTCCCTTCCAGAACCTGAAGACATCTCCAGAATACAAGGAATACATTGTCTTTAAACCCGACTTCCCAGTCCGATCGGAGCGTGGGCTTAGCTTTGTAGATCGCGGCTATCAGTTCGAATTTATGTAATATCGAGTACATGCGTACATAGTATATGCATACATATATAGTATATTAATTAATTATAAAATTATGTTGCATAAAAAACCAAAAACAAAATAATGGTAATTAAAATTATGAAATACTATCGATTGGTATTTTAGAATTATCTCCAGCACAGCCGATATATCGTTCAAATCATCGATAGAACGACCATCGATAGCTTTGCATTTTATTCACGTTTTCGCTTTCAAAACTGAATTGTGCAACAAATAAGCTAACAATTAATGTATTTTCATTGTTTGTTCAATTAATAAAGCACCTAAAGAGATGAGTGACGGCAAGGAACAGAAGCCTGGCGATGGCATCCGCTCCATGCGCAGCACGGGCGTATTCCGATTGATCAACTTCGAACTGTACACAAAGCCGGTGGGGATTCAGGATTGGGACCGGCCACCGGCCCACATTCAGAGCTCTCCGTCTCTAACAGGTCTATTTTCTTTGCAGAACATAGTAGTCATGGGCCTGGGCTTAACGGCTATAACTGGAGTATTTGGATATATTGCCTACATGCGGTACAAGTATCAAAGTTTGGGCTACTATGTGGCCGTCAAGGACGACGGACAGGAGGAGTTCATCAAGAAGAAATCCAATTGGGATCTGTAGTAATGTAACTTTGTTGGAAACTTCTTTATTCGCTTAATAGCACAATTTGGTACATAAATTTCTGTTGTTTGCCAAAAATGTTTAGAAATCACAAGTAGAAAAATGTTTTTAACTGGAAACATCGCTTTCGCAAAATGAGCGTAAAACAGCAGGAAAAGGAAGAACAACAAACAGTGAATGAGAAAGGAAGAGGAAGAGGAGCAGGAGCAGGAGCAGGAGAGAAGGCAACTTGTGGTGTCATCTGGTGGGTGTATCACACAAATCAATGGTATTGTCCTTATCCTCTTGCTTCTCTCGCTCGGCGTATCGCCTCGTCTCGTCTCCCTTTAGTCGGACAGCTTGAGCGCCTTGAGCTCGTCCAAGTATGTTGCTTCCATTTTAATTTTATTCAATTGATTCAGCTCGAGACTTTCGCCCTGGCCCTGGCGCGACTTGAGCTTCTTAATGTCCGAAAGCTTTTTGGCAACAGTCCGAATTTTGCGTTCCTTCTCGGTCGAATTCTGGCCATTGGCCTGGGGATGTGGTTGATGCTGTTGTTGTTGTTGTTGATGATGATGCTGCTGCTGCTGCTGATGATGATGGCGTTGGTGGTCGGCTGCGTTCTCCTGTTGATATCTGGGCGCTTGAGGTCGTGTTCTGGTCGTGTGTTGTGTCGGGGTCTGGAATACCTGCTGCTCCTCCCCCGCCACTGCCACTGTCTGTGTCGCCGAAACCGCAGCAGAGGCTGCTGGGGTATCTGCATCGCCACCATTCACAACATTTACATCTCGTCGTGGGCCTTTTGGTTTGTTTTTGTTGTTCTTCTTGTTGTTGGCACCACCTGCAGGCAACAGAAGAAATGCAAACAGCAATTAGCAAATACATTGCACGCCCTACTTACGGCCGTAATATAAGTCCCTAATCCTAATTTGCATGTAATACGAAATGTTTAAGATAGTGAAGGAGGAGGATGAATCGTTAATTCTAGTATCGCTTATACTGATAGGGTCGATAGCGTCTGTTGGATCGATTTGGCACGGTACCGGCAGCTACCGCTGTCGCTGTCGGTGCATCACGACCCTCACGGCCGCTCGGCCCTTGGCATTGACCCTGTTCGCTCCGTCGCACGATCGGATTGTCCACATCATATTGTCTGTTCCAAATCTTGCGCATTCCATTACCTGCTGATGCTGGTGCCAGTCCGGGTATGGTTGGTTGTGGCAAGTACTTCTCCGGATTTTTGCCCTCCTTCAGCAAGCGCAGATGGGGCGGTGTGTAGGCCTTTTTGCTGGCTTCTGGCTGACTGGATTTAATCCCCTCATGCTTGGCCTTGGTGATTTTCGGCTCACTGAAGGTCTTATCCGCATACTGCTGCCACTCAATTCCGAGCAACTCCTGGCCCTGCGGCCACATGGTCTCGTGGAGCAGGGCTCCCGAGTAGTGATACACTTTAAAACTACAATTAAAAGAACACACAATTACAATTCGCATCTGGAGTGCAGGCATATTGCGAAGCTACTCACCCGTTGCTAATGCGGAGTCTGGGTGCGGTGGTGGCTGTGACAAACCATTCACCATTGGGATGCCACTCGAAGACCGTGGTGTCCGCCAGCTTCAGGCTGGCCAGCTTCTCGCGCTTGGGCACATCCCATACCTCGACGGCGCCGGGTAGATTGCCAAAGCCGGCGAGCACAATGATGTTTCCAAACGGATTGAAATAGGCACAGTTGCGTGGACCCTCGCCAAAGTCATAGATCACGTCGCACTTGAGATTGTAGAGAGCTGCCTTGGAGGGCATAAAGCCGTACACAACAACGAATTCGGTGGCTTTGGGACTCCATTTGACACAGTGCACTGGCCCCTCCTTCGACAGCGGCACGGAGCAAGTGTCGCCCTTGGTGGCCATGAAGTGAACCGCCTGATTGCCGTAGTAGGAGGCACCGCTCTTGTCCACCTCGGTGCTGGTTAGCAACAGGAGGCCAGTGCCTCGCTTGTTCCACAACATGTCCACGCGGTCCGCCTGGAAGAAGCTCTTGCAGGCGACTGTTTGGTTCTGGGCCAGGGCGGGATACTTGTACAGCTTGCACATGGACGGAGCTCCCTTGGCGCCGGGATTGTAGAAGGCCAAATACGGCGGACAGTGGCCAGGACCGAGGGATAATATTCCTCCCCGACTGCCGCCAATTTTCTTTGAGGTATTTGCGAATCCTTTAGCCGCTCCTTCGGGCAGGTCATAGAACAGAGCTTCGCCACCAACGACTAGAGCAAAGATCGTCTCGTCCGACGACCAGGATGGCTCCCAATCCGTTTGGTTCTTCTGGACAATGGCAAACACTTCGGTGCCCGTGGCGATTTCGTAGACCAGGAGATTGGGCGATCCCTCTGGGCGGTCCTTGGTGATGGCATAGTGCTCCCAGGTGCACAGATAATTGCCACGTGGCGAGAACTTGAGGTAGAATGCCTTGGGGCGCGGCAATGAGCACTGCAATGGCCATGTTCCGGCACCATCCTTGCACGCCTCGAGCACTTTAACGTCCAGGCCGTTCGAATATGCAAAATATCGGCCATCTGGACTGAAGCAGATCGAACGCGAACTCTTCGTCTCCTCTCGCGGCAAGTTGGACTTGTGTTCATATGGCAACTTAGGTCCCGCCGATGACCACAGTTCAACCGCCACGCTAGAGCGAACTGTAAACGAAGACGAAGATACGATAGATTAGTGGCCAGAGAAATACACGAGGTCGCCCCCCCCTCGACACAGAATGACTGTTCAGTTTGCACCGTCTCTGCCATGCGGTGGGTGGCTCCTGCAGCCACTCCTGCAGGTGACCCACATTGCCTGGCCTCGGGGGCAGCGTTGGGGGACTAGTTTTGTATCGAATCTTTTGGATTATATTTACTTGCAAGGGTAGGAACAACACCGTCCGCAGCTGCAGCCATTGTCTTCCAATCTCACACGCACACACACACACAAGAACACGCACGGCGATGTTGTTGTTGCTATCTATTACTCCCGCTCTGTTGCAGCCGGTGTTGGTTAACAGATGATTGGTATTGGTTGTGCACTCACACGGTTGATGTGTATTGTGTATATCGATAAACGCCTATCTACATGAATTGGCGCGTTGACGGACACTTTGAACATTTATGTAACCTAACCAAACCAAATATTTAGAACCGCAACAAAACTTCAGTTCTACGTGAATTTAAAAACATTTTAATACTGACGATTTGAGGTCGGAGATTTCAGAAGGCACATTCGAACGTATCTAGATGCCTACTATTTTTCCCAACTCGTACTTTCACACCCCGCACCCACATTTCTATGTACATATATATGTGCATATACTTTCGGTAGGTAGGCCGAAGTTTTCATTTCTTTTGGCAACTATTACGCCAGTTAATTGTCAGGCTCGAATAAAAGCATTTTGAGCGGCGGCAGCGGCGATGCACAATTGGAACTCGTTCAGTCACTTTCGCTGAAAAATTTCATGCAGACTGGACTGCCATTGCCACTGCCGCCGACTGTCGATGACACTTGGCGGTGACACTTTGGGCATGCGTCTCAGAGGCAGAGCCAGAGCCCATAGATCCCCGCCGATCCCCGCAGATCCCCCTGCCAAAGTCGGAGCAACGGCGGCTCTCATGTTTCAGTTCGGCGGACAATGTCCAAAGTTTTATTGTTGCCGCGGCTGGTCGGTCGCAACGCTTGTTTCAATTGTTGCTATTAATTTTATTTTATTTTATTTATACCGCCAACAGTCCAGCACTTTTTCTGCACGCCCCGACGCGACGACAATTGACTTCAAATGTCTCGCATTTGGCCGAAGAGAAATGTTACAACAACTATGAAAGTTTCTGTGGACTCTGTGCACATTCATTTTGGCTTTTTCTTCATTTTTTTCGATAATAACCATCACGAATTGAAACTAATATAGCCTGGCTTGATAACTTTCCCAAAAGAAAATAATGAAAAGCGTCATTTAATTCACACAGTTAGGCGGGGAAACAGATTGGAGATCTGGAGAATATGGGAATTATGTAATATTATTAATCGGCAATCAATTATCAATATTCCCATGCACCCGAGCTAAGCCATTTCGCAATGCTTTCGATTTCCATGAAGGTGAAAACCTTATTCATAAATAATCTCCTCTCCAATAAAGTAATAAGGGACTGAACATTATGCCCAGAATGCCTTCAAAACACCGATATGCACATATGTATGTAGTTCCAGATCGATAATCGATTAACAACCGTCTAAATTTGAATCGGGGCTCCGAAATAACCGCAATTCAAAAGAATCCCCTACCCAACAAGCAGTCGGATGGGAAATTTTGCGAGTCTCAGCAGCTGGTCAACCAAATCTCATTTAACAATATAATAAATAAATACAAATCTGAGAAATACCAGAAATATGGAGCTAAAGCCACATATGCTGCACGATGAAATATTCCATCGCATAGGACCTCTGGAGACAATCGGAGGCTTCATCGTACTGTTGTTCTTTTTGATCAGCTTTTTCTGCTGCGTCGGCTACTGCTGCTGTTTCAGCTGCGGCGGCCAGGAGTCGTATTGAAAATTGCCAGGAAAAGGAAAAGAGCTCAATAAACTAATGGAGAAATCATCGATTATAAAGCCTTCTTGCTTATTGATGGCTTTTTGCATAAACTTCAGCAGCAACAGGTGCCGATTCCGTGGCCACTCCTCCTGAATTGATGGCCACGGCTTGGGCAGTCGATCATCCCAGCATCCGTGGAGCATCCATCATCAATGCAGCCATAAGCGGATGAATATTATCCAATACAGATACGGATAGCCAGACCTTTGTGCATGCATCAATGATTCCTTTAAGCCGGTCAGTGGCTCCGTTTCAGCCATTGTCAGACTCTGGTTTAATGAAAATAACCGAGCCCAAAATCTGGCATTATGTGTGCATTTCTAAGCATAATCCTGTCATTTGTGGTCTGGATTGTATTGTTTGTGTGCCTCTGCTGCTGTTGCGTATTCAGCGTTTGCATGCTGCGACTGCGCTCTGCGCGGCTCCAGCTCCAGCTCTCGCCCCTGCCACGAACAGAGGCAGCAGCACTTGGTGGCAGGCAGCACGAAGGCAACAGGTTACGACCAGCCAATGCCAATGCGATGCGATGCGATGTGGCAGAGGCCAGACCTGCTGCGCCGACGCAGTCGCTGCTGCTGCTGGCGCAGCCGCTGCCGCTGCCGTTGCGGACGCCAAGACGACACCTTAAGGAATGGTAAACGTTACCTGGTCCGTCAGTTCAAGTCGAGCGCTCGAGTTGGCCGGTTGTCAGAAGAGACGCGTGTTACCACCCAGATACCCCCCAGGCGGTAGCAATAGCAGTAGCAAGGCTTACCCCACTCAGACACTGAGTATTTGGTTTTTTTTTGGTTTCCGTTTCATTCTGGCAGAACGATACATACGTTCGTGAAGTGTTGTGTGCAAAGCCAATCCAATCCAATCCAATAAAGTCCAACCAAACCCAACGAAAGAGACCGAGTCACAAGTGCCCAAAAGTACAGCCAATAAACCCAACACAACCCATCCAACAACCTACAACACCACACACAACAGCTACAAAATGGAATACCGGTGCTTTAGTAGAAGTTCTGTCAAAGTAAGTGACCCCAATAAGCACTAAAAACACACAAAGTAAAAGAAAATACCAAAGACTGGAGCTAAGGCTGGAGCTGGGGCTGGAGCTGAGGCTGGAGCTGAAGCTGCAGATGAAGCTGCAGATGAAGCTGAGGCTGAGAGGCTGAAGAAGCGCCCACCACCACCACCACCACCACCACCACCACCAGCAGCAGCAGCAGACCAGGAGACCAAGCAGCAGCTGCGCAAGATCTCTTACACTTCTCTCTTACACGTTTTTTTTTTGTTGTATTTTTTTTTTTTTTTTTGTATTTTGCTTGAACTTGGCATTGTTCTGTGGAGTCGTCGCTGTTGCTGTTGCCGTTGCCGTCAGTGCTGGTCGGTGGTTCTCCTTTTGGAAACCAGTATGGCATTAAAACTTATATAGCTGTGCATCCCATCCCATCCCATCCCGTCCCATATGTGTTTCTATATATGTACTCTCGAGCAGAGTGCAGTCGTCGGCGGCGGCGGCGGCCCAACCCACAGCCAGGCAACACCTTTGGTGGTCCACTAAGTGCCTGGAATGGCATGGCATGGGATGGGTTGGGTTGGGACTTAAGCTGGGTTGGGCCTGGGCTCTGGCTGGGGCTCTCCTCAGGAATTCATTCTCTGACTCGCTTCACGTTCGGTTCGGCCCGGTTCGATTCGCCCATTTCGACCTATTTCCTCGGCCAAGACTCGCCCAATCACTCGATGGAATTAGCACCTTTCTTTGACTTTCTTTTTGCAGTCGACGTTGGTGTTGGTCTTCTGCTGCTTTTGGCCTTAACGAATTTTTAATGAATTTGCTTTGGCCAAATAACTTTTACTAGGCTTCTTGTCGGCTCGCGGTTCGAGTCGATGTCTGAGTATGAGTGTCCCCCGTGTTTGTCAGTCGCCGCACGTTTCAGCCTGGCCAGAAAACCGTGTGGGCTGGAGTAGAGCCCTGCTGATATATGGCATTACATTGTGGGCTCTGGCTCTGGCTGGAAAGTCTGAGGAATGTTGGCTGGAGATTGGGCACAGTGTATCCAGAGGAGGATCGAGAAATTCGCTGCTCCATGGAGCGCGGTTAATCGCCAAAGAATTTCCAAATCTCTCATCTTGTTTCTCTGTGAACTTGACCCACAAAAATTGCTAATCAAGGAAGCAAACATAGAAAGCAAAAACACGGCTCTCCGCCCCCGCCTGCGCCTGCGCCACAGCTTCGCTTAATCTTCTTCCATTGGGGATATCGGATCGAGTTATGTTGATTTCTTCGAGCCGATTTGATATGGCTATGGTGTGTGCCCCCGATTAATGAGTGTCCGTCTGGCCAAGATACTCTCGTATTTGGCCTGTCTGTGTTTGCCTCTGCTCTTCTGCTGGCCCAGAGAGAATTTCATTTGGCTTGGCTCAAGCACGAGTCAGTCAGAAAATTTAATCATCTTGTCCGGCAGCTCCTGTCCCCTGCCCCCGCACCTCACGATGATTCAAAAACGAATTCCCAGAGCGAACCCTAAACCGTTGAGCGCTGCTGCTGCTGCTGCTGCTGCCGCGGGCAAAAGTAAAATAAAAACTTTATAAAAAGTAGGCTAAATATATTCATACTTTGATTTTTTATGGGTTGTTGGTGTTCTGTCTCCGGCTGAGAGCCGGTCCGTCCCGGTGCTCACTGGCACAGGTAGAAAGATTCTCATTCATGCGTGTCACCTCTCCTCTTGTCTGTGGCTGTGGCTGTGTCTGTGGCTGTGGCAGAAGAACCCAACCTTAAAGAGCCGCCACCAAAGGCAGCAGTGCGACGGGCAGGGGGCACGTTTACGGCTATGCGCATGCGTATATAACTATTTTGCAAAACGGCATTATAAACTGTAAAAACAAAAGATTTCTTCTGGGTCAAAAATGTACCAAAAATTGTCATAAATTTGTGTTAATTGCCAGCTTAATGTAGCGCCAAAAACTAACAGTACTTCCCGAGTCGCCGCCAGATATAATGATGCAAATTATCCAGTGAAACTTCAAACAAAATAAGAATACAATTGAGGGCGTAATGAGTAAAAGTGTTTGGAGGAGGAGGGGGAGGGGGGAGGCCTGGGCCTGGGCCTGATTGCCATTATGAGAAGCTTGGGTTCGGTTCGGTTCTAGTTTTGGTCAGCGAAATTTTTAGCCCCATTTCCACGGGCCATTCCTCCTCCACATCCCACGCTCTCTGGACAATGGCCGCGTCGCATCGCATCGTGTCGCGTCGCGCATGCGAAGTGGCAAAGCAGCCCAAAAATGAAAGCGCCGCTGTCATCGCATTGGGGGAGGGAATGAGACGAGGCCAGAGGCAGTAGAGTCGGAGTCGGTGTCCATGCACTTGCCTCTTGTCTCTCTTTCTAGCGGTGGCCTCAGGCCCCTTCAGTGCTCAGTGCTCAGTGCTGCTGCTGCTGCTGTTGTTGTTGTTGTGGTCTGTGGTCTGGGAAAACGTGATCTGCATAGCGGACAAGACCAAGAAGAAGAAGAAGAAGAAAAAAACCCATTGAAAGTTTTGTCGCTTCGGGGTTATCACGGCCCGAGCTTTGTTGTTTGTCGCGGAACGGAAAAAAGCAATAACGAACGGGTCCAATGCGCAACGATCTCAACGGTGCTGAGAACCGACATTAGCACAGAGATCACAATCGATCGATAACACGTTCCACAGGGATGCCGATGCCAATGCCGATGCCAATGCCAATGCCTGTGTTGTGGTGTGGTCCTGTTTTCAGTTGATATGTCTGATTGGATTGGCCAAGCTTTTCATCAACTTTTCCTGACCAACTGGTCCACAATCAAACAAAAGGCCTTTGGGAAATTGTGTCAGTCAAGCAAAGCCAACAATTCTCTCTCAATTCGTTTCAATCACAATACATTATCACTGACATCCATTGAGAGAATGTGGAACTCGCCAGACAAGCGACGATCAGTTCAGCGGTGGGGTGGGGAGGGGAGCTCGGATCTGTTCCGAGAGGAGACCCGAGGCTGTAGGCTACGCTTATCAATAAACCAGTTCCAAGACTCATTGCGTGCAACGGTCTCACAGTCACAGTCAAAGTCGCAGTCACTGTTTGTCCGTCTGTCTTCTGGCGGGGCGTCTATTTGTAAGCTGTCAATAATCTGTCGGTGCTTTCCCAAAAAAGTACAGAAAATAAACCAAAGCAATTTTCACTTGTGTGTGTAGTGGTCCAATAATATTGTAGCGTTTAATTTCATTTATTACTAAAGTCCCAATGTTTGTTTATGCGATCCGATCCGATCCGAAGCATGCTCCAGGCCACGGCTTGGGTGTTTGTCTGTCCATGTGTGTGCGTGTGTGTGTGTGTGTTAGAGGGAGAGCCAGAACCAACGAAGAGAGAGACTTGAGACGCCAGATAGAGAGAGAGGTAGAGAGAGATGGAGATGTGGGTCGTTAACCTCGTTATAACGGCACCTGATACACGAACAGCGGCGCTCTGCTCTTGACAGTTTTGCTCGTCGTCGCTTTGTCTCTTTTTGCCATGGCATATGGCATGTAGCTGGGATCTGATTCTTTCCAGTGGACACATTTAGTGCAAGTCTCTTGCCGCTTGGCGGCCTCCCTCTCCCTGCCCCATCGCTGAACGGTGTGAATGAGTGTTATGTAAGCCTAATGACGGGGCACGGCTCGGCATGGCACACACAAATTGTCGCCGGCTCGTCAATGGTCAATGGTCAATAGTCAGTAGTCAATGGCTTTTTGATTAATGAGTGATTTGCTGATTTTTCAAAGCAGCTCAAATATTATTTGCATTTATTGGTGATATTTTTTTTGGTACAGTCACGCCGCAATCACTTCAACGAACCAAGCCCGAGAGCCCCTAAAGACAGACAGGCGGCTACTTAAGAAAGTTGCCTCATTAGGAGGAGAGGGTCTGTCTCCTCGAGGCCCAATCAAGATGGCAATTACCAAGTAAAAATGCTCCGTACATACATACATACATACATACATGCTCAGACGAATGTCTTGTGACAGGTTCAAATGGCAATGGCAATGGCTTGGTCTTGCCTTGCCTTGCCTTGCTTTAATGTCGAATTAAGAGGGGACCGACCGACCGACCAGACCACGAGCATTTATTAAACGAAATTGTTGGCGGAGTGGAGGGCCATCGCTATCCCATCAAAACGGAAAGTCAGACGGACCAAGGCAAATGACAATGGGCAAGAAAAGCTCGTTTAATGAGCCAACAAGTCAACTACGGCACACAGAATTTGACAAAAGGCCAAACGCAGACAGACACGACACTCGGGTTCAGGCTACAGGCGGTGAGAGTGTACGTACATACCACCGCACCGCATGTCTCTCTCTCTCTCTCTCCCTGTCACACGATCTCGCCACAGCCGACAGCCCGCTCTCTCCCTCTGGCAGCTCGAAGCCAGTTCATTAATTTCTTGTAATGAATGTGAAAAGAATTAAATAATAGAATTTCGCTTTCATTTTTCATTTCCCAGCAGCGCGAACCAACACGCAATGACCATTATGGCCTGGCCCCACAAACATTTCGTTTTTTATTTTTTGTCAAATTTTTTAAACTGAAAAGAAAGTTTGGTTTGTTGGGCATCTCTTACAAAATCTGCGAACAAATCATCCCACCATCCCACCACCACACCACACCACACCAACCAACAAACAATACAATACGGATTCATAACTGAAAGGAAAACAATATTAAATGTTTATATCAATTAAAAAAGCAACGAGTGCGAGTACGAGTATTTACGGTATTTTTTCCATCGACAATCGGACAAAGGCCCCCTGGAATGGTGGATGGGGTTGGGGATGGCATGTTACGACCTGTCCGATTATTTTTGCGCATCATTCATGTCGTACGACGTGCAGCGATTTTCTCAGAGCGAGCGGGCGAGCGAGGGAGAGAGAGAGAAAAATGGCAAATTTTTGTGCTGCAATTTTAATTCAATCGAAACTGGTTTTCGGCGGCTGCTGCCTGCCACTTGATCAGCAAAAAAATCTGCACAGAGAAAGTGAAAGAAAACACAGAGCGCGCAAATAAAAAAAAAAAATAAAAAATACTATACTGCAAGAAGAGGCAATAAAAAGTTCAGACCATATTAGAAGTCAGCTTTACATGCGGTGCGGTTGAAAAATGTATTAAAATTTCTTCTTGCCTTGCCCAGCCCTCTCCTCTCCGCCTCCTTCTCTCTTGGCAGCTGTCCGATTTGAATTTCTTCTTTGTTTTTACTTTCACGTACGGACGGGGGCGATGGCTGTGGCTATGACTGTGGTTGTGGCTTCACTAGATGGTTATTTATGGGCTTAATTAATTTGTTTATGGATTTCGAGTCTAAGCGGGTCAAGTATGTGAAAATAGAAACTTTTCATCAGCTCAGGGCGCTCAAGAAACTCCTATAACTGGCTTTCGGTCCGGAGTGGAGTGGAGTGAAGTGGACTGGCGTACTTTACTACCTCTAGTTCCTAGAACCCTGAGTCAAAAGCTAGCCATGGTCAGGGTCGTGGGTTCAACGACAAAACATAAAACATGTTACAACACCTCAGCTCAGGCAAAGTTGTACGACAGACCTGGTCGGGCTGTGCTTTTGCATGACAGAGCGATTCGATTGGCATGCCATACCCGTTATGCACAGGGGTCTAACCTATCGATATCTTATTTATTTGCAGCACCTAACGGCGCTCTGCGTCATCAGTATTGCACTCACATGCGCCAATGCGGCGTTATGGCCCAGCTACAGCAGCGGCGACGATGCGCCCACAAGCAGATGCGCCGGAGGGCGTGGCCTGAAATACCTATCCGGTGATGCGCTGACGGACTCGCCAGACTGCCTGGGCCCCAACAATGCGCCATACCCCAGGTGAGTGAGTCACTTAACGGTGCTCAAAGTGGCCGATCATAGTGGCATGGCATTCGGAAAACTTTCTTTTCTAACGCCTCTTCTGCTTCGAATATTCCCCATTACCATTACCATTTACATTTGCATTTGCATTTTCAGTGCGGCCGTTGCGCGCACATTCTCCAACTGGAACGGAAATTCGCGACGTGGACGCCAGAGCAAATTGCCGACCACTCTGGATCCCGCTGTGACCACGAGTGCACTTCTGAGGGCCTACGATGAGGTAAACAATGAGGCTATCGGAAGCAATCGTTATGGTAAGTCGGTCAGGCTAATGACGGTACGGTGTGGTGTGGCCGCAATTGATTGACCGCACAATTGATTGATTGATTGATTGATTGATTGACCGAGTGATTGTCTGACTGTCGTCTGTACCTCGTTTCTGTTACGCAGGTCGTTCCCTGAAGAATGCCTCGCCGGCGCATCAGTGCAAGAGCGATACACCGGCGCGTCTGTGCAAGACGCGCTACAACACCACGGCCCCGATGTATGGCGTTAGCTTGACCTCTGGCCAGCCGGTCACCATAGTCCAGAAGTTCCCCGATCTCCTGCAGCAAGTCGTCTTCGAAGTGTGCGAGTGAGTAGCTCCAGCCGAACCATCTGGACCAGCGATATCTAGAGCTCTAGCTTTCGTCCAAAACAGATCCTCTGAATGCGATGTGGTTCGCGGCGAGTGTACGCAAACCTATGTGCCCTACCTGTTCCTGGTCATCCCCCTGGGTCCCGTGACGCTGACCGGCCAGGACTATGTGCTCGTGGAGAGCGGATGCGTCTGCAAGCCCAAGTACTCGACGGGCGCCGCCCAGGAGCCCAACATGATACCGTAGGCGTTGCCGAGTACTAACAGTACGCAACGCCCACCCAACCCACACCACACCCACTAGGAACACAAACAGCAACCAAAAGAACTGAGCGAGTTTTGGTCGAGGGTCGAAGCTGAGCAGCGGCTGGCTGGCTGGCTAAATTAATACATACATACATATGTACTTAAACGAGGAATTATTTTTTGTAGCGAAATCAATTTTGCAATGTTATTTAATTTTTTTTTTCTTATCTCCTATTTCTTCTCAACACTCTCTCAGCTGTATAAAATTGAAATGCAATTTTGCTCAAAAAATAATCAAATGCTAATCTTAAGTTTAAATTTAAACAAAATTAAATTAATGCATTCATGCGTTTATAGCTTGTATTTATTAGAGCCCCTAAATAAAAGCATTCCTTTCGAAATGTGAATACAAATATGGATATTTTTGTGGATTATGGATACAATTAACGATACATATTTTCTGTTTGTCGCCCAAGAATGATGGTTGAGGCAGCATAAATAAATCTATTTTAAATAAGATTTGATTGCATTATTTTTAAAGATTCTTTAAAAACAAAAACTATAAAATTGGAACATTTAAATTTACATTTTCGATGACGCGACTCCAAATGCAACCCTTTCCGGCTTCCTATAGCCGTATGACTTTTAACTTTGAAGCTGGAATATCTGAAAAAAACAGAGACAGCCTTAGCGACAACACGCAGTAGAGCGAGAGAGATATATGCGTCCAGTTGGTTTTCCAGTTTAGCTGGAAGCAGCGCTGCGGCAGAGATGATCGATTGTTGCAATTTTCAAAACCAATGTGGCTGACTGTGTGTGTTGGAAAACACCATTTTGTCATAAATAGTACAAATTTTGGTCTATCATCCTACCTCTTAGCTTGCAGCAAATTTTAGCAATGTCATAACAGTTTTACTATTTTTTCTTGTTACCTCAAATGTTGTTTTCACAAAATTATGCTCGCTCTCCGCTCTTGAATTGAAATAAAGGTGTGTAACCACTGAATTTAACTGCCGCTTATCGCACACAAATATCGATATGACCATTTTTGATTAAGTGATAGATGTATGTATGTATATAGCACTAGCGGTTTGTTCTGCCTCTGCCATCACTGGCGCAGACCGTTTTCACGCATATATTTTATTTCGCGAAGAAAAAATACAAGGAGAAAACAAGTAAAACGTAATTGTATGTAATCGCGAGAGGTGTAATTTGCCAAGAACGAAGAGCACACGTTTTTCGCCGTTTTTGTTTTCCATTGAAAGCAATTAAGCGCAACGCATCCCCCGGCCATCCTTAAACTTACTCACACACTTGCGCGCACACACCGAAAAGACGCTGCATGTGTGCGTGTGTATAGACAATTGTCTTGCGTGGTGCCGGGTTACATATTTTTATTGAATTTTTCTCGTGGGCCTGCCAAAACAAATGCGCATGCAGTAGAAGGGCCACAAATTGGCGGCAGTTGAAAGAAAACCCCGAAAACAGACAGCAAAAACACAGTCTAGCAATGATGTTCACGGTAAGTGTGATGGTGTGTGTGCCCGATGCCAAATGCTATTTTGCGTGGGCTCTGGCGATGCGATGCACTGAACGAAATCGATAAGAGCCGTTTTTTTTTCGAACGCCCTTTACCTCGTTTAGGGCACCAACCAGCAGCAGGACACTCGGTTCAGCGACAAGGAAAAGAAACTGATGAAACAAATGAAGTTCGGCGACTGTCTGAGCAAGCGCGTGGACATGTCCAAGGTGAAGCTGGACGTGCTGCGGCCGTGGATCAGCAAGAAAATCACCGACATTCTCAACATCGAGGACGATGTTGTGGTGGAGTTTGTATATAACCAGCTGGAGGAGGAGAAGTATCCATGTCCCAAGAAAATGCAAATAAATATGACCGGGTTCCTCAATGGGAAAAACGCCCGCCAGTTTATGGGCGAACTGTGGGCGCTGCTGCTCTCGGCCCAGGACAGTGACTCCGGCATCCCGGCTGAGTTCA
The DNA here is from genome assembly GCA_963969585.1 of Drosophila helvetica. NCBI lineage: Eukaryota > Metazoa > Arthropoda > Insecta > Diptera > Drosophilidae > Drosophila > Drosophila helvetica. The sequence continues at coordinate 50,199,679 of OZ018401.1, read as the reverse complement.
TACAGCAAAAGAAGGATGAGATACTCAAGCGCGAGGAGGAGCTACAGCAACGCCAGCGCGACCGATCCCGCTCACGTTCTCGCTCTTCGCGCGGCAATTCCCGGCGTGACCGTCAGCGGGATCGATCTCCAAATGGTGGCAAATCCAAGTCCCGCTCCCGTTCGCGCTCGGCCAAGCCAGCCAACAATGGCTCGGTGCCAAGTGCCGCCCGTGAGGCGGCCGCCAATGCAGCGGCTCGAATTCGCAAACGCGGCGGCTCACCCTCGGCCACCCGTCCCGCCTCCAGGGAGCGGCGACCCAGCCGCCGGCCGCGTTCCCGCTCTCGCCAAAAGTCTCGCTCCCGACAGAAGTCTCGTTCCCGACAGAAGTCGCGCTCTGGCTCGCGAGCCTCTGGCAAAAAGGCAGCCTCCTCGGACCCACCCCCAGCTAAGGCTCTCAATGGACGTCACTCGGGGGACAAGTCGCCCGTTCAGCCCAAGGGAAAGAAATCATCGCGTTCACGCTCCAGATCGCGCTCCCCCCGCAGTCGCTCCAGATCCAGCGGCAAGCGTTCCCGCTCCCGCAGCTCCTCGCCGCGCAGCCGACGCCGTGGCCGCTCCAGCAGCATTTCCCTGTCCCCCGAACGCAATCAGGATCAGTTCGAGCATCGCCGCAACAAGAACAGTGTCCAGAACAAACGTCAATATCGCAATAATCGCGGCGACTCGGCCAGCTCCATGGAGCGTGGCAACGATCGTGGTCGCCAGTTTGGCGGAGGAGGAGGTGGCGGCCGGCGGGGAAGACGCTTTTCACCACGCGGCGGTAACCGAAGTCCCATGCGTCAGGATAACGGTGGAGGCGGTGGCGGTGGTCGTTTCCAGCGTTCCAACTCGAGACGTCGCTCCCGTTCCCGTCGACTCTCCCGCTCTCCCATGCGATACTCTCGGTCCCCCAGGCGGTAAGTGTCAAAACATTCAGTCTGAGATTCAGTTGATTGATTCATGCACTCGCTCGAATTTTACTAATGAAAATAATGGTTTCAATTTCCCATTCGTTCAATACCAACAGATTTAACAATCGCCGCCGGTCGCCCATGATGCACTATCGGGGTGGAGGAGGTCGTGGCGGCGGACGCGGTGGTGGCGGCGGCGGTGGTCATCGCCAGATGTGGCAGCATCGCGGCGGTTCACCCAATATGCGTGGCGGCGGTCGAATCCACTGGCAGGCGAGATACAGCCCCGGCGGCGGCGGTGGTGGACGCGGTGGCGGGGGAATGGGGCGCTTTGATCGTCGCCAATCACCGCACCAGAATCGCTATACGCGGGATCATCGCCCATCGGACTCGCAGGGACAGCCCTTCCGGAAATTTTCACCCCATTCTGGGCCAGGACGTCGCTTTTCCTCACCGCAGCGTCGCTCCTCACGCGACCGTCGCCCCAATTCCCGGGAACGTCGCAGCTCGCCTGGGGGCCATGTCAATCGCTGGGACAATCCGCCACCGGCCAGGCATCGCCGTTCCACGTCGGAGAGCTCAGTTGAGCCGGCCGGACGACAGCCGCGACAGCGCAGTGCCAGTCCCGCTGAGAGACGTGGCCGCAGTCACAGTCGCAGCCACGAGAGGAGTCGCAGTCATGTGAGAAGCCGCAGCCGCTCCAGTCCGCGACCCAGCCGCAAGCGAGACAGTCCTGTTGCTGGTAAGTCTCTGATAAAGTTTGCTCCATTCGGGATGGGAATAATACATGGGCATGGGCTATCCACAGATCGTTCTTCGGTGGAGTTCAGCGGCCCGGCCGTCAACACTATCGATCTCTGTCGCGAGGAGCAGCAGCAGCACCAGCAGCGAAAGTCCAATCCAGACACGCTCAAGGTTGTCGAGCAGCCAGCGGCCGCAGTACGACGCAGCAGTTATGCCAGCCTGTCCCGCACTCCATCACCGTTCCTTAAACCGCACGAGCGTTCGGCCGCCGCTGCATCAGCCGCCACCGCCGCCGTCTCCGTGTCCAAGGCTGTTCCAAAGAAATCCCGCAAGAGTCAAACCAGCAGCTCCGACAGCAGTGCCGACAGTGATGACAGTGACGATCAGCCGGCGCGCCGCAAGGCCCAGCAAAAGAAGCTGCCAGCTCCCGTGGAGGTGGCCAAGTCAAAGTCGAAGTCTAAGTCGCAACGCAGCTCGGACAGCTCCAGCAGCAGCGACCAGAGCGACGACGACAACTCGAGCATCGAGGATAAGTTGAAAAAGAAGAAGCAACAACAGCAGCTGCAGCAGCAGATCCAGCAGCAACAGAAAGTGGCGGCCGTCAAGCTGGACAAGCGTCGCTCGGAGAAGAAACTGAAGCGCCCCACATCCAGTGCAGAGGAGTCGACAGGCGCCGAAGTAGAGGCAAGGCCAGGAAGCAGTCGCAAGCGGAGTCATAAGAAACCGCGAAGGGATGAGGGCGGAGACGTCAGCGATTCCGAGGAGGAGAATGCGCCCAAAAAGAAGCGCAAGAAGTCCAAGAAGGCGGCGGATACATCCGACAGCGACTCTGAGGACTCGTCCAAGAAGAAAAAGCATAAGAAACACAAAAAACACAGCAAGAAGAGCAAAAAACACAAGAAGCATAAGAGGAAGAGCAGCGGCGGAAAGGCCCGTCCGGACAGCAGCTCCCAAGGCAGCAGCGACGAGGAGGAGCAGTCGGGATTGGCGCCAAAGCGCAACGGAAAACTGCCGCTCCTGCTCGCTGGCGGAACCGGCCCGGGGGGCATCAACGAAGATCTGGAGAAACAATTGCGGGAGCGCGCATTGAAATCCATGAAAAAGTTGGACTGAACACTGAACCACACAGACTATACGAAAATGATTGCCCATAACCAGGCATACAAGCACGACACCCCCTCCCCCGTGGGTGCACCCAATCGCACGCTCCCACACATGCAAGCACGCAGTTGAAAAACTCCTTAGCCCCCTCATAGAAACGACAGACAGACGTATGTAGCCATTAAAATTATTAAAAACTACATTTACATTTACACCAACTAAACATTCATTGATTGTATACATTGTATTTCTTAAAATGTATTTCATACCTATAAGTTCATTGCCTAAAAACAGGATAGCTACTATAAAACCACGCAACCATTAAGCAAAATGAATACAATTTGTATTATGTACAAACAAAACAAAAACAAACAAAACAAAAAAAAAAATAACAAAATAACCTATAAACGATATATAGCCCCCAAGTGGTTTTATAAAAGAAAGAAAAGATCTATTCGGCAATTTGTAATGTTGCCTCCAGTTTAATTTATAAGTAGGTTTTACAAAATGTAATTATTAATGCCTGAAACAAGAAGAGTGTGTCTGAGAGAGCATTAACTATTGAGAAATAAACACAATTGTAAAATTAGTACAACTTTTGCTAAAATTTCGAAAAACATCTGGACTATTTTAATAACGAAACAACCCTGCGTCTGACACAAAATACCGAAATTATTATTAAATACTAATTATTATTTTAACAATTTCAGATTTTTTCGAGCTGTTTGGCTACGGTCATACTAGCAAAAAATGCAATCGACATACTTATCGCACAAGAGTACCGATATTTTTCTAAAGCTACCCTGTGCATCGATAAGAAGAATCAAAAGTCGCTGATAAATGAAATCTATATGATCTGAAGATGTACCCAACGAAAAAAATAGTGTAGATTTTCTCTGAACTCTTCAAAGTACTCCGTTGGTGCATATATCAACATGACATGATATATCAGAGCAAATATCCATATTGATGTTTTCGCCAGTCTCAAAAAAACTATCACATACAAATATATCATCAACACACAAAATATTTATCGATAGATTTGTATATCAATATGTTTCACATCTCTGACTTCCTTTTCCTGTTGTATTGCAAGACGGACGGTACGTGTTAAAATTAATTCGCTTATAATTCGGCCATCACTGTTTATTATTGTAGAATGATATATAAAATGGCCAGCCAACGGGCTACCTCAATGAACAGTGATGTTATGCGTAATTATAAGCCTAGTGAATCGTGTGTATTGAAGCGGCTTTTGGCGGCTCAACTTGCAAACAGATATTCAAAGTGTTTACACACAGCTAAAAGTTTTTTTTTCCTTTTTTTTTCAGTGACCGTTCGCACAATATATTGAAACTTAAAAGATGGTAAGAATAGCTGTGATCTGATTTATAAGCCAAACAAATGTAATGAGTGAAATCTTGTTTGGGCTGCACAACGCAAAAATCCGTAGTATTGAGTGTTGTTACTGTATTAACTTATCGGAATTGTTTTGCAGGCGCGTGGACCTAAGAAGCATTTGAAGCGTTTAGCCGCACCCAAGGCATGGATGTTGGACAAACTTGGGGGAGTCTTCGCCCCACGTCCTTCGACCGGCCCACATAAGCTGCGTGAGTCGCTGCCCCTCTTGATCTTCTTGAGAAATCGTCTCAAGTATGCCCTGAATGGTGCTGAGGTGACCAAGATCGTCATGCAGCGTCTGGTCAAGGTTGACGGAAAGGTTCGCACCGATCCCACCTACCCAGCTGGCTTCATGGGTAAGTTCTGCTCGGAGATTTTCACAAACTGATTTGCATACTAAACGATTCTTCTCCACTTTCATAGATGTCATCACCCTCGAGAAGACTGGTGAGTTCTTCCGTCTGGTCTACGACGTGAAGGGACGTTTCACCATTCACCGCATCTCCGCCGAGGAGGCCAAGGTATGTTAGACACCACATGTTTTCACATGTGGCTTTATCGAAGACCGATTTATGTCGTTTGCAATACGTTTATTGGTTCAAAATGAAGCCCAAAGCAATTTTTGTTACGACGGTCACTGATCTGTGCATTCTACAGCCGTTTCAGTAACTTTTACGTGCAATTACATTCAAATTGAAATCAGACTATGAGTGAAAGTAACAAAACGTTCTTCTTTTGCAGTACAAGCTGTGCAAGGTCAAGAAGAATCAGTTGGGAGCCAAGGGTGTTCCATTCCTGGTCACACACGACGGTCGCACCATCCGTTACCCCGATCCTCTCATCCATGCCAACGACACCGTGCAGGTTGACATTGCCACTGGCAAGATCACCGACTACATCAAGTTCGATTCCGGTAAGAGCCCTTTGATTGAGCAGCAGTCCTCCCTGGCTGGTTCGAAGACCACAAAGCGCTCAAATTCCAAGTTGCGTGGTTCAAATACAAAGCCAAAAGCAATTTTTGTCACTACGGTCTCTGATCTGAGCATTCCACAGCCGTTTCAGTAACTTTTACGTGCAATTACAACTCAAACATGCATTGCGTATTTCGTTGAAAACTAATCGAGGAATTTTTCATTCCATCCATAGGCAATCTCTGCATGATCACCGGAGGCAGGAATTTGGGACGTGTTGGCACCGTTGTCAACCGTGAGCGTCATCCCGGATCCTTCGATATTGTGCACATCAAGGACTCGCAGGGTCATGTGTTTGCCACCCGTTTGACCAACGTGTTCATCATTGGCAAGGGCAGCAAGCCCTACATCTCCCTGCCTAAGGGCAAGGGTGTCAAGCTGAGCATTTCGGAGGAGCGCGACAAGCGTCTGGCCGCCAAGACCCACTAAAAAAATAAGAGCGAATGCTGGATAGGGGACAGGAGTAATGAGGATTTTTACCTTTTAGCATAACTCTGTACGTTAAGCTACGGAATTAAAAACCAAGAACGTAAAGCATGTGTTTTCTTTGAAGTTGGCTGAGCCATGGTTGTCCCCCCCACCCAATCGGGTAAAATAATCGCTTCATTATCATATAAATCCCATACGTTCCCTGGTTTTGCGAAATTTGGCGCCCAATTATTTGAGGGTCACCATCGATACATCGCAAAAAGCTTTAGACACACTGCAAGTGAGTGGATTTATTCAATTGGTTCATTTCTAGTTCATGAACGACGCAATACAATTTTGTTTGTTTGCTTGAACCCCATTTAATAAACAATCCATTAAAAGGGAGTCTTTAAAACTAGCCAATCTTGTAGGAAATAGATTAATTTGTAGGGTTAAACTATATGTTTAGTGCTGGGGTTCTAGCTAGCTAGTAACGTATAGCCGAATTTCTAAATCGAGCAATGTGATTTCCGATCATTGACAGAAACCGATTAACCCATTGTCGTCCAGTGGGTATTTAAAAACATACACGTAATGCGATTATTCGGGAAACTTGAAAAATTGTAGCGCAGTTCAGCTGAAAGACGTCGTAATTTGTTTTCTAATTAAAGAGGAAGGATAGGCTGGGTCTGCAAGAAGAATTTGCAAGGAGTATTATTTTCCGCGCTTTAACTCAAGCTGTCCACCCGTTTAAATAGAGGGGGGCTAATTGGGTTAAGTTCCTTTTTCCCATCGGATCGTATATTTTATCGATAAATTCGCTTTGTACATTGACAATTGGGGAGCAGAAAAGAAGAAAAGAAAACTCACTTTGAAGTAAATCCTAGGTAACTAAATCTTGCTGCCAGGCGGAAACCATAGGAAAGCTGTTGCTATTCCCCGCCACCTGCGTCCCCCGTACATGTGTGTGTGTGTGCGTGCGAGTGCCCCCACCGATACACACACTCACACAGACACATGCCTATACATCATATGTTGATAAGTTCGTGTGTGGAAAGAACAACAAAAGCAACGAGCACTTCTTCATATGTGAATCATTTGTAGGGATTTGTCTGTTTGTTTGTTTGTTTGTTTGTGTAATGCAGAGCGAGGCAACGTGAACCGTCTGCGGGTTTATTTGTCGCCCCATTTTCAACTATCTAATACTCTACATAGCCGCACAGTCGCGTCATCGAGCCAGCCCAGCGAACCCAAAACAGCAGCAACAGCAACAGTAGTAGCAGCAGCAGCAGCAGAGCAGTCATGTCCCAGGCCTTGAACAATCCGACGGGTGGTGGTGCCCCGCACCGCGATTACGGGGCAACGGCGGAGAGTATCACGCCCGAAGTGAGCTTCGCCGCTCCCGGCGGCTCCTCTGGCTTCAGTCCCACAGAGTTCATGTCCCTCAGCGAGGACATTGGACACAACATAACGGCTGTCCTCAGCAGCACCAAGCAGCTGGAGAAGCAAATGAAGCTGATTGGCACGCCCAAAGATCTGCCGACGCTGCGGGACAAAGTCCACAGCATCAATACAAAGACGAACGCCAAGATTCAAACCATCACCGTGGACCTGCAACGCCTGCAGGCCGTCGTCAGGCACGGCGATCGCCAGCAGAAGCTCCAGCTGGAGAAGCTGTCGCGCGAGTTCCATAGCGTAGTCGAGAAGTACTCCAACTTGCAGAGGCGCATTTCATCCGCTATGCGACAGAGCTATCAACAGGCCCTGGGCTCCGAGCACGAGGCGGAGGTGTCTGCCCGAGCCGAGCTGCTCCAGCAGCAGCGCCAGGAGCAGGCTGGTCTGCAGCAGGAGCACGACATGCTGGTCGAGCGGCAGCGTCAAGTGGAGCAAATTGAGTCCGATATCATCGATGTGAATCAGATATTTACCAAGCTGAGTGGACTCGTGCACGAGCAGGGCGAGCAAATGGGTGAGTACCAAGCCTTTCTTGGGTGGACTGGATGGACAAAGACTTGAGACGAACTGATGTAATCGTGTCAATTTTTCGCCAGATTTCATTGAGAACAGTATTGAGCAGACCGCCACCAATGTGGAGGACGGACATTCGGAGCTGGCCAAGGCGGCTAGAAGTCGCCAGAGCTATCGCCGCAAGATTCTGATCCTTTTAGTGATTGCTGTGATAATAGGTTTAATTGTAACTGGCATTATTGTTGCCAAGTTGAGCAGTTAATTGTTTTATTTGTACACACATACACGCCCAAACATATACACACACCATACGCATACATATATGAGTATAAATAATGATTTTTGTAAAACAATTTTTATAAAAAAGCAAAATTATGAACGTTAAAAACTCTGTTTAATCACCAAGTGAGCAAAGACAACAAACAAAAGAGAAAACAAATAAGAAAATCGATGAGAACTAAAAGGAAATACAATATTTATACACACACACACACACACACACAAATACACACACACACAAGGATAATGAATCCCAATTAACAGGCATATAAACAAATTATTCAGCGCTTTTAAATGTTACTCATTTCTTGTTGAAAAACGATTATTGCGAACAACTTAAGTTTGGCATTGAATGTAACCCCCTTGTATTTAGTTTATTAGTTTAAAAGCAAGCAGTATGCAAACAAAATATATGTTAAATAATTCAAGTTATAATTAAGCGAGCCTGCAATCGAAAATAAACAAACAACTACGGCCCAAAATACAAATTTTATACTATTTTTCTGAAACTTAATACCGTCCCAAGCTTTGGAAACGTTTTTGACCTAATATCAAAATATATTTATTGAAATTATTGTATTTTCAAATGTGCGCGCTCATTTGCTACGAACAGCTGTTCGGGCAGTGAGCCAGGTTGGCAGCTCGCGAAAGTAATCGATATCACTGTATCGATATCAGCCATCAGCGCACGGCCACACTAACAACCAACCAAAACAACGTGCTGTGAAGAATTTTATTTTCGTTTAATAATACAATATACAAAACAGCACAATTAAAGATGCCACAGGGGAAATTCAAGAAAGCGAAAATGCCAGCTGCCATGGCAAAGAAGAAGCAAAAGCAAGCAGCGTTCACACGCCGATCCAGTGAGTAGCAACAAGTTGCCTGCTGCCCAGTGCATTGTTTATCAATTGTTTCTTTTACAGATGCACCCATCCAGGCCAAGAAGGGCAAGTTCAATGAGACACAGAAAATCAAGGCAGTCATTTCCAAGTCCGTTAACAAGAGCGTGGAGAGTGAGCTGCGATCCCGGGCCCACGAAGGTTACATTCAACTGAGCAAAGCCCAGGAGGCTGTCGCCAAGCATCACGCCTCGCAGGCGGCAGCGGCAGCAGCCACCAGCACAAGCGCAAGCACAAGCAAACCTGTAGCATAATTCTGTTTTAAGTTAAAAAATCGTTGTATATATGTAACTCAATTAAAGCCTTGTACGTGTACATATGTATGCCAATGACTGTACAAAAAGCTTTCGAGTATGCCACTAGGGCTGTCAAAGGCCAATTGGCAGTTGGTTGATGTCTCAAGGCCTTGGGCTAGAAAAAAGCGATTGAGAACTTTGACGTTTTCCTAATTTATGCTCAGACCTTGCACTGGCCCATTGAAATAAGTTTTGCATTCAGTTTCCTACTTATCACAATCAGTTTGTTTAATTATAAAAATAGTTGGCGAACAAACTTTGTTCCGCTGACATTTATTGGACGATCTGTCCCTGCAGCGTGTTCCTCGCCAAACGCCAAACGCCAAACCAGCGACAGCTATTCATGAGAAACTTTTTATTTTTGGCATTGGCAGCAGCTTTGAGGAAACGAAACGAAACGGAAAGGAAAGGAAAAAGTGCAACGCAACTAACAATTTCTATTTAATTTTCGCGTTTCGTTTGCTATGCAAATTCTGTGCGCTTTTGATGTGCTTTTAATTAGCCAGCATCCCGCACTCACACACCCGCACTCAAACGCAGGGAAATCCATTGCCAATTGCTTGTTGTTTTTCCTTTCTATGCACTTTGATTCCGCGCTTTTCAATCGCATGCAAATGAAGCGCCCACCTTTCCTCTCTCTCTTGCTCATCTCTGGGCAAAAACAGGTGACAGAAGCCCCCTTCCGCCCCGCTCCACCCGGCTCTGCCCTGCTGCTCTGCCCTGCTGCTCTTTTGTCGTTTTTTGAACGTTTTGCGTTTTTAGTTTGGCTGCGAAAAATTCAAGTGTCCTCTCTGCTTGTTCAGCAATGCATGCAAATGCATTTTTGCACTCAGTGTGGGGGAGTCCGAGCAGAGTGGGAGTGGCAGTGAGAGTGGGAGTAGCCCTTTTGATATGCAATTTTAGTGCGAGTGTTGAAAAGGAGCATTTGAAATGCATTTGGAATGTTTAGCAGGCACTCTTCCTCAATTACTACACATACATAGGTTTGTGGGAGTATCTGACGGAACTTCCAATTGGGTTAAACTGGTCGAGGACACATCCAAATTGATTTTGGGGTAGGGTATCGAAGAGTCTATATTCAGCGTAGGTATCGATACCTTCCAACGATGCCTTGCCCATGCTTTTAGCGTTACGTTTCACTTGATCAACTGTCATAACGTAAGCGCTTTCGAAATGGCAAACAAATTGCTGGAAATATCCGAAATACTTGGCAAATTGTGCAATCGGAAAAGCTTTTAAAAACTCACTTTAACCTTAAAGCATGGCTGGAATCTGCATTTCCCACTACAAAGAGATTGTTTTTTTTTTGTTGTATATTTTGTTGTTGTATATTTTTGTCTGGTTTTACCCATTTGGCAATTCGTTTTATGGCTTATTTAATGGAGCATTGCATTTTGACCGCATCTGCCTGGAATTGATTGATTTGCCATCCTTCCACGCAGATCCTCTCTCTCTCTCCCTCTCTGTCTCTTTCTCTCTGGTTACCCACAGGGCTTTACTCAGTCCATTTAATTAAAATATTTTCAACAAAAGGATCGGACACCTTTCACGCACTTTCGCCCTCACAAAGGATAAAGCAATGTCCAAAGCGGAAATCACACGACCCAGCCATCATCCCTTTACATTTTGTCCATAATTTAAATGACGTACCCGTACACACAGCCGCAGATTTCTGTGTTGTGTGTGTGTGTTTGCTGGATGCCTTCAGCTGGTCGGGGGGGAGGGTAACTATTTGAATATCGACGTGCGTCCCAGTGTCGGACATTCCAGATAGCAGTAGTAGCAGCTCTGCCGCTCTGCCGTTCTGCCAGTGGCACTGGCTACCTGCAGTCGCGTCGCCCCATCATGGTCCGTCCATCCCGGCTGGTCGGCATGGTCAGCCGCTGTCTCATTGTGTGCCTGGTTGTGCGCGCATGTAAATTTGTCCAACTGCAAAGGCAAACACTTGAAAAGCGAACGACGACGACGACGACTACAAACGGGACAGAGGCCGAGACCGAGGCCGGGCGACTGTTTGCGGCCACCTGCGGCATTTCATTTCACTCCATTCGAATCCATTTTCATTATTGTTTTGCTGTATATTTTTTGCATACAATCGAATGCTTCGGTTCCTGGTTCCTGGTTCATGGTTCAGGTGGAGGCAGGCCCATGTCCTGTCTCGGTGTGAATTTTGATTTATATGATGAATGACAATGAGCTAGGATTTAGACGGGGAATGGAATGCATTCATTCGGGCATTCAGTTATCCGCTGTAAAGGTTCTTTTTTTTCCACATTTGACAGAAGGATATTCACAGGATCAACAGCGAGAACTGTACCGATTCGCTTTGGGAAATGATTTCATTCACTTTTTCTATGTTTCTCGCTGTTCCCCTTCATTATCCCACTATTCCACCTTCTTCCAGCCTCAAGACCAATACCATACATTAAATTATACATTTCTACCACGGTCTGCCTTCTTGAGAGAATGTGTAGAAAAAGGGAAGGCAACCCAAAGATTCACCTGTCCACACGGATTTCTAACTTTTAATACATAAATTAATGCTTAAAACCGAAAAAAACAAAAAAAAAAAAAACGCAGGGGGAACACAAAGCAATCCACAACATTAAAAAGATAAAGACCTGCCTTGAGAGATTCCACCTGCAGTCGCAGTCGCAGTCGCAGTCGGAGTCGGAGTCCCCAGTCCCCCAGTCCCGAGATCAACAACATATAATAATCCCATCAACATTTTTGGATACGCTTTGCAAATGAATTGTAGAGCGGTCGGCAGTCCGAAGTCCGAACCCAAAGCCGAACTCGAACTCGAACCCGAACCGGACTCAGCTCAAAGCGTGGATAATAATAATGTGGAACCGAAAATGAGCTCTCGGATCGCTGACGACTGGCGACTGGTCAACGATGGAAAACGATGGAAGGAAGGTTCTGCATTTGCACCTGCAGCCTGCAACAGTCGCCGCTGAAACTTTGATGAGCCTTGCGTGGCTTATAATTAAATTGGACTTGTAGATACTATTTGATATCCTCCGCGTTGTGCTCCATAAAACATAAGTAGTACGTACATGTCTGTCTGTCTGTCTGTCTGTCTGTATGAATGTCTCAAGATTACATAATGGTATTCGGCATTAAATGACTTACATTTACATTTTGAGAGGTGTGTTGTGGTGGTGGTGTGAGAGGGCAGGGGAGGAAACACAATGTGAGAACTATTGTGAGAACTTTGGTGTAAAGATAAAAGCAGTTTCTGCGGAATATACCATAACGTATTAACTATCTGAAATGTCTTTTAGCGGAAACCAAATTTATAAATAGTTAGATGCATATAGGCTCATGAATTTCAATTTTTCCGAGTATTTGCAGCAAAGTTTCGTGGAAACCACGTGAAAAAGAGCAAATTTGCCTCTTCAGTTATTTTGTTGTATCTATTCGCTATCCGATCCGGACATTATTTGCCAAACTAAAATATTAAAGCACTGGAAAAAGTATTTCATTCCCGCCTGCCGCCAGCCGCCTGCTGCAAATAGAATAAAAAGAGTGGAATACACGAATATTCCACAAAAAAGAATAGCAAAGAGACAGAGAGCGCGAGCGCGAGAGGGACAGGGAGAGGGAGAGACAGGGAAGAGCGAAAAAATCTGTTGTTAAAAGAGGGGCACACACACATACACACACACACACACGGAACACAGCGAACACAGCAAGCGGATGTAAATGTGTCCAGCTGCATGCCAAAAACTGCAATTGTCATCAATACAAGCAGCGGGGTGTATCGGAACGATGGACGAAGGACATAGGACGCAGGACGCTGGACAAACGCACTACAAAGCCAATTCATAAAACAAAAGCAGACCGAGCGAAAAGTGAATTTCCATAACGGATGTAAATAAACCACATGAGATCGATTACCTCGCCAGCGTGCCAGTGCGGGTGCTGGTGCGGGTGCTGGTGCGGGTGAGTCCTGCTGTCAGGATAACAGATGCAGGAATACACACGGACCGGGGGCATCGGTGGTGGAGGCGCTGGCACAGGTACAATAATAAAGCATCCATAATATCAGTTAACTCAGTCAGCACGAGAAAGAGAGAGAGGGGGAGAGACAAAGAGAGGGAGAGAACAAAAAATACAAAAAAAAAGAAGCATAAAGCACGCAAAAAAGCAGAACTGCAACATCTGTCGCCCCCTTTGGCAGGAGTAAGCCGAAATCCGGCAGGTTTTAAAATTTATTTAAGCCGGACCGAAGAAGTGCAGAAGACAGATACAGATAGGTGGAAGAGCAGCCGCCGGGCCTGAATGTCTGAAACAAAAGCTCATTAAGGTATAGCACCTGGACCTCAAGCTGGACCAAGACCAAGACCAAGACCAAGACCAAGGCCAAGAGCAGGGAACCAGGGACCAGGACCGAAGTGCAATGCGCCTGCGCCTGCGCCTGGGCCCTCGAGGGAGTCAGAGTCTGGATCGTTCCATAAATGTGTCGATATTATTACGGTAAACAGTCTGATGCATTTTAAATTCAATTTTAAACTCATCTTGCACTCTCTAATTGGGCTCTTTGCGAAAGCGGATTCCGATTCCGTTTCGGATTCCCCCGACCCTGGCAGTCCGTCCATAATGAGCCTTGATGGGCGGTGTCATCAACTAAAGTGATTCTCGGTGGAATGGTGACGGATGGGAGGCAGCGAGGGGGGGGCGCAGGGGAGCTTATTGAAAATCCATCAAAATTTTGTACATCTTCGGGGGCTAAGTGCTCGCCCGAACAGTTGCTTATTACAGGGTATACCAGATTGACCCAAAAATCAAAAAAAAAAAAAATATTGGATTCATGGTTCATGGATTTACGCTAAGCGATGGAAAATTCATTAAGAAAAAGGAAAGTTAAGGCTTCCATGTAAAAAAAAGCTTACGTGGGAAAAAACATTTATGAAATGCAGTCATAAAAACAGATACATCGAAACCGAAATAAGAAGTTCCCTGGAATCAGTTTCAGCTGCTGCCAAAGAATAATTCCAAAGTCATCTCCCGGTCAATTGTAAAAGAATTAAAGGAACCCAAAGAATGAGCCGCCGCCACCTCCGGTGGAAGAGGTGTAAGGAAAAGGTGCTCTGCAGCCAAGGACAAAGGATCTGAAAGGAGACCAATACCCTACGCCTACAGATGCACAATGCGGCAATAGAAACAGAGTTTGGCCGAGACAATTTCTCGATGCGGCGTGGGAGTGGGGGTGGGGAGGACAATACATTAATCATCAAGGACCAATTGCAGAGCCAATCAGTAAACCAACAAGAAGAACAAGAAGAATGAAAATTTTGTAGATCAATGCCATAAATGTCGCTGCAGTTTTAATAAAGTAAGCTGATTTTTACGAGTCTTCACACTTGCCCAGGCCGCAGCTGGAAAACCCAAAGTGCGAGCCACAGGAGGCCACGGGAGATGCGGTCAAGAATGGCCAGGACGAGTCGAGACGAGACGGGATAGTACGGGTCGGACAGGACGGGGACAAAAGGGTCGAAAAGTCATTTGAGATTCGTTAAAGAAAAATTACAAGAAGTTTTTGCGGAGCAATTACCAGGTGTAAGAACAGCTCTCGAGGGCGTGGACTAATTGTTCGACTCTTGGCCTGGACTCTCCCCTCTATGCCTCTCTCCCTCTCCCTCTCTCTCTTTCTATCTGCCATGGAGTCTGGGCCTGGGGACTCCTGTGGCCCGTGTAGCTGCAAAATGCTCTTGACAAATGCAATTGCCAGGAGTAGGAGCAGGAGCAGCAGCAGGAGCAGGAGTCTCCTCTGCATTCGGCAATCAAATGTGCGCTGTAATTGTGCCCTCCTTTTGTTGGGCCAATTGTTCTGTAGGCCACTCCTCATCCTTTGTCGGCATCGATTTGGGAAACTTTTATTGAAAAGCATTTGAGGCTGCTGCTGCTGCTGGTACGGGTCCTGCGTCCTTTGTCGGGCGCTCTACTGAAGCGTTATTAATGTGGACTGTCCAGAAAGCGATGCGGCCACAAGCGGCGTTTGATTTGTGAGGTTTCCTCTCTTTTGGGAAATTCCAATACTCGGAAGAGCTCTCCGCCAGCCAGGACTCTCGTATTTGAGGTCGGATTGTGGACTCGACGGTGCCCGGCTCCCGGCAACGGAGATCAATCTTCAGTTAGCATTTTTCGTACACTCAATTTACGTTTTGCCTTTGACAAAATCGTATCTGAGGCTTAGACCGTATCGTAAATCGCATTCGAAATCAATAGTCAGAAAGGGACTTATTTCCTATCTATCATTTCGATCGAAGCAGCCAGCAGCAGACCGCATTTCCTCTCAGCCAAGTGTCTTCTCGCTGGTTCCTGTTGCGGGCCGCAACTTCCTTGGCATTGTGGTTGAATCCTCGTCCTCGTCCTCGTCCCTCTCCATACGGTTTTTTCTTGTACATTTCTTTTTTTGGCAAACTTCTCGGGTGTCAATCGAGTGCAGAGGAAGTAGGTGTATATGTTGTGGTTGATTCAGAGGATACCTGCTTCTGCTCGAGGGGATGCTGTTCCTGCCGAATGCCTCCTGCCTCCTGTCTCCTGTCTCCTGCCTCCTGTCTCCTGCCACCTGAAAGCTGATATGTTCGCTTTGGCATTTGTCTAAAATGCGGTTTTCCCCGGCATTTAATTTCTATTTCAACATTGCATTTGTAATTCGAGCTCTTTCCACAGGTGTGGGCAGAGAGCAGGGGGACGGGGGGGAGGGCGGAGCGGGAACTGGAGCAGGAGCAGGAGCAGGAGCAGGGCAGGTACTGCTGCTACTCCCTGACTGCCAATCTCTCTGATGTGTATTTAACGCTCGAGTCCATCGGTTATATATTCATGTTACCTTGGAGAATATGGGGAATATGGGGAATATTTCCCTGCTCTTTGTGTTTGTGTTTGCGTTTGCCTTTCCCTCAAATTGTGCGTGCTAAAAACAGTTGACATATCCATGGGCGGGGCGCTGCGGGGCGCTGCGGGGCGGGGCGGGGCTCTCTGTCTGTGGGGGCTTCCATTTACCTTTACATTTTACCTGCGATCCTGCGACTCACATGGCGCTCCTTAAAATGTCAAATGTTCTTGGGGACCATCCACATATGACGCTTTTCCTAGGCTGCTAATGGAAATTGCGGCTGCGGTTGAGGGCGGGGGCGTTGCGGAGGGGACTGGTGTGGAGCGGTGTAGAGCGGAGCGTTTGCCGGCGACTTCCTGTCGTGCTTGACTGGAGAAATTTATGCTAAAAGGTTGTAAGTTTGACGGAGGTGAGACCCCTGCACACACTCTCTCTCTCCACTGTCTCTCTCCACTGTCTCTCTCTGAGATATGCCATGTCTTGGGTTATCTATTAGAACCTCAAGTATTTCTGTGGCTGCCTACAACTCAACAAAACGAGCTGTGTGTTTGAATGCCCCAGCAATTTGCCTAGACAAAATGCCACACGGACCCGGCACCAGGCCTAGCCCATCTATCTGTCCAGAGTCCGGAGACAGACCCCTCTCCCCACACAGCCCCACACAGACCCCACATGGTCCGCTCTGCCCCTGACTGGGTGCGTGAGGCGCCTGGAAAAGCATTTTGTGTAAATGCGGCGCAAACAAGCTCGAGACTAATTACGACAGGGAGATAACAGCGAGCAAGCAAAGCAGACCGCACACCAGGATCCAGGATAATAATCTAAGCAAATTTATCAACACACACACACGCACACACACACGCAGATATATGGAAAAAAATATGGTAAAAAGGATACGCAGCAAACGAGCGAGTGAAAAATTATGCGATGGACTACAATAGACATATGGGAGAACCCCACCCAGAATGGAGGTGGGAGGACGGTCTACTGTCCACTGTCCACCGTCTACTGTCTGCCGAGTGTGAACTTGGGGCAAGGAAAAAAGCAGGACACGTGCCGGAGGCCGAATATAACAGAGCCACCGAGATAAGAGTCGAAGGAAGGGACCCCACAACAGACAGGACTAAAGACACCGCCTCCCTCGCTCGCCCTCTCCCTCACTGTCGCTCTGTCTCTCTCTCTGTTTTGGTTTACTTTCCCAGGAACTAGAAAATCTGATTTCCTTTTTGGCAAAGATCATTAGAGGAACACCGCCTACAAACAGAAACCAAAGTAGAAACAGAAACAGAAAATCCCTTGGGCCAAATATTTGCCACCGCATAACAACTAAATCTTCGGCGGAAAAGATGTTGCAACATGGCCTAATCCCAGATCGTACGGTCCTAAGCCGGTTCGGGATTAAATTGGCTTAAATAGGAGCATTAGCCGGAGCATAAACTGGCCGCAGAATAAAGGTGAAATGTGTATACATTTCATCAAGGATTGATCCTGGCTGTCTGTGCTGGCCGCATAATTTTGCGCCTTCTCCGTGTGGCAAATGGGGGTGGTGGGGGGTAAGGAATGGTTGCCGAGGGCACTTCCTTCGCCTGGCGTCTGAGACCATCAATCATCGTCACGGCTCCGGGGCACATTAGCATTTATGAACTCTGGACGAGTCGATTTTTTTGCTGGGAAAATGACAGTAGGGGTAGCTTGGGGGCCGGGCCAGGGCCAGGGCTGTGATGGGTTGACTTTAATAAGATTTTCCATAATTTCATGCGCTTGTGCATATTTGGTAGTCAATTAACGTCAAAGTAGTTTCGGCTTCTGGCCTGGCCTGGCCTGGCCAATCGATCAAAATGCGAGTATAAATGCAGCTCCCCCCAGGGTCGGGCATTAACCTGATGCAATGAAATTGTTTGACATTATTCGTATGAATAACCCACCGACAATGAATATGAATGATGACGCTGACGTTGACGCTTTGACGCTTTGACGGGGATGCCTTTTTTATTCACAAAAAAAAAAACATAATAATAAAATAAAATAAAAAGGTGTTGATGTTGCCAGATAAAGAACCTGGTGGGACAGCAGCTAATGATTCTATATTTTTGTTCTTTCTTTTTTCATTATAGTAGACTCTTTTCCCATCAATTTGAAATGGTTCTTAGGATGGGGCCTGTTTGGCCAGTTGAAACTAATCGTGAAGTTCATGGGAGAACTTAAGATAAGATCTGGGAAATTGTAATTTTCCAGCCCAAGAAAAGCACTCATTTGCCGTAGGACATGAAAGAAATGGTCATCGGAATTCATCAGAAGAGCTGCAATTGATGCGATTACAAATCCCCAAACATAATCGAATAATCGAAGAGTTTTTGGCAAACACAATTATGTGTAATTATTATTCCAGTACATACAGTCCATAAACCTCATCAAATGCATTTTATTAAGTTAATTAAAATAAACTGAAAATCCGCAGGCCGTCAAATGCTGAAACTTGCTTGATTTTTTGTGCCTCGAATTATTAAATGCGCATTTTAGCTGCCATTTTGCATTATGGATTTAATCCAATTGTTGAGAGCAGAAACAGAGAAACAACTGAAACAACAGAAACAACAGAACAATCGAATGATACGGTAATTAGTTAATTTATAAATATCATATAAACTGTTGGCTCATTTATGAATTCAATTAATGTGCACAGAGCCGTTCCGTGCCCTGTCCGAAGTGGATTAAGCTCTAATTTAATAACTGCTCTAAGAGTGGAAAAAAGGAGCACAGCACACAAAGTACAATATTCATTAAATGGAAACCGCAAAATGGTTGACAAAATCCCATTCATTGATTTACACCACAAAAACCAGAAACCGAAACCGAAACCCGACGACTGTCAACGGTTGCGGGATGGGGGTAGGGGCCACAGTTGCTGACACATGGCAGAGCGGAGGATCGGTCGCCTGTCCACAGGATCCCTGGCCACAGATGCGTTTACAGCGCCGCTCAGTGCCGCCCTCCCATACATGTGTCATGGATAGATGACTACTTAAGGGAGCTGTCAATTGGCTGGGCTAATGTTTGGCCTTGGATGTAATTTATGCACAGCCGGGCCTCAAGTGGATGAGGCCTGGGCCACGCCTGCGCACATCTGTGTAACCTTAGACCCGCACTCCGCCCCCAGCTGCCGTTGCTGCTGCTGCTCCACCCTCTGTTCCAGCTCCAGCTCCACCTCCAGGCTCCTTTTTTGTGGTCGAGAGCCCAAGCCAAATGCCGAGATAATCACATTGTTGACTGCAACTGCAACTAATTACAAATCAATTTGTACCAGCCCCCAAAGGCAAAGGCAACGGCAAAGGGAAAACCAAAACCAGAGACAGAGCCAGAGCCAGAGCCAATTCCCCCTAGACTGGGACTAACCGCAACAGGAAGCGAGAGAAGCGAAGAACCTCCTTAGCACCTGCCAGCACCCTATTAAAATGTTATGGAGCCAATGTCAATGCCAAGTTTAAAAACAGAGAGAAAAACACACACACACACGCACACACACACGCACAGAAAATGAGCTGACAACTCTCCGTGGCCGTAAATCAGTGGAGGAGACAACGTTTGACATCCTCCCATGTTGAAGTGACGAAAAGAGCAAAGGAAAGACCTCATAAAACTGTAGGAAACACGAATCTGGAATCTGGTATTTGGAATCTGGATGAGATGGATCACATCTGATGGGTGTGTGCGTGAGGTTTATGATCCCCACATCAATTGAGATATAGGGAAGATGAGACACAGCATATATATGAACTAGGTAGGATGGGATGGGATGGGATGGGATGGCATGAAGTGGTAATATAGATACGATATTGATATTTATGGAGGAAGAGATGGATCACTTTTGATGTGAGCCATTTGAGAGTTGTTAGGGATCTTTGATGGGCATGGAAAAACAGATATGGTAAGATGGATCATCAGGATCAGATGCATGAGCAAAGAAATATTTAAAAAACAGGAAATATAGAGCTCTAGGAGTTGCAATAAAAAGCGGCTCCAACAGAGCAACATCACTGTTAAGCGCCCAGAAGGCTAACAGACTGTTACTGATACCATTCTCCGTTTACAGCGCAACAGCAGACAGCAGCGTTAGCAGACTGTTGCTGATACCGTTCTCCGTTTACAGCGCAATGTTACTGCTCTCCGAGGGCGCTTTGAGAGCGGGATCGCTGGAGCTTTTGGGCTTTGCGTCTAAGCTCATACATATACAATATTACATATTCCGTTCCATCCACCCAATATTATAGCAGTTCTTCTACCCTTTTAAGATCGTTCCCTTCTTCCCCTTCCCTTTAGCCTAAGCTTATTAGTGCTCAAGTTTCTGTGTGGCGTTGCTTAGACCTTTCTCAAACTGTGGCGTGCATGAGCACTTCAGCTCCGATGCCTTGCCATTGTTCGCGGAGAGCTCAGGGAGGACTGGAGGGAGGAGTGGAACCGAGAGTGGAAGAATGCAATCATTTGTCTTCTAATTATGATTTGAATGGATTGCCAAAATCAAAGAAGGCGTAATTTGCTCTCACCATCTCGGAACGGACGGTTGAGGACAGCGACGAAAGGCTCCCTAAAGGCGGCAAATCGAATCAAAGAAATAACAAACAAACAAACAAATAAACAAAAAAAAACTGAAAACCGAAAACAAAAAATGAAAGAGACTCCTCTCACCAACGGCCATTGTTGAGAGACAGGCTCCTGAAGAGACGGAGACCGCAAAACACAGAGCCAAGAGCCAGGAGCCAGGACCCAGGACCCAGATCCAGACAAAGGCTGGAGGGGAGTACAAAATTTGCACAAAAGAAAGAAGCGGAAAAAGCGATCAGAGAGGCCCAAGAAAGGAACGGTACGGAACGGAAAGAAAAGAAAAGAGAAGGAATGAGAATCGGCATCTCAAAATATAAAGCAGGGACTCTCAACACATGTCCAACATTAAGCAAACCTCAAAACCGAAACCCCGAACGCAGACCCAGCCTCAGACCATATCCATGCGGCCAGCTTAGGACTCCTTTCCTTTTTTGTTCTCCTTCTTTTTTTTTTTCTGAGCTCATCATCTGCTTTTGTGGCAGGGGCACTGCGTCGTCGTCTTTGAGCGCTTTAAGCGAAATTAAAACATTTCACGCCGCAGGAGGCAGCCTCAGACAGGCAGGACTGCGGATTGGGAGTGGGATTGGGAGTGGGATTGGGGAGTAGCTACCTTTATTGCCTTAAAGTACCCAGCATAGTACCCAGTGAACATTTTAGAACATTTATTGATTACTCTTGACATCTTTAAGCTTGAATAAGGTTAAAGTTTGCCGCATACTTTGTATAATTATTCAGAACTCGAGGCTTATCAGGTCCAGCAGGCTGTGTCCACAGTGGGACACGTATTTGGAGCAGCCCAGGCCGCGCGTGCCCGCATCGGAGGCCTCATAGAGCTCGTCCACGTGCTGCAGTTGCCGCTCTGCGGCACTCGTCGTTGGCCTGGAGAATGAGAGGATGAACCGAAAGGTGATTAGCGGCGACCCCTTGGTGGGTTCAGAGAGAGACAACTCACAGGCACAGACACAGACACGGACACGGACACAGACACCGACTACTCACATGAATAGAATTTGGAATAGGCTGCCCAGTACCCCATTGTGGGCATCCAGAGGCGATTCGTTGACCTCGCATATGGTTCGCAGCAGGCAGGAGGAGCCATTGTACCCGTAGTGGGTCAGGTAGTTGATAATGCTGCGATAGAAGTCGTGGCGCCTGAACGGGGGCGGCGATCTCATCGAGCGACGTCGCACTGTCTCGCTGTCATCATCGGAGGCGCCTCCATGCCGTGCGTTGATCGGTGTTACGTTCCCAGGAACGCCGAGGAAGTGATCGTCTAGATCCCACTGAAAGCAAGCGAGTAGCTGCTATAGTATCCACGGAACTGACTCAGACGGACACTCACCCGATCGATCCACTGATTGTAGGAGTCGTTGGAGGGCAGAGCATAGTTGGACTCAAAGTTGAAGGCCATGTAAACGTTCTTGGGCGACAAGTCCAATGGGATAGCCACAGCAGCCAGCAACTGAAAATAAGTCGGTGTTTTATTGCAGTTAGAAACGCGATTGTCCCTACCCCAAAGGATCCCTGGCGCGGAAAGAAGAGGAAACCCTGCGAGAACCTCAGAGCGAGGAGCATTAGGAGACCCAGGCAAAGGGGCCAGCGCGACGAACCCATCTTGAGGCAAGCTCTCAGTGAACTAAGTTGCAGTGGCAGTGGCAGTGGCAGTGGCAAATTGCACGTTGCACGTTGCACAATCAGTTAGAACCCACAAAAGGCCGAAGAAATGGGCGTCAGAAATGGCAGCTCGGACTCCACTAATCAGCGGGTGAGAAATGGCTACGGTATAGCGTATTGCGGCTAAAACCAAACCGGAATATGCAAGATTTTCACAGTTACCACATGACCCCGTCTCCGAACATGTCTCTGAGTGTCTCTGAGTGTCTCTGAGTGCGTCTCTGAGCGTCACATTCGGAGAGGTGCTAATTGATAGAATTCTTCTCTCGAGAAAGTAGATGGCTTCTGGCTCTGAGATCGAATCGATTTATTGCGAAATCAAAAAGAAAATTCGTGAGTTAGAAAAAGAACACCAAGAACACTATTTAGTATCGACCAGCCAGAGCTGGCAGTAACAACGCGTTGGGGAATAGCTCAAGGAAAAAAAAGAGAAGAAAAACAAATGAAGTCGAGAATAGCAACCATTACGGTGGGGTGCCTCTGCCTGTGCCTCTGCCAGATGCTGCACGTGGCCATGGCCAACGTGGGCAGCCTGTCGAAGCACGAGCGCAGCCAGAGGTCGCCCATACCCTGGCTGATCTTTCCCACCACATCGCCCACACGCATCATGGTTCGTAGAGATCCAGATCCAGACCCAGATCAAGATCCTGATCAAGTAATTCCATCGATTGTTCTTGCAGTTCATTGGCGGCATCGGCTTGCCCTTGGAGGATCTCGAATTTGAGGCCGTGACCACGGGCTATGTCCTCAAAGTGGAGTACTGGCTGCCCATCACGCCGGACGATTTGAGGACACCCACAGCCCTGCCCATCACGCAGGTGGCCACGCCGGGAATCACGGGTGCCCGCAGGCAGCGGAAGCCCATGTTCGAGAACTTTCTGGTCGGGGTGGATGAGCTGGGCAAGAGCACCAGGAAGATCCTGACGAGAACGAACAAGGTGCTGAGCAGCTACCGCTGGACCGTCTACAAGGGCCTGGAGGGTCTGGCCGATCGCCTGGGCTACCAGGGAAGGATCTGTGTCCTCAAGAGCATTTGCGAGGCCGCCGAGGAACCCTTCCACTTTGCCAACGGCCTCTTGGCCGATCTCTTTCACATTCTGCTGTCGTAAGTGGAGGAGGTCAGGGTGCTAGTTCAGCTAGAACAGATTCTTATCGGAGCTCTCCTTGCATTACAGTCCGTCCTCTTCGGTGGACAAATTGTCGGAGCATGCGGATAACGAGTACTACTATGCGGAGAAGATGGGCCAGTCCGGTGCCGGCTGCGATCGGGTCTTCAAGGAGTGCCGTCTCAGCCTGCTGCAGCACTTCAGCGAGCTCCACCACAACTTGGATAAGGTCTTCTTTTGAGTGTAATAAACCAACAGTCTAACCGAAAACTTTCGCTCAGTGTTCTTCTTGGAAACGGATTGTCCGGATTAGATTAGAGACAAAGAAACCAACTCTGGCTCGGCTCGGCTAGTCTTGTCTCGGGTGCTAATTGGGAGAACGCGAAGTTCTCTCAGCCCACAGTGACTTCCTATATAAGTATTGGCCAGATCTATGGCGTCCAGATCGCCAGATCGTGACTCAAGCGTTCCACATTGTCCAGTGTCTAATGACACTTTCGTTTTTTCCAATCAAAGAAAGTGGGAAGTTCGATTCGTTCGGTTATTAAAGTGATCGGGTTTCGGTGGTCCCGCATCTAGTGATCGTTTGCTTTTGGTCTTGTGAGGTTCTCAGCTGTTCTTCATGTTCTCAGAATGTACGCCATCTATTCGGTATTTCTTGCGATCATTGGCTCCCTATATGTGTGTGGAAGCTCTGTGTTTCCATCAAATAATGGAACCCAAAACCATCACAGTGAGAGCGAGCTCCTGGTGCGCAAGGCCCGCTGGCTGCCGCTGATCTACCCACGGGCCAGCCCCACCAGATTTCAAGTAAGGAGAATCGTACGACTATATACCCGATCGATCACTCATATACCCCTCACTCTTCACTCTTCACTCCCCTCTCTTCAGATGATCATTGGCTTTGGTATACCCGTGCAGGACCTCAAGATAGAGTCTGTGCTGACGGGCTATGTGTTCAAGGCGCAATACTATTTGCCCTATTCGGCCAAACAGCTGAGGATCAAGGATGTCCATGACATCACTGCCCGAAAGCTGCCAGCGAACGCCACCATCTTCCAGAGGATCATGCAGAAAACGGACGAAGAGCTCGGAGTGTCCTCGTGGGATCTGGAAGAGAATGTCCAGGCCCTGGCCACCTATCGTTGGTCCGTGTACGAAGCCTTCCAGGCCCTGGCCATTCGCATGGACCTCAATGGACGCGACTGCGTCCTGAAGAGCATCTGTGAGAGTGCGTCAGCTCCGTTCGATGAGAGGAATGGCCTGCTGGGCGAGCTCCTCCACATTCTGCTCACGTAAGTCCTGCACTGAATGCCAGCTGCTGGAGACACCCTCCTAATGCTCCTGTTCCTTTGTAGACCCTCCAGTTCTGTGGATCCCTTGTCGGAGCATTCGGATAACGATTACCTGCAGGCGGAGCGGCTGGGCGAAGCGGGCACTGATTGCGATCAGGTATTCCAGAGGTGTCCCAAATCGCTGCTGGAACACTTCAGCGATGTCCATCATTTGGGCAGTGAATTCCTGAAAATATTGGGCTGATCCCAAGTGCATCTACTCGTATGCAGTGTAGATCCTAAGCATAGCTCTGAAATTGTGATATCATAGTGGAGCAAAATTAAGATTCTCCCAAACAATCTGAGAACTTGCTGACTTCCTCTATGGATCGTTTCATTTGTTGGGGCGTGAAATTTATGCAAATATCCGAACATAATAACTCTTTTTGTTCGTCCATGACCCAACCATCCAGCCACCATCTTTGGGTATTTTCTTTACGCTCGGGTGGTCTTCTGGTCTCCAACTATCAAAACGTACGCATCTCCGGCTCTGCTGCTGCTGCTGCTGCCTCTTTAGGGTCTATTGTCTTCTAATTCAATAATTACAGCTCGAGCTTTGGCTACCGGGCGAATGCCCAGCGTCTGTCTGGGGACCCACCACCATCTTTGGGCCACCATCTCGATCTCTGTTTGGGTTCCCTTGTACCTATACCTGGGTACAAATAGGCGTTTAAATGCAAATGTCTGCGCTGTAATTAATACGCATATAATACGCGTATTATGCTAATGCCAATGTCATAATGACTTGAGGAAACCAACAACAACAACAACAACAACCAAAAAAAAGACAAAATATGCTTTTCACACTCAAAAATGCAGCTCGGTCTTGGGTTCGGGGTTCGGGGTTCGGGTTCGGGCTCAGTCATATATTCATCACTGTGCCTGGCCTGGCCTGGGCTGGACTGCATTGTTAATGCCTTTACGTACTAATTAGCTTTGACAAAATATACACACGACGAAGACGAAGCTACTAAAAATTAGTAGCAAAAGGGTCTACCATGCAGTCTCTCTCTCTCTCTCTCTCTCTTTTGTTTGTGGGGGGAGACTTTCTCTAATGAAGTTCCCATTTCCAGTTCCCAGACTAGAGAGCCACTTGTACGTCGTCATAGTCGTCTCCATCTCTGTCTCTGAGTCTGTGTTTTTTGATGACAAGACTCCGATAAGAGAAAGAGCCGAGAGGAATATATTTTGACAGGAGACCCCGGGACGGGGCGGAGACTGGAATGAATGTGTCTGGGACTGGAGCAAGATCATAGGGATCCAAGACATAAACTAGACTCGAGATGCACCTTTCACAACTTTCATGTTGTTTCATGTTGTGATTACCTTTGACCCCATCCTTTCGTGGTCGCGTGGGGGGGGGAGGACTACAATAATTTTTATTTTCATTGCCTTTCTTTGGAAACAATTTGTAGGAACATGCAACTAACGAAGTAATCAGAGGCCAGCTCCAAAAAGCGGGGGCCAGATGCTTATCCGATGCCAGCCAGCGACAACTATTTTATGGCCTTATGTGAGAAGGAGGAGGATGCCTCGCCCCCTCTCTCCCTCTCTCCCTCTCTCCCTCTACTATATATATGGCCTGGCTTGCTATTTTTGGTAACCCTTCTGCTGCCTCCGGGTGGGGTGGGGTGGTGTGGGTGGCTGCCTGGAATTTATGCTCTGTAATAATTCTTGGTCCACACAACTAAGTTTGCAGGCAAAAACAATGTAACAAATTGTTGTACCTGGAGCCCAGAGCTCTGCGTATGCGAATCCAGAGTGCCAGGAGAGGGGTTAAAGTTCAGTGCAGTCTGCACTCCACTCTGGGAAAGTCAATCCGTTTGAACTCATTTATTTCCCATCATCTTCCTGCCATTAGCAGGCTTATCGCTCAATTCCCAATGACTTTTGATGGCATTTACAATTTCTATTCTGATCTATATCACTGCTTGAGTTTAACGGTTCATCTTCTTCTCCCCCTCTCTCCCCCTCTCTCTTGCTGTGGAGACATTAAATTACACAGATCTTATCGGGGATTTCGTATATTTCATGCTAATTAAAAGATATTTGTTTAGCGATAAGCAATAATTAATTGTGTCTATTTTTTTCCTGAGCCCAGGGCCCAGGCCCTGCCCCACCACCTGTTCTCATTCTGGCATTAACCCCGCCTCGCCCCGCCCCGCCCCCCTTAAGGGTTTCCCTGATTGAGTTGTAGCGAGTATATCTATCTGTGGAATCAGTTTCGGGTGGTTTTGGTCGAAATAAACCAAATCAAAACCGTGGAACGTGGGACCCAGTTCCCCTCCCTCTGCCCTCCCTCTCTCATCATAACTTTGCCCATTGTCTCTGATTGTGGCTCTCAGACACTATATCTTTTTCTTAGCTTTGCATAATTTCATCTGTGTGCGTGTGCGTGTGTGCGTGTGTGTCTGTGTGTGTGTGAACTGCAGTTTATTATTTAAACAACGTGACTAAATTTACGTAGTGCAAAAGGAGAGCGAAAGAGGGGGCAAAAAAACACCCGCAGGTGGTAAAACAATAATAGTAAACGTTGGCACAGTGGGACCCGAGCCGAACCGAACCGACCCGACTCCCCACCCAGTCTGTTCCCTGTAAATGTATCTGCCAGCCACTGTGCCCCATGTGTGTGTGTGTGTCGTGTGTGTGTGTGTGTGTGTGTGTGTGCCTGGCCATATGCAAAGTGAGCGTGGCTTTGGCCCCAGACAATTTTCGCATGATAAATCGTTAAAGGAATATGAAAAACTCGCGAATTGTAACTGAAATAACACACAAAAAGATGGAGATGGCAATGGCGATGGCGATGGAGAAGGGTAGATAGCAAGGGCAGATTCTCCCCTCCCCGACCCCGACCACCCCCTGCACCACGGATACCTTTTGTTTATGCAAAAAGCTTCGCGGAATTGGCGCTACGTACGTGCCAAAGCATTTCATGGTCTGGCAACTTAATTCAGCAGGATGCCAGCCCATCCCCCCCCCATCCCCTCCCATCCTCTTGCCCGCCTGCCTGCCTGCCTGCCTGCCTGCCATATGTTTCCCCTACCATATGTGCTTCATGCGGGTTTCATTTCCATTCATCTTCTGTTTGCCAGCGTCTGTGCTAGTGTTTGTTTTCACCTACTCCTCCTCCTACTCCTCCCCTCTCTCCTTTTCCACGGCGCTCACGTGTAAATTTTCTCAAATAAATCATTAAAAGCTGCGCAGCGGAGGCACATTGACATTGTCAGAAGCTTTTCACCCACTCACAGAGGCCGCAGCCCCATCCCCACCCCCATCCCCTCCCCCTCCCGACTAGAGGCCCCTCCTTTCATAAGGCCGCTCTTTTAATAGTAATCAACGTGGGAGTGCTCATTGTGGGTCCTGAGCCTGAGCCAGGGTGCAGGGTGCAGGGTGCAGCCCCGAGGTGCATCCATTCATAGGTGCCGCGCCTCTCCTGCTGCCCCATTCATAAAGTCCACGTCCAGGCGCCGTGCCATTGCACTCATCTCTTCTCAAGGGAAATGCATGTGTATGTCAGTCAGAGGGTCCTTCCTGTGTGCTTGTGTGTGTGTGTGTGTGTGTGTGTGGCTGTGTGTGTGTGTGAAGAGGTTAGTTAGTGGCACTTTAGCGCTAAAGTTTATACATAAATTTGTCATTGGCATTCAGTTTGCCTTTGCCCTCCGTCTTCCGTCATCTCCTTGGACTCGAGCAAACATTTGTCTCGGCTTTTCTTTGGCTCGCTTTTCATGGCTGTGGCATTCAAGCCTGGTTTTTCTTTGACAACCACCACACACACCACACACCACCCACGCAGGTCTTTGGCCCGAGGGCTTCGCGGCTCAGGCATTTTAATTAAATCGAAAGATTTCCTTAGAATTCGGGGGAAACGACTGTGATAGGGGAGGGGCAAGCGCCACCCCTCGCACCTTATTTTCACGAGCAACAACTCATTTTTCATATGCAGTTTCCACCCTCACAGTCACAGTAACAGTCGAAGGGAAAGGCATCGTTTACAAGAAATCTGTTATTGTCTTGTTAGGCATTAGCCCTGGCGCCATCTGGCGTCAGATGCTTGGCAAATTGAGCGATCGCCGGATGACTTGGCACCTTCCCAAAGAACAGGAACACGGACACGAACATAAATAAATAATCGAAAATGAAAAGCGAATCGAATGGGCCACAGCTGTGGCGGGCGAGCAATTTGCAATGCCCTTGCCGCACATTTTTTTATTGCACAATCACAAGTGTTGCCGTGTTGCAGAGAGGGCGCCGGCACGCCCACTTCACGCATCGGGCCCACACCTTTGAACGGAAAATGTGCCGCACTTCACACCCATATCCCAGATATCCAGAACCATAGAGAATGATCCACAAATAGACAGAGTCCGAGAGCATGATTCGGGGAATGGAGTGGAATGGATTCGGGGGCTGGAAGGGATAGCAGTGGGAAAGTGGGATAGTGGGAATGACTGTGCCTAATCTGCCCTCTGCACTTGCGCACAGCCTCAACACTGTTTGCTCAAGTTCCAGCGATGCTCATCTCTGACTGAAATAAATTAAGAATTTTAATGCGGAAAAAAACAAAGGGAGCGAGAGCCGAGAGCCGAGAACCCAGACCCATAGACCTAGAACCATAGAACCGACACGACTTCATGCTTAATCAAAATGTGTTGTAGGGCTGCGCCTCTCTGCTCTGCTCTGCTCTGCTCTGCCCTGCTCTCTCTTTCTCTCTCTCTCCCACTCTCACTCGCTTACCGGCGGGATCCTTTTGAACTGCCGCCAGCAGCCACTGTAATATTTAAACCAGATCAGATGAGATCAGTTCCATTCGCCGACCGGCTCTCTCCTTCATTCCTCGGCGTCATCGTCTTCGTCTTTGGGTTCTGGGTAAAATTATCACAGCTTTGCTAATGAAAGGGCAAACGAATGAAATTTTAACGAGCCCACAGAGTCGAAGTCCTGCAGGACCTCCTGGGTTGTATTTGTCCCTGAAAGGTGATAACGCCGCCGTCGATCCTCTTCCTTTGCGGGGCACGTAACGAATTGGATTTAGGATTCCATGAATGTCTGTCGATTATTAACGTCTTTTTAGCGTTTGAGCCTGGGAATGTTCCTCCTCGCTCCTTTGGCGATGGGAGAGGCAAAGGATACTTCCTTCCTCGATGCAGATGGCTTTTGACATGCCTCCCCCAGAGACAGACATCCGATTAATGTGGATGGTAATGCAGACTCCACTCATAGTTCATTCAAGACAGGTTTCAATCCCCCCCTACCCCTACCCCTGCCACTCCCATTAGAAAACTTTGACTAGCAGCAGGCAGCAGCCAGAAGGCCACACCTTCTCCACCATTAGATGCGGCAACATCGACGGCTCATTATCATGCCAAGGCTCTGGGGGGGTGGGGCTAAGTTTCCCTTGTACATCCATCAGCCTCAGTGTAATCATTGGCAACATATGTTACACGAAACTTATCTCCCGACACACTGCGCGACGCACAATGTCAATGTCACACACAGAAAATTATCACACTTGGCATTAGCTGGAAGAACACTCTCAACCTCAACACCAAACACCAAACACCCAACACCAGCCGCCAGGCATCAGCCACCAGCCACCAGCCGCCAGTGGGGAGGAGAAAGAAAACTTCCGCTCCGTCTCCGTAAATCTTCGTCAAACATTTGTCCAACACCTACGCACCAAACACCCACGAATCCACGAATCCAAGAATCCAACAATCCAAGAACCCGCCAGACCCAAGCCAGAGCCAAGCCAGACCCAAGCCAAACCCAAGCCAGACCCAGCCCAGACCCAGGCCAGACCCAGGCCAGATGTATGCAGATGTCTCTGCATACATGTAGTGCTCGTATTTGGATTGTGATAAGCAGGAGAGAGAGGGAGAGCTCGCTTCCTTCAATCTCCTGCGATGCTGTTGGCCCTGAGATCCCGGCAATTTGTTTTTATCACCCCAGATAAGAGGATGCGCGGCAAGAGGTGTTAGCCGCCGCCTCGTCGGCCCCGCGGCCCTGCGGCTGCTCTGCGGCAATGCGGCTCTTCTGCTCTCCAGCTCTCCAGCTCGGGTGTGATATTTGACAGTCCAAAATGATAAGAATTATTTGCATTTTTGTGTCTCGTTGTGCCGCAAAACCACAGCTCGTTCTTCACGCGGTAATTTTTCTCATTAAAAGTTGTGGCCGCCGGTGAAAATTGTTGTCATTTAAGGCATTTTTTTTCCCCCCACCCTCGCACTCACACTCGTACTGGCACTCGTTCACGTATGTGTGTGTGTGTGTGTGTGTGTGTGTGTGTGGGTGGGTGGGAGGAGCTGGTGCCCCTCATTTTGCTGCTGGCAAATAATTACCAGGACGTTTAAGCCACTCAGCCGAGCGTTGTGAAAATTCATAATATCCAACACCCAACCCTCCAACGGTTTGGGATGGAATTTTTTGCTTTTTTTGTTTTTTTTCGGTTGCTGAATGGCTGTTCCGGGCACTAGCGGGTGGCATTTTGCACATAAATCCTTTCATTCCGTTGGGTTCGTTCTGAACAGCGGACAGAGGAAAAAACACACAAACTGCGGTACATACTATATGCATATATGTATATGAACGACTGACTATACAATGGAAGAAAGGATGTGTTTGCTCTTGGGTTATTGTTCCCGCAGACACACACACACACACATGGAGGATGCATATAGGAGCGTACATAATTAAGCTGTCGAGGATTATTTTGATGTGTCACAGGGCGACATCAGGCAGCTGATGATAGCCGGAGGTCCTTTGGTTCCCCAGCTCATTTAAGCCAACTTTTGTTTTGCATTCCGTTGTCAATGGGTGAGAAATCCAACAGATGAGAGCGGTGAAACGAAATGAAATTCTGGGGAAAAACAAAAAGAAAACAGTTGAAAGTCCCCCCCAGAGAATTTCAATTTCCCATCTCGCCCTCCATCTGCCGATCTCCCCATCTCCCCACCGCACCGTCACTCGTATCCGAAGGTGTTAGTTTCTTAAGCTACTTAATGAAAGATCCTAAGGCCATTACACGAAACGATCATAAAGATCGGCAAGCTCTGCGGCTGGGCTGCGACTCCCTCTCCCAATCAATAACAATTTTTCACAGCTTTTCTTTCACGGCACAAGCAACAAATTTCCCTTTTTGTAGTATCTAACAAAGGAGTCGCCCCCCCCTCCCCAGAAAAAAAACCAAAAATGATATTTATGTTGTCATTTATGTAAAAACCACAAGAAATGCCATCAAATGGAAAAAGACGAGCGCCTAACATGCGTGTAAATTATAATGCGAATCAAGTAAAGTGACTGAGAACGGGCTCCCAACCCTAACCAACCCAACCCAACCCATCCGAAGCCCCAAGTCCGTTCCTTTCCTTTTCGGGGCAGAGGGTAAATTAAATAATTCCTTTGTTCGCTCCTCCTCTAGCGACATTTGCATAAGACCATAAAACGACGAATTCTGTCAGCGGGGGGCCGAAGCCGAAGCCGAAGCCAGAGCCAAACCCCAGACAATCTGACGACCTATTGAACCCGGCGAGGCAGGAGAAAGAGTTGATCCCGGCTCAGAGCTGTTTAAATTTCATTAGAGAGAGTCGGAGACTACTGTCCCCAAGCCGAACCCATTGGAAATGCTAATGAATGAATGTCTTTGGAGACCCTGGCCCTGGCTCTGGCTCTGCCTCTGGTTCTGCCTCTGGCTCTCTGGCTACTACCTGGTCGGTCACCTGCCAACGCCAACTGCAAGGCACAACTTCTGTCACCTTCCGTTTAGCCGACAAAGGCCAGACCAGGTCGAACTCGGCCTCGGCCTCGGACCAGGACACAATGCACATGCATTCGTAATGAGTTTGACTTGGGGCTGTGCCAGTGCCCGGCTCAGGCCCGGCCCAGGCCGGAGCTACTCGTACTTTGATTTCGAATTAAATGTTAATAAGTCCAACTCTTTGGCACTCTTCGAATTGCACTCGAAGATTGTGTACCTACCATTTGAAGACTATTTCAATCACTCTGTCCGCCTGCCCCCCCTGCCCCTGGAAGACCTTCGAGGGCGGAAATGTGACCACCATTTAAATGCTAAGCAGGCAAAGCCATCAGGCACCACTCGGTCTGTCGTCTCTCGCCTCTCGTCTCCCGTCTCTTGTCTCGGAATGTTATATAAAATCGCATAAATTATTCGTTTAGGTGAAATGTGCACTCTACAATTTCCGGCTGTGGGGCAACGACTAGAGGCATATAGATAAGAGCTATGGAACGTCGAAGATCTCTTTTCTGTTGTGGTCGAAATATTTGTGCTGCAGCTAAGGTTTCATTCGATCTCAATAGATTGTGTTTGATTTGTTAGATCGGCAGAGAGCGGTCATTAGATTGTGAGCCAATGAGCACTAAATTGAAAGAAAGCCGAGGTCCAAGGAAGATCGAATGCCAAGAGAAAATACATTTGAATGAAATTTCTATGTAAATTCTACCTTACGATTCGGATTGGATGCACAAGAAACTATACAATTTTGTTCCTTCCGCTTTGTAGATGGATCTATTCCGAATTACGATCGGTTTATGGTTCCTTCTGTCATATTATGCGTTACATCTAAAGGAT
The DNA here is from genome assembly GCA_963969585.1 of Drosophila helvetica. Lineage (NCBI taxonomy): Eukaryota > Metazoa > Arthropoda > Insecta > Diptera > Drosophilidae > Drosophila > Drosophila helvetica. The sequence continues at coordinate 50,166,537 of OZ018401.1, read as the reverse complement.
AGATCCAGACAAAGTTAAAGCCTGAATCACTGAATAATCCTTGCCCAAACGATCATGGGAACAGGAGCACATGCTTCCAGCTCTCTCTCCCACCTAATCTGCTCCTTGGCCATGACCTTACGGAGCTGCTCCAGGAGCAAGCTCCACCCGCCCTAGCTGTGACCCATCTCGGACCCATTGTCTAACTGTTCTGCATAGCCGTCTAAATGGTCTGCTCAGTATGCCCCGAGTCCCGGGCCCCAGCTAATCACTGTTCGGGTCGGGTTCGAATCAAACTCCAATTACATTTAAATGCCATGAAATGCTATTTGATTTGGTTTTTATTCTTCTTGTTTGTGCACAACCCGTAATTACCAACAATTGTCAGTTGGCCGTGTACTTCTCAGCGACGATTATGAGGAATGACAGAGCGACTGGGAGACGGAGGGACGGAGGGGGGATGCGTGCTGGAAAATTATACCCCTGCCCGCTCCCATTAGGGAGCTCCGAAATTCAAAGTTTAGACTTGACTTGGTGGCATTTCGAGGCAACTCAAAGTCAAATGACATTTGTCACGCAACCATCCAACCTTTCCTTTGGTTTTTTCCTACTTTTCGAACCGACTCAAATGCAGACGAGGCCGATTAACTTTGATTTCGTATTGAACTTCTTGTGAGGAGAGCTTAATTATACGGCGAAGGACCTCAGCTCCTCTCACCTCCATCCAGACAACGCTTCGTTGATTTTAATAACTTTCAGCGGGTAGCAAAAAACCAAAATCCAGAAAGAAAAGTTCAAAGTTTCTGCTCTGCATTTTATGCCCTGCCCTGCCCTGCCCTGCCCTGCCCTGACTCAAGGTAAACTTTATTCTTTTTCGGCGGTCTTAGCTCATTAATCACAAGGCACAAAGGCATCCACCGAGTCCGGGTCCGGGTCCGGATCCGGGTCCGAGCTTGAGATGGAACTTTCAGAACCGAATCGAACAGAGCAGGAAGAAGGCAAATATCGGAGTTGCGAGGGGCAGGCAAGTCGTCGCCTGCATTCAAGTCTAACAAATCAACGTGCAATTTGCTCATTGAACTATGATCGGTTTGGCCCCCCCCCCCCCCCACCACTCCTTCTGCTCCAAGAAATAAAAAATTAAAGCGGGAAAGTATTTTTCCTCGAAGTTTGTGGCGGGGGTGAGTGCAAAGGATGAGTGTGTGTGTGGGCGGTGGCGGGGGCGTGGCCTGCCAAACTTGATGACATAAAACTTCTGCTGGTGCTGCGTAAAGTAAAGTTCGCTCTTTTTGGGGAAACTTTTGCGTGATTTATAACGCATGCAAGACTGGAAAAGAGAAGAGAAGAGAGATGTGTGGTATAGGAGGGGGGGGTGGGGGGTGGGGCCATGGGGGTAATGGAGACACGTTTTCAATAAACTTTTCGCCCAGACATATTCATATTTTATGCATAAATTCACACAAATGACATTCGAAATGGCCAAAGAAAGCTGCAATTGAAATGCGAACTTCAGTTCGTTGAGTGCCCCGACAATTAGTGATCAAAATGGGTGAGGGGGAGGTAGGGGAGGGGGGGCTGTGGGACTGAAGAAGTTCCCGAATTGGCTTAATGGATCGGAAGTAAAAGTTGGGGCAAGTAGGCTCTGTATGAGCCATGGGAGGCTTTGATCGCCAGTCAGATGGGATTGCCTTTCGAACGATTGCCTGGGTTCAGCCGAGGTCAGCTGAGCTCGGATAGGGGGGTACTGGACACTGAGCAGTCGATATACTCGCATGTGGCATGGTATCAGAGCTGGCGGCGCCCCTAAGCCACGCACGCCTTGGACAAACAAAAGGGAAGGCTCTTTTCTTGATTTTGTTGTTGTTGTACCCTCTCGAAAATCAGTTTCCACCTGCATCCTTTTCGGGGGAATCAGCCAGCAACCGGCAACCGGCAACCAGCAACCAGCAACTGTATCTCTAGCGGCGTCTGGCAGCCCTTTTGATGGAGCAGAGCAGCAGGTATAAAACGCGTGCCCAGACTCGGTTCGGTGTCTCCTTCGATTAGCATTTGAAATCATTAGCCGGGTTTCGTTCGGGTTTCGTTTCAGGGCCTGGTCGAACTGGTTCTGGGCCTGGTTCTGGGCCTGGGCCTGGGCCTGGGCCCTGGTCGGCAAGGTGCATTTGTGGAACCGCATTCGTGGTCGACCGACCAACATCATCATCATCGTGGCATTTATCTGGCATTGTGCATCTTCTTCTGGCCCTCTCTCTGTGTGTGTTTTGTTGGCATTCTTCTCACTCGGCCCGTTTTTGGTTTTACAGAAAGCCAGCGGCGTCAAATTTGTAAATGCACCTGGATTTCCTCGTTTGTTCTTGCCTTTGTCTCTCCGTCTCCGTCTCCGCCTCAGACACAGACACAGGCACAGACCCGGACGCAGACGCAGACTCGGTGGGACAGACAGACAGTCCGATATTTGCTTTTTCGATATGTGTATGTATGTGTGTGTGCTGGGCCCTATCGCTGGCTGGATGGATATCCTTTGACATTGCAGCCGTTCGGGAATCATCATCCATCAAAAATGATTGCCGAAAGATGTTTCTTGTGATTTGAATTTCAAATGCCAGACATTCAATTAGTTTAATTGCGCTTACCTCTCAGCAGGTGAAGGAAAAACTCTATTTAGCAACAGGGTCTAGGGTTTCTTTTGGTTTTTGCAATAGTCCCTAAGAGAGGGAGAGTCCTGAAGCAAGGATATGGAGTAGTAGGAGTAGTAGCATTAGATGTGGTTACAATAGGGAAATAAATTAAGGAAAAACACTTTTAACTTAATTCTAATTTTAAATTACTGATCAGGCATTATCCAATGATATTTCCATAATTATTCCCCGATAATAGCCCCACCCCACACACGACTCGGAAACTTTCTTTGTGCCTCAGCCCTAACTGGCCTACAACTTATAACTGCACATGGAGGGAGGGGGTGCCGCCTTCCAATCTTCCCATCTTCCCATCTGCTGGAGGCTTCCACTTGAAGCTGGCCTGGCCTGGCCCGGCCGACAAGACATACATTTAATATGGGAAAGCTCATGTTTAGGGGACGGATACTCGTGGTAGAACAACCTGTTACCTGTTTTCTTGTGGCTGCTATCAAGAATCACATTAATAATGTCTTTTGCCGGTGGAAATTAAATTTTTGGATCAAATCACGGCCGTATTTCAATGATAAAGTTTATTAAATATTCTCCACCGACCCACCGACCGACGACCAACCGAATGTCGATAATGTCAATCGCGGGGCACTCTGGTTCGGTTCGGTTCGGCTGGGTTCGTTTTGGGGGCCCGGTGCCTATCTAGCGGGGCTTATCTAAACTGAAGTTTCTTTTAATTAAAAGCAAAGCAACCCAAAACAAAGCCCAGGCACCAGGCACCAGCACAGTCCCAAAGTAAACGCTGCATCGTAGGTCTGTGCCAATGACCCGCATATGTCTTGGCCCGGCTCCAACGGACAGCGCTCTGCTCTGCTGTTGGCAAAGACAAATGCAGTAATGCACCGACACATTATTCATGCCGTTATCAGCGGAATGGTCGCTGTCTTGGACTCGGATTCGGATTCGGAATCGGAATCGGAATCCCGTGACTCTGGACCAAAAGGCAGCAGAGCACAGCACAGCACATGGGAGCTGAAGGTGAAATATATGCGTGCCACGTTTCAGCCGAATTCGATTCCCGCCTGGCAATTGGCCAGCTACTGGCTCTGGACCTGGCCCTGGACCAGGTCTGGCCTGGCCTGGTCTGGCTATCAGTGGATCAGCTCCTATGCTGCTCAGGGAAATAGTTTTCAGGTGGAAATGTGGCAGCTATTTTGGCAATTTTAATTGTATATAATCTTGGGGCAGCGCGCAGAGGAAAACACTTTCCCATTCAGGAGGAGTGCACCTGCAAACGTCAAGGCTGAAAATTGATAAGGATCTGGCACTGGCACTGGCACTGGAACTGGAACTGGAGGAAATACCTTCACGCATTGTCCTGCGACCTGACCCCATAATTTTTATAATCGCTTGCGTGTGCTCTCGACGGCCATTGAAACAGGTTTTCATTGCCTTTTTTTGTTGTTTTTTCGTTGTTTTTCTTTTGGGTTTTAATAACGGACATCAAGTTTGGATTTCGAGGCGTGTCTTATCCTTAAAGGTAGCCCAGGCCCTGGCTGGGACTAAGGCTCGGGGATCTTCCCGCTTACCTGTCGTCCAGTCATCATCATCATCTTGAGAGATTGTCTCTGATGGCTCTGATGGATGCTCTTCCCCTCCGAGAAATGTATTAATTAAAGCGAAATACTGCTCCCAGACAGGTTGAGGTTCAGGTTCAGGTTCGTTGTAATTGCAGTGATTTTTCCTCTCATTGTTACAATTTCGCTGATTTTGATGAGTGGCTGTCAATAGGGAGCACCCGGACCCCTGGCCGAGATGATTGCCCAGTTGCTAAGTGTGTGCATTTAGAGAGAGGTCTGGTCTGGAGAAGGTCTGAAGACTGTGGTTATTTCTAATCTAGGTATAGTAAAATCCCCAGCAGATTATCGACTCTAAGTGGAGTAAAATGAGTAAAAGGTGTGGGCTCTGGGAAGGTTATCTTCAATTAATATCCCACAGAAGACTGAATAATTTGAATTCCGTTCAATGAAAGTTACACGAAGGATATCGCAGGAGAATGCATTCAAAAGAATGCAGCAGTAGCCAGGTCCAATTGATGGGGCCATAAATCACAGCCGGAACAGTTTTAGAACCCATTCTTAGCGGGTTCCTGTCGTGCATTGCCAACAATTTGTCTCAGCCAACTTCCTGTGTCATCTTCAGGCCACAAAAGTCTTCCGCAACAGCATTAGCAACGCTTATTAGGCCATGACATAATGCTACCGGATACAACACCCATCGACTACCTGCCCCGGAGCCGGACAGGGCAATGCAATGGAAATCGAACCCCGATCGGATGCCACAGCCCTGGCCCTGGCCCTGGCCCTGGCCGTGCGTACATTTCGAATGCAATCCGCCGGATGACAGGGCATTCGTTGCTCATTGTTGGCCAATTTCATGACAATTTTTCAGCAGCAGCAGCAGCAGCAGCCATGTCTCCAGGGGATCTCCGTCTCCGTCTCCGACTCCGTCGCCCAGCCATGAGAACACCTTCTCCTTCCAGACAAGCAGGGAAAAGTCAGAAATCGTACATTTGTTTCATATTTACTTGGATGAGGCAGCTGTGCAATTGGATTTGTTGCAGAGGGGGAGGGGAGTGGTGGACCATCAATGTCATGCATACAATTGTGAATGACACATAAAGATTGGACCGGTAAGGATAGGGATAGGGATGGGAATAGGGATGGACCTCCTCCTCCTCGCTCTGCCCATTGTTGTCCTGGCCATTGGAAAATCTTGCGACACATCCGCTTCCTTCGGGCCAGAGGCAATATTTGTCTTTCGAGTGAGTGACACTTTTGGCCAGGACTCAATGCGAGGGCTGTCGGTGGAAAAGAAAGCCAAACTCCGTTGGCTAATCCTCATGTTTACGAGACTATTTACAGCAGCGCGCCCATGACAATTTTCACAATAACCCGAAAGGCGAAAAGGAAAATATTCAATAGGGAATAGGGACCAGGCAGGACGGGACGGGACGCTGTTCTGTTACCCTGTTTGCTTATCTTTCAGCCAAAAGGAAAACTATTTTGGCAAATTGCTTTAGAATAAAATTTAATTGGGGATTACCGGGTGGGATAGGAGCCAGGGAATGCAAGCAGGAAACTCCTTTGCCAGTGCTGCTGCTGCTGCTGCTGCCCTCACTTTTCCTCCTGCTGTCCTGGTGTCCTGGTGTCCTGGTGTCCTGGTGTCCTGGTGTCTGTGCCTGTGTCGCCCTGTAATGCCAGTGTTATCCCCTGCCTTAAGGCTACTTAGGGGCCTGCCTCACATATTACCCATATTACATTAAATGGCTTCTCCAGCAGCCAGCCAGCCAGCCATCGAGCCAGCCAGCCATCGAGCCATCGAGCCAGCCAGCTGGTCGCTTTGGAACATGTGTAATCATCGTACGTGTTGGCAATTGACAATTATTATTACGTAGTTTGTTGCCATTAACAGGATGTGCTCCTGCCGGGCCCCAGCCCCACCTCTGCCCTCCAGCTGGCCAGAAGGAATTTATGGGCCAGTTCGGCTCAGTGGACACTTGATTGGCCTGACGTAGGTTGCATCAACAATGTTCCGGGTGCTCGTGGGGAGTGGCCCAGCTCCGTGCATACATACACACATTTTAAACGTATCTACTGCAGTGGGCTATATATCGACTATACCTGTCGATGCTCCAAAATCGATGGACAAACTGCTGCCATATAAAAGGTGGATATATTTAAAGACTCACTAGTTTTATCTTCCATATGGGGCTATCAGTTCTGATCGAATCTTATTAATATTCCAATATTCTCATCTTCCGAAATTAGTCTGTCGTCTTAAAGTCCCCTCCGAATCCACTTGGTTGCCGCTCCTCTCGAGTGTTCGGTTCCCAGAGATTCCCTTTAATATTTGCCGCTTCGACCAGGGCAATTTCCTTCCCAGAGCTAGCCGCTCGGCAGCCAGGATGCCAATTAATCATTGCATAAGATTTTGTGCGCAAGTACTTCCGACTAACTGCGATTGATTTTTGCCAGCCAATTGCCAATTGTGCGGAGGAGGGGGAGGAGCGGAGCGGAGCGGAGCATCGGTTCCCACACCTAAGCTGGACACACATCCTGGACAGCAGCTGGCGCTGCGTGTATCCGCCTGTTCTTGGGCGCAAGTCTGTGAAAAATTCGCCAAAAGAAATGAAATTTCAGCATCGGCAAAAGGCAAAAGGCAACAAAAAGGAGAACAAGGAGACAGAGGAACCAAGGAGCAGAGAGAAGGAGGAACAAACAAACACCAGAGAGATTGAAAAGGGTGCGAGACGCTGCAGTAAACTTCCGGTTGGTCGAAAATGCAACAGGACCTGGTCCAGGACTCTGCTCAAAACTGGACAGTAGAGAGAACAGGTCCTAGGTCCCAGGTCCGAGATGCGAGGCGAGCGATGCGTTGGCAGGAATATCGTTCCTTCGCTCGGTCTTTCGGTCTTTCGGTCGCTCGTTCGTTCGTCCTTCTTTTGTTTGTTTATTGCCACGCCATGGCATGCCATACAATGTCCTTCCGGTCATTTATTAACGTCAATGAAATGCTACTGCCCCGTTGCAGGACATCACTCCCCCACTCCCCACTGCCCACTCCCCCCCAATCTCTGCGCTGTAGCAGTGCAAGCCAGTCGAGATTTTACTGCTGTGATTTGGATTTTTGGTGGAACGCTCGAGTTGGCAACGATTTGTCGCCGAGTCAACACAACTCAGTCGAAGGTTGCACTGTGTCCTTCTCTGCCATGTCCTTGATGCTCTCATAAAGCGAAAATATTGCCAAATAGTAAATCTTCCGGAATGCTCACCGAAGGGCACACCCGTTTCAAGTTCGAGCAGTTGTCGAGGCAGCTGAATGGGTTCCCATTCTGGGAAAAGGGTTGGGAAATGCAGATCTACCTCTATAAAGGTTTTGGCTCCCCCCCACCCCACCCTCTGCTGCTTAACATAATTCTGATTGATTTCCCTGGCAAGTTGTCCAAGCCCCCAGAGCTACTGGCTACTGGTTACTGGTTACTGGTTACTGGTTACTGGCTATTGGTCTCCGGCAGGTTAAGTCCAGCTCAAGACCCTCATAATTTATATTTAATGATCCATCCGGCTGGGACTGGGACTGGGACTGGGACTCTGTTCGGTTCTAGCCTTTCCTCTAATTGACATTTAAACTGTCTTCTCTCCGTCAGACTGATATGATAAGCTGATTGATGTGCCTTCTCTAAAGAGAGGAATTAGAGGAATTTTATTAATTGATGATGGCACTGGCACTGGCACTGCGTCTGGCACTGCGTCTGCGTCTCCGATGACAACATTTGCTGCAGGTCAGGAGGCAGCCAAGCCGAAAAATTCTAATCCCAGAATGCTTTTAATTTTGTTGTTGTTGAAATCATAAATCAAAAGACGGGATCAGGTTCGGCTCCAGCTTCTCTTCAGGTGGAGTCTGGGCTGCGGAGAGTCAAGTGCCGCTTGGCCGCTTGGACGCTTGGCCGCTGTGCTGCATCTCTGATAGCCAAACATTTTGTATCTGACGGATCGCTTGGCTAATCGAACGCACACTCAGATACACATCTTGTTGCATTCGTTGAGCATCGGCATAAATTACACAAATTGCATTTCCATGTCCAGAGTTCTGATGGATCATCGCCCGCGTCGCCATCGCTGCGCATCGCTGGGGCATCCACCATCTACCATCTACCATCCACCATCTACCATCTACCATCCACCAGCCGATGCTCATCAGCATAATCGTTAAAATAACAGCGCAATGCACTTCGATATGGCGATACTCGTGAGTGGCTACCGTGTTTGGAGTGGCCAACAGTCCCAGTCCCAGTCCCATTCCCAGCCCCAGTCCCCCTCCAGCTCCCCAGCTCGAGGGCTACTCTCCATCCATCGTCGTCGGCGTCGTCATCGACGTCTATGCCCAAGAGGGTCCAGCAAATGGAATAAAACAAAAAAAATAAAGGCCACAGCAAGGTTGGGGCGCCTCGCATCGCATCGCATTGCATCCAGTTGCCGCGCCCCGCCGCACCCCGCCGCACCCCGCCTCGCATCACATTGCGTTGTTTATTGTGTTCGGGGGCTGAATTCGGAGGCATGTTTAAACAGCGAAATGAACTTGTGGATAAACACCATTATGGTTATTTGGCATCCACTTTAGGCGGCAACTGCCACCAATGTTTGTCGCCCCTTCTCGTCCGGCCTCTCAGCCATCACCAGCCATCACCAGCCATCTCCAGCCATCTCCCTGTTGGCCATCGCTGCAGTGGCTGCCTCGGCTGCATCGCTGCATCTTTTGGGCCAGATTTCTCTCTCTGTGGGCCTTCTGTTTGCGCTTGATTTAGTGATTTAATGCAAAATTGACACAAGTGCACTACTGTGTACATGGAGCCTAGAGGATCTGCCCTAGGATCTGCCATATGCTCATGTGGGTGTCTGGACAGTCGGAAGCCACGACTCTGGTCTCTGGACTTGCTGACTGAATGGGAGGCCTCACATTTTGATTGGGATTGAGAGATTAGACAGGAGGAAGCTACAAAGCGAATTAAAATTGCCTATGGATTCACTTACTGTGGAAATGTGATTCCCTTCCCTTCAGAGTGTCCTTCAGGGCTGGAGTCTTCAATGGGTAGTCCGAGAATATCTTATGGGCAGAATCTTGGTTATTCCTATGACGATATCATGTCTCTCAATGAAGTTTCCATGCACTTCGGGGAAATATTTATCTGGCTATAAAAGGGCCATAATTAAATGTAATTCACTCATTGCCATAATCTATGCCAGATGACCTTCTGGAGTCACTCAATGTATCTGTCCATCCACGAGATACTATGGATATTTTTTAATGGTTCCTCGAAACTTTAGTCAGAACTCTGCGGGCATTCCACCTCTTGGGCAGAGGCCATTACGACTCAATTTGTGTGTTTGCAAACTGAGGCAGGAGTATCGTTGAAAGTGTTCAAGGACCTGCCGCGAGGTCCTTCGGCCGACCTTGAGGAGTGGCTAAATGAGTTTATTATCAGCGCACGCCTTGCTTTCGCCCTTTGGGAGTGCATATCCTGCGCATGCGCGGCGCGTGTTGAATGCAACGCGAGCGAAAGTCAGCCGGAGTGCAGCATTCATTGTCCTGCAGGACCTCAATTATGACTCAAGGTTGCTGTGCGCTCTGCACCTCTGTGTCCTCTGCCCTGTGTCCTGTGCTCGTGCATTGTGCAATTGGACCTTGACTTGGCCCAGAAGGACATAACCCATCCGGAGTCCCGGCTAATTATGCACAAGGTCTTGGTCCTGGACTTGCGTTCCCGCTATCCACTATCCTGACTAATGGTCTGTGCATCCTTGGTCGTGTGTGCGTGCGTGTGTGTCCAGAGCTGACAAAAGTCGCCATTGTTTGACATTAATTGCACTTTTCCAGCCGAGTGCGTGTCCTTGCTGCTGCTGCTGCTGCTGCCGCTGTCTCCGCCGGCTCTGCTGTTGTCCCAGGATAAGTCAAATTAATGTTCCATCGAAGGACATTGGATAGGAATTATACGAGAGTACACATACAGAGTTGCTGTCGCCGAATCCCCCTGGGAATTGGTGTGAAAACTGACAACGTGTGTGTGCGTGTTGCCGTTTCCTGGAATGTCCTTGAGCCGCACATCACACCACTGTGCAAAAAAGAGATGGAAGCTATTCAGTAAAAAGGGACCAGGACCAGCACCAGCACCAGGGCCATGGCCAGGACAAGGACAAGGACGAGTGCCTGCTGCGAGTTTGTATTAGATAAAAATTTAATTTCGCCTCGCCTTTTGTGCTGTTTGCTGCTCAGGACTCACAGGACGAGCCAGAACTATCTGGCTCATGCATGTCCTTGGTGTGAACTGTCAATAGTCCTCTCCTCTCTGCCCCCTGTCCCCTGGTTGTTGTAAAAATGCAATTATGATTGTATTATGGTCGCCTTTGTGTTTAGACTAAACACTCATCCTTTGTCCGCTCGTTTCGCATCCTATCCCCTTCGGTGCCGACCCGCATCCTTGCCGGGCTATTCGTGCACGGAGATATCTGGCCAATCTCCTTGCACCTCGGCTGCAGTTTTGCAGTTGTCATCCAACATTCAATATGGGCCATGGATGGGGAAGGGAAGGGAAGGGAAGCGAAGGGATACTCGAAACACGATACTCGATGGTCGATGGTCGATGCTGGTCGATGGCTAATAAATTATCTATGGATTATCCAGTTGTCCTTTGTCCTTTGTCCTGGGCCCTGGCTTTGTGTGTGGCAAACCTGCATGTCCTGGCTCTGATTCTGACTCGTCGGACCCCAGGTGCGAAAATCACCTTTGCTGCATAAATTATCGCAGGCCGAAATGCATTGCAAATGACTCGCAAGAACTGAGCTCGAACTGAAGGATGAAGAGCATAAAAAAGGACATTTCTATTGTCTAATAATAAAAATCAAACTTGCAATCTGCGAGGGCTGATAATTCAGCACATTTTCAGATTTATTGCACAAACCTGACTTCATATTGCAATCAGAACTACTTGGGCAGACATCCTGCTTCTGTTTGCACCAAAGCCCTACCCTACCCCACCCTACCCTACCCCTTTGGTTAACCGAGAGCGCAGGGGTAACCGCAGTTCCCCGGGAAACACCTACTGCCTGACCCACACCCAACAGGGAAAGAGTGACAGTGTCGTTTCGGATCAACCCTCAAGGCAAACAGCGGAGCCCGGACACATTGCTGGCGATACTAAGCAAATAAACAGGAGGATATACAGGACACACTATTATCATGGTCACCCCTGCGCAAACAAGCCGAACCCCCCTCGAGACTGCACCCCTCCATTGCACTGCCCTGCACTTGAACTGTGTGCAACATATGCAGTTGATGTTGAGTTGGTTTTTTTTGCTACCGGACTGCAACATTTTCGCCTTTGTTGGTTTTTTACAGATACAACCCCTCAGCCATCGACCAAAGGAATATCTAAATTATGAACTATGACAAATATTATATTACCAGGGGCGGCAACACGCCTCTCTCTCCCTTCAGGGGTGATTAATCATTGTGGTGAAAAGAAACCAAAGGAGAATGATAAAAAACGTTGCATTTTGTTGGCCATTTTGTCAGCTCTGGCCCGCTGTAGAGCGACAGAGAGAGCGAGAGCGAGAGGGAGAGGGAGTGCAGCCGGGGCCTTGAACAATTTATTGCCGTAAGCCGATTACAGAGTAGTCCTGTAGTCCTACTCCTATCAGTTCCACAGCTAGCAGGAGTGGGATAGGGAGCGGAAGCGAGAGCGAGAGTCCCCTCTCTGTCCGCTAAGTAGGCAACTCTGGTTCGTGTCGACGCCGCTCAAAGTGGTCACATTAAGTAAGCTTAGGTCTTAGCAGTTCTTTTTCCTCTCAGCTCTGTGCAGTGATAGCCAGAGACTGGGACAGGGACTGGGACAGGGACAGGGACAGAGACCCCTTCGACTAGTATATATGGTACTATATGGGAGAAGGGTTAAGGCAATTAAAATTGAAACCACTCTGGAGCTTTGCTTTGATTTGTTGACTTGAGCTAATTACCGCTTAAATGGGTTTAGCAACACTCAACTGGTGGGTGTTTCCCATGGCTAAATCATGCTGAGGGTTCGGCTTATTCAAGTCCCCATTTGAGCTTGAAAATTGGAGAAATTGGAGAGAATTCCATTCGGAAAAAGTGCTGGCCGCTCTGGGCTGTGCCATCAGTTTTCCTTAGTTATTAGCATCCATAAAACTGCAATCCTTGACAGACATAATGGGACAGATCTGACCCAATTTATGGACAGGAAATGCTGGACAAATCGAGCCGGATCATTGAGCGCAACTGTTGTTCGGTTGCAGGACACTCCACGCTCATAAGGTAGCTGCCCAACGATCTGTTGTTCGGTATCGAGATCGACTTGGCACAATAATGGCAAATGCTTCAAACATTGACAGGGGCCCAATAATGCACTTGAAAATACGAGTGCGAGTGCGAGTACTCTCACTCTTACTCGTAATAAAAACAAACTGTCCAGAAATTTGTACTGTCCTTCCATGCGGGACACAGAAGGGATCGGCGGGAGGGGCGGTGCGGGGCGGGGGCCTGCCATCGGCATCGATGGAGAGTGAAAAATTATCAAAGTGCATCCATACATATATCCGTAAATCTAAAGTGACGCATGCGTTGCGGCAAAATGGAATGGAAAAATGGGAGAATGGATTTCCACAAACTGCGCAACAGCAGCAGCAGCAGCAGGGAAAAGCAGCTGCCACTGTTTTGGCACACCCTAAAAGGGGCGAGGGGCGAAGGCTAGGAAAACCACCCTGATCTGAACCCAAGGCTCGGCTTTTCCGAGCACCCCAGCATCATCATTATCCTGATCGGACGCAAATGTGTTAATTCCGTATACGCTCTCCCTTCTGGGACGCTCCCTTCGCTTATCAATCTGCCACTCGACTCTGTGTGCTGCATGCCACATGCATGTGCACCACATGCCAGCGGGAGAAGGAGAACTTGTAATTTATGCCCAGAAAGCATCCATTATGAAAACATCAACAGACATTGTGCAAATCAAGCAATTATCGCTGGAAATATTCCAACATAATTATCGGGCGTTAGAGGATTGTGCTGGATCAGGCTGCCTTCGTCCTCCGTCCGCCGTCCTCCATCCTTCGGGCTTGGGTTAAAGCGAAAAGGCACGCGATGGGCCTGGGCCCTGGGCCCTGGGTCCTTGGTCCTTGAGTGTGTGTGAAATGTGTTGCCTAATGGCTGTCACAGAGGGCCGCTGCTGTTGGCCCAAAATCTTTTAGAGATCACTTAGGCATTAGGCAAAAAGTTACTTCACATCAAGATTATTCGATGAAACGGAACGGCATAGAGTTACACTCAGAGAAAGATGTCACCCATATTCAAATGAAATATTCGCTTTTTAAAGTGAAATTAGTAATTTAATTTAATTACTATTAAAAGTAATAGTACTATTATTATTTAAAATAAACGAATCGTTTTTAACATTGCTAAGCCTGCCTGATGCTCGGCCCCCTCATCCGAATCGGAGATCTGCAGATGGTGCTGCCTATGATCCTGGTCCAGGGATCGTAAGAGATGCAGAGATGAGAGGCACTCGGTGTCCGAGTCGGGCTCGGAGGGGCACCAGCCAAAAATACCTTTTCGGTTATTCGTTCATTGACTTTTCCCTCTATTTACTTTATGGCATTTTTATACCTTTTTTCCATAACTTTGTGACCATTTTTTAAGCCAATTTTTCATACCCGCAAGTGGACTTTACTCATTAATAATTTCTTGGAAAAGTGCTTGGGCCTTGTCCATTTGAAAAATTCCAATTTGGCCATTTCAATGCCCCCAAAAGCTGTGCCAGCTCTCAGCCCTGCCCTCCAGAAGGTGTGATTAATGCCACCTAAGAGCGAGAATGAAAATAAATGGAATTTCCTTTTGATCTTTTGCAGACGGCGGCGGTCAAATGTCGCAACACCTACGCCACAGAAATTGCAGAGGGACAAACAGGACTGGAAGGAGGGGGGGAAGGATGGAGGGAAGGAGTCCTGTGTGGGGCATTCAATTTGGTTGGGGGGGCTGGCTTTGTGTATGCAAAATACATGACAGTTAAATGAAAAGAAAATAATATTTTCCCAAAACCCAAACCCAAACACATTCGCCCGCAAACAAAGAGGAATTTTTCGTGCTGATTTTGACAACTTAAGTGTGGAGGAGTCGAGTCCTCTCGAGGAGTCCTGCCACACAGCAGATCTCGAGAGTGCCGCACGGTTAGATATGGCCGCAATCTTCTTTGTCGTTTGTCGCTTGTCGTTTTTTGTTCTGTTCTTTTCTGTTGGGTTTATTTAGATTTCGTGCCTGGCAATTGGCTTGCCACACCCCAGGGTTATCCTTTAAGGATCAAAGATGAAATTTATACATACAAATGTCACACCTCTCAAGGATTATGTATAACAAAGCAAGAAAAGGAGCTGCAAGACGAGAAACAAAACAAATTTCTGCATACTTTGGCATTGACTTTGGCCCTGGATATGTGTCATATCCATGCACACACACACACACCCGCACACACACCCACACACACACACATTCCCTACAAATTGTTAAGAAGATTATGTTGTGAGAGAGCAAGAGGAGAGGCAAATTTGTTTTTCTTTTCTTTTCCCACTGGCATCCATCCATACATTCATTGTGCCTCCGCCTCTTTCTGGTTGCTCCCCCTTTTTGTTGTTGCCTCCTTTTTCCCGTTTTTCTTTTGGCAAAAGCTTTCAATGCCATGTTCTCTGGCATGTTTTGACTTTGGCCTGTTGTTGTAGTTATGCTTTTCCCTGTTTCCTTTGTTGTTGTCGTTGTTGTTGTTGTTGGTGGTTGTTGGTGGTTGTGGTGAATATTACGACATGTTACATTTTATGTGTGTTGTACCCCATCCCCCCTATTCCAAGTATTCTATGCCATATCATGTGTGGCATACAGAATTGTGTGTTTTTCGGGGATATTCTAGGGACACTTTGCCAGGTCCTACAACAGAGTCTCGTCCTGGAGCTTATGGAGTTCTGCGGATGAAACCTTTGAGGATAGCCACATTTTGTTCAGTAATAACTTATAAAAATAACATAAGAAATCAAAAATAAATAAACAAGAGAAAATCTAAAAAAAATAAATAAATCAAGTAAATGAAATAAATTAATTTAATTTTTAAGGAATGGAAAATATTGTTTAGACTTATGATAAAAAGATAAATCATAACTGATTCGTGATTAGTGTACTAAAAATAAGTTTATTTCACTTGCAGCACTGGGAATATTTCCAAATAAAATGAAATTAAGTGAATCATATTTCCACTATATTTTGGACTCTTTCATCTCTGGGGCGTACCTTTGACTCCTAAAAAAGGGGATCCTGGACCTGGAATTGGGCAGTAAGCCTTGAGACCTTTGCAGAGGGATGTTGTGCATTCTCCAATGTGGATTCTTTCCACACGCCACATTTAATCTTTCATTTCCACTTAGATCACAATTAATATTTTCATTTAATTAGCCGAGGAGGCCTTTGTCAACGTCGCTTTTTCTATGTCCAAACCAAACAGAAACTTTCGGCAAGGAACTGGCCCAGTTTCCTCCAGAAAAACACAAAAACGAGGGACTGCGTGGGACTGCGAGGGACGGCGAGGGGCTACGAGGCTGGGGCCTAAGCCCAAAAGATATCCCAAAGATACACAAAGCAGGCCCGAGCAGCGCGCTGCAACGGGCCGGGGCAGTGCCTAAAATTCAGTCGCCTAAAATTCTGCGACTACCAGAAAGTACTAGTACTACTAGTACTATGGCTAATTATGTGTATTTTAACTTTCTGGCCGATGAAGGAGCGGCTGGCTGTTGGCTGTGGGCTGTGTGGTGCGGGGGGGGGGGGCGCTGGCGCTCACACAATGCGACAACGTCATCGTTGGAGTTGCATAATTAAAAACTTTACATTCCGCTATTTGAGTTGCTGTGCGCAAAGAAAAGATACAAAAATGCTGCCCCCTCCTCTGCCACTCCACGCTGCCCCTGCCGCTGCCGCTGCTGCCTCTTTCGTTCCTTTGCTTCTTTTCGCTTCTTTGCCGAGCAAATAATTGAGGAAAAAGTAAGAGGAGCAGGAGCAGGAGACAGCAAGGCTGAGGTGGTGGGGGGGGGGGACAAGTTGTGCTCTCAGAGGGAAAACATCTTTCAGTTGGCCAAGGCAAATAATAGCGAGCCGAGGCCACAAAGGACCTTTTAACGCTGCAGAACACAAATGCAGGAAACAGGATATTGGATCATTTAGCATTAAGGCGGCGTCGTCGTCGTCATCGCCATCGCCTACCGTCGCCTGCCGTCGCCTACAGTCGCCAGCCGGAAAAGCTCAACCCTCGCTCGCTCAATGTGAAACAAGTTAAGCGCAGCGCGAACAATAAAAGGGGGAAGGAGCCGAGCTGTGGCAGGACTTGGCACAGGAGAAGCAGGAGCAGGAGCAGCAGCAGGAGCAGCAGCTGAAGCCGAAGGACTCTCACAAAAGGACAAGACCGAAACGCGTTACGCTTTAATAACCTGCCGCAGGATTAAGTCCTGTGCAATGAGATGATAATGCGGCGGGGCTTTCTCTGCGGGGAATCCCTGCCTCCCTCCCTCCCATCCAGCCAGCCAGCCCCATGTTTGTCATGAAACGCCATCAGCCTGGGCCTGAGTCTGGTCCTGGGCCTGGGCCTGGGTCTGGTCCTGGGCCTATGACTCTGAGGATAATGTTGATTATTCTGGGGCGTATCATAAAAGTGTAGCCCAGGACCCATCGAGCAAAACAAATTATATTACAAAATGATTCGGAGATACTTCCTCTCTCTCTCTCTCTCTCTATCACTCCCGATTCGCATATTTGGCTCCTGTACCCGTACCCGCACCCGTCCCGCCCTCAAGCTTGGCTATGTGTGTTTTTGGTTGGTTAGGCAGCAGGAAATTTCCTTTTCATATATGTATGTATATGTTTGATGGATGTATCAAAGAAAACTTCAATGCAAAAGCACATATTGGGTTCTAAAATCTTTGTTCATTCTCAGTTCTTCAATCGGTTTCGGTTTGCTGCGGATTTTTCGCCAAAAATGTGCGTCTCGCTCTCGATCAGATCCCTGGGCTGGCCTGCCCATTTGCCCCGCCCCCGGCTGGGGGCTCTCGGCCCTTGCTCCCCGTCGACGATCGTTTTGGTCCGCAGATCGTTGACTTCGAGCACTTGTGGACACTGGTGGACCGGGCTGGGGGGGCCAGGGCGCAGAAGGTGTCCAGCGGCTGGCTGCCAAGCAGGACGCTCCTGTTACGGTTGCCGGCGGTGCTGTCCTGGGCCATCCTGCTGCCAAACATCTTGTTCATGACTGAGCAGTGGGGTACCTCGCGGTATGTTGGTGCAGGGCACGGCTGCTGCTGCTGCTGCTGCTGCTGCTCCTTCTGTTTCTGCTGCTGCTGACTCCACTGATGCAGGTACGAGCTGAAGCCACACAAAACAGATTTCATACTTTTCTTTTACGAAACAAATTTGGAATTTTCGGAATAGTTGTGTTCGCCGCGGCGAGTGTCAGCATGTGACTGAAATATTCAACTGATTTCCCTTGGAAGCTCAAAAACATCTAGAGCGCAGAAGACTTGATCAGTGGAAAATGGTTGATAGTATTCTATATTCCTTTTATTCCTGTTATTTGTCAATCGATAATGCCTTTATACAAACCCCAGAAGAAATACGGCAGAAAAAAAGAAATACACCCATATATAAATAAAATATTCGGTTTCTAATTTCTAATTCAGATCGTCTTTATTTAACCTAAATAAAAAACAGCTTAAAAGAATTGAATTTTCTGGAAATATTTATATTTAATCTGTATAAGAAGATATTTAATTTAAATACGAAATATATATATTTAAAATACGAAATATACTAATACCAAATACTTTTATATCGCTGTCAAAGTTAAAGTGAAAAAACATTCTTTATACAATTTCCACTTTCGGAAAAATCTCAGATCGTTAGAGCGATGGAGCACTTGGAGCGCTTGGGTATCCTCGCTCGGGTGCCGGACATCTCCAGGACGCTGCCATCCAGCCACACGTAGGTGGACCGCGTCCTGTGGAAGGAGCAGGTGTACGGATCGTGGCTGTTTACGGATAAGCGAGAACACTTTATTTCTTAACATTTTCTTTTTAAGGAAAATCTATTACACATTTTGAAATCTAAGTTTAAATGCGAAAAACAAAGGCGGTAGAGCAGCTGTGAAAAGGGACAGCTGCGTCCCACACTGTGCAAAAGTGCAAAGGTGGCAAGGAGGAGGTGAAAACAATCACATCCTTAAAGCGCCATGCCATCAAGGGAATGGAGGGGGGGGGGGGACTGGGTACTGCGTACCGGTACTGGTGCTGGTACCGCGCCCCCATGTACACATAAACATCATCAACGCATCATGAAAATAATAAACATATATATTTTGTTCGTCGTGGCCTTTGTCTTTGGATCTGTGGGAGCTTATTATTTCTTTTATTTACATAATGTAGCCATGCAGGCTCAGCGCGGCGCGGCTCGGCTCCTCTCCCTCCGTCACTCTCCCTATCTGTATCTGTATCTGTAAGGCGGCCTGTGTGCAATTTACATAACACGCTAACAAATTTCCCTTTGTTGATCATCTGGGGGATACGCTGGTGTGATGGTATGGTGGGGGCGTGGTTTATGTGTGCTTTGTCTTATTTGTTTTTAGACACAAACATTTGGTGGCTTTTATGCGAGTGCGAGTGCGAGTGCCAGTGCCAGTGCCAGTCAGGGGGGGAGGTCATGAGGTTTGATTGGCCTGCGGTGTACCCATAGTTCTGTGTCGGTGAGGGGCGGCAGTGGGGGGATGTTCATGGATTTGCTTGATGGGTGAACCATAAAATTAGTGGAGACCGAAGGCCGGGAAGCTGTGGGGCGGCGGGATGTCTTTATTAATAGCTTAAGGGCTCTGAGGATTAATGGTTTATGTGGCAGCAGATAAAAATGCTACTCGAAACGCGGAGCGGGGCCCGCCCGAAGGCGGAAGAGTTCCGCTTCAGGATGCCGAAATCCCAGCCAATGCATGCGTACTCCATGTCCTTCGTGGATCTCTTGTTTGTGTTTTCCTTTCTCGGCTTTATCAGTGTGACCAGAGCGCACTCTAAGCGAAAACAAAAACAGGATTTGTCCATTGTGCCGCAAATTGGATTAGGTCAGGGCTCTGCCCGGGGTGGCTTACACACGCTCCACTGATTCCGGCAGCCACTATTGCCACAGCCACTGCCGCTGCAACGGGGAATGCAACGAGATGTGGTATGTGGTATCTCCTTCTGTATCGCTTACATGTCTACTTGACAAGGTCCTTGTTGGGCTGTTTGTTTGATTATTTGCCAGGATAACATCAACACACTCGATTGAGGTCTACAGCTGCCAACTCTGAGAGACGGAGAAAGAGAGAGAGAGAATGATTGGGACAATACTCGTACTCGTACTCGTACCTCCTCCTCCTACTGCTCCTGCTCCTGCTCCTTTACTGTGTTTTCATTGCGTTTTGATTGGATTTTTCTATGGCCTGCTGTTGCCCCAATTAAGCCACAACATTCCTGCCTCTTGCCTCCTGCCTCCTGCCTGCTGCCTCTTGCCTCTTGCCTCCTGCTTCGTGCCTCGTTTTGATATTTTATTGCTGTCGCAATGTTTGCTTATTTTTGACGCCGCCATCAAACTGCAGTGCGGCATGGCAGCCGCAGCCGCAGCCGCAGAGCAGAGCAGCCGTACCTCCTCCTGCCGAGCCTCGTCCTCTGGCCACCCCACTTTTTGGAAGGACCTTTGTCTGGCTGTCAATATGTCAATTTGATGCTGCCGCTGCCGCTCTGGCTGCTGCTCCTTTTCATGCTTTCTATGACAGAAATTAAGTTGGCATTGTCGTCATTCGTTCTGCGTTTGCTTTTCGCATTCATTCTCGGTCTCCATTTGATTCCACTTCGATTCCCATTCCCATTTCCAATCCCATTTCCAATCGTTTGCCATTTCTTTTTTCGGGGTTTCGATCGGTCGGCGGTGGTGGTGGTTCAGAGTGCCCTACCCCTCCCCTCCCCTCCCCACCCCCCGTTCGATTGCCACTCGATTGCGGCAACATTATATTTTTATTAAATGCAATCAGCAATTTGGGTGCTTTTCTGCCCCTTTGTGCGTTCCCCCTCCCCCCGCACTGTCCCATTTGATTAGAATTGTTTAGGCAATTAAATTCATATGCCCGATTTTGGTTTGGATTTTTCCTATAATTTTTAAGGGGATTTCCGGCAATCTGCGGGTTTTTTTTTAACGCGTTGATTATGGTGGTGCAGTTGCGATGGTTGGTATTACAGTTGGTGCATCCATATATGCTGGAAGGACCATAGATAAAGATTTTACATCAGAAAAGAGTTGCGTAGATTCTCCAGCATACAAACAGGATCGTGTGGATTGGGAAAGTGTGGGTAAAAATAGGAAAAGTCTGTTTTTGGATTGGGTGGACTGCGGCTATTCGGTCCGAAGGATAGCATGAAGGATCGGATCATATTGTGATACTAATTTAACTATTACAAAAAATATAAAATAAATAAAATATAAAATATATTTGAGAGCCGAGGCATTTGTTCATATCGAGCCTATAGATATGTATATAGATATATGTAGGATAAACTGAATCGAATTGGTTGTGCTGGATTGGTTTTCTTAGAGCTAATTTCTGGGGTCTGACATGCCTTAAGATTACAGAACTTCCTTCGAATACAAAATCCTATATGTACATATCTTTGGACAAATAGTGACTTCGCAGGGGGCGTGGCTGCTCGGCATTCAATTGCAACCGCAACAGGGAGGGTGGGGAGGGAGCAGAGCAGCTGCTGAAATTGTTTTTGGCCAACACAGCCGCAACTCAATCGTAACTCAAAGCCAACGAATGCCGGGCGACAATTTCTGGCAATTTGCAAATAGAAAACATTTAATTGCAAATTGTTATACGGTCTCCGAGGAAAGCCCTCAAGATCGAGCCACTGTAGAGCGGGACAAAAAGCGCGGCCCATGCGAAATGAGAAGGGGAGAGAGTGGGGGAGAGAGTGGGCTGCAAGTGGAAGAAGAAAGAAACAGATTGGCCTGACTTAAACGGTGGCCAAGCATAAATCCTTGGGAGCAGCAGAGTGGCGGGGGTCATGTGGTTTAAGTGGGAACGGTAAGGGTAAGGGAAAGGGGAAGGGGCAGGGGGAGGCAGCAGCAAGGGGAGCTGGCCACAATTTCCGTTTTCCGGTTGCAGCAGCAGCAGCAGCAGCAGCAGCAGCAGCAGTGAAGGCAGCGCCTGCAGCTCAGATTCACTTTTTGCGTACAGTAAACAACTGCAACAACAATGAAACGCAAGTCGAAACATTTTGCGGTTTCTGGGGTGCACTGCCACTGCCACTGCCACTATCCCCCCTTCCCCCCAGCATACCCCTGCAACCGTGCAACTGTGCCACCACAACGCATGCATAAATTATTATTTCCTCGTCTCCAGTTGCTGCAACATTCGTTGTTGCTCTCGTTTTATGCTTTGCATACGAGAGCCTTCAAGGAAATGGGGTATATGGAGTACGTGATCGGCTTGGCTAGATAAGGGGCAGGTGGAGGCGTGCCAGGGGGCCTTTGGCTCGGAGGAAATGGCAAAGGAACCCATGAAATCCGTAACTACTTTCCAAATAGGCAGCAGAGTGCTTTTGGCCCACGGAATATGGAATATGCCGAATATGGAGTTTTCTTCGCTTCTGCCACTCTTGAGTCATCCTGCCTGCATCCTGGGGATCTTCCAGAGACTTAAGAGTATCTCCAAGGTCGTCCTTTAATCAATGAGCATCCTATCTTTCTCTCTGTCTATTGCACTCCCTCACTCCTCCTCCTCCTGCCGCTGCCACTGCCACTGTCGCTGCTGCTGCTTCTGTTGCCTCCTCTCATCGGTACGTCATTGTTTCGCATGCGAATGACACTTGGAAGTGGTTTGGTTTTGTACCGCCACCCCTGCCCTGCCCTGCCCTGCCCAGCCCTTCCCTGCCCCACCCTCTGCTCTGCTGTCTTTTGGCTCTGCAAGTGCCACGCCCACGCTGGCAGCCATGGTCGCGACTCGCGGGTACAGCAGCAAAAGAAAAACAACATATTTGAACGCTTTTGTTTTGCATTTTTATTACACACACACACACACACACACCCGCACACACATAAACAAACACTCGAACCCACACACATAAAGAAAAATTCGTTTTGCGGTTTTTATCACACGGAACAGCTTCTCCCACAAGCTTCTCTCTCTCTCTCTCTCTCTGTCTCTCTCTGCCCCTCTCTGTCCCTCTGCCGAAAACTGCTTTAATTGGAGTCGATGGCGTTATTTATATAAATGTTTGCCATTTCTCTTCGTTCGCCCCGTTTGCATTTAATTTTTTTGGCAGTTTAAATTGTAGGCGTCATGTGATATATTGGCCATTGGCCACCGGGCTGGGTCCTTGGATCGGGCGATGGGACCCAAGTCCGCGCTGGTCTCCTCCGGCCTCTGGTCGCCGGTCTCTGGTGGCCGGTCTCTGGTCTGCTGACCTTGTTCTGTGCATAATTTTCAGACATTCTGTTGGTTCGACCATGGTTCATGGTATGTTGAAAGTTAAAGATTAAAGAGTACTATGTATGTGGGGCATGTGGCACATTCTGTTCTGGGGGGGCGGGAAGCTTTAATAAATGGAAGATAAAAGTGAGTGTGTTTCAGAGCACAATGTGGGCTAGTTTTAGTGAGTAAGGATCGAATAAAATATCACTTTAGGATCTTCCAGCATCTAAAACGCTCCACCACCTGGCAGGGCATAGCCAATCCAATCCAGCTCTCCCTCCCACATCCTGGCATCCATCCGCACTTGCGGCTGCCCTCAATGACCTCCAAGAATGCTTGGCCAATGTCAAGAGGTACCTGGCAAGTAGACATGTTCCATGTGCTCGTAGGAGGCCCATTAGCTCCTTTCAAAGAGGCGGGCGACTGGGAGGGAGAAGGGCGAGGGGCGAGGGGCGAGCAAGCCAGCCATAAAACCGTGAAATCACATACAAAACGCATTTAACGCCCCACATCAAAAAAAAGAAGAAGACAAAAAAAGTGGAGAGAAAAAACATTTTGGTTTTAATTAAAGAGGAGCCAGAAACAAAACGAAAGCAAGAGGGAAAGAAAGAAAGAAAGAAGAAATGTATCCGTAGGATATTTTAATTTAATGTTAGCTGGAGCCCCCAGTAAGTACTTCCGTTTACAGCTAGACGTGCGCCTGCTGCACATGTGTGTAGAGGGGTGGGGCGGGGCGGTGCGGGGCGGTGCTGCTCCAATGTCAATGCCACACGGAAACAACAGCCACAACAAATTCCCGACTCAATTTCAGAAAATGATTTAACGACTCCATTTGAGCATGAAATTGCAAGGAAGTACAGGGAGAGCAGGCAGTACAGGCAGTACAGGGTGTCCTGTCCCCTCTTTGGGCTTATTTTCAGTCGAGTGTTTTAAATGGGGAGCAACAAAAAAAGAATACAAAATATAAAAGAAGAAGGGAAGGTTCTAGGTGCCTGGTCCTTGGTCCTTGGTCCTTGGTCCCAGCACAAAAGCCATTCACCAGCAGCGACGGTGGCGGCGGCGGCAGCGGCAGCGGCCATGGCAACTTTATCACTAAGTGGGAAAATCTGTAGGATTTTTTAAGTGCTGCATATGGGAAAGGGAAGGCGAAGGGGAACGGGGAAGGGGAAGACAGTACTCTATTGTTCTGGGATAACTCCCCGTTTCAAGTTCGTATTGTCGTTGTCTAGGAACAGAACAGAACCGAACCCATTCCCGTTCCCGTTCCCGTTCCCATTCCCGCTCCATTTTCTGTGTCCCGTTATGTTTTGTTGTTTTCAAGGTGTGCTAAGGAGGCGTTTGCACAAAACAATTTTCATTTGCTTTGCGTTTTTAATCATGGTTAAAGGATATGTCAGGCAAACGTTCGTTATTATATAGACAAGACAAGACAAGGCGAGACGAGACGAGACGAGCTGTCTATCCGTCCGCTGGTCCGTCTGGCAGGATGTCAACGCAAATTCAAGTGAAATGATGCACAAGGCAGCAAAAAAAGAAAGAAGAAAGAAGGAAAAAGAGATGAGGAAATAAGAGGGACAAGAAAAAGGATTGCTACCGGATGAATGCACTTCATTTGAAGTAGAAGTAGAAGTACAAGCAGAAGTAGAAGGTAGAACACAAGGAATGCAGTGCTCATTGTTAGTCAGTGCCGTTGGACAGGGCTGGAGCGTACACAGAAGGCAGCGCCCAAGTCAAGCCCAAAGGATTAGAGACTTTGAGGGGTGTGTGCTGTCGATTTTTCATATCCATCATAACCATTGATGATCATGTTTTGGCATATTTGCGGCTTACCTTACCCTGAAAGGGTAGCAGAACCCTTTCTCCTTCTCTCCCAAGGGATTGAAGTTCTGGGGAACTGAAGACTGAAGGAGGACCTCAGTGGCAGCATTGAGGGTGGTTCCCAACAAAGCAAAGACAGAAGGAATTCGAAGCAGGACATTCGATGTGAAAGCATTGTTTAAGTACAACTGTGGAGGATTTCAGATCTTTTCGATTCCAGACAAAAGTCTGTTCATAGAACACATAGAGAAAATTAGCATAGTAAAAATAAATAACCCATATTTAAATTAAATATTTGATTTTTGCGAATTTAGATAGAATTCATAAACATATATATGTATATATATATAAAACAATTATAAATAAATATATTATAATAAAATATATTAATGTGCGTGTGAGCATGTCGCAATTACGTAAATGTCAATTACGAGCGGCACGAGATGAACGAAACCAACTGCGATACTTATGGCTATTATAATTGGAACGAAGACAAGGGCGCCGGTACGTAGCTGATACTCTCGGAGAAAAGGGCAGACAATAGCCTACAAGTACGAGTACGATCCAAATATTAAATACTCCGCTCAACCGAAAGTGCTGATTTGTTCTAACGCTTTCTTCACAATTTTCACGCAAGAAATAAATCTATTGGTATACATTTTTTAGTTCAAGTGTAAATATAATTCACTAAGTTTAAGATACAGCAGTGTTGCATTAGATTTGATTGATAAAAATTAGAATCTTAGAACGACACAACGTAGATCTCTGGCTCAAGGACCTTCGTCTCAAATCAAACCAAAATCCAATGAAGGCAAGTATATAAATACATCATCTCCATTCCTGAATAAGACATCGAAAATAATCTGTGCATTCTCAGATACACTATCTTCGATAGGGACACTGAGTGACACCCATTGTTCCCCTCGATACTGATCATTCAGGAGAAAGGATTATGCGGCTTAGGGGTGTGCACCCCTATGCCTGATCCCGATGATGTTTTGTCATATACTCGTATGTATTGTGGCTTGCAGTCAAAGGTTAGTCAAACGCAGAACAAAGGCCTGGCAGAAAGATTCTCTGAAGAACCACAGATAGCGGTACATCATCACCAGAACCCAGAACAGAACAGAGCCGACCAGACCAGACCAGACCTCCAGCTGTTTTCCACGGCGATGATGATGAAGTTGTTCGTACGCGTACGCTCGCCTCCAACTTTGAAGAAGCCGCCGAGAGTCCGGGAGTCATTAATTTCGGGCTGGAAAGAGAACTTTCAACAAGTTGTTGTCGCCGTTGGTCAGGGTCGAAGTGGAAGTGGAAGTTCTCACCTATGACTCCCAGCTCTTCTCAGTGCTCAATTCTCACAGAACGAGAGCAAAGACAGAGCCTCGGTACACATGCATTTCTATCTAATTAAAACAGGTGTTTTAATTATTGCAGCCATTTAATTTTCCCTCGATGTATGCATGTTTTTCCTTTTCCAGCGCTTCACTGTTTCCTTTTGCCCCATAAATGCCGCCAGTCGCCGCCTGCCCACTTGGCACATTTTACGAGCCTCGAGCCCCGAGCCCTGAGCCCCGAGCCGGCCTCAAAGACCATTAAAAAGTGTTGCACTTTCCGCACCCCAAGTTGCTCATTAGGTGAGAGGAGCTCCGTACCGTACCTGCCGTGCCTCAGCTCATGCCGTGCTCTAGATATGATGAATTTTGTTTTCTGTTTATTGGACTCGTAAAAATGGCAACACTGGGTAGGAGGGACCCCGGCTTCTTTATTACTTTGTTTAACCATTTTTTATTGCAATTAGATGGAGGGGAAATGGGCTCAGAACTTTTCGTTGTTTGTTTTTCTTTTTTTGTTTTTCCTTTCCTATCTGCCACTGTCCATTGTGTTAATTAGAAGCCAAACGCTTTCTGACAACTTTTCCTGTGGCTCTGTGGTTCGTGGCTGTTAAAGCTTAGGGCCTAAAATGTGACTTCGAGATTCTGAGGGGATGGACTTACTGTATGTGGGTGTGTTCATATGTTAATTAGTGCAGGGAAAATTGTGCTTAAGTAGAGACATAATATGTCACCTTCTGGCGGCATTTGTACAGTACTCTGGGATTATTCTAGTATCATTTTTTAATATGTTGGTAGTATCTTTTTGATTTGACTATTCCTGTTTTTTTTTGACGGATGTTTCTAGTTTTATTCTAAAAGTATTTCTAGCATTTGGTGGTATTTTTCGAATATATTTCCAGCATTTTTTGTATTCTTACCATATATTCTATAAGTAAATTCAGATCGGGCTATTCCTCAACGCACAGAAATAATTTATTTTAATTTAATTAAGTAGGCCTCTATTTATCCCCGCCCCCCATGTCTAATCAACAACATTCAACTGCATTTAATAACTACTTATGGGCATCGCACATTCCATTAACTCATCTTTCCTGTTGACATAACAATGGGCAACCCACACACTTCCCCATTATTCCCCATTATTCCCCACTCTTCCCCACTCAGCCTTTTCTCGTGGAATCATTATGGAAAATGGACTTTTTGTAGAGCAGAAAATTCCACACGTTCCAGTAATTACATTGTCAGGTAGGGGGCAAGTACGGGGGAGGGGGAAGGGGGGAAGTTCAATCAGTTGTTATTTTTTCCTGGTCCTAATCAATTTTTGAATTAAATAACACAACGAGAACCAACACTTTCGAACACCATTACCATTACCATTTCATACTTAATCAGGTAATAATAACATAAATTAAATAAACAACAGCAACAGCAGCGGCAAGGGGCGGGATCGCGGCGAGGGAGGGAGAGAGAGAGAACTGGTATTTTCTTTAAGGTGGAATGAAGGGGCAAAGCATCATCGATGATGTGTGTTAAATTTCACGCGTTACATTTAAGTCATCTCCCAATAACAGCTGCTCCCAGTCCCAGTGCCAGTGCCAGACCCGGTCCCGGTCCCAATCTCAATCCGAGATAACCAGAATATTGCAAGTTCATTATACAAACACCAATCAAACATCGAAGACATGGAGGAGCTGTGAGAGAGGGGGAAGGGGAGAGAGATTGGTCGAACAGGTATGAAAATCCAATTAAAGCCGTCAGGCAAATCGGCCGCAACAGTTGTTGGCCGAAAGGGAAAAACTGCAACCTCACCGCACACTTCTTACTCAATTAGAACAGAAAATTCAACGGAAATGTCTGTGTGTGTGCAAACAAAAATATATATTATACGGGAATCGGGGATACGTAGGCAGCCAGGCATCAAGGCAGGGGTCGCCCAAGACCACGACTCCAGCTCAGACTTTGACTCCGGGGCTGACTCCTGCCATGTCGATTTTTCCTCCTAAAAGGCTTGAGTTGATTTTCAAGTGGCCCGGCAACTGTGGCACTTGAAATGTGTGTTTCTTTCTTTCGCATTCTTCACCTGTCAAGGTAAGGCAGTAGTTGGAGGCTTCTCGGACTCTGACTCGGACTCCGACTCCGACTTTGACTCAAACTCCAGCTACAGCTACAGCAACAGCAAGAGAGCTCCAGCTCCAGCTTCAGCTCCAGGAAAGTGCAATAAGAACGTCTAAAACCTCACACTTCAAAACTTTAGCCGAAACATCAAAGTTGACGTACACAATGGCCATTGATGTGATACAACTCGAGTGCAAAGAAAACAAAACTCGAAACCCTAGTAGTAGTAGTCTTGTGCCAGCCGCCTCAGCATCTGGGCAGAGGCAGGGGCAGCACCGAGCGGAGATGCCGCAGATGGAGGAGGCACACCACACAGATACACAGATACACAGACACACAGACCCACAGACTCGGTCGTCTTCGTTGGCGGTGGCTTCTATGTTGTGTCGTCAGCCTCAACAAGCGTAAAATATTCTCAGAAATGCAACAACTTTGGCTACGGCTTCAGCAGCAACAGCAGCAGCAGCATCGGCAGCAGCAGCCTTTTGGCAACATTTCGACAGGGACAGGAGCGTTTGGGGCTGTATGCGCCCAAATTAGGGGCACAGAAAACCACAGGGAGAGGTCTGAACTCCTTAACTCTTTATGAAAATTAATGATGATATTTTAATGGGCTGCCAGTGATTTCCTACAAGTTCCGATTATTTCCCTTGGCCGGCAATGAGCCGCCCGATCCGCTGCCTTTGGTTACACTATATGTGGGCTTGATTATTATGAAGGTAATCACCAGATCGGCATCCACATTCATGATGGCCCCGGCATTGTCGAACAACCCCGCGTAGTTCGGAGCGGAGAAGATGGTGATCAGTTGGCGGGAGAAGAAGTCGTAGCCATCCTCGACGACCTGGTGGGCTCGAACGATCAAATCGATTTTCATGCGCTTGCAAAACAGATTCACAACGTTATGCCCAAATGTGAAGCTCACACCGCGTTCGTTCTCGCCCCAACCCGGGTTCTTGTCGTCCGGATCGGACCACAAGAGGTCGCAGACGAGTCCTTCATCGGGCACTTCCAGCGGCCGCTCCACGTCCGCTATATCGTTCAGGCAGCTCATCCTCGGGCTGATGCCGCCGTGGGCGCAGAAGATCTTCTGGCCCACAACGGCCGCCAGGGGCATGCAGTCGTAGACGGACACAAAACTCCGAAACAGACTGATGGAGTAGCGCCGCTTGCACTCCTCGAAGAACCCATAGACGCGGTTCACCTTGGCGGACTCGTGGTTGCCGCGCAGCAGATATATTTGACTGGGATAGCGCACCTTGTAGGCCAGCAGCAGGGTGAGGGTCTCCACGGACAGCTTGCCACGGTCCACATAGTCCCCCAGGAAGAGGTACCTACGGGAGGTAAACGAACCGGACTGATCCAGCTGATCCAGAATCGATTGCGACTTACTTTTCACTTGGTATCGGTCCGCCCAAATTGAAGATCCTCAAAAGATCGGGGAACTGTCCATGGATATCGCCGCAGATCTTGAGCGGCGGTGCGATCCTTAGCAGGCTCTCCTCCTGCAGGAGCGACCTCCGGGCGAAATAGCAAACAAATTTGAGCTGATTCTCGGACAAATGCAGACCGTTGTGGGGATTATCGCATTTGATCAACTTCTCGATTATAGAATCGATGTTGTCATTGAATACTGTAAAATCATCGGTGACCCGTTCTGTGTGCAGGTAGCTCATAATTTTAGGAATAATTTTAGAATTTACATAACCAGGAATCAACCAGGAAATAGCAGACTACCAAATGATTTCATTTTCCAGCTTCTGCGTGTGACTTGTGTTTCTGTGGGCTCTATGGCGACCTCATTCCCACATTAACCGCTACCGTTTCATTACCAAAAATCTTCTTCCTGCATTAGAACAACATTCGATGGACGACAACAAGATTGCCAACGAAGGCACGATGCAGACTTTGTCCCCCATCCCGCATCCCCCATCCCGCATCCCCCATCCACCAATCTGCCATCCCGAGTCCGTTCTATTCCGTTCTATCGTATCTATCGGAGGAGCACTTAACATTTTCGGCTCTGGTTGCATGTTTCGTCGTGTGCTGAATGTTGCATAAATAAAGCGCAGATCACACGCAAACAAAGCTACAGCTACAGCTATAGCTACAGCTACAGCAGCCGTAACTGAAGCACCAGCCACCACCACAACGGACACTGACACGGACACGGACACGGACAACATCAAAGTGTTGACTTGACATTTTGAACGACATTTTAACCTGTTTAGCAGAAGCGTCCAAAGCTGAATCGAAGCCTTTTGGCCAGAACCGGAGCTCTGTATCTATAGCTGTAGCTATAGCTGTAGCTGGAGCTGGCTCCAGAGCCGGAGCTGAAACAAACCAAACCAAACCAAACAAGCGTAGCCAAAGCCAAGTCAGCGTGCCATGGCAGTTGGTCGCATCATAGCCAGAGGTTTAGCCGGGCTATGGCCAGGGTTACGAGTGGGGGATGGGTCGGTTTGGGATGGGAGGGGGCAAATGAAACCAGCGAAGCAAACAACATGCTATGCTGCAATCCGAATGACTGCACGCTGTTTGTCAATGCCCTTTCCCTGGCGCAACACACCGCAGAGCCATGGCGACGACAATGACCATTAGGTGACCATCAGGCAGTGCCTATGCGGACTGTGGGTGCAACTCGTATCATAGGAGCTACTATATAAAGGTCACAGCTGTTAAGCGCATCAAAATCAACTTTAATCCACACAAATTTGCTGTGGACTTATGTCTATTATTAAATACTTACTTATCGAGATGGTACAGCCAGATAAAAGGTGTTAAAAATAAAAATACAGCTACACTATTTTTTTTTTTAAACATCCCCGAACAAAATAAACTTGTATTACCAATTGAATAATTAATTTAAAAATAATAATCCAAAAATGTGACTATCAGAAATAATTTTTTAATTTTTAAAATAAAAAAACAGATACAAAATTAAAATAAAAATGTATTTTCAATTCCCTTTGAACGCAGAGGTGTCTTTCGAGAAATAGTTTTTGTTTTACATTTTTATTTTACAAATGGAATAATGATTTTAAATTTTATTTTGTGTTAGATAAATAATATACACATTCACATAGACTACAAATTAGAGTTATGTCCGATTTAAATCATAAAAATCAGAAATTAATTTTTTTTCATATTTTTTTATGCAAATTATAATCTCTACGATTCGTGGATATAGCTGATATTTTGACTGATTTGTCTTACAATGTTTTACAGTATTGAATCGATTACTGGTAAACCGATTTGGTGTTAATACATCCCTATACAGCATTAAACTCACTGGAATGGAAAACAATCAAATTCAATAATCCCAAAATTATTTCCTAGTTCTTCGCGAAACTTAGTCCAATCTATTAGGGTATTTTTAGTGTGCTTCTTGGGTGAGCGGGACCCAGCACTTACCTTGTTCTCACTGCTGCTGCCGCCGTTGCTGCCACTGCTGTATTCTAGTGATGATGACGCCGATTCGTTTTGGGCCATGTTGTTGACTCGCCTGGCTGGATGAGCTGTTCGGATGTTGGCCTGGTTCCTGGGTTTGCTGGGTTTGCTGGGTTGCTGGGCTGCTGGTTGGTTAGTCGGTTGGGTCGCTGGTTGTTTGAGCTGTTGTTAATTTTCCCAAAATCAAAGCACAAAATTCACAGGAAATGTAAACCGTTTTGTGGTAATTCAAAACACGACGACAAAGCTGGAACTGGAACACAGTTTACAAGAAATTGCATTTGCCTTTGCCTTTGCCCTGTGCCTTGTGCCCTGTGCCCTCTCCCCTCTTCCCTGTTCTCTGTGCTCTGTTTGGACAACGCAACCACACGAACGCATACTACGATCTCACAAATGCAGGGGTTTAATGTCTCGGCTTTATGTGTTCATCGTCTTAAGTCAAATTAAAATATTAAAATTTATGAACGACCGCCAGACAAAAAATTGTATCTCGGCAAATGTTTGCCAGGGCTTGATTATAGCTTTGCTCTCCGCAAAAAACGAAAAAAAAGAAAGAGAAACAAAAATAAACCCCAAAGATGAGTGAATCTTGCAACGTGCATCTCGTTGCTGCGAGGGAGGAGCACAGAGACGGCGCCGAGGAGCAGAGGAACCTGCTTAAAACGAAACCTGGCCTCGTCCACGTCCACGTCCGCGTCCGCGTCTGCGTCCGATGTGGCGCAGATGATAAATAATCCACGCAAAGCCGGGCGTCCTCCTCCATGGCTCATCCGGCAGGTGCAAATCGCATGTGACAGGCAGACACTTAACTTTTGTACTCCGAGAGTGGCCCCGTGTACTCGAGAGTTGCTGCTGCTGCCGCTGCCGCTGCTGCTGGACTTCCCTGCCAATGCAAACACGTAAGTCCAGGCTGACCGGGAGGCGACTCCACTCTGGAGGAGAGCCTTCGCTCAGCCCGGTCATTTTTTATCGCATGTTAATCACAACCTTGTGGAACTTTGTTTGCCTTGGCTGGCTAGCTGGCTAGCTGGCTGCCCTGCCTGGCAGGGCCCTGCCTGCTCTCTGGCTAAGCTCTTGGCCTTTACTGAAACCCTTTTCGTTGTGCTGGGATTCTTTTTGTATATATTTTTGTGGTTACACTTTTGCGTCAGAGGGTTCTATGGCTGGGTGGTGCTCATTGGAGTTTTAGCTAGCACGTTGGAAATGTATTGAATATTCTATCATTTGATTTTCGGAATTTTCCAAAAGATATCTCTGGAAACGCTGCGGTCCATGGGAATTCTAGTCAGGAATGCAACATCCATTCCATGCTAATCCCGTCCCAATGCAATGTTAGGGTATTCTGTGACTCAACTCTGTCCCAGAACCTTCCTTGTTTGAGTTTCCTTTTTGTTTTTGTATGCATATTTCCAGATGCTTGCCGCCTGCTGCTGTGCTGGTGCCGGTGCCGGTGCTGGTGCTGGTGCTGGTGCTGTGTTGGCTTTGCTTCTCATAGACATAGACTTGAGCCTGGTCTAAGTGAATGCAATTAAAATTGACGTTAATCTGCTGGAATTCTGATGTTTTGTCATGTTTGCGCGCTAAAGATGTTATTTTGTTTTGACATGCTCTTGGCCAGACCGGGCCAGGCCAGGCCAGGACAGACCCGGGACCTAGGACAACACACAGAGACAGCAACAGCAACAGAGAGAGACAGAGACAGGGACAGAGCAAACATCCATGCAACAAAGTCTACAGAGGCAACAAGGAGCCATCCAGAGGCAGCGTCCACCAAGTGGAAGTGGAAGTCTGTCTCAGACTTGGACTCGGACTCGACTCAAACTCAAACTCGAACCCGGACTCAGACTCGGACTCCAGGTCTCCTTCTCTAGCTGTGTTGTCGTGTACATGTAGATCAATCTATCTAACTAACGCGTTTGGTGTTTGCCTGGCTCTGGCACTGCCAGGCTCGTCTCCTCTCGTCTCCTCTCCTCTCCTTACATCTCCTCACCTCTACTGCGCTGCGCTGTGCTGTGCTGTCCTGTCCTGTCCTCCCAGAGGAGTCCATGGCCATGGCTTGTTATTTAAATTGTTATATTATTTGTGGCTGGCTAAGCTTGGGAACCCGGCTCGTCGGCTTTGGCTTGTTATGGCTTAACTTTAATCGAATTCGTCTGGCGTCGCGTCGGTTTTTCAGTCGTTGCCTGATGCTGATGCTCGCTGCTGCTCTCTGCTCTCTGCTGCTGGTCTGCTTGCCCTTTTATGGCCTGTTTTGTAGTGTCTTAAAGACATGCAGTTAATGTTTATGATTGCTTACTTAAATCACTTATTAAATGGGTTTTCTCTCTACTTTTATTGTTTAGCCATAAATAAAGACCCACCGAAGGCTGCGTCTAGGGGGAGCTATCGAAGAACTCTTTGAATATGTCAAGGGATTAGAATCACTGATGGTTTCTGTGAAAATTCAGAGGCTTTAAGTATTTAAATTAAAATTTGGATTTTATACTCATTTATAAGTCATTTAATTCATTCCAAGAAGTGTAGTATTATCAAATATTCCCCAAATCGGGCAGCTAATTATACCCATGTGAGTGATGTGCACAGACCTACAAATTATAGTCATCGAGCATGGAATCATGGCCTAAATATCTTTAGGATAATACTCATAATTTAGCTCTAGTTGCATAAACATAGGAATTAATTACCTATAACATACATTCATATGTGCTACCATGTCCATAATTGTGCTGGAATATCATCTACTCATTTGCAATAGTTCCAACAATAATTCATTGCCATTGTCCCCCACTCCCCCGCCCCCAGAAGTGGTCTGCTTCGTTTCGAATTTTCCCTGACTACATTTGTATTGCCCTGGAGACGGCTCCTGGCAGACTTGGCCATCCTCGGACCACGCATTACCCTCTCCACCTCTGATGACGGAAAAGAAAGGAGCACAGGAGAAGTGGAGAGAAAAGAAAGCAGAGCTGAGGAGCTATAAATCTCGAGCGACTATCTCAATGCACACACACTTTTAGCCATTATTACTGCAACATTAAGACACCCAAATGGCCAGGCTTTTGTTGCTGTTGGCAGATCCCAAAGCCAGATGCCGGGCGGGCCATAACTGCCATTAACATTGGCACTTAATTTACTCTTAGCCAAAGCCAAAACCGAAAACCGAAAACCGAAATCCCAAAACCAGAACAAACGCTAACGCAAACGCAAACACGAGCGAGCGGGACAAACAGAAGCGAATACACAAAATGACGCACTGCTATCTTATTATATTTGGCCAACAATAAGGAGCCACCAAAAAAAAAGAAAAAAAAAGAAGAAAATACAAGAGAAAATAAAAACATACTATATACAGGGGGCCGGGGACGACGAACAACAATTAAAACCATTTTCAAGCAGCCAAACAAATGGAATGGAATCCGGAGGGAGGGAGGCAGAAAAAGTCACATTCCCATTGTCCGGCAAACCTCCCGTGCTTATTTATTGGCGTCCTATCCAGTCCCGTCCACTCCCGTCCACTCCCGTCCAGTCCCGTCCAGTCTGTCCTGCCACATTGTTTGCCCGGTGGAATGAGGCCAAGAAAAAGGAAAGTAAACCAGGCAAAAAGGCCACCAAATAAGATAGGAAGAAAGTAGCTCAATCTCTTTCACTCTGTCCGTTTGTCTGTGTGTGTGTGTGTGTGTGTGTTTTGGGGTATATTTTAACAATTTTCAATTTTAGCTTTTGTTCTCGAAAGCAAACAATAAGAGAAATACTGAAAATTCTGTGGTCAGGAAAGGCTGGACTACGGAATGCCCCAGAGACGAATCGAAATCCAAAGGCAAACTCTTCCCAACACTGGGATTCAGGACGCCCCACCTCATCTGGGCCCTCGATTTCTCCTCTGGCTGCAGAGACCTTTTCAAAATAGAGCATCAATCCGGGGAACAACTAAATCTAAATGCCTTCATCCCTATACCCAGCGTTTTCGAGTGGATTTTCCAAGCACTCTGCGGTGGGTCTTTTCCTTCCCATCTTCACATCTTCCCATCTTCATTTATTTCAGATCTTTTTGTTATTTGCTTGGCTATAAATTGATTTTCATTTAATTTGATTGCATTGCCAAAACAATTTCGAATGCCACTTTAGTTCCTATTTTGGAAGCCATAAATAATTGTGTGCAGTGCGCAGGCGTCACCGTCACCGTCACCGTCAACCCGTCACACCGTCACCCCTTTCCTTTCCTTTCCGAATGGCTATGGCTCTATAAATAATACTCATAATTTCCCCAAAATGCCAGCAGTACGAGTGGGTACTTTCTATATATAGAGGGGATATGGGGGAATGCTAGTTGGGGGTGGGTTGGGGGTGGTTGCTTCCAAATTGATTTCCGGTGGAGTTCTGCTCGTTGCGCATCGGCGCTGGCGCTGAAGCCCAGGCGTTAATGAGCTGCAGCATGCGCCGTTGAGTATCTGACAGATACTTTCTGCCATTGCCGAATGTTTGTTCTGCTTCAATGAGAGCGGGGGCAGGGGAGGGAGGGGGGTGCGGGCAAAAGAAATTTTCATAATTTCTCTTTGTAAATGGAGAGAACGAACCTTTTTTGGTTCTGTCGTTTTGGGGGGAATTAAAATGTAATTTTTAATTAAACCCACTTAAAATTTATTGTTCATTGAATCGCCTGTAGAACCATGAAATTGTCCAATTTCCTGTTTGGAAAACAACGAAAGAAAGAGAGCGACTACTGATTGAGACATTTCCTATCCGGAGAATAACCCTCCAAAGGGGGGGTGCCCGTACTCCCACCCGTAATTGAGTTACTTTCCCCAAGGAACATTTGCATATAAAAAATGCGTTTGTCAGTTCCGAACGATCCGGCGATGCATCAAGAACACAACTGCAGTCTGACTGCAGTCTATCTATTTGTCAGCTCGTTAAGACGGCCAGCCAGCCCGACTAGCCATTCCAGCCAATCTATCCGTTCTATCCATTCCATCCATTCCATCCATTCTACTGTCCG
The DNA here is from genome assembly GCA_963969585.1 of Drosophila helvetica. Taxonomy (NCBI): domain Eukaryota; kingdom Metazoa; phylum Arthropoda; class Insecta; order Diptera; family Drosophilidae; genus Drosophila; species Drosophila helvetica. Next base: position 50,130,078 of record OZ018401.1, on the reverse strand, counting down.
CCTGTCTATTCCCAGGCATTCAAGCATAAAACTTGACAAAACACACACAGGAAACAGGTCTGGTCTGGCCTGGTCTGGCCTGTAGAGCCCCCGAAAAGAAGGCCGAAGAGAGCGATAGCCGACCGATACAGATGACAGATCGTTCAGGTATTTTTACAAACATTGATATAATTAATCGCGGGGGCCAGAGTCCTCCAGTCTCGTCAGTGTCTCTGGGCTTAAGCCATCGCAGGTACGCTGCAACGCAGGAACGCAGAACGCAGGGAACATCGCATCGAGGAGCTTCAACTGTCAGCCATGGATTTCCATGGTTTCGCTCTGCTCATAAATTACAATTTATTATGACATCATCTTTTTCTCGCTGGGATTACCTTCAGTTTCGTTTCAGTTTTGCTGCATAAATATTACATGGCTGCAGTCAGATGCGCGGATCCAGACACAGATCTAGATATAGAAACACTGAAGCAGCAGCAGCAGCAGCAGCAGCGTTTCCTTGCATTGAATTGTCAGCGCCTTCTTAGCTAGTCATAATTTAGTGCTTCGACGGGAACGACTTTCCATCCCTCCGCTGCGCTGCGCTGCGTTGCCCTTCCCTTCCCTTCCCTTCCTCTCTTTGTACTTGCAACTGTGCCGCAGCTCCAGCTCTGGCTGTCAGCACTTCCGAGGAAGCTGCTAGTTTATATAGATATAGATATAGATACACATGTCTCCTGCATATATAACTCGTATCCATGCACATCCTGGCCCTGGCTCTGGCTCTGATTCCGATTCTGGACTCTCTTTGAACTTTCTGGGCAGGCATATTTTTTGTCATCTATAGACAGACGGAATCCAGTGCCTATCACGGGCTTATGATTTACTATGTTATTATGGGGTTCCATTTTGACATTCCCCTTGATTGGAGACCGCCGAATGCAGCGGATTGAGCTGTCACTTAGTCGGGGGCTTGTGTCATTCTTGGGAATCGCATTCATGGCTAGCTGCCAGGTTCTACGACCCCATTGGAGCATCTTCTGACTAGCACTGACTCACTCAATCAACGTGTGTTCTGGCCGCCAAGCAAATTGTCCCATCATGATCTTGGCACTTTGCTACCTATTAGCCTCTCGAAAGTGCCGCCCAGAAAAAGTCATTCTCGAAATTAATTAAAACCCCGCTGTCCCAAGAACCTTGATGCCAGCTCGGAGATTGTTAGACACCAGAGAAATGTGCCACACACCCAAAAAGACCCGAAACAACAACCACAGCAACGAAGGGAGAACTACTTTGGAATAACTCATTACGCAATGGCAGGCGAACAACTTTATTACACTTAGAAACATTTAAAAGTAATTTACAACAGACATTAAGCAGCCAAAAAAAACCAAAAAAAACAAAAAAACCAAAAAAGACAAAAAGAAGACAGGAACGAAAGCTAGATGAGACTGGGGACCCAACAAGATACAAGATACACTAAGTACTGGAAGTGCGCGGCAATTAACGAATTTTAAACGAGATAATCGTCGAATCTGGCTGCTCGGGGCATCTCCGAAAAGAACCGTCCTATAATGGTCAGTCCGCGTCCGAGTCCGATTCCGAGTCCAAGTCCAGTGCAGGCCAGTCCTAACTTTATGGTGACGATTAAGTTGTGATGATAACATTTTAATTTACAAAAACAGACCTACAGCAAGGATGGCAGGACCCAGTCGCAATCGCAGTCGCAGTCGCAGTCGCAGCCTCGGTCTTGGGTTCATAGAAGCACACGCTCGTAAAATAGATTTTTATGGCTCCTGGCTGCAGGCTGCAGGCTGCAGTTGTCCCCCTCCCCCCCCTTCCCTTCCTGGCTCTCTAGCTCTGATTCTGTTTCGGATTGTGATGTGGAGTCTGGGTATTTCTATCCCATCGAAACCTGAACAAAAACTAAAGATTTGTGGTCATTGATTGTGCGTGCACACACAGAGATTTAATTTTCTAATGAAAGATAAATGCTCTCCCGAGATACTTTCTGGTTTGCTCTCAGTTCTTGCCACATAAATTTTCACTTGCCAAGGCCTGGGGAATGGATTGGATTTTGCTTCGGGTTCGGGTTCGGGTTTGGGTTTGGTGGAGATGAGATGAGATTCTAAGGAAACCCAACTGCGTGGCACCTTTTGATTCTCTGATTCTTTGATTCTTCGACCTCTGTTCCATTCTGTTCTTTTTGTTTTTGTTCTCCTTGTGCTTTGTCATTGATTATAATAAAAATCAAAATAAGTTGTAATTTATTTGGGGACATTTCTTGATGGCCTGTGGATGACGACGAAACCCTTCCGGGGAATTCTGTTGTGATTGAACAAATTTGTTTCTGATCATAAAAAGAGTTGCTGTGCAGGAATGATTTATTTATTGTTGAGCCAACTGTGATGCGATTTTATTTATTATTATTTAATTAAGGCGCAAATGAGTTTGCGGTCAGGACTGCAGGCTGCGCTGCGAATGAAATTTCTGTTTGGATTATTCATTAATTATTACTCCCGAAGCACCCCCCTCCCCTGCCCTGCCCTCCCCTTCCTTGAACTATCTCAACAAACCCACTGAATCCATCTTCTTCCCAGTCTGAAAAAAAAACACACACACAGCGAAAACAATTTTCCGCCTAGGCCAGCCCTCCCTAAAAGAAATATTAGCTTAAAGATACGTTTTAGGCAGAGCCATAAGAGAGAGATACAGATACAGAGCCAGAGCCAGGGCCAGGGCATAATCACAGTCACTCAAAGCCGGCGAGGGACCCCCATTTGTATCCTGTTTAGACGATAGCACAGAGCTACAATTAAAGAAGCGAAATTGTGTGCGAAAAAGCCAAGAAAAACGCTTTCCAGATGCGTATTAAATGATAAGGCCACAAAAGGTTGAGGAGGCCAGAGACCGCCAAACCGCCAGCCACCAACCGCCAGCCACCAACCACCAGACAAAGTTGCAAGTAGAGAGCGAAATAATTGCAAGTTGCAAGCAATTTCTGCTACGATTTAAAACACAGAGCACAGAGCACAGAGCAGAGCCCCCATCCCATCCCATCCGAACCGAACCGAAGCAGTGCAGCGGATCCCCAGCCCCCAAATTAATACCACGTGCAAATTTTTAGCGCTAGCACCCGTAATTATTTTCAATCTCTCTCGCTCTCCCGCTCTCCAGCTCTCCAGCTCTCCCGCTCTCTCTCCCTCGTTTGATTTATGCTATCAAATGTTGGCGGGGCAGGGGTTAAATGGAGGGCTACGCATTTCCGAATCACTGGCAAAAGCTACGGCAAAATGATGTGGCCCTAGATGAAGCTGTGGGGCTCCACTAGAGATGGGTCCGGGACTCACTTTTTATTGGTGGAGATTGTCGTGAGTGCACATGGCAGGGAGGACCTCTTCGCACAGGATATTCCAAAGTCTATTGATTCTGAAGAATAGTGAAATACTACTACAATATTCGTTGCTCCTTCTCTTCAATCAGAGATCACTCTTCGCCCAGACTAGACCTACTTCCACTCACGATTCCTTCACGGTCTCATCTCCAATCCGAAGTCAGCCAGCCGTATGTGTGGCGCTGGTCAAGATGAGCCAAACAGGACAGAACGGGCAGCCAGCGACGTGGGGCAGAAAGGGAAAATACTGCCACACATTGCCACACTTCGAAACCGAAACCGAAAAACATGGACCTGGACCTGGACCTGGACCTGCCCTGGCCCTGGTACTCAAAACGTTGCCTGCGTGAGAAACACACCTGCCTTGGTCCTCATACACTGCCCCTACCTCGGCTTCTGCCTCTGCCTCTGCCTCTACCTCTGACTCGTAGTATCTGTATCTTGAAGCTACGTTTATGCTGGTGTTGCTTTTGTTGCTGTTGCCGTTGCTGTTGCTGTTGCCCCCGGGGCACTGTGTGTTTACACACGCATCGCTGACGATGTTTGCTACTTCTGCCGCCGAGGATGTTGCACAGTCCGACTGCGTCTACAAATCCGAGACGGAGTCCGGTTTTGGCTTTGCATTTGCATTTGCACTTGCAACCGCTGGTACGCAGCTGATTAACCAGAAAGGGTTCTCTGCTGTCGCTGGGACCTCTGCCTGGTCAACGCTTCACTTGACTAATGCCACTTGACACCCCTGCCAAGGGCAGGAGGCGAATGGGGGTCGAGTCAGAAAATGGTATGTTTTCGGTCAATTCTGTTGCCAAAAAGTTGAGCTTTAAGCCGGGACAGGAGAGACAGAATGTGGGGAATTCCAAGAGAAGTAAGCTTCTGGCTCCGCTCATTATCTATTCCACTAGAAATGAGTCCAAGCTACGAGTTTCATATCTCATTTGATCTATTTCCTGTATTTTATAGCCCTGGCCCCCGCCCTGCCCGAAAACTATCTACAAATTCGAAATTGAATCCGCACCGAAAATGAAGATAGACGATCTCTAATGGCCGGCACTTTGCATGCGATCTAGATGCTTAACTCATGGTTTGACAGGTCGAAGAACTCACTTTCATTCCACCAAAAGAGTTCCGCCCATATCGAATCACTCAAACTATGGATGGTATGGGTATGGGTATGGCTATGGGTATGGTTATGGCTATGGTCCACACTTTTGTTTTCCCTTCGGACTGGGACTCGGAAATATTGGATCAGAGACACGAACGAAAACCAAAACCAAAAAGAAGAGGAAACTTACGCATAGATTTTCCAAAACGATTAAGTAAACTTGCTGGGGGTTCGGTTAGGTTCGGTTCGGGCTAAGAAAACCTTTTGGGGCGATTCCAGTGAAATGGAAAATTTAGGCGCCGTTTGAAAAGATAGTTTCGAATGAATTCTGTAACCGCAGGAGTGCGGTGCGGCCTGCCCCATATAATTGCCCCTGGGTGGAAGAGAAAGAGAGAGGCAGAGAGGGAGAGAGTGAGGGAGAGGGAGAGGTAGAGAGAGGTCTTTCTTTCAATTAATAAATGACGTTAACATGCTGTCAAAATATGTGTATGTGAAATGGTTGATGATGCCAGCCAGCATGTGGATCGAATGTATCTCACAGATACACAGATGCCAAGTGCAAGCCAAGTTCATAAATTATAATTTGCCTTGGCCACAGAGCCAGAGAGCCAGAGAGACAGAGAGCCACGGAGCCCAGAGACTTAGCCATAAATAGCCGCCAGTCTGGACACCGATTCGGACTACCGATTATAATCAATCTTGGAGATAGATTTGCCCAACATACAACAGCCACAAAGCAGAATGATAGACGCACAAAGCTTCGGTAATTTAAAACGGGCTGCACTCGGATCGCTCTCTGTCGGCCCTGTCCACTGTCCTCTGTCCGCTGTCCGCTGTCGCCCTGTCCCTGTCTGGGTCTCTGGCTCTGGACAAGGAACGATCACGCAATGGCTGCTATGGGCTGGTGATGGTCTTGTGGAGTCTCCTTGTGGCTGCTAGTAGCTGTGAACTGGCCAGTAACATGTGTCCATGTCCATGTCCAGGCTTTGGCTGTAGCTGCTTCTGCTGCTGCTGCTGCTGTTGCCTCTGGGGGAAGATGAATTCGCTTGGCGATCGATACACTGAGAACAAAGCGCAATATGGGCAGTGTTCAATGCAACTTTCAGTGGTGCCAGGCCTGGCCGAATTTCTCTCAGTGTCCTCTGGGCTGGCATGCAAAATAGGCGCATGCAAACATGTGTCTCCGCGTTGTCTATGCCCAACTGCGACACACGCATTTATCAGCGGCATTTATCACGCATGAGCGAAGAAACGAGCCTCTGCCACTGCCACTGCCACTGCCTCCTGGCCAGGCCCAAAGACTCGACTCTGGACACTGGATAGTGGATAGTGGATAGTAGACTCTGGATAGTGGATGTGTCTCTGAGATGGCAGCCATATCAAGTTTCTGGCTTCAAGATAAGTCAAATGCGATATGCGTATCTCATAGATTTGCCAGAAGACGTCACAGAGTTTTTCCTTTTTTCTCCTGGCTATTTTTGGCCTTGCCTGCAGCAATGTTGCATAAACAATTTGTGGCTTTTCCTGTTGTGGCACACGTTCGCTAAGACTCTCTCTCTCTCGGTCTTTCTCGGTCTCTGCTTCTCTGCTTCTCTGTCTGGTTGCATTTTGTCTAAACAAATCTCGATTGATAATTCTGCATAAATTATGCGAGCGAAATGAAATGAGCAGAGGCAAATACAAACTTGCAACGGATGCGGGCATTCCTTGCCACATCTTTATGTGACAGGATCTGAAAGGAAATAAAATGGCAGGAAAAGAGGGAGGAACACAGCCAACCAACTGCCATTGATTTGCATTTTCCGGTCGAGCAGAAGGGGGAAGTTCCACAAATAGTTGATGGGAAATCTTTAAGATCTCTTGCCATTTCTCAAGGTATTTAACAGATATTTAAGCCGAAGTTGATGGCATCCCCGGCTGGGGTCGGGGGTCACCTTGGGCAACCTTTTGTGGATAGACTTTGAGTACGATATATAGCTAAAGGCTATGATATTTAGACATAAAGCATCATCATCGACTTGCTCCTCCGCTAAGATTGAATATAACCAGATCGTTCAGTTTTGAATCTTCCGCTTATGTATATGTATATTTGCAGAGTATCTTCACGATTTCCCGCACTTTCTTGGAGCGTTTTTCAGATACTTACTTTTGATTAGGTGGCATGTTGGTCCCATCGGATCCCACAGCCTCACTCGAAGCGTTCCCATACTGCAAATGCATTAGCAGCAAAGCAGAGCTTCCAGATACCTCGCCACCAACACGCACACAACAAGCTCCTCACACAGATACACAAAGAAATCACAAGTCAGCAAAGCGTTCGCACAAAGCCGGAGAGGGATAGGGATAGGGAGAGGGAGAGGGAGAGCAGCAGGCCGGAGGGCAGGCGGAGTGGGAAAGGGCCAGAGATGTGTTAAGGTATTTACTTACTGTGCCATTGCCATTCGATTTAAAGTTAACCTTTAGGAGGGAGCGGGAAGGGAACCCTTGTCCATTGTGCCCCACACCCCCTGTACTGCCGCCGCGTCTCTCTCACTCTCTCGCTCTCGCTCTGGGTCTTTAGTCTTCTGGTCCATTGTGCGCTCACTTCCGCTGCTGCTATTCTTCCACCCAGCCAGCGTCGTCATCATCGTCGTTCTCATTGCATTTAACGCTCATTTCTTGATTCATTATTTATTGTGATTTCTCTAAAAACGGAGGAGCAGCAGTAGCAGCAGCAGCAGCAGCAGCAGCAGTCCTCTCTCGGCGATGGATGGAACAGAGAAAAAAAGTGTGAACCGAAATGAATGAAGAAATCCTGAACAATGGGCCTTTCTTCGACAATGAGAGTCTTTCCGGTTCTGGTTCTGGTTCTGGTTCAATAGCCAAAGTATTCCTTGCCCATTTCGGAATATGATTAATTGCCCAAGTCAATTGATATTTTATTGGTACGAAGGCATGCCCAGGCCGTGGCCCGGAGTGTAGGTCTAGGCGGCTATTGCGGAAGTTGCATTTCGCACCGGAACTGTCCGATGGCTCTGGGTTCCTCCCGAGATCTCGTTAAAATGTTTGCCTTAAATGCTGACAAATGGGTTGTGCCTGTCGCTTATGAGGCGGACAAACATCAATTGAAAGGGCAGCTGGTAAAAAAAGTGAGGAACAAAACGGGGCTCAGATTTAACAACACATGAAACGAGTAGCCGACGCGTCGCGACGGGCAAACAACAACCGCCAGGAAAACAAAATACTTACAAGACTCGAAATCTTTAACCCGTTGCAACTAACAAGTTTCTTGTTAAGACAACGCCAGAGCCAATAAACCAACAACACAGAAACGGCCAACAGCCAACAGCCAACAGACGGCGGCCAACGGGCCAAGAAGCGGCGCATGCTCGCACAGATTGAATGCTATATGGATGGATGGATGGATGGCTGGCTGGCTGGCTGGCTGGCTGGATGGATGGCCAGCTCTGGCCTGGCTGTTCCCATAAGTCACTTCTCTCCCTCTTCCTCTTTCTCTGGCCTCTCCTCTGATATTTTGTTTGGTCAAAGTGCGTTTCGTTTGCTTTCCCCCCCTCATGAGAGATATGGTACCCTATAGCCCTGAGAGGGGCATGCACGTACTGGTATCATTCACTGTGGACTCAGAGCTTAAGACAGAGCTACAGATATATCCCCACCATCGAAGGTAGTTTCTCAATATCCGATTTCTGAGCATATCTTCTGCAGTTTAAAGATTTCCTGTAGATATCCCACAAATGTAATATTTAATTAATCCATTTCGAAACTCCGCAGAATATTTCGTCTTGTGTTGCTCAATTATTCCACCATTTGTGTGCCTCCGTTTAGGAAAACCTCCTCTGGGGCAGAGCTATCCTTCATGCATTTGTGTGGTCCAGAAACGGGCCATCTCCAGGGTATTCCAACTTGCTCATACAAATACGCTTTATGATAACAGAAAACTCCAGCCAGCCAGCCAGCCAGCCAGCCAGCCAGCTTATTTGCATTCATGCTTTGGTACTTTGGGACAACGGTAGTCGGAGACGAGACCCTACGCCCGACCCGACCCTGTTTTACCTAATTACACATGGAGTCTCTCCCTCTCCCTCCCCCCTCCTCACCATTGTTTCTCTTTCTCTCTAATTGTTTAAGTGCTTTTAGCATTTGACCAAACAATTTTCATATGCAATGCAGTCCAAACAACACAATCCCTTCCCCTCACTTCCCTTCCCTTCCAGTTAGCATAAGCCATGGAAATATCCATTCGTGTGTACCTCGCCTTTATTTTAAGTTCCTCTCAAAAATGTGTTGTCGAAGTTTTAGACTTTTTATTGCTGGGAAATTCTCACACATTGTCGCAAATTGAGAGGGGGGAGATTGAGGTTTTCCGATGTGTAACGTGAGAGTGGGCCAAGAGGGAAAAAAGAGCTTGTGGCACCTGTCTGACTCAGTCGCAGCTTGTGGCACACATAAAACCAAAAAACTTCCGTTAGCTGCATGTGCAACAATTGCTGGATCTGGTCTGGTTTGGGGCTTATTTTTTGTTTTTTTTTGGTTTTTTTCGAAAGGAAATTACCGGGTTTTTTATGGCGACATTTGGCAGATACTTTGCTGCTGGAGATACTTTTTTTGGTGGCAATTCGGCTTATATGTATGTACATAGAAATGTGTGATTATATATTTCCTACAACTTTTCTTTAAAGGTCTCCCAGACACTGCGCAATCGAGAATATCTTGTTATGCTGGCATAAATAATTTCTATTTATTTTTGGCCAACAAATCAACTCTGCAAAATGCATTTCGGCCAAGTCAGGCTCTCAACGCATCCACAAAGCTGCCTCAAATTTCGGGTAATAAATAAATTTAACCAGATTTACTGGTCGACCAAAAGATACAAAGTCCAAAAAGATATCCATCTCTCTAAAAATGTCTGTGCTGTGCAAATATTCTCCCAGAGAGACGGAAGTATGCAAGTTATGAGAGGGAGAGGGGGCAGTGCGAGGGAGAGGGAGAGACCACATGCCCCGAAATCCCCAGGAAATGTTCTGCAGCTTCCCCTCCCCTTTCCGTGCAGCCTTCTCCTCTCCTCTAAGTTATGGCCATTTAGAGTTGATTTTCTTGTTGTCACATTCGTAATAGTCGTTTTTTTTGGCTTGTAAATAGTTTTCGGTTTGGGCAGGGAGTGATATATATAGTTTTGAAATGTATCGAATGACGGCACATTATTCGGAATTACATGTGTGTGGAAAAGGTTCTGGAGTACCATTTTCGGGATCCTTAACACTTAACACTTTCTTGAGGTTGTTTTCGGTTTCAGTGCATCCTAAAGATACACAAATATCAATTTCAAGTGTGTGACATTGGGCTCTAAAACATATCGCATCTTATCTGGTCTGTGGCATCCACTTCAACGAGGACATGCTCGAGGACCATAACTCTCGAGAGGGACCCTCTGTATGGCATCTTAATTATGCCACAGCACTTGACACTGACTTTGCTGGGGGATTGGCACTGAAATAGTTGCTGTTTTTTGGCCAAAACTACTTTGGTTTCAACGGTTAATGCTTGGGCCAAAATGGGAGCAGCAGCCGCAACCGCAGCAGCAGCAGCAGCACCAGCACCAGCAGCAGCAGAGCCCTGCCGCCCGACCAGGTCGGCGAGTGTGTTGCAATTGCCACAGGCAGAGGCGGAGAGAAAGATAAATAGAGTGAGTGAAAGAGAGAGAGAGCGGATAGTGGATAGCGGAGCATAGCCAGATAAATGAGTGGAAACATTGAGTGGAAATGAAGGCGCACATTTCTCTGGGTATCTCGCTCTCCTCACTGCCTCTGTTGGCGGCTCTCTCGCTCAGTGAACTCTCTGCTACCTGCTTCGGCTGGCTGGCTGGGAGCGAGCGAGCGAGCGCCCTCCACTGTTTCTGCCTCGGTCGGTCGCAAGGCCGTCGTCGCTTGCAGCTGCTACCTACCACCACTCTCGGCTGTCGGCTATCGGCTCTCGGCTCAGGGCTCTCGGCTCTCGCTCGACAAAAGTCGACTCGAATCGAGGCGATCCGAGGTATCGTTTGTGCAACGACGGCTAAGGAAAATCAAAGTTGTTCGTTGCCTCGTCGTGAGCGGTTGTGTTGCCAGCGGAAAGCCAATTCCAAAGCCGACTTGTGTCCGAGTCAGATGCCAAAAATAACGTAAACCCGAGATCCGGTACAAACAACAACTTGAAGCGTGCAGCCAAAGCGAACCACTGGATTATCGCGCGCACATTTCTCATTTCCCAACAAATTTATTTTTTTTGCCAAACACACACATCAAATAGGATTTTGTACAAATTGGCTAAAAGTGACATGCAAATTGGTTAAAAAATCCACACCAAAAATAAGTGAACAGTGAACACTCTGCAAACAAATTCAAACACCACACAAATAAAACAACACACACATTTTTTGTTGCCACTTGCATCAGAAATCGCCCTGCAAAATCACCAGAGAAATTGTTTATTGAACAAATTCCAAAAAGGAAAAAAAGGTAAGAGTTCGGGAAGAGAGAAGTTTGTGAAATGAAAAGTTCAGAAAAATGAACAACAAAGTTGTAAAATAGAGAGAATGTTCCTAGAATGCTCAAAGACAAAAGAATACATTTAAAAATAAAATAAGCAAGTGAAACTCTTGGAAAAACAATTTACAACTTGTTGAAATTTATTCATAGTGCAAATTTTGAAAGATATATTGTGCACAGAGCAGAATTTCTAGGAAAGCATTAGGTATTACTTTCAGAAGTTGGAAAATGTAGAAGAAACTGCATAAAGTCAAATGAAACTGCTTTAAAAAAATATGAAACTAAACAGAAAATAAAAAAACTTTAAGCAGAAAAATAGAATAAAAGATAGTTTGGAAAAAAGAAGAGTTTACACCAAAATTCCATATCAACACAAACTAATTTCCGAATTTTGTTTCGCACCCTCAGGTTACTATGGAAAACTGAAAAATCCCAACAGAGAGATTGAACGAATCGAGACAAGAAAAGAAGGCAGAACCCACTGAAAGAAAACAGTCTAAGAGAAAACACGAAGCAAAGCAAAGAGGCCAACATGCAGATGATCACGATCATTAGCATCTGGTGCATCCTGGCCAGCATCTTCAGTCCGAGCGAGGCCTTGGCCAACTGCCCGCCGGGCTGCCAGTGCGACGACAACACCCTGGTGGTGCAATGCGGCGAGGGCCAGCTGGACGTGCTGCCCATCGCACTGAATCCCTCCATCCAGCGGCTGGTGATCAAGAGCAACAAGATCAAGACGATCGACTCGTCGATCCAGTTCTATGCGGAGCTGACCTTCCTGGACCTCTCCTCGAACCACCTGATGACGATCCCACAGCGCACATTCGCCTACCAGAAGAAGCTGCAGGAGGTGCACCTGAACCACAACAAGATCGGCCAGATCAGCAACAAGACCTTCATCGGTCTGTCGGCTGTGACCGTTCTGAATCTGCGCGGCAATCAGATATCGGAGCTGCACCAGGGCACCTTCACGCCGCTGCTGAAGGTCGTGGAGCTGAATCTGGGCGAGAATCGCATCGGCTTCCTCGATCCCAAGGCCTTCGACGGACTCAGCCAGCTGAGGATCCTCTATCTGGACGACAACGCCCTCACTTCGGTGCCCGATCCCGTCATCTTCCAGGCCATGCCAACTCTCGCGGAGCTCTTCCTGGGCATGAACTCCCTGCTGACCATCCAGCCCGCCGCTTTCCAGGACCTGAAGGGTCTGACCCGTCTCGAGCTGAAGGGAGCCAGCCTGCGGAACATCTCTCACGACAGCTTCCTGGGCCTCGAGGAGCTGCGCATTCTCGATCTGTCGGACAACCGCCTGGGCCGCATTCCCTCCGTGGGCCTCAGCCAGCTGGTGCGTCTGGAGCAGCTCTCCCTGGGACAGAACGACTTTGAGGTGATCAGCGAGGGCGCCTTCGTGGGCCTGAAGCAGCTGAAGCGTCTGGATGTGAACGGAGCCCTCAAGCTGAAGCGCATCATGACCGGAGCCTTTGCGGCCAACGGCAATCTGGAGTACTTGAATCTCTCCTCCAACAAGATGCTGGTGGAGGTGCAGGAGGGCGCCCTGAGCGGTCTGCCCCATCTGCGTCACGTGGTGATGAAGGCCAATGCCTTGACCTCGCTCGCCGAGGGCCTCTTCCCCTGGAAGGATCTGACCACGCTGGACCTCTCCGAGAACCCCATCTCCTGCGACTGCCGTGTGATGTGGCTGCGCAATCTGCTGGTGGCCAAGAACGCCAGCCAGGACGAGGTTTCGGAGCTGTTGTGCGAGTTTCCCGAGCGGCTGCGAGGCGAGTCCCTCAAGCATCTGAACCCCACCCTGATGGGCTGCACCCACACAGACCCCAGGAAACAGGCCCTGATCGGAGCTCTGCTTGTGGGCTCGGCTGCCACCATCACGGCCCTGGCTCTGGTTGTCTATCGCTGCCGCCACAAGATCCGTGAGTACCTCAAGGGTGGACTGTGGGGCAACTCGGCCCTGGGCCGCAAGGAGCGCGAGTACCAGAAGACCTTCTGCGACGAGGACTACATGTCCCGCCATCAGCACCATCCCTGCTCCCTGGGCATCCACTCGACGTTCCCCAACACCTACACGGCTCCCCATCACCCCAGTGCCCCCGGCCACCACTACGGCATGTGCACCGGCATGCCCATCAACGATCTGAATGCCGGCAGCGGAGATCCCCAGCAGAAGTTCCAGCAGCTGCAGGTGCCCACGGGCAGCCTGATGAACGAGAAGAAGCTGAACAACAACAAGGCTCTGGTCAGTCAGGGAGCCATCGACGACAGTGCCTCCTTTGTGCTGCACATGAAGTCGGCCACACTGGCGCGGGACCATCACCAGCAGCAGCAGCACCAGCAGCAGGCACAGCAGCAGCAGCAGTCGGGGGTCCAGTCCAAGCTGAATCACTACACCAAGCCGCAGTTCCTGTCTGCCACCGCAGCCGTGGGGGACTCCTGCTACTCCTACGCCGATGTCCCAATGGTCCATGCTGCCCCTATGGGAGCCGCGCCCCAGCTGCACCCACAGCTGCGCCTCACCCATGAGCACTTCAAGCACCGTGTGGCAGGCGTCGAGCACTACGACAACGAGGTCAACAGCGAGATACTCGATCCCAACTACATCTACAGCAACGCCCACTACTCGATGCCGCTGGAGCAGATGGGACGCAGCAAGACCCCGACGCCACCGCCCATGCCACCGGCACTGCCACTGCGCAACGGGCTGTGTGCCACCACTGGACGCAGGTCCTTCCAGCAGAAGTCCTCGCAGTCCCAGTCGCAGTCGCAGTCCCAGCAGAACAACAACACCATGAGGCAGTTCACCCACTGATCCACGGTTGACTATCGACGCAGGCAGCTGAGCATCTACGCTTAGTTCGGCGCTGTCCAACACTGTGATGCCAAAACCAAGCCCTAACTACCCCTAACTACCCCTGCAGCCACCCCAACCCCTTCGCGACTAGTGCTTAAGTATGATTCAAGAATTGTAGTAGCTGTAGATGAGATTTTAGTCAGTAAGTCAGAGAAAAATCTTGCCTTGTACATAACCCAAACGTTTCTCTCGCCCTTTCTAACACTGAAAGATCTCTTCTTCTATCAGCACCTTGCCACACAACTACTAAACATTTTTTTCTTAGCCGCTAAGATTAACTTATAGATACTTAAGATAGATAAACTAAAGACAAAAACCCAGCACTGAGAGTCATTTGTAAGTTTTTTTTATATTTTTTTTGTAAGTTAAGTCAAGTTCTAAGTAAGTTTTAAATTATTTAAATTATTGTTAACTGCAAAATCAAACAAAACTATCTATGTACTAGTTAGTGAAAGAATTATATGCAAATTTAAGCAACAAACAACAACAACAAATATCGACAAAGAACAAAATATATATACGCAAAGAAAACAAAACTAATTTCGAAAACAGAAAACCATTTCTTTTATTCTCTTGAACAATTTTCCCAGTTACGATGTACATGCGAGTGTGTGAAAATGTGGCTTTAATTAAACATTTTCTGTTTGCATTGCCAACTTTCCTCCCAGTGTCAATTTGTCTCGACAATTTCACTCTTTTTCTTTTTTTCCTGCGCCCGCCTCCAAACTTTTGACTTTCAATTCAATTAAAAGTAAGCTGGAGCATGGAAAAAAGCAAAATTAATATACTATTATTCAATAGTAACAAGCTTGGAAAACTTTTGCAGGCCTGGGCTCAAGCGGAGCGTGGCAGCAGACACACACACACAAACACAACACACACAGACACACACACAAGTCACCTGCAACGTGCCTGCCACCACCTGGGGAGAAAATTGAGGTCTGAGCATGCATAATTATACCGCGTACCGCGTGGCGAGGTAGGGTATAAGCCTTATGGAGATTGTCTGCATCCAATCGACATTCAGATGGAGGTTTATCTCAGAGCTGCAGAATATAGATCCGTAATACCACATCCGCAATGCGGGAAATGGCACACACAGAGCGCGTATTACAGCCAGAATATAAAAAACAAAAACAAATAATATTATTTAACATATTATTATATTTATCATAACAATCGAATTTTGTGTTAGTAAATTATAATTATTGATGGTTTGATTTTTTATATTATCAATAATTACAATAGTTTTATTACTGATAATTTGTATAGTTCTGCAGCTTAGCTGAAGCTTTTCCATGCCATTCGATTGTATCTTTATCTGGGAATTGGGTATCTTCTGGTCGTAATACTAGATTGAATAGTTCTTACTTGTTTTCAATAGAACGCGTTGCGAGGTTGCAAGCCAAAAACACACATAGGAATAAATATAGGAATATATGTATAAACACACGTGCACTCGCACTCGTAGCTACCCCTTCATGTATGGGTTGGGATGGGATGGGGCTGGTGTCACCTGCAGTGCAGCTGTCAGTTGCTAGACCAGAAAGTTGCCAACTCATGGCTGAAGTTGGCATTCCCCTACCACAGTTCCGGGGCACCCTTAACGATAGGGAGAATGCGGAGTGTATTTATCTAATAACTCAAATTTCACATCTCCCGAGCGAACAACGAGGCAACGTTGCTGGTTCTCTGACCAATTTCAAGCCAAATCATTGCGGCCAAAGCCAAACCTATTTAGACAATTACAAAAAAATAGAAAAAAAGAAAAAAAGTATCGTTTCAGAACCTCCAGCGGGCGAGCAATGTACTCTAATAACAATAAATAAATAACAAAGGCAAATAGCGGCAAGAACCCCGGACCCCAAATGGCCAACAATAAAAGCCAAAAGAGTGGAGTAAGTAGAAGACTTTGAATGATTTCCAAGCTGGAGGAGAGAATCCATCATCAAATTTCGATTAAAAGGCGCGTGTACACTCCTCCAGACCAGCCCAGTCCAGACCAGACCAGACCGGACCGGACTGCGGAGAGTCATTCGCACTATTCAAGCTTCATTAGGAGGCAAAGTAACGAAAACATTTTGATTTCGATCATTACAATTTCCCTTCATGGGCAGCTTCATCTCCAGCTCCAGCTTCAGCTTCAGCTTCATCTCCAGTCGAGTGAAAGAGCTACCGAAGGGGCTGGGGCCCCGCCAAGGGTTACTGGATCAAGCCAAAAGCGAATGTAATCATTAATTCTCCTCAACACACACAGATGCGGCGATGCAAAGATACAATACGGAGATACAAAGATACCCAACATTCGAGATACATTTACAGATTGTGTGTTTGGCTTATTCTGAAGCTGAAGCTGATGCTGATGCTGGAGCAGAAGCAGAAGCGAAGCTCTGTTGCCGAGGGCAATAATTATCGAACCGAAAGCCGGAATGGTCCAAATATTGAAGACTATTGTAAGCCGGTCTCTGCTTCGGACCCTGCCCCTGCCCCTGCTGCCTACTGCTTGGTGCTTGGTGCCTGCCTCCACATCTGGGACCAGACCACTCGACAGTTGGCCCCCTTTCGCGGCGGCGGCAGCTCCACAGAGCAGGGGCTCTGATTGTATGATGACCATGTTGAAAATGCTCATTAAAGGTACTTCAGAAATTAAAGCATTTCACAATTGTTTCTGAGCGCGGGGCTGGGTAGTGGGGACTGGGGGCTGGACTGAGCGAGCACTGGAGTTAGAGTTCAGAGAGATTGAGATTTCGTTTTCGATTTCGATTCGAGCCGCTATTTATCAGATGTTGTTATCTATTCCACAGCTCGAAGCTCAATTAACTTGGTCTCTGGGGGTCAGAATCGGGTTGTAGGCGGCGCAACTGATGAAACTGAGGTTTCAGAATAAATGCTTTCTCTTCGAGGATCGCCAGAGAGATCACCAGAGATCTAAGAAACTTAGCTTGGAACTCACTTATCACCTCATTTCGTTGTGGTTGGCCATAAAACCCGAGCAGGTAACACATGTAACTTAAGCCAAGGGCGTGAAGACTCCCAGCCGCAGTTTGGTCTTGCTCTTGGTCTTGGCCTTCCATATCCTCATAAAACCCTACTCGAAGATCTCTCAAAGACAGTTTGCATTTGACAAAAATTATGTGCATCTTTGGGTTTTTTGTTACACCTTACCTTAGGCGGATACTCGCGATGGCTATGGCTATGGCTATGGCTAGGGATGGACTGGAACTGGAACTGGACCCATGCCGAGTGCTGTGAAATTTTCCAACAATAACCTGGGCACAATTGTCCCGCTGGGTCTGGGTATGGGTCTGGGTCTGGGTCTGGGGCATAACCGTGACGCTCGTCGCCACATGCTGTGAGAGAGGTATGCTCAGGGCTTGCTTCTCCCCCGGTTCTCGGTTCTCGGTTCTCAGTTCTCAGTTCTCGGCTCTCTGTTCTCTGTCCTCTGGCTGTGCTCACATTAATTTCTCATCATTTTGAGGACAGAGAGAGGGAGAGAGAGAGAGACTACCAACAGCGTATTAATGGAAATGTTATAAGAGATTAGCAGGCAGTCGCACAGAGATACAAAGATACCCAAAGAACAGATACAATTGCAACCGTTTTGTGTGTTTAATGCGAATTTTTATGCTCCGCTCATACAAATGCAATTTCCAACATTCAAAGGGTCCCAAGGGAAAGGCCCTTCGACTGGTACTGAGACTGAGGCGTGATCTACCTAAAAACTCGACTCATTATGGTCAATCATTGCAGTCGACCTTCGCTTCAATTTCCCATTACCATTCCCCTTCCCCTTCCCCTTCCCATTCCCCATCCCGCTCCCTCGGATTGTGCAAGAAAAGAGACTTTCTCAACAACAATCCGGTAATCAATCTGACAAGCTACCGCTTTTTTTTGGGCAATTGTTATTCGATTGTTTCCCTATACGGGGCAGAAAATGAGGTTACTATGGAGTATCGGTCGGCTGTTAGGGAGAAACGGCCTGGGTTTGGGTTTCCCATAATGTTTGCAAAGATTAGAAAGGATATAAAGAGAGGATCATATGACTATATCAGATTTTAGGACATCTCTGAGAGATTGTATCCATTCCTAATAGCCGTTTCTACTTATATTTCATGCAAATAATATTTTTTACTTATAATTAGGTAATAATCGAATTAATTCATTAATGTGATTATATATTAAATTAATAATTCAATTATTTTGGAATACAAAATGTAGCTTCAAACTTACTGAAACTTAATGCATTTCCTTTGAACGTTTGGCCTTAACTCACTCTTCGCCCCCATCTGATATGGCGCACACTTCAAATAGATTAATTTTTCCCTCGAGTACTTGCCACACACGTCTCTCTCCACTCATGAATGCAATTTCTGTGAAACAAAAATCGCGTAAAAGGGAAAAATCAAGCTGCAACAGCAGTAGCATCCTCCAACAGTGGCATCCGCAGCAGCAGCAGCAGCAGCAGCAACTCGACCGACAGAATTTTTAATTAAATAATTATTATAATTGTTATTGTAGCTTAAGAAGATTTCACCCGATTTCAGTTTTATTTCATTTTTTCGCACATTGCCAATCTGAGAACGGAGTACAAAAATTAAAACTACTATATACACATGCTACATATATACTTATGTACATACATAAGTGTGTTCGAGATATAATTATGTCAAAATATAAGACCCATAAAGCAAAGGAAATTCGCCCCGCCGCACAGCACATAACTATGTGTGGGTGTGTGCAAGTGCATTGGAAGCTTTTTGCAAAAATATTTTAAATTAATACAAGAGTAACAAGAACAACAAATTGGGTCAATTGGGCAAGTCGACTGCCTGGGTGCACTATAAATATACATTCATATGAATATATGTAAATATATGTGTACCCTTTCATATATTAAAATAAATAACGAATATGTCTAGCCCGCAATGGCACTTCCTTCTATTATTCCCATGAAGGAACAGCTCCTATCGTCTCGATCTTAAGATCCTCTCTTAATGAGTCCCTGAATACCCAGCAACAAGAATAACGGCAAGCAGAGTAGCGGAGACAATTATATATAAAATCGGGGGAAAATGGCATAATTAAATATTCGGTTCTTTGAATGGGAACATAGTGAAACACTTTAAAATAAATATAAAATATTAAATTCTTACCATATATTTTTAATCTTTTTATTTTGTATATATATTTATATTTATTTAATATACATATACTATGAATATATTTAAATACATCAAATTATTATTGCAAAGAGAAAGTTTTCGAGGCCTATATTCCAGTTAAAACTCCTCAAACTCAAAACTCCTGCTGTCCATACAAAACCCATCGAAAAGTGCATACTTACTGCTCCGCCAAGGAAAGAAAGGGTATCAGCAAAGGCTGCGCCCAACAAGGACTTGTCCTGGTTCTGGGTCCAAGTTGGTAAATAAATGCGTGTAAATCTGCTGCAAAGGTCCGGACACCACACCAGGGGGCAGCAGCGGCAGTGGCAGCGGCAGTGGCAGTGGCACTGGCAAGTTGCAACCTCAACGGGGCACGGCGACTGACAAACAGTAAACAGAAACAGAAATCGGAAAAACAGCCGCAGACAAGCCGAGGAACACGACGATCAAGTCTAGGCAACAGGGCAGCCGGGCAGCCGGGCAACCGGGCAACCTGTGCCCAATAATGTTAAATTGTTTTTCAATTATTTTATAGGTTATGGTAATATTTATTTTAATTAAAAACAAATACGCGCCACGGCAGACACGGCCACAGGGCCAGGGGCATCTCTGTTTTTTGCTACGATTGCGAGGATTGGTCGCTGTTGGAGGAGGCGAAAAAATCGGATACATTTGCATCATTTAAGGGCCGCAAATAAATGTGTGCAAAAACAAAACATACACTCGGACGAGTAAACTGTACATCAGTTAATGTTTTTTGCACGCTTGTAACGAACTTTTATCTGCTACATGCAGATTTGGCTTGCGGGAAACTTTTTTGCGGATAATCGGAGTTCACTAGCAGAGGGAAACTGCAACTGCCACTGCAACGGCAACTGCAACTGCAGCTGCGGACTGCCCGCCGTCAACTCAGTCAATTACATTAATCTAAATTGGATAAAATTTAAGGGCTGCCATGTGGCACATCGTGTGAATATCGACTAGAAAGTGTTGTGCTGCAAGCAGTTAATCCTTTACATCGGCGGCACATTTCGATTGTAACTTCATTCGAATGTTTTCCATCATCGTTGTGGGGGAAAATCAATGTTTGACTCCAGACCGAATGCATTTGCAGTTGAGAATTTTTGGGCTGGTTTCGCGCATTTTTCGCCAAGGTAAACACTGGCTAAATTTTCATTTTTGTTGGCCGCACAATTTGCGGTCCCCCGGCCCGTGCCTGTCGTTTACCAATCAACGCATCCAGCGCTTGGGTCTGGGCAACATTTGAAATTTCGGAATAGGAAATCAAACAAGGGGTGCACTAGAGCATGCTGAGCTTTTGGTGGGTGGAAAAAGTGAACTCTAAAACCAAGCCCGCACTTACTCATACGAATTATCATAAAGAACATAATTTTCCACCATTTAAGAGGAAGCGTGTGCGGAAATTTCGGAGCGAACACAGCCCAGAAGCAGAGCCCAGACCCGACCAGACCCGACCAGACCAGACCAGAGCCATGCACCATGCACCATGCAACATTCTCTGCTGTTATCCTCTTCGTTTCGCTGCTCTGCTCTTGGCGTGTGTTGCCTGCATTAGGAGAAGTTGCAATTAAAACTCATTTTCCGTTGAAAACGCAATTTTCACAGCGTAAATTCCGTTTGGAACAAAAGTTTATCCCTCCAAACCTGATGATAAACGAAACGAATTTTGAACAGCGTTCATTGAGGGCATTAAGGGGCTTTCAGTTGGGGTATATCAGAACTTTAAGAAGGATTGCTGGATGAGTTATTCGCTGGTGTTTGTTGAGACTTTAATTGAGGCAAGAATCCAGTGAAGGATTTCTTCATCTGTTAATCCCTTACAGAAGGGTATTCCCAGTTCCTGCACATCTTTTCCCTACAAACACAATTAAGTGACGCATAATTTCGCGTCTTTTGTGTGTCCTGCTGTTGCCTGGCACCTGTCTATCTCTGGCCCATTCCTGACTCTCACCTGCTGCATTTTCAATTTGGAATGCATCAAAATGAATTTCAATATCAGCAAATAGTTGCCCCCAGACAGGGCGTTGACCTGATGTGCATCCAACCCTCATTCCCCTTTTTGGCAAAATTCAATTATGAGTGTACTCTATTCACATTCAGTCTGTTCCCGCTCCCGCTCCCGCTCCCGCTTCAGCTCCAGCTCCAGCTCCTCCTGATTCCCTGCACTCCTGATTGACGACTGCATTTTGGAAAATGCCGTGCGAATTGTTTTGCCTGTTATCTCTGCTACCATCAATGTGCAACATTGTTGCCCCCCGCCCCATTCCCACCGCCCTTATTCCAGAACACCCCCACCAGGCGGCAGTGATGAGTTTTTAAATTTAGTTATTAAACGTTTTTGAGCGATTTAGATGAATTTAGATGGAAAAGCTCCACACTATAACTCCCTATTTCTCGTTCTGTATCTGATGGACTTTTTTGCCTTTGATTTTTCATTTAGCAGAGTGAGGGAAAAAAGCGGAAATAGGGGGCGTGTGTGTGTGTGTGGGCGTTCTGACGTTTGAAATTCTATAAATTTGGTATTTTGTTTGACCGTTGCACGCATATTGGCAAATTGAGTTTTGTTTTGCGGCTCTCGAACGAACTTCTGCCATTTCCCAATTTTCCAAACCGCTTCGCTGTCTTTATTTTCTCAATATTCGGAGGCCTTCTCGCTTTGGTCTATGGCAAATATCATTAAAATATTGTGGGAGCAATTTTAGTTGATTGTCGCGGTTGTTGTTGATTGAATTTTGGAAATTGTCAGTTCTTTTGGTCATGCTCTGAGACAGCTCCAATGGGAAATGAAAGAAGTGCCATTCATATAGGGAAATTATCTGAAGGGGCATCATAATCCACTAATCCACTAATCCACACTATTTCTACCCTAATTCTTGTGACCTGTCAGACCCCTTGTAAATCTTAAGGGGAAAATCGTAAGAAAATGTACTAACATTAAAATATAAAATAACATTTAAATTTGTTGGCATCTATATATGAAAATGTTTAATTTAAATATGAAAAACAATTAAGTCAATTGTTTTCATTATCATTTCAAAATGTATGTGAAATCTTTTGATAAACATTTGTAAATCTCAGAGTAAATAATATAATTTCAGAGTTTTCTCGATAGGTGTGCCTTAAACTTTGTCTTGTAGGTATGCACACAGTGAATAATCCATGATTAAATCCCCAACTTTCACTTAGAACTGGATCACGATCGATCTGCCCTAGATAAGACCTAATCCCCCTGCTAAAGTAACCTATCAAAGCTTCTCTTTGTTGGGGAACCCTTTCCCTAGACCTCCAGAGAACTCAGAACAATCGCCTGATAAACCTACCTGCCACCTGCCACCGGCCACCGCTTAATCATTCCACTAAACTCCCCGAATAGTCGAAGACCCTTTAATTATCTTTTCAAACTGGCCAACACTTTTCTGAAAAATTAATTGGCCATCGAAAAATTCCAATGGCCTCGTGGCCAGAAAAAACTTTGACAAAAGCCGACCACCAATTTTTTCAAAAGTATTTAAAAATCAATAGAATTGACTCACATTTGTTCAAGCCAAGAAAAACCCAATCGAGACTTCATTATGTTGCCAAAAAGGGGGAAAAGGGTAAAGAATATCAGAAAGAAACAGCGTGACAGATTATGCAAACTAATTACACAAAATTAGTCGAGATTTATGCCCCAAAAACGAGGGAGAAAGAGTTCCAAAAAAAGCCAGAAAGAGCCACATTTATTAATCAATTCAATTTTTGCCGCTCGGCGTGAGCTTGAGGAGGTGCTGCTGGGTGAGGGGGAAAGGTGGAAAGGTGGAAACCAGTTTGACAAATAGTGTGACATAATCAAAGGAGTGGTGGGAGGGGCGAAGAGGCGCTGCTGGGTAAGGGTCTGCCTTTTGGGGCTTACAAATTTGTATGATGTAGAGCTTAATTGGTGATTAACCACCTGTAGATTGGACTGCATTTCCAAAGTCGAAGGAACGATCCGAAAAAAGAAGAAAAGTCGTGCCCGGCCAGGCCCCAAATGAAGACGATGCCAAGCCTCAATCCCCATCCCAATCCCAATCCCAACCCTAGCCCCAACCCCAACCCAAGCCATGAACTGTGTAGAACCCAATACCCACTCCTCCTTCCTCCTTCGAAAAGCAAATGTCACTTCTGGACTAGTTCTCCAGCAGAACAAGATTTATGGTATACAAGTCATGGCACTGGCGGTTGTGGCTGTCAGCAGCGACACAGAGAAATGGTGAGAGCAGAACGAGGGAAAGAGAGTGGTAGAGTTTTCCATGGAAATTGCAGTGCCAGTGCCTGTGCCCCTGCCTGTGCCCCTGCCAGTGCCAGTGGCCGTGCTCGGGCCTCGTTTGGTCTTTGGGAAAATAATTCATTTCGATTTGTCAATGAAGCGCTTAGATTATCTCTCTATTAATTATCGTTTATGGTTTGTTTGTTCGTTAGTTCGTCATAGGGCTGGGCCTTATCTCGGTGGGGGCGTCAAAGAACACGCTCTGCTCCGAGAATGGTTCCCATGAAATGTTTCCGCTGAGATAACAGCCCAAAGTCCACACAATTTCCACCTGGTTCTGCCCCTGGAATCAAAAGTAAATTTTCCAGACCAAATACGAGTATGGTTTGCTTCTCTCAATTGAGATCCGATCCATCTGTAACATGCCATGCCTCCCTGCCGTGCCATCCATGATGCCAATTGCCACTATTAGCATGCTAATATAAACATGAAAACTGAAACTTATTACAAAACCCATTAGTTCCTCTCGTTGCTGGGCTTGTGTTTTTTTTGGTCGGTTGATTGCCTCCGAAACATTTATAACATTTGGGGAGGTGGAGGTATTCTCCCATTGGCAATACCCTGCAAAAGCAGAAGGGGGCACTGGTGCTGTAAGAGGGCATAAAAGATTGGAAACTCACTGTATGTTCTATGAGCATTACCTAAAGAATTTTATATATACATCTTGCATCTACAATATGCGATACGCGAGCACATATCGATCTATATCTATCCTTCTGCGTGCTCTTTATGGATATGCTACTATTGTCTTTTTTCAGCTATAAATCAATCACCCTGTATATACATCAGTTGCCCTGAAATGTTCCTCTATCATGGCTCATTCCTTTCTCCATGCGCTCCATTAGAGCATCCCCGGTTCTCCTTTATCCTTTCGTGTGTCCAACTTTTCGTAGATTTCTTTTTCTTTTGCGGTTGCATGTGAACTGATGCCCGTTGGCGCTTTTCCTGGGTTTATCCTCTGCGCTCTATCCAACGACCAATCAATGCCAAACTGATGATGTTAATCTGGCTCTCTCTTGCCGCTCTCCTTTAGCTACTGCCACGCCCCCACACTGACTGGCAGATGTCCCCCCCTTTTTGCCCATTTACCCTTAAGTTAAAATTCATTTGAATATACAACATCCTATTTCAATTTAAATTCAAATCCGCAAACATTTGCCACGAACATTGCCAAGTCCAGAGAAAACTGACATGAGCCACGCCCCCAAGCAGGAGGAGAGGCTGCTGGTAGGAGATGGGTGGGACATATCAAGAGTTTGCCATCGCCATCGCCATCGCCATGACCATCCTCCTCCTCCTCCTCCTCCTCCTGCTGCTGCTGCTGCTCCCCCTCCCCCTCCACCGTACTGTTCCTGCTCCTCTTCGACGTTGTCGTCGTCGTTGTCGTGGACGCTGGCAAATGCCACTTACTCCAAAGTGCCGCAACGATTAACATCTACGACCCGATGGTGGTGGGGGTATGGCGCAGGAGCAGGAGCAGGAGCAGGAACAGGAACGGAAAGGTGCCACAGCCACATTGCTCCACATGACCAGGCCACCTACCGTTATGTATCTCTCTTCTGCTCTGCTCTGCTCTGCTCTGCTCGTGTTCCAGCCACATTGTAGTGTGTCTTTTTGCATATCGCTGGCTGGCCATGTATCTTCGAGTATGAGTATCTGCGCGACACCAAATTGCGAAAGCAATTTAAAAAACGTTTCGCAAAACATTTCGTAGATAGTTATAGTCCAAATTGGAATCTCGACCGAAAGATACATTTTATTTGCCATTTAATTAAATGATTTTTTTCCCCACTTCTTCGTTAGATAACGAATTTATGCAGCAAGCGGGCGAGAGGAGAATTTTCATATTGCATCTGGCTACGGAAAAGTTTTCAATTTGATTGAGTTGTGTGATGCGCGAATGTGGTCGGAATCGGATCCCCCGAAAGGACTGAGCGAAGCGTGAGGCTAGAATCGCATCGAAGAGCTGTCAAAATTGAGGTTCGATTTTTTGGGAGCGTGCGAGAAATGTGGGGAGGCGCCTTGCACCTTTTTTAATTACGAAAGAACGTGGTAGCAACCAGAGCTTGTGATTTATGGGAGGATTTGTGGTTGAGTACGTATATATGTATGTATTAAAAAAAGAATTAAATATTCACACAGACAAAAACGGCATAGCGAAAACACACAAACACACACACACGCATATTAAAATTAAATATTCGAGCTGTAAATACGAATATTGTGAAATTCAATATATAATTCACTTTGATTAAAATTTGAATTATATATTTAATCTTAATGTGATGATATTTCATTTAAATACGCATCGCTGGAGTGGTGCCTTGGACGACTGGATGTCCTCAAGGCTTTTGGGCGACCTTGCCCTTGAGCAGCTTCCTGGTGTCCGACTCCGCTGACGACGCCGGCGGCAACGAAATTTAGTAGAATAAATCACTTTATAACAAATATAATTTTGGAAATATAAATATAATTCTCTATTTGTAGGATATTAATTAAATACATTTATTTAAATATTTAATCTAAATATTAAATATATCAAATATTTTAATATTAATGTCAAAATGTAAGTGAAAAATATTTATTTTTAAAATGTTCCCACTCGGAGCAAATACGTATATTTGTACACACTTTTAAATCGAAATGTAAATACTAAAATTGTAGGGTTTTTTTTGTTTGGGTGTATAAATACAGAGAATACAATTCGCGATATTTATAATATATACCATTAAGAGAAAGGAATTTTTGTAACTTTACTGTAAACTAAAGATAACTTCATAGAAGATTTTCTTAAGGAAGAAATGAACTAATCTAACTAGGAAATTTCTTTTATGCTCTTCAGTGTTCATTCTACGGGAAAGACCACTTCACCTGCTCTTCAGAGTGGAATCTTTTTGCGGGTATCAAGCAAAGCAATCTCTTAATATTCGGGCTGACATTAATGCCAATATTTGGGGCTGACTTGACCATAAATCTTAGGAAGGCTGCAATAAATTAAATTAAATTACATTTTATATAGATTTTTTTCTGTCCCCAAAGACAATGTGGCCAGAAAAGAAAAGGAGAAAAAGAATATATGTATATAAATATATACATACATATATATATGGAAGAGAGCTTATCACGATCGGCGGACAAAAGGCACAGAGATTTTTGTCAGCTTGGCTTTACTTATAAATTATTTAAATGGAAAAATAAAGCATCGACCTGCACTGGGATCGCGGACTGGACGCGGTCTGTTTGCAAATGCGGTCGAGTAGGAAATGTCATGAAAATGCAGCCCCCGAAATCGATGGCAAGACGACGAAGGCATCGGCTGCCCCGTCGATGCTGTGGATGGGCTGTGGATGCTGTGGATACTCGGAGGTAGTAAAACACAAATTCACAAATCGAACATGAACAAAGCAAGAAATGATAAGATCACGATTGTTCCTCTGCTGTTGGAAAGTAGCAGGTTCCACTTTTCTGTGCTGCACTGCACTGCACTGCACTGCATCTCTTGTCCAAACAAAACATTTAATTGCGAGCCACGTTCTGCACGAGTAAGGAAGTGAGGAAGTGGGGAGCGAGGCAATTGACCGACCGACCGACCGACCAAACAATCGACCGACCATCGATCGAGGACAGATTCGATCCAACCTACCAACGGTCCGTCCGTCCGTCCGTCCGTCCGCCCGACCGACCAACCGACTTGTGCCAGTTATGCTCACGTATGCAAAGGAAAAACTTTATCTGACAGATTTGCGTGATAAGCCAGATCCAGCGAGAGAGAGAGAAAGAACGGGCCACAAGGCATGTGGATCGATCTGCTCCTCAAGTGAAATATTGCCTGGGGCCCACAGCTATGGCTGCCCCCCATGCCACCCCACCATGCCACTTCCATGCCACAAATTGGCAGTCTGGCTTCTGCTGGTACACGCAAAGGGACGAACTTTGTGGAGATTCCGTTTGGGATGTGCATGTGGCTAACAATTGTTTGGCCTGCAATTGCTTTTGGGCCATTTAATGAGCCAAGAACTGGCTTTGGCCCAGCAAAATTGGCCTGCGAGTGTGAGTTAATATATGCATGGGGCACAGTCGAAGACTCCAAGAGTCCAAGAGTCCAAGCGGCAGTAGAACGCATTTGGAGTTAGTTAGGATGGAACCCTGACGCAGAAGATCTCTCCGTGAGTTCTGTGACGGCGGATTGAAACCTTTAATGAATCCAGGAAATAATGCGAGATTTAAGTGTGCAGAAGAAGGAACAAAATTGAGACTGTGCGACTACCCGAGCAAGCATTGGGTAGAGATTTGCATTTGCTACAAGATAGAAATGGGCTATTTCGTGGGCTATGAAACCACGGACTGAAAGACTATGTATTCTTAAGCACAACACTATCCTAATGTCCTTGACTTGTTTCCTCATAAATCTATGTACATATAGTCAAACTTTTCTTCAATTTCTGCCTTTCAACTTTCAACTTCAGCTGCTTTCCGCTTACACCATATATTTCTCATCTTCAATTGCGCTCTAGGCCTTGGATAACTGGAAGAGAAAAACTTTTCCTGTTCCTGTTGTTCCTGTTGTTCCTGCCTTCGATTCGTAATAGAGCTCCATTACTTAATGCCAAAGCTCCTTTCCGAAGCATTGACGATAAAAACAAAGTTTTCGGCTTGACTTGAAAATCTTCAAATCTTTTCTCTGTTTTCCTCCTCGCTCTCCTTTGGCTGTGGCTGTGGCTGTGGCACACTTTCACCTAAAAGTTGACAAAAGTTCTGAGCAGTAACGAAATTGCAGCTGAAGAACGGGAGAAAGGAGGCAGCAAAGTGTGACAAAGTATCCATGAAGGGGGGCATGCGGAGGTAGGGAGTGTGTAAATGTCTATTCGAGTGTAGAATTTGATTGCAGTTGGAGACGTCTTTATGCGAGCGAGTCGATGATGAGCGTCTTTGGATTTGAAGCGATTGTCTTTTATGGTTTGGAAAATCAACTTTTGGCCATAAACGCTTCGATGCACTTCGATGCAGACTCTGCGCGAAGAGATGCCGAGGAGAAAGTAAAGCTTAAAGTCTCAGAGGCGTAAATTTACTTAAATTATGCGTAAAACTCCAAGTTTTGCTCTTTTGCAACAAACTGCTGAGTCACACCCACATGGGGGAAAAGTGTGGATGCGGGAAAGTCCCTTTCCCCCAATATGACCCACATTCATACGCTCGAATTGATTTCCTATGCCCGGCTTCGGCAATCAGCGCAGGACCCAACACACGCGGCGTATACGCAACCGCCAGCCCCCAGCCCCCAGCCTCCAGTTCTTCCCTGGCCGTATTTTTATTTGCTGTAAATCTGTAACGAAGGCACGCACTATTTTTCGGTATATTTATGCTGTGTTGGCTAGAACACTTCCCCGTTTCCCGCCCCGTAGGGATCGATCCCCCTCTTGGGGGACCCTTTTGATAATTTAATGCCTGTTTGAGTTAAGACAGCGGAATCCCTTTTCCAGCCATGATTCCTCATGAGTTGTTTTCGGCTTTTGGCCACAAATAAACTACAGTATTTAATTGGTTCGAAGCCTTTTGCCAGGACACGTTCTTCGGCTTTTAGGCTGCGTCTGCTTCTGTTTCTGTTTCTGCTTATGCTTCGGGTTCCTCTGTTTTTTTTGCATATTTAATGCAATTACCAAAAGGTTCTCCCATTGGAATTGGCTCCACCGAAAACGGGTGGGAGCGTAAACGGAAATAGAAATTGATTTAGCTGACAGCTTGGACAGCATTTGAAATTGTGCAACGGTCAAACACCTTCGGCAAGGTTATCGATAGGCCATAAAACGTTGCCGTGGAACGAGAGTGAAAAGGTCGTTCGTTTAACCGCAAACGTATAAATGGTGACCCCGACCAAGGCATCAAAGTTGCATAGGTTCCTTAAAGAGTCCACACAGAAAAGCACTGAAATTGTAATATTTACCTAAACTTCGATTCGAGAGTCGAAACCGTAAGAAACTCTGTTTTCACTTATATTTTGCATTGAAATGATGTAATCTATTATTTCGAATGCTATAAATATATTGCATAATTAAAATAAATATTTGCATATTAAAATGTTGTATATTATATTTACTTGCAAGTGTTTTATTTATACGAGTATATATAATTAGTATGGGCCATACTAAATATAATTTTAAGTGCAGTTATGTTTAAATCAGAGTGAATTTTAATGTGTACTATGTTTTTATTTAAAAACCGAATATTTACTTGAAATACAGCTGCGTTTTTGTTTGTACTCTGCCAATTTTCCCTGAGTGTATGTATCATCCGAGTCCTTGACCTGGCTTTAATATTTATGACTTGACGTGTTCTAATAAAAACTTTTAAAATATCACAGTAGAAAGCGATATAAACCTTTAAAGAACGCTTTAACCTCTACGGTTTGATCCTATCTTGCTGATCCTTCGCCATCGGTCTATGGCGTCTATCCACAAAATGAAGTAAGCATTGAAGGGACACGAAAATAAAACTTAATTACGGGCGATCCAAGTTAAATTGATGTGCTCCAGAAACTAATTTCCAGCATTGGCGCTAATCTCAATTTAAACTTTTATTTTATTTAAATTTGATGCTTTTTTTGATATAAATTTCTTCCCTGGCAATGACAAACAAAGTGGAGCTCCCCCATGGTCCCCCGACAGCATCGTCAGGCGTAAGTTTATGTGTTGCCGCGAAATCTCAAAACAATCAAAGTACCGTGGAGAGGACCAGGCGGGAGTACGAATAAGTACGGGAGTACGTTGGAAAAAAAGGGACCAGAACTCAAATAATATCCCAGCTTCTGTTTCTGTTTCAGTTCGCGTGGGCGTTGATGTTTGCTCGGCGAAAATAACAGCAACAACAGGAGAGAAAGAGAGAGAAAGAGAGAGAGAGAGAGAGAGAGAGCGAGAGAGAGAGAGGCAACATCAACTTTAGTGCGAAAACTTTTGCCACTTAACTTTTGTGGATGCATCAGCAGAGGGCGGCCATGCAGAGTAGGGAAGTTGGGGAGTTGCGGAGGGAGTTGCGGAGGGACGGGGGGGGGGGGGGACGTTGGGGATGTGGGAGGAGCAGAATCCAATCCCCAGATTCCTCGCCGGCTCTGATTCGGATTCTGGCCCACTCGCAAAGCAATTAAAATTATTGCATGGCGCAAAAAAGTAATATTTTTCAAGTGCTAAATAAACACACTATAAAAATGCCAAAGTCGGCCGAACACCAACATCCCTTTGGTCCTTCCGCGCACATGCGAGTACAACGAGGAAAAAAGTTGATTCAATGATGTTCTCGAGATTTATTTACATATGCCCCCAAAAGACGCGCCAAGATGAACTTTTTCTTCAACCCAAATAAAGAAGCGGCGGAAAAACTCTCTCCTAAATAGGGGAAAACTCTCTGCGAATCCTTGAGAAAGTTTTCAGGGAGATGGTTGAGCTACTTTCGATTGCTTGGAGGGAGAATGAAGGTAATAATATTTGGAGGAGGGGAGGATATGGAAACGCCAGACAGGAATCCAAAAAGGAATGAAAAATCAGTCCCAAGCAGTAATCAATAGTTCATGTAATCTTTCCAATTTAAATTTAATCATATAAAGAATTTTCCACTCTAAAGATTCGTCAAAGCCTTCGTCTTGCCATTAGCAGCTTAAGATTTATTGAGCACCACACAAGCAATATATGTACACAAATTCATCAACTTGCATGCCAAAGATGAGTTTAATAGAAAACCGTAAACCGAAATCGATTTAGTTCTAACCATGTTTATGGTCCGAAACCTTCCCCCAACCACTCCTGATGTATCAATCCCATCGGCCACCCACTGGCCCAAGGCGCTGGCTAAGTTAACCATAAAATTGCACACAAATTGCATCAAATATTTAGTTGACCAGGCCGGGGCCTAGACAAATAGCAGAGCAGAGAGCAGCAGCAGCAGCAGCAGCAGCAGCAAGTGAATGCTCAGGGATACCTGAGCCAATAAATAAACAGCAAATATTTTATGCAAATTTTCAATTTAACACAACATTAAATGCTTACACACACACACGCACACACTTACACTCGGTATATGTGTATCTCTCGGTATCACTTCCATCAGTTCGATGTAAATGCCATGGCAGGGACACGAAACCCTTGTGTGGCTCCAAACGGCCATAAACCGCATGCGAATCCCGAGAACGTTGCAACATTTTGTGGTAATTTTCATAATTTACACAGACACTCGTACAGAGAACATCAGCACACACCGTAATGTTATTTGACTGCGGGAAATTACACAGAAATAGACTGGGACACAACAATATTAAGTTGGAAATCATTGAACGTAATTCGTTTGTTTGCTTGCCAGCACTTGATAGGCGTGAAAATCAATGTATTGATAAGATACCTTTGCCCGAAATGCAATTATTTGACAAATTGCCATGCGGCTTACACATCTTTGTGCTTCGGAAGAACTTCAATAAATCATCAAAGGGCTGTTGTCCGGGGTCAGCTATGATTTATCAAAGTGCAAAAGTGTTTGATTGCCTTTGAGCTAGAGAGAAACTTTTGCCAAGCTCCTAATATCAACTTAATAAAATCTACTTATTTACCCAGAGACCGACCCCGAGACTCCCACGCCTCAGTCTCATTAACTACTGTTAAAAGAAGCCACCCCACCCCCACCCATACCCACCTCTATCAAATGAAAAACTTTGCCCTGATTCTAATAAACTTTGCCTTCAAAGATGAGGAATCTTTGGCTCATTTTCCACTCATTTTGGCATATTTACGCTAGGTGACAGGCCCATGATTAATACGGCCAGTGGATGGGGGCTTCGGGGCAGGCAGCCAAAAGGTGCCTGGTATGTCATTAACCTACCCCTACACCCCTACACCCACACGCAAACACACACACAACCCGCACAAAGTTTCGAATGAAACTTTCGCTTTACTTTCCAAAAATTGACATTGACCAGAGCTGCTTCCCCCAAAAACCTCATTTTTCGGTAGATTGTAATTTAAGATTTGCGGAGGCAAACTAAAACTTCGGTTCACAACTGGGCCGGAATATTGGGACGACCCTTTAATGCCCTGTAAATGAACCAAGTGGATGGGTTTGTATTTTATATATTTTTAAAATTTTTTCTAGTGCTACGAAACCGATTTTTATGAACTGACTGAAATATACGGTTAAACTTGAGACTAAACAGTATTTGACAATTTTATATATGCCAATCTTAGATTTTTCATAGACTCTACAAAATATATTTTGCTAAATATATTGTAAATTCATAAATGTATGCACATATTTTTTTCCTTTTGCATAAATTAAATGATTTATGTTTAAGGTTTATATTCGACTCCTGTATAATTAATTCTTATACCATTTTCATTTCAAAAATAGTATGTCACTAAATGGTTTAAGTATTAACTTAAAACTCCTTTGGACTCTGGAAAGTATACTATCGTTATCGTAAATGAACCTCGTTTCAAGGAGAATTTTCAAACACTGATAAACAAGGAAATGTTCTTTGAAACCCTTTTCAGCCACATGTCCTGCTGACACCCAACCTCAGAAGTGTCCTGATGCTGTGGTGGTCACTGTGGTGGACAGAGGGACAAACACCAAGAGTGAGAAGCTGTTTTTCTTTGCCCTCTATCGATTGACCGACTTAAGTAAATACCCTAATTTAAACCGCATGATTGATTGCTGCTCCACAATGAGCAGCATGGGCATGAGGTGGGAGATGGGAAATGGGAAGGGGGCGGAGAGGGAGAGAGAGGGAGAACTTTCAATATAAACAAAACCCGAATCCATCGCCCACACTTCACTTGAGTGTAGCCTCAATTCCGGCGTCAAAGTTGTCGCCTTGCCCCGGATGAAGACCTTGTGGGTATGGGGGATATGGGGACATGGGGATGACTGGCGAGAGGCAAGTCATCACGGACATTGCACTTTGGCTTTGACCATCAAGATTTTCGGGGCACTCGGGATGGAGCCCTTTCTGGCAAGGGATTCTCGAAACGATTTGCTCGTTTCCTGCCCGTGAGGGGCAGCAGGATGGGCTGGGACGGGCTGGGAGGGGATGATGGGTTGATGGGTTGCTAGCAGCTCATTTATAAAATTTCCCATCTGGGTTGTTGCTGGCATTTTAAATTGAACAAAGCCTTCGGGGTCACATGCAGGATCTCCAGCAGGAAGCAGGATATACTCGTATATGAAAAATGAATGGCGCCTTGGCTGCGAGATAGGGAACGGCAATGGCGATGGCAATGGGAAGGGGTATGCGGTATGGGGCGTGGGGCATGGGGCATGGGGCAAGGGGAGGGAAGTATCCTTTATGGTAATCCAAGATGATGCCCCTTTTTGCGGTTGACATGATTCACTTTAACGATAAACCAAAGATAGCAGAAAGTCAGTCAAAGCCCAAAGTAGTTTGTGGGCTCCAAGAAGAGCTGGGCTGCGCCGCGCATGGGAAAGGATTGTGATTGTGGGGGGCAGGGCCCGGGAGGACAAAGGCGGACTTGGCGGCGACAACTTGGCAGCTCTTTTGGCATATCATTTTGGCCATTTCTCGGGCTGTCTCTTCTCTTTTTTAAAGCAATTTTCAACGTTTGAATAAACATTTCATTTAATTTGTGCGCAAACAAAGAATAATAAAATAAATAAGCAAAAACGAAACGAAACGAAACGAAAAGCGCAGGGAGCCATACCACGCAAAAGCGAGAGCGGTGCGGGGCATGGGGCATGTGGCATGGGGAGCGGGGCGCTGGGTGCTGGGTGCTGAGCGAGCTAGGAGAGCGAAAACAATTTGCCCCATGGGCGCCAAACTTTACGTAAACACGTAATGCTCTTTACGTTGCCGTACTCGTACCACCGCACGCAACGCGAGCAAATTTTTGCAATAAGAAATTCAATTTTCAGCAACATTAGAGGCCAAAAGTTGACTCCCGGCTACGTGTGCAACAGACAGAGATACAAAGCCTGAGAGTGAGACTGAGACTGAGAGAAAGCGGGACAGAGGGAGAGGGAGAGGGAGAGAGAGAAGCCGCAGCAGAAATTACACAATTTTGCATTCCTCTCTCTCTCTCTTTGTTTTCGCTTTGTGCGTGTGTTTTCTATGGATAAATTGCACATTTTTTACGTTCCTTTTTTCGCGATGAAATTAAAATGCAAAGTGAATTTATTGAAGCCTTGCAGGCGTGCAACTTTACCCCAACCCCTACCCCAACCCCAACCAGCGACAGCGTGCAGCACGCTCTCCTCGTCTATGCAAATTTCGCAACACTGGCCGCTGTCAGCTGTTATCGATAAGGCTGGCTGTGTGCTGAAAATTTGCCTATCGCTGAACAGGACTTGTAAAGGGGTTTCCTAATTGTCAACGCTTTTTATTTGCATATCAAATGTAAAGCACGCAATTGTTCAGATAACAGGATTATAGGACCTGCCAAGATAAACTCAAATGTTTAAAACTGGTTTATTCGAAAATAAATGCAATATATGAACCATTTTTTGCTCTAAAGTTTGTAACACCTTGAACTGCCGATTAATTTCTTGTAGTTTTCTATTAAATATGCATATAGCGATACAAACATCTCCTTACAGATTGAAAAGCGATGATTACCCTTCTACGAATACCTCAAGAGTCTGACATTTCGCCGGTTTTACTAAATCCATTTTCAGGCCATTCCGTGATGATTAAGTTCTTGGGAAATTCGAAATTTCAACCATTTCCATGGTAGGTGACAAATATTTGAATTTATTATGCAACTAATCAAGTATTTATTAGAATGCCCCAAGGCCTGGCTGGGGATACCAGCTATCCGCCGTGCACACACTCTGCTCTCTCCTCGCCCCAGCGCCCAAGCATAACCCCTCCAGAGGCTGTCTCTCCCCCGCCCCGCCCCGACCCTTTCACACACACTTTCACTTATTACAGTTTCCTGGTCTGCTCCCCCTTGGGAGGTGGCCGAATGGCAGCTCAGCACGTGACCCCCGCTCCAGCCCATCGCTGGTCCCGGCTCTGGTCACATTATCCCCCCAGAGGTACCGTATCTTTTTCGGCTTATCTGCCGCTGCTGCTGCTGCTGCTGCTGCCGACGCCTGTGACGTGTCTCAGTGCCGTTAACTCGCGCGTGTCCCGCACGGAGAGAGTGAGTGCGTGTGAGTGTGTGTGTGTGCGGGAGAGTGTTTCACCTGTCAACAATATTTCATGCCCACTGTGCATTGTGCATTAGAATGCCGCCGCCGCCGTCGACGACGACAACAGCTGCCCGTTCTCGCTGCTCCTGCTCCTGCCCTTGCCCCAGCCCCAGCCACAGCCCTTTCCCCTGTACCGTGTCGTTCCTTCGTCTTGTCCTCCTCCTGCTACTGCTGCTACTGCTGCTGCTGCTGCTCCTTCCCGTTCATCCCCCGTTGCAGCGGCGACGCCTAGAAAAGTCGTTCAGGTGGAACGGCAGACTGCAACATTTACGCTTTTCGCCTCCTTTTGCGAAAACCTCTCCTGAACCTCCTCACTTGGGTCTCGCTCTCGCTCTCTCTCTCGCTCTCCCTCCGGACACACACATGATTGTCCCGCTCTGGCTGTGCCTAATTTTGGGTTGCGTGTGGCGTCGCCTTCGACTTGCGTGCCACAAAATAACTGTTTCTGTTTCTGTTTCGTGTTTGCAGCTCTACACTTTTGTTGCTCCTGCCACTGCCACTGCCTCGGCCTCTGCCTCTGCTTATCAGCCAAAAAGTGCCATGGCAACTACAACAAGTTGAAAACGCAATTTTCGGCTTTTGCATTACGGTTACCCCATGGTGGCAGGAGGCTGTCTCCCTCTCTCTCACTCTTCCTTCTATTGTTCTCCGGTGTGTCCCTGAATACGAGTACAATGCCAGTAATTTCAATGGGAACAGATGTGGGGAAATGATAATTATTGGATAATTACCTACATTAACCTACATACATATGTACATTTATATATGTACGCCTATATGTAAATATATGTACATTTGTATGTAGATATGACGATTATGGGCATACGATTCTCTGCGTACATTTCTTGATTTCTAATTGCTTTTCATTGCAAACATAAGTCATTTCCAAATACTTCTAAGGATAAGAACCTGGAAGCACACAGATAGTAAGTTCAAAAAAACAGAAGAAAACAAAACAAAAAATATTTAAATAAAATATAAAATGCAATGAATAAAAGCTTAAAAATAAATAAAAAAATTCAAATAGAAACAGTAGAAAAAAATAAATTTAACAAAATATAAATTATATAATATATAAACACTAATAAATAATATAGAACAAATCTAGTGAGTAGTGCATTAAATAATGGGTTTTACTTGGAGTGTTTATTTTGTAGAAAGATTATCATTCAACAATCATCATTCAAACAATCATCAGCCTTCCAAGAGTAAGTCAGGACTTCTGTATAAAGTGTATGCTCTTTATGTACGATCCCACTGAAATACATATTTCATATTGCCCGATCCTTTTCCATACTCCCTTTTTTTTCATCTTTCCAATGCTGAACACCCTTCATACGGATATGAATTTAGAAAGCTTGCCAGATGCAGATACCCATCTAACCGAGTTCCCGTTCTCACCC
Organism: Drosophila helvetica; assembly: GCA_963969585.1. Lineage (NCBI taxonomy): Eukaryota > Metazoa > Arthropoda > Insecta > Diptera > Drosophilidae > Drosophila > Drosophila helvetica. Next base: position 50,093,168 of record OZ018401.1, on the reverse strand, counting down.
CACACACATGTATCGATACCCACCTGATTCTCCATTTCTGTTAGACCCCCAACCCCCTATATCATGTCTAGCCATAGCAGGGCGAGTCTCAATTTAAAATTCATTGAAATTTCAAACAGTTTTGGCCCGCAGACATGCCAAACATGGAACACAAAAAGTTGCCTCGGGTTGTTTATAGGATTTGTCATATACACAGACAAGGAGAACCTCAAAACGACAACAACCGAAAGAAAAAAAGAAATAAAGGAGAAAGGAATCTCGTCGTCGCGTCATAGTCATCACCCTGACAAAATCCCGGAACACAAAAGAGAGACAGGGTTGATTGCCTTTTACAGTTTGCATTTACACCCACTCCCACTACCACTACCACTCGCACTCCTCCCTCTTCCGTGGTATGGTGTGGTGTGGTGTGGTGTGGAGTCCCTGCCCTCCAGCCTGCCAGCCTGCCAGCCTGCCTGGCTGTCTCTTTGTCGCATCGCATCAATTAAAGCATTACAATGTCATAATCAAAATGACAAATAGAATTACGCATGATGGGAAAGGCAACACCCGACAGTCGACAGTCGACAGACGACAGTCGAGAGGCGACAGCCACTCTGCTTGCGGTGGTTGATAGCTGGCAATACCGTTCCATTTGATTCCATTTCGTTGTCGCTTTTTGTTTTTGGAACCATTTCAGAATTCAGAATCGGACTGGAGTGCCAGACACAGACACCTATTCAAATTAATCCTTGGTAAGCCCTCCAGAAGCAGAAACGCCAGCAGCATCCATCCCATCCCATCCCATCCACCAAGGTGGACAAGTGCAGCACACTTTCAGTGGAGGGTGACGGTAATGGTGACGCTGACGGCGACGGTGACGGTGACGGTGACAACCCTTGGTCCGTTTCCCTTTTTTCTTCTCCATGTCAAATAACGGTTATTATGGCGCATTATGCCAATTGAGCGAGGACTTTAAAAAAGGGCTTCCCGGCCGATTACCAAACCCTCGATGACAATGGAAAAATTACCAATTATTCCATTCCGCACATGCTCGAAGCTCGACGCTCGAAGAAGGAGCGAAATTCCACGCAGAAAAAGTTTTAATCACACTTTGGCACACGCTCCTCTCATTTAATTTTGGCCTCCTCCTCCCTGCATTTTCGTGTCCCTGTTTCTGTTCCTGTTCCTGTTTTCTTAATTTGCGTACAAATTATTTGTCAGAGGGTACAGCTGTGCCCAAAAGTTAAGCAACCAAAAACTCACATCACAGGCTGAAAAAGTCTTTCCACTTTGACATTTCCTTGGGCTTATTCAATTATTTTGGTTTTTTTTTATTTTTTCGGGTTTCCCACTCAGGGATCTCTTATGATTGAATGTTCGAGTGTAGAATCCTGCTTGGAGTTTGAGGCAAAGGGCAATTTCTTTTTATTTTGGGTCAAAAACTTTGTTTAATGTTAAATTGAAAAATTTCCGAGGGATTATTGAAGTTATTATGGAAAGAATGGGATATATTTTTGCCCTAGAGGAGGACACACACACATTGAGGGTCAGTGGAGGCAATTTTTCCAGAAGTAGGATACAAAACTCTGAACGTAAAGTGTGTAAACGGTGTTTATTGTTGATGTGTAAGAATTTAAAGATATTTGCAGAAGTCGATATTATTCAATACTATTCATCGACGGAGGCAAAGGGTGGGTTTCTAATAAAAAAAAAATCGGTCGTATATTTGTAACAATTAAGATAAGACAGACAAGATACAAATTTATATAAATAAATAACAACAAAAATTGTTACTTAAAAATAAACAAAAAAAAAAGAAAATTTGTATAATAAAGGGTAAAAAATATATAAATAATTGAACAAAAATCTAGTAATATATACAAGTATTACATTAACTAATAAGTCTAGAATGGATATTAACATTATTACAGAAAATATCTTTGTTATTGTCTTATATTTGTAAGGCTAGAATATATAATCCATAAAAATAATTTTGAGAGGAACGCTGAAAGTTTTTTATTTTCATTTTCATTTATTAATTAATTTGTTTTTTAGAGTGAAAATGTTATTGAAGTATTTTAACTTACATTTTTGGATGTCCTTTTGAGCTGTGGCAAGGTAAAGGAGCCTGGCGAGCCTTTGAAACACTTTTTACTTTTACTATGCCATTTTCTCTTAGTGTAAGCAGAACCCAAAGAAAAAAGAATTCTTCTAAATGAAAGAACCGGTATAAATGAAGAAAATAGGCCATCTAGTCGTTCTTGATGTAGTACAATTTGAGCAAAGGTTGGAGGAATTATTCGCTATTATTTTGAACACTCTGACCTATGTGGGAGCCTCCTTTGAGCCACCCTGAGCTGAGCTGTTTCATCAGATTTGATTGACTAACCGTCCCAGCACTGACAAGTCCTTGGCTGCTCAGCCAACTCCCTAGACCACCTCATCGCAGTCAAATTATGTCAAAAATGAAACATTTTCTTCACCCACAGAAACAGGAGGAGCCACAGCCACTGCCACTGCTTCCCAGGTTGACTGATGGATGGATGACCCACGCATACTCACACACACACACACACACACAGGCAACGGTCTAAAGTGAGTAAAAAAAGTAGAATACAAGACCCAAAAATTGTGTATAAATATTTAGCTGCAAGCTATTTGCACTTCATGCTTGACATGCCACAACAACAGAAACAGCAACAGCAGCAACAACAATTTGCTTTTAAAATATGTTAATACCATTTTACCTAACCAAAGTGGCTGGGGGGATGGCGGAAGGCAGATAGGGGTTGGGGGGGTTGCCAAGTTTTTAGCTGGCCAAAAAATACCTAAGCTCAAATATTTCCATCCTTAGGTTTATTTTTGTTTCATTTTGCACTGAAATAGTTTGGGCAACAACACGGAAAAAAAATTGTTTTCAGAAAATAAATCAAATTGCTTATCAAAGAGATGATTTAGTGGTTGCCAAAGGGGGGAACGGGGGTGGAGGGCTGAAGGGATGGGCTTTCAGGGGGTGGGTGTGGGGTGCGGGGTGTGGGTGGATGGGTGGATGGACAGGGCTGGCTCAACTTGGCTCAACTTTAATAATTGCTCAAGTTGTGGCCTTTTATGGTCCACAGCCATAAGTCAATATAAAATGGCAAGAAACTGAAGTCTGAGGTGCTCCCTCCGTCTACGCTGCCATCCCCTCCCCTCCCCACTCAGGTGTAACGCATCGTATTATTATTATCTCTTGTGAAAATTTACGAGATCAAAAATTAAAATGCCCTCGGGCTGGTGCTGGCTCAAGGGAGATGAAGTGCAGGAGGAAGAGGAGCTGCTCAAGAAATTGTTGCAGAAAATAATTTTATGGCTAGCCAAGGGTTGGGCCCCTCTATTAGGGGTTGGAGAGGTTTGAAGTTCTCTGGCCCCAAAAGTAATCTATAACCGCATCAGGGTGGGGTGGGGTGGGGTAGGGTGGGAGTGGTAACCAGAGGCAAGGGACCACGGACCAGGGACCAGGGTGTGGCTTGGGTCCTACATCCTTGCGGGCTTTTGCACGCTTCAACTGGCAAATTGTCCATTTATTATGCGGCAACGCCTTTTGCACTCTCCACACTGAAATGAAGTGCCCGTGCCCCCGAAAAAAGAGTGGAAGGCATTAAGACAAGCTGTCTGTGGGGTGGTGGGGTGGCAGCATAGTTCTTAGAGCTGTGCATGGGGCGCTGCATGCACTTAAGGTGCAGCATTAGCCGCACACTTTCGGCCAAGGCAGAGAGAGAGCTAGAGTTTCGCCGGAAGTTACACAATTAGAAGAGCCAGTCAAAGTTTTTGGTCGGATCTGCCTTTACGGCTACTTGGGCTCCCTTTCAATGCATATTAAAAAACAGTTTCCCCCCACCAGCTGTCTGTGAAATATCAGGCGCAGGAGCCGCCAGCTCCGTCCAGCAAGCGGCTCCTCTGTCGATATGCATAAAAACGTTGCTGCCTGCCATTACATAAGATATTAGTTGAGACAGGTCAAGGATGAACAGCACAGGAACTCGGCCCCCTTCCGCTGCTGGAAAATCCTTCCTGGACATTGAAAAATTAGAAATATTCCACCTGACAGGTGGGTGGGTGGGTGTGGGTGTTGGTATGCACTGTGCACTGTGCACTGTGCTGTGCGGTCAGCTGTTTTGCATTAAGTCGGAATTATGCTGGAAACAATTTTCTGCTGTTTCGGATTTTTTTTCCGTTTTTCTGTTTTCTTATTGAGCAGATGGTTTCGGGATAAATTATGGTGGCAGGAAATGAGGTCAAAGCGAGCAGGATGCTAACAAATTGAACGAAATTGAACGTAGGAAAAGCCTTACAGAACAGTCTCTCATATTGAACTAGAATTGGCTTCTTACTCGTGGATCTCTATTATGAGACCACCAAATCCTGCCATACTGTAAGAAACATATGTACATATCCTTCAAAGTGGTTCACACTGTTCAGGTGTATGCACCTGAGACAAAATTACGTTTTAGGCTTGTTCGAGACTTCGAATGCTTCGAATTTTCAATATATCCAAAACAGATATTTTCTAAAAATTCGAAAATCGCGTTTAGTGACTTTCCGCACTTTTGAAATTTGTACTCGGCTTTTTCAGCGGCAATATCTGAAAAATGTAAGTCTTAAAAATAGATATACATGACCTTTTATATGATTTTTGATGTGCGTCCACACAATGTCTATAGCTGAAAATAAATCAAGCCACCTCAAGCTTAGGCATTAAAAAAATTATATTTCTGTATGGAAAATTATTTTTTAAAATTGCATTTCTTTAGTGTCCTTAATTACCAACAAATCAAGCTAATTATCATGAAAATTGTCCAAGTAATAAGAATGGTGCAATTTTCTACGTAAATCAACCCAAACTTATATTTTACTAAGGAAATCCTGTTGAGACGCCTATGTAGCAGTTTATTATTTTTTTTTTTTATAATTTTAATAACAGCAAATTCTAATAAATGAAGATTTGCCTGGAGTGAAAGAATAAAATAATCAAAGGGAAATTATATAAATTATATTCCCCAAATTGTACCCATATTTGGTCAGTTAGCCTTTCCTTTATCCATCGCTAATCCAATCCTCCGTCCTTCGTCATCATTATCTACCACTTTCATCAAAAATTGGCATCCTTGGGGGTCATTTTCTGCCGCAATCGCTTGAAATTCATTGAATGCACATTTAATTTACTAAATAATGCCGGAAAAAGAGGATAAAGCCGAAATGTGAAGCCTGCTTAAAATGTATATATGCCCGGGCCCGGGCCGATGCCGATGCCGAGGCCATTACTAGGGACTCCAAATGCTTCTCGGCCAATGTCCAGTTAACGCTTCAATGGTGGCAAATGGCTAAATTCGAGCGCACAAAGTGAATTGTTTTACGGGCAGGGCGAAAGTCTTTCCCTTTCGTTTCGTTTCGTTTCGTTTCTAGTATCGTTTCTTTTATTTTTTTTTTTGAAAAACGAGTTAAACACGTGTCGCAAATGGTAGGGTTGCCCCTTCAATCTATCCACTCTCCGCTGGGCTGCTTTTTGGCAGTGAATGTTGAATTGTGTGGGTTCTTCATATGGTTGATGGTCCTGAGAGCCTTCATAGATTATGGATGAGTTTCATAATGAGCCAATTTATACAAGTGTTCCTTCCACATGTGCGTGTGTGTGTGTGTGTGTGTGTGTGTGTGTGTGTGTGTGTGTGTGTGATTCCTCTGCACTGGCCTTCATCAACGATTCCAACACGGACTGTCCAAGTACTTAATGCTTTGCTCTCCACTCCTCTCCTCTCCTCTCTTCTATTTCTTTTTTTTTTTGTTTTTTGGTAGTGATATATGAAACCCCCAAGAAGCTGCTGGCCAAAATGCCATTTGTTTAAAGGAGAAGCAGAAGCAGAAGCAGAGGCAGAGGCAGAGCCATCCTCCGCAACTTCACAGCTTCCATTTGAATGCGCACATGTCGAGGGCGAGTGAGCAACACATGGCCCCAAGGAGCTGTTGGGATTCGGGATTTGGCAGCAGGGATCCGGGAGACTGGTGTGGACAGCAGCTGTTGCTCCGCTTGGTTATCCTGCTTGAGTGCACGCGCCAGGTGACAAACTCGAACTTTTCTCCTTTTCTTTTTTGCTTTTTTTTTCGCCTGTTCTTTCTCCGCTAACAAAAGCATCAGCAGCTGTCGCCTGACTTTTCGGGGCTCTGACATCGTTCGGATGGGAGCAGTAAACAAGTCGAGTTTAGTCAGGCTGAAACTGATATTGGCTTGGACACAAGAGCAGAACTTGGAGACAGTTGGAGGCTTATTTGAGGCAGACCCAAATCAGACTCTGAGCAGGGATTTGATTGTATTCATTAGCTGGTTCTACTTAATTGCAATGCAACCGCACGAAATGTCAAAGCTCTTGGCATATTTCTGTTGGCCTGGCCTATTGGTTCCGAGGCAGGTGCCTCTCTCTCCCCCCCCCTCTCTCACTCTGTTTGTGCAGCTCTGCGGCTAACCTAGAAAAGGAGGTCCAAAGCACCGTCCCTGTCTGTTTTGGTGGCCTTTTTATCCACGTACTCCATTCAGGTTTCTTTTCTGCTATTTTTTTGTGAAAGGCACCAGCAAAAGGAGCAGGCCGTCGTCGCTTGGAGATTAGTTACACTTGTGCTCCATTTAAATGGCAAAGCGACTAAATTATGCGAAATTCTTTTTTATTTTGTTCGGTTTTTCGGTCTTTTGGTCTTTTGGTTTTTGCCTAGCCAAAATAGAAAGTGAAAGACCGAAAAAAGTACACGAAATAATTGCAATCAAAGTCTGTGCGCCGCCGCCGCCGCCGCCCTTTCCCTGGGTGAATGTCGCCCGATCTAGGCCTTGGGGAAAGTTGGGGCTGGCTCCATTTGGCTGGGTGGGTCAGCCTCAGCCTCAGCCGTCGTCGAATCAGTCGATGGGATGGCGAATTTTTAATGCCGTTCAATGGCAATGGAAATTTGAAATGTGGAGCCTTAGTTTAGAAGGTTGAAAATGGGAAAGGACCAGGGAAACTGTGAAAAATCAGACAAAGTTTATAATGCAATCCAAAAGGCTAATGAAATCCATCTGAATCTGTCCACCCAAAGGTTGTTTTTTCTTTTTCTTTTAGTTTTTCCGTTGCCTTTCGGAAAAGTTTCAGATGAAGACAGCTCTATCTTAACGAGGATGCCTTTTCTTTGCTCTAATCAATTCTAATCGTTCCATTCTGATAGAACAGTCCCTCTTTGAACTCCTGAGTTCCATGATTTATTTTATGCCTTGCCAGTCTCCATCCGGAGTCCTAGGGCTCTGTAGTTTCCACTGCCTATGCTTCATTAACATACATAAATATCTGCATATATTGTGCTATTGTTTGGCCTGCTCCACTTGACTTGAATGGAGGGAACATCCATACATCCATACATCCATATATCCATATATCCATATATCGAGAGATATTGCCAATCTCAGTGCACACGTGCGCGTTCAGGCTCCGTTCCGTTCACATCAAAGCCCGTCCGAAATGCTGCTAATAGCAACCTTTTCATAAACTTTTTGATGCGAGGAGACCTTTTTTTTAAAGCTGAAACTCATTAAAATACCAAAAGTAACGAAACGAAATCAAAAAGATAAACCCGCACGACAGAAGTAGATCCCAAGTAGGGGTCGGGGGTTCCTGGAAGTTGGGGTGACAGCAGTAGCAGCAGCAGCAGCAGCAGCAGCGGCAGCGGCAAGCAAAAAAATTGCTCCCACAGAGGCACATTTTTGTCCCAAGGAATGCCACTTCTCGTGTGGGTCTCTATGTCTCCCTCGCAGTCTCTCCCTCCCCCACCTGCCACAACAGGGCATTGATTACAACAGCCACTTCAGGGGCAGAGCGGCGGAATGGCAAACAAATTATTACAAGTGCAGTTGGAAAATATGTGGCGGCCACTTATCAACGTAATCAACAGCAAATACCTGGACACGCCTGAGTGCAGTCAGTGGCCGTGGCGGTTCGCCTTTGTGCCTGCGACTGCTGAAGGAAACCTATTGACAGCACCCTACGAGTGGGCTCTCCATAGAGGAGAGTCGACTTGGGTAGTACCCATGGAGAGAGGGAATCAATGGAGTTCCATTTCCTGGTTGCTAGACCACTGAGATGAAGCTGGAAGCTGTATTCAATTATATTCGCATACTCATGGCCATAGATATGCGATGAGGTTGATTTAATCCTAAGAACTACCATCGGAGATAGATATATTATGACAACCTCTCCCTGATATACCCTCCTGCAAGCAGGGTACAAACCCCAGCAAAAAGCGAACCTCCAGAGGAGCCCAGGCCCAGAGCAGACCCATGAGGCAGGCCAAAGATGACAACAGCCAAGACATAGACGAAGCCGTCGCCGTCGCCGTCGCCGCCATGTCACACAGAGAGCAGGGAAGTTGAGACTACTGTGGGGTCTCCGGTCTTCTTTGAGACCCAAACCAGAAGTGAGTTGTTGCTTGGGCTGGGACTGGGACTGGAACTGGGAGCTGCGACTGCGACTGGGACTGGTACTGGGATTGCGAATATTTTTGCAGTTCGAATGTGTATTGTATCGGCTCGGCTCCCATCTGATTCGATTCCCATCCCATCCCATTCGATTCGATTCGATTCCTTTGCTGCTCTGTCAAATGTTTTGGCTTAATGATGGCATTGATGGATGGATCACACGTAAGCGGCAGTCATTTAGTAATTTATCTCAAGCCATTTCGAATTAATAGACTCTCTGGGCCGGACCAGGCAAGAGAGAGGAAGCGCGTCGCGTCGCATCTTTCCTTTGATTCCCCAGATTTTGATCAAGCATTAGATACCATTTGCAATTTTCGTTGTCAAATTATGAAAATTTATGAGTGGGTCGAGAGAGCGGCTCGGGACTGTGAGAGTCCGGCTAATTAAGGCAGCTGCCTGTCTCGACTGCAGTTTCAAGCTCGATTAAGTTCTTAATTAGCCGCGGCTTAGTTAATTGGTTGACTGACTCTTCGGCCCATATGCAGATCCCGAGTGGCGATCCCATGTCGTGTGTGGAACGACACTTGTTGGGCCGAGGGTGAGGGGTTCACTGGCCTGCTGGGGTCAAAGTACTTGACTTCAGTACAGATGTGAGATGGGATCTCTATGATCTCAAAAAGCCCTTCTTATTTCTCCCCCATCTCCATAGAAGAAACCGTAACCTTTTTCAGATCACCTTTATGACGCCTCCTCGCCCGTTTCGGTCCCAAACCACAACTGGGGGCAATCTCCCCAATCCCAATCGGCTGCATGCAAATTCCTCCAAGCTCTTTCAATATTTAACCCAAAAAGTATTTCCACAAAAAAATGCAGCCACTCTTTGTCTATGCCACAAAAAACTCACCGAAAAAGTGGAGCCCGACTGAGAGGCACACGAACAAAATTCGCGCGCTGACACTGACAAGTCGTGTGAAGCACACCTGCAAGAGTCAAGCACAGAGCGGGACGGACAGACGGACAGGCGAGCAGGCGAGCAGGCGGACTGGCGGACAGACGAACGGACCGCAAACCGAAACCAGATCGCCGGGGAACATGGAGCATGCTGCATGGGGCATGGCATTGCATTTCGGTGCACCGAAACATGTTGCAAAATGCTGTCCGCTCAGCTGTGCGTCGTGGCCTTAAAATGAGTGCAACACATTGGCTTCCTCCGACTTCGGGGACACCCCTCTCCGCCCCTCCATAGCGTCAACCTCCTCCTCCTCCTGAGACCGAGGCTGGCATAGCGCCAAACTAGCAAACTTGAGGCACACTGAAGGAAAATACTATAAATACTATAAAATACTGCAAGAGAATGCCTTCAATTAATTATTAAACTAATAATATAGATACAAAAATAAATGTATTTCTCTTTTTATTTTTATTAATAAACAAAAACAAGCAAATAATAATTAATAAATCATATAAATACATTTTTTTTAATTTAATTAATAAGTTAAATGTAAATTTAATTTGATTTTTTATTTATGTTTAAATTTTGGAACAAATAAATTATTTATTAATATTTGTTCAAATTTGAATTTCTTAAGTATTAATGTTTTATTTATTGTATTTAATTTTAGGTGTTATTTTCACATATTTATTTATGCATTTACTTCTTTTCTCTTTAGCTTTCTTCAGTGTATCCAAAGGGGTCGGAGGCGGGTTTGAGGCTGTTGGAAACATAGGAAAAAAGAAAAAAAAACAAATGTTGCACCGCTTGATTTTTCTTGCCTGGGGCCTTTCGCTACTTGAGCACACACACGCGTAAGTGGAACGAGGGCGGCTGCTGCTGCTGCTGCAGTTGCAGTTGCACACAGTCGGGCAGGAGGAACGGGTGGGGCGGCAGGAGGAGGCATTGTCCTTAGCCTCACCGCAGGCAACAAAGCGGAGCGTGCACAACAGCACCGACAACTAGAGAAACCACAGAGACAGACAGACCAGAGAGAGATAGAGAGAGAGAGAGAGAGAGAGAGAGAGAGAGAGAGACACGGGAGACACGGAGACTTGGACTTGATTGTAACAATGTGGCACACTCAAGATGCGCCAGGTATTTGGCTAAGGCGATAATGCGACAAGGATAACGAGGCATTCGGACCGTGGAGTGCCCCGCCGACACGGGAGGAGCAGAGCAGAGCGGAGAGGAGAGGAGCAGAGCAGAGCAGAGCAGGCTTGTTATCATCCAGACTCCTGTCTTGTCCTGCTGCTCGAGGTACTCGTCCATGTCCTCCCTTTTCGTGGTGCGTAATGCGCTCATTACGTGCCGCCATCAACATCGCATCGACATGCCACACCAAGTGACTTAGACTACTCCATACCATGCCCTGTTCCCCTCTCCTTGCCCACCGTGTTGCCATCATTTTTGGCTTCGGTTTTGGGGCTTTGTCCAGGGTCCAACACGGCAATGTCATGCCAATTGCATGCCTTTCCCATTGCCTCCTTCCCCCGCCCCTTCAGTGAGTCAGGGATTCCTGGATACGCGGGGACCTGGCAGCCAGGCAGCCAGGCAGCCAGTCAGCCAGGCTGGGAGTCATTCAGTCAGTGGCTAATTAGAGAACCGACTTTTGTATTGGTTGATAAAGCAAAAATTCGGAATTGAGTGGAGACATTGGGGGGGAGGTTCGGGTTTCGGGTTTTGGTTTTATGGGTAATGGAATGCTCGATTCATGTCTGGTAAATTGGTGGAATTGTAGGGGATTTTCGGGGCTAGTAATCGTAGAATTGGCAAAAGATATTATGTATAAGAAGGATTAGTTCGGAGCTGCTTTAAGATATTCCCTTTAAAGAGAGGAAAATCCTGGGAAAGCGTTTCCCAAGTACTTCTCCAAGGAATATCCCATAAAGTTCCACCACACAAAACCACATCAGAGGCAGCGTTGAGCAGAGTTTAGTGGAGTTTTAGTCCTGGCTACTTGTCGTACATCAACGGCAGCACATCAAAATTAATGATGCAGTGAAAACCGCTAAATACCCTCGAAACGAACCCTACCCTGCTGACCCGCCACTCGGCCCAATGTGAAGTATGAGGCAGGTGTTTGTCGGGGATCTCTCGCGGACACGTGTGACGATGTCCGGCGAGTGATGGAAGCGGAACAAAAGGCTTGTGGTCGGTCGGTGGCCAGTGGCCAGTGGCCCACAGCTACCTGTTGTTGCTGTTGCTGCTCCCCCAATGGAAGTCCATATGTCAGGCGACTTAGCAGCAACAATAGCAACATCAACGAGGCAAAATCAATTTCCCTGCTCAGTAAACCAAACAGCAACAATGTTTTAAACGGATTTGTCCCGCCGACAAATTAGTTACGCTAGAAAAAAAATAGAAGAAAGAAAAGCCAACTGCAGCTGCAGGAAAAGCCACTCTAGCTTCGAGACCGAAACTACAAATGCTCTTCAAGCGCGTTTTTCCTATGAGAGCTAAAACGACCCTAAAACCGGAGAAAAAACACATGAAATTTAAATATTTAAAATTGGATTTAAAAAATTAGAACCAATACATGCGCTCCGAGAGTGGAAATTGTAAAAGGAAAGTGTATGTAACTACATTTTGAACATGAAAATATTTAATTTCAAATAAATAAACTTCATAATTATAATGTTGAATATTTTCATATTTAAATTATATTGCACATATATTGGCTACAAATTTAAATTAGTAACATTTATTTTAAAGTGTTTCTCTGAAATCTCGGCAGAGATTTCTTACTAGAAAATAGATAGTGCCCATCACAGGAGCAATTCCAATTCCAACTGTACAGATCATCTATCAGTGGTTCCGTATTTGCGTGTCTTCTAACTGGAATCTGGAATGGAATAGCAGTAGTACCCTGTCTTAGGGAATCAATAGTGTCAGGGCCAATAGCCAGAACAGGAACATCAAGTCAAGACCGACAGATTGCGTGGGGGACGACGTTCAGACGTTTCAGATGTAGATTACAAGGTTAAAAGGGGTGGTGGGGGCGAAGGGAGTGCTGGAAGAGAGAGCAGAGAAGGAGAAGAAAGAGGAGAAAGAGTGAGAAGAGAGTGACAGGAAGTGCGCTAACTCAATTGGTCTCTTGGCAAACGCCGCATTATGGGTCACTAAGCCGCCTAGTGGCCATTGTCAGACCTTGGCTTTGTCACTTCTCGCTCCCTCCCTCCCTCCCTCCCTCCCTCTTCCTCTCTCTATCTTTCTTCTTTCCTCTCTGGCCGAGTGGTGTGGGAGGAAGTGGGACAACAAGTGCATTCTCTGATTGACATGCAACACGCGTTCGGCGCCCACTTTCCTGGCCAGGCGGTACGGTACGTACGGGGCATGCCACGCACCGTTGTCGCTTGGCTTAGTTTATAAAACTTGTTCCCCACCGACAGAGAGAGAGAGAGCGGGAGAGAGAGCGAGAGGAATTTCTCTCTCTATCTTTCGAGCTATGTAATTGAAATTACGTGACACTTTGCATATGCACTGGATTTAAATTGAGTTTCCAGTTGGCCGTCAACGTGTGGGAGGGAGGAAGCAGGCCAGCAAGCAGAGGACTGGAGAGGAGGTAGAGGAGGGAGAGCGGTGCATGCCTATTGTGGCACGCGTGTCTTAGTGGTCTATCTTTCTATCTCTCTCTTGTATTTGGAATTGTCTGTGGCAGACCCAATGTAGGCGACATCTCTCAGAACTTTGACAAGTGCATTCGAGTGCCACATCAGGCGGGGGGCATATCCGAACAAACACGTGTTGGAATACCCATAAAGAAGAAACTGAATTGACAAAACTCCAAACGAAACCTAATTAGTGCCGCAGCAGAGAGAAACAATGAAACTCATTGGCTCGAGGGCTGCGGCATTAGATTAAAGGTTCATATGAAATATCCTACAACAGCTGAAGTCGGGTGAAAAATACCCAGAGCTAAAGAAGCATTATAAGGATAGACAAAGCGATAGAGCCTAGGATATGAAAGAGTGATATTTTTATGGATTTAATCGATGCGAGTGTTCTATAAATAGCCCGCTGCCAGCAGCCGGAACATTGGCCGCCGTCTCCCCACGTGTCAGGATGGCCGAGCGGTCTAAGGCGTCAGACTCAAGGTGTTAGAATCTTGCTTTCTGAACGAAAGTGTTGAGCGTTCTGATCCTCTTCTGAGGGCGTGGGTTCGAATCCCACTTCTGACAAACTTTTTTTTTGCAATATGTGTGCAATATTTACTTTATACTCCTACCTTATACCCGGTACATTCCCTCTTTCTCTCGCACACCTCAGCGAGACGATGTAAAGATGTATAAATGAAGAGAGGCAGATGTAAAAAACAAATGCAAACAAAATTGGAAACAGATAACATTCCACGCGGTTCGACCTAATTTTTTGAAAGATTTTGTTCGCAAAATTTCAATTTTCCCTTTTGCAAACAGCGATACAAAACGACATACATATGTATATGTAGGAAAAGAAGAATCAAAGAATTCTTGAGCGCTTTGGATAGAAGTTATTAATTCAGCAAGCTGAAATGGCCGAAGACTAAACTGTGCGTCGATTTGGATTCGAAGTTATTCAACTAACATAAGCTACAATTAAGTAAGAATTAGTAAGGATACAAAAATCGTTGGGTGCTGAGTGTTCGTCGGAAAAAGATAGAAAACGACAGTTCTAAAGAAGATGATGAAGACACCAATGTAACAGAGAAAGAAAAATTTCGAATCTCGTTTTTAAAGTCAATAGATCTAATCCTTCAGCACCTACAATGGCAATATTACATATAAAACGGGGGGAAACGTTGTGAACCGCAGCTAAGGCCGCGGCTGTACTTTATACCCGGTACTCAGTCAGTATATATTTGAGCCTTCGATTTATGTAGTTGATAATATGTTCGCAAAAGTGAACAAAATTGAATTATTGCCAATAAAGAATACAAAAATAAAGTCGAACCATTTTTGTTTGAATTTTTTCTTTTACATCCGTCTTCTCTTCATTTCTACATCTACATCTTTACATCGGCTCGCTGAAGTGTGTGCGAGAGAAAGGGGGAATGTACCGGGTATAAGGTAGGGGTATAGAGTAAATATTGCACACATATTGCAAAAAAAAAGTTTGTCAGAAGTGGGATTCGAACCCACGCCCTCAGAAGAGGATCAGAACGCTCAACACTTTCGTTCAGAAAGCAAGATTCTAACACCTTGAGTCTGACGCCTTAGACCGCTCGGCCATCCTGACACGTGGGGAGACGGCGGCCAATGTTCCGGCTGCTGGCAGCGGGCTATTTTTAGAACACTCGCACTAGATAAGCAAAGCATTCAAATAAAAGCTATCCGATGAGTGGGTGGGTGGAGTGGAGTGGGATGAGGAAGGGGAAGGGGAAGGAGGCGCGCGGTTACATATACTCGTATGTATTCATGTACTACACACAGAAGGTGATAAAAGCTTGATAAAAGATGGTGTCATTGGTGTGCTGGGTGTTGCTGTGTTGGTTGCCATGTGGTTAAGTGCTGCAGTGTTGCCATTTCATGCTTGGCTAAATCGTTGCTAAATCGTAACCTGAGCACCGTTTCCGCCAGGGCAATCAAAACCGAATTGAAGCTGGCGGTGCCTCGGTGCCTCGGTGGCGGTGTTCGGTGTTGCCCGGGGGCCTCATCATAAAAATCACACAAACCGCAGCCCCACAGCCACACACACAACACTCCCGAACACGGATACATTCACACACACCAACACACACCAAAACACCCCAACACACACACACAATTGATGCGCCACGAGTTCAAGTCAATTGCAGAGCCCGCAGGCTGCGGAGAGCGCGTGTCGTGTCCCTTGTTCCTCCTCCGGCCCCTGCCAATGTGGCGGTGGTGCTGAAACCACAATCCTTAACCCCCTGCCAGCTGCTGTGATGTATTTGTCAGGTTCGAAAAAATCAAATAAGGAATAAGCTGTGAGAGCAAACGAAACGACTGCAGGAATACCGTTCAATGAAGACTTGTTAATTAACTATTTTTTCAATAAATACTACGAAAAATCGTTGAGCTCAGACCCACTTCTTCTGATGGACCCGAAGCTCTAAGTGGCACTATCTATCTACGTAAATATAGTTTAAATTTAAACAGTAGATTAAGATCTAGATATTTCCTTCTACATCCCTATTCTGCTTACCTGAACCAAGAATGACATACATATATACATAGGTTGTTACATACAAACAACAAAACAAGTGCATTTCCTAATAAATAATGATGTTAAAGTTGAAATTTTGTGACTTTTTTAATTTTGCAAACAATTAGTTGACATACTGTACGTATGTACATGATTCTGATAGCAGTAGCCAAAAGCTAAAAATTCACGCTCCTGACTAATGGGTAACCAAATATACATTACATTGCAGAAAGTATCTGTGGCCATACATGGACAGGAGGCTATCAAATGCAGCCACACAGGCAAAGGAGGCGGTGGATGTGGCAGTGGCAGTGGCATTGCCATTGCCAGACGTCGGTGATGATGCTGGACGGAGACTGTGGACTGTGGACTGAGACTGAGACAGAGGCTGTGCTCTGCTGTGCTGTGCTGTGTGTGGCTGGCATTGAAATCGAAATCGACAACCAGACACTTCAAACGCATGCAAAACGCATCGAAACAATGAGATTTACGTGCTTCCCAGCTGTTATGGACTGCAATCGGATACATGTTCAGAGTGATGGGCAGGGAAGGGGCTAGGAAGGGGGCAGTGCCGTATTATTACAATGCGAAAGAGATCTGCCCTGGCCCCTGGGGTTGGCAAATGGATTTCGGTGTCTCTCTCCCTCTCTCTCTCTCTCTCTCCCTGCATGTTAAACGGTAATGACAGCCATAAGCTTTGCCCATGTCGGTCTCTCGTCTCTGGTCTCTGGTCTCTGCTTGGTCAGCCAAGCCGAAAAGTTTGTTGTGTTAATTTTCAATGCATAAAATTCATTGGCCTGGTCTAGACTGCGTCTCGATTCGAGTGTCAGTACCGGGGTCCCATGCCATGCCATGCCATGCCATGCCATGCCATGCCATGCCATGCCATCCCATGCCTGGCGGGGCGTCAGTTTTCAATGGAGAGGAGAGCCAGAGCCAGTTGAATGCTCTTGTCTCTCGTCTCCTGTCTGTCTACTGCATTGTCTACCCCCCACCCAACTTTCGTAATTGTAATCTACACTGGGCTTTGCCTTTGGCAGATAATTGTTATAATTTAAACGATCATATATCGCAGCACCTTAATTGCTTTGGACTTGAAAAGGAAAAAAGACAAAACAAAACAAAACAAAAATATGCATTTGACTTGGGCTCGTCCGGGATTTGAACCCGGGACCTCCCGCACCCTAAGCGGAAATCATACCCCTAGACCAACGAGCCAGTTGTCAAACGGCTGCCATAGTACCGCTTATCAACGCCGATAGCACGAATTCGAAATCAAAGATCACAGACGAAACTACACTGAAAGTTTCTTCGGATTATGGAAATTGCGGGATTGTGTTGCGTAAACCCGTTTACAAAGTCGCCTTTTCGGAGGCGATCGTTTGATCGTTTGATCGTTCAGTAATCTCTTAATAGCATTCATGGGCACACATGCTTAAGTGGCCTTTGGCTTAATGTAAATGTCCTCAATTAGCTGTTAATAGCTCTCCCCTCCCCTAGCAACCCCAGCAACCCTTGCCCCACTGCCCACACTGCACACTGCACACTGCACTTGACCCAGCATATGCCATATGAGCATTTCCCTTGATTGGCAGTCCATATGGTGGCTGGGCCCCTGAGAAATCCGCGAATGGACATTGCGAAATCGCCCAGTCGCAGAGATTAGATCGTATTCGGGGTTGGGTTGGGTCTGGTTTGCCTTCTGTCACTGATTGTAATCCCGGGCAGTGGGACCGCGAGCTCGTTAACATTATTTGTTGTGGTCTCTTCTCACAAAGTGCATTGGTCTTTTTTTTCGGGGCTTAGGCTGTTGCTTTTTTATTATCACAAATCAGGGTATAGCCAAGGGTGACCCGCATCCAATCTGCGTCTTTTGGCTGCCCTTTAAAGTTTCCAATTCGGATGATGCGTTCACCCCTGGACTGGGATTGGGATTGGACCTGGGATTGGTTCTTCCACAAATATTTGATCAAATGCTTAGGCAACATCAAAAGGCTCTTCTATGTAGTTATCCTTATACGCGTATGGTCAAGCACACACACACACACACACACACACTCTAAGGCAGGCAGGCAGGCAGGCAGGCAGGAAACTTTCGGTGGCAGGCAACTGTGGCAACTGTGGCAAGTTACGTGAGTTGATGGTTTCATTAGGGGTTGGTCGGTCTGGAGGGAACAGCGGCGTACCCGCACGAAAATGTTTTATGTCTCAATTCTGGCTTGCATAAAAAAGAACTTCAAGTGGTTGATTTTATGGTTCAGCCGGGTTCAGGCCCAGGCCTTGCACCCCCCGCTGCTGCCATTTGTTACGTCACAGCTGTTATGATTTTAACTGGAAAACCCATCAAGTACGCTGTACGCTGTAAGCTGTACGCCGTACGCCGTACGCCGTAAGTGTTCCCCTAATTAATATTGTACGAAATCGTCAATCTCTATAAGTGGAAAAAGCCTCGGGCCCCATGAACTTTGCTGGCTGGCCTGGCTCATTTGAATTCATTAGAAGAAGAAAAGCTCTTTCGCAATTTTACTCTTCAATGAATCGGTTTGTTCTATGGGAAAAACTCTAAAACTCCACTCCAAACTCCAAACTGCGCGTTGGGCTCTCCGAGGGTGGATCTTCCTGTAGGTGACAGCTCTGTGTAAACGTTGTTAATGGTTCAGGTCACTGGGGGATTTCCCTGCTGGTAGGCATAATGATGATGGCGTAATTATATGTATATACGAGCATGTATAGTGCCAGTCCCAGAACTGAAGGATTTGGCAGGGGAATGTATGTATGTATATGGGGGCTAAATTGTGGAAGAAATGAATTCCTGCCAAATTCCTTCTTGCCCAATTGCAAACCTCAAAGATCTGCCTCCTGCTCGCATTCCTGTCATGCATGCACTCAACCGCAGACGTCATCTCCCACTCTTCTGGCCACCAAAGTTGCAACAACTTCTAAGGCAAACCGTGTCTTACACGTTGCACAACCGAACAGCCGAACAGCCGAACAAGCAACAAGCAACAACGGACAGACGACTGCAAGTCAACAAAGGCTTACAATCTATAAAGTACAATCACTTTCAACAACAATACCAACAGACACAGGACGGTAGAGAAGTGAAGAGGAGAGGACGGCCGTCTGCCCTTTAAATCATGCTCGGAATCTCCAAGAAAACGTGGCTAGATCTCTTCGGTGTTTCCCTGAACAATTTTCTACTATATATATAAATATATACCTATATATATGTGTGTGTGCAGGTACAAATATACACACACTGGCTGACTGGTAATTATGGGTTCGAAAAATCTACACCAGCATCGGGGCTTGATGATCGACATTGGTGGCTGTAAGAAATATATGGCCGAAACCTGATGAAAGGCCAGTTTACTTAGTCGGCGGGAAGAGACTGCGATGCGACTCCCCATCTCCTGGTCGTGCATTAATTTCAGCACAAGTTTTGTGCCTCTTTTTTCCTGTTGTTGTTCTTTTTGTGGTGGTATGCTTTGGGACACGCCCACTAAAGTGGCATGCCGCCATGGTTATGTAAACAGCCAGAAGAGCAAAAGGCAGGAGGCAGGAGGCAGGCGGCAGGCGGCAAACGTCAAGAGGCAGAAGGAGCCAAGGAGTAGGAGCACGAGAAGGTGAATTGATAAAGGCCACAGCCGACGATGCCAGGCGTTGATGATGATGATGATGCTGATGATGGAGCAGATGATGTAGAGGCAGCCTGCCACACATCACTAGAGGGCAAAGGTTGCCAGGGAGAGAGAGAGAGTGCAGGAGTGCAAGGGGGTAGGGGGTGGGGGATGGCAGGCTACATGTGCAGTAAGTGTTAATGCTGCAATCAGTTTTGAAAGCCATAGAGTGGAGAGTGGCTCTTTGGGTGGCTTATGGAAGTATTCGGAGATGATTGGAGGTGCCAGCGAAAGTGAACTATAGTTCTGACAAGGCGAACAAGCAGGAGATATAGGCGAAGATCTTAGAAATATGTATGTATGTATGTACATACTCGCATCGTACCCCAGCTTTAGCCCCGCAAGTGAATGCAGTTCCAAGGACTCGTCCAAGCACACGCACACATATCAAATCTAAAGTCCGTCCAAATCCCCGACATTAAGCAGCAACACGTTGAGCCACGGAACCGAAACCCGACACAAATGAGCAGCAATCCACACTCGGATCCGAAAGACCCCCTACACATACTCGTACTCGCACTCGCACTCACACTCGCACTCACACTCGCACTCATACGAGTATCATCAAAATTTATAAAGCTTTTGGCCCGAACCCGAGCATAAAATGGCCAAAAAGCTTAACGCTCATAATGCCAATGTGAGGGCACAGGGGGGACATCGTGGAGAGTCGTCGGTAAACGGTAAATATATGAATTGGATTTTGAGCTGCCAAGGGGATTGTGGATGGGGGGAGGGGAAGGGGGAGGGGGACTGCCAAATGGCTTTATGTGCGTCAGTAAATTTACACCTCGTAATCGAGATGAGTGGACACAGGACACACACACACAGACACACACAGACACACTGAGCGAGGGAGAACGACGACTCAGAGCAGCTGTTGTCCAAGATTAGTCCTTGGCAAAAAATCTGTCGCACAAATTTTCATTTTTATGAGCCCAGAGCCCCGGCATTAAGGGCTCCGGCATTTGTTTGGCTTTGAGTTATGGGGACGGGCTACGGGGGACTGGGGACGGGGGACGGGACGAGCGAACCAAGTCCCTGGACCAAGGAGCCTCCTGGCGCCGCGAGCTTGGCCAATTATATAATAACAGCAACAGCAACAGCAGCAGCAGGAGCCAGAGAGGGAAACGAACCAAAAACACGTACATCATCAGTCCGGAATTGGGAATGGTGTCCCCCTATAAAGGCATAGACCATGGGGATACCTAGCAGTACTCAAAGCTGCAGAGTTCATCTGGAGTCCCTAAAGCAGTCCCTGAAGGGATCCCCAATATACCCGGCACATCCCCAACATTTACTGAGTCTCAGGCAGCAGCAACATTAACTGATTTGCATTTCAATCTTGGCGGCGGCGGCGGCGGCGGCGGCGGCATGTGTTTAGTTTCGGCACAAAAAAAAACCTGTTTCCTGGTAGCAGGAGGAGTGGGAGAAGCTGCAACAGCAGCAGCAAAAGCAACAGCAACAGCAGCAGCAGCTGCCACTGCGGACGCTGGACGGAGGGACAACAACAACACTTGCTGCCAAGTGAGATCTCGACCCCTCTCTGACTTCTTAGGAGTATGCTTTGCTTTCCGTTGCACCGTGACTTAAAATGCAAATGAAAATGCAATCATTGTTTAATCTCGTACAGCGCCACAGCCACAGCCACAGCCGCAACAACGGAGCAGCAACATCAAGGAGCAACAGTTGTGGATGTTGCATATACATGTACCCTTTCCATGGAGAGCAGTCCCCCAGACTTCAGCCAGCCAGATGGGCAATACTATTCACTGGTAATGTGCGACCTCATCAAGCGAACACTCTCTCTGGAAGGGTGTTCTTTGCATCGCCTCAAGGAATCTCGGAGTAGTCTTCCCTGGCTGTTGTTACGATCGCCAGTCAAGCATCCCTGCGGTAACAACTATGAGCATGTTTGCTATGCCCAGCCGAGGCAGCAAGCCCAACAGCAACAGCAACAGCAAAAGCAACATCAGACTCAGATTCAGGAAGCTTCCAAGCCTCGAGATACACAATTTTTGATAATATTTAAACAGGCGACGGCAGTGGCAGCGGCAGCGGCAGCAGCAGCCGCAAGAGTGTCGGAGGCAGGGCGGCAGCAGCAGCAGCAGCAGCAACATCCATGTTGAGGGAGGCCAGATTGTGGATGCAGCTTCTTGGGATGCTTGGATGCTGTGTGATAAATTCTTGGCATGAATCGAATGCAATACAAGACTTTTCTATCAAACAACATGAAAATTAGATCGCTGTTGCCGTTGTAATGCTGTCATAAGGAAGAGGGAGCAACAGCAACGGCAACAGCAACTGCCAGCAGATTTTCCTGCCTCTTGTACAGAAGATTGCGCTGGATACTGAGAGGGGAGAAAAGGTTGATCAATGGCATGCCATTAGGTAGGAAATGTTTTGAGGTATCGGCCATGATAGCTTCAAAACCAGGAAGAATTTTCAGATTTATTCGAACTCCGACTCAATCTTTAATCATCCCACAGCATCCTGCAATGTTATCTACATTTAAATGGAATTGCTGTAGCCTCAAACTGCCACACATCCAAAGGCCTTGCCTCTGGTTCGGCACACTTTTAATTTCGAGCTCATTTGGGAGTCCATCCCCATCACTTCCATCTTCACACAAACACACACACACACACAGAGAGAGATACTTACGGGTAATTCCCCAAACCAATCGCCAGGCATCAAGGTCAAGCCCCAGTCCATTCCCCTGTCCTGTCCGGTCTGCCACGCCACACAGAAGTAGCAAGACCTAATTGGCAACGCCTTTTGCCACTGCAAGTGACAGGAAACTTTCATGCCAAGCGGCAGCACCGGCAAACTAATTAGCCTTAAAATAAAACCAGCGAAAACAAACAAAAAAAACACCCAAAACAAAAAAAGATGTTTTTTCCAAGGAAATGATACAATTTCGCGCGCTTGAAAATCAGCCTGGATGTGCGGCTTGTAGAAGGCGCAGTGGGGGGACAGGAGAGGCAAAACAACACACAACTGAAAAAACAAAATTTTAATTTAAAGGAGAATAGCTGGAAAAAACCACAGGAAAAAAATAAGGAACAAACGTATGTCCGGCAGAAGAGCTAGAGATGAGCCAAAGGCACAGATGTGAACGATGAGGTGACTTCTATCGATAAATAGATCACCAGGCGAAAAATAGGTTAAATTTGTTATATATACTCTTTGGTCTTGAGATGACTTTATGCCAAAGTGTGCGATGAATAGCAATGAATAACAGCAGTTAGAAAAAAGAGCAGCAGAATTAAGATTAATACCCGATGAACGAATGGGGGGATGGGGGATTCATTTATACAAAAACATCCTTAATACTGGACATCTTTTTAATGGTCCAACATTTTCCAGCTCAACTCCAAATACATACATACGTATTTAAGCATTGTATCAACAATCCGATAAAGAAATGAAATAAATAAATAAAATATATGATATAATAAATAAATTAAAAAAAAAAAAATTGTACACAAAAAATATTTTTTTTAAATCTTATATTAACAAATATAAATATATCTAAATATACATCGATTTCATTAGTTATACAGTATGTTTTAATTGGATGAATCATCATACAAAAAATTATTAAATTGAGATATATTTTTTATAGTGACTAGTACCCTAAAAAAGTTCAGTTATTGCTAACTTCTAGTGCTGGGAAAGAAAAAAAACAATACAATTAAATATAACTGTACGAAAAAGTACTGTATTTATGTATGCAGGAAGTATAGATCTTCGTCCCTTAATCGGGGTTAGTCTGAGCGGTGACCTAGTCAGTTCTACCATCTCTAGATCATCAGCCAAGTGGCAATTCATGCTTATCCGCATCCTGCAGAAATAGCAGCCGCATTCACAGCGGCAGGGCAGGGCAGGGCGGGACAAGGCAGGGCAGGGACTACATCCTAAATCCCCATCCTCGTCAAGGCCGTTCCAAAGCATACACACAGAGAAGGAGAGCGAAAGAGGGGGAGGAGAGTAAGTAAGAGATAACCGCAGAGCTGATGTGAAGGCCTATACTGGGTCTCCGGAGTCTCCATCTCCATCAAGCTAAAAATCTCCTGCCTTCGCGCCCCAGCACCACATACATCCTCTGGTTGTCATCGTCATCATCATCATCCCCATCCCCACCCCCATCCCCGTCGTCGTTGTAGTTGTCTGCGTTTGTCGTTTATCTTGGCTTCATTATCGCTTCATTAATTGCTAATTAACCATGTTCTACATGGCCGCCAGTTGCCAGTTGCCAGTTCCCAGTTTTATAAAATGTGCAAGGCGTGGAAGATATAACCAACACGGGCAGGCACTGGGGAGGCAGCGGAACGGGCCAGAGCCACTTTGCTTGGCCTTTTTGTAAGTGCAAATAAGTCGAAATCATGCCAAGTGAACGCGCCCCGCGCTTTATCGCGCTTTAATCTAATGCAATTTGTAAATGGAAACGAAAACGGGCCACAAAGGATGCCACTAGCTCTGCTCTGGCAGGGGTCGGTCTCCCATCCCATCCCGTCCCGTCCCGTCCCTCCTCTATGTCGCCCGCTTCCACTGTACTTGTAAATTAAAGCAAATATTTTGCTTATTTATTTCGGTTCTTAGAATGGTTGCTGCCCGCCCCTGTTGTCGACTAGCCGCAGGCCAATTAATTAATTTATTAAAGCAAATAAACAAAAGTAAAAGAAAGCTGAAAGGAGAAGAACAAAAAGAAAGGAGAGCAAAGAAAATCAAAATCAAAGCGCATATGAAATGAGTTGGGCCTATCGGAAAAAGGAGAGACGGAGATCAAAAGTTTGATACTCGGAAACATCTCTATTAAAGGGCGATCCAATGTTTACACAGTGCTTTCGGAGATATGAAGGTATAGAAAAAAAACGACACTCAAAGAAAAATCTCTGAAATTGTAATATTTAAACTTAGATTTATAAAACAGATATGACATGTATTTGATTTTTCCAACAAATTATTTACATTGTATTTGATTTAAAGTAATACAAAAGTTGTAAATATATAATATTTGGTATTAATTATATTATAACTAATACCGATGTGTTTATTTTTGGCCGTTTTTCTCCGAGTGTATATAAAGTGATCCTCCGAGGTCTGCACCGATCTTATGTCTTATATGCCCGACTTAGCTGCTGAAATCATTTCACTTTTGAGCCAAAGTCAAAGACAAATCCTTATCCTTCAGCTCCACCTTCACCTCTAGCCACTTAGTGTGAGTGTGTGTGTGTGTATGTGTGTATGTGTGTGTTTGTTGACTTGTTAAGGCCACGTAAATAGGCGAAAAAGGATTTTCCACTTGAGGAGTGCCAAGCTGCAGCCAGAAAAAGAGCAGTGGGGAGGGGCCGCGGCCTCTCTTTTGAGACTGCTCTTCCAGTTGGCTGCCTTGGGGTGGTGGTGCGAACTTGTTGGCGCCAAGCCGCAAAAGGAGCCGGCACGACATCGGGTTAAGAGATTAACAAACAAGGAGCCAAGGAGCAGCCGCCGTCAAGTCATCGCGGAATGGGAAGATGGGACGATGGGACGATGGGACGTTGGGACGATAGAGTCGGAGCCAAGTCAAGTGAAGTGAAGGCATGGCTGACGTGAAAAGTGACCAAGGTCTGGTCTGGGCCTGACTTGGTGGCCTCGCCTCGCGTCTGCTCCTGCCGGGCACGGGCACGGGCACTGGCACGTTTAATTAAATCAAAGTTAATTAATGCTAACGTATTCATAAACAGGGTCATCAAACACCCAAAAACCTCACAGAGACGCTGCCCAAGAACATCGCTTGGGTGTGCTGAGGCAGGAGGTTTCTGCTCCTTTCTTGTATAATTATGTAATATTTTTGCTTCAAGGATCGGCCCTCCATGCCTGTGCCTGTGCCTCTGCCACATTGCCACATTGCCACACTGCCTGCTGAATATGCAACAACAGTCACCACAAGGAGTTGCTGTCAGTAACAGGAAACAGTCAACGAACAGGAGCAGAAATTGGCAGAAGAAAACCAGAGGCAGGAGAAGGCACAGGAGCTGAAAGGAGGACCAGCAAAAGGACCTGCCTTCCATTATTGGCAGCGCGTTCCGTTTCCCTGCCCCCCGCCCCCCGTTTGTTCTGGTAATTATTCCAAAAAGGCTTACCGAAACTTTTTGACTTTGTGCAATTAAAAATACATTTTTCAAATATTTATACACAACAGAGATACAAATACAAATTTTCCCAAAAAATGTGTGGAAGGAGAGCTGGAAAATTGTGTCAACGTCTCGAGAAGTGAGTGAGTTGTGACGTACCGGGGATTGACCGAAGTGGGGGGGATTATTATCAAGGAATTTAATTATGAGTTGGGGCTGACAGAGAAGCCTGTTACCAAGGGACTGTTTCGGTCTTAAAGACATGCCGCCGACAGGCCACAGATGACGGAAGGTCCTTGGGTTAACGAAAGCCCATCTTAACCATCGAAAATATGCTCAAATCTGATAGCTTTATGCCACTGCAGGGGAAAAAACGTACCTATGGGCCAGAGGAATGCCTAAAGCTGTAAGGATTTTCCCTCGGTGCATCCGCTGGCATAAATGAAATGCATTTAAAAATACTCGTACTCCACTGCAGATGGTATTTTGTCGATTTTCATATTTTGACACGAACTCCGAATCAGTATGGATTTATTTTCGTGTGCGTTGCGTTGCCACTCTTAAATATTCAACAATGAACGCTGAACGCTGAACGTGGAACGTGGAACAAGTGTGCCATTAAAAATCATGAAATATGAAAAACATAATCCCATAGACAAGTATATTTTAAGCTTAATTATCGACAGGGAAAAAACCCCATGAAGCCCCGTGAATGAAATGCTGCGGATAACATCGTGTAATGCCCCCGGTCGAAAGTGGAATTTATGAACGGAACAGTTGGAACATTGATTGTTGTATGGGGGATTACTGTCTGTCCGAGATATACATATATCTACATAGGTACATATGTATATGTATATGTATATGCATATGCATATGCGAGTGGATAAGATCTGAACGGAGGGGGAGTGGCAGCAGGCAGCAGGCAGGCAGGAGAGCAGATTAAACATAATTGATGCTGGTCCTTGGCCACTTGTTGATTTGATTTTTCTTTAGTTGTATCCTTTAATTTAGGTATTTTAGTATTTTCTGTGCCCATTTTCAGGCTATCCTTGGCATGCCACCCAGTGGGCTATCCCGCATGCTCGTATGAGTATCCCAAATCCTCCAACATCCAGCATCCAACTTCCTAAAAAATATCCATACATACATATATGCATGTTTACATCGTGACAATGAACAAGTTTTTAAACGATGCATTGGAAAATTTGTTTCGCTCGTAACAAATTTATTATTTAGAGATTTCCATTTCCATTTTCCGGCTGCTGCTATTGTTGAAACTATGCGCGAGGGCATTACAACGAATGTGTAGTATCTATCGTGTAAATAGTTTATTTTTGGAGTCGACGACGACATAAAAAATTAAACTTGCAATGATAGCCCAACAGTTTCCTCGCTCTCCCTCAATAGCAATAAAACACTCAAAGGATTAAAACAAAAGCTGAAAAAAGAGATATATGTGTGTGTGTTTCCGAAATAGTTTTGGCTCAGGAGTTGCTGCAACAACTGGATGGCAATAACAAGCAAAACTGACAACAAATTGTGCAACTTTTTATACTATTTTTGGGTTCTTTTTGATAGGGGCTTAGGGTGTAGATTTTTCCATAACTTGTTGATACGTTTAAAAGGTTTATTTTGAAGGGAAAAGGAGATTTTTGTAGAAATCGATGGGCTGCAAGTGTGATTAATCGAAGAGCGAGGCCGGCTTTCCCAGTGATCGTTCTTTGGGTCTCAAGAACTTGCATTCATCTCACGTTACCGATCCCCAATCCTGCCTCAAACTCCCCCATTCGCAGCATTTTTGCCTTTGCATTGGCGGAAATTCACACCAGAAATTGTTCAAACGGAAAACACCATCAAAAATACTAATAACCTCCTATGAGAGCCATCGAGAAATGCGTGGGGGGACGCGGCAGGAAGGAAGCAGAGGCTGCGACTGCGACTGCGACTGGGACTGTAGCTGGGGCTGGGGGATGGATATCCATGGCTAAAAAATGTTTGCCAGCCCTAGGATCGCTTCCCCAGTTGCTTTTTATTTTTTATTTTTTGTTTTTCGTTTTTCTCGTTTTTTTCGCTTTTTGTTTGGTGTGTGTGCGCTTTGGAGCGTGGCTGCATATGCAATTACATTTTCCAGCAACAAAGTTGATAACCAACAAATGGTTGGGCAGTGAGCGAGGAAGAGATTGAGTGGGAATGGAAAAGCGCGCGGGGGCAGAGGGGGAAGGAGCGATGGCAAAAGGGAAAGGGGAAGGGGAAAGGGGAATGCAAGGCATTCAGCAAATTTTCAGCGTCAGGTTTCATTTCGGCCAACACAGGGTCTTTCTCTCTGCTTTTCCTTACCCAGTTTTGCGAGCTTACCCTAACATAGGGGAGGGCATGCTGAATTCCGAATGAGGTTTGTCATGCACAGAAGGATGCAGTTCAGGACTCAATAAAGCAAGGATCCATCGAAAGACAATCCACCATTTTTTGTTTATAGTTCTGCTTTTTTTTTTTATTCTTCAAAGGACTTAAATCTGAAAGGGCATCAAAAGATATGTACCCAAAACTAGCATTTTCTTTTCTTTTCTTTTTTTTGTTTTGGTTTTATTTTTCACTTTTTGTTTGTTTTCTAAGCTTGCATAACAAATCGCTGCGAAAAGCTTTTCAATTCAAATGAATGAAAAACGAAGGCAAAAATGTTTTATGCATGTCGAAGAGGACAGTGAGGGGGGGCGACGAGGAGGGGGCGGGGGGACAGCAAACAAAGTGTGAATGATGCGCCTGAGAAAGTCAGAAAGGAGGAAGAAGGCTTAAAAGAAGCTGAAACAGAAGTCAGGACTTTCGGCCGGCACATGCCAATGGGACGCACAAAAACGGAACAGAAAAACAGAAAAATTATTGTTATGAAAAAGTAATTAATGCCGTGGGTCCCCGGGCTGGGAGGAGGGGAAGGATCTCCCGTTTTGGGGTGTGGTCAGTGCCAGAAATTGGGAACACAAGATGGCAGCACCTTGATAATGCGCGTGACTAATGGACGGGGCAGTGGACGGCCCAAGTGGACGGCCCAAAGCCTCGAGGGTTGGAAATTAGAAAAACGACAAACTTAATGCACAAACACGGAAGTTCCCCCACCCCCGCCCAAAAGGGATGTGTGTGTGTGTGTGTGTTCCTTGGGTGTGTGGAATGCATTAAAACAAAAGGCAGCGTGAAAATTTCATTAGAGGCAGCCCAGAAGGGATCCCAGAGCCAGAGAACTGGGCCAGAGTCATATGGCCACAAACATGTGCCGCACGCAAGGAGCGGACTGCGGACTGGGGACTGGGGACTGCGGCCACTGCCAGAAGTTATACTATAATTCATTAACGATTATGCACAACACCCCAACATCCCACATCAACAGCCACAGCAGCAACAGCAGCAATTTGCCTCGCACACAATTTGTGTTAATTTTGGCGAAAAACCAATGTTATGCTGGGAGTGAAAACACTTTTCATGCTCACTGTTTTTGCGCTAATGTCTGGGACAAGATTTATAGACATTTCCGACGAGTCATTCATCCTTCATGCGAGTACGCAAGGAGCAGTTGAGCGATCCTTTGCGGCTAGACTGGGGCATTGGACACGGCTTGTGGCAGGATGCTAGGATGGCAGCATGGTAGGAGGAGGAGCTGTGGTCTTGAAGGGAGCGAGTGTATGACAAGGGAAAAGGGTCTTTTCTTCGATACATACATACAAAAGTTCTTGAAAATTGTATTCATGGGGAGGGGAAATATTTCGAGGGTGCCTAAAATCTTCCATTGACGGGCGAATACTGCAATAATATTCTCTAAAACAAAGCCCAAAGTCCTTTAAATGCATAGCTATAAAAAAACATATATGTATATTGTATATAGTCAGAAAGGTATCTCTATCATCATCCCATTTCCTGTGTTCCTATCCGGCATTTGAAACTCCATTAAATCGAGAGAACATCATGCATTACTCATAAATTTAATAGACTGTACTTGCTGCCTGGCCCCGGCCCTGCCCCTGCGCTGCCCTTGTGCAATTCCCCAAAGTACTCGAAAGTGTGCCTCCTATTATTATAATAAACTTGCCACCGCAACGAGACACAGCGAACAAGTGAGTAGCAATCCCCTTTTGGGGGCAGAACAAGCCCAACCTACGTCGCGACGCAGCTCTAAAATGTAAAATCAACATTATTTCCTTCCACACAATCAACGATGATTTCTTAATAAAAAGCTGTTCTATGGGGCTGGGACTGGGGGTGAGTGTAGAAGCATA
Source organism: Drosophila helvetica (assembly GCA_963969585.1). Lineage (NCBI taxonomy): Eukaryota > Metazoa > Arthropoda > Insecta > Diptera > Drosophilidae > Drosophila > Drosophila helvetica. Next base: position 50,063,520 of record OZ018401.1, on the reverse strand, counting down.
AGCACACTTCCCACCCAAAGACCGAAAGGAACCAAAAACAACTTGTGCATAATACAATTTTTGGACAGACTCCGCTCCTTGGAGTCCTGAGCAGAGTCAAAGTAGTAATGCTTCGTTGACTGGTGCCAATAGATGGGCCAGAGAGGAGGAGGAAGATGGCTGGGCTGGGTTGGGTCGGGTTGGGCTGGGTTCGGGTTGTAGTCTGGCATTTTTTAATACCCAAGTGTCCCCCCGACGGTCGCAATAAGTGCGCTGCGCAACGCTGCACGCATACAAATGAGCTCAAGACCCCCCCAAGAATAATACTCGACTTTGGTAGGGGACGACAACAACAGAACAGGACAGGACAGGAGCAGGGTAGGGGAATGGGGATGGAAATGGAAATAGGAGAGGGTAAGCAGCAGCAGCAGCAGCAGGCAGAGGAAAAGGTAAACAGGAAGTGGGTGGTGGTGTAACGAAAAATGCGCGGACATAAATCGGAAATACATAAATTATTAAATATCTTATAATAAGTCGTCTCAACCTTGGCATTCCTCGGTGGCTCTGAATGTCTCTCGCTCTGCTCTGCTCTAAAAGCTAATGAAGCTGCTTCACGTTTTACCCTCACTGAGAGGGTACCAATGCTTCGCTAAGAAGTGTGCCATTCTGCGTTTCAGAAAAGCTATTATCATCTATCAGAGGTCTTACACAGCCCGTGCGCCATTTTCGGATCTGATAGAGCCGATAGAACGATGGGCGACTCGATGTAACGGGAAAGCCGAGAAGCTGAGAAGCCGAGAAGCCGAGTCCAACTGATCGAACGAAGCCGAATCGATTGGCTGGCCTATTTATGCAGGGCTCCAATAGATATTCCACGTTGCCTCGGAAAATGTAGAAGGGTCTATAGAGCGTTCCCTATACAATATTTCAGCCTCATGGCTGTGATATTTTGCACTCATTTAGCAGGTTGGCAGCTCCATTTCCACCGATGAACTGTCAAGCGATACCACCCCATCCCCGCCCCTTCAGCCGTCAACCTTGTCAGCTGTCAGGCAATAATTGTCAGTTGTATTCCCGCTCTAATGTCAAAGATTTCTCCCCTCTCCTTGGGGTTCCTTCCTTCCTTATTTTTTTTGACAACTTTACTGGCTGCTAGAGTGTGTGTGTGTGTGTGTGTGTGTGTGTGTGTGCATGTCAAGTAGCAATTGAGACGAGCATTTGGCATTTCGGGTGCGCCACAAGCCCTGTGCGCTGTGCGCTGTGTCCCGTCTCCGTCCCCGTCCCCCCCGCATATGACATCTGACTTCCACTTGTCAGAAAATATTTGCTTTCCAAACACACAACCAGAACCACCCTGGGCAGGCACCCCACCCCCCCACACACATACGTGCCCTTCCCCTACCCATTCCCGTTCCAGCTTTACGCACGAGTTGCAATCTTTTTTTGTCCCAAAAGATTTTCCATCTCCATGTGTGTGAATGTTTCGTTAAATTGATAGAATAAATGAGCATAAATTGAAAAAAGAAATATCGATGAAACAAGCCAAGGGAGGACAGAGAGACAGAGAGACAGAGAGAGAGAGAGAGAGAGTCGGACCATGCCATGCAACCCCTAGGGTAAGTAACTGATGAAAAGGGTGGCTTCTCTTCTATTGCTGACTCCTGTGCCCCGACTCTCTGTTGTACGAGTATTCCTGCTTTTTGTGCTGCTCCTGCTCCTGCTCCTGGGGCACATATGGGCAATTATTTAGTGCTTTGGCACAGCTCAGCACCATTCACAGGAGAGACTTGGAAAGGGGAGTGGGTACTCCCCAAGCAGACCGCCATTACTATCGATTTGAGGGTGCATTACCAACTATCGGAACGGAGCATACCCAGCCGGACCACCCAGAGACTTTTGCGAACAAAACTTTCCTCATTCAATTGCATGCAATCAGCCACTGGCTCGCCTCCAACAGCCGGCAGCCGACAGCCAGGCCAGAGAGAAACGCTCAGAGACAGAGCGAGACACATGAGAGAAATCATAGGAAAGACAGAAGCTTCGAATACCCTTAAAAAGGCAGGACGGCAGGACGGCAGGATTATCTTAAAGTACCGCATGTAAAGATTACGGGTATTTCGATTAATGTATTTTTATTGTCAGATTAAAATCTTCTGCTCTTGGCGGTGGTGGCTGATTCTAAAGTTGGAAAGTCGTTCGAGGATCAGATAAGTCCAGAAATAAATTAATGGGAATAATGGAATTATACAATAAGCACCAACAACAACTGCTCATGTCAAGACAAATCCGGACTGGTGCATAGCCATTTTTTAGACGGACGTTTTCGAAGGATTGAGGAAAACCCTCCCGAACCTCTCACACATCGTCCCATTTAAGAGATTGTTGTACTACCTTCTGAAACCTAGGAACGGAAACAGGCACACACATAATTAGACGTAGATACTACGTCTCGTAGGGCGGAGGATGGACGAACTTGAACTCCAGCCGGGCAGTATCAAAAGAGGAAGAGTGTGTGTGGGAGATGCCTTTAGCATAAACTAATTTAAAGAAGCCATAATTCCCATCTCCCATCCCCCAGGACTCGGCTCGGTTCATGCTTATTATTCCTAGACGTCACTCGGCCAGTCGCCGTCGCCGACGCCGTCGCCGTCGCCTGCCTGTCAGCCTCATCGCGTGTGTTGCCAATTTGTCGACATTCATTCATTGACGACGTTCCGTTCAGTTCTGTTCCGGGCAGGACATGGTCGGGGGGCCAGGACGTTCACGAGGCGTGTATCCATTGCTCGATTTTGGCATTCGCACACTCCGGCCGATCCGGACAACTAGCTCGACCCCCCCTCCTCTCTCCATTCGCTGCTGTCGTCGCTGTTTGTTCGCGCAACCAAATTTAGACGTAATTAAATGTGAATTGTTTATTTAAGGCGCACGCTCATCCACCTTCCCTTAGAGGTCTCTCCTAACCCCACGTTGCACAAACAGCTTGTGGGCTCAATCAGGGGCCCAGTCGACGGCTTCTTCTGCACAATGAACTGCACTCGGCCTGGGCACTGGGCTCTGGGCTCTGGGTCCTGGGTCCTGGGAATGGGCCTATGACTGGTCCTGGATCCCCCCGTTCTCTTCGCATCCCTTTCCAAAACTGGAAAGTTTTCAACTTGCCGCCGTTCATTTGTTTATTATTGTTGCTGTGGCTGATGTTGCGGGCGTGTGTATGTGTGTGTGTGTGTGTGTGTGTCGGTGTGTCGGTGTGGGTGTGGGTGAGCAAAGTCCGACGTTGCAATTATAGCCCCGTGGCAAGTTTCAAATGAAAGCAGGTGTGTCAAATGTAAACTTGACAGGAGGCAGCAGCGCCACCAGCAGCAGAAGGATGAGGATGGAAGGAGGAGGAGGACGATGAGAAGAAGGTTTTGGTTTGGGTTTGGGTTTGGTGGCTAAGCAAACACGGTGCCAGGGCTTGATTGGCTTAAAAATGCATACACCAAGCCTGTACGGCTCGTATGACTGGAGGGGCCTGGGGCCGCAGCCAGAAGGAGTGTACGTCCCCCCGCTCACTCTCTCTCTCTCTCTCTCTCTCTCTCTCTCTCTCACTCTCTCTCACTATCTGGCCGTTAATAGAATTTTTCATGAGCTCTGAGCAGGCATCGGCATTGTGTGGAGGAGTCACTCAAACTTGTACAAAATTACTTTATAAGTAGTTAATTTGATTGGTTGAGTGGTTGGATGGTTGGATGGTGGGGGTTGGTGGGGATGGCATAGTCTCGAGCCGTTCTTGAGGAGCTGCTGCCATGCACTTGTCATGTAAGTCAAAGGTAAAGTTTGAGGCCCCCTAATGGCTGGGCCGGGCTGGGCTGGGCTGGGCCGGGCCGAAACTTTGGTAATAATGTTTATGTAACTATGTGTGACGTCTAAGGAAGAAGATCCTAAGTGGATGACCGGAGGGTTTCCCAAAGTAATTTTTGAATTTTCAATGCGATTTTCAGTTTAGTTTGTGGATATCAAATCCGTTGGTTTGTCAGGGATCGTAGGGATGATACATTTTAAGACTTTAACTATATATGTATAGAGATTTGCATTATTAAAATTAGAAATAACACTTATTATTTTAATTTTCATATTTTAATTCAGTTTTGAAAAAGAAATAGTGAAAATAAATCTTTTTTTTAACTTTTTTAACTTAGACATTTTTATGTACATTTATTTGTAAAATATTGGTAATAAAAGTTTAGAAAAAATAGTGTGCTACGGCTCTATTTCTTTCCCATACCAAAATCATTTTTTTCGAATTTGATAACTATTATCTATGATTTATGATAAAAACTACTTTATAAGCATAAGCAAATTTGGTTCAGTCCAATAGTTGAGGGACTCTGGGCTTATTAGTTAATTTGATTATTCGAGTTCTGTTTCCAATTGCTGCTAAAATAAATACCTTTAGCCGGAGTAAGCCTTTCCAATCTCCCCCAAAGCTTAGCCCTGAATCATATCATAAATTGAGTGCCTCTTCCGCCCTCTCCAACACCTGCTGCTGCTGCTGCCTCTCTGCCCCATTAGGCAAGTGAGTTATAAACGCAAGACCTGACAAACTCCGAGCGTTTTCAGGGCCGACAGGCAAGTGCCACCCCTGGACAAGTTTGTACAACAAATAACTCGCCATAACAACAGAGCGATGCACAACAAACAGGGCTATATATCAGACAATTAGCGACAATAGGGTAAGCCCGGGGACCAGTGACAAGTGGAAACCAACAAAAAAAAACCAAAAAAGAAAAAAAATGGGAGAAAAGGAGGATAACGGGAGAGGGCAACGGCAGCTACAACCCATCAAGCAATGCACTTTTAGCCATGGCTCATAAATTCACGTAGCTGCCATTTCAACAACCCCCAAAGGAAGGACTGCTCTTTCTGTTAAGCGAATTGAAAAACCTGAGCCTGAGCCTGAACCTGAACCCGAAGCTGAACCTGAATAAATCCCTTATGCAGTTCACACATGCAAGCTGCAATTAGATCTAGGAACAGGCCCATAATGATTTCTCACTCTGGGATCGCTCTGGTTCTGGTCTGGTCTGGGTCTGGTCTGGTCTGTCAGGGGTTTGAGCTTGTCTATCCATACGAGTGGACAGAGAGTACACCCCCCGGGTCACAGCCGGTCACGTGCCGCTTACAGGATATTACTTTTATCGGCCACTGTGCAGACACACGTTCCAGTACGTCTGATAGCACCCAAAAACGATAACTGCTTTCGGTTTCTAATCGCAGACGAACGATCCGATCTGTCTTTGGGTCTTTCGGGTGTCTCTCCGAAATTAATTTCCAGCAAATTCATTACGGCACAGAATCCCATTAACTCGATAAGTAATTTCGCACAAAACGGTGTCAAGTCAACCAAGAAAACGAAAGCCAGGAAATTGAAATATTTATTGAGTTCCTCTGGGAATATCCGAAGAGAGGGTTTAGCTTTTGAAAGAATGGGTTGTCAGATTGTCTTTGAGGAGAGGCTGATGCTAGGTCTCCGCTAAATCTTCAACTCTACCAGAAATCTCTGCCAACTGTTAAGCTTTAAGGACGCAGGACTTTTGTCCCTGTTTGCCCTCCCTGCCCCCTCTGGAGACATCATCACCCTGTGCCAAACGCCAACCAATTATGCCAAGGCCCTGGTTTCCTCGGGTTCCTCGGGTTCGTTGGGTTCCTTGGGTTCAAAGGCAGGACAGACGACAGACCTGTCTAGGCTGCGGTGCAGACATCATTTATCAACAAACCAAACAAATCAAAACGCTGCCGCGTAGAACGGAAAACTAAAACCATGGCGAAACAGAGAGCCCGAACCCCAGAACCCAGGAACCCCAGAAGCTAGGAACGGAACAGAACAGAACAGAACAGCAGCGGCCCCGTGCAGACACAAATACAAAAGTGAAAAATGATTTGAAATGGATTACAAGCTGCTTTCATCGTGGCCAACGCCATCGTCAGCCATCGTCAGCCATCAGCATCATCAGGCAGCATCAGCATCAGCATCAGTGGCAGAAGCCGGCAGGACAGAAATCTATTTACGCAAAACTTTCGGTTGGCAAATGCAAAAACAGAACAGAACAGAACCGAACCCCATACCACCCGGTATATGTCTGGTTTCAGGCTCAGGACATTTTCTGCACAATCACTTAACATCATTAAAATGAAGCGTAAATGAAAATTGCGTTCCCAGCAGCTTCCTGCTATCCATCCCTCCTCCTCCTACTCCTCCTCCTCTGGATAATGTCGCTGGCATTTGGGAGTTTTCCGTGCAAATATGGAAACGCAGCAAACGAAAACAACCGGGAGGAGGGTAGAGGGCAAGGGAATAGGATTTCTGGGACTGCGACTGGGACTGGGTAGGGAGGCAACATCATTCATCAAGGATTTAGTTAAACGACGTCGAGCGTTTGCTTTTGCCCCATCTGAATGCTGTGCTGTGGATGGGAGGTTCGACCCGGTCCGGGTCCATTCATCATCATTCGTCTGGGATTATGCTTTTTAAACATACGATTGCTGTCAACAGAGTGTCAGTGTCGTTCTGGACTCAACGGAAACTGGTCTGCTCCTGGCCTCTGTGCTGGCCCGGGCTCCTGAATGGAATCGAACCAAAACTGCGAACCGGATCCATTCAGACGCGTCCGATCTAGACAGGACTAGACTGGACTGGACTGGACTGCTTTTGGCCTGGCATTAGGGAACATCAACTGGGCAGCCGAAGCCCCACACTATACCCCCATACCCCCATACCCATCGGAACCACCATAAATCAATCATTTTCCCCATCCATGTTTTTGGGGACAGTCGCATAATTTATCAAAGAATTTTTACAAATATTTGTAAATAATTTCTGGCCAACACAATCTGCTACATGACGACACCCCCGAACAAAGAAGCAGGGCACGGATAGGGGATATTGCATTTAGGGATTAGCAACAGCTAACAAACAAACAACCGAACAAACAACAGCAACAGCAGAAACATGTCTGTCATCCTGACAATTGGCTTTGGCTTTGGCCGGGCCTCTGCCTCTGTCTCTGCCTTTGCGTGTACACGAGTATCAGTATCTGTATCTGTATGTGTATCTCTCTCCCTACCATTGACAGGAACAGCTATACAAACGAGTCCAGCAGAGCCGTCCCTGCCAGAGCGAGAGAGAGAGAGAGAGAGAGGCTTGTCAAAATCACAACACAAGTCGCAGACGACAGGGATAACAACCTAAGCAGGCTGGAATCGAATGGAGCTTGGGCCACCAGCCCACCAGGATAGCAGGATAGCAGGAGAGCGGGAGAGCGGGAGAGCAGGAGAGCTGGTGGACTGTTGATGGGTCAGATCGGATGGACAGTGGGTGGACAGCGGGACAATTGGCTGGATAGTTTTTGGATTGGATCGAGACTGAAACTCACTCAATTTAATTGATGGAATACAAAAAGAGTTACAATTGGACATTCGCAGAGTTTTCCAAAGCTGAAGCTCAATTCCCTCCCTGATTGCATTTTCCGCCATGATTCACCATTTCTCAGTCTTCTTAAAGGCATTTCCGCTGCACAGAAAATATGAAATAAAATAAACCAAACGAATGTGTTTATTAAATTAACACTCACGCAGCTCTGCCAGCGCCCCCAGCGCCCCCTGCGCCCCCTGCCACCACTCCAGGCGGAGACGAGTGTCGCACAATTATCATAACAATAATTCAAGATCTCGGAGTGCGAAACCTTTCTTGGGGGCTTATTCATTGCAGTGCAGTCAGCGGAGGCCAGCGCTGGATGCCGGACAAGTTTCTGGCGAAGCAGTAAAATCATTTTGAATTTCACGCATAAATTTGAAGAGCCGCCGTCCAGCCAATTATCGATTGAGCAAAGTATAACAAAGGAGGAGAGCAGGTCAGGGTGGGAGGGAGAGCTGTTATCGATATTCGCGGATGTAGCGGATCTTCTCCGAGACAGACTTACTGACAGAAAGTGCTCGATGAGTCATCGGAACCGTGTGTGCCTCTCTGTGGTTTCGGTGTCCCATTTCTGTGGGGAAGCTGCTAATTGATTGATTGCCAAAGTGGATGCTGGATGAGTAAAGGAATGGGTATGGCAATGGGAATGGGTATGGCAATGGCAATGGGAATGGCAATGGGAACCAGTTCAACCCAAAAGCCAAAGTGCCCTTGCCGCATGGCATTTTTAATTAGACATGCCCCGGCTGGACCAAGAGAGCTCTTAAATAATTCAAAGCAAATTATGCGACAGTTCCCACAAAGAGCCAAATAAAAAATAAAAAAAAATAAAAAAACAACCAGAAGTAGAAGCAAAAGATGAAATGTAAAAATGTGCAGGCCAAAAAACGTTTGGGTAAGCACTTAACCCTTTTTGCGTGCTCCCCCGTACTCCCTCGCACTCCCCCCGACTCTTCCTGCGAGACCAAAAAATGTCTATAATTATTTGCACTGTGTAAAAGTCAAAGTTTGCAGACCGCTGGGACCGACTCTGAGGCAGCACCCACTCCAGACCCACACGACGGCTACCCGCAGCAAGTGGAAAACGTTGCAAAAGAAATGTCAATATTATATTTAAGACGTCGCAATGCTGGGTCCCGTCTCTCGGTCTTCCTTCTGTCTTCAGTCTCCCCCCACCGCCCCGCCCCGCACCACCCCGTCTCTGGGGCTGCTTCAACCCGTTGCAAAAAATTCATGAAGCAAAACACACAAATCAGCAGTAAAAAGGTAAACGCATTTCACCCTCCCCCTCACCTCCTCACCGGCAGGAGGAAGAGGGACACACAAAATATTATAATTGCCCAACCAAATGGAAATAAGTTCTGGCATTTTAAGTGCCATTGGAGCGACGACGACGGCAACGTCAAGATGTTCGCCTGGAACCACGGAGCCCCGCAAGAGAAGAGAAGAGAAGAGACGAGAAGGGAAGGGATGGGAACGGAACGGAGAAATACGAAGTAGTCCCCTCTTGGACAACTGACTCATCTACTGGTGGGATGGACAAAGAGCAGATTAATGTAGAAATTACAACAGATTGAGACAAAGTTTCAGCTGCTTAAGAACTGAGTCTTAATTGCGGCTTACTATTTGTTCAATGAACTACTATTCTCAGGACAGAGCAGCGCGGCAGCGGCTAGAAAAATAAACTATTTGGCTTGCTTAAGATGCAATCTAGCTCGCTTGGAAAAGCGATCCTTCGACCATGGAATCTGCTCTTAAATTATATAAAACATATTCGAAGTGCAACGACTTTTAATCTTAAACTTTACACAAACCTACAAATACAACAACAACAAAAACATAAATATATAAATAATACAAAAAAGAATAAATAAAAAATGAAAAATAAAATAAAGATGGTAAGAAAAATTAAATAAAACACAATAAACAATACACAAAAAGCGAAATAAAAAAAAAAATAACTGTACGTAAATGTTGAGTATTAGAAATCAATGGAACATATGTGTTTTTATATGTACAATAAGATTAAAGTAATTGTTGTGACCAAATATAAGTAAGCCCCTTAGCAATAGGAAAGAATACCAAGCAAATAAATAAAAAAATAGCTGGACTTGTTCACTATATAAGAATTGTTTGATAATTTTAATCTTTCATAGATTTTGCTGAAATTTTCCCAGGTTTTCGGTTGAAGCGCGATATTAGAACATTCTTCATCTCATGTTAGCTTCAAGTACCTATCATTTATCTTAAACCATTTTCGTTCATTATCAGTATCTGTCAAGATTACTTTGAAACTTTTTCGATATCCGTTTTCAGATAGTTGCTGCAACTTTTTAGTTACTTGCAGCTATTTTATTGCTCCGCCTACACCATGGAATCAATCCCAAAGATGACTCATCCGGAATTCAAATGTTATCAGAGCATTTTTCCAGCATTTTGAGGAACAATGTAAGCGAGGAACCAAGGAACCAAGGAACCAAATCGAAGAACCCCTGGAGAAAAGAAAATGCTTGTCGCAAGCCAATTAAATTGTTTTCGCCATAAAAATGTGCAGCTATCCAGAGAGGCAGACTGGGGGAAATCCTGCCAAGGATAAGGATGAGATTGAGGGGAATTTCTTCGAGTAAAACTAAAGCCAAAGACGCCGGGGCTAGGCATGATCCGAGGCGAGCGATAAAAAGCCTGGGACGCAGCCCGGCCAGCCGTCAAGTGAATGAAATTTTATCACACACAGCAGCAGGAGCAGTAGCAGCAGCGCAGGGCAAGGCAGGGCAGGGCAGGGCAGGGCAGGAGATAACTCCCCACTCCCACCACGAGCTGCCTGCTTGCCGCATGACATTGCACGTTTTGAGCATTCGTCTCGATTGCAGTTTAGTGCAATCAAAGAGGATTCATCAGTACGCGGGAAGGGCAGAACCAGGGGCTGGCAATGTCCAGCGAAGCGTTTATAATACCAGACAACGATGAGGACGAGGACCAGGACCAGGACCAGGACCAGCACGGGCACTAGCATCAGCACCAGCACCAGGATGAGTTCCAGGACCACCAGGAGCACCAAACAGCGAACGAGTCTTAAACCAAAGAAATTAGTGTAAAACTAAAATCCGATTTGGGAAAACAATGTGATCAAACAGGGTGGCTGGGCCGGGCCGGGCAGGGCAGGGCAGGGCCGGGCCGTAGATTGGTTCGGTTTTCGGTGGTTGCTCCGGTCCTGTGGGAAAGCGAAAGCCCACCGACACACACACTTAGGGGTAAGTTTTCTGCGCCATCACAACCTGAGATCTACACTGACAGAAATGGAAGCCAACTTCTCATGGCATCACCTAATTCCACTATCGCTTCCATTCATTCCTTTCTCTCCGTGCATTTTCCACTGGTAGTTTTTTTGTGGCTAATCTGCCTCTCATGGGTTTTCCACTGATTCGTTGCCACTTTTTTTTCGGTTCTTCCTTTTTATCAATTGTTAAATATCTGATGGCCACAGCAACATTTTTATGAGACAGATTTCTATTAAATTAGTGAATGAGCGCATATGCACGAGAGTCCGAGCTCCGAGCCCCGAGTGCCGAGTCTGACGATATCTCGCGGATTTGGGACTGGCGCAGAAATTAGTTTCTTACGCTTGAATTTTCCTTAACGCACACACACACACTCCACTCGATGCGAGAGCAGAGCTCTGGGGATTTGAACGTAATTCGATTAGAAAGGGATTATGGTCCAAGGGAACTTCAAAACTTATGAGTACGGTCCTCCTCTGTTCCGATCCCATTCCCATCCCCATCCCCATCCCATTCCCAACCTAATGGGTGAGTGGGTCCGTTGGCCGGCACGCGTTTTGATGAATGATGTATCGAATTTTTGAGCTGCAAATGGAAGCGGAAGCGAGTCCTGCACCAGGAACCAGGAGCCGGAGCCGCAGCCGCAGCCGAGCTGAGGAAGTGCTGAAACAACAGCGTAAAGCTTTTAAATGGCCATATGGGGCCCCATGTAGATTAGACATGCCTCTGGGGGTTCGAGCTGGCAGGATGGATGGCACTGAGAGTCGTCTTGGGCACAGATAGATTGCGGTGATGGGTGCCATTGAATGGTGACCTCTTAAGTGGATGACGCTGCTTCATTTTGATTGAATGTTACGGAACGGAAGCAAAGGCGGCTATTCGAAGGAGATCTCTTCAGTCGAAGGAGAACTGGGCTTCAAAGAAGAGTTCTCTCAACCGGTCAAGTGGATGGCAAATTTGTTATGTGGGATTCAGAATTATATTATCGGAAAATCCTTCCTAATTCGTATTTCATTGTGTGCAAATCTTGCTATAGATCCTACAAAACCTCATAGGTACCAGCCTGCAGGAAGGATCGTAAAATACATATCCCAACATCCAGTTGGAATATACCTACTATCTGTACAGCTTTTCCCTTTGAGATCAATTACTTTGTGTGCCTGAACCCCCCAGCCACAAGCAGAAAAAAATTAAATCGTGACCCCCCTGGACAAACAATAAAAAAGAGAAGAAAAACCATAAGAAAAGGCTGAAATGACTTTGCCCAAAACCGGCGGACACCTTTCACCAGAACCAGAATCGCAGCCAGCACAGCGATGCCTGACCCAAAACTGTCAAACGGAGAGAAGAGAAAGAGAAGGGGAGGAGGAGGAGGGAGAGGGGGTGGGGGGGGGGGGGGGTATCTATAAAAGAACCAAGTGTGCGAAATTGATTTAACCACGAATTGCTAAACGATGCGAAATGGTCTACTCGCAGGAATGGCATGGCATGGCATGGCATGGCGTGGCGTGGCTCGAGGGAGCTCGAGGCGGCGCTCCTGTGGCATGGTGCGGTATGGTGTGGTATGGTATGGATGTCCGCGTGTATAATTAAGCTGTCGGATTATTTTGACATGGCAACACCAATGGAAATCGTGCTATATATTTTGCGGAAAAGGAGTAACGGCGGGGGGAGAGGGAAAAGTAAATTATATTGTCGCATTGCACAATAAAAAACGGGTAGTCCGGAGAGCAAAGAAAGGAAATAAATGGCGAAAATCTAGCTTGAGGGGGAACCAACGACAACAACAACAAAAAAACCGTATTTGACACCCCATGCATTAATAACTGTAATTTTCTACCTTCCACTGTCCCTGCCCCTGCCCCTGCCACATCCACTCCTCTCCTCTTTCTGTGTGTGCGAAACCCTCCTTCACAAAAGGGTTGCAATTTATAGCCGATTAAAATGCTCGCCCCTGGACTCAGATTCGGGGTTCATTTCCCGCTTCCTGTTTTGCACGTTGTGCAAAAATGTCTCGCGCTTTCCGCTGCGTGTCCTCTGCGACCCCCCGTGGCTCCCCTCCAAGCTGAGCCCGTACATTTTCCTCCACTCAGTCTTCAAATGTTCGAGTATTGAGCCCCTCCTGCTGGGTCTCAGCTCAGGATTTTAATAGTGCGGCTTCCAGATTCGCTCTGGGGTGTTGCCGGACAAAGATTGGCAACATTTCCGATGGGGTGGGGGGTGGGTGGAAGTCAAATATTAATAAACCTTGACAAGAGCAGCTCAAACTGAAGGAAAGAGCTCTGACAAAGTCATCAACTAAATAAAGGAAGAAAATATGTAAGGTTTATGAAATTTTATTGTTTAATGCATGCAAACCTTTCTTTAGTTTATCTAGGAATATCTAGGAGTAAAACATAGATGAAATAAAGGAAAAATTGTAATAGGGTTAATTTGGCCACTGAGATTCTTTTTGAGAATAATCGATTGATACCCCTAATAGAAGAGGCAAGAAATAAAAGTTACGAGCTTATAACAATTCAATGACAACAAATGCAGCTATTCCATTATTTTTAAGATATATCTTTGGATAAAGAGTTATCACAGATTTTTTAAATTCATTGTTGTTTAACTTTTATTCGTAATTGTTATATCAAACATTAAGAAGCAAAAGTATTTAATGAAAAAATTTTAAATTAAAATTGGAATTGATTTCCGACTCTTATTTTTAAATTGTATTTTATAAATTGTAAAAATACAAATTTTTATAAAAATGTAACACATTGAATATACAAATTGAGTGCAAATACTTAATAATTCTCAACCAGTTTTAGCTAAGATTTCTGAAGTTTAAGCTTGACACAAAACCAGCCATGCCTTCAGTTTTTTTCAAATTGTCTAAGAATTTCAGAAGGCTCAAATTAAGTTTTGTAACCCTCTAAAAGTAACAAATTTAAATATTGAGTTAAATGTGCTAAGAATTGGTAGATATGGGTAGGGGTGGCACTAGCACTCGCACCCACCCGAAGCTCGCTTTTCATGTATTTACCAAAAGGAAAGCCGCTCTTTTTCTTTTCCTATATCCAGGGGAGGGAGGGAATGGAGGTTCAACAAACTCCCAAACAATAAGCTTGCAGAAAAGAGCAAATTTTTCTCTTTCGGAATTGCAAACAACATCATGCAATTTGTATTCCCCCTCTTTCTCCACAGAAAGACCCCCCCCACCCTTTTGGAACGCCTATTTACATGGCCAAGCCCCCACGCCCCCAAGCCCAGACACACAAACACAAACACACACACACACACACACACTCGGACCGAACCCGAAAGAACAATTTTTCTTGCCAAAACTGCGGCAGCGTTTTAATTTTCTATTGAAAATTGTTAAAAGGAGGAACTAAGGACCAAATAGAAGAGGAAGAGCGATGTGTTTAGTTGCTGGGGGGGGTCTGAGGGTCTGAACCGTAAAAGGCAAAAGGGAAGAGACCAATGAACAAAAGAAATTAAATGCCTTAAGGGCATTTTTTAACGATACAGAAGGAGGAAAGCAGCAGCCGAAAAGAGAGAGTGAGGGAGAGAGAGAGAAAGCGAGAAAAACATTTAAGAAAAACCTCATCTCCGAGTATTTGCCTGAAACCACAAATTACTTACAGCACGGCGGGTCGTCTAGTGGGCGTGTCCCCACCCCTGTATACGGCACGACCGAACCAGAAAAGAAATATATATATATATATGCAATATATATATATATATAGTCCACCATATGATCCGACTCCTGGGGAATATAAAGTGTATGCAAAAGAGGAGCAAACAGCACACAAAAAATAGAAAAAGAGGAGCCACATTTTTTACCGTGTCCAGCTGGCGGTGCTGCTGGTTTCCTTTCCTCGAACTGAAATACTTGCTATAAACATGAGAAAGGAGTGAGGAGTGGATCCCATTGCTCCTTTGGCTGCCTCGCTTATTGCATTGACAGGACAAGCCATGCCATGCCAGGCCAGGCCATGCCAGGCCTGGGCAGGATAGAATCTACAGCTGAAGCTGGAACTGGCCTGCAGATGCAACAGCAGGAGCAGCAGGAGCACCCCGGAGTAGCAACAAAGGCTGAACTGCCCTGCCCTGCCCTGCCCTGCCCTGCCCTGCCCGCCCGCTTTTTAAATGAAAGATGTTTTTCTACAGCACATTCACACAAAATGCGGGCTGGGCGGGCGAGTTGCCTGCTGAAAGGAAACAAGAGTCCTGAGTTCGCCTTTTGATGTTTATCCTAGCACAAGGAGACGAAAGGAAGAAAGGCTTTTCACCGCCACTGAAGTTGAAGTACTTTTGCGAAGCTTCTTTTTTTTTTTTATTTTTTTGGGGATTCCACATGGATCAGAAATGAAACCAATTTCAAACTCAACATATCTCTGAACAGCTCCTTAAATATCCAGGGGATCTTTCCCAAAATGATCTTGCATTCCTACAGAAAATGTGTATTTGGATCGGCCATAAATCTGAACTATTCCATCCACAGCCCACTGCGGCTTCAAAACTCTTGCCACTTCCTGCTGGTCCAGAACTCATTTAAATGAATCTCAATCAGCGTCCGCAATTATCAAAGACCTGCTCTGGTCTCCATCCTCGG
Organism: Drosophila helvetica; assembly: GCA_963969585.1. Taxonomy (NCBI): domain Eukaryota; kingdom Metazoa; phylum Arthropoda; class Insecta; order Diptera; family Drosophilidae; genus Drosophila; species Drosophila helvetica. The sequence goes on along the minus strand of OZ018401.1, from coordinate 50,048,210 downwards.
GCAACAATTTCCTCTCACTCGCCTGGCTCTGGCTGTGGCTGTGGCTGTGGAGAAAAAGGTGTCAACTCTCAAGGAGATGAAAACCAGATTTGAAGAACACAGAAACGTTTGCCAATTTCCTGCACAAATTGTACAATTTTCTTCTACTTTTTCCTGCTCTCATTTTTATTTCTAATTAGGAAAAGCGTATAATAATTCCCAGCCAGCAGAAAATCCATTCGGCAGAGGCCCAGAGGCAGCCTGGAAAGGATGAACAGCATCCGAAACAGAGACTGAGACTCAATTTGCTGTTTGGCCAATTCCGATGTTGAATGCATCAAATGGTAGCAGGCATCGCTTGCCGAAACAATGAAGAGACAGTCAGGCCAGAGGCCAGAGGCCGAGCCCCAGTCCCAGTCCGAGCCCCAGTGTAAGCCCTGACCAGGTCAATTTTTGCGTGTGTGTGTTCTCTGCAAATGAGCAAATGAGCAAATGTCATAATCAGTCCCAGGCCCCAGCAGGCAATGTGTGAGGCCAGAGCTAGGGGCTGAAACACACTGGGGATATATATAGGTATATATACGTACATCAATCGAAGTTCCCGTGCAAAAATGATCACAAATAAGAGAATATTCTTAGAATATTTAGATACTCAGGGTGGTTTTCACACTCTTCGGTTCTGGACTCCATCTTTTCGTGAAGTGTACGTCGCGCCAGCAGGAGCAGCAGCAAATTCAAGCCTCGCTCCCTGCTTTCAATTCCCGAGTCCAGGCTGGAGCCAGAGCCGGTGTCGGTGCCGGAGCCGGTGCCGGAGCCAAAGACACAAACTTTGTGTCTCTCACACACTTCAAAGTGTCATTAAAGTGTTAATTGCTTCCATTCGAGAGAGAGGCAGAGGCAGAGGCAGAGTCGGTTCCATACCCCCCCTCCTCCTTAGCACATACTCGTACCGTTCCCCTACACAACTGCAGCAATAGTAAAAAACAAAAAAAAAAAAAAAACGGAGCAAGATGCAATTCCGTTGAAGAGTGAAAAAATAAGGCGGCGCCGCTTGGTTCGCAGGGAACTTTGCCCAAGGAGAGCGGTGGCGGAAGAGAGTAAAAGTGGCGCAAGCGGAAGTTTGCAATTAAACTGTTAATTGTGTTAATTTCTGTGCGAATTTCACGTGCAGATGAAGACAAAGATATATATTTCTGTGAGGGATATACTGCACATATATATATATACACATGTAGATAGATATATGCACAAGCATTTCCAGTCCAAAAAAGAATACAAATAAGGCTAAGAATAGCCTTTTATTTACCCAAAAAATCCCAATACTTAATTAAGTGTATAGTTTTAATTTAAAACTTTTAAAGATGTAAGCCATAATGTGGCTACATTACCAAAAACAGAATTGGGCTTGGAGCTTGGCTTGCCAAGTTGCAAAACTCTGCGAATTCGGTAAAATATTTTCTGTACTAATCTACAAGATATTGAATGTTAATTTTATTAGTTATTAAATGTAAAAAGGTTCATATTTGTATTTAATCCACAGAAGCAGGGCTACTAATAGTTAGAATACCCTTAGCCGATTTTCTGTTAATTTTTTTTCAGGGTGTAGTTGAGACTACGGGAATTAATTAATAAATTCTCGAATTAATTGTTGAAAACATTTTTGAAATAATATCCTTAAAAAAATGTATAGAACTGCATTTATTGACGTTTAGTTTCATGGGCTAAAAATCATACAAAAGAGCTCCCAAGATCTGCAGCTAAGTTCTTAAGGCTCTATCTAAAGATTGTAAACCAACAAATCACCAAAGCCAATGGCTTAAGCCAGCACTCACCCACCCGCATTGGCCTGTGGGTAAAAGCACAAAACAAGCAATTAAAAATGTAGCAAAAAATATATGAGCGGAGCGCAAAGCAAAGTCTAGACCCGAGCCATAAAAAACTGGATCAGATCAGAGTCCTGCCTCTATAAGAAACTATTTATGCCTATATGGCAGCCATTAAACTGAAACCACATCCCGAGAGTATTTATGATTTTTATGGCAGCGCAGCAGCAGAGCAGTTAAAATTGCATTAAAATCCCGAATGAAAATGACTAATTGGACAGATGAAAAAATTAAAGAGCTCCAAACAACAGAGGTAGTGATTCCAGCAGCGACTGTATCTGTGTCTGTTGTGTGCAGCATGCAGACGAGCATAAGGTGAACCGAACGGACGGCTCCCTTGGAATGTTGCAGATGAGTGGCTCTGTCTCTGCCTCTGCCTCTGCCTTTGCATCTGTATCTGTGTCTGTGTCTGGCTCTGGGCTCTTCTTTGGTTTGGCTGTATCTGCTCCCCCAGTCCCAGTCCCAGTCCCACAGCATTTGCAACAAAGCTTTCAGCCGACAACCTTTCTGAACTGAACTGATTAAGCCGCATTGGAGCGCGCTGTTTCTGCTTACATATAAATATTTCTCTTGTTTGAGAGGAGATCTCTGAACCAAGGTTGACTGACTGTTGACAGCTGCTGAATGAGTGTGAAACCCAAGGGAATGACACAACGAAGCCAATAATACTCTTAGCAATTCGATGCAACAAGTCAATCTGTAAAGAAACAGCTCCTGCTAAGACACATCCGCGGAGGGCGTCTAAAACCAAGGCCTACATATACGGATGTCTGTGCTCTATCTTTGTAGATGTATCGACTTTTCTAAAGGGTATTCGAACCCCAACTAAAGCTGCGAAGCAAGAACAAAGGCATGTTCGGGGTTCGGGGCTCGGGGCTGCCTCCCTCACTGGCCCTGGCCCTGGCCCTGGCCCCCCATCAGACCAGACCCAGGCGACATTTTCCATATCATACGTATACGAGACCCCTTTTTGAGGTTAGTGTTGTCTGAGTACTTTACGACACATCGTCACGCTTTTGTGACATTTTGTCCTTTTTTTTGCTCCGCTCCGCTCTGCACTCAAGACTTTTGCTTTTTTCGGGCACTTTTGGCGGATACGGATACCCATACAATGGACTTAAAAATTCTCTTTCAACACTCTCCATAGCCATCTCCCCGTTTCTCCCCCTCACAGGGCTAAGCATGCAAAGAGGAGGAGAGGTCCGAAACAGCAACGACATCGATGCTTCAGTTCTGAATCGTCAGTCGTATGAGCAATCCTTTTATGGTCTTAATGCGATTGATGGTCCATCGTCTCGTCTCGTCTGGGCTTCAGAGTTTCAGAGTCTCGGCGGTGTTTGACAGCCGCCGATGGACACAGCGGACAACGGGACAGCGGGACAGCGGACAAGGGAACGAACACAGATTGATGGATCCCCACATTAAGCGGATGATGTAGGAGACAATGATAATTTTTTGTTATTGTATTCCGGGGAAATGAAATCGCTGTGCCAGAGAGCAAGTGGAGGATACTTTAATAAAATCGAAAATCGCATAATTTGAGAGTTCCTGGAACTGGTTATCCTTTGCCCTTGCCTTTGCCTTTGCCATCCTCTGCCCATTAAAGTTGGTCAAAAGTGCATCGTATCTTTGGGCTGATTTTCAAATGCGAATTTCGTTTTATTTTCAAAAGAGGTTCTGGATTCCGTTCAAGCGATTTGTCATCATACCGTCGTGTGGTTAAGGAGTTTTTCAAAAGGGGATTTCAGATATATATTGAAGCATTCATAATGTAAGAGAGATCAAAAGTAGATGTTACAAATATATGAAAGAAATACACTTACACTATTTTTCAAGAAGTATCACAGAACATGATAACCTTTTAACAGACTTTTTTTTATAAAAATTAAATAAAAATGTTCATTTTTAAAAATTTTGAATTTATTATTTTTTTTTAACTAAAAAATGATTTTTAATAATTTAATAATTTTTATTTTTAAGTAAAGAATTTTATTTTTTAAATTATCATACTATTTTCATCCTGCCACAAGCTTCTGGAGCAACCCTCTGCCAAAACTTTCAAGCCAAAACCTAATGGGTCTTGAACCAACAACAGGTTTTCATCATCTTTAAAATATTCGGCTGCGACTCGTGGGTCAAAAAGGAACCCAATAATTTGCCCTTATTATATGTAGAACGAAAACAAAATGCAGAATGAACATGGAACGGATGCAGAGGGAGAGATATGTGCATATGACTACCACAAAAGGATAATGGGGATCATTATGGTGGCAGCCATCAAAGATGCGTATGCCCAATGAATTAAGATCCTCAATTACGTTTCGATTAGCCTTTAATGATTATAATTTAGGCGAAATTCCTCCTCCTCTTAGTCACCGTAGAAGTGCTATGGTTTCGACGTGGGAATCTCAGTCCCAACAATTGTTTCCACATTAATTGCTGGTGGCTCCAACTGCAAGTCGCATATCAAAAGCGTAGCCAAAAGGCTTGAGAAAAGAATGCAAGGCATTTGTCTTCTTCACGCCAGAATGGAGAGCAGAGCCAGAGCCGTAGCCAGAGCCAGAGCCAGAGGGAGGAAGCCACCCGAGTGGGTCTCGCTAATTTCGCAAAACTAAAGCGGAATGCCAAGACCAACCTCGCAGCCAGCTCTGACTCCCAGACAACGAAGTCAACCGGGCACAATCTTTCGCTGTTGCAGCAGGGGAGCTCCAGCTCAATTATATGCACTCGCATTTGCGCGATTCACAATTAACGTGTCAAAATCAGGGCGCTAAACCATCCTATTATCAAACAATTATGGTCTAGGAAAATGTATAATAATGAGAAGTACAAAAGCCCAGAATACGGAACACGTCTGCAAGAGTGCAGCATTTGACCAGGACGTGACCATGAGCATTGACTAACATAATTTAAAAAAAACTCATAGTACACCTAAATCACCGGAATTAAAACCACAACTAAATAAAATACAAATTTAAAAATCACACACATAAAACTAAAAATAAAATTAAAATAAAAGATAATTTATACAAAATTAAAAACCAACAAAAATAATACAAAAATAAAATAAAAACCATAAATAACTGAATGAAAACACATATGTAAATATTTATGTACCACAATTAAATTAGTAATTAGTAATAAATCTAGTGACTAGGGCCGTATCAAATTAATAAATTAATTGAAGACATAAAACTTATTCAAGTCTGAAGACTACTTTCCATATGTCTAATGGATATATCAATGTTTGAATGAAACTCATGTTTTCTTTCATTTTACTGTGAGTGAATGAGGGTTAGCCTTTAGCCTCTGGGAGGTTATCAGAGATACCTATGTATATATGTGCCTCTTGAAGAAAAGCTAAATGTTAATATCCCTCCTGAATGAGCCAAAGCCTGACCAAGATTCGACACTGAGCCTGAGCCTGAGCCTACACCCCAGAGGCAGGCTGTTAGTGGCGGCTGTTCTGTGCCACTTCCGACAGCCAAGCAGCCAAGCAGCCAAGACGACTGTGGCGCGGCTTGGACTTTGGCTAAATGCTCCGCTGGCGTTGGCTGCCATTTGTCAGGCAGCAGACCGCAAAATAGTTGCACTGTTGGCCGAGTGTATACCGCCTGACGCGATAATAAGAGCGATGAGGAGAGTTAAGGAACCCCAGCCCCACAGTGTGAGAACTGCTGCTGCTGCTGTTGCTGCCGCTTCTCTGCGTTTTTTCTTCTTGTTGTTGCTGTTGTTTTTTTTTGCTGTTGCTATTCTTTTTTCGCTAGTTTTCGCGTGGAAAATAAATACCAATCTACATAAAAGTGGAAACCAAATAGGAGAAACACAGCCAGCACAGTCCGTTTGCTGGCCATTTGAAAAGAGGGAAAAACGAAAAACCTGCTGCGGCTGCGGCTTCTGTCTGCCTGTCTGCCTGCCTTTCTGCCTGCCTTTCTGCCCGCCTGCCTGCCTGCCTGCCTAGCCGCCTATTGAGAACAACAACAGGAGGTGAACGGAAGAAGAACTGGACAAAAACGAGGCGAAACGAAGCTAGAGAACCGCAGCGCATTGGAAATGGGAGTAAGTGCATCGATAGCAGTCCGGCAATCACGAAATATACCGATAGTGTGTATCAAATGAAAGTGGAGCCCCAAAACCTTTGCTTAAGCGATCGTTATGCAGGACCTCTTCTCATCGACCGTCCAATGTATTTCATAAAGAAACAAACAATCCATTCCGTGACTCACTCAACCATCTCTAGCATGGATCTGGCCACAGTGGACTGGGAAGTTTTGCGGTTACAATTTGGAGCAGAGGCCGGGCCGGGCCGGGCCGGGCCCCAGTCTAGTTTTGATGAAATTGCTCGAAATAATAGGGTGAAAATGAAGCTTTCTGCTGCTTTCTGGGCTGCTTCGCTTTTTAACTCTTTCGCGCTTTGGCTGTGAAAGACCAAAAAGGCGTCGTCCGTCGCTTGCATTGCATTCAGCTAACAACCGACTCCGACGCCGACGCCGACGCCGAATCCGACTTCCCGTCCCGTGCTGTCCCGTGCTGTCCCGCACCGACAAATGCTTTGGCACAAAAGTCCGAGAGTTCAGCACGCACAGTGGGATGCACTGTGGAACAGTGGGAGCGGAGTGGTGGCTGGTCCCGTACCCCCCTCTCTCTGGAGTTTCGTGTTTAGTTTTGTTTCTGGCAAAAAGTGGGTGAAAAAAGCGAGTGAAAGATTTGTGGTGCAGTGGGTTTGGGGTCGGCTCTCTCTCTCCCTCTTTGTGTGAGAAAATTGGGTCTGGTGTTTGAAGTTTGTCTTGACAAAGCTGAGATTTCAAAGCGGTTTCTATGGGATTTGTGCACGTATTTGAAAGCGAGAAATACTCACTTGTTCGAGCCTCCAATTAGGTATTTGCAGAGCGGCTGCAGATCCTTGATCCGCCTTGAATGACTCTTTAACCATCCACATTCTGAAAGGAATAAATATTAATTCTTTATATAAACACATCTCACTATATCAATCAAGTTATAATCGGTCGCAAAACCAAAGGGTATAAAGCATAATCCGCAAGAATCTATTTATACATACCTACACTCAGAGAAAAATGAGCACACCTATGTATTAATATATAATTGAGTGATTCACATTGATTTAAACATAAATGTGTTAGCAAGCACATATGTTAATTTAAAAATAAATATAATATATTAAATTGGTGGGAAATATTATATGTATTTAATATAAATATGAAAAATTTTAATTTTAATATGAAAAATATCTCTTTCATCGAAATTTTGATTAGTAGAATAAATATTAAAATTAAATTTGATATGTATTCAATTTAAATATGATATTCGACTGGTAGGAATTCATAAATATATATAAGTTTTAGTGTTCAAATGCAGGGCATTTTTTCTCTGGGTGTACTACAAATCAATTACTTTAATCAATTTTTAACACGTTTGCGCTTCTTCACACCCAAGGCGCCTCTGTCCCAGCCATGCACAGATTTTTTCCCTTTCCGATTTTGTTAAAATTTTAATTATAAAGATTAAACACGGGCAGAAAGAGGAGAGCGCGAGAATAGAGAGAGGCAGATGGAGAGAGAGAGAGAGAGAGAGACTGAGAATACACTAACCTGCCATAACAAACTTGAAATAATATTAAAGAATTTTTATTGAAATAATAGCAAGCTATGCAGGTAGTGGCAGTCCGTCCCAGAGCCACAGACAGAGACAGGGACAGAGAGGGGTGGTTGGGATGGTGGGAGGGGCAGCAGCCAGACGCGAATCGCGGTTCGTCAGTGTCAGGCGAGAGGCGAACATCAAAGGCGGAACGGAAGACCGACCGTTCGCTGGAAGACAGCGGACGGCCGAGATAGACAGAGAGAGAGAGAGAGAGAGAGAGAGGGAGCCAACAACTGATTGGGGGCGACGACAGGCTGTCGTCGTCGTCGTCGTTTCGAGGTTTCTTCTTCAGAGTGCCGTTTCGCCGCCGCGTTTTTCTAATTGAAATGTTCCGCACCATATTTCTCTACGCTTTACCACCTGCTGGCTGGCTCCTCAGAGGAGCAAGTCCCCGGCATCACCCCCCCTCCCCACCCCCCTTTGCTAAATAGTTCACTCTGGAAAAGGGACGCTCAGTCCCTGGGCAAATGGGCAAATGGGCAATGGGCAATGGGCATGGACATGGGCGCTCTCTGCCCAGCGGTTTGCAGCGGAGCAGCATATAAAAAAACTGACCAGCCACAACGAGCATTCCTCCATTCCATCCCATCCCATCCCATCCGATGGTTTTCGTCGTCATTATCAACTGGAGCTCATGATGATAGAAGCAGTTGAGCGGCACAACCCGATTATTTCCCAACACCTTACCATCCTTCTATTATATTTTCTTCAGTTATTTTTTTGCACTCATTTTTCCCATTTTCTTAAGTTACTTTTTGCACTCATTCTGCACTTAGTTTTTTAAGGATCTTTTGGAGATCAGAAACTTTGGGAATTATGCTCTCCATACGCTGCATAGACTCCGTTTATTCAGTTCCATCTGAAATATTTTTTGTATCCTCAGATCCTGTTCCATCTCTTTCAGTTTCAAGGGTATTCCCCGGTCGTGGCTGCTGCTCTGGCTCCAGTTTTCGCTCATTTTTTACGTTTTGTTTGCGGGTCTTTACACTGCTCGTTCATCCATCGTTTGCAGTTTTCTAGGAAATAATTCTCTCTGTTTCCCTGTTTTTTTCAGTTCGTTTCTTTCTTTTTTTCCAAAGCGCTGTCTCGTCTCGTCTAGTTGCGTCTTCATAGTCCGTCCGTCCGTGCCACAAGGACGGAGGAGATGGTGCTCTGGGTGCTGGGTGCTGGATGCCTGCCCCCACTGCTGTCGGGGAGAGTGTCACACCTGTCACTTTTGTGGCCTGATCACAACAACCGCCGACGAGCGTCGACGACCTCGCCCATCCCATCCCATCCACGTCGCTGAATGGGATTTTCGTATTGGGATGGGGGATGTGGGATGGGAATGGGAATGGGTCTGGCTGCAAGTCTCTGCTGCAACAAGGTGTGAACCTCAAATAATCACCTTTGCACACGGCATGCCGACCAGCCCTATAGGGATGATGGATGGAGGAGGGGTGATGGGTTATGGGTTATGGGTTATGGGTGATGGGACTCCACCTTCGCTTTGGTAGTATTTGTTTTTCGTTGGAAAATTTTGCGCATTTCCTTTGGTTTCTCGCTTTCTTGTTTCTTTCGATTTCAGGGAAATGTGTGAGTTTTCAATGGAACACGCAGCTCCCGCCGTTCTCCCCCCATCATCTTATGTTTGCATAATTATTTTATTGCCAGACCACGCCCACCCACACACGCACACACACACACGCACACACACGCACACACGCACACACACACTCGTGCAAGGGGCCAAATGTCTTATGAATATTAAAACAAGAGCAAAGTAAAGCCAAGACTTTGTCGTCACCATTGTTGCAACTGTTCCAGCAGGCCAGAGCTAGAGCCTGGGCCAGAGCCAGACAGACAGAGCCAAAGTGCCCCGAAGCATTTTCACCCAAAGCTCGGCAGCATCCTCATCCTCATCCTCACCGTTCCCCCAGCCCCCGTCTAGACAATTTCCAACCGAAAAACTTTTGTTCTGCCTGAAAAGAGGAGCACAGCGCTCGGTCGTCCTCTGCATCACTGTAGGCATTTCTTCAATTAGCGTTTTTATTATTTTTAATTAACAATTTTGTAACTTAATCCTTGCCGCATAGTGTGGCGCACACGGCGCCACGGGGCCACGGGTTGTGCTGAAATTTTTGCCAATCCCCGAGCCCCGACCCCCAGCCCCATCCCCTAACTCCGAGCCCCATTGCCGCCGAGGCCGTCGCCGCCCCCCCATCGCATAATCGAATCAGACCCGCTTGAGTAAAGTTTGTCCAAAGACAAAAAACTTTTCCCTCTTTGCCGGGTCCGGAGAGCGATACCAGACATGTGCATAATTATGTTGGCCCGGGCAAGGGTTGGGGGGTGGCAGTGGGAGTGGGAGTGGGAGTGGCACAGACAAAAGGGTGGACACTAATTGAGCGATGTTTGTTGTTGGAAAGAAATGTTTTCCAACTTACAGCAGACAACTGGTAGACAGACAGTGCCACTGGCCAAGGAAGTAGTCGGCAGCCGGCAGCCGGCAGTCGGGAAAGGGGCTGGGGAAATTGTGGGAATTAAGTTTGACAGACTGGAAAAATGGCAATTATGTTGTAGATATGATTATCATACAGGAGGACTGTTCATAAAGGGCGAAAGGGTGAAAGTTCTAAGGAAGCGACTCCCCAAATGGGAATCCTTTTAGTAAATATATAAGAACAAAGTTTTCAAATGTCATTAGACTTCCCATATAGGATCGACAAATGTGGTTAAGGCTCATCCCTGCGATTCCTAGCATTATTCTGCAGAGAATAGCCACTGGGATTAAGGGTCTGAAGAGTTCTTTATTCCCAGAGTATTCCCGGAATGCGGGGAAGGAGCAACTTTCAGGATAAGGGCAGACTTTTGAATAGCCTTCGATTGTTTGATGCTCTACTTAGATGCTGGAAAAGTAACCCCTGAAAGATACTCCTGGGAGCAGTCATCTATTCGTTCTTTCGAAAGTTATACAGCACCACGCTGCTGCCATCCGACCAGGCTCCATCGGCCGGAGGGAATGGCCTTGAGCTTATGCCCAGGCCGCACCGTATGCAGACGTTCTTCAGGAGCAGCCTGCACTCGCGGCAGAAGGGCAGGCCACAGCCGGCGCACAGGTCAAAGTCCTGATCCTCGAGAGCATTGCAGATGATGCAGTTCCGCTTGGCGCAGTTCAGGTGCTGCAGGCAGCCGAAGAGTCCGGGCCAGCGCAGACGCAGGCGCAGAAAGACGTTGAGGCTGTCCTGGACACGGCGAGTGGCCAGGTTCTCGTCGGCGTTGCGCCGCAGCCTCTCGAAGACGGAGAGCCGATCCCGCAGCATGGCGTTGAAGAGGAAGAGGATGCGCTGCTTCTCGCGCTTGGGGAAGAAGTAGCTGCAGATCACCCGGCGCAGCCGCAGGAAGGTGGTGCTCTGGTAGATCAGCAATATGATGCCCATGTACAGGAGGATCAGCCGGTAGTAGAACCTGTGCGGCAGGACGTGGGCTCGGGGCAGACACTCCTCGTTGCTCATCGTCGTGGAGACGCGCTCGTGCATGTTGAAGTTCCGCATGGTGATGCGCAGTAGACGAGCCATCATGCCAGTGCCATTTATCTGCAGGAACAGATATGGATATGGATATGGATATATATGGATAGAGTACAGATTATCGATCACGGCTTACATGAAAACGTATCTCGTGCTCGCCCTCCTGCTGGAATGTGACCAGCGATCGGTTGTGAATGATCTGCAGCAGGCTGACGACCATGTGATCCAGCAGGAGAAACAGTCCCGCCGTGATCACCTCCAGCGACAGCTGCAGCAGGTGGTATATCACCGTTCGGGACTCCTCCGCCGTGCGACTGCACATACGGGCCACATCCACGTAGTCTGCCCGCTCGTGGCTGTGCAGCGGCAGGACCGAGCGCTTGCCCTTCTCCTTGCGTCTGGCGTCCACGTGCTTGAAGTAGTCCGTGATGTAGAAGTTGTCGTACTCCACGTTGCCCCTATACTTGAAGTAGTACCAGACGGAGGCGCAGATCACGCGCAGGATGAACAGGCACAGGAACTTCTCGAGGACCAGCATGATGGCGTCGAAGATGCGCCGCCGGCGCTCGAAGTCCTTCATAAATGCCTCCGAAGTCTGCTGGGCCGTCAGCATGTGACCCTTGGCCGTCTCGTTCCTCAGCTCGTAGGAGATCTCTATGTCGCCGCTCTCGTCGAAGAGGTCCCGCTCGGTCCTCAGCAAGTCGACATACGACTGGCCAAAGGTCGGCGGCACCACCTCCGAGGCATCGCAGATCTTGTCCGGGTCGCCGAAGACGTTCAGCCGGCAGATGATGTCCATGCGGTAGGGCCAGCAGATGGCTGCGGCCATGAAGTCGGGAAAGTTGGTGCTGCACTTGTGGTAGCCCTGGCGGAAGACCTCCTGGCAGACGCCGATGCCACTGCTCAGCTGCTGCTTGCAGCGGAACTCCATGTTGCGAAGGAACTTCTCACGGACCTCGTCAGCCGTGGGCAGCTCCGCCTGCGTGGGCGTGCTCTCGTACATCCCAGAGTCCTTGTCGTCGGGCGGCTCCTCGACGGCATACTTGACGTCTACCAGGACATCCTCCAGCTCCCGGAAAGTGTTCCGTATCTCCGCTATGTCGCCCCGCATGTGCTGCAGCGTGTTCGTGAAGGGCTTGGCCATCAGATCGAGCCGGGTCTTGGTGAGGTTGTAGGTCAGCACCGTGGTGCAGGCGAACACACGGGCCACTTCGCCCGCATTCGAGGCCAGGTTGGCGATCGGCCCCGCTATCACAAAGGCAAAGGCGATGGCTCGAAGGTAGCTGCGCCCCGACTTACCCACCAGCGCCACGAATATCAGCATTGTGATGGCCCGGACACTGCGGTTCAGCATGAAGGCCACGCCGTTGAGCACCATGAACACCTCGGACACCGAAAAGTGCATGGGGAGGTGGGCGAACCAGCGGTTCAGGTTGAAATTCAGGGCCAAGAGGCCCCAGAGCAGATAGGCCAGGACCAGGCCCACCAGGAATCTTCCCAGATAGCGCACGGGCTTGAACCAAGCCTCATCATCCGCCTCCTGGCCGTACAGCAGGTAGAACAGCGGCCTGCAGGGTTGCAGGGCAATGGCCTTCCGAATTTTCCTTAGCAGAAAATGAAACATTTTCCAGGCACTACTCGGGCAGGGCTTACTGGGTTTCGACTCGGAAAGAGCTCAAGGTTAACGCGAGATTAGCAGCCAGACAAAGTGGTGGAGCAGGGATGCAGCTGCCTCAGTCCTTAACTGTTTTACGGCTGAGAGACAGCCAAAGACAGGACGGACCCCCACCCCTCGCAGTGCACCGAAGACAGGTCCAGACAACTTTCCGTCGGGTATGGGAGAATGCGAGAACATTTATTTTAATGCCGGTCCGGTCCCACTCCAACGGGTAATCCAATTATAATGGAAGCTGCAAGAGCTGGGAGGGCTGAGAGAGCTGGGAGAGCTGGGAGAGCTCGAAGAGCACCTGCCCCACTCGGGGGGATTCTTCTAAAATATAAAAATTGATTACATGCGTGTGTGTGTGCGTGTGTGTGTGTGTGTGTGTGTGTGTCCGTCTCTCCAGTCTCTCCTTTTGGGATGTGCTCCTCCACCTCCTCCTCAACTTGTTTGTTGTTTAAAAATTTATGAACTGCAGTCAAGCGATAAAAGATGGATGGGATTGAATGCAGTCCATGAGGAGTAGCAGCAGCACTCCAGCTCCAGCTCCAGCTCCATCTCCACCTCCACACCCCACCTCCGCTCCAAAATTGATGCAGTTGCTCAATGTCGTCGCGCTTGGCGGTGTCACTCGCTGCATATTAAACAGTTTTTGAGAACACTCCGGGAGCAGTCTCAGTCTCAGGTCTCAGGTCCCAGCGGCGGCACTTCATCAGCTTTGGCATCGGGTTCGAGTGTGCTAAAAAATTGATTGATCCTGCGAGTGCCACTGAAGTGGGCTGGGGGGGGAAGCTCCAACTGCAGCTCCAGCTCCTCTGTGCCCCTGGTCTCCTGTAGATAGAGGATGGCTGCAAGGGCACTTTGACGACATCATCCCGTAGACATAGACGTAGACGTAGCCGACGAGACGGGGCGTGGTCGCACGCATTAAAACAATTTAAAATTCCCAAAGACCCAAAACACTAGGCACTAGGCAGAGACCTACAGTGGGTGGCATCTCCTGGGTGAGTGGCAGGCGGAAGGCGGCAGGCGGCAGGTGGCAGCGGCAGGCGGCATTCTGGGGAGAAGGCTTTCATGGGGTCCTAAATGAAAGGTTCCTTTCCGAGAGTTCAATTTTTGGGGAAATGCAAAACGGGAAAGACGCTCTACAATGGGATAGAAACGGAAGGGTATAATATTCTCTACCAATACAATTTTCCAAATTCCAATATACAAGTTTCGGTATTTTCTGGTATTTTTTGTGTGGTATTTTTCGGTAATTACAGTAATATGTAAAGAAATCAGATTACGAGAATATTTTGGAACACAATTAAGAGTATTCAAAGTGAGAAATATAACAACACATTTTTGCTACAGTCAGATAGATATCGGAGTAGAGCTCTGGATGAGAATTCGTTCATATCTTGTAGCCACCACAACCACTGTACCCCAACCATCGTCACTCGTACCATGGCGGTCAGAGGCAGAAGCAAAGTGCTGGCCAGGCCAGGACCAGAACCAGAACCAGGATCTGCTCTTGTGTAAAGCTTTAAATGCATTAAATTGTCAAAGCGTTTGGCTATGCTAAAAGTTTGCTGCTGGCCATAAAATTGCATGCCACAGACAAAAAAGGAGTCGCCACACTCCCCACACTCCCAGTGCCCAGTCTCCAGTCTCCAGTCCGAGCCCCAATCCGAGGCTGGTCAGTCAGTCAGTCAGTCAGTCAGGTCTAAAACCAAATGAATGATGAATTGCCTGTCACTTGCAATTTTTTCAGAGAGACGGAAACACAGAGAGGACCGATGCCCGATGTCCGATGGTTGTTCCGTCTTCGCCGCCTTGTTTAAATTTTTCATGTTTTTCTAAGGCCCAGAAGGAGATGGCTGCCCCCTTGCCCCTGGCCCCTGGCCACTGGTCGGCTGGGCCTGGACCTGGACCTGGCTACCAAAACGTTGACATGCTGACTGCTTTCATGGAATTTGCGTTTTAAAAAGGCGGCAAACGTTGACATCCTTGTCATTGTCCATGTCTGTGTTTCGGTCGAGCATTTTTTCGTTCCCCAAAATTTAATTGGGCAAGCATCAAGAGGCATCAGAAGACGGCCGAAGCAGAGCCAGAAAATTATGAAATATTTTTGGTAAGAATATAAAGCAGGTAATGTGGAATGTCGGACAGCATTAAAATATTTTGCAGACGATTATTCGAGAAACGTTGCTCTTTAAAATGAGTTTGCTTTATAGGCTTTATAATTCTGATATTTTGGTGTCTTGTGAAAAACTTGCTAAGGCAATTTTCCCAGTGATTCATCGCGTTATAGAATGCTAACCAGCTGCGAATATTATTTCCTATGATAATGCCCTCTTACAGTACTTGGGTGTGTAACATTAGAAATAAATATTTATTTTGGTTAGTTGGAATTTTCATTTCCCCTGCACATATGTACGTATCTTCAAAGAATCCCACCACTACCTCCCCCTACCATCCCACCCAAAAACACAATCATTCCCATTTCCCATGCGAAATTAGTCAATTTCGGTTGCCACAAATTGCATTCATCATGGCGATAGATAGGGAACGAGAGCATGAACATAATGCCATGTCCATATCGAAATGACCAGGGATGCACTGGAAATTGATTGTTTGCCGATTTATTCCGACAGTTTTGGTCCGTGGATGGGTGCCGGGGAGCGAGACGGGCCGCCGGATATCATTAGGAATGCAAATAAATACGCACAAAATGCCTGGAAAATTGTGAAGCATTTTAAAATGCCAGAACAGATGAATTTATGGCGCCGATGCGGCTATCTATGGCCCTCTCTCTCTTTCTCTCTTTCTCCCTCTCTGTCTCTCTGTCAAAATTCATCAAAGTCCATCCAAATGCACTGACCGACCAGCACGACACGCCCCCTTGGGCATGCGTCGATTATGAAAAGAGTGAAAGCCAGCGATAGGGTCTCCCTGCGAAAAAAGCTCCCTAAAATATGTGTCTGCATAAATTTTCCAATTCCGAAAACAGAACTCAGAAATAAAACCAAAATTAAATTAGTTAATTAATGCATGCCAGCAAACGAACAACAACAACAAATGGGAGAGGGGGAGAATCGGGGTCACCCATCAATCATGGGACGCAAGGGTCGCCAGCGCCGTCGCCGTCACCTCATGCGTGTGTCAAATATTTTTGGTCTACCGACCCGTAGATTGCTTTCGCTTTCACTCTGAAAAAACAGAAAAACCAAACCAAGCCAATCCGAACCGAACCGCAATCCACAATCCCCACTCCCCACTGGCCATGGCCAGGTCCAATTCCTCTCTTGACAGTTCAAATTGCCCAGGGAAGAAATATTCACAAATTAGTGGCCCACATATCTGTGCGTTACTGTGTGTCAGGTAAAAGTGATTAAGCGGCTGGCTTGGCCCTAACCGAAAATTATCCATAAACAGTCTCGCAACGACAACAAAACCCAGAGCCATATTCAAAATAAATTATGCAAAGAGGCAAAGTCAAAGCCAAATGTATCACATTTCGCGCTTTGCGGTTATATCTTCGTTGTTGGTTTTTTGCTTTTTTTCTGCCCCTCTCCGTTGCTCCGTTGCTCCGTTTGCACACGCCCCTAAGCCTACAGCCAAACATCAGATTTCCATTAGCCAACAAGGGTTAAGCGCTGGCTGGCCAAATGAGTCTGCAGTTTGGCAATGCCCAAATTCCGGAATACTCTAGGCAGATATTTGAGGATGGAATGGACAGGAATCCTATGGCAGAAGCACATGGAATTCCATAATGAATAAATAAACAAATATCGGATTGAACTGATTCCACCGATCGAAAAAGAAACATACCCGCAATGTGTGATCTCAGATGGCCCATTGCTGCTTTGGGGAATAAAATAAAATAAAATAATACAATTCCAGATTTCAGCAGCAGAAATAATCCCACATTAGAAGGCATAAGCCCCGCCTGCATGTTAGAGCATCCCTCCCAAAATGATATTCCCTAATGTGGATTGACATTCCTTCAGACGTTCAAATGGCATCCCTGACGGGGGCTAACCCTTTGGGGGTTTTGCATTAATTTTTCTCCACATTGTTTGTGTTTTCTTTTTGTTTTTGACTCCGCGCAGGTGTTTGGTTTGGGTCATGTGCAAATTTGCATAAAACAAAAACAGAAACAGAAACAGAAACGGACTTTGTTCTGCATTTTTAATTAATTAATTAAAGGCAAGTCGCTGGGCCAATAACGAGGCTATCAACGGCAACGTCATCGTCCCCCGTCCTAATCAACGTCATTATCATGGGAGACCCAGTCAAATATTTGTCCCTGCCCTACCCCCTGTCCCTGTTCATCGGACATACACCCGCTGTAAGCCTTTGCCTCGACGTGAACGTTAACGTGAACGTGGACGTGGCTGTGTCTCTTCTGTGTGTTTGCATATGCATGAACCTAATTTTAATTAATATTTTATTATCTTAATTATGCATCGCACCTTGCCGCGCTTCCACTTCCACTTCCTCTGCCGCCGAGTGCCGACTGCCGACTGCCGACTGCCGACTGGCGACTGGCCGGCCCTTTGGTCGCTTCGCTGTTTGAGTTTTGCGCTTAGTTTTCGACCTTTTGCTTAACAAATTATGGCCATAAATAAAGTAAACGAGTTAAAAGTGGTTTTGCGTGTTTTCCAGAATGGTCGCTACGCCTACCCCTACCCCTCCCCGCCCCCAAACACTCAGTAGTGTCTGGCCGAGGTCTAGCCGAGCCGCAGTCTGGATCGGAGCAGGAAATGTTGCCTGGCGCTTGGCTAATGTCATTTTCATACTCTCCCTCCGACGCTCTAAAAAAAAAACAGGGCTAAAAGAACTGCGTGGAGGAGTGGAGGAGTGGAGGAGTCTCGGTGTTAATTCTGGCTTGATTTATTGGTTTTATTAGAGGGCCACTAATTGGCTCGAAGGGTTAACGCCGACGCAGTGGGACAGGTGTGGGCGTCCATGGAGATCGCATCGTAGATGGCAGATAAGATGGGGATGGTGAAAAGATGGAGCTATTTCAGAAATAGTTATAAAGGAAGTATACCTCAATGTTTGGGGATGAAGAAGGGGCTTTAAGAGGGGCTAATAAGATACAAAGATAAGAGATCAGAGTCCAATTCACAGGGGAGTACAACAGTCAGAAGAAAGCCAAGAGGGAAGGCATCGATCTCTAGTGCCTCCTAGACCTCGCTTAACCTCTCTTCAGGTTCGTCTGCCCCTTCACTCCCCCTCGACGAAACATTAGACAAACCGCAAACGGAATCAGTAAAAAAACTACAGTCCCAAGGAATCCACACTGGAGACACCTTTCCAACACACAAGCCAAAGTCACCTCATAGATACAGTGCACATCATAAGCAACAGAAAATAACCCAAAGAAGAAATTCAACATTTAAAAATCCAATAAAGATTTAATCTATTATCTAATCTCAACCCCTTTGCATACATGTATACTATACTATATACTACAAATATATGCAGTGTGTATAGCGATGACGGACAGTGTATCTCGCTTTCCCATCCATCATGCCCGGCTACTGGCAATGGCCCACAAGACCCAACCTCAGACGAACCCCGCAATACTCGAGTTTCAATAACAATCCGATGGATCCGATGGGTTCGTATTTCATAATTCATGTCCGTATGTGCGGATAGACAGACTCTCACTTTTCTGTTTGCTTTTTCGCTTTTCTCACACATTAACATTGGAAAACCATTATGGCTAAGAGGGCGTGCCACGCGCCCTGGAGCCAAGATGATGCAGGCCCCAACATACATACATACATACATACATACATACATATGTAAATATGTATGTACAAGAGATTTATTGATACGAAATCATTTGAAACAGCCCCGCAGCAGAGGAGATTCCCCTGACCAGAGACTGCGCCCAGCATTGGAGGAAGAGCAAAGATCTACACTGAGAAAAACGCCAGAGCATGCCTGCACATGTATGTAAATATGGCTTTGGCCACAAAGGAAAGCTGTAATTTATTACAAATTAAAATAAATCAAAGAGCCCAGAGTGGGAATCTGTGGCAGAGCAGGTGCTTCAGTGGGAATGTCTCTATAAGGTATAGAAAACGCAGACGTAGATGTGGAATCATTTGCATTTTGAGTGGAATATATGTATCATAAAATTGATAAACGTTAATTTCTTTATTTTCGAATAGCCAGCGAGGAAATTATTTGTCAACCGGAAGAGAAAACAGGCCACAAAACATACAAATCTAAATGTAAATTTAAAGATAAAGATAAAACCTGAACCGAAACTTGAAAAAATTCAGGCTAATTTATTATAACCACTAATAGAATTAACTGTTTTCCAGAAGAGCTGAAAATGTTTTCCTCGCCAAGTGTCATAAATGCAAATGACGCATCGCATCTTATCGGAATATTCTATACAGAAAATTCTCCCCCCAGCCCGCCAGATATGCCTACACATGTACAAATATTCGAGCCTCTCAGCAGCAGCCGCAATAAAAAAGATTGAAATTCAATATCGGGAATGGCCATAATGGAACAGCTGGAGGAACAGCAGAGTGCACTGGAAGCGCCATCCTGAATAGACTTGTCTACATTTTTATAAGCCAAACAAAGGTCTCGGAAAAAGCACACAAAAGGGTAAACAGAAACGGTACAAAGGCGTAAAAGTCCCAGGGAGAATAAAGTTTCAACACTTTAAAAACATTTTTTGAAACCATAAATTCCCACTGGAAGTGCTTTTGATAGAGCTGAGGAGAGGCCCAGAGATGCAGATCGCTTCCAACTGTCAAATGTCTCTTGCTGTTCCATGAAAAAAACACAAAAAACACAAAAAACACAAAAACAGAAACAGAAACAGAAACGGATTTTACAACTACTATCCCGAGGAGGCAACGAACTTTTTGAGCATAAATCAACTGGATACAACTTTGTTTTGTTTATGAAAGTGCGGTTCGTCATGCTGTGACCATTTTGAAATTGACTGACAGACCAGACCCGACCCGACCCTACCCGACCCTACCAGACCAGAGAAGAGAGGAGAGGAGACCCCACGTAGTGCGGAAACAGCAACAGCAACAGCAACCGAAAACCAAAGAACAGTAAGAACTGAAGAGGTGGCCCCCGGTTCGGTTCGGTTCGGCTCGGTTTGGACTGGAGGCTGCCTGCGAAATCCCCGCCTGAACCGCAGACTAATTAAATTAATTGAGGTGATTTTTGTCACAGATATCAGATACACACCCCCGATGCCGATGCCACTGCCACTGCTGATGCCAATGCCGTTACGCCGGGCTTTAACCCATTTGTAAAGTGTTTCCAGATTTTGCGACAGGCAAAAAAATATGGTTTGGCCGTATTTTTTAAAACGATTTTGCGCTCATATCGTAAAATGTTGAACGCATGTAATCCATCGATATTAATGACTGGTCATATTTTTTGTGGCCCCTTCACTTCCCCGCTGTCCGCTGTCCACTGTCCACTGTCCACTGTTCATGTCCATGCCCTTTGTTGTACTCTTTCGGATTGATTGAATGGTTATTCATATTTTTACCAGAACACGGGAGAGGGGACACAGGACAGGGGACACGGGGACACGGGGCTTTGTTGTGCGACAGGCAGAGGCAGAGATGTATTCCCGTTTGTTGTTTTTGCGCTTATATCCTCCTCCAATTGGAATGATTGCCGCATTGTGAAATGCGGCTCGTTTCATGATCCCCAACTGTAAAATATTAAATGAGTCGGATTGCGACTTTTGGGCGTTCATTAAAAGGGTTACTTTAGGCATTGTGCGCAGCTATACCCTGCTATACATGACTGTAATGTAAAGGTAGGGCTTCGAATTGGCATGGAGTCTGGCATATACGTATGTACCTCCCTTTGCTAGACCCTGGTCCTGCCGCCCAACCTGTTGTTTCCAGTCCTGGGAGTGGGGATGCGCCACATGTCTATCGATTGCTGGCATTGTCGCGCACTAAATATTTAACAAGCTATCAAACCAATGTCAACAGCATAAAACTGAATAAATAATGCTTTTAAATGGTTGTGTTGCACAGCACAGCACACACATTTGGCAGAGAGATGTGCAACTGCAACAACGGAAACAGACATCCATGGAGCGTGGCGGGGCGTGCTTAGAGTGCTGTGGAGCCGCAGGTGGCCCTAGAGAGGGCACACCAATGCGATAGCTATCGCTGTAATATCATCGAACAGCCAGAGGATTCCATAATTTGATAGCTGCAGCCCCAGAAGCACCCATCGACACCATCGATGGTCCACCATCTCCACGCGTTTTCTTCCCTTTTCTTTTCTGTTGGTTTTTCTTTTCGGAGTTGTGTGCCGGTGTGCAGCAGGAGGTTTGATAATGACATCTACACAGCGGCTGGGCCAGGCAGGCAGGCAGGCAGGCAGGCAGGCAGGCAGGAGTGGGCGTGGGAGCACGAATAGGAGCAGAACATGACCATTTGAGTTCTGGGGCGATTGTCAATTGTTGTTGTCAATTACGTTAACAAAACATGGTCGCAGGGCGCCCTGCATGAATGGAGCTGCAACTGGAGCAGGAGCCGGGCCCCGCAGCACATCGTGTCACAGCCAGATGGAACCAGCGGGCGATGTACCGGAACCGAAAGCCAAAGCCAAAAACAAATGCAAAATAGCCGCTAAAACAAAGGGCAGCAGCAGAAGGAGTAGGAGCAGGAGCAGGAGCAGGAGATGTGGAGGCTGTGGAGACACGTCTCTCTTGCTCTTGTCCGGGCGGGCGTTTAATTGGCATTGCCCGAACGGTGTGGTATGTGTTATTAACGATTTGTGGCATGCCAGGCAGGGCATTTGTCAATATGTCACAAAAATGAACTCGAATCCGGAGTTCTGGTAATCCGGGTAGACCTGGTAGTCCTGGCAGTCCTGGCAGTCCTCGGTTGGAGTGTGGCGGCTGGGGTCGGAGCCGGAGCTGGAGCTGGAGCAGACCCAGTGCTGAGGCAGCTTTAACTTTCAAAAAGAATCCTCCCGAATGGCGGCGAGCGGTGAGCATTTGCCGCCTCAGCATAAACTGAACTCGAAAGTGACCTTTTTAATTAAAAGCCAAAGTTGGGGGAACAGTTCAGTTGCAAGCAGTTCGTGCCGCATTCGCATGCAACGGAAAAGCAGGAATGGCTTTGGTTATCTAATGTCTGGAGGCGAAGGGTCAAAACACAGCGCAACAGTCACGCAGACCCCGCGACAAGGCACAAGGGGACAGGGGGCTGAGGGACAGGGGCAGGGAGAGGCAGAGGCAGAGGGAGAGGGACAGCGACAAGCGAGAGGGAAAAGTGTTAATAAATTTCTGGCCAAAGCCAGACTGGGGCCTGTCTGTCGTTGTCGTTGCTGTTTCTGTTGCTGTTGCTGTTGCCTCTTGCTGTTGCCCCAAATTAAGTTAACTCTTCGCCTGCCACAGCTCGCTCTCCTTCCAGCTGGCCGCCTGCTCGATTTGCAAATAAATTTGTTTAATTCCCACTCGACGGGAACAAGGAAAAGCAGCGAGAAATATTTTATAATGCCCGGAGACCCCGACCCGACAAAACAGAGGCGTGAATTCGGAGCACACACCCCGGGGGAACTGGGGACTGGGGACCCCAGGAGAGGGAGCGAAAAAACGTGCCTGGGATAACTCAACCTGACTAATTAGACGCCTCATTGTTGGCCGATTGGCTTTGCATTTTCGGACTTTTCCAATTGGCATTGTTAATGAGTGGCAGTGCAGTCGAGGACTGACGGACCGGGGGACTGTCGGACTGGAGGCCCCGGAGCGACCCGAATGGCAACTAATTGGCATTTAAGTTGGCGTCGCAAGGAGCTGCTGCAGGTAAGTGCACTTTTAAGGCTGCTCTCAGATTAGCTGACGTTTGTGTACGTTTTGTTTATGCAAATTAGACCTCGGCCCTGGGAAGTCGCACTCAGCGAGGAAGAGAGAGAGAGAGAGAGAGAGAGAGGGAGACCAGCCCTAGGCCGAATCGGCAGCCAGAGAAACTTCAAGTAGAGGACGAGCCGAGGGAGGTCTTACTTTAAGAACTCACCCACTGTGGGTGGACGACAATCAGCCAAATCTCTTTCCTGCCAGAGCCATCGTCTCCTCCGGTCTGGGGTTAATTGAGAATCCATTGGAGTGAAATCCTTTTTCATTCGGGCAGCATATCGTATAAATAATGTCCATTCGTTCGCCCCATGTGCCGGCCAGTTGTATTTAACATATCATTCATATAATATCAATTAGTTGCATATGTGTGCCGCCAATCTCTCTCCTCTTCGGTCCTGTCCGTGTCCATGTCCATGTCCTGGCCTGGCCTGGCCTGGTTTGGTCTTTGCTGAAAATTATTGGCAGCAGGACATCCATGCTGTCCATTCGGCTTCCCCTTTTCAGTTGCTTTTGTTCTCCTTTTTTCGGGTCGAAAGCTCCAGTCGATTGGCATGCGTCTGTTTGTTGGCTGTTGATGATGCGGCCAGGAGGAGGAGGAGGAGGAAGTCGGAACAGCATACAGCGGACGTGGACAGGGACATGCCCGATGACAACATCAATGTCAGCACATAGCAAGCGTCCTCGTCTCTTTCCTTTATTCCATTCTCCTACTTTTCTTCTGCTTGAACACAAAAAGCTCATTTTATGGCAATTTTTGTGTCTGGCCCTTTTTGAGTCTCAATCAAACTGAATGAAATTTAACGGGCACACACACACACACACAGATACACACACATGCAGGATAAGCATTAACGTCTCATTTGACCAAAAGTTGACAATGGAAAGGCATAGACTGGGAGAGGATTGGATTGGATTGGATTGGGTAGTGGCAGGTGAGAGGCTACGCCGCTGTTAAAGTTTTGCCGCTGATCCTGGCTGACAGGAAAACCCTGAAAGTGCAATATTTTATATTCGATTAAACATGTATACCAATAGATTTGTTCCGAGAGTGGAAATTGCAAAAAAAAATAATATTTTATATTAATCTGAAAATATTCCATTTACACATATTTTATATATCAATTTCATTTCATTATTGAAAAGAAATATATTTAATTTTTAAGTAAAATTTATATGTGATTTAAATTGAATATTTTCATATCAAAAGCCCTTAAATGAAATACGCTATAGTTAATTAAAAGTATTTTATATTTAACTTAAATATGGGCCATATCGAAGAGAATTTTTAAAACATTTATATTTAAATCGAAGTGATTTCAATTCAATTTCCATATTTTTTTTATTTAAAATCCGTAAAGGTAATGCTATTTATTTCCGAATGTAGAAGACGCATTCTTTTCTTCAAGAGAATGGCCTGATTTGTGCGGGAAATAGTTAGAAATATTTTAATCCCGGCCAGCAGGCGGAGGAATAATTTATATTTATCCCGCTCTTCAATCATTAAATCAATGCAGAGAAGACAATTTCCCAAAAAGTACCGGATTCCATCTAATTATGCATGCCATCGACGTGCCAGCTGCTTAGAGCCTGCCCCTCTCCCTGGCCCTGTTTCTGCCGTGGGGATTGTTAGTTTTTTGGCTTAACCTTTTGCCAATTTAAAATTGGCTTGGCTCTGGCTCTGGGTTGGGGCTTGGGTCTGGGTCTGGGCTCTGACTCAAGTTCAAATATGCACAAAACATTTGTTCAGAGAGGCTGAAGATTTATATCGTATCGCCTGTTGTACGCTAGACACCCTGTGGTGGTGGTGGCAGTGGTAGCAGTGGTGCTTGCTGGTTCCTTGCTGCCACTGGGGGCTGCCTCGTCTGCTGCTCCCACTGTCTGCTTCCGTTTCGTGCTTGGGGTTTTTTTTGGTGTGCGATCTCTTTGGGCATTCATACCCGTACCCGTACCCGAACCCGTACCCGTACTCGTACTCGCACTCGTATGGGGTGGTACGAGTGCAGGCGGAGGCGGAGGCGCAGTCGATACAAATCGTTGAATTTCAAGTGCAAAACTTGAATATGCAATTGCATTTTGTTTCACGTTCCCCGAGCTACAGTGAATACAGTGCATTGATGGACTGGGGGCTGGGGTATACTTCTGATTTTTGGAGCAACTGGCGGAAATTTCCATTTAGATTAAAATATCTCGACTAATTTCGCTCATTCAACATATTCCGCATTCCACAAGGAGGTCGGTCTCTGCGGATTCCTTTGTTTGACTAAGCCCAGAGAGAGCATTTTTGGAGGTTTCGATGCCACTTGGAGCTCCTCCGAGAGCTGGCAATTTGCATATTCACGCTGTGGATAGAAATCAAAGCAGTGGGTGCCAACCAGCAGCCAGCCAGCAGCCAGCCAGCCAGCCAGCGAGAGATGCAATGGAAACGTGGAGGACTGGGGACTGGGGAATCGCTGGATAGAAAATGCAAAATGTGCCTGCTGGGCAGACAGCCAGCCAACCAGCCAGCGACCAGCCAGCCACCAGCAAGCGACGAACCCCAATACCCAAAAACCCAAACCCGTCGAGGCAAACAAAATTCAAAAATGTTTGGTGAATTTCAATTGCTGACAAATTTTGCGAGAGAGTGGTGAATGGAGCGGTGGGGGAGGGGAGGGGGAGCGAGAGGAGTAGAAGGAGCGGGGCAGCCAGGACAGAAGTGGAGTCATTGAATGGCGGACATCGGCAGAGCGTTGTTGATAATATTATTAGTGCCCGGTGAATGGCAAATTGTCCTTGAGGATATAAATGGAATTTGAAATTATTTTATCAACATTTTTGATTGCTTCCAGCTGAACAATTGTAAAAGGGAAACAGGACCAGGACCAGGAACAGGACCAGCACCGGCACGAGCACCAGCAGCACGAACAGGATGAGGCAGTCATTGACTCTCTGACGGACGACGCTCTCTCATTGACAGTCCAGACAGACATTCAAACTTTAATAATATGCACAAAAGTTATGAATTCCAACACACACCAACAATAGGAGGATGGGGTGGGGGGCGCTGAGTGTGGATGTGGGTGTGGATGTGGATAGGAGCAATATGTTTCATGGACTATGGAAATGATAAATTTCAGAGTGGTCCCGAGCAGAGAGGGTCCCCGAATCTCCCGCCCAAAATGAGTTTCGAGGCAGCTCAGATGCTAATTATTATTGCATGGATGGCGGCATGGAAGCCACTCAGCAGGGACGAGGAGAGCAGCACTTGCGGCCGGGATTTTAATCTAAGCAGATAAGGAAATTGCTTAGAATTCTAAATGGGCCGAATGGCCAAATGGAGCAGAAGTTATAGCTCAGCCAGGGCTCAGATAGAGAGCCATCTTCCCTTATTCCCTTGCTCAACTTCCTTTCGCTTTCCTTTCCTTTCCTCGGGTTCAGGTGTTAAGCTGCTGGATGGATATTTAAATGGATTGAGTAAGGTTCAGTTCACTCTGGGGCCTGGCCTGCTATTTATTGAAATAAGGTTGACAATGCGACGGGGGGCCCCAGAGAGCGGGGAATGGTGTGTTCGTGGTGTTCAATGGAGCATTGATTTTGAAGGGGCTTTTCGCTGGAAATGGAGCTGCTCAAAGGAGCGCTGTCGAGTTAATGAAAATGTTGGCATTCTGAAGGCTGGGTGACGCTTTTAGAAGTCCACTGATGGGAAAGCAATTGGAAATTTCTGTCAGGTTATGTTTTACTTATTTGTTTAATACTTTATATTCAATTTGTAGTATTTGTTTTGCTTTAAAGAAGGTAGAGTAGGTAGAAGGTAGGTAGAACACTCAAGGGGAAGTTTGATGATGACCTGGATTTTTATTTTGAAAATTCAAGATTAATTGAAAAAACCAAGAAAATGTATACTTCCCTTTCAATTTGAATTTAATTGAATAATGAAATTAATGCCTGAATATTGCACGGGACTAAAGTGCCTTGGGTTAGCAGAAGATCCAAAAATTTCCATAAGCCTAGATTTGTCTTTGAATTTGTATTTAGTTGAATAAGTAAGAGGGAATTTGTGAAAGGACCTTTATGAGGAATCACTTTTTGCGATTGGAGATAATCAGAAAGGACAAACGTTGATTAGAAACTAGCAAACACCAAGAGAGGCCAAACAATATCGCAATAATAACCTTATCTGATTTGATTGAAGTTAATTGGCTTAAATATTTAATTGTCAATAGATTTAGAAAGTATTATTGGGTGAAAAATATGCGGAAATGTGGAATATGTGGAAGGACTATTAACTTGAAGGCCTCGCTGGACTTTTCCGTGGAAATGGACTGACTTTAAAAGTAATGAATTATCTTCCGCTTCGCTTGAGCAAAATTGCATTTTCAGTTTTGTCGTATCCGAAAATCGGAAACATTGAAATCCCATAATTCTGATAAGATTAGGCACTCAAAGGATTTTCAATAAAACTCACGTGCTTCACACCCAGCCGCCCACCCCCATCCCATCAAACCGATTCAAGCACTCTTCTGTGGAATTAAAATTTAACAAGCAAAAACAAAACAAAATAACCGAAAAATAATCTTCACAAAGTCCAGTGCCAGGAGTACTACAGGAAGTCCACTCAGCTACATACGTACACACTTCGATCTCCCACTAAGAGGCGGCGCAGCGGGGAGGGAGGGGGAATCGAGTTTATCGTCCAAAATCTGAAACAGAAGTCAGATGGAGGTGAAGTCTTATTGATTTGCACAGAAAATGCAATTTTCCATTGGCTCCACTAAGAGCCATTTACAGAGGGAGAGTGGCCGGGAGGTAGGGGGGAAGCAGAGAAGCGGAGAAGCGGAGAAGGGAAAAGCTTTTTATGGCTGGCATTAATTTGGATTTTCGATTTTTGTTAAATATTTTGCTCTCAGATACTCGGCACTTGAGCATTTTTGACATCCTCCTCTAATACAGCTTCATCAGTTTTGTGTGTGATTTTTGCCGAATTTCATTTTCGATTTTCCCCGGTATGGCTGCGGCTGCCTGCCTGCCTGCCTGCCTGCCCGCCTGCCTGTCCGCCTGCCTGTCTGCCATTGAGTGTATCATTTATCCTGCATACTCGTTCGAGTATGTATATCTCGCTCCTGGCATCTCTCAGACTTGAATGCTCTGCATATTTGTTTCTGGCCTAATGCAAGGCAAACAAAGCTCTAATTTAAATGGCTTTTCCTGTGTCCTGGTCCCCGTCCTCTCCAGTAACAGCCTCTATCGTCATGATTGTCAGTAGTGTTATGACTGTTGAAGTTTTCGACGGGCCCGGGGCTGGGGCAAAAGACAAATATACATACACATATGCAAATAGGCAGAATGCGAACCACTCGAAAACTAATGTAGTATGCAGATGGATCCTTCTGTCTCTCACCTCCAAATCTCCAACACTCCATTCCCACTCCCCCTCCCACTCCCACTCCACTTGAAAGTGCCTGCAGTCGATTATACTCGTAACTGGAGTGCCACACACACACACACACACACATAGAAAGAAAGCCACAAAAGGGGGTGGGCCAATATAAATATTCAATTTAAATTATTACAAAATTGGCTTTCGCAAAATTCCATTATGCACTTATTTCATTTTCGGTGACGCCGCCAACGACTACGTAGGCAATTTTCCAGGCCATCCTATACAAATAACATATACATATAGTACCAGTGTATATCCTACATGTAGCATAAAGCCTTGGCTGTCTGTGTGTGTGTGTCTGTGTGTGCTTTCCCTCTCATCAATAAGCAATTTAATTTGTCAATCGTTTGTCTCCCTCTTCGCATACAATCAACAAAATCCATCCATCCATCCATCCATCCACCCAGCCAGCCAGCTCTCTCTCTCTCTTAACTTGTCCTTCATCGGGACCGCAATTAAACGGCTCCAGAGGCAGGGCCCGGGCTTGTAATTAAAGTAAACATAGTTATACAGACATATACCGACATACAGCCATATATGCATATGGCATTGTCATAAAATTGCGCATATAAATTGCCTCTGTGCATGTATTTATGCTGATCGCATTAATAACGCGCATACGTCATGTGGTACAAGGACATTTTGAGCCCCGCACTGGCAATGTCTACTCCTACAAAAGCCTGTTAGGGATCAGATGGCTCTGCCTGGGACTTCAGCCGAAATTCGAGAGCTGCATAGGGCAGAGCGGTTGGCCTGCAATAAGTTGGTTATACTCGTAACTGGCTTGAGACTATCTGCCTAAACATTGGACATTATATGGCTGGATATCCCAGTCATTGGCTCCTGAAATATTTTTAAACCTTTTCAGGAATCCCTTGCATATTATTATACAATACAAAAATGAATAAATGACCGCTGCAAAAATAAAATAAAAAGTTAACTTAATTTTTAAAAAATATTAGTGCAAAAATATTATATTAGTGCAAATTGCAGCCCATTGTGCAGGTGCATAAGGTTTTTCTCTCTATTTTTCTAGCTACAATTTTGGAAGCTTTTTCTATCCTGGGTATCTGGTATACCATCCGTATTTCACCATCCATTTTTGAATAGGTAAAGATTCTCAGAATTTCTCGAATCTCGAAGTTAAATTCCAATTAAGAAAAACCTTTCTTCCATTGAAAATCTGCCTGATATTCTGCTTGTTGGTCATAACGAACCGATTTGCTTATCAACACCTGTAAATGTTACCAGCCAAGTTAGCAAACAACAGAGACAAGCGTAGCAGAGAGAAAGAGAGAGAGAGAAGGAAGGAAGAGGAAAGAGTGATGGGTGGAGGGTGGAGGGGAGTGGGTTGGGTTGGGGTGGAGAACAGATTTCAATGCACTTGTTCTGAGCATTTGATTTGTCACCCAACGCGTGCAAATGATAATCGAAAAATCACTCAACTGTGCGTCTCTCACCCCCTTCCTTACCCTCATTTGAGTGCCTCGCCTCTCGCTCTCCCTCTCCCTCTCCCTCTCCCTCTCCCTCTCCCTCTCCCTCTCTCTCCCTCTCTATCTCTATCTCCGACTCTGTCTCTCTGTCTGTCTGTCTGTGTGCTTGTGTCTAAAGCTGATTTGTCTGGCCGCTTGACTGGCTTGCAGCAACGTTTCGGGTCTGTGGCCCGCCCGCCTGCATTTCCGCATCCGGTTTTTGCATTTGACACCAAGGAGACGCAGCCAGAGACACGGACACGGACCCCAGCCGGACCCTGGCCATTCTGTAACTACAGACACGCCCACACACCCACACATCCTGCATCATACCCTATTTTGGGGAGTGGGGCTGAGGACAAAAACTTAACTGCTCGACACTTGTTTTGTGGTGTGTTTCCATTGTCTCTGACTCTTCTAACTGAAGCACCCCCTGCCACCCCCACCCCTATACCAGACCGTGTGCGAGTGTGAGCCGCACCTAAGCCCCCTGTGCCCCCTATGCCCCCCATGCCCACCATGCCCCTTCTCGGAGAATCTCAGTCTCCGGGAAAGCTGTTGAAACACATGGTGACATGTGCGAATGGAATCGGGGATCCTTGGGAGCACCCTTTGTGCGGGTGAGGTGAGTGTGTGTGTGTGTGTGTGTGGACGAAACTGATGGAGAAATGGATGGATGTGACTTGTAATGAAGAGGTTACCAATTGCCCATGGAGACTTCGGAAGAATATCACCGAGATTTGAGTCCAGAACTGTTTCCTTTTGCCCGAAATGGCAGTCTCCCTGAACAGTCCTCAAACGAATAACGGACACTGGTGGAACAACGACTAATTATTTGTATAAGAGCAAACAATTCTGGGAATCCAGTGCCCCCTTTCCCCGAACCCAGCTGCCATTCACAAATATCATAAATCCACAAGAGAAACTACTTAGTTGTGTGCAGCCTTGGGGCATGCACCGCCCCCCCTGGCCACGCCCAAGTAATCAAAAATTATGGCAGAAAGCACAAATTTATGTGCCATTAACTCAAAGGCTCCACATCCCCATAGAACATACCCATAGCACATAGAGCACCGAACCCCACAAAACATAGAGCCCGTAGCCAAAACTTAGACCAGGCCCAGAGGCGAGAGTTCATTACTTCAATATTTCAGGCCACACAGGATGCCTCTGTCTGTCTGACTGTGTCCTCTCCCTGTATATAGGCATTGTTTTTTATACTCCCATGGAGGCGGGGCAGGGGACAGGACTGGTCCGTCGCCGGTTTTGTGATTAGGCGGGAACCTCGTTTAAATTAAAATAGCTACACGAGAACGGACATGGGTCCACTGGGTGCACACTGGGTGCGCACTGGGTGTGGGGGAGGGGGAGGGGGATGGAAGCGGGGTGATGAGGCAGGGGGGCGGTAGCTTTATTGGAGTTTCAATTGTCACCAAGCTGGGCAAATATTTTTCGGGTGCTGTGCCGAAACCCGAAAACCGAAAACCTAGTAAACCCCAAAACCAAACCGAACCCGCCTAAGCCCTGTTGCGAGTCCTTGCCCCTGCTGTCCCTCTGCCTAACCAACGCAACCACAAGTGAATGACATGCCCAAGGGGGGAGGATGGTGGGATGAAGGACGGTGGATGGTGGATGGCGGATCTAGGGGGCACTAGTCATTCCCGTCGAGGACTGCGGTGTCCTCGGTTACTGCTAATGACGATTGCCGTTGTTGATGGGCTCCTCCTCGGATAGAGTGGGGCCGAGCCGGGCAGAGAAAAACCTTCATTGATATGTTGCCTCCGACCATGGGGCCGGAAAATTTCATTTACACCCGTACCCCATGGCCCACATCCCGGCATAGTTCAAGTGAAGTTATTTGGTTGCCAGTTGGGGAATTAGAAAATGCTAAATTAAAAGCAAATTATTGTGTTTAGTTTTCAGACCCGAATGGGGGCCAAATGTCCTGTCCCGGATCCTACTTACTCTCCTGTTAATTACTTCAACTCCCCTTGGAGTTTATTTGCTGGGGAGTCCTTCTTTTAGTTGTTTGCCTTCGGCTCACCTTTGTGTGTGCTTAGGCGAGGCGCACTATATATGTACATATGTATCTTCATTCACATCTGGAATGTGGCCCCGGCAAAGTTCGTTAATTAAAAGCTGACCAAAAGGCGAGTGTTTTTGTTTTTATTTCTATTTTTATTACAGGTGATGGCACGACCCAACTCTGAGGTGGGCCAACATTTAAGATTTGAGATGTAAATAAGTGGCCATTGAAAGGGACATTTTTGAGAAGAAAGTTTCCGTGAGGGAACTGGGATTGGGCCAAGCGAAATTATCGCAGGAAATCGGGGTACGATCTCGGTTTAGGTTCAAGCTAAGTTTCTTATTATAAGCATTAAGTTCCTTAGGATTTCTGTCTTGGTTGTTCAGTTTCGAAACTTCAAGACTCGTCCCCCGTTTTACCATTAATCCATTTACCAGCAATCATAAAGAGCGCTTCTCTATGTACACCTTTGGCCCAGCCCAGCCCAACCAACAACAACAAAACAGTAAACCCACCCCAGACCTCTGCACTCAGAGCCTGGCCAGAGCCCCCGCATTGACCAGCATTTCGCACATGGCCAACATAAAGCTCTTACACGCACATGCACACGCACAGGGACACAGATGAGGCGGGGAATGAGCTGGACTCGGGAGTCAATGACCTCCAGGCGCGATGCCTGTGAGTGCAAAAGGATAACCAATTATGCGTCGTCTGGCATATTAAAGGACCCCCGCAACTCCTACTACTCCGGGCGCAACCCCCATAGAAGCAGTGGGAAAAACTCATTAAAACTGCATGAATATAATTTTCGTTTGATTTATACGCGTTCATCTGTGGCTCTTGGAGATCTCTGCACAAAGTTCGGGGCACCGCATATGGTTTTGCTAGGGGGAGGGGTCTCTGTCTTATGGAGACAACTTCCCGACTAACCGCATCGATGGCAATTTTCCTACATTATTCGCCCATTCAGAACAGAGAGACAGCGGCCAGTGGGGAAGAGAAATCAATTCCATTAGGATTATGAATGCAAACGTCAGGAAGCTGTGACTATAAACGCGCTTGTGTGCAAACATTTAAGATCTGGCGGGGAGGGAGTCCTGGCGGTGGGTTACGAGTCCTGCCGCATAGAAAAACGAAGGATGGACGGGGACCGAGCAATATGGATAATGCAACCCAAACCTCCCCCTCTGCTAAGACAATAATAAACGTAATGGTCCAGGCCGAATCGCGTAAAAGGCGTCCCAAGAAAAATTCGGGAAATTGAAGATGGCATGGCCAATGGTCATATACCCCCTCCATTCCCATTCCCATTCCCAATCCCATTCCCTGTCCCCATCCCCATCCCCATCCCCATGTATGTATTTCCCCGTCTAGCCAGTCATTCAGTCATTCAACCCCCCTCTTCTACGCCCTATAAATCCTTGACATCCTTTGTCATATTTTACGCCCAGAACTTCGTTCGGCGTATGCTTCATTACGGCCTCACATTGATAATTATGCAACGGACGGATGGATGGAAATGGAACCCCAGTCCGGGGGTGGGTGATGCAGCTGATTCTCTCCCTTCCATCCTGGCTGACAGCAAAATCCTGTGCGCGTGTCGGCATTTGGCATTGTGCAAGCATTTCCGGACACCCCCTTCCAGTCCCCTTCCAGAAGCCACAATCCAGAATCCACAATCCAGAATCCAGAATCCAGGAACCCAACCCCTCAAGAAGCTGTTGCATTTAATGGTCTTAGATCCTTACGCCGGGGTGACCCCAGGATCAGAGTGAGAGTGCGAGTGCGAGTGAGAGTGCGAGTGCTTTTGGCCACTTCTTGCTCTGGCCTGGGTTGCTTTTTGAGTAATGGCCACTGTGGCTGACAACAGATGCGGATTTACGGAATGGAATGGAAACGAGAGGAGTGCATATGGGTACCGTGCCGCATTCAGCAAACAGATGAAAATTTACATAAAACGTGGTTCAGTCAGCACAGAAACGGAAATGGGCAAAGCGGGCTGTTGTGCCACCTCATTTTTCACAGGTTTTCCGCGGGTCGCTTAGGCCCTGACACTCGAAAGGAGGTTGATTCATCTTCTACTTTGAGCTGGGGGGGAAAGCTTTGGACCCAGCAGATGATTCGTGGCTTGAGATCATAGAAATATCTTCCAGGCCTTGGATTCTGGAGTACTTTTTAGCAGATTGCTTTGGCTCCTCCGTTTTTGGATGGTTTTCAATATTTTTGGATGAAATATCCGTAATATTCCTCTGCCGAAACACACCCAAAAGTCGCTCCAAATGCAATGTCCTGATCCCAGGTGATATTTCAAGGGAAAACCTTTGAAGGAATGCCTATGGGGTTGCTGGGAAATTGGATCACAGTCTGGTGATGCTTGCAAGCTTCCACATTATTTATTGTTGATATATGAAGCGACAAGTGCTGGTCCCGGAATTACCCCCCGAACCCCCTCGCGCCATCGCATTTTCGGGATGGATCATTTACATAAACCCATAAAGTTTAACTCGCATTAGTGGAGAGCCAAGGAAGCCAAGAGTGGCACGGGCCGAAGGATGCCACGCGGGTTTAGTTGCCCATGGCAAATGCAATTCCCTGTAACCCCGGCAATGAGGCCAATAAACAAATACACTTGCCATGCTCCATGCCCCGTGCCCCGTGCCCCAGCCCTTGGCTCACTTCAACCTGCCCTTCAGAAATAACAAAAAATACCCGGCAAAACAATAAACAACCGAGGACTCTTTCTGGGAGCGCGAAAGGCAAGCTTTGCGTTCCCCCGAGGGGGCGGATTCCCAACCTCCATCCCACCTGGTGTCGCTTACACTTCCCCATTCCCAGACGCCACGTGTCAGTGAGACGTCGCTTGTTATTTTAAAAATTTAAACACCCATGAAATAAAATATACCTCCGACCCAGAGCCATACCCAGTCCCACTCCCGAGGTCTGATGCATCGAATCCAATAGGAAAATGTTGTTTCAAGGCAGACGCTCGCCCGCTGAGGCTCGGGTTCGGGGTTGTTGGAGTCTCTGGCGTCTCGAAAATTGGATCAAGGTCCGGCCACGCGGCACCCGCCACCCGGCACCCGGCACTCTGCAGTCGACAGTGAAAGGTGCAACCCGAAAAGAGTTATCGCTAGGAACGCATAAATGGAAGCCAGACGCCGGCATCACATGTGGCATCGTGTGGCATCGTGTGGCACAGTTCACTTGGCAAATGCGCAGCGGATCCCCAATGCTGGATCCCCGTCAGGAGACGGGCTCTATATATAGGTGTGGATGTAGATGCGGGTGCTGGTGCGGGCGCTCTAGAAAGTGGTGTCATAGTTAGGGGTGAGACAGTTCAAGGACTCAATGAACTGACACATAAATAGATGGGTAATGAGAAGCGCTCGGGAAGGGGAGAAGGAGGGGAAAGAGGAAGGAGGAAAGAGGAGTACTCGTGTATAGTGAGGCAATTAAAAAAGGGCGAAAGGTGTTTTTAAATTGCTCTTTTCGAGGGCGGCCACTAGAGCGGGCTGGTAACGTGCTGGGGTTGGCCGGATGAGTGATAAAAGTGGCAAAAAGAATGAGCTGATTTAATGGGGGTATATGTATATGCTAAGGTCCATCCTTGTGCTTGTTACTAAGGGAAAACCTCTTTGATGAAGTTTTCTAGAAATAGCAAGTTAGTGTTAAGATGGGGCTATTCAAGCAGGGGGACGTACACTCAGAGAAAAAAGGAGAAAGTGTTATCGGGACAGACAGACATGGCTATATATATATTTCGTATTTTAATGAAATATTTTCACAATTAAATTAAATATATTTCCTACAAATGTAAAATATTATAATTATTCTAAGTGTTTTATATCTAGATTCGATATGGGCCGGATGCTTTAATATTTTTAGCTAACTGAATTCCAATTAATTTGAATATTTTTGTATTTAACAACCGCCTATACAATTTTAATATGAGTGTGTTTCTTGTTACTATGCCATTTTTTCTCCGAGTGTGGGTATAAAAGGTTTGAAGGAAGAGTAAAGAGTGAGGATTTATATGTTTAACCATTGACAATATCTCTTGGACTCCTGATGATATCTCTTAGTACTGATATTCCTAAGCTTCTTTTGAAAATTCCTAGTGAGAAACAAATTCCTATTTGGAAATGCTTCCAATCCTTCTGCCAAACTGTGTGCCAATGACAAGAAGCTCGTGAATAATTAGTCAAGCCAAGAAAACCTCTCGCCTCCTCGTCCTTGTCTGGAGCCTCTACCAATTACCCAAACTCTGAGATTGCCCAAAAGAAATTCTTTCCCTGGCTGGGTCCTGGCTCTCTGATCAATTAGCTTTGATATTTTCGTGACATATTAATCGCCTCGGATTCGCCTTGGACTTTGCCAAGTGACGACAGGAAAAGTCCCACAGAAAAAAGATAGAAAGAGCAGAGAGAGCATTAGTGTCCTTCCATCACCCAGGCAGCTGCCTGCTTGGCTGTTCTTCGATTTGTGCCTGGCTTATATGGCAAAGGCATTAACACATGTTGACAAAGTAAACAGGATTTTGATGCTAATGCCGGGAGCATCCCTCTCCCTGCCTCCCTGCCTCCCTGACTCCCTGCCCTGACCCCGGGCCAACTGCAGCAGCAGTAACAAATTGGCAGATTAGCTGTTGACATTTTTGGTAAATTAATGAAACTGAAATGACCCAAGGGCGATTGCCCGGGTCCAGGGTGCAGGGTCCACGGTCCAGGGTCCAGGGTCCGTCCGCTCCTCAGAGTCCGCTTTGTGCTTTATTTACCGCATAATTTTCCTGCACTCTGCAGAGCATTTTCCATTGCAGTTTTTCACTTAACGTACAGTTGCACACATAATTTGATTAAAAAGCTTCTCCCCACTCTCTCTCTCTCTCTATGTGGATTTTCCCCAGCAAATTTTCCTTTGTACACATGTGCAGAACAACCCAAGCATAGCCTTTCGCCTGCATTTCGTTCTGCAAAAAATTAAACACACTTCTACCTCCACATACATTTATAAATATTTCCAAAGCGAGAGAAAAATTAAATAGAATTTAGTAGGTTTATTATGGCAGTTCCCAGGAACACACACAAATATGTAGCTCCACACAGGAGAAAGAAATTGTTTTTCAGGCTGCAGTGCAACTGGGAAACTCGTAAAACAAGTCAAACGAAAAGAACCTCAAAAAACGTTGGAATTGATGGAGGCTTTGGATGGTATGACTAGCCATACAATGAGAGGGAAGGTCTCTTTCATAAGGTCAGGTTGCAAAGGGATAAAGGATTACGAAACTAAAATATATAATAACTTTTTCCTCTCATCATTACATATATAATTCAGAATCAATATATTTGTAAATTGGAATTGTCGGAAAAAACTATAAAATACAGGATAACTATTGAAAACCAATGTAAATCATTCTTTGGCTTTTCACCAGTAAAAAAACCATAGCCTCAGAAGTGATTTTATAATATAATTTTAAATATAATGTAATAATATTCAATTAATTATGTTTAGTATGCTTTTGCAGGGGTAATCGTTTTTCCATATAACCTGCGTATTCTAGACACGTTAGTTGGGCATTCCACAAAAAAACATAATTCATTAAGAAAAGAAAGATTTAATTGAAAGTGTAATTTGCTCGCGAATCGTTACTTTAATGCTGCTTCCATAGCCTATCAGAACGTAATACTCTTCGAAAACCTTCCTTCGAAGTGTTCTCGGAATGTCCTTTACACTAACCCGAATCGAATTGCAGTCTAAGAAATACTTGTACCTCATTGTGGCTGCCACAGAGTGTTCTCTCAGCTTCCATTCAATCTTTGGCCCCCATTACCCCTAGTCCGCCCGATGGGATCATCTGAGAAAAGAAAGGCTGTCCAAAAAGATATTTCCCCTGGTTTGTTATTCAAATGAAAGCCACTTCTACGACTCGCATGGGGAGGATAGGGAGGAGAGGGAGGAGTGCGAGTAAGTCATTTCCCAAGGACTTTTCTTCCACTTTATGCAATGAAGCAGGCCAAAAGAGTGGCAAGGGGGAGAGAGAGGGAGAGGAAAACAGACAAAGAGAGATAGAGATAGAGAGTGAAAAACAAAACAACATGTCAAAAAATAAATGTACAAAAGACATTTCTGGTATAGTATTTTCAAATGAAATATTAGTTTACTTTTAGCGACGCCAAAGCGCTGACAGTTGATGGAGAGAGAAAGAGAAACAGCCACAGAGAGGGGGAAGGAAATAGGACTCCGTGGAGGGGCTTCAGACGAGGTATTTGTCATCTTTAAGGATTTTTCTGCAAAGCAAAGCAGAAAACCAACTTAGAAGTGACGGGACGGGGGAGGAGTTTCAGTCACGTTTCTGGGTCCAAAAGTCGCCTCCTGGTAATGGCTCTTTGTCTGAGGGGTCTGAGGGGTCTGAGGGGTCTGGAGGGTGGCAAAGGAGGGAAAGGGATATGAAGATGATGCCACTTGTGCTCAAGTGCCGCAATAAACAAATTTAACGGAACAGCAGTGGGAGGTACATCAACGGCCTCCAGGAATGGCCGCCCCACCACCCGTTCAAGGCGGGTCCTGCTACGTGATGAAGGTGAAACACGTAATAATACTTTGAGATCAACTGAAGGATTCGACCTGGGAAATACCTCTCTGAAACTAGTCAAATATTTGTTGAAGAAATATAGTTGGGACCACTTTTCCATTCACTTTCGTTGTGTAGAAAAGTCAAAAGAAAACTTTCCCGCAAGCGATTCGGGAATCAGGATAGAATTTTTAATTTGTACTTCATTTGATAGACCCAGAGAGATCCTACCTTAAGTTTCTGTATAAAAACAGACCAAAACTTGAAAGAATGAACGTTATTCTGTCCATTCTATGGAGCTACTGGGAAGGACTAGTTATGCAATTTTATTCCTTTTAGGGTTAAGTCATGCTTCCCCCACTCCCCCCACTACATTTGGAATTACGAGTTTGCGTGGCTAAAAAATTAAGTAATTTTCTACACATCGTGAAGATTTTTATCGAAAGGGTTGCACCCTAGCAGCCCACATCGCCAGTCCAGCCCGAACCCTACTTTCCCATCCGATCCGACCCGATCCACTCTGGACAGGGTTCTGGGCTGACATATGTCACCCGTCGCGGCGGTCGAAGGCGTCGCCGGAGCGTGTCAAGCGCTTAGATGTTGGGCCGTTGATAGGCGATGACCGCGTTTTAAATACCAGCACGTACCACACGCCCACACTTTTCCCCGCTTTCCCGGCACAGCCCCTGCCCCTGCCCCTGCCCCTGTTGACATCAATAAATATTCGCGGACAAAAAAGCGGCTCGCTCCCTCTTCTGGGCCCCCGCTCTACCCCCTACCCTCTACCCTCCTCTCTCCCCCTATATCATAATGCTGAAAAGCCATAAACGGCGTAATAAAATTCTGCACTGCCATATGTTCCCCAGCGGGCATTATTTTATTGAACGGAACGGGACCGGACGGAACGGGACGGGACGGAACGGCATGGAATGGAATGGGTGGGGATAATACGAACTGGGAGGGCATCAAATGGGAGGTTGTGATGGCTGGTGGACACACACACAGACACACACACACAGACACATACAATTTGTAGGCCGCCTATAAAAAAATAAGAGGAGGCAGTCGCTGTCGCAGTCCCAGCCAGAACCCCATAAACTAAAGACTTTGGGAATAAATTTAACATATTGTGGCATTTATCATATCAAAATAAAAATTTAATTTCTTAAATTGGTAAATAAAATGAACAGGCGAGTGAATGAACAAAGAATAAAGCAAAAAAGGGGCGTGTTAATGAAAATACTGCCATGGGGAAATCTATTTAAAAATTGTGTTAATAAAACATACAAATGCTGGAAGGTATTGTGGAATGATCTACACTGAGCTATCGTTCAATCTTTGGAATTTTCAAACTTAAATTAAATTTTGTGTTCCCTTATATTTTGGACCATCACATCAAAGATTCTCTGAGCTCGCCCATCCAGAGTTTATGTTTAGTACGAGTATTAAAAGCTCAACTTTCATTTAAATTTGCCATGAAACTCCCCCTTTAATCGCCCCCTCCCCACCTGCGGAACAAGAGCTTTCCGTCAAATTAGTTCCAGCTTCAAATGGCAAAACTTCAAAGCGTTGCACAATCGAGTTGGAGCTGAAAGGAGGGGAGGAAACGGAATGGATATGGACATGGTCAGGCACCCCCATATAGTTCAGTGATCCACCCATCCCACCCTCCGCCTGCTACCACTCCTCCACCCGCATCCTTATTCACCTGGCTCTGGTTCTGGTTCTGGTTCTGCTTCTGTTTCTGGGATGGTTTTTTGTTTTTAGCCATCGCTTGGTTCGGTGTTTTGAAAGCTTTTTATATGCCTCGTCGACGAACTCCTCCCTCTATGAATGCGCCTATAAATACCCAACTAAGCGACCTCTCCATGTCTCTCCCCTTCTCTCTCTCTCTCTCTCTCTCTCCCTCCAGCAAGGCCACAGAACCACAGTTGGGGCCCCAGAGAAAGAAGGAAGGCTAAATGCATTCAGACCAAATAAAAAGCTAATTAAATTAAAAGCAAATTTCGAGCGAAAGTAAAGCGCAACGTAGTCCCTCCCTCGATAAAATAGAGATCTCTCTAGCTAAAAAAACATTTTTTATTTATTCCGGAATGGAGATATGTCTAAAAATACATTGGTTGTTGGTTTTGAGGTTGTTAGATAAAAGTAATTGGCAAGATTGGAACACTCTAACGGGCAAAAAGTGTGGTTTGGTATAATGAATATTTAAAATAATACGAAACTTACACCAAAAGTAGGGAAAGCGATATATACGATTAAAAGTATAGGTAGGTGTATAAATGTATAAGTAAAAATATATCAGGTAAAAAAAAAATAAAAAAATAGCTTCATTATTTTTTAAACATTTTATTTTACAACTATTTTCTTAAGTTCTTATAATAAAAAATAAAATATGTACAAAGATATGCATTTTTGTTGTAGTTTTTATTTTGAATTTTTATAACAAATACATATATACAAATAATTTTTATTTTTAATTGTTGTTTTTAAAATGTATTTCTGACTTAGAGATAACAAATTAAAAAATAATATATATTATTAATTACCGGAATTAACAAGGAAATCTTTAATATATTCAGAGTGATAATTTAATACGTTCGAAGGGCCCAACTTTATTTGTGCAGCTTCCCAGACTGTGGCGCAAAGTATTATATGTAGAACCTAATAGCTGCGGGATATCTGTAAAGCATACATATACGCGTATGTACGATACATACATATATGTAAGTAGTATACACACATACATATACGCATACATTATCATGCCTTATTTAATCAGGAGGCCATTCCCTGACACAAACACCACAAAGGGGTAAATTGCTGGGAACATTCGTTAATTAAATCACTTTAATGCCATAATGATGATGGTGCTGCCTGCGGAGGAGGCGCCGGCGGCGGCGGCGGCGGAGCGGCCAGGATGCTTGCGCCGTGGGCGTGGCACATCGGTCAACTATCAATTTGGCCAATGGCTTAATTGATAATCTTTGACTATTATTTAAATGCGAGCACGTCGTGGAAGGCCTTCCACGCTCGAACCGATTCAATTTGTTGCGCTAACGATTCCAATTTGGTCGAAAAGCGGGTGTGGTGGGGTGGGGTGGGGGGGTTTTACCGTTCCCGTTACAGAGCGGGAACTATGCGTGTGATTGACCAAAGTCCACCCCAATCCCCGGCCTCGCCCCCCATTCGGGGTGGCAGAGTAGGAGGTCCGATGGAGCCTTTGCGTGTTTGTTATACGATCTGTAGGATTTAATTTGTGTGTGTGCGTGTGGAGGTCTGCCTAGGGGGCAGCAGAGCAGGGGGCTGCATGGATGTATGGCAAATGGCATTCAAACTATTTCACTTGTTTAATTTGTGGGCGTGGCATTTCCATGTGGCCAGGGCCTTGGAGAGAGAGCGGGGGCGACGCTCTCACTCCTGTCCATTTGGTGTGGCATGTTAGAGAGCGAAAAGGGATGGAGAGTCCTTGCCAGAAATGCTTTAAAACGTATTGGAAAGGGTTAAAAGAATCTGAACAAGGGATTGCATCCAATCTGCCAGAGGAAAGTCCTTTACATTTCCTGTAGATACCGACTTTCCTTCCTTTGAAATCATTAGAAACTTTGCTCTTTGGCTCAAGTTTTCCCCTTGACAATTTTAATTTTCCGCAAATATTTACATAACTAATTTTGTCTCTTCCAAGGACAGCGCCCAGCCCCAGCCCCAGCCCCAACCCACACCCCACACCCCACCCCACTTGCCGCTCTAACACCTGTCCCTCACAAAAGTTCAGTCCAGCAATAAATCAAAACTCAGCTAATTACGCAACAAAGAGTCAGGACTGAATGCC
The DNA here is from genome assembly GCA_963969585.1 of Drosophila helvetica. NCBI lineage: Eukaryota > Metazoa > Arthropoda > Insecta > Diptera > Drosophilidae > Drosophila > Drosophila helvetica. The sequence goes on along the minus strand of OZ018401.1, from coordinate 50,006,333 downwards.
AGCTGAATGCTAATTAAAAAGGCAGAGGAAGGCCGAGAGATGCCGAGAGGGGCAGAGGAAAGTTGCTTCAGGTGGGGGGGAGGGAGAGCACGCTGAAGGACTTTGACATTAGCCAGGATATCAAGGGCCCTCCTCAGGGACTGGCTTTTGCCTGCCAAATGAATGAATGAATGAATGGAGATGGAGCCAATACAGAATTTGGCCATTAACAATAATCCGAAATCCATAGAAATCTCTGTGGCCAATGAAACGCAATCGAATCGCAAATTTATGTGGCACCTAGAGCCAGGGGGTGGGTGGCGGAGGGACGAAGGGACGAAGGGGAGGATTCGTGTCCTTCTGCTAGACGTAATTAATTCGATTATATTTCATTGATTTGGAGCCGGCCGGACCAAGGAAGAGACGACTCCTGGACCCAAAGCAGGACTCATAGAAAATAAAATTTAATTGAAATGCCGTTCGCTTGCAACGTAAATCAACTTGGCCAACAAGGGGGCAGGAATGGGGAAGGAGATGGGGCAGGCAGATGGGAGTGTGGAGTGTGGAGAGGGGAGAGGGGAGCGACGACAGCTCAGCTATAATGGTAAACAAAAAATCAACGTGACAGGAAAGAAAATTAGCAAAAGTTCTCTCTGCCAGTGTCCTGTCCCTCCTTTTCGGCCTTAAGCTGCTTCTTACTGCTGTGGAGGGATGCTGGAGCGCTCAGATTGGGGAAGGGATGGAAGCGATGGAGTGTTTTGGGGCATGGCATCCCCCTTGGGGCGCCGCAGTCGCATTGCTTTCGGTGTCAAAGACATGGAGGGTTCGTTCCCCCCACCGCTTTTCTGCTTTGCTTTGCTCTGGACATTGATTAATAATGTTTTTACATTTCGCTATATGTATGTATGTAGTCGTAGATGTACATATCCTGTATATAGGATTTTCGCTGCTTTATCAAGAAATACGCACGACTGCCAGTTGCTGTTGTTGCTGCTTTCTAGGTATTATTATTATATGGCGGTCACTTTTTTAATGATACTCGGAAAAAATAAATTGTTTGGGCCAAAGAATGCGACAATCCTGTTGAAATGAGAAGGAAGCGGAGCCTACTGATGGCTACACTCAGAGAAAAATGGCATATTACTCGTAAAACGAATATTCGGATTTTAAATTAAATAAACTCTTTAAAAAAAAAATATTCGTGGGAAATATATTTACTTTAAATATGAAACATATTTAAATCCAATACTTTCATATTAAATTCTCTTTTTACAGTTTCCAGTATCGGCTCAAAAGTATTGGGATACATTTATAGAATTCAAGGACTTTTTCTGTGGGTGCACTCTTCAGCTTTCATTTTCCATGGCCTTTCCTCACTTTTCATAATTCCCATTAATTTGTCACTCACATAAATCATGCAAAATCCCATTCGAACCATCAAAGGGCAGGCTGTAGGCTGTGGGCTGTCGGCTGCTTGCTGGCTTCTGGTTCCTGGCTGTGTTGTTGGCCATTGTTGTCTTGGCCTATTAAGGCCTGCGGTTAGGCTTTGGCTATTAATTATGTGCGTGGTCAAATTAAAAGATGCGGCCAGACACACACACACACGCAGACACGCAGAGATGTACGTATATCCAGTCTGATTTCATTATAATCAATGAGTGCATTAGAGCCGAAGATCCGTGCGGGGCAAAACGTCTCCGTCTCCGTGTGCAAATGGCTAATTAATAGGCAAATTCCAAGAGCAAATTGTCCCAATAATTAGGCATGCACAAGTGCATCCACCCAAACCCTTGCTGGGGGTGTACTTGCTGCTCCTGTGACCATCATCAACCCACCTTCATTTGCATTAATTGCCGTTAAGTCGTTTCGCCCGACTGGCGGCTATTTAAGGGTTGGGTTCGATGGATTCTCCGCCTCCGTCCCCACATCCTCCTCCTCCCCCCTTGCGTCTGTGAGGGGGGTGCATCTGGACTCTGACCAGATGGCTTGCACTTGCATTTAGTGCAAATTTGTCGCTTTACCCTCCTGTGTCCGTCCTGGCCGTCCCTTCGCGTCCTGTCCTCCTGGTCTATAAACAGCAGTCGTCCCTTCTGCCCCAGCTCGAGCTTGGACCTGGACTTTCGGGCTTGCACTTGGGTTATTAATAGGCCTTTGGGCCTTATTGGAAATATTAACAGACTTGTTTTTGGTCTCTTGGTCTCTCTCCCTCCGCTAGTAATTGATATTAAACTGATGTGAGTGAAGGCCTAATGGAGGCGTAAATGGCTCGAATGGGAGTCGAGTCCCAAGCGCAGACAGAAAGGGAATACGAGTTATGAAGCAGAAAGTGCACATGGGAATGGGATGCGATTCTTAGGGGGCTCGCTCTTTGCATTCATCGAATGCTTTCCGCATGAACATCGATGGAAATTGGCTGCCTATCGCAGTCCATGGATTACCAGCTGTGTTTACAGAGTTACCATATTATAGAATATTCTGTTCGACTTAAGTGCTGAGCTTTTTCATATTTTTATTTATTATTTTATATTTATCTTGTTTGCTAGATTTTTCTTTAAACTATTTTTTATTTTGGGACAATCGAAGACTTTGTTAGCCTTTGGTAGCCATGGCTCTAGCATTTTGACTCGAGTTTCGCAAACACAAGTCAACTCTTCAGATAAAAATAAAAATAGTAAAAATGTATTTGATAGCCTTCTATGTGATCATTTAAACTTTAAATTTTAAAGCCTCCCAAAATGAGTTTCTCCTCAAAATTCTTAATTGATTTCCTGTCTTCGAAAACGCTCCATCAGACATATCCGTTGCCGTTGAATCTTCAACCCACTCGACACTCGACAGTCGAGAGTCGAGAGTCGACAAATGTTTCATAACTCGTATGCCAGGGAACTATTAACGCTTATGGATGCTCTAGAAAAGCTGAGACCAGCAGACAGTCCCCAAACTAATGAGCTATGACATTAAAAAAAAGGTTTACCAAACAAACTCGCGCCCCTCCGTTCCCTCCAGAGAGATGCCAAAAAAAAGAAAAAACTGGCAGATGATGAAGAAGTCGCTTTAATGACAAAACCTCGACAAAACCTCAGTCCAATCCCTCATTCCTCCCCTCTTAGCTCTGCCGCTCCAGCTGCTCCAACGAATTTGATAGATCTATTTGTAGTTCTCTAGATGTACCGACTCCCGCTCCCGCTCCCCCTCCCCTTCCCCCTCTCCCTACCCTCCTGCCCCGAGCAGCCTGTTAAATGCGACAACTTAAAATCCCATTTGATGCACTCTTTTATGGCTGGCAGGGACAGGGACCCGCAGAAGTTGGAGTCGAGTCGAGTCGAGACTAGCTGCTGCTGCTGCTTCAATCTCCATAAACTTGACGAAAAATCCCCCGCCGAAAAACGGAAAATTATGTTCCATTAATGGAGCGAATGTTTCCTTTTATGGGGTCTTATACACAGAATGTAAACTACTTAAGACTCTCGGACTGGCAGCATGTGTGTGAGGGAGGGTAGGAGGGGGGAAGCGGGAAGCGGGAGTGTAGAAGTCGCTGTCTGCGGTGCCTCGAGAGCCTTGGGGGCATGGCCAAGACAGGCACAGACGCGCCCTGTTCTCATTATGTTGCATGTGACACTGTTAATGATTATATGAATGTGAAGCAGTGTACCCGACCCCTTGAGCACTGCTCTTGCCGCTCACTCCATATCCACCCACCCAACATCCCATCCATCCATCCATCCATCCATCCATCCAACCATCCAACCATCCATTCATGCCTCCCATGTACAGTTGTTCGCTCATTTCCTGAGCGCTGGGCTGACTTCCCTTTTCCCTATTCGCTTCGGGGAAACTCCCCGCGTGACGTGAAAATCTTTGCAACAAATGTTTTGGTTCCCACTTGGTAGAAATCCCTGCTCCCTGACGCGCCTGTCCCCTTCTGCCCCCGTCTGTGCTTTTCCCGAGTCTAGTTGAATGTTTCATTATAAATACATAAAAATCAACAAGGAAGGCTTCTACAGGGTACCTCCTGTAGAGTATATGCTCTTCGCAGAAAGTAGAAGAAAGTATGGCCTACAGTATCAAGCGTGTTTAGTGGGTATGTTCTAGTCTTAATGGCCTTTACAGCGCTGCACCGTGGACTTGTTTCGGTTTTTCTACTGCCTTCAGGGACCGGGAACGATGAAAACATGTATTTGTCGTTTGTTTATTGCATGGAAACTTCAATGACGAGAGTGTGACTGTGTTTCCTCCCACCCTCCCCTTCTCTATCTCTATCTCTCTCTCTCCCTCTCTCTCTCACTGTGTCTGTGTCTCTGTCTATCAGGAGGCACTAACATAAGTAGAAACAAAACTAAACTAATTGCCAGTTTGTCTTTCTCGCCCACCAACCTGAACAGAAGGAAGAACACAAAGAAATACAAGTCGTCGTCACCGCCGTCGTCGTCGTCGATGTCGATGTCTTGAGCAAGTAAAACACATCGCCAGCAACCAAATAAACCCCATTCTGTGGGAAAGCAGAGTTCCACAGTTGCTTAAGCTACCCCCGTATCTTGATTGGTTTTTAATTTAGTGTTTTGAAGAGGGGGAGGGATACAGATACAGTTAACTTTTAATTCCCATGTTCAGGTTGCCGATGATTTGAATGGCGGCCCATTGATTAGCCAACTAATTGCTGGGGTAGCGATTCCATATGGCCAAGCCTGAATATTTCATGGATCTCAGGGTCTACTCTATGATTGATACTCTGTCTGTCTGAATGCCAGTCGGAAAGTGGAACATGCACAGGTCCAATTTATGCATAATTTAATTCAATATTCGCATGCATTTCCATGAATGTTTTGCGAAGCTCTTCCTAGAGCTAGAGATGATCCGGCCGAAATATTCGAATAGATCTGAGAACAGACAATCGAATTGCGGTAGGAATATAAATAATTTTGATGCCAGATTTGTTAATATTTGAGTACGATAACCATCTTTAAAAGGGAATGCCTCCGGACACCCCTCAACAAAAAGGTGTTTAATTTAAAAACTATACATTTGATGGCTTGATTCAATTCTTCTGCGTTCGGAAGAGCCGCCATGCCACCCCAGCCCACCCCAACGCGCCGCTTCCTCACTCCCATGTGTTTGACAATGTCAAAGGAAATTAAAATCGTTAACCCACACGGAGCAACCATCGATGATGATGAATTTATGCGAAAATTTAATTATTCCACTGACAAACAGAGCAGACGCCGAGCCAAGGAAAAAATACAACGAAAAAGCGAAAAAATATCAATACAAAATTAATGTCGATTGGGAGGCGATACCAATAAATCAATGCGCTAACAAAAAGGAGCGACAGGGGAGGCAAAAGAGTCACCACAAAGTTTAATGAAGAATGATAAAAAAAGGCAAAGTAAATGACGTTAAATGAAAAAAATATTAAAAGTGGCAAGAGGCTAAATATGGCCAAGTGATTTAAAGGGTAATGAAGAGCGGACGGCCAGAGGGGGTGCGGCAGTAAAGGCGGGGACTTGGCCAATTAGTCTTTCGGCTCGTGTTGACAAGAAATTAACAAATTGCAAGAGTGGCGAAGGCGAGGGTGGAGGGTGAGGGCGAGGGCGAGGGCGGAGAGATCTATCCTTTGCAGGCCTGGGTCTCGTTTTTTCTGCTCATATTTTTAAGTAATTCAATATGTTTAAACGTTGGCCACAGGCTGTAGCTATAGCTGTAGCCACCCGCTCCTCCCTTCCCTTACCGTCCCATCCCATCCACTGTTTGTTTGATTGACACACAAAGAAGGCAGGGCAGAAGGCAGTGTAGACGTGGAGGAGAAGGAAGGTCCTCGCTCAGGGCACTTGCTACTTTCCTCGTACTTTTCAGCGATGACACTTGAAACTTGTGATGCCAAAAGGAGGAGGATATCGGCAGAGATGGATACAGAAGAAGAAGGATGGGAATGCAGAGGAGAGGCGAGGAGAGGAGAGGGGAGGAGGTGATGCCACAGCATCGTCAGCTTTTAATGTTTGAACTTTTTATTACGCAAGAAGGCGAGCAGAGCACAGCCCACTGATTGGCAGGGGGATGGTGACCCCGATGCTTGTCATATCACACCAATAAATCGCTTCAATTGCTCTCTGAGTGACGCCGTTACCTGGGCACTTCAGGCTCCAGCATCCAACATCCAGCATCCAGCGACATCGGCTTCACCTTCAGCTCCCAGTTCAACGTTTAATGTCAGCGTAATGAAAAAACGCCAATACCAAAATGAATGTGTAAATGAAATGAGTACAAAAAGGACACACACAATCCCCCCACCTCTCTCTCTCTCTCTCTCTCTCTCTCTCTCACTCTCTGTCCCTGTGTCTGTGTCTGAGCTCCATTGGAGCGTAAGTAATCCTTTCAATTTAAACAGATCCAACACCGAAAGACCCACACGGCATGGCACAGAACTGAACGTAACGGAACGGCACAGGTGAATAATTGGCTTCTATGCTTTGGAAAATTACCGTAAAATTAGCTGGCAGCCAACTTTTTTCCGGTCAGGAAAAGGGGAAAGCGATACTGAAGCAGCCATTCAGAAGACCCTTCCCCCAATCAGAGTTAATGGATAATGAGGGGCCTCGCATTAGGTTTCAACTGTTTTGTTTCGCAATCCAAAGACCCAACTTTAATGCCTAAAGAAAGTTTTTTTTTGGCAATGAATATATGCAAATACCTCTTAATTTTTTCAATTTGAGGAAATTTCTTTGTTCCAGGAGTTCACACTCAGAGATATTTGTTGATCTCAAGAGCACAGCTGGCTGAAAATTCTTGGTATACATTTTTAAATCTAAGTTTAAATTTGAAAAATAAATATTTCATTTCTCCCATCCGCAGGAAGTTCAATAAACTCTTCTAAATTTTCCTAGAGTACATAATATGGGTTTCTCTGGCTCATTCCCTAGGCATTCCTTCGATACTGTCTCCATAATTAGGTGAACTTCCAGTTAGGACAAGTATCCTCTTATTTAATGTTAAAATTCATACCCAAGCAACTTTGAGCCAAACCGAGACTGAAACTGAAGCTAAACGTGTTTCTGGCTCTTGTAGTTCCAGGTCTCTTGTAATTGATTTGCCATGTATGTAGGTGGGTAAATAAAAGCTGACCAAAATTGAGTTAAATATTGGTTCAGACCCAGACCAAAGGCTAGCCTGAAATGAACCCGAGCGGAGTTGATATCGGTCTTGGCGAACATTTAAATTTCTTCTAAACAAATCTTTTCCATTATCTGGCTGGTCCGTCCAGAGCAGCAGAAGAGGACACGTGCAAACACGTGCCTGCAGTGGGTCAGTGGAGGTCGGAACGAGCTGTCCATAAGGCGGATGGGCCGGGCGATGAGGAAGGGGATGGGGATGGGGATTGGAGAGTGCATGCCGAACTATTAAAAACTTTGACCCAAATATAATAAAACATAAAATTTACTTAGGAAGAGCTTTCGCTTTTTTCCAGGCAAACTAAATTCCAAGTTACTCAAAGTCGAAAGAGTTTTGCTGGGAAGTCTCACTGTGAGGGCTCTCCTCTCCCCCTAGCTGTTAACAGCTTCCCGGCCAGCTCTACAGCCCCTCCGCCCAGCACCCAGCGCCCAGTCCCAACTATTCCCAACACTGCCAAAGTAGAGCAGAAAAAAGTTATGATTTAGAAATTAAAGTTTGCATAGTAGCAGCATTTTCTATATTTTTTTTTTTTTTTTTTCTGATAGTTTCACATGAGAAACTTTCCTCTACCAGACACAGAGAGAGAGAGAGAGAGAGACGGAGAGAGATGTTAGATGGTAGTTAGGATCCGTGTAAAGCTTCCATAAAAAAGAAGCTTGCTAATGACAAAAGTATAAAGATTGTCAGGTTGTTCCAGCTAATCCATATGGAATGCACTCTCTACTCTACACACAGAACGCATAAAAGTTGGGATACAAGTTTTTCGGAATAGAGAACTTTTTTCGGACAGCAGCTGCACTGCGGATGGAGCCATTGCCACAATGGAAGGATAGGACTATGTTGCTGCAGAATTTAGGATACAAATTTATTAAATTTTGGGGTATATATATTTTGGGACATATACATACATATGTACGTGTTTCATTTAAATATGGAATATATTTATTTTAAGCCAGAAGGCAAGACCCCCGTCTCCCTTGTTTAAGCAACAAGAAAATACTCTCGATGGACTGCGATTAATCAAGAAACTATTACGACTCAAACTATAACTTTTGCCCATATACCATATGACTTTGAATGAATTATCGAGTGACGTCCTAAATTGGAATATCGGTCGACGGCGACGACCCAAAAACTATATAATTGAGAAATATAAGATATATTTATTCTGATTATGAAATGAATTTCATTTAAAAATTGTGAAATTTAAGTGTGAAAAAGGGAAATTTCTAGCCTGCTTTTATGTATATATGAATGTGATATTATGTTTATTTGGTTTATTATATTATTAAAATGAAACTTAATACATTTGGAAACAATAATGTAAATATGTAATTAATTGGACCGCTAGCGTCTGGGCCTTCGGCGTTATTATATTATATTTATATTATTATTTACTTGAAATTAGTCTAAGAGTAAATTGTATGCAAGTCTTGTTATACACACTCGTTTTGCTGGGCTTGTACTTGTTTTCCGTGCTGCTAATAAACATGCCTAATATTTATATACATATACTAAGTGTACATTAGTTTTTCCCTCCCATAAATAATTGAAAAATCCGATTCGAGTGCCAGTGTTGGTCAAGCCCTCAACGTAATGGCCAACGAAAGCCACTCGACATTAAAACAATTGCGAATGCATTTGGACTCCATTTCAATGCCAAAATTAATACGCTCCCATAAACTACATACATCCGTGGATGGCTCCGGTCCGTCGAGGGGGCTGCTGTGGGGGAGTGGGGGAGCAGTGTCCGCCCCCACACACGCCCAAAAGCCAGGGCAGTATCCATCCAGCAGCAGCAGCAGCAGCAACCACAACTACGGGCATGAGCACGGCCAGGACGGAGAGAATATTCCCCAGGTGAAAGTATGTGAAAGCATGCCATAAATCGTTTGCCTTGTGGGGGGCGTGGAGTGGAGTGCAAGGAGTGCGGGGCTGGGCTGGGCGGGTGTGGGAGTGAGATAGCTCTGGTGAGTGTTGGACCATCGCTTGGTGGGGTCGTGGTGGTGGTGGAGGGAGTCGGGCTTCAGGCGATTAGAATTGATGTGGGTTACTAAGCAAACATGAAAGGCTATTACGTTAAGCGTTGCGTTACGTTATGTTTCGTTATGTTATGTTCGGTTTACGTTGAAAGGGAAATAGTTTTGGCCAGCACCTTTGTCAGGGTTTAATTAAATAGTTTACCAGTTGACAGTTGAAGTTAAGCTCGGAGTTTTGACTCGGAACGGACTGGCTTGGATTGGATTGGATTGGATTGATGGATTGCTTCAGTCTCTGCTCTTTGTTCGGTATGCCACTCCGAATTCTGGGTTAGAAGACTTTAAAATTGTGCTCTGAGTGATGAAATATTCTGTGATTCTTGTGGCCAAAAGAGATAGATCTATCTGATAACCAAATATGAAGGTTGTCCACCAAAAACATTTTCCCGTTTTATTCATCCGCTTTTTCCTGACCTCCACCGAACGAGTATACGACGTGTATGCGCGCCCTGTATATAAAACCCACAATCCCGGCCCGGACCGGACTGGGCCGAACCGGCCCGAAAAATATTAATTACACATTATTAATTTGCCAGCTCGGGGATACAGCGACAGAGATGAACACGAAGGATATGAAAAATGATTTGTTTCCTCCTGTTGTTGGCCAGCAAAGTGGTTCAGATATTATTTAAATGAATTGTTTTTAGCAACCAGCAACAGGAACAACAAGAACAGCCAACAAATGTTGATAAAAACATTTTCTTTTTTTTTTTTCCTGCTGTGGCTGTGGCTGCTGCGTGTGCGGTGCGGAGCGGCGCGGAGCGGGAAAAAAAGTTCAGTTTTCTGCGTGGGCGAACAGCGTTTCGATGGGTTACAACAGCTCCTCCCTGACTGATCGGACCGGAGGCCTATCTCGATTATTGTTTAATACGCTGTCATTAATCAATTTGTTTGCCATTGTTTGGGAGCGCAGTTTTTGTTTGTTTGTTTGTTTGTTTGTCTGCTGCCCGTTGTGCTTGGCCAAATTAATTATGGCCCCAAACCGAGGTTCTCGATTCTCGCTTCTCGGTTCTCGGTTCTGGCCTGATAAGCAGAGCACAACAAAACAACAAAACAACAAAAACCGAACAAGTGCAGAATAGTGACAAATTTTTTTTTTTTTGTTTGGCCAGGGCCAGCATAATAAATGACTTTGTTTTGGGCCTGTCCACTGGAAAATAATGGATTATGCTATGCAGAAAACTAGTTTGATAGAGGTGAGATGTGGAGCAGGAGCTTCGGTTGGGGATTAGGGGGAAATCCAGGTTCAGAAACGGATCTATAAGGACAGAGGTCAATGTGGGTAAGGCAATTAACACTAATATTTTACTGGGCAGCACTCGGATGGCCTCTCAGTTCAGTTATTTAGTCAAACATTTTGCATGGCTTAAAGCAGGTCTAAATATCATATCCATTAAAATGATATGGTTCCATTTACATCAATTGTAAGGGATTTACTTGTCCAATCCCACCCAAAACTAGCTCAATTAAGTCCGTACAGCACTTGCCCAAAAGAGTCCTTGAACCAGCTTTGAGTTCTATTTTTTGCCAGCATTTTATTTCATTTGATTTACCTCAAATGCACTTGATCAAATGCAAATCAGCCACAAAATAGAACAGACAGAGATGGACGTGGCAAAGCGAATGGAAGTACATGTCCGACAGATACTTACGTACGTACGAGTATGCACAAGTATCTTTGAGGTTTTGGGTATTTCTTTTGGCCATTTACAAATTGCTCAATGTCTGAGAGTAATAAATTATTTATATTATGAGTATGGGTATGGGTATGGGTATGAGTATGAGTATGAGCAATGGGGCGGCGTTGTCAATAAAGACATAAGTGCGCACAATCAAAAGCGAAAACCCCCAAACAGATTGACACCGAGAGGGGGAGGGAGGGATCAAATGAAGCCTGATGCCGGAGACAAGCAATTACAACAGCCACAATGGGACTCGACTCTCGACTCTCGATGGTCGCCATGGTCTCCATGGTCTACGTTCCGCTATAAAAGCGCAGCCCAAGTGCAGGCCATAAAAGTGGATATAACAAAAAAGAAAACCCAAAACCCATTTGACGCCGAAATCAAATTAACATACAAACTTACATTCCACATTACATTCGGCCAACAACAACGAATCTTTTTGTATCCAACAAATTCAGTAAAAAAGAGCCTCGGAAAAAAAACCACAAAAAATCACAGTTGGATGTCAGACAGAGGGGCCTGTCATATAACACTTGTTCGGTTCGGGCTTTTCTTGTGCACAGCAAAATATCTACTGCACAAAACAATTTGTTGTTGTTTTTTTCCCCTCATTTTTATATTCAGGTTTTGTCTATTATTTTTTGTTTGTTTTTTTTTTTTTGGCATTTACAGAATTCTTGTAGCTGTCGCGTGTAACGACAAATTGGCAGCCAGTGCTTTGTGGCAGGGTGGGGAGTGTTGGGAGGGCTTTGAAAGTGCATTCCAACAGGTGGCGATGACTTAGCAGGCATTTACCAACACTGCGGGAGCCAGTGTAATTTTTGGATGTCACTTTTGATTCAGTCCATCTAACGCATTTATCTGATTGTTCGAATAAAAAAATAAATATGTATACACAAATTATATTATATTAGAGCTTATATATTTCATATATGTATAAATTAAAAAAAAATAATCGAAATTTGATTCAAACATATTTTATACTTAAGTTGAATATATTTCCTACAAATTAAATATATTATATATATTTGTTTAAATATTTTGTATATCTAGTTCAAATATGGGCCATATTAAAAAAGTCTTTTAAATAAGTTTATATTTAAATCAAAGTGGCTTATGTTTAAATTAATTTTCCAAATGTTTAAAGGTTTTTAAATTTATTAAAATGAAGGTGTTCCTTTTACCACGCTACATATTTTTTTTCTGTGATTTATTTTTTGCTTTACACACTATATGCGTGTTGGGAAATTTTTTGTACATTTTTATACTCGTTAAGAGACTTTCCACCCTGTTCTTGTGGGGGTTTTAAGGCCTTCTGAGCTCTTGCAGTGCCACTCAAACTGTAATTAAAGCCAAAGCCTTTCGGCTCTGAATCACTCCTGAAACCTGAAAACAATGGCTGTTTAATTCCCGAGCCTTGAGGCATACTTTTTTGTGCCCGAACATGGATAATAAATATGTCCCCGACACTTGAGGCAGCATTTATGCTGCAGCACACACACACACTCACACACACACGCACCCACACCCACACATGGGGACCAGGCAGCCTCCCCTTAGTCGCAGCTCCTTTCCCGTAGCCGTAGCCCCCTTTGGCTGCACTCGAAACGTGTACGAGGCCTGCTCTGCACTCTCAATTATGTCTTAATTCGTATCTAATGGATATTTTCTGTGAGAATTTCCATGATTAATCGCAGCCCTGAGGGTAGGACGACGACCGTTTCGGGGTGGCTTTTCACCAGCCCCCGCCCCCGACACTAGACTGCAGTTGTTCACACATGTTCACAAAAAAAGAGTGTCCTGAGTGGGGTTTCAGGGGGATTCATGGAACAATGCTGGAACCAGGAACCACCCGAGCAATAACTCAACTCCACCAAAAGGTTTTCAAGTTTCCTTCTCCTTTGTAGAATACCCTCTCAGAAGGGATTATGACTGTTATTAGATGGTACGATATTAGCACCACTCAAAAACGGTTGCCAATGAGCTAGAACTAGATCTAGAAATGAAAAATAAATATGTTCGGCAAACAAAATGTATAAGCATATTTGCCCATGTTTTAGGTATTATCTATTTTACATGTTTTATTTTTTATATACCTAAATATATATTTATTAAATTATATTTATTAATTTAACATTTCTTATACATTGATTTGAAAAAACAACAACAACAACAACAATAAATTTCGAATTTCCGTTGATGGATAAAATATCGATTTCGTATCATCATCACATCAAATATTTATATATACTTATTTAAGCGAAATGCGAAAATTATTTAATTTAATTTCAGTTTGATTTTAAAATAAGTATTTTCCAATTAAGTCAAAATATATTCAGCTACAAATATAGTAAACTATATATATAAAGCGATCAGTCGGAGGAATATATCATAGTGAAATCATGCGATAATGTTTTTTTAAGGGTATCTAAGCCCTCGGCCTTCAGACCTATATTCGTGCTTCTTTTTTTGAAAATTTGCAACGGGGGAGCGGGTGGGGTGGTTTTGGGTTGGCTGAAATTTGCAATTGTTGGGGTGTGGCAGGTTCGCTTATGGGCGGCATATGCGTAGACGTGTTGCAACTTCCGGAGACGTCGATGATGGCGGAGGCAGCGACTGCGAATCGACTGCCGGCGACATGGCACAAAAAGTGATTACGCGGCATTTGTGGCAGCAACCGGCAAACCGGCGACGCTTTTTGCAAACAACATTTCCAAGAATGCAGCCCGCAGTTGGAACACCCGTCCCCTCCCCCCGCCACATAAAATCGTTCCCCTTCCCCTCAGCCTACGCGGCGGCCTGCTGCTGCGACTCCAATGCATTTATCTTGTTCATTTCACCAAGCCGCCATCTAGCCGCATTTAGTGGAACTAGCTAAGCCATGAGAGAGGGAAGAGAGAGAGAGAGAGCGGAATTCTAGCTTGCATTTTTATCTGAGTGGAAAACATGCCGGCAAAACTAGTTCTCTCTCTCTCTCTCTCCCTCGCTCGCTCTCTGTGTTTACTCTCTCGCTTGCGCTCTCTCGTTTTGTGAGTTTTTCCTCTCTGTTTATCTTTTTCTAATGCATTTTGAATAATTTTCGGCATTTCTTTTTTGGACCGCTCCCAAGAAAATACCGATTTAGTTTGATGCGCTTAATTTTCTTATTTTGTTTTACTTTGTATCTGAATCTGATAGGAATTTTTTTTGGGTAATGTATGCATTAGTGTTCCTATTACATGAAGGATAGCGGGCTAGGCTATATTGGAATCCTCAATAGGGAACAGTATTTCCTACAGTCAATAAAAGATCAAGCCCTCCTGTCTTAAAACTCAATTTTCGATCACATCACACGTTATCCACCGATCTTCTAAGCCTCCAATCAGCACACCTGTGCCGCGGTGCATTCGGCTACCAGTTCTCTCCCAATGTAGTTGAGTCGGAAATCACATAAGAAATATCTGACTCAATGAGAGTCCAATCTGAGTTCTGCTCAGCTGCTGCCATAGCCTAGTTATCTGCCGCTCTCGCTGTAGCACTCTCTCTCTCGCTCGTTTGCTCTCTCGTTTGCTCGTGTTTTTGCATGTTCTCTCTCTCTCTCTGCCCCACAGACACATCGACGAAACGAACGCACACACTCAACAGCCCGACAGCTGACGATGCCGCTGCCTTCGTCGGATCCGTTAGTCGCATTCGTGTTTCAAATTTTGCCGTGAGTGGGTCGGAACGGAACAGTGCGTCCCAAAAGCCAGAGCAGAGCCAGAGCCAGGGCATAGCCAAAAAACCACAATTCGCGCGCGTGCAAATTCTGTGCCTCTCGCCCTCCTCCCCCCTCGCTGGCGTAGCATTGCTTCGGCGAGAGAGGAACTTGTTTTCGGGGCGGGGCGCCACCACAGTCGTCCGCATAGTCAGCGGTCCGGTCCCGCGGTCCCGCGTGCGTGTGTGCAAATATAAATGAAATTTTTTTTTTTGCCCGCTTTATGAATGATTTGCGCCCGCGAGCATTTTCCATAGAAACCTTCCCAGACATTATTATTACTGTGTGTCGTCTATTTTATTTTTTTTTGAGTACTGTGCGTGCTAGTAGAAATACTACGAGTATATCCCCTCACGATCTGGCCAGATACACAGATAGCCGATTTCCGAGACGTACGTAAGTTTTGACTAGCTTTAAGATCACTTGAGTTTAAAGTCACGGAAAAGCCGTGACTCTCACGTTTTCTGTTTTTTCCTTCGGGTTTCCCCTTTGTTTCCAGATCAATCAATGAGCTTTATGAGTTTTCGTTGTGAAATATTTGTGAAATCATTAATTATGTCTGCACTGGGTCCGGGGTCTCCGGGGCTCCGGGTCTCGGGTCCTCTGTCGTCCGTTTGGGTTCGGTTCCATTCCCAGAACAGGTTTCGTTAGAGCGAAATACTCCGCGTAGTTTAAGAAGTTTCCAAGAGACGTTTGTGCTGTGCTGTGCTGTGCCATTCCAAGAACTTGTCGTGTTTCTCCCCCTCTGCCCACTCCACTCGCCACTCTCCGCTGACGGAGATGTGAATCTTTATGAATGAAAGAGGTGAGGTGAGGCCTCGCGCCTTGGCAGGCCTGGGCTGGGCGGCTGGGCGGTCCACGTCCAAGTCCACCCGTGCTATAGGCTTTTCTCGTTGACACTTCTTTTGAGGAATGGAATGTGGATAAGAAGCTGGAAACGGGAATGGGAACGGCCAAGACGTGAGCTGGCATCAGTCGGGTGTCGGGAGTCGGATTCTGATTTGGATTCGGATTCGGAATCGGAATCGTGGAGGAGCTGTGAGGATAAGTTCTAAGAACCAGATTTAACTTTGAAGTGAAATTTCAGTAGAACAATATAATAAGCAGAAAGAAGGGTTCTATTACCATGGAGAACTCTGGGAATATGATATTCCATCAATTTTGTATAATTCAAGGCATTCCATTGGGAGTTTATAGTTACATTTTTGATATTTGCTGTGGCTGTTGGGGATTTATTCCCATTGAGAGCTATCACCCATCTCCCATTGACCATCTTCATTTCCTGCTGTACCTTCCTGGGTTCCTTCTGTGTCTGTTATCGCATTGTGAATGACCTTCATTATCTCTCATCCGAAGTTTAGCCTCGAAATTAAATCTTAAAGTAAACCCTGGAGATACGCAACATGCCCCCCTCCCCCACCCATTGCTGCAGCTACAGCTTAAAGCTTTTTCTGGTTATGTTCTGCTGTTATCATATTCCCCAGGTGCCTCTTCATACCCCCTCGCCCACCCACTGGCAAGGCCAAATTTGAGAATTTTCCACCTGCATTAGCTAATCTAAGCCGGCAGACAGACAGACAGGCAGACAGGCAGGCCGGCAGTGCTGGCGGGGGGAGGGCTTGGGGTAGGGGGATGGAGCACTGTAACAGAAAACTTTTTAATTACCAACAGGAAAAAAAAAGAAACATTTAAGATAGCACAGAGGCTGGTAGGCAGGTGGGTGGGAGGTGGAAGGTGGTAGGTGGGAGACGGTTTCTCTCTTTTACATAAATTGAAAATATAGCAACTTTTTATGCGCGACTTTATCTGTTTTGGATGTGTCTGTTTTGGAACTGAACCTTTTTTCCCCGTCTCTCTCCCTCTCTCTCTGTCTCTGTCGCTCTCTGGGCTGCCCCTGGACCATGGGCAGGGGCTCTAAAAAGTATTTATGACTTTTCCAAATAACGAAAATCCCAGAGAAAAGACGAGTCTCGAGAGGCAGAAGAGCAGCAGCTTTTAGCCATCTTACGGCTACACATTTTACAGCTTAAATATTTTTTAGCCATTAGATAAACAAACAACAAAGCGGAGGGGCCAAAACAGAGTTAGAGAGGTGGAGAGCGGGCGAGCGAGTGAGCGAGTGAGCGAGTGAGAGGTAAGCCGCAGAAAGATACGAAAATATCTTTCAAGTACAATGTTAGGTAAATATAAACAAAAGTTAACTCCAGCCCACTCTCTCGCTCTCTCTCTCTCTCTCTCTCTCTCTCTCTCTCCCTTCTCACACCTCCTACTCCTTCTATTTTTTACGAGCATGCTTTGGTTTTGGATGCTGCACTTTGCTGCTGGTTTTTTGTTGCTCTCCATACCCTGGGTTCGTATCGGATATAGGAAGGTATATGTGCATTTGTGACAGGCAGAGATATAACAGAGATACAGCTCCTGGCCATATCTGGGCATATCTGGACAGAAGCTAGCGAGTTCTGGGGCCAAAATAAATTCAAAACAATATAATTCAAAATACGTTTCTATATTCCTACCAGCAATGGAAATGGTCTTCTGGCCCATACCATTTCCTCTTGCTTTCGTCTTGCTTTCCCCAACTTTATCTCAGTAATGCAGGGTATCCCCTGGTCGTTGTGTCGTCTAGATTATTGCTACTTTCAGCTACTTAGGGCTTTTAGAGGTAGCACCAGCATAAGATGTCTGAAGATGCAATATAAATTACATTAGCTAAGTGCCAGGCGGCAATTAAAAACAAAAAATACCCAAGAAGTTTTCTGCTGCTGTTGTTGTTAATGATGTTGCGGCTGCCACTGCCACAGCCACTGCCATTGCCACTGCCACTAGGGGCAGCATCATCAGCTTCAACATCATCATCAGCAGCAGCGGCAGCGGCAGCATCATCATTGAGAACATCATTGCCACCATTAGCAGCATCATTAGAACGTCAACTTAATCAAGGTTAAAAAGCATGTGGCGTGCCCCTGTCAAAGGGAGAGGGGGGATCCATCTCCCTCTCTCTCTTTCTCCCTCTCCCTCTCCTTTTTCGGTTAAATATATCTTCGATTGCGATTCTTTTGATGCTGTAATTATTGAAGCCTTCTCGTCCGATAAACATAAACAAAAACATTCGTATGACGAAATTTTTAAGATTTCCTACGGTTTAATGCGATTAGAAAATGTTGCGCAAGGATTGGGCCAATTTTCGTTTGGGTTATGCAATGCTCCAGTCGATGGGGAAACCAAAATCAGAGCAAAGAAAATGTAATTAAATGGAAATGGCGTGGAATTAAAAGTGTTACGCAATGTTTTGGTGGAGTAAAATAAATATAAATATGCATACCAGTCCTCTCAATCATCATCGTCATCCCAACCATCATGTGTACTATCTGCCAGCCCCAGCAGCATTTGCTTTCAATCCAAAAATGCTGGCTGCCTTGACATTTATGCGAAATACCTCTAATAGAGCCCGAAATTACAATTCCGAGAGCGACCCCTCGACTGCCACCATTAGGCTTGGATCGAATCATTTTACAACAGCAACAAAAACATAACAATTATGCTACATTTTGCTGTGTGGCACAGCAGACGCAGACGCAGAAGCAGAAACCGAAACAGAGCCAAAGTCAAAGTAATTTCTATTTTAATAACCAGGCCTCGGCCAGGGCAAGTCCATTAAAAAATAAATATCTCTATATATTTTGCAATTAAATCAACAACAAACTGCAAAATGAACTGAGCCAGTGGCAGAGGCAGTGGCAGAGGCAGAGGCAGAGACAGTGTGCGGGGGGAAATAGGTCCATTATATGGGCATTATCTGCCTGCCTGCCTGCCCGCCTGACTGGGCCATAACTATCTGCTCAATCATAAATTTATAATTAACATAATTCCCATTGGGGCGGATGTTCTTTTTTCGATTTGAGATTTAAGAATTTCGCTCACGTTTCGGCAATTAAAAATTGGGAGAATTTCCATGAGAATTGAACGCTGTTCCGAGGCATATGTTCAGGGATCCATTGGGGGAGTAATGTGACCATTAAAGGAGCGGCAAATGAGAAATACATATGTCTAGCCATTTAATTAGCCAAAAACCGTAGCATCATTTCCCCCATTCGATTCTGACCCAATTTCCCATAGAGTATTTTTCTATCTGTCTGTCAATGTTTATGTGTATTTTAGTTTAACCCATTTGATGAGGCCATAGAATAGAATTTTCATTTTCATTTCCATTTTCCATTTCCTATTGCTCTATTGCTCCATTATCTTTCCCCATACGAATCGTATGCGTCATTTGGCAAATGAGTTCTCGCTTGTGGACTGTGGGCTGTGGGCTGTGGGGTCGGGGCTTGCTGCGCTTATCATTTGTTTACCTTAGCGATAAGGCGCCAGCGATAAGATAGAGTTACTGTTCTATGACTCGATAGGGCAGCAATACTGGCATAGGAGGAAAGGTGTGACTGTCACTGTGACTGCGCTTTGGCTTCGATTTCCTCGAGTTGTGCAAGCGACTGGGCTGCGAGAGGGAGAGGGAGAGGGAGCTCTGGGGCTAATGGACTGTTTGCTTGTTTATGGGCCGCTGCCCTGAATGTTGGTCAATATTTGTAGAGCCACAAAGGCAGCCCTAGCTGCGGAGCTGGCTTACTGTTCTGTACCGATCGGTAAAGGGTGTGCTGGGGTACATAATGTGGAAATAATTTATAGATTGGATAAGACTCTGAGAGAAAGAAGTCGCATTGTTGTGATTGGAATGCCAGGTCCATTTGCTGCCACAACTGATAAATGCGCTCATTGTACAATACCCAATACTAAGCTAATTTTTGCATGTTTTCCATCATTTTCCATCATTTTCAGGGTCAGAAAATGTAAACACTTTGACAGAATTGTATCTGTGCGAAATCGCTGCGACACGAGCAGCAATAAAAGTCCATTAAAATAATGTTGAACCGTTTAATGGCTTCAAAACTGCCAGCCAACCGAACATGATCCGTAAAATTTATGACAAAATATGCAAAAAATTAGTTACAAGAAACGACACAGAGACACAGATACACACTGATACAGACACAGATACATACTCGTGCAATAGATGAACGAATAGATGGACAGATAGATGATATTGTGGCCGCAGTGAGTGGACGCCCCCACAAAATAAAAAGTCGGAACATAAATAAAGGCTGACAACAACAAATTTATTTGAACTAATATTCACAAAAGAGAGAGAGAGAGAGGGGGAGAGTGGGAGAGTGGGAGAGAGCCGGAGAATATACATATTTTGTGGCGTGCTGTTTTAAATTTATGGGTTTATTGATACTTGCCCCAAAGTGAGGCAGAGTGAGACTTAAAATTTGTTTTATCAGCAACTCGGAGACACACAGAGCCAGAAAGACGAGCGATACAGCCCAAACCGCAATCTGTAAAAATGTATTCTCCACGAAATGATTTAGCTTCTGTCGAGTGCCCATGTCTGCCCTCTGTCTGACAGACTCTCTCTCTCTCTCTGTCCCCCTCTCTCTCTCTCTGTCTCTCTCGATGTGTTTTGTTTGTTGGTGTTTTGAACAATTCTGCCTAGTCGAGCAAAAATATGTCAAAACAAATTGTTTGAAATGGTGGGGGCAGCATCAGAAATGGGGAAAATATATGTGATAATGAAAACGAATTTGCTGTCACTTTTTGTATGGCTTCTGGGAAATGTTAGAGGCAGGAAATGCTAGGGGAATTCCTAGTGGAATCTTATTGAAGATCTTTTAATGGTTTCTTAGCAAATCGAAATTGTTTCAGGCACTTTTAGGGAAATGTTTTTACATTTTAGATTCCAAAGCCCAAATCGAATTGTATTCCTCCATGAATATTATTTCAAATATTCTTAATACATCTGGAAAATAAGTTCCCCAATGATTTCCCTTAAAAACGTCATTGTCTTTTGGCTAGGAAAAGTCATCTCTCGGGCTTTGGGCCCCACCCATCGCCCAGTTCAACGAACTGACACAAAACCTTCGTGATGGTGGCTGAAACACTTTGGCTAATTCTTTGGTTCACACCGCAGTTTAGTGGCCATTTGATTTTGCATATCAATTAACGAGATTGAGCTGCCTCGGAGGCAGCTCTCCGAGTATTTTTGGCCACTCGGTTAATCAGAGTTGGTGGCGGGATGGCGGGATGGTGGGATGGCTGGATGGCGATACAACGATTAATTAGACTCTTCGAATGGCTCGTTTAAGTTTTGCGACCTTCACACAAAAAGATCATTAGTTGGAGCATCAAATAAAACGCTTTGATTACCCATAATTATGGTATGATATGGTATGGTATGGCATGATGTGAGGGGCTTTGGGGGAGAGTGAGTGCGCGGGAAAAACGTCGCGTCGCCTTCAGTTTTGATGCCTTCATTAGGGGCTGGGGCTGGCGCTCTGCTTATGCTAATGTCTGACAGTGTACCACACGGCGTATGCATAATCATATAATTAATTGCCATAAATGTTAATTGCGCATACGCCGCGTGGCCCGAAAGGGTTCCCATACCCATACCCCTACTCAGTCCTGCAAGAATATGCTGCTGCTCCTCCTTTGTCCTGAAACTTTTTGCCAGTTAATTAGGCAAATATTTCTCCATTCATTCCTCCTCATTTGGGGTGGGGTGTGGGCTGTGTGGACTGTGTGGGGTGTCTGTTGTGTTGTGTTCTGTTCTGTTCTGTTCTGTTTACCCAGTCAATTCTGGTTGCTTTGACATGTTCCTTGGCTGCTGTTCCAGCGAGTAGTTGCTGGCTGCGAAATTAACTTGTTTCGTGTTCAAGTTTCGTCTTGGCCCAAAGTTTCGGCCTCCCAGAGTGTGTAACAGGAACTTATTGGATTAGCCCGACTAAGTCAGGTGTTTGAGAGTGTATTTTATGCGATTAGAAGTGTTAGCACAAGCTTAATAAGTTTACGAGTGGAATGGAATGGAAAGAATGGAAAACTTTTGCGTTAATTTTTGAAACTTCATTCGTATCTATGTATGTATGTGTGTGCATATGTTTCCCAAGCAGAAGGAACACCCCTGCAAATTTCACCATATTCCGAAAATACTGACAATCTCTGAATGAACTTCAGTCTCGGTCTCAGTCTCAATCTCAATCTCGGGTTCCCTTTTAGAGGGTTACAACGATTTCATTGATTGTATTCTCTTTGTTTTTGTTGCTTGTGGGCTTAACCCAAATAATTTTCGATTCGAGCAAACAGAAAATCAACAAACAAATAAGCAAACAGCCGAACAACCGAACAACCGAACCAAACAAACAAATGAACAACAAATCAGCGAAGCACCAATATCAAAATTATTAGATAGAGATCCGATCCCTCCTCTATCTCTATCTCTATTTCTATTTCTATCTCTGTTTCTTGGGGTGTCTGTGATTGAACCCTTTTTATACAGAGCGGCAGAGAGGGAGAGAGAGAGTCAAGTGTTTGCTTTTCATTAGGTTTTCCGTAACGTTTATCTAATGCTTACTGGACTTCCAGCTAATTAATGGTTTAGGTCGGTTTGTAGTTCATTTGAATATTTAATGATTGTCGTAGGGAGAGGGCTCCGCCGGCACCTGCAAGCGAAATTATTAATCAATTATGCAAAAAGTTCCCTGTGCCTGGCAGGGCACGGGCAGGGGAGACCCCCTTTTAACGACTACTATTCATATAGAAAACACTTGTATTTGTTAAGCATTTGAATCACCTTGAACCGACTGGCCAGAAGCCACAGCAGCAGCAGCACAGGCAGAGGCACAGGCACAGGCAGAGGCAGAAGAATGAAGTCATTAACAGACGCGTTTGAATGTCATTTTGCAAAACAAGTTTCGCTGTTTTCCAGCACGTAAATGTGAAGCGTAACCAAATGCTTTAAATACGAATACAAATAAATAAATAAATATGTACAGCTGGAAGCGGGAATGCAAATTCGTGGCTGGATGGAAAGGCTGAGCTGTGAGAGAATCCGAGTGATGTAATACTCGCACTTGGGCATTTGGTGGGAGATCAAGTCGGGCTTCTGGGTGCTCGAGGCGAAACAATTAAAGCTGAAAGGCTGCGGCTGCGGACTGCCACTCCAAGTGGCAAGTCGGGCACAAATGTGCTAAAAGGTTACAAGAAGCCAGAATATGAGACACAGCCACAGCCACAGCCACAGATACATAGGCAGAGACAGAGACAGAGACATTGCGCCATGTGGAAATAAAATGCTGAAATTATTCATTTTGCAAATAAGCAGAGTAAATATTTAATTAACAACTCAGCAGGCAAGACAGTGGGTAACAGAGAGAGACAGAGCGAGATATGTGGGGGGTAGTCTCGGGTCTAAGGTTTCCTTTCCTTTGCCTTCCTCCCCTCCAAGCCGTCGTGAGGGTAATATAATATTTATTTATATGCCGCACACTCACAAAGTCACCTACAGAACGAGACGACGCCCAAGAAATTGTCGCAAATTTCATGTCTCTCTTTCTCTCCCAGTCCCAGTCGCAGTCACAGTCTCTCTCTCTCTCTCTCTCTCTCTCTCTTCCACCCATGTGTGAGTCAATGACATGTACGAAAACAAAATGAAACTTTTGCCACTTCCTCATGGGGCAGCCCTAAGGTGCGAAGGTCTGCGACATGGGCAAAGTGCTGCTGAGATCTACTTCTCGACCTATTCACAAAAGTATTCATAATATCCAGGCATAGAGCACATAATTTGGGCTGGCTTCAGGCTCTCCTTATACACATTTCTCGCAACTTATGGCTGGATCTTTGTGTGTGTGTGTGCATGGCATTCTTAAACATTGTCTCG
The DNA here is from genome assembly GCA_963969585.1 of Drosophila helvetica. Classification (NCBI taxonomy): domain Eukaryota; kingdom Metazoa; phylum Arthropoda; class Insecta; order Diptera; family Drosophilidae; genus Drosophila; species Drosophila helvetica. The sequence continues at coordinate 49,982,963 of OZ018401.1, read as the reverse complement.
CTTCAAGTCTGATTTCATTTGGCGCGTCTAACTAACCAGAGGAGCAGGGTGCTCCTCCGCCCCAGACACAGAAATGAATGCCTGACTCACTCTACCCCTGGCAGGCTGGCGAGGGGCAACCCCCTCGCCCTTCCTCTTTACCAGAACTAATTAAATTACTTTAGTCTGTAGGCAGAAAGGTTTTCTCAGTGGCTCTGTTTCGGCCCTTAATTGGTTTCCTTCAACGGAATGGCGGAATGGCTCCTTAAAGCTGCTGAACTCTGAACTAGTTCGATAACAGAGAATTCTGGGATTGCTGCGACTGCCAGGATGCAATGAAGCAATTAATAATGGCGAGGTGGCAGCAACGAGCCCTGGCAGCAGGAAAAGTGTTGGACTTTCCGTCAATGTTTCAAATGTATTTTTTATGATTGCTCGTAAAATGAAGGGAAAATATTCTTATTGCTTCTGAGGCTACCTCTACCCCAGAGGACTGGGGCTTAGCCATTAAAATGTCATCATGCAGGGGGGGTGTGTGGGGTGTGAGGTGCATGCCACATGAACTGTAAGAACGATAAGTCAAAACACGCAATTTAGGAGTTGCCCTGGCCTGGCTCCATCCATCCCTCCATCCATCCATCCATCCATCCATGCGCCCGCTTTTATCGACAGAGCCAGAGAGCCATGGAGCGAGCGATTCCTTGACGTATTTATTATTTAACACCTAGAGAAAACCTAAGCGGCAAATGGCTATAAAATTGTTGACCTTTTTTTTTGGCACACGCACCAGCACCATCACCAGCACAGACACATCCAACACTCAACATCCGCACACAGCCCACGCAGAAAGTCGCTTTCCCAGGTTCCCCCGGCTTTCCCAGGGCCCGAAAGTCTTGGGTGGTCTTCTGCTTTTACGACTCTGGCGGCGGTACTCCAGTTCTTTTTACGATTCCGCCACATAGGTTAAAATATTTAAAAAGTGTGCTTAATTATGGCCCGCAAAAAAAGAAAACCCGAAGAAACGAACGCAATAAACTTTGAATTAATGCCAGAATTGCCAGAAACTCTCAACGGGCCCAGGGCACACGGCACACGGCATCGGGCCATAAAGTTGCTTCTGCCACAGCCACTGCCACCGCCTGTAACACCTGTGCGGGGCAATCAACAGAATCATCATCAACGGATTGGCATACACGGAAACGTGCCTGATTCTCACTCTGGGGTGGCATTCTCAAAGAGAGAGACCGCCCGCTCGAAGCGGCTTAGACTTGGATCCAGTGTAGGATAGGTATAGCCCCAAAAGGATTCCGAAGTGACATAAGCTTAGTAGAATGCAAATCGTCCTAGTTTTGAGGTGAAATGTTTTCAGGATACGATTACCTGCCTGCCTGTCTAACGAGTCTCTTTCCTCCGGTTAATATCTTTGCAGTTTGCCATAAATCGACAGCATCTGAGACTGCGAGAATCGCCAGCTTATAGAAGGGTAAGTGAGCATCCAGTGAGGCCGAAATCCAGCCCAATTCCATTGCAATTGCCAACCGTCTAATGGGAGCTCAGCTGTCCGCAAACGGTTGTTGCAACACGTTCCCAGCGACGCGGCGGAACGAGGCAGGCCGATCATAGCCAGAGAGAGACTTCTACAGAAAACTGAGGACATGACAGCCTGAACGCCTGAGATCCCCTCAAATATGTATTCAAATTCTGCAAGTGCAGCAGCAGCAGCAGCGGCAGCTGGGGAGGGGGAGGGGGAGGCTCTCAGGTGATATATCTCACGACTCACGAAACTAGTTTACGCAACATGTGGCAATTTTGCATGCCACAAGCAGAGGACGTGCCACACAAAAAAGAAACCGAAACAAAAATTGACATTTTGACATGCGGCTTGTACCCGGGCGGTACTTCAAGATTTGCCTCCGATAAACTACAAATGGTTGCACACACACACACACACACACACACACAGACAGACAGACACGGACGGACGCGGACAGACTGTGGCAAGACTCTAACCGGTTCCGCGTTGCATTCAAAAGCAATCCGTAAAGTGTCTTTTAAATACAAATGTTATCTGTGCGCTCTGCCAAGACCAAGACCCCAGGACCAGCCCCAGCCCCAGCCCCGACCCCGACCCCGGCCCAAGAGAGTCCAGAGTCGAGGCGGAAGAATCGAGGCATCGGTTGAAATAAAACCGTACGTGCCACATTTGTTGTTGGTACAATTTTTAATGGATTGACGGCAGACAACGAATGCACATTAGAAATCCAATCCCTGGTCCCTGGGTCCAGCTCCAGCTCCAGCTCCAGCTTCAGCTCCAGTTGCATCTGCAGTCCCGTTCGTCCCCGTTCGCGGGTCTGCGACTGGGTCTGGGTCTGGGTCTCCCAAGTCATGCACACACATGGGTCCACGCCATGTTCCTGTCTCCTAGCAGCTCGTTGCATGCCACGGGAAAAACCTCCCCACTTCCAGCGACCGGCTACTGCAATTTTCCTTTTTGGCTTTTGCATTTCAATAACTGGATGGGTCAGTGGATGATGGCTCCGGCGATGGGGAGGACCCATCGTTCGAGTTCGAGCTGGAGCTGGAGCTCGAGTTGGAGTTCGAGTTTTGTTTGGCACGTACTCGTACACCATAAAGTATCTGTCTCTGGGATATCGCTTACTTCCCTCTGCCACAGCAGCAGCAGAAGCTGTGTTTGAGGTCTTTTTTGAAGCACTGTCTGCATATATTTGCTTAATTTGCATCGAGTGCTTGGAGGTGTTCGTCTTCGAATTCGGTGCATGCTTCGGCCAGCGTGTAGTTCTGAAATACCAGTATATTGAATATACCAAATATATTAAATTCACCAAATAGTATTCCATGCCATGGCAGCCAAAAACCACTGCTCCCAGCCATAGAACTCAGCAGCCCAACCCCTTTGTCGAAATGCGGAAGGTCAGATCGTGGCCGTATCCAATTTCCGTGATTTTATAGCCAGTCGCTAATAGGAACGACCTTCGTCGAAAATCGAATCAAACGGCGACAAAACGATATTGACAAAATGCAAGTCAATATGTCAGGGAGCGGACAATCAACGGCCGGCCGTAACCGAAATCAAAGCGAATCCAAACTGTCATAAATTGTTGGAAAATGCTGAATGTTTCGGAATGAATAAATAAATACACTCGTAAAGGGCTGCCCGTTCGATTCATTTTCAAATTCAAATTAGCAACAAATCAGAAAATGTGTCATCGCCAATGAAGATGGAGTGACCGAACAGGAAGGGAGAACTGGGGAGGACTGGGTCTGGGGCTGGGGCTGGGGCTTGGACTGGGGCTGGGTCTGTGGCTATTGCTATTGCTGGTGGGGGTACCATAAAAACTAAACAAAAGCTTTATACCGCCGGCTACCAGCCAACAAAACAGCAGAGAGTCGGATAACAATCAGAAACCATAAAATGTGTTGAAAAAATATTTGCATACTGTCATAAAAAGAGAACAAAAATCCAGTTGCAGGAGCTGCAGCCCAGGAGGAGCCATTAAAACAGTCCAGCGACTATCAGAAACTAACTTTCCGCGGGCGACGCTTTTCGATAAGCCGATGGACAGCATATCAGAGGGTATGTCCTTCAAGGACTAGCCTTTGACTGCAAAACGGATAAAGGCAGGCATTCAGGAGAGCCTGGAGCCACTCTGAACACCTCCCTGAGAAAAATCGTCCCTCATCTAAATATTTATATTTTCTTTGATTCGCTTGAAAATGTTCGATTAAAGTCCCTGTTAAGCCTTTCCCTTTTTATCGTATTCTCCACAGGGTATCCCCGATTCGAGGCTTAATTACTGCCACAGCCTTTCCTACTTGTCTTTTTTTCCGTGCCTGTGCCTGTGCCTGTGTGTGTGTGTGTGTGTGTGTGTGTGCGCTTTTTTGTGTCGCTGTGTCGTTTGGCTTGTAATTAAAACTTGTTGGCAGACTGTCAGGCAGCGAGTTAACAAGTCGGCGGCTTCACAGATAAACACAGATATAAAGAGAGAAAGAGAGAGAGACGGAAAGAAAGGGGCAGCGAAAGAGACAGACAGAGAGAGAGAGAGAGAGAGAGCTGTGAGTTGGCGAAAATATTATTTAATTGTCAGGCCAGGCGCTAATTAAAGTCCAAGCCTCCGCCGCTCTCCTCGCCCATTTCGGCCATAAAGCCAAACACTTAACGAGCCAGCGAGAGGGTCGCTCTACGAGCATCTTCTGTCGGATATTTATGATTATCGACTGCTGTCCGCCGCCTGCCGACTGACATCATCATCAGCAGCAGCAGCAGCAGATACAGCCAGAGCCACAGAGTCAGCTATAGCTATAGCTACAGCTACAGCCTCAGATATAGCCTCATCCCAGACTCAAGTTAGTCATAACACTTTGGCACAATGTGGCTGAGACCCCGCCCCCTACCCACACCCCCCTGCACAACCCACCGCAGTGCAGATGTCAGCTCAACTTATGGTAATTGTTGCAAATTATTTATTTATTTATGCATGTGGCAGAGCCACCAGCCACCAGCCGCCAAATCCAACGCGTTTGTCGCCTGATTATGTGCTTATTTATAAGAGCCCAGGTACATATAAGGATAAATGCGAGAGAGATCCCAGCCAGGCCATGCCACGGCTCTACCTCTGGCCTCTGCCCCTGCCCCTGCCTCTGCTGCTAATGAGATGCATGCAAACGGCATTCGAGCTGAGCTGCATATGAATATCAATTCCAGGGGATAGGCAGGCAGCCAGATCAAACACGTAATCCTGCCAGCCTGCCAGCCAGCCACCAGCCCCAGAAGTGGCTGCTGTTCATGGCAGACGTCTAGACGCGTTGGCTGTTTTGGTGGTCATAGCAGAAGCTTTTAAGCCAAAATGCTCAGCCATTTGCATAATAGAGAAAGACCCAAAAGGCCGAACAACACTTTCTAATGATTTTTCCACTGGAAGTATTAATTGAGTTTCCCAGAAAAATGATGTGTGCGAAATGGGTAGAGAGCAGACTTGGACATACTCATTCAGCTTTGATTTCTGTATAGTAGTGGGGACCCTTAAGCTGTAAGCGCCTTCCATTTTCCATTTCCACTTGAAGCAGCACTCTCGGGGCGCCATCAGCCATCAGCCATCAGCGGAGAGGGCCATCAGCAAATGTCAAACCTTTTGGGTCATTCCGACACTTGATGACAACGCCCCAACGCAAGGCGCGTATCCTTTTGACCTGCCACACCCTGCCTCTGCCTCTGCCCCTGCCTCTGCCCATGCCCATGCCGCTGCCGCTTCCGCTGCCCCATGGTGGCATCCTGCTTATTTACAACTTGACATTTCACTCGCGAATCGCGGGGCACTTAATGCGCTCCAATTGCATTTTATGACAGACCAAACTGACCTACTTAAGGCACTTTCCAACACTCAAACGCACAAACAGACAGACAGACCGACAGACCGACAGACCGACAGACAGACGGAGAGCCATGCCCACTGCTGGCACTTTTCCTCTTGCTCCTTTTCTTTCCTTTCCCTTTCCCTTTCCATTTCCATTTCGGTTTTCAATCGCATTATAAATTTAATGTGTTTGACCTTTTTCCCTTCGACGCTCGACCGCAATTCCAATAGATTGGCAAACTACTGAAATCTGTGAGCAGGGAAATCGACATAAAATTTAACTAAAATGCCGCATAAGTAGCTCTGATGTTTAGGGGGCAGGCGGTGGGAGGCAGGAGGATCTGGGATACGATCCACAAGTGGAAGAAGTAAATTTAAAACTTTTCTATGGCTTAAGATGCGCTTTAAATGACCGAACAGGCCAGCAAGGAACCCTCTCCCTGTCCCTGTGTCTGATGGCTGCTGCCAGGGTTGTCGTTGCCGCTTTTCACGCTGGATGCACAGCCAGGGTTACGCCCCCGCCTGCCCATACACGCCTGCCATTGTCAATATCCTGGCAGCCATTTCCTGCTTTGTTTTGTGCCTTTGTGTGTGTGTGTGGGCGTCCACGTTGCGCCTTTGCCTTTGTTATTGCTGCCAGAGAAAGGTCGAACACTTTTTGTTGCCACTGTCCAGTCATGGGTGAACATTTTTGTGACTAAGGAAAAGTCTCAAGTAAGTTTTTGCCCCAGGCCACGCCACGCCATCCCACCCCCCGAACCGCATTTGGCATTGAATAAAGCTTCCTCAGCTGGAAGCAAGAAAACATTGAAAATTGTTTTCCTTTTCTTGTCCCCTGTGGAAGGACCTGTGGAGGCATCTCGATCTCGAGCCCCATCCATTGGGTTTTATTTTCGCTAAATTTTTCTTGCCTGTCATCTTTCTGTGGCTGCTGCCTCTTCCTCTGCCTCTGCCTCTGCTGTTGCTGCTGCTGCTGCTGCACTTGAGCAACGGGTTTTTTGTGCTTTGCCAAATGTTGATTCAATGCCTGGGCCACTTTTTTCGGGGTACGTACGAGGTCCCTGCAGCCGCCCCAGCCCCCGTGAATCCTTGCTGAGAGGATATCTATGCGTTGTATTGAAATAAAAGTCCCGGGCTGCGCTTGAATGATTCCTTTTTTTTTCTTCTCGGTTCGTGCAAATATTTTATTGACTATTATTCTGCCTGCTCTTCAGCTCGGGCCCTCTGTCCTTGTACCTATTGTCAGTGAGTGCTTCAGGGTCTCTGGGTACATATACATACATATTTTCAAGGGTTTATTTTGGCTCTGTTTTTCCTTGATACACACACTTATTTTTGTTGCGCAATTTTCCTTCGTTTTCCCAGATAAATATAGAGTCAGAGCGAAAAAGAGAAATAAACCAGAACGGAGTTTATTTTCGCAGACAGGATCAGGAGCTGCAAGCCGGAGGAAATTGCCAAATTATGAGGAAATTTATGGTTAAATTTCAATCATTTCCTTGATGGAATATTTTTGTTTACTTTAAATCAAAATTTGTGGCTATTTTCCGCTCTTTGTTTTGCCATAAAATCTAAAAATATCCGAAAAGGAAAAATGTTTAACCTTTTAAATTATCCGACATTGCCACTAATTCGAGGCGTTTCGAAATGGTTTTTGCACAGAATAGAAAATCCCATTGGATTGCCGCAATTATGGCATTTAGCACGCATTTCATCTTAGCTCTCATTTATCATCGTGACGGGTCTGTCTCTCGTCCATCTGTATCCCCCATAAAATATACTATATTTCCAATATTCGGATCTTAATTGGCTTTGTCCGAAGGCAGCCTCAAACGGCGCGAAACTAATGAAAAAATCATCATCAAAGAACAGCAGATAGAAATAGAAAAATAAGGCAATGTCTGGCACTGTCAGAAGAGGGGGGATGGGGGCGGGAGGAGGGTCTACAAAACATGGCATTTTAAAGCCATTGCTACTAATTTTATGATGCTTTCCTTTTGGCACTTTTCCTTTTCCTTTCCTTTCCTTGCCTTTCCTTTCGGTTCCGTTTGCTTCCGTTTCCTTCCTCGCTCAAACGATTATTGCCCCGCCATAAAAGGAAAATGAAAATGAAACAGAAAGAGAAACAGTAACAGAAATGGACGCAGCTGAAATGAAACCATCCTTGAAATCTATTGTCTGTCTGCACCGTCCAGACAATTGCGGAATAAACAAACGACGGCAAAAAAAAAAACAAAAACAAAAAAACAGCTACAAAAATAAATATATAAAAATAAAAAACCAAATGCTGCTGCCTGGAACCAATGAAGGAAATTCCTAAAAGCGGGCGACCCTTAACATAATTGAAAAACATCAAAAAACCCAATGAAAATCAAAATATATTTGCTACAAAAATAAAAAAACCAAAACAAGCATTTCCACTGCACCGAGAAAAATCGTATGGATATTTCCTAGATGATTTTCAAAATTACAATAAAATCAATTAAAAGAATACATACAAAACTAGGCACATATAAAGAAAGACAAATTTTATATTTTAGGATGTTTCAAAATGAAAATAAATATTCCAGGAGTAATATTTTAACGAAAGAATTAATTTCCTTGGAACCTGATTCCAACGTTAAAAATATAGATATGCTCAACAAATAATTTAAAATGAATAGTGAATATTTTTTCATTTTTTTGACTGCAAATTCCAATAATCATCCAATAATAGATATACCTATTTTTCTCTCAATGCAAGTGTCGAAGCACATTTTGAAGCAGTACCTACTAGCATCTTCAATTTCGATAATCAGATTCCAGAATTCACATAACAATTCCAATGGCTATTTGTTTTGATGTTGTTTTTGGTTTAATGATGGTCTCTCATACCCCCATCTATCTATCTCTATCTCTCTCCCTCTCTCTGTCGCTCTGTCGCTCCGTCGCTCGGTCATTGCAAATGAAATGAAAACATGCAAAACAATTAAAAACAAACAACAAAATGACCAAAACAACAACAGTAACAACAACAGCAGCGACGACAACAGTACCGTAGCTGCAATAACAACGCAGGACAGCCAAAGGCAGCTCGAATGGGGGAGGGAGGGTGGGTGGAAAGGATTAAGGCAACAAGACCATGTCGAACACCTAACCAAAGGTACACCAAAGCGAAGCAGCCCCATCAACTTTCAACAATAGCTTCAACAAACAACAGCAACAACAGCCACCCCCCCGAAAGGCAGGACACTGTCGCAGACAGGAGCAGCAGATACCCTTCCACGACCCTAGAACTATTTCCTACAAACTATTTAGAACAAATAAAAATAAATTATATTGGTTATTGCTTTGCATTTTGAAGCACTATAAAATATCAAAATATCTGCATTTATTTTTACCAAATTAATGTATTAAATCATCCACGAAATATCCAGTGTTTTTTTCCATTTGCAAAGGAAATGATTGTCTGTTTTTGTTTAAGCAAAAATGTATTTGATCTAAAGTGGAATAATTATAGGGAGCCCAAGATGCGTATCTGTTCCCGTTTGAAACCTCGTTGACCCTTTGGAAGGGTATGCGAGCAGGCAGATCTCCATTGCAGTGCATTGCAATGGTAAAATAAATAAATATTCATGCTGAAAATGTACTTGTAAACATGCAAATTGTAAAGCAGCCACCAACGATGGTTTGGTGGGGGTTGTGGCACCATGGAAACGAAGGGAAGCGGAATTAGGAGGCATTAGGGGGTGAGGTGAGTAGGGTCGGCCACGGGTACGGGTACGGCTACGATGCGGAAGGGAGTTGATTCCTTTGTTTTGGCAGTTTCAAGTGCAGGTCAAAGTCGGGGTCTGTGCCACAGGAGAGCCCTCAAATGTGGCAATAATAAGAGGGCCAGAAAAGAGAGAAAGGGACAGCGAAGCGAAGCGTGTCTGCGTGAAGGAGAGAACTATTCGAAATGAGAAAAATATCGATAAGCTCAGCAAAGGGAAATGGATTTGGAAAGCTTTAATAAATGTTGGACAATTCAAATAGGTTGAAATATTCAAATAACGAGCTAATCATTTTAATAATCAATCGAGCAGTCGATATTTAACCGATTTACATATGATTTATGATCGATAAATATAAAAACTAGACTTTTTGAAGGTTCTGTAGCAAAATTGATCGCTAATTAAAAGGTTTATGTGTTCTTATAATTCATATTTAAATTATTACCGATAGCTAATCGATAAATTATCGATTTTACATTGCCAGCAATCGTGGGAGTATTTTTAGATAGTCGTCTATAGACCTTGAAAAGGCTTGAGCATAAATAAATACCCCTCCACCTCACAGGGATATTCATGGCCATTGAAGCCCGGGGGAAAAAAAGCCAAAACCCACTCAAACTGAAAATGAAAATGGCCGCAGAGCCAGACCCCGACCCCGACCGAGACCGAGACCAAGCAGAAGCAGAAGCAGAAACAGACCGAGGGAGGACTAAGACCGAGGACCCGCCCCTCGGAAAGTGGATGCTACGTGGGCTCTGTTTGCATATGTATGTGTTATGTACATACATACATATATACATATGGACATATATATGAACAAGGACACGTACGCAATTAATTGCAGAATTATTACAAATTTCATTACATGCTAAAATATGCAAATTGTAGACCGAAACTTCCCCTACCTCGTCGCACTGGCCCTTGTCCCCGTCCCCGTCCCTGTCCCTTGTCCCGTGTCGCTGCAATTAAATGCATTTGCATACATAATAAATAAATAATGCAGATGCAACAGCGGCAACATTTTGCCGCATTAACTTTGCCGCTGATGTGCGAAAAATGAAAGAGGGAATTTTCTTTTAATTATCATTTTAATGTGTTTATGAACATTTGGAATTGTACGCGAAAATTGCTCCCTAAATTGCAGGCAGCCAGAGCGAGAGAGAGAGAGAGAGAGTGTGTGTGTGTTCCTATAGAGTGAAATTACAGGGTGATGTAGTGGGTGGATCGGGGGTGGGGGGGCAGCTGCATTAACAGAAAATGCCATAAAATGGCAACAAAAATGTTGCAGGCAGCTGTCGCCGAGGGGTGTTCGAGTGGTTCGCCATTCCGCAGGGTTGTTTCTCTCGCTCAACCTCCCACCCCACCCCACCACCACCCGCTTCCCTCTCCATCTCCCTCTCTATCTCTATCTCCTGCTCTGCAAATTGTTTGCTGCCTGTCTACATAAATATTGCATGTCCACAAAATATTTGGGTTAAAAACATTTGCACAGAGCCGAAAGAGAGAAAAATGTATATATTTTATTTGCATGATTGCACAGGGCGATGTGAATAGAGCGGAGTGGAGTGGAGTGGAGTGGAGCAGTGTGGAGCAGTGTGGAGTGGAGTGGCTAGACGGCCGCCTGCTCGAGTGGCGTGTGGCATGTGGCATGAACAAGTTTCGAGCTGGGGGCTCAGAGGCACCCGCCGTCAGAGACTATGATTCCTTCTTGTTGCCCTTGTCCGTGTCCGAGGATTTCCTACAGCAGAGCCAGCCGGGCTTGCGGGTTTTCTTTTCGTTCTTCTGCCTCGGATTCTTCTCGTTGTACAGATGCACGCGTGGCTCTGGCTGCGGTGATCCGGGATCCTCATGATGCGGCTCCTCGACTGCGGGCAGGTCATCCGGCAGCGTATCTTTGCTACTGAGGTGTTCCGGCTTGCGCTGCTTGTCCACGCTGGGGGGGCGGTACCTCGCACTCGCACTTGCACTCGGACGCGTACTCGTACTCGTGCCCTGATCCTTGAGCTGGGCACAATCGGCGGGGCCGGGGAGGTCCATGCGGCCGAACTCGCAGTAGAGCTCGTCGACCTTCCGCTGGAGGGCGGAGTGCAGGTTGTTCTGTTTGCTGAGCATCGACTCCAGCTCGGTGATGCGGTGCTTCTGGGTCTTGATGACCTTGCCCATGACGCGGAGCACCTGCTGCTCGCACTCGCAGCCGCAGGGCGGCTGGTCGAAGCGCGGCTGGGTGTCCGTACAGCAGGGCGGCAAGCAGCAGGTGTCCTCCTCGCGGAGGCCCTCCGTCGGCTGCTTGGTGCACTGCTCGCACTTGCACGGACACACGTCGGTGGGGTGGACGCCGCGGCCCAGGACCAGGACGTCCGTGCAGCCAGGCATGCAGACTGGCACACGCCCTGTGCACCCATCATTGCCCTCCTCCTTGTCCTCCTCCTTGTCCTCCTCCTTGCCCTCCTCCTTGCCGTTGGTGCCATCCTTGCCATCCTTTCCCTCGCCGCCCGTCGGGTATCCCTTTTTAATCTTCTCGATCTTTTCGTCCTCCTGCACTGGCGTGCGCAGGACAGTGACCTCCGTCTCGTCGATGTCCGGGAAGGTGGCGCCGATGTCCTGGAACTCGGACTCCTGCACAAAGATCTCCGTGTCGGAGTCATCGGGGTTGAAGCGCTTCGTGGCCTTCTTGGGGGCCCCGGACACCTCATCGTCCCCCTCCGGCGCCTCCTGCTTGATCACGACGCAGGACTGGCCCTTGCCGCAGTACGAGGGCAGCGAGGCTCCGTTGATCAGCAGCACGTTGACCGAGCAGCGCGGCGCCTCCAGGTCCGGGCACTCGCATCCGTCGGTCTTCTGCTCGGCTCGCTTCCGGCGCCGCTGCTCCTGTTGCCGCTCCTGCGCCCGCTGCTTCTTGGAGAGCCTCTTGGAGCGCCGCACGAACTCCGGGATGTGCTCGACGCAGACGCAGCAGCTCTGCTGGATGCTCTCCACGCACACGTCCTTGGCGCCCATGCTCTGCTGCCAGACGCGCGCCTCCTGCTCCGTCTGCGGGTAGGTGTACGTCTCCTTGCCCTTCACTTTCGACTCCTGCGGCTCCCTGCCACAGATCACACAGCGGCGTTGGCCCTGGCTCTGGCCCTGGCCCTGCCCCTGCCATTGCCCCTGCATATTCAATTTTCAATAAATTCAAAATTCAAAAGGTTCCAAATAAAATGCGAATGTTTACTAGAATTTTATGGAAATGTTTTGATTTCTGAGAAACTAAAACTAAAGCGAAGCGAAACGAAACGAAAGGCGAAGGCAGAGGCTTGAGATTCTATGTTTTGTTTTTAAAGAGCTCCAGATCCAGCCCCAGCTCCAGCTCCAGCTCTGGAGAATGTGGCAATCCATTTGGCAGCTCGTATAATTGTTGCTCTCTTTTTCTGGTATGCACGTTTTTGTTGTGTTTTTTTGTTGTGTTTTTCGTGTTTTTTTTTCGCTTTGAAGGCACTACGAGTATAACGACGCACCTTGCGGTTTTTGCGGCAAGTGAATTGGGCTGTGAAAGCCGAACGCAGTCGTTGCATGTGGCATGGACTGGCGTGGAATGGAGTGAACGAGCGAACGGAGCGGAGCGGAGCAGAGCCAGTGCAGTGCGGAGCGGAGCGGAGCGAAGCGGCTTTTCTGATGACTGTTATGAGGTGGGAATGATTTCGAAATCGCTGTGGGACTGAATGCACTGAATCTCTGGGGAGGCGGGGCTTTGACGACTGCACTGCACTGCACTCCAGTGCCTTAGGTATGCCGCATAAAGTGGAACAGAGGAGATTGTTATGTGGAAAGCAAAAACTGCATCAAAAGCAATTGATTGTGGTTGAATGCATACAAGAAAAGAAAAGCAAAGCGAAGAAAACTGGAAAACTGGCAAACTCTGAAAAATTGATTCAAGAATCTAGAGAAAAAAACGGAAAACGAAAAAGAAAACAGAAGATAGTAAATGTATGGATAGGTTGTCCCAAGTGGGGTTTGAACCTAGGAATAATTCTAAAAACTCATATTTCCCAACAGATCTGTGTTCTCTCTCTGTCATTCGTCCACGATGATCAGCCAACCATCACCCTCCATCTCCCTCCCTCTATATCTGCTTTCGTACGTCCGTAAATCAACATCCTCGATAGTATAGTGGTCAGTATCCCCGCCTGTCACGCGGGAGACCGGGGTTCAATTCCCCGTCGGGGAGAGTAATAGGATTTGTTTTTTTTTTTTTTTTTTTCCGTTATTGAATCGAAATTCAATAAACCTTAGATCAGAAATTGGTATATTTCTTGGGCCATGGGCTATAACGCATGCTGACCAGTTTTATTGTCAATGTCAATATAGCCCCTAGGCCGGACTGGCCAGAAAGTCGCGCCCACACCCAGAAAAACACACAATACGAGTACACACGGGAAACAAAATAGAAGAAAAGTGCGTTTCGATTCAGTCAAGCCTTAAAATCTGCGCAAACCGCAAAACAATCGATGGAATAGTTTTTATGGGGCAATAGAGGGGGACAATCTACGACCAGTGGACCACAAAAATCACGTTATTTCAATCAGAAATGGGTCTCTATCTCTGTATCTGTATCTGTTTCTGGTATCGTGTGTGTGCGCGTATCTGTATGTGGCCTGGTTAGGCATTCTTCAAATGCCTTTTTTGTGGGTTAACGCCCACAGGCGCACAGAAAAATTTGAATAATCTGCTGCCGTAATATCGCCAATTTATCACTGGGCGTTAGACCCATTCCACTATCCACAATCCAGTATCCACTGTCCAGTATCCAGTATCCAGTTGCCATGCAACCAACCAACACTCGGACTCATAAAACGAAAGCAAAATGTGGGAAGTTCACATTTCACTTTCATTTCGGATTCGGATTCGGGGATTTGGGGATGAGACCGACACCGCCACCTCCGCCTCCGCCTCTGCTCCATTGAGTTTTCCCAATTTATCAATGGCAGCACGGAGGCGCGCTGTTAATGAAGAATTATGTTCATAATTTTCAAATTTATTGTCGCACATCTTCCCGGTTGTTCCCGCTCACGCTCCCTCCACTGTTCCGATGTTCCACTGAAGATCAACATGCTGATGATGATGATGATGATGATGATCACTATGCTGATGATGATCAGTGCTGATGATGGGGGCTGTCCAACACTTAAGTGTGTCAAAATGTTGTTGCCGCCACGCCATGTGGCATGGCTATGCTGGCTATGCTGCTGCCTCTCCCTCTCCCTCTCCCCCTGGGTGCTCCTTGGTGGAACCATCATCGTGTCAGTTACAGAGACACTTTTCAAATATTTATGATGCGTCTAGTCGAACACACAATCCAATCCACACTCCGCACTCCACACTCCACTCTCCACTCAATCTGCTGCTGGTCGTTCCATAACTCCATGTTCGGTTCACAGTTCAAAAAGTCATTTCAAGTTTCTTGTTACCGATTCAAGTGAAAGTTTCCCCCATTGCGTTTTCCCTTTCTGTGCAGCTATTAATTTTCACTTAGTCAGCATTCTAGTCGGGCAAAGAAGTATTCAATTTCCACTTTGTCTCTGGCAATCCTTTAAATCGAAACAGATGCCAAAACATTTTCATTCTGCCATTGGCAACAGTTTTCAAGTGGATTTAATTTTGCTTCGCTTTGCTTTGCTTTGGATTTTCCCTCTTTTCGTTGCTGTTGTTGTTTTTCCCCCCCATTATTTTTAGACTTTTCCTCGCTCACTAATTTAGTGTTCGTTCAACTTGAATGCCGCTCGCGTAGTATATAGATTTAAGTGCTCATGAGAGAGTGGAAAATTTATGTGACAGCTTATTAAATTTATATGTTTGCTCTTTATTACAGATTATTCAGATAGACACAGCGGCAGAGAGAGAGAGAGAGAGAGAGAGAGCCAGCCATAGAGAGCCAGAGAGTGATTGGAAACACATGTGCTATTCGGGTAAGTGGCCCTTTAGGGTCCCAATATGTTGGATTAAAGAGCTTTTAAACGGGAGCTTAGGTTAAGTCGGATTGATCTGGAACATATGTATGTATGTATTTGTTGGCTGGAACTCTGATCTGTCCGGTGGGAGGGGCAGGAAAGGCTCGTAGCAAAATGGGGAAATAGATCTGTAAGTGAACAGGGGAGTAGTGGCAGCATCTTGAGAGCTGTAAGCCAATCCGCTCAATCGGTATTGCCCCTTCAACCCAGACTTAGCCCAGTCGCACCTTCGGCTGAAACGATAGCTCTGGCTCATCCACTCATCCCCACTCGATGCAAAACCCCTTTATGCAGACCCAAAACTGCGGAAAAGTTGATGTGAAAATTCCCACTATGCACTCACACATGGAAAGCCGACAAAAAAAACGACAGCCTGCCCCTGAGGCTGTCCCCCGCCCAAAAAAAAAAACAGTAAGAAAAAAAATGGCACTGGGCTGGCATGGCACTTCATTAAATAGACGCCATGGCGGCGCTTTTTCCCCAGCAAGCAAACAACAAAAAAAAGTAGGGAAGAAAAATCCGTTGACTGGGCCACACCCCCCACATTACGAGCAGGCTCCAAAAGTTGCTTATTTTTCACACATGCGCGTCAACAGAGGGACAACAAATTTAAGCAACACATTCGGTTTCTTTTTTTGTTGCTGCTGCTGCTGCCCCATGCCGCATGCCGCATGCCCCAGGCCTCAGTCCCCCAGCCCTCCCCCCTTGCCACATTGTTTATGATGACAATTTGCTGTTGTTGTCGACATGTGGCCGTAAAGTTGTCGGTAAATAACAAACAGGCCGTGGAGTCTGTCCTTTACACCCGTAAAATGCCCCCGCCCCCCTTGGCAGCCACAAGATTCGTGCTAAAATACCGAACTTTTTTAGGGATCGCAAATACCATTTGCGAGCATTTCATGGATCCACAGAAGAGCGGAAACCTTACTAGGAAATTATTTATATGTTTTTCTGAGATCATAGCCTAAGCCCGTAATTGGTTAAGTAAAAACAATCATTATAGATGCGAAACGACCTTCAAGGCAGCCTCACATTTTGAGCTGGAAATAATCGTAATTTCATAATTTTTGCTATGCTGATTACCTCCGCCCAAAAAGCTGACAACGCAATTTGTTGTGGGCTTTTTGTTGGTTTTGCTTCGGGGAATATTCTTAACGTGTAATTGTCATTTTGTCAGGCAAACAATGGACTCTGACAAAATACACAGCAAGCCCAACGAGCGGGAAAAAAATATACAGAGAAAAATCAACAAATCCCAGAGCCATGCCAGGCGCAGACCCCACCCAAAAGCTGTCTATTGTATTGTTTTGGCTGTTGTTTCTTGCCAGAGTCGCTTCAGAGCCGTTTCAGAGTCGCATAAATAACCAGAAATTAGCAGGCAAATAAGTCAGGTCGAATGTAAACTCGTTTTTGGCATTGAAACACCTGCAAACAGCTGCAGACCCCCCAACCCCGACCCCAACCCCAACCACAACCCGAACCGATTCTTGGTGCTAAATCACCTGCACACACTCCGCTCTCGAGGGGCACTCTCGTGGGGCACTCTCGGGGGGCAAAAGTTTATCCAACTAATTTAAATTTATTGACTAGAGATCTAAGCTAAGATGTGGCTCGGGGTCTCTAGCCGCTGATTTATGCCCAGAGATTGTCACCAGAGATATGGAAAATGATATACACTGTTCGAGAATGAGAATTCGATGTAAATGGCAGCCGCCACAGATGCAGATACACAGATACACAGATACTCGGGTGAAGATCACTGCGAGTGGCACTTGTTGAAGGGATTTTGTATCTAGTTTGACACTTCCTCTCCTGCCCGGTAGTAGCTTTGGGGCTTGTGTTGATTGAAGGTAAACGGTCGATGACAAAAGCCGCTCAACTTTTGGGTTTTATTTTGTAGGATTGAACACTTCCCAGCTCTTTCGAGTCAATCAATACACAAAAACCGTAACCGTAACCGTAACCAGAAGGTAATTGGAGCTACAAAAAACAGCGGGGGGGTAGAGCCACGTCTAAGACTCTCATCAAAAAGAAATTCATCTTCATAAAAGCCAAAGGAAAACAAAAAAAGTAAAGCAACAAAAGCCAGAGATACATTTGCTCGTAAAAACCGGCAGCGAGTGCCCCTCAAAGACCATCCAACCGACAATCCATCCATCCATCCATTCATCCATCCATCCAGCTGCGAGAGATAGTTTACTTGTGGTAATCACCCTCCTCCCTCCTCGCTCCCCCTGCACACCACCACCTCATCCTCCTCTTGGAGCCGTCATAAACACTTGAAAAACTGTTTGGAAATTTTTGTGATGTACCACTTACAAGTGGAGCTCTGGGCTTGGCGGCGGCCTCTTTGGGCACCGGCCATCCTTCAATTCCTCAAAAATTATACACGTACATATATATATTTAATGTGTGTCTGAGATTTCGATAGAGGCGTGAACCTGTTGAAATTCGTATCCACCAGATACTCTGGTACTTTCAAAAGTATCTTGTGGTTGCCGGCATCGGCATCCGTTCTGGCAATGGCCCCCTGCTCCTCGGGCCGTGTCTGAGCTTTGATTGAAGATGAACTTGAATGGAATACCCAAAAGGAATGGCAGAGAAACCCAAACCCAAACCCAAACGAGAACAACAGAATCATCATTTGTTAGAACCTGTCGATTTGGATTCAGTTGGCAGCTCATCGACCCTAATAGCATTTGAAAGTTATCGTGTATCTACGTATCTACGAATCTACGAGTATGAGCGAGCATCTGTAGTGGGCTGCTCTTGGCCTGGCTTTCTTTCGGCAAAGTTGGCTAATTGCCATATTAACCTTTCGGCCCCCTGCAGACAGAGCGGCAGTGATGATGATGATGATAATGATGATGATGATGATGAGAATGATAATAACTGAAGTCCGACTGCGTCGGGGCACGGGCACGGGCACGGGCACGCTTTGTGGGGCTTTGCCTTATTTGCAAGTTGGATTTGATGACGGCCCTGGACCAGTGAAAGTAATTAGTTGCCCCCGGGTGAAAGCTGAGCTTTTAATTGCTGCCGCAGCCAGTTGCTGCCACAACCACTGCCACTGCCACAGCGAGTGCGAGTCCGAGTCCGAGTCTGAGTAGTGCCACTGCATAATCAATCAGCTGGCCATGGGCCATGTTTTGTAATTGAGACTGGGGCTGGGGCAGGGGCTGAGGCTGAGGCTCGCTCGATGGCTCGATAGCGAAAGTGATCGCTGAGAAACTTCTGTGCGGGTCACGACCCGAACCGACCCGGGGCCATCTCAGATCTCAGATATCAATGAACGCTTAATTAAAAGAGCGACAAAGATCTCTCTCCGGAGAAACTAAGCCCCAATAGACTCGTATTATCTTCCAGCAATACTTAATATTCCACAGTAACTGGAGGAATTGAATTGCCCAATGGAGGATCACCCGACCGACAGTTCAAAGGTCAAAGACTAACTCCAAGCTTCAGGATTCGATTATAAATCCATTGACCACGGATCAGACGTTCCATAAAGATGGGGATGTTATGCAAAACCTTACAAAAAATCAATAAATTCTGGAGCTTACTTGGATATACATCTGACCCAAGGATCTTCGTACTGTATACCCTTGGAGGATTTACTTTATGAACCATCTTTGGAATAAAGCTCTCACGCTCTCTACCTTCCCTCCTCCGAATGGGACGGATGCGAGACGAGACGGGACGAGACGATACCCCACTTACTTTTAGTTGCATGAGAGCCTGACTCCTTTCCCTTCTTTATCGGGGTCCCTCGTACTAAATCAACCCCCATCCGAAGACGAAGACGACGACGAAGACATTCCAAAGTGTTTTGCGAAAAACTGTGCCAAAGATCTCTTTCAGCGATCTCTTTCTGTCTCGCTCTCTCTCTCTCTCTCTGTCTCGCTCTGGGTTCTGTTCTGTGGTGTCTCCCAAGCTGATTATATCGAGAAATGACCCCATACCGACGCACAAAAGAAGAGCACACATGGGCAGAGGGGCAGAGTGGCAGAGGGGGAGTGCAGCAACCGATCTGGATCTGGATCAGAGATCAGCAGCAGGCAAGGGGAAAAAACAAAAAAAAAACCGAGTCAAGAAATGAACATCAAGCTGAGATGATTGTCATAATTAAGGATGTTGGATGTTGGCATCTGCCAGACGGAGACGCACCGCAAGAGTGGGGGCCACGGGCACGCCACTCGAGGAAAACCAAACAGATAACCGTAAGAACAAGTTTGTGGCACCAACCACTCTGTTGTGCCTCTGCTGGGCCTCTGCTGTGCCGCTGCTGTGCTCTGCTTTTGATTCACAAAAGATCCACTCACACACACACACACACAAGCAAAAGCTTCCGGTGGAGTTCGTTCAGGTTTGGTGTCTTCATACATACATACATACATATGTGCACCTTCTTCCCCCGTCGTCTTGCTGTTCTCTTTTTTTCTTTTTTTGTTGAAGATCAGCCCCTGAACATCTCATAATTGCAGCTAAGCAAAATTATATAGCCCAAGACGAGATCCAGATCAGAGTGAGAGAGAGAGAGAGAGAGAGAGAGAGAGGGAGAGGGAGAGGGAGAGGTTTCGGTTTCCCGCTTGTCTGTGCAAATATTTCCAGGCGATCCGATCCGATCCGATCCTCCTCGGACTTTGTGTCTTCTCCCCAATCCCCAGTGCCCAGTCCCCAGCTGCAATCCACAGCAACAATTACTGGCGGCTGACTTGCGGCAATCTCTGTGGCAGACCAAAGAGGGGCCGCAGAGAGACAGGGAGGAGGCGGACAGAGACAAAGAGAGAGAGAGAGGGGGCCCAAGAGGGTTGCCGTTGCTGTTGCCTCACTCTTAAGTCTCGCACTCGAGACAAATGTATATCATTCATCAAATTAAAAGTTCACTGCATTGCAGCGATGCAGCATTTTGCTGCAGCCGGCCTGACTGCTTCTGCCTGTCGGTCGGTAGGTCTGTCCGCCTGTCCGCCTGTCTGCCGTGAGCCGTGAGCCGTGAGCCGTGCAGCTATATTGATAAATGGGTGGCTTGAGAAGTTCTCTCCAGGAAGAAAGCACAAAAGACAGATCTCCCACTGAGCCTTCTCCTCGTGCAACCCTCGCTGCCTGGCAGCCAGCCTGTCATCTTCAGCATGCAACATGACCGCAGCAGCAGCAGCAGCAACAGCCGCTCTGAGGCAACAACTGTTGCTGCTCTATTTTACAGCCAGTTCTCTCCAGACTCTTCGCAGTTTCTCCTCTCTTTTCTCTGCTCTACTCTGCTCTGCTGACGAATGCCAATCATTGGCCTGACTCTGGCCTGGGCCTGTGCCTGGGCCTGGGCCTCGACTGCTGCTGCTGCTGCTGCTCCTCATCTTTCGAATTCATTCACTCAAACATCAGCTGAAGTGGCTTCTCCTTAACCCCAGCCACACTCTGGCATGCCCCACTCTGGCATGCCCCACTCTGTGCCACTCTGCCACTTGTTGCCAGCCAGAATGCAAGTATTTATTTTCATTTTCTTCTCCTCAACTCTGCCCGAAATGCTTATTAAAAGGGCTTTTCAACTTGAATGGTTTCCTTTGGGGTGGGCCACTGCCACTGCCACTGCCGCTCCACTTCTCTCTGCGGCACACACACGCTCTTGGGATTATTTTCATGGCAATATAGAGCTACCCTTTGACACCAACCCCACCCCACCACCCCACCACCCCACCAACAGTTATTTCTGTATTTGAAAATAACATTTATGAGCTTAAGATGGCTTAAGACTTTTTATTGGTTATTAGTTTTTAGCCATTGCTGTTGCCATTTCGCATCCGTGTCTGTTTCTGTGGCTGTGTTTTTCGTCTTAGGATTTATGTCTTGATTTTGGCCACAAAGAGTTGGCAGCAGGAGCCGGGTGCCCCCAGAGGTTGTTCGCTCGATGAGAAATCAAGGCTCCTAATAAGCTTAGCACGTGCTGGTCATCCATTTCCCGAGACCGTGGGGGGGGATGAGACTTTAATCTTTAATTGCTCTCCCACAAACAGAGTGTGAGGTCGATAGTCGAGTGTGGTCGATACCCAATGTATGCGAAACGGACCAAAAGTTTGTTTAGGTTTAATTTATGTTTGCTGCAGCGATTCATGTTCGAGGCAAGATTTCAAGTACCAAAATGTGAAGCAGTCGAGTGGTGCACGAAGGGGTTGGGGGTCGGGATGAATTGGGGATTAAATCGAGGATTGATGGGGCTCAAAATGTTCAGGAATATGTTCAAAGTTTATGATTTGGGCAACATTTTGCTTGGAAGATAATTGAAAAAAAATAAACAAAGGCAGTGGCATTTTTAGGGATTTTCTTTATAGATAGTTGAATGTGTAAGAGACGCTTTTTGGAAGAAATTATATCCTGAGTCATATTTAAAATACTAAGAGTTACAAAAATTTTAGCATTTGCAGACTTCAATAGGTTTTGATATCAAAGTTAGTGAATTTACATTAAAATTGGTTAAATTGAACATTACAGTTATATTAAACTATTTAAACAATAATATCGGGAAAATGTATTTAAAAATTATTTAATTGTACTTTCAATTGATCGACTTTAAGCAAAAGATCTGCAGCCATCATATGGCAAACATTCGATATAAAACTCGGACTTGATTAAGATATAGAAACAAAAACGATGAATCGTGCGAAGGGTTTCTGCTCGAAATGAATATATGTGTCCATTCGCTTATGGAGAATTTGCAGGGCCGTGAATCTTTGCAGTCTTCGTCTTCATCTACGGAAGAATGTTCCTCTCTCGAAAAGGGTCTTCGTCTTGGTCTTGGTATCGAAAGCTAAAGAAAACTAGATTCTGCACTGCACTGCTTTTAATAGCCACGTTCTGAAAGTGTTACCAAACTGGTTTCGCCTTGGACGTGTGTGGAGTGAGACGTACGATAGCATATAATGAAATCGCATACAGCAATTACCCAAAAAAAAAATACACAAAAATAAATGGGTACCTCCCTGTTTTGTGGAAGAGCGATTAATCCGCCAGCCAGTTCCAGCTCGGTTTCAGGTCATCCGTTGGGGCCATGCCATGCGGATCTTTGGATGATTCATCGGAGCAGCAATTATCCGCAGCATGGCAATTATGCAATTTTCCACAGACTCCCCCCACCCCATCCCCCGCTCAGCGGAACACTTGTCGCACTTTAGTGGGCAGAGTCATGGAGTCGGACTCGGACTCGGAATCGGAGCCGTATCGGATGATTCACACGCCCCTCAGGTATTTGGATATGTAGCAAATTCCAGAGCCTCGCAGATTCAGATAGATACCCACCAGATACGGATACACAGATACATCTATCAAAGGGGGCTGTCGGGGGGGGGGAAGACTTTACACTCGGAACAATAAAAATCTGAAAGTCGAGACTTGTATCAGATAGCGACAGAGATAGAGACCACCGGCACATGACTAAGACGAAAATGGAGATGAAGATGGCAAGAGATGGCAGGAGAGAGGACAGAACCCGAGGCACTGCGAGAGACATCAAACAGAAGTGCCGCCGATCAAGTCTCGATGCTGTATAGTTACAGTACACTCCAACTCCAGCTACAGCTCCAGCTACATATCTGCGGCTAACTGTAATTGTATCTAACAGCTACGTTTGACAACAAGCCAGAGCCAGGGCCAGAGCCAGAGTCAGAGCCAGAGAAGCAGAACACCGACCAAGAAGCGCTGAAAAACTGAGGCCGATGCCGATGCCGATGTCGAAGCAAGCGGATGGTTGGGACAGCTTTGGCAACGCGTCGCTCTGGAACTTGTCTTACTTTTTATGGCCAGAAGCAGCAACAGCAGCAACAGCAGCAACAGCAGCAACGCGTGCTTGGGGTCTGCTTCACAGTCCTGCTCCTTGAATGCTGCTCTGGCTGCTCAGCCGAAGAGGCGTTGCTGTCCATGTTGGTTGGGGGCCACGGCCACCCAAAAATGGTCAACATAGCGCCACTAAATTGACTGTGGATACGAGAACTGCCTCCCCATCCCCAAACCCGGCCTTGGTCACCATTCTGTTGTACCTTAGATACGCTCCTCCGTAGCTGTAGATACTTCCCCGACCCCGACCCCCACTCCGACTCTGACTCCGACTCGATTGCTGCCTTTTGCCATTGAATTATAGTTCGAAATCAAAAAGCAACCATTATTTATCCCGAAAACAGAGGGAGAAAAAGAGAACAGCAAAGGAGTGCCCTGGAAAAACAAAGGAAAATCCAGAGAAAATCGAATGCAAATACAAAGCACTATCCCAGACACAGGGCAACAGGAGGGGGTGGGGGCTGGGCAGCTGTGAAATAGTTGCTTTAAAGTTTTGGCTCCACAAATTATAAACCAAAAAGAACACGGACCCGCCCTCTGGCACACACACAGGCCAGGGACCACACGGGGTGGGGCGATCAGGGATATAGCCATGGATGGATAGAGTCAGAGCCAAGTCAACGACAAATGCTTGGCAGGCAGGCAGGCCGAAAACAGGCCCCCCCCCCACTGGGGGCACAGGGCGCAGTCCGTAGTCAATTGAGTGGCAAAGTGGAGCCGTGGCTGGGGCTGGGGCGGCGGTTGGGGCTGGGGCTGGGGCTGGGAGCGGGATATCCTGATAGGAGGAGACCCCCGCTCCTTCGACTATTGTCAGAGCAAATAATAACTTATGTGTGATGTCGAGACCATAACAGAAACGGAAATACTTTCCGTTTGTATGCTTTTCCGGACATCAATAAGGGGAATGCAAATAAAACCAGAAAGCAGGGGGATAGTTTTCCATCCATCAGATGCATTGAACTACACGAGTCCACCACTATCTGCCCAAAAAAAAACTAAAAACAACACTGTGGCTTATGAAAGGGAATTTTCTATGATAGTAACTGAGGCCAGGAACGAGAGGGGAGTAGTGCAGAGGAGAGGAGAGCAGGGGAGAGAGTGGAACTGCTGGCAGTTAAGTGCAAATTATTGGTTCGAAATTAGTAGAGCGAGAGCTGGAAGAGCTGATAGATACATTTACAGAGAGAGAGGGTGAGAGAGAGGGATAGGGTGAGTGGGGGAGGGAGAGAGTAGAGAGCTTTTGTGGTTGCATTTGCTAATGGAAACGGTTTGGCCCTTTTTTGGGCGAAGCTTTCAGTGCGAGTGGAGTTAACCGAAAGTGGAAAATAAAACTGGAAAATTGCATGCCTCTGCAGATACAGAGAACTCTTTCCTTTTTTCTTTTTTCTCTGTCCGAGTTATTCCAAGAAATGTGACGTAAACATTCCCACAGAGAGATCTGCAGCTCGAAATTTGATTATAAAATGGAATACTACTCGCAAAGTGCTGCCTTCAGCAAAAACAAAAACAAAAAAAAAGCAGCCAAAAGTAAACATTATGAAAAAAAAGGAATGGAAGGGAAGTTCTGGAGTGCATTCCCTGGAACTTCAGCTTCAGCTTCAACTTCAACTTCAAACCGAAACTGAAATCGAAACTTGGAGAACGGAAATGGAGAATGGAGAATGGAAATGGTGGAGAGGAGGAAATGGCTTCTTCGCTTGTTAAGCGCCTTAAGAGTTGTAAATAAAATCAATTGATTTCTTATTTATAAAGCACATTTCGTATTAGGAACCCGGAGCACTGCCACCTTCTAAGCTCTGGGCAAACATGACAAAGGAACCCGGAGTCAAAGCCAAAGCCAGAGCCAGAACCAGAGCCAGGAACAAGTAAACAAGCACATAAATAAATTATTTACTTAGGAGCTAGAGGCCTCCTCCAAGCTACTAAAAAACAACAACAACCAACGGAGATTGTGCGAATATATATATAGTATACGATATATATAAATATATACTTGTATTTTTTTGTCTGTTTCCGCTTAGTAAACAAAACTGAAATGACAAAAAGGCCAGCCCCAGCCCCAGCCACAGCTGACAGTGTCTTGACCAACTTGAGGACCACTCTTCATCTGTCTGCCTCCCCTCCTGGAGACATTATCAAGGCAAACAGAGGCATAATGGAGGCCTGCGAAGAGCAACAACAACAACAACAACAGAAAGACCAGTCAAGAACTAATAGTGGTAGCCGTGTTCTGTTCTGTTCTGTTCTGTTCGGTTCGGTTCTCGCTGTGTGTGGTCCAAGGAGTGCGAATGGGAATGGCCTCCATGGGAGCTCTCCATGGGAATAGGGCTGGGTCATTGTGATAAATAAGTTAGCAGCCGGAGACAGGCTCAGACCTCAGATCGATTTATGCAAAGGTTCCCCAGTTCCCCTGTTCCCCTGTTCCCCTCTTCCACTCCTCTTGGAAGGAACAACGCTTTTAGTGACATTAAGAGGACGGGCCCTAAATGTTTAATGGCCTGCAAATAAAAGTTATGCCTGACGAGGGGGGGAGACGTGGACATTAGCAGGAGGCAGGCAGATTATATCGGTGTAAAAAAAGTGCGCAGAGGAAATGAAGGAAATCCGCTGATAAGCCCACATCAACAGTTTGTGGGGTAGGAAAGGGGCAGCCAAAGGGCGAATAATTAGCATAACTCACATGTGGAAACTGAGGGAAATACTAACCCTCCACTCAATCGTTATCTGTCATTAAAGAATGCCAGAAATTAGCTGAATTTATTTGTCACCTCAACGGAATGGGGGAATATTCATCAAAGTCAAGCGGAAGCGAGCGGCTAAGATTTCCAAGAAAATCCAAGAAGAATATGCCATTTATAAAGATTAATATTAGCCGCTTATTATGTCATCGCTGCTCTCCGGCTGAGTGCACAGACAAAAGACAGACAGGCGGACATATCAGCACCCAATTAACCTTTGGAATAAATGTATAAAACAGAAATATAAAATTCACTTTTAAAGCTTATCAAGGAAAACACTCTTGCACACATATAAACGTGTGTATATATTTTGTTGTTTATATAGATTCATTTCGGAGGATTCGTAATTACGCTAAACGTTATGCGCATTTATTTCCCATTGATTTTGCATTTCAAACTATTTGGTTAGTGATTTTATTTCCACGGAAATTTATATAGTTCAAAGTTGATTATTCTCTGTTTTGTTGTGTGTTTAAATATGCAAATCTCGTGTGTTGGGAACAACTTAAATATGCAGCTTACAAAAGAGTCACAAACTAGTTTTTTTTTTGGCTGCATAATGCCCTCAAAATTGCTGACTGAATGACTCTGGACGTTCCCCCATGCCGTTCAGATTTTATATATAGACATAATAAATGAGATCAAATGAGAGGCGTGTGTGGGCGGTGTGGGAGAGGGGTGGGGAGGGGAGGGGAGGGGACCCTAATGAGTAGGGTGCATATTCGGAAGGCTTCGGTCACTCTGGAATGTTTTTCGCATTCAATCTCTCTGCGTGCCGCATGCGAGAGGGGCAAGAGGGGCGAGAGAGGGCGAGAGAGAGTAGCCATTGCATTGACCTAATTCATTTATTTATTGAAATTGCTTTTATCAAAAGTCAGGCACTATGTCTACCCCTCTTTCCATCTGCATCCACAATTTGCAATCATTTCTCTGAGGCCTTCAATTATTATTTATCGATTCCAAGTCAATTTGTCAAATATATTTTCCTGGCTCTGCTGCTGCTCTCTCGTTCTCTCTCCCGTGTGTGTGTGTTTGTGTGTGTGTGCGTGTGTGTGCAACAGGATCCTGGCTAAAACATTTATGCTGATACCCAGAATTCAGGTTAAGGCTGCCTGTCAGTCTCTGATTTTAGGTACATACATATGTATCTCGGGAAATTAAATTATAAATTTACAGAGTACCCATACTCGTACCCATACTCGTACTCGTACTCGTACTCGTACTATATTCCGCATTCCCCTGTGGCTATATTGTATCCACATCCACATCCACTGCCCAGCCCCTCCCCCCGACAATCGGTATAAATTACTTGACTGCTGGCCGCCTCGAGCGTCGGGTGTCGGGCCGTGCTCTCATTTGATCAATTTATGCGCGTACTTTTGTTGAACTGGAAAACGTGCCTTGGAGTGGGCTCTCTGGCTCTCTGGCTCTGCGGCTCTACGGCTCTACGGCTCTCCATTGTCACCTCAGTCCATCTGTCCGTTTGTGTTTTGACTAATTTATGCAAGGCGGACACAAAGCAAAGTCAATGTCGCTCCCAAATGGAACGAAAAACAAAACGCGACCACAACAGAGTGGAAAATAGGCCCATTGCGAGGAAGGGAGGAAGGGAGCAGGGGGGTACATGGAAAAGCATTTATCTAAGCGAAAATGTTACCGAATGCCGTAATTACAATTTATCGTGGGTAATTATGTAATTTTCGTGACGGTTTTAAGTCGGGAGCCAAACAAAGTGCGTGCCTAGGTCAATATGCCCCCAGCACCCCATCCCTCCCTCCCATTTTAAATGAGTTTCGGCTGAAAACCTGGAGGCTCCATAGCCATAGCCATAGCCATAGCGATGGCATGTGGCATGCCACACAGCACAGATTGAGCAGAGCTATTGACCAAGAGCCAGAAGAGTCGCCAGCAAGTTGTTTGCTCAGGCAACTTCTCGTCATTTCCTGTCAATGGAAAATGACTGGAGGACTGGAGGACTGCAAGACTGCCAGACAGTAGTCTTATTGCCTTATTGAGACAGAGCCAAGGAAAGAGGGAGAGAGGGAGATGTTCTCGTTTTGGTTGGAGAAGACACGCATTTCCTGCCCAGATCGATTAATCGATGTGGGAAAGAGCGAGGAAAAAGCACTCCCAGCCAGAAGAAGATCACAGATCGAGCCTAGAATGATTTCCCCTCTATAACGTTTTCATTGGGACCAAAACTAACCTGGCGAAAAACAGTTTTTCCCCCCAATTCAAATCACATTAGCAAAAGGAAAGGAAACCTTGTTCAAAGCTTGTACTCGTATTTCCGCTGGAAAACTGAAATTGAAATTTAATTTGCAGAGTCCGGGCGTCCGGGAGACCGGGAGACCGGGAGTCATCATCAGCCGGCATTAGTTTGCACATATTCAAATCAACTTTTTATTTATTCAATTCCCCAAAGAGAAAAAAATACAAAAAAAAGCCAACAAAGAGGGGAATCATTAAAATAAAAACAGTTGAAGAGGTGTTGGGTAAGCGGGAAAGACAGGAAATACGTTTTGGCCAACTAAAGAGGAGGAAAAAAAGAAAACAACTGAAAAACTGGATATCATTGTGTGCCGTCCCCTTCTCGGGCATCATTAACATATATTTGAAAACGCAAAAGAATTCCTCGAGTGAGGTTTTCCCTCTTTCCATCCACCCATCCCCACCATCCCCACCATCCCCACCAGCCCCACCATTCCCATTCCCATTCCCATCCCGCAGCGGGTTTCGTGGGTCCCCATGAAAATTTGTAAGTATGTTAGACTTGTCACTTGCACACTTCATGACCATATTTGTCACATTTGCGCCATGTTCGCCCTGGCCAAGGAGGTGCCCGCGGGGCAACCACCATCTCCACAGCGCCAAGGATGGGGTCCGGCATGGGGTTCGCTTCCTGTACCGCTAGCTAGCCCCCTCCTCCCCCTCGGTGGGCAAATCAGATGCGCAACTAACGAGCAACAACCACGACAACGACAACGGCAACGACAACGACAACGACGACATGGAAATTCGTTCGTTCTGCGTTTTGCCATATAGAGTGACCAGAGGGTAGCAAGAGGCATGATGAAACAGATGAGAGCCAACGATGATGTATGGTAATAGATGCTAGATCCGAAACCATGGCCAAGCTGGAATTTAAGCTAAAGAAATATGTGAAATCTGAAATTAAATCTTCTGCAGCGAAATCTCGAAAGTTGGAACAGTTTCAGATACATAATGATGGAAGGATTTGCACTGTCGCCAAGACTCGTGGGTCCTCTGATAGTCGGAACCCTTCCGTTCTTTGCCACAAGCATTCCCAACTTGCTTTTATTGTTTTGCCGGCTGCTGCCCCTACTCCTGCTGCTGCTGCTCCTGCTGCTGCTGCTACTCCTGCTGTTGATGCTGATGCTTTCTGCGGTTGCCGCAGACGCCTTCTGGCCATATTTGTATGAATAAATGCGTATTTAAGCACATACTTACAACACTTGCCATGTATGGTAGCCCAGCAGCAGCCCAGCAAAGACAAGGGACACAAACAGGGATGGGACTGGGGACTAGGGACTAGGGACTGGGGACTGGGGACTGGAACAAGGGACTGCGACTGCGACTGCGACTGGGATTCAGACAAGGGACAGTGCTCAGTGGCACTAGGCAGGGGCCTCCTCAGAGCATTTTGCATTTTCCCTTTTCCCTTTTATGCTTTTCCACATTTTCACATATTTTCTGCGTTGCGGTTCACATTTGCTTTCCGCTACGGCCCGTACTCCTTTCTACACCATATTAAATTGCGGAAATATTTCAGTCTCGAAAAAAACGTGAGGATGCAAAATGTTATGAATTATGCTCGAACAATTTGTTAAGCAGCGTTTTTTTCGCCCGACATTATTTAAATACGAAATTGCTATTTGAGTAATTGAATATTAAATAATTATCCAGAGTTTATCTATGCCAAATAGTTGCACGGCAAAATGAATCAAGAGTCAAGCAAAAAATGTAATTAATGTTGAAAATTAAAATGGCATCAAGTGCCCGTTGGGGGGAGAGTTTTTATGTATTTATGCATTGGAAATAGTTGCAAATTCCATAGATAGGAGGCCTGTCCTGTGCTGTCCGTCGATTATTGCTCCCTCATCTCTAAAATACTTTAAATTATATCTTATTTTTTACCTCTGGATTTACCTTTGATGCATTGATTGGAACCATTAAGGCATTAACATAAATAAATAATTAAAATTCCGAATTGAATTGAAAATGATGAAAAAGAGTGCGACCCGAGAACCGGACCACAATAAATTTGAATGAACATTTCAGGCGAATCATAAATTGCCGATATGCAAACCTCCTTGCATTATTATTAACAATTTACCATAAATAATTTATGCATTTTTTACACATTATATTCTCGTTGCAGGTACATATGTATGTACATGTGTATGTATACTCGATCCACAATATGTTTGACAACAAAGTTCCGGCACTCAAACTCAAACTGAAATTGAATTTAATAAAATAAATAAAAAGTCTGAGTGAGAGAGACAAATACACTGTTTGAATTGTTAATGAGCCCCGACAACAACGACAACAACGACAACAACGACAACAACAACCACATAACAATAAAGAGTGTTAAATGCTGATGACGTCGGTGCTGCTGCCGCTGCCGCTGCCACTGCCACAGCCACAGCCATCCTGCCACGCCACCTATTCACCAGTGCTGAAAAGTCAATTAAAGGTAATCAAATCGAAACTGATTGCGTTACAGCACCAGGTACCAGCCCCCAGCCCCAAGCCCCCAGCCCCCAGTCACCAGGCGACAATAATTTTAATTCACATTGATGTTGTCACTTATTTCATTTCATTTTCTGCTAAATACAACAATTAATTGGGGTCACAGCGGCGCCTGTCCCCTTTGCTCTCCTTTCGGGCCTGTCGCTCTGCGGTTTTTAACGCTTCGCCTGACAAGTGTGTGTGTTGCGCGCGCGGTTTTGGCCGCCACTGCGATTTTTTCCGCTTACCTTGGCGATTTTGTGTTTGTGCTGGAATTCGGGGAATCCGTTGGGGTGGTTTCTGTGGTGCATATTGTGGTTGGCATGGGCTTAAGGGGATTATGATCGAGTATCTAATTATATAAATCTGATTTTCGGATTAAATTTCAAAGTGAATGAATAATAATGATTCGGAAAGGCTTAAACTAAGTATTCATTGGCACTAACAAGGTGCACATACTGTTTGCGTTGATCCCGTTGATTGAATTGCCTCCCCCTGACGATCCCTGTGTCACTACTCCCATGGAACTTTCCATTTTTCCATCTTTCGACTTTTCCGACTACGTGACTTTCTTGGGGTTAACCATAACAAGGGAAAACAGCAACAGCAACAACAACAGCAACAACATCAACTATTGAACACTAATTGCAAGTTGTTAATGTTGTTGGCAAAGCACAGCGAAGCGACTCAATTGAAAATGTTGCTGTTGCTGTTGTTGTTTTTAAGAAACTTTTGCTAAGTAATATAAATCACCCAAGGGTTGAGCGCAGTAACCCGAGGAGAACAGGAGAAGGCTATTTCTTTCTGCTGAACGGTCGCCCGTTTAATGACGCAAGTAATTGCAACTGCAACTGGCAACTGGCAACTTGCAGCAGGGGGATGGAGGCTAGACTTAATGAAAATCAAACAGCAGCAGCAGCAGCAACAGCAACAACAACAATAACTCAAAGTCGGTCAACTGTGCAGGGGAACACACTGTCGCTGTCGCGTCGCTGTCGCTGTCGTTGTCGCTGTCGTTGAACCCCTCTTAGAGAGACAGAGATTCGAGGAGCGTTTCCTTTCCGAAAAGCAATAATTGATAAACGAACATAAGCGAACAGATGTACAAGTGTTCGGAATGGAATGAATGAATCAAGCTCAATCATGATGTTGATATCCAATTCAATGGATTGGAGGGGGGTTGGGTTGCTGTGCGAGTATGTGTCCATGTGTCCATGTGTCCATGCCAGGCTAAATCAATTGATTTATGCAGCTGGAAACTGCATTTGATGAGTTTTCATTCGCGTTTAATTGGAAACAGTAATTAAATTAATGGAAGCCAGGCCAGGGAAAACTCTCTGTCTTTAATTAAGTTCAAGAATGACAGTCTTCCCAACTGCTCCCGGACCAGACTCTCCGTCAGACTCTCCGTCAGACTCTCCGTCAGACTCTCCGGCAGACTCCCGGGCAGACTCTCTCTCTGTCTCTCCAGCCAGATAATTGTCACGCAAGTCTTCCACTGGAACCAAACCCCTCCTCTCTCTCTGTCTCTCAGCGAGTTCGATCTGAATGCGGAAGCCAATTTCGCACATGAAACGCTCGCGCGCCTATGCCAGAAGTGGAGCGATGTCGCAGCGCGTTTAAAACCGCGCCAGAAACGCGCTGCGAAGAATTTTGAGCTGACAAAAGAATTTTGGAACGTGACTTTTGCGGAAAGTGTTAACCATGTTTAATGGGGATTGACTAAAGAGACATTGAAATATACAGCACAAAATTGCTTAGCGGACAGCTTTATTGGTTGGGAATGTATTTCCCTAAACCGGACAAATACCTGCAACCTTTAGGAACTCGAGATCCCATCTGCTTGGACATTAATGCTACGCTTTAAGATGTTATCGGATAGGCCCTGCAAGTCCTAGGATAGTCTCGTGCTTTCTGGTACATTTATTACGCTTTAATCAAAATTT
Source organism: Drosophila helvetica (assembly GCA_963969585.1). NCBI lineage: Eukaryota > Metazoa > Arthropoda > Insecta > Diptera > Drosophilidae > Drosophila > Drosophila helvetica. Next base: position 49,950,613 of record OZ018401.1, on the reverse strand, counting down.
GCAATTTTATTGCATTCCCGAAATGGAGCTGCAGCCCCAGTCCCATCCCCAGTCCCAGTCCCAGTCCCAGAAGTCTTTTGTGTCTCTGTTCGCTCAACTCTCACATAGTATATCATGTCTCGCCCTCTCATTCTCCGGCACTCTCCCCCGCACTGCCCACCCCTCTGCTGTTTCGCTGCTGTCTGCTTATGTATTCATAATTAAATTAATTAAATTCTTGCGCTTCAATTAAAATCTTATTAAGTTTCACTGTATGCCTAGCCACAGCCCCAACAATGGATAATCGGGGGTAAGAGGGAGAGCGAACGAGACAGAGACAGAGAGTGAGAGAGAGAGAGAGAGAGAGAGAGAGAGAGAAGAATAAGAAGCACTGCACCGACTGCAGACAGAAAATGGAAAATGGACAAACTTCTTATAGAGCTCACTTATTCACACATTGCAGGCGGAGAACAGAGAGACAGAGCAACAGAGCAGCAGAGCAGCAGAGAACGAGGCTTTTCCCACTGGCAAATGCTTTTCCATCGCCTCATCGCACACCGAACCCTCCCCTCCCTTTGCTTCCCTCCTATTTTCCCCTTTGGTTGAACATTATTCAACAGAGAAAAAAAAAGAAAAAGACAAGGAAAGAGAGTCCTGCCTGCCTGCCTGCTCCCATGTTGGTCCTGCTTCCTTCTTCTTTTTTTTTGGGTGCAAACCCACAGTGAAGAAGAAGAGCAATGCTGGCAGACCATGTGGTTCCGTTGCCGCTGCTGGTTGCAGGTTGCACGTTGCTGTTGCTGTTGCACCATAGTACTCCGTACATATTGCCGCTGCATTCTTCGCATAAATTTCGCCATCGCACTTAACTCATGTCTCGGGGTCGCTCGGGGCTCTCTTTAAATGAGTCTGGTTAGCTCTCTCCCTCTCCCTCTCCCTCTCAGTGCCGCTGCCCCACCCCGCTCTGGGCATAAACAATGGCGCTGTTTAAGGCAAAAAAAAACCACCGCTCCATTGGCGCTCTTCTTTGCTGTGTCCCTATGCTCGCTCTCTCTCTCTCGCTCTCCCCCTGCCTCCCCTACGCGCTCTTTGCTGGCGCACCTCCAGCCACACGAAGTATAACTCTTGCACTCACATGTGACGTCCCTCCGTTTGGCTCTGCAGTGCAGCGAAGGGGTGGGGTGGGGAGGGGTGGAGAGCGAGGGCAGTGGGCAAAAGTTTATTCTTATTTCACTCTTTTTTTTCTCTACTTTTTTGTACTTTGTTGAGCGTGGAAATTTAAAAGCAAATGCAAACAATATGGAACATTTTCAATGCACAGTGGAACGGAATCAGCTGAAAACGGAGAGATCAGATCAGACAAATTTAGAGATTAATATTCCGATTAAGATCTGTTTGCCAAGCTCAAGTCCTGCAACAAGTCCAAAAGAATTTAGAAACTCTACATACAGTAAAAAAAATGCAAGAAAATGCACAGTAAAAAAGAAAGGAAACTTGGAAATATTTATTTAAAAATATTAATGGGGAAATAATAATAGGGGAACAAATAATATAATATAATAGATAATATAATATTATAATAGTTCAAAAGAAGATTTAAAAATACTCTTTTATTATTCAAGGCTTTATTTGATTTTATTTTATTTATTTTGTTTATTTTGGTAATTTTTGGTCGAATTCCTGTCAATCTTCTTCTGCTCTCCCAAGGCGACACTTTTTTGTTTGCTCTGGTCCCACTGTGCCTGGACTGTGGCTAGGTGAGAACGGGCCATGGCCAAGTAAATCAGCGCAACTGTGAAACTAAATTTCAAGCGCACTAAATTTACGCACACCCATTTAAACACGGGCTCCCACGGCCCCCTGCCCCCTGCCCCCGGCCCACGACCCACGACCCATCCACCCACCACCGAAACCAGACTCCACACGGAGGAGCCCCCACCTAATGCGAGACTAGCGAAATGTAAGCTGCCCGCTTAGATGCTTCCCTCCGTCCCCCTCTCTCTGCCGCAGTATCTTCGCCTGCTATCTGCTATCCCTTTTGTTACATCCTTGCCGTGCAATTTTCACCATTTTGTGGTGCACTTTGCGCCTGGCCGCGATTTTACGAAAGATTTATGGGCCACGACGCTGTCCTGGCCACTAAGTCCAGGTTCAGGCATTCCCCGAAAGCAGACACCCCACTCTCCGCTCTCCACTCTCCACTCTCCGGTCTCCACTTTCCACCTGCCACTGCTTGTTGCAGGCGAGGCGTGTTGAGTCAGCAACAAAGAGGTGGCCGCAGGGCGGAGGGCGGAGGCCGAAGGACATCCGGTTGGTAGTGTCGCGACGGCTCCACTTCTAATGCCTGTCAGCAAATGCCGTTGTAAGGCCCCAAAAGCCGCCTCATCCTTCTGCCTGGCATACAGGAAAATCCCATTCCATGGGCCCCCGCCCGACCCCCTCCAAGACCGTTTTCATTTAGCGCTCTCTTTACCTTTTTACTATTTAATGCTTAATTTAAATACAAATCCGATCTGTTTGCTGACTTTTGCCGATAAGAGCGGGGAAATGATGGCCAAAGTTGGCAAACTTTTCCCGACCCGGCAACGGGAAAAGCGTACGGCAAAACGAAACTGCTCGAGCCGAAGGCAGAAAAAATCATTTGTGCCTGGGCCAATGGCAATTTAATTTGCTTTGGCTTTGGCTTAGAGCTGAGCAAACTTTTGCCGCACTTGAAACGGAAGTTGGCTTCAAGGATCTCTGCTCCGGAGTTCACTTAAAGACTTAGGTCCCAGGTACACAGGAGTCAAGAGAAGGATAAGGGTTGACGGACTGATCTGATACGAGCTCTTAAAGTAATTCCTCCTTATGTAGCTCGCTCCTTCTTCCCCACACTGCTGCCCAGATCTTCTGTTCTCTCTTTCCTTCGCAATCCTTAATCCATTACATACAAGCTTCCTCTTCCACTTAGGGTCATCATCCTGCCACCCAGAACCTCGTCTGTCTATCCTAGCCAGTGGCAAACTGCTCCACAATCCCGCCCCATTCGCATTCTCTATTCATGGAATTTATGTCTCAACTTCCTAAGCCGTGTTTGTAGTAAAATTTCCACTATCGCGCCTTAATTTTAAAGCCCTCGACACTAAATGCTCCTCACACAAAATCCCCAGCCCTCCCCAGCCCCAGCCCCAGCACCAGCCCCCCGGACAACTCCCCTGCAATCTGCAGATTCCGAGGAGAGTTTATGTTCGACATGCGCTGTTACGGGCGCCATATGCGCGTTTATCAAAAAAGAAAATCCCCACTAGCTCTGGCCCCCACCACCAGCACCAGCACCAGCACCTCCTGCAGAAATAAGTCCAGTATATATAGTACGGTATAGTATATGGGTTAGTTTTCCGTTTGCCATATAAATTTGTTTAAGACATATAGCAAGGATCAATAGCTCGGGATTTATTGTCTGCCACATATAACTTTGTCTTGGGCTTTAAACTTCCAGACACACGGAAGTGCCGAGTGCGGCATGGAAATGTGGGATGCGAAGAGAGAGAGGTGGAGAGGTGGAGATTCCTAGATGGCAAGGTCGATGGGCGAAACTTTTTTACCTACTTTTGGCTGTCGCCGCTGCTATGGTATGGCTATGGGGCATGGGCAGGGAGCCAAGCCAAGACCCAACAAAAAAAAACGCAGAAAAAGAAGAAAATTATGGCTAAAATGGCGACGTCGTCTGGGGCCTCCACTACGACATCGGCTTGCGGTCGTTTATATGTAAAATATTTGGTTTACTTTATGACTGCTTTGGGTATTACTCTTTACTTTCTTGCCAATGCCAATTCTCGCTCTATCGCACTCTCTCTCTCTCTCTCTCTTTCTCTGTCTCCCTGTCCTGCTCTGAGGCAAAGTTTTTGGCAAGGCACTAAAAAAAAAAACCCCAAAAAAGAGCAAAAGAAGGAGCTGGAATACCGAGTACGGTGCTAGGAATTATGCCATAAAAGCCATGGTCGTAGTTCCAACTTTTGCCAAAATTCTTGGCTTGTCGTCGACATCATCCACCTTCTCCGTTTCCTCATATTTCTCCGCCTCCACCCCCCTCCCGCCCCAAACGCTCCTCATGGTCGTCGTCATCGTCGTTGTCGCCGTCTCCTAGTCTCAATGTTCAAGGGACCCATAAAATACTTTTTGAATCCAAAGCCGCGCGCCATGGTTTTTGTTTGTTTTTGTGGGTTCTTCGGAGCGGGGGAGAGAGTGAGAGAGACAGAGAGATTACCGCTGAGGGAGCTCTCCTCGCTGAACCAGAACAGGACCAACAAATGAGCCAGCTCACTGGGAGGCCTCTTTAAGTGCTCATTTTGGTGTTGTTGAACTTTGGAAAGGGGGGAAAGTCCTTCCAGCTAAAGGCTGGCCAACAATTAGAGATCGCTCACATAAATGATTCTTAATGTATGGCCATTCATAGGTATAGCTCATGACACATGAAACGAATGCTGAAAGTATTCAAAATAGAATTTTTAAATAGATTTTTCCCATGTCGGGGTCACCAAGTATCAAACAACTTTCCACTGAAAGGCAGACTTGAGTGCTGCTTAGTTCTCCATTAGAAGTGACGATCTCTGCTTCTTGGATCTCGTCCCCTTTGAAATTAGCCCTCTTTCGATGATTACCATCTCCATTGACCGTCTCTCTTTTGGCCAACTCGTTTGGTGGTTCATAAACACAAATCTGCTGCTACTACTGGCAGAACCAAATGGAAGCTCCGCGCAATTCGTGTACTCCGAAATCCAGATCCCCAGCTCAATTCAATTGGAGGGAAACTTTTGCCCGCGATTACCATTACTGCAAAATTGGAAGTAACATGTGTGGCGACGCGCAATTGCCAAGCGGCCCCCGGCGGCCACTCTGCAGCACAGCACAGCACAGCACTCGACTCCATTCCATTCTGATATGTGCCCCACCTAAGCACCACCCATTTAGTGGCACCCATTCCATTCCATTCCGTCCACAATCCATTGTTTCGTTTTCTATTTCACAGACGAGTGGATGTTGCCACAGCGACTTTCACTCTGGCACACAGCCTTCAGCCTTCAGCCTCACGTCGCGATTGGGTGGTTGGTCGTTTGGTTGGTTGGGTGGGTGGTGGGTGCTGCTACTGCTACCGCCTGCTGCCTGCTGCCCCAAATACCGCTTCCAATTTGGTGGAGTCTGTGCGTGAGCTTGCATTTCTTTGTTTTGGTCTCCTTCTGATGGCAAATATTTGGTCTGCTTCGAATTGAGCAGGAATAAAAAGTATCTCCCAGATGCACAGACAGAGCACAGAGCACAGACTCTGCCTCTGCCTCTGACTCTGACTCAAAGTCGAAGGCGAAGTCAAAGTCGCAGCTAAAAACTGAAACTGTAAACTGTGCAAATAGTGCAAATACGGGGGAGGATATCAACGGAAGAGCAGGAGGTTTCGTGCTGCATGTCTTGAGCGGAAACTGTGCCAAAAGACGTATGGCACAAAGCAGGATAAATTTGCCAAGTTTATCATAGCCATATACTCGCAGAGAGAGCTGTAAAGAGGGGGTGCAAGGAGGCGGGATGAATGGGGCAAGAGTGGGGCGGCTCCAGAGGGGGTGCCAGAGCTTTGGCTGTTGGCAAAACATGAGCCAAGGCATTGAGCATAAAATATTGTCGGCGATATTTTAACGCGCGCTCAAGCGAAATTGTCATATAAATAACATCAGGGGAAGGGGTTCGGCGTTCGGGGTTCGGGGTTCGGGCTCCTCTGGGGGTTTCGGGTTTAAGGTTCCTGCCGCTGGCTGTCCGCCGGGCTGGCTTAGTGGGAATATTGGCTGGCCTGGGATGGGCTGCTGTGGCAGCATTACTTTGAAATATTAAACATTTTTGGGGCACAGAAAGGCAAGCAAGGCACAAGTTGAAGTTTATTGCTGATATTTGATGGCTGGCCTGGCAGTACACAAGTTGGGGAAAAGTTGGGAAATTGGAGCAGCAGCAGCAGCCCTGGAAACCGGGAAACCTGGAAACCATTACCCACCAGCTAATTTTTATATATTCCTCTGCTATTTTTAAAAGCGCCAAACTTTTCCCCCCACAAACAGATAAAAGAAAGATGCCACGAACCCTTGGCATCCCTGTCGCTTTTGGGCACAACTGTACAAGCTCTCTCCCTCTATCTCTCTCTCTCTCTCTCTCCATCAGAATGGGCTATAAAACCCATTAAATCAAAAGAAACTTGCATTTATTTAGCAATTTCCACCAAACTGCAACCAGAAAAAGTTGTGGCAAAAAACTCTCCTAAAAAAAAAGCAACAACAATATAGATGGGTGTGAAAAGGGCTGTGGCACAGAAGAAGGGCGATGGGCGAAGGGGTGAGGGGGTGAAAGAGAAACGGAAGTCATAGCGCTAGACCAAAGCAAAAGCAAAACCAAAGGGAACCCCAAATCCAACACAAGACGGAACCGGAGTGCGCCCACCAGACAGATATAATAAAAAGAGGTTTCCTACCACACACCACCCCATCCCCATCCCACACCATCCAGCCACCCCCCCACCACTTTGCCACTGTCCAATGTGCCCCCCCACCCTCTGGGTATAACCAATTTTTGGGGCCATGGCCGCAAAGGCTGCACAGTCACAGTCACAGTTCGAGTTCAACTGACAGCCAAACATTTATAACAATGGCTAAAAAGAGGGTCTAAAGGGAGGGCATGCGGGTGAGGACTCGGACTCGGACACGGACACGGATACGGACGGAACTAATAAATGAGTTTCAGCAACAGCAGCAAAACCAAATAAAAATGTCCCCCAAAAAAGCGAAAATAAAATCTCGACGGCAGACTATAAAATATTTAGAGCATACTTTCAGAGGGGGGTGTGTGGGTGAGGATGGGTATGGACAGACAATATCCTGGCTGCAGGAGCGGCTAAAAGGTAGAACAGTACAGTGTGTGGGTGGCAATTTAAATAGCTGCAACTAAAAGGAAATAACCAAAATACCATTGAATAGTGTAATGGGAATAGTTAAGAGCTTAGTGAAAAGTGGCAGGAGCAGCGGGAAGTGGGAAGAGCAGCGAGTGGCAAGTGGCAAGTGGAGCCAGAGATGGGAGACGCGAGTGGCAAGAGTAGCGGGTGGTAAGAGAAGCGAGTACATGGAATGAGTAGCGAGTGAAGAGCGCAGCCAGAGACGAAATCATAGCGAGTGAGGGAGGAGATAGCAGCGAGTAGGTAATCGAAAACAACGAATAGCGAGTTCGGGATTAATTTGAAGAGAATTTTCGAAATTATTCGAGCTCTTGAGGAACTAGTATACCAAGTCTAAGGCTATATTGGGAATAACTCCAAGGTTAAGGGAATAAATTATGGCACAGCAGGAGTTTAATTTCCCTATATAGAAGATATATGTATACTCGCAATCTCAAGTTCAAAGCACATACACACGTATAGGAAAATCTGCGATGTGATGGACCTTGCACAACACAATCCCCTTCGGCGGATAAGCACTCAGCCCCTCAGCCTTACCCAACCGTTAACTTCTGAACCGCTCGAGAGGCAGCAAGGAGCCACAGGTCGTGGGGCTCCCAGCTCACAGCTCATCGAGAAGCAGGCCTGTGGCACTGCGTTGGCCATTTAACAGGATTTTAGCAATTTAAATTTGATTTTTCCCCCCCTCCTGGTTACCCCGCCATCTGTTTAGCCATCCCTCCCCATATGCATTCCAAGCAGCTGTGCTCCGGAAAAACTTCACAATTTTCTGTTTTTATTTCCCTGAAATTGTTGTCAGTTGTTTGTTCTCCGGGAAAAGTCAGAGTTGGTGGCCACGGACCCCCTGCCGCTCCGCTCCGCTCCGATCCGTTCCCCTCCGCTCCGTTCGTTCCATTCGGTTCCGTTCCCTTCAACAAGTTGCTTTATGGCATATGCATGATAATGATGAGGAGTCCTGGCTCTGGCACTGGCTCTGGTCCTGGGACCCTCCTCGAATGCCATTTTGTGTGTGTGTGTGTGTGTGTGTGTGCCGCTGCTTCATATGATGCTCCCGGGTGTTTATGTGTTATTTACATAATAAAAAGCGAGAGTTAAGAGAGATGAGAGGCATCCTTTGCAAGACAGGCTCTGCTCGCCTCCATCCCTCTGAAGTATGACCCACATCTATGATTATTTTCATAGCGCCTTTGGGGCCGGCCACGCCTACGCTGCGTAAAGTTTGAAAATGCACAACAACAACAACAACAAAAAAAAAAAGACAAAAGGGGGAAAGCTGCCTTTGTGCTCTTCCAAAGAAATAAAACAACACAGAGAAAAAAAAGGAGGAAATTTGGCCTTTGTTTTATTTATTTTATGGCCCCCGTTCGGGGACCCTGTGCCGATATCCTTTCTCCTTCGTAGCATCATCCTTGAACTTCCCGCAGTTGCTGCTAAATTAAGTTTTGTTTGCCCCATAGTCCCCAGATCCCAGACCCCAGACCTCAGACCCCAGACCTCGGAACTGATAAATGTCCCCAAAGCAAACAAAATGCAAGTTGTTTTTTAAGTTTCGGCCCAAACTATGTTGCGGCATATCTTTCGGGCATGTTCGGGGGCTCGAATGGGGAGGGGGGACCATGGACTCTATAGAGAGAGGGCTGGGAGGGGGCTTGCGCTGGGGCTTGGCAGGGGTTCGACTTTGGGGACTTGTCAGTTGACACAAAGGGTTGGCCCGGGTTAGGGCCATTGTCAGACACGTGTACGTGTACGAGGAGTGTGTGTGTATGTGTGTGTGTGTGTGTGTGCTTTCAGGGGTGCGGCTGACTTTGAAGAACTTCCTGGAGGGGGGAGGGGGTCCTTCAAAGGAGGGTTCCTGATAATTAAAGCCGTATCCGGCAGCACACAAAGAGCAGGTCAAAGGAGGCGTCTGGTGCCATTAAAGCCCCAGCAAACTGTTAAAGCCTTACCGACTTCCAGTTGGCCCAAACGGCCCCCCCGCCCCCCCCTCCACACACTAATGCCATGCCTAATGTCAGAGCCGTGGCCATTTAAATTGTCTTCATTTGTTTACTGTCCAACAAGCCAAACACAAAACACAGAAAAAAACGGAGGAAAAGCGGGAAAAGCGGTAAAAGCGCAGGGGCGCAGAGGCGCAGAGGGGCAGAGAAAATAATCCACAAAACTACCGATTAACTCCCGCGGCAGCCCCAGCGATTGCTGCTGCTGTTGCAGCTGCCAAATCCAATGAAAATCCAAAAGCCAAGCCAAGCCAAGCCAAACCATTTTCGAACTCTAATGGAAAATCAATTTAAAGCGCTCTCTAACACAGCCCCCTTCTCTCTATCGTTGCAGGCGAATGTCGGAGTCTAGATACGAAAGCCATTGGCAAACTTGGCCAAAGCGTATTTAGCCTGAAATAAAAGCGGGCACACCAGACGACCAACCAGCAGAGCCAGCAGAAGACAGCAGAAGACAGCAGAAGTCCACAGAGTCCACAGCAAAACCACCATTCACCAGAGAGACAGACAGACAGACGGACAGAACAGAGAGGAAAGGAGAGGAGAGGAGAGCAGACGGCCAGGAAGGAAGGGTAGGAAGTAACCCGACGAGGCAGACCCAAAGCCAGACCCAGTCCGAGGGGACTGAGAGACGGAGACAGACAGACAGAGAGAGAGAGAGGGAGAGGGAGAGCCGTGTAATGAGCAGACGACGGTCGTCGTCGGCCAGGGCAATTACCATGTCGCCATCACCACCGTCGTCCTCGCCGTTGTCGCTGTCAGTCGTGGGCTTGGGCCTGGGCCTGGGCCTGGTCCTGCTCCTGGCCTTCCCACAGCCAACAAATGGCCTGGCAAATTGTCCAAATGGCTGCGAATGCGATGACGACACCCTGATGGTCAACTGCGGCGAGGGGCGGCTGGACGTCCTGCCCATAGCCCTAAATCCGGCCATCCAGCGGCTGGTCATCAAGAACAATAAGCTGAAGACCATCGACTCGTCGATGCAGTTCTATGCGCAGCTGACATTCCTCGACCTGTCCTTCAACGACATGGTGACCATACCGGAGCGCTCGTTCGCCTACCACGCCAAGCTCCAGGAGCTGCATCTGAACCACAACAAGATTGGCCAGGTCTCCAACAAGACCTTCACGGGCCTCACCACCATCAGTGTCCTGAATCTGCGGGGCAACCTCATTGCAGAGCTCGAGTATCGCACATTTTCGCCCATGGTGCGGCTGGAGGAGCTGAATCTCGGCCAGAACCGCATCAGCCACATCGATCCGCATGCCCTCGATGGGTTGGTCAATCTGCGGGTGCTCTATCTGGACGACAACACCCTCACGACCGTGCCCTCTCAGCTGACATTCCAGGGCCTGCCCAGTCTGGCGGAGCTGTATCTGGGCACCAACTCCTTCATGACCATTCCCAGCGGTGCCTTCCAGGACCTCAAGGGTCTCACACGGCTGGATCTACGCGGTGCGGGACTCCACAACATCTCGGGGGAGGCCCTCAATGGCTTGGAGGCCCTGCGCTACATGGATCTATCGGACAATCGGCTTACGGCCATACCGACGGCTGCCCTGCAGGGTCTGGGCCGTCTGGAGCAGCTCAGCATTGGCCAGAACGACTTTGAGGTGGTGGCCGCGGGCGCCTTTGCAGGACTTCGGGAGCTGCGGCAGCTGGAGCTGACGGGAGCCCAGCGACTGAGGCGCGTCGAGAGCGGGGCCTTCACGGCCAACACGAATCTGGAGCAACTGAATCTGTCCAGCAACAAGCAGCTGAACGAGCTGCATGCCAATGCCTTGGGCGGCCTGCCCCATCTCAGCTCCGTGATTCTGAAGGAGAACCAACTGAGCACCCTGGCCGAGGGCCTCATCCCTTGGGCCGATCTGCAGACCCTCGACCTCTCCGAGAACCCCTTCGTCTGCGACTGCCAGCTGATGTGGCTCCGGAACCTGCTGATCAGCAAGAACGCCAGCAGCCAGTACGCCCCGGTGGTGTGCGCCTACCCGGCCACCCTGCGCGACCTGCCACTCGCCCAGCTGTCGGAGCCGCTGCTCGGCTGCACCCACGGGGCGGCCAACAAGCAGGCCATCATCGGGATCCTGGTGGTGGCGTGTGCGGCCCTGATCACGACCCTGGCCCTGGTGCTGTACACCTGCCGTCGCCGCATCCGCGAGATGCTCAAGGGCCACTCAGCTCTGGGTCGCAAGGAGCGCGAATATCAGAAGACCTTCTCCGACGAGGAGTACATGACGCGGCCGCCGCCCGGCTGCGGGGGAGTGCACCCTGCGGGCGCCTATCCCTGCAGCCAGTCGCAGTACATGGGCAGCCGGCCGATTCCCGTGACCGAGCTATAGCTAGAAGCTCCACCCCCACCTCAGATGCGGGGTAGGGGTGGCATCGCCTCCACCACCACCACCAGCACAGTGGCACCGCTGCAGCAGCTGCAAGTGCCCAGCCCCGTCGATCATGCTGCCGCCGCCTCCTCCTTCGCCCAACTCAGCCACATCCACTACATGACCAACAACCAGACGATCGCCAGCCCGATGCCGAACCCCCAGATGCACCACTCGCAGCAGGACATGCGCCTGCTGGCCAACGGAGGGGGCAAGACGCTGAATGCCGCCTCCCTGCCTCGGCACCGGATGCAGGAGAGCACCCTCTCGCACTACAGCCAGCCCCTTGCCCTTGCCAACGGCATTCGCCTCACCCAGGACCACTTCAACCACAACCACAACCATGGCCACAGCCCCCACAGCCACCCCCACCCCCACAGCCACACCCACAATGGCGGGGTGGGGGTGTATGCCAAGCCCTGCGATGCCATGGCCGAGCCGGGCTATATACACAACAATTCGCACTACTCGCTGCCCCTGGATCACGATCTGCCGCCCAGTCCCACGCCCACACCACCACCACCGGCCCTGCCCCTGCGCAATGGGGTGGGCATGGCCCTGATCCATGGCAACACAACCGGACGGCGATCCTTCAACAGCAACAACAACAACAATGTGGCCACTTTGTCGAACAACAATCATCATGGAGGAGCTGGAGTTGGAGTTGGAGTCGGGGGTGGCGGTGGCGGTGGAGGAGCAATCCTGGCCAGCAGCAGCAGCAGCAACAACAATGGGAGTCTGCGTCGCTATCACTGATATACGGGGAAGACGTGCGGCACCTTGGGCCGCACCTTCAAGCCGAAACCGAATCAGGACATTGAGCTGTACCATTTCTACAAGGGCTAGAGCAGGACAGAGCAGGACAGGCCAGGACACAGCCGGGAAAAGGCCTCTGCGGATGACGACGATTTCTGTGTGTGTGTTATTCTACCTACGATCTATGGATCCATTCTATGATCTAATTTATCTAATTGTATATTCTTATGTTACGTGTATTCAGGCGCAAGCATTTTGTATAAATTAGGATTTAGTTGAGTGATTATTAGAGGGGGAAAGAAGAGCGCAGCAGCAGCAGAAGCAGCAGCAGCAGCAGGGAAAACTGAGGAAAATCCAGGTGTAAATACAAGAGCGCGCACGGTTTGGCATTCACTGGAAAGTGGCAGGGGAGACGGCAGTGTCACAAAAACAGAAATTTCCGAAGCCCTTGGCCCCCTGCCAGCTCTCCTGAAAATGTCATTTCATTTGCATCCAGTGATCTTAACTATTAAGTTGTGCTTAAATTAATAAAGAAAACTCTTGAATTCGTGTAAATAATTAGAAGGTTTTTTTTTTTTAATAATACAACAAAATTCAAGAAAATTTCACATGAAACGAAAAATGCAATTTCATAAAAATACTTACATTTAATTTACGCGCTTAAGCACCAGTCACTAAAACTATGTATGTTTCTAGACTAAATTATCACCATAAAAATAATCAAACAAATAAAAAAAAAATAAAAATAAATAACAATGAAGGAAAAGAGACACGGACGGGCATTGAAGGATACGAAATGAAGCAGCAAGCAAAATATCCAAAAACCGAAAATAAAACAATCTCGATTTTTTTTTATAGTTAATAAACTCCGTAAAAAAGATATAAAGATATACCCTAAAGTAAACTACACATCGGAAGGATAAGCAAACAAACAAATATAGCAGCCACACTATGAAAAACTGTTCAATATTTACGTATCGTAACGTATCGTATCGTATTGTATTGTAGATCCTATGACGAATTCACAGCAGCAAAAAACAAAAATCAAAACAGAATATGAATACATAAGCAATTTATGCAAAATAAACGAATACGGAATAAATATTAAAAGTACATTTACTATATATGTATGTATATGTATGTATGAGAATTATGTGTGTAAATAAAAACAAAAAATACTTAGCTATGCTCGAAAGAAAAGAAAAAGAAACTGCGAATATTGTGTTGATTTTTGTTGTTTTTTTTTTTGATTTGGTTTTTATTTTTTGTTTTTGTGATTCAGGTTTGCTGTGTTTCACTTGCCACTGCAACGAGTTGGCAGCACTATGGAACGATTGTACATAAACACACACATATATTTAACAATTTAATGGAACAAATTGCAAAACCAATACAAGGGAGTTTAAAAGTAACCTACAAACAAACGAAAAATAAAAAGAAAAATAAAAGGAAAGGAAAGGAAAGGGAAAGGAAAACTTACTTATTCAAACGTAAATTTCATATTCATATTTCATAGCAAAGCAGCAGATTTTTCCATCTAGCAATAGCGAAGGAAAAATATGTCTGTACATCTACTCGTATGAATAAATTAAATCAATTTGAAAATACAATTTAAGCAAATTACAAGGGAAAACCATAGTTAAACAAGCAAAACGGCAGCCAAGCCGGTAAATGATATGAGTATGAGCATATACACACATGCATAAACGAGTAAGAAATACAATACGGTTAAGGATATTTTTTTTTGTTTTTTTTAATTTCGTTGGCGAATAAATACATAAATAAATACTCGTACGTATAGAATGTAGCATGAAGTGCGAAACAAACCAAATATGTGGATCATCATCTAATCGTATCACTAAAAGGACAAACACAACACATACAAGGAACTCTTTCTCTAAATTGTAAGGAAAATCGCAACAGAGCGACAGACAGAAATTTCAACCATGTTCAAGAACTAGAAGATAAAATCAAATAAAGAACAAACTTAACAATACACCTTTCGCCCCCGAGTACGAGTTTCTCTAGAAATATTTTCTGTTGGGGGTTTCCTCTAGGTTCTCGTATTCATCCACTCGTCTCGTGGGGTAGCGTGGCCGAGCGGTCTAAGGCGCTGGTTTAAGGCACCAGTCTCCTCGGAGGCGTGGGTTCGAATCCCACCGCTGCCAGATGGAACCATCATCGTGTCATCTTTTTTCCTTCTCTTTCTTTTTTTTTGGCTGAAACTTTCTAGCTTGTTCGGCAATCTGTTAACGATTCCGAGGGGCCCCTCAACTGTTTTGCTGGTGTCAAATGCAAATACCTAAAAACACTTTTCTATGGCAGTTTAGTTAATGCCTCCCCCTGCAGCAGGCGAATGGGGATCCGAGCGAGAGAGAGCAACATCGTTGGCACTCATCTGCATAATTTAATTACATTTAACAATAACAAAAACACGCGCACAAACACACGCACACACACACACACACACACATAAACGCATGGCTTACATGTACGTGCAGCGTTTTGCGCTAATAAGCGACAGGGTCGCCCTCGCTCCCTCGCTGCCCCGCTGCCCCGCTCCACCCTTCCGCCATGTATGTACATAAGTTGTCAAGCGATGCGCGATGCAATGCTACTCCATGTATGAACAAAAATCTCAAGTGAGCCACTAGAGCAGGCAGCGTGACACGCGTGTGATCACGGGCCAGGAGCGAAGCGATTGTTGTCGAAAGTTCTTTGGCAATAATTGAGACACGGCAAATGCAGCGACTATCAGGAGGGCTCTCTTGGCATGACCGTGGGAGGAGTGCGAGGAGGAGTGTCACGCTCTCACCGCTAGATACCGCACAGTGCGAGGGGAGTAGTGGGTAGGGGGCGCAAGTGCTCGCTCTGGCATAAACAGTTACACATTTGCATGCTCCGTTCCGTCTCTTCCTCTCTTGGGATGCCTTTAGCCGCTGCTGCTGCACTGCTGCTGCTGTTGTTGTTGCATACTCGTATGCGACATTAGCGCACGCAAACAACGTGCACACAATTAGAAGAATTAACAGCAGTTAAGGCAGCAGCAGAAGCAGCAGCAGCAGCAGCAACAACAACAGCCCAAACTTGTGGCAAGATGTGCTGCACTGGAGGGACGAGTCCTATCCCTTCCCTTGCTGGCGGCTGTTGTTGCTGCCGCTGCTGCTGATGCTGCTGCTGCTGTACTTGTAATTTAGTTTCGAAACGAGTTGCCGCTGCTGCCCCCACCCTGCTCCCGCTTTTGGCCAATCTTGGGTTGTTGTTGCCACAACTTATTGGCCACAACATGCCAACTTATTAGGCAAAAGCGCAAAAGTTATAAATTGTTTTACAAGGCGCACATTGTGTTGGCCATAAATATGAGTGGCGGGAGGGGAGAGGGTGCTGCTGGTCCTGGTACTGGTACTGTTAGTGGTAGGCGACAAGAAGCCAATAAGTTCCTGCAACAACACGCAACAAATTCTGTGGCCGGAAGGTTAAGGTGAATGATCACACAAGTGCAATGGGATATACAATTTGGATAACAGAAATTACAGGGAAAGCTGTTACGTCCTCTGGCGTACCTGCGTGCATTTTCCAGGTGCCATCCAGAGAATTCTGTATCTGAGGACACCAGCAGATAAAGAGCAAAGCCCATTTTTATTTAATATTTATTTAATTTATTACTATTATTTTTTTAATTATAATTGCATATTATAATTGATCTCATTTAATTTCATGCAATATGATTTTGCAACATTTAATTAATGTCCTTTCTGTTCCCAGCTAATCTCATTCCACTCTCCAAGAAACATTAAAAAAAATGTTTTTATGCCACCAAAAATTGTTTTTAAAACAAAAGGACCCCGACCCGACCCGATACGACCCGACCCGACCCGATCCGACCTTCTTCTGCTTGCTGTTTTCCCCGAATCGAGCCACAACATTTTGTCTGCTGTGCTAATTTATATGTTAATTTTTTCATATTTTCCCACACAGAGCGAATATTATTTTTTGCGCTGGCGAGTATTTCATATTTCGTTGATGCGGTCGCTTTATTTTGAATACAAAAACAGGAAAGGATTCCCAAGAGCCGCCAAAAGCAACAGCAACAGCAACGGCAACGGCAAACATAATGCCATCGTCTATTCAAAAAGGCGTTTTGGTTTTTTCTGGGGTTTTATTTTGCATGAAATTTTCGCTGAACTCGCACAAAAACAAACCGAAAGGGAGGGTGCGGTGGGGTAGGGTAGGATATGGTGGGTGCTAGGGCCGGTCATAGGCAGCTTTTTAATTTTCGGCATGAATTAGAATAATAGTCAACGGATATTACACAATGGCAGACTTCTCCGCCCGCTGCTCCTCGCCACCATGCCTCCTTCTGCCTCCTTCTGCGTCCTTTTGCGTCCAGGGACGTGGTCAAAAAAGGAGAGCGAATGGGGGAATCCGAGGTCCGTGGTTCGAGGGGGGAGATTGAGGCAGCTCGTGCTGTTTCGTGGGATTTCCGGTCAGCTCGGTCGGTCTTTTGGGGCTGTGGGGAATGCTGGCCATTAAGGGAATAGTTGATAGAGGAATCTTTAATGAGGGGCTAGCAAAATTCTGTTTCAGTCGGGGATTATGCTAGGAGTTCGGAAAAGGAAGTTAATAGAATATTTGAGCTGCCATTTTCAGAGTTTTTAGATCAGATAATAGCATTTTTAATATGGAAACCGCTCTCTCTTCTCTTCCTATTTTCGTCATTATTATTATATGGCATCTATGGCCCCCTAACCGCCATAGCATCATATTTCTATGGAACTGGTACTACTGGTATCTCTGAGGAAGCCCCAAGCATTCTCCCACTTTGCAGCTGCTCCGCCTGGCAGCTCCTGGAAGCTGCTCGTCTTTATTTTCGCTGTGACAAATACAAATTTGGCAAAGTATTTAAAACAAGTCGCTCGGTTCTGGGAAGAGCGGAAAAAGCACAAAAACAACACAAACAAAGAACAAGGACATAAAAAGTGCTGACACCTTTGAAAAATTTTCACGCTAATAAAACACAAAACATGCCAGAGAGCAACGAGAAAAGCGTGAAAAGCGTGAAAAGCGTGGAGGAGTCCCACAGCTCTTGCAGTCTCGGAGATGGCGATAAAGTCAGAGGAGCTCCGGAAGGGGGCGGGTGGGGGGGGGAGTGGGAAACCCAACAAAAGTAGCAGCCCCCGAGCAACCGCAGAGGGCGGGCAGCGGCATCCCAGGACTTGTTTTGTATTTGTCCCTTTCCCTTCCGAAATAAAAACCCACAGAAAAAAGCGGGCAGAAATTTGTTTTAATGCCGTACTCTTTTATGATTTTCTTTACAACTTCTTTTCAGCTTTTTCTTTTTTCTTTTTTTTCTTTTTGTCATGTACAATTCTGCAGCGACAGCAGTACAAAATAATATCCCATCCCCCGTTCCCCACTCCCCATTCCCCACTCCCCACTCCCCATCCAGCAACCCGAAGGCAACCGCAACTTGTGCAACATCATAAACCCATTTGCGTTTTTAATTAGTAACATCGCAACTTTGCCAGTCGTAGGAGACTGCTCGGAGGGATTGTCACAGTGGAAGGGAAAAGTAAATGACCATGCACAAAATGTTGCACTCCAGCAACAACAGCGAGAACAGAGAGCCAGATAGCAACAGCAGCAGCAGCAGGGCGAAACAAAAAAAAAACTGGAGCAAATAAGGTAAAAATTTTTAATTGCCGCAGAAGCAAAAATTATTAAGTTGCGGTTTTTGTGGGTGCGGAGCGGGTTAGCCAGTCAAGTACACCCATAGAGTGGGAGGAGGGGTCAGAGTGGGGTGGGGTCAGGTCAGAGACCATCATCATAAAGGAGTCGGCAGGCGAACAAAGTTGAAAAAGCGCAACTCAAGTGGAGCAGCCGCCTCCAGTCAGGGGGGGATTCCGTTTCGGTTTCGGTCTCGTTGAGTGGGGGGGGTTTTTTTCGGGGCATATGCATGTATATAGGGCAACGACCGAGGGTTACCACTGCTGACCAGTGAAGAGGAGCACCCGAGGGACAGGACAGGGAGGTGCCGACAGAGTACTCCTTTCGGTTGGAGTAGAGTTTCGAGGCAGTTCTGGAAACAGAAACTCTGTTTAAATTTTATGGATTTTATGGAGAAAACCCCCAGAAAACGTGGCGATACTTTAACAGAAAATAAGCGTCGAGTGGCAAAGGTCCTTCTCCCCTGATTCGCTTTTGGTCAGGCAGACTAAGTCCACAAGTTTATGGAGCATCGAGCACTAAACGTTCTCCCGAAGAGGGGAGCCAGCTAGTTTATGTATCCGCTGCGCGCTGTCCCATGTGCTCGCCCCAGTCATATTTTATTTCCGAGTTTCCTTTCCAGCCACGTACAAAATGGTCCAAGGTCCTTTGGTCTGGTCTCCCTCCCCCACCCCCACCCCCACCCTCTATATCCGCCAACAATTGACAGAAGTCACAGTCCAGTCGCAGAGCAGTTGCCACAATTAACACCACGGGGCGGGGGGCGGGGGGTTTGGGCTATACTCGTTCGAAGAAGGAGCAGTTGCAAAAGTCCTGGAAATAAGTCAGTCCGGCAGTACGTGAGTGCGCAACAAAATCCGTGGAAGCACGTTGCACGTGTCACCTCAGAGCAGCGCCCTCTGGCGTCTCTTTAATCTGACCCGACCCTTCTCCATTCGGTTCAGCTCTGTGCCCTTCCGTTTCTGTTCTGTTCTGTTCTGTTCTGCCATGTTCTGTTCAGCTCTGTTCCGTTTATTACGGAATTTTGACGGATTTTTAATCGTTTTCCATCATTTTCCATCATCCCCGGACTGACAATAATAAATTGTGCTTTGACTTTTACAAGCAACCCTCTCTCCTTGCCCTCCGGAACCATTCACCTCGCTGCTCGTAAAATGCGTAACGCTTTTGGCCTCCGACGGCGACGGCGACGGCGACGGCAGCTATTAAAAATTACATAATTGCTTAACTGCAGCGAACCCCCGAAAGTCGCTTCTCTCTCTCCCTTTTTCCGTAGCAAATTGCATTATTTACTTTTCAATACTTTGCCAAAAAGAATCGAGAGTCGCTGAGGGGTGGCGCGCGGTGGGGAGGGAGGGGAGTGCTAGCAAAGAACTTGAACAAATTTGCTTATGAAAATTTAAGTATGAAATCGACCATGACTAATCGATTACATAAGCGGACAAGCAGCGAACGACTAGCCGAATAATGTGCCAAAATATTATTGCGAAAATTGTGGATGGCATACGGAATAATGTCGGGAGAAGGAGGGGCTGGCTAAGGAATTAAAAGCAATTACTTATATTTGAAATGGTTCTTGCAGAAGGGACAGTGATTGAATATTTAGCGAGGATCGGCAGAGCTCTTAGCAGCTGCGGAATGTTTTCTATAGAAGAAAACTCAAAGAGTTTTTGGTGGAAAGTGGATGGTGTTTGTAACCCTCGATACTGCCACCGAATACTTTGGTAGATGCCATGTCAGGGTCAGAGCTCTATCGAAACCCCCTTCAATTGTAGGCGGTACAGTCACCAAAGCCTTTGGGAAACAGAAAATTCATAAATAAAAATGCAAAGACTATTCGTATTAATATTAAACAAACAAAAATGTTTAGTCATCAAATATTTAGAATATTTATATTTGGGGGGAAAAAAATAAACTATTAAAGCTATCAGTTCCCCCAGAAAATAAATTATTTTATGTAGTGATTTTAATTATTTTTATTTTTAACCAAAAACCAAAACCCCCCGCTGTGTCAACATTTATGCTATAACATTTGTTTAAGCTTCAACAAGAAGAAGAGAGAAGAAAACCCCCCGGAGAGAGCGCAGAGATTTTTCAAATTGCTTGTAAAAAACAGTAACAAACGAGTAGCGAAGCCAACTGAAACCAGCCTGCAACATTGAACATAATTACACACATATACCCCCAGTAATGGGTATTATAGTTTTCGGCAGATGTTTGTAACTTACACAAGAATCTGTGTTTTATCTCTGAACAGATTTGTGTGTGTACTCTCTTTGCTATAGTCAGTATATCAGTATAGTCACCAAGAGATGATACCCATAACATCTGAGAATGCATTCGTTAAGGGTATGTGGAGCTTCGGCTTCCGGGGCTGGTATTTCTATCTTGTTTTGTATTGTATTGTTTTTGCCTTGCTGCTCGATAAACTTGTAACTGTACGGAGTTTTTTTACAATCTGGTTTGGGTGGGGACTGCTGTTGGAGTAGTAACATTTACACAGCAATTGAACCCTAAAGTGCCAAAGGGTTAAGACCCCCCAGAGGCAGGGGGCGAGTGGATGGAGTCGGGGCAAGGCAACGTTGTAGGAGAAGGCGTCACCATTGCAAAAATTGCATTTTATTACACGTTCGATTGATTCCACTGCGGCCAGATGGGGTTAGGGCAGGGCAGGGCAGGGCCTTGCTGGTCTCTGGCTGGGGCAGGGGCAGGGGAACGGGCAAGGCACTCGCCTTTATTAAGTGGAGAGTTTATGTTTATATTACAACAGCCAGGGGCAGACATGTGTGAACTATGAATGTGTGCGAGTGTGGCTGCCCCCGGGGGGATCTCTGCTCCACACTCGCTTCAAATTGAAATTGTCGATTTAACATTTTGAATTATCGTTTAGCAAATGGTCAATATTTTCCATTCCCCGTCCGCCCCCTCCGGTATTGTGGCACACATAAATTGTATGGCCATAAACAATCAATTACTTTGTGTTCTCTCAGTCTCGTTCTCCTCGGGGGACACTCACTCGCCCTGTGTCTGTGTCTGTGTCCGTGTCCGTGTCCATGTCTGTGTTTGCAATTCTCTTTCTGTTTACCAAATAAAATCGAGTTCATGTTGTTCTTTATAGTTGATATGTGCTATATGCCATATGGATTACAGTTATGGGGCAGTCATCACATATCGCAGCACTGAACTCTCAAAGCGAGAGAAACGGTCAGGGATATAAAGTCAAGGACATTCATAGGAAACTTTTGTGATTCCCCCACAGATGGAGAACGCTTTGGACACTTTGAAAAGAAATCTGAAATCATATATAGAGCCCATCTATACGCTTTTTTCCTAGATAACAATTTTGCAAAAATATTTTATTGTATTGTTATTTGAATCATTCTGTAGCGCCTGTTGTTGGATTCTAGGGACCGACTCAGCAGCCGAACAGACTGTTTAAAAAATGCACTGATTTAATCTGTATATATGTACATATACTATTCGATATTCTTATACTCATTTATATATATATTTTTTATTGCTTTTTTTGCTCACGTTTTAGTAAGGTTTTAAACGGAAAAAAGAGTTTCAAAAATAATTTCCTAAGGAAGTCTAAGGGGCATTGGATTATAATAGTTCCCTGTCGAATCATCCACAGAAGACCAACTAATTATCATCCCCGACATCTTAATTGTTTGCTTTATGTGGGTTATCTCGAGTCTTGGCCCACAAGTTGTTAATGGTGTTCACACGCTGTTGCTGGAAAAAAAGTTAAAGTGATATGCAAAAAGTGCCAAAAATAAAAACCATCTACAAAAAAGTATTTCCACGCTTAATTAGGCATAATTAAAGCTCAATTAAAACCGCACACACAAACTACATTTTGATAGCCTTCGACGCACCCATCCATAGGGTCGGGGCGGGACGGGACGGGACGGCACGGCACGGCGAAAAAAAAGCACCTGAAAAAATACATATCTCTCTTTCTTGGGACTTTGATTTCTGGCAAATAATTATGATTTAATTTTGATTAATGATTTTTGTGCAATAGATTGGGGTGGGGTGGGGCGGTTAAAACGTGACTTTAGCCAGAGCGAAAATGCGCCAAGGCGAAGCCGAAGCCGAAGCAGAAGCAGAAATTGTTCAGCTGTGACTGCCCCGTGCCCCCTGAATGGAATTCTGCGGAATATACGATGTGGTAGTGGGAGAAGCTTGAATCAATATGTTTCCCCTGTTTCGGTTTTCGTTTGCCATGGACCCGTTCGTCTATATAAAGTCTATAAAACGCTTTCTGATTGTAAACAATACAGACGATTTAATATTGCGCGCTCGTTGACTCTGCGACTCCCCTCCTGCCACTCTCTGGGGTCTCCTCCGATCCAGCTCTCTTAGCTCTCTCGACTCCCGACTATCGACTGAAAGGGGAACAGGGAGCAGGGAGCAGGGAGCCGGGAACCGAGAACCGGGACCAGGGTACAGCCCAGGCAGCTCCCTGTTCTGTTCCCTGCGGAAACTTCAAATAAGCAAACAACACGCTGAGCACGCGGCATACCAGGAATCAGAGCCACCAGCGGATACAAAAAAAAAGAAAAGTGGAATTGAAACGCATGTGCGCAGCGGAGGGAGCTGGATAAGGGGGTGGGGGAATTTTTTCTATGTGTGTGCTGAATGGAAATGAAAAAAGTTTAAGTTTAATTTGAAAACGCAAAAAAATAAGTGGAGAGGGAGAGAGTACAAAAAACTGTACAGCAGTCGAGAAAGAGGAGGAAGTGGGGTAGGGGATAGGTTAAGTGATGGCAGCGGAACCGGGATCGTGGGATTGGTGGAGCGGGGGGAGCGGCGACGGCAACGGGTGTCATGTGTGCTGACAGAGTAAAGACTTATTGACAGTTGGCAGCCAGCACCAACAATAATACGGGAATACAAAATGAAAATAAAAATAAAAATAAAATACAAAAAATATATATAAACGGCCACAAGAATCCTTTAAAGTCGAACAACGGCAAACAAACAAAAGGATTTCGGATTTCGAGGAAAGGAAAACAATGAGTCGAGCGAACTGATGGAAGGAAATGGCATGGGTCCGAGAAAGAATGAAAATGAATGGGAGCAAATGTCAGGAAAAGCCAGCGGTAAGGAATATATATATATATTATATTATATTATATTATATATTTAAAGATCTTCAAATAAAATATAATCATTCTTGGAATGAACTACTAATACAGACTATTTCCCCAGTTTGAAATGTACAGAATACACAAACCCTATATCCATCATAATACCTATAATGCTTCAGCAGTAATATTTTAAATCCAGTTGAAAATGCCCAATAAATCACTGAAAAACGTATGATTACTTTATTTAACCATAAACTACAAATCTACTTCCAAATGAGTTTACATTCCAGGCTTAATCTCTTATTCAACTGCTCCGTTCTGGGTACGAGGGTACTCCCCATAAATGGATCACAGCCGCTCAGCGCAAAAGTCGTAAATGCACCGAAAAAACAACAAAAAAACTAAAAAAAAAAACTGTTTGATTTACGTTCTTCTAATGATGCCTCGCAACAATCAGCCGCAATTGAGACCAAGAACAGAAATGCCAACCAATAAAACAGAGGGAAATCAAAGCCAGCAAATCAACCTGGAACCTGGAACGAAGAGTCGGCTCGGATTGTGGCTGGAGCGGCAGACCAGACCAGACCAGACCAGACTCGACTCGACTCGGTTTGATTGCAACAAAAGACTAGGGAGAAGCGGTATTCAATACTCTCTTGGCACTATAAATTATATGGTCGGGGCAAGAAATCGAAATCATGACTGAAGCTCTTTTTCCCCGACTCGACTCGACTCGACTCGTCTCTGATTATGAGACTTAAATTGACCGAGCTGTGGGGCTGTGGGGAGGGAGGGAGCGATCGCATTTCGAGTCATAAATAATCATAGTTGTGCCATTTATTATGACAAAATATCATTTGGACATTTGTTTGCAGCTTCCACCGGCTGTGGGTCTGTATTCCCTGTGCCAGTGCCAGTGCCAGTGCCTGGGTCTTGGTCTGAGTCCTGCCTTTCTGCTCCTGCTCCTGCTCCTGCTCCTCCTGCTGGCTCTCCCCTCCTATTTTATCGCGATCGCTGGATCTTTCTGACTCTCTCTCCGCTGGCATCTGCGCTCCCCTGAATTCGAATTGTTTGCACAATTTTCATTGCAATGTCTTTTTGTGCTGCGTTTTAATATAAATTATTTTTAACAATTTGCTGTGGCCCCTTCTTCGCCTCCTTCTGCTCCTCCTCCTCCACCTCCTACTCTTTAGAATCCCCTTTGGCTGGGTTCTTTTTTTTCTTGGGCTCTTATTGCGCAATCTGAGACTGGAACTGAGGCGGCGACTGCGACAGCGACTGCAACTGAGGTCGCCAATAAGGCACAAAAAAGAGCAAGAAATCAGGGTTCGGGCTGAAGCATTGAGAAGCATTAATACCCTACAAAATATATTAAAATACAAATATGGGTGGTCTTTCAAGACTTAGCGCAACCATTGAGAGTAATTGTGTTTTCCTCAATTATTCGTTTGGTAAATTAAAACGAGTAAAAATATGTAATTTAATATTTGTATATTTTCTGAAGAATACAAGTCACAAGTGAGATATTGATTCTAATTCCAAAATGTTAAATAAAATATATATATATATACACCCCCCTATAGGGGGGGCTGCTGCCCCTTGTTCTCCAGCAAGCCCTTGAACTCTACTTTGTTTAGTGTACAAAGGAGAACTTTTTACGGCCCCCAGACGCTGCCGCGGGCCCTTGACCTGCCCTGGCCCTCGCCTTCGCGCTGCGCCTGCCCTGCCCTGCCCTGCCCTGCGCTGCCCTGCGCTGCGCTGCCCTGGCCCCTTGTCTTGGCGGCTGCAACCAAAAGGCGCATTAATCTCAGCCAACGAATGTCAGGAATTGTGGCTATGCCGACAACTCTCAGTGAGGAGTGGAGCGCAGCCATGGGAGAGGGTGTGGACTGGAGGGGAACCACTGAAAAGTGTAAGTTTCATTTTGTTTCGTTTATTGCTGAGGCGCAGCCAAACAATCTTCCTACCTAGCATTCTCTTCCGAGCAATGCAATTTTTGATAAGCAGCCGGCCAAAAGGGAAGCCACAGAGACAGTCCCAGCGGCGTGGAGTGGGGGAGAAGTACATAGGAAATAGAGCTTGAGGTAGTGCTGGACGGAGGAGTCTCGGTCGCCCCATCGCACCATCGCCCCATCGACCCGGCCAATGTCAACAGCATTCCCTGCAGTCGCCAGCAAAGCGGCAAACACGAAACAAAAGAAGCCTCAAGAGTCGCGATTCATTTCGACTCGACCGGGCATCAAATCGAGCCAAGTCGAGTCGACTCGAGTCGACTCGAGCTGTGGTGCGGAGGGCTGGGGGCTGAGGGCTGAGGCCTGAAGGCGACTCTAGACTCTAGACTCCACTCCAGACTCTGGTCTCTTTTGTGCGAAAAGTTCACATTGCCTGGGGCTAAATATTGTCATGATTATTATTTATGGCGCAGTCCGAGAGCCTGAGAGCTGAGTGCTCAGAGCCGGTAATGGAACTGCTGCTGAAGCGGCCAAAATTGATACCAGGA
The DNA here is from genome assembly GCA_963969585.1 of Drosophila helvetica. NCBI lineage: Eukaryota > Metazoa > Arthropoda > Insecta > Diptera > Drosophilidae > Drosophila > Drosophila helvetica. The sequence goes on along the minus strand of OZ018401.1, from coordinate 49,925,219 downwards.
AGTTGGTCTAATGTCTGCGGCTTCGATTTGTATCTTTCGCTGTCGATTCAACTATCTATCCAGCGATAAAACTTCTTTAAACATACAAACACAGAGCAAAATATAAAGTATAGATCTTGTCTTCTATTTCTATTCTATTGCGAGCATTCAAATCCATCAGGTCATAGAGATATATTTAGTCTCTCCCGATAATTTGCCTTATTCATGATCCTGATCTCATTATTTAAATATCAAATAGAGGAATCTTTTAGTGCATTCCCTGGCTTTGTTCCGTCCACGAGTACGAGTAGTGTATCTCGTCTAATTAAAATTTACAGCATTTTAAATGGTCGAGGGGCAGATGCAGCCGGCAGCCTGCAGCCTGCAGCGGCATTCGCCTCCTGCTGGGCGCTCCTGCTCCCCTGCTCTCTCTCTCTCTCACCCCCGCCGCACGCACACCTCCGCCGCCGCCGTTATCCTCGCTCGCGTTTGATCTCTTAATGCTGGCAACTCTGGCGCGCAAGGCAGGGATGCATTGCACTCTTAATTTATGCTCCAGACGCCCAGCTCTCGCTGCCGCTCCCTTTCCTCGCCCCGTCTCTCCGTAATGATTATTTTTAATTTTGTTTGCATTGCTGCACGCTGCACGCGCAACATTTCAATGTCAGGGAGAGAGCTCTTGCCCTTGCCCTTGCCTTTGCCTTTGCCTTCGCCTTGCCTGAGCAGCATCTGCCTTATGTAACAGTCGTCGAGTGGAGTTTTTCCGGGAGCTCCGGAGCTCTCCATCTTTTGTGTGTGCGCTTCGTCACCTTCACGATTGTGTGGCGCTATTTTCGTGGCACTTGAAATGCGTTTAATTGGTTCGACTCGGCTGGAAATAGCTGCCCCTTCCCCCCAGCAGGGAGACGGCAGCAGGGCCCCCTCCTTTGGCAGAGTGGCGCTTCACCCCTTTTCGGTTATTAATATTTACAACCTGGCCAAGTAATTTACAACAGTTATGAGGCCAGGCCGCTGCGGGGCGGGGCGTTAATACATATTTGAAATTCCTTTTGAAGTGCCACCGAAGTGGGATAGGATGGGGGCTAGAGGATTGTATTGGTATTGGTAATGCTCTATGTATCTATTTTTGGGGGTTCTCCATCGCTATCTGTTTCAACCGATTGAAGCTGTTCATGGCAACGAGAATCGGCGACCAACTGGAAAGATGAAATTCTCCAGCCACATATTTGTCATTTAGGCGAATATTCCAGCTGTAATTGAGATCCATTTACCAGTGTAATCTATTTTCAATCGCGGCTCCAGAAGGGAACAAGCTGCCGAAAGATGATCGAACTATAGATTCTGAAAGATTCTGGTATATTTGGTATTTTGGTATTTCGGTATTTTGGAAAGCAAAACGAAAGCAGATTCAGATTCTGATTCCCATGGGTGGACAAGAGGGCCTGGGCCGACAAGGAAGTGGAGAAGCAGCGCGAGCGAGGCCAAAGTTAAATTTATAATATCACGTCGGTCAGTTCTCGTTTCCCAGTCGTTCCCAGTCTCCAGAGTGCATGGAAAATTCTAAAGAAAAAACTAAGGAAAAACTTTTGCATGGCATGCCGAATGCAATAAGGGAACGGGGAACGGGGAACAGGGAGCAGGGAACTGGAGGATGCGGGTGGGGCATAGATTTGGAAACTGCAAACTGCACGACTTTAGCGTTTTTTGATGAATGCGACGACGACAACGAGGGATCGGAGAAGTGGGTGGAAGCTGAGAGTTGGGAGTTGGGAGTTGGGAGCTGGGAGCCTCGGACTAGGCCTGATTGCTGAAATTCACGCGACTCGATTGTCCAACAGACTAGAGCCCAGCTCCAGTCTGCCGTCTGCCGTCTCCAGTCTCTCTACAGTCTCTTGCAGAGATGTGAGCCATGGCCAGAGTTATGAGCTTTAGTTTTAGTTAAAAGGCCCTGTTCTGGCTGGCCCTCATAAACAAATTTGAGTGTGTCTGCGTCTGCGTCTGCGTCCGGGGTCTGGGGTCTGTGGCAGAGCCAATGGGAAAGTAATTTAAATGCGATGCCGAGCAGGCAAATTGTGGCCATTTAATGAGCGATTAGAGCGTCTCGCAGCCAGGGAGAGAGAGAGATGATGGCGTCGAGGCACGACACAGGCCGGAGAGGGGGAGATGCAAAAGTTATCCAATACCAGACTGTTCACCGTTATGTATGATTGGAAGCAGATGAACATTTAAATTTTGTGGCAGAGTTTTCAATCGAGGAAATGGCCAGTCAATGCGTGGATATCCAGGAAGTGGAAGACAGAAGAGTTCTATTTTGAGAACCCTTTCGAATCCACTTGCCTGACTCTCATTAATGCTAATCACGAGTGCAGACCTAATTGCGCTTAAATGGAAACTCTTAAACTGCACTCCAGCTCCAGCTGCAGCTGAAGCTCCAGCTCCAGCTCCGGCACCAGCACCAGCACCAGCACTCCTCTCCCCTCCGTTAGATCGAGCTGTGTTTACATGCCACCAGGCTCATTGAAGCTGCCACTTCACAAGCTGCCACGACAGGCGAAGCGGCACTAAGCCCACGCGATTAGTCAAAGACCAGGGGCAAGCGCAGAGCCAGAGACAGAGCCAGAGCCATAGCGAGAGCCAGAACTCGGCTGGAGTGTCAATTAAATTAATATCAATTAAAAGCCACGGCAACTTGTTGCATCAACTGCATCTGGCGCTGCTTCTTTTTGGAGGGGAAATTATGCACACGCCATCGATGCGATGCGATGCGATGCGGTGCGGCGCGGTGCCATGCCGCCTCCGCGCTTGATGAGGATGAGAATGAGGATGAGGATGGGGGAGTGGGAGTGGGAGTGCCACTTAATGAAGGGTTGACTAGTTAGATGCTATGCTGGAACTTTAATCAGCAATTTCCTGTGGCATCTTAAAGATACAAAGTAGCTAAAAAATGTCCGCAACTCTTTCTCCATCAGCCAGCAGCCATCAGCCATCAGCCACTCCCTGCTTTCACATCGCTCCTTTTGGCAGTCTGCCACAGTTTGTCAGCGTCAGCAAGGATTAATAGAGAGGGAGCCCAGCCGCCCCGAAGGGAGCGGAGCTCTCTCAGTCTCAGTCTCAGAGCTGCCAAAGCAAAAAACGCTCCCGTGGGTGAAGTGTCACAAAATTTGCACGCGAACGCGGAAAGCCACATGGCAGCAGATACGACGCGTCGTACGACAGCTATGTGGATACACGGATACATGGATACACGGATACAGATACAGAGATGCCAGAGATGCAGGAGCCAGAGCCGAACTCAGAGCTCTGGCTGTGGCTGTGGCTGAATCTGAGTCTGAGGTGTAGATGCTCACGAGAGATGAGTGCTGAGCAAATAACGGGATACAAGTCACAGATGATGGAGATGGAGGGTGAATGGTACTGAATTGGTACTGGGAGAGTACTCGCAATGTCGTAACCTTTACCCTGAATACCTCCGGTATCTAATCCGAGAGATACTGTGAAATATTCATTGGCCACAAGTACCACAGATCTCAAATAAGAGTTGAAGTAATTTATAATTTAATAATAAAATCTAAGAACTGCACTTCAATATCTTTCGTTTGGTATATGTCCTTAAAGGACACTTCTAGCTGCAATTGAATGATTGTGGGGTAAACCATTAAATTATTTGTTTTTGTATTAAATAATTTATAATATTTACGTGCCCTGGGATACACCTACCTACATATGTACTTTGTTGGCTCATACTAATTGAATTTGTATAGTTTATTTTCCTTTCTAACATGAATAGCATTTTTTTAACATTTTTTTCGAAATGGAAAATCCTAAAAATCCTCTTGAGGATATATAACATATCTCATGATTGCTCGATTTGATGCAATACTTAAAAGTGTTTCTGGTCATACACATCGCAATCAGTAATCACTGTGGTCGCAGTTCAGAATCTCTCACTCTGCTTCTGTCCCTGTCGGTTCTCTGTCGGTTCTTAGCCATCTCCAGGGCCAGGCACACATGTCAGCATGTATTGAATGTCGTCTTCGGCTGCTGCTGCTGTTGCTGCTGCTGCTGCCAAGGTTGTCGTTAGGAAGGAAGCAGTAGCTGGTGCTGCTCCCAGTTTCCATCTGAGAGAGCTCTCAGAGTATCTTACGCACGCACACGCATCCCAGCAGCCCAGCATCCCGGCAGCCCGGCATCCCGGCCGGCATCCCAGCATCCGTGGCAGAGTCTAGGAAATGTGCAAAACTTGTGCACTGGCAAATTTATAGCGACAAATGTTGACTTGAGATACGACAGCGAGCAGTGAGGCAGAGACAAGAGACAAGGGAGCGACGAGCGGAGAGCGGAGAGACGAGACCCGGCTGGGAAGATGACTTTGGGGCGCAGTTAGTCTTCGAGCTGCCTCTGCCTCAAATTGAATGTCAATCGATTTTAGTTTTTAATTTAAAAACTGCACCACATCCTCCTCTGTGTCTCTCCTCTCCCCTGGATCGCAGCGCAGCGCAGCGCATCGTATTGGATCGAATCGAATCGAATCCCTTGTAATTTGGCCTGGCGTGTGCACTTGAAGTGTGCCACATTGAGCTATGCGCCGCCTGATTGCACTGTATGTGTATGTGTGTGTGTGTGTGGGCGTGGCAATCAGCGGCTCAAGAGGTGCCTTCTTGCACGCTCAGGCAACCAGCGGGGAATGGCGGGGGGATGCGGAAAACCAGGAAGCACCACCCAGTGGGGTGTGGGGTGTGGGGTGAGAGATGTTTATTTGACAAACAATTGTCGGCGGGGCCTAGGCTCTGCTTCTTCTTCGAGCCCATTCAAATAATGGTCCCCTAATTGTTTAATTGATAACCAGGCGGGTCCCACCACAGACTTGACTCGCGTTGAGTCGATGCGGTATGTCCGCAATTTGCGCAAATTGCACGCCCATTGAAACGATTCCTATTCCCATTACCAGGTCGTAGGCCAGGTCTCCCCCTCCCTCCCTCCCTCCATTCGCCATTCGCCATTAGGCAGTCTATAAACATATCAACACCTGTTATGGTGCGCCACGGTGCATGTGGAGAGTGTTTCTGCAGCAAATATTGAAAATCACTGACATCACCCGCCGCCACCCGCCGCCACCCGCCGCCACCGCCGTCGCCGAAGCTGTCTGTCTGCCTGCCTGGCTCTCCTTTAACCTAAATAACTTTTATTTGCTTGTTTTTCTCCCAGTTTTATACAAAAATGTCCGTAATTGATAGGTGCATGTGTGTCCGTGTGTGTGCGTGTGTGGGTGTGTATTGCTGCTCCTGTCAATCAATCGGACAAAGGGACAGCGGACAAGGGACAGCGGACTGGACAGCGGACTGGACGGCGGACTCCGTCGAGTGAAAACAGGCAGGAACGGTCGTCGAGAGACAGGCAGGTGTGCCTGGCATGGCTCTTAATCCAGCCTGCTGGCCGTTTGTCGCGTGCAAAAATATTTCCCATGCACTGACAAAAATCGAGAGTTAATTGTGTAATACACACAAATACACAAATCAGCGAATAACACAATAATGATGCAAAAATGCAGAATGCAGAATGCACGCAATGCGGGCTGGATGCATATTAAGGCCTGTTCTTGCAGTGTCTCTGCTGGCTCTCTCCCTCTTTCCCTCTCCCCCTTCCGCTCATGTTGCGGCTCCACTCTTTCGCAGCTGCATTGTCAATTTCACACGCCAGTTGGTCTGGTCTGCTGCTCTCTGTCCCTGTCCCTGTCCCGGTCCCACTCCCACTCCCCCAGTTGCAGTGCTCCTCCACTCCCAGTTCCTCTCTAGTCTCTGTGTCCTTGTTCCTGTTCCTGTTCCTGTCTGTAAGTGTGTGCGTGTGTGTCTGGGTCGCCTCTTCGGCGGGTATTTTGTTATTGCTAACCATTCGTGGCACGTTCAATTGATTGAATTGAAGTCGCATCGCAGCCAAATGGAACAGAACGGACTGGAATGGCATGGCATGGCATGGCATGGCGTGGAATGGGGAGCAGGCAGGACTCGTTGTCCTCCCAGTGATATTGTTATTGTTGTAGGGGCTTGTTAGGCGGCCCTTCGATCATATGTATGGCTCGGGCAGCTGTCCATCAACGGTCCTCGTCCTGCCATGTAACAATTATTCAATTTGATTTACTCTTACCCATCCCACCATCCCACCATCCCGCCATCTACGCTATCTATACACATACCCCTATATCTTTGTTATTCCTGCTCTGCATGTGAGTGTTTGTATGTGTGTGTGTGTGTTTGTGTGTGCGTACCTTTCTATCGGTTTTGGCACATTGTTGTTATCACACCTGAATAGCTGCCAAATGTGTCGCCCGTTGGCGGCGTCATGGCTTACACCTGTTTTCCCATTTCCCACTTCCCCCTTTCCCTCCCCCACAAACCATTGTGCGTCCGCACCGGAAGTGCTTGCCTCTTGGAAGCGGAAGTGAATTTAATGCGACTGCAATTTGGATAACCGCTTTAGCAAAAGCCCATTAACAACCTTTGACAGGACATCCATTCACCTAAACATATACATACATACATACATATATTTATGTGTACATACTCGAGCTTTAGTTGAATCGCGCTTCCCATTTAAATCTTTATGTAGAAATATGTAAATATGAAAATATTTCATATTAATATAAATCTTAATTAAAATGAATTTAAATCATATTTAAAATAAATATATGTACATTTTACATATATTTAATATTTTGCATTAAATATATTGCCTATTACTTGATTTTAATATATTTATTTTAAAGATTTTTATACTAAGATTATATATGAAACGTATCAAATAGATTATGTTTAAATCAAAGTGACTTTTATTTAGTATCAATACGTTTATATTTAATTTTTATAAAGGTTTCTTTTTTTTTATTAAGCCATATTTCTATGACTGCTGAAATGGGATCCCTAAGGGGATCGCTGAATAGCTCCATTTATTTCCATTTATTTATGTAATAATATTTTTTTTTGTATAGTCCAGCAATCCACTAAGCAGTGTGTCAAACCTGATTGTCCATGCTCTAATTGGAATTCTTTTTAGATTTATATAATTATCGAAAAGTGGAACTCGTACTGGCACTCGTACTAGCAGCTTCTCCCAATCAATCTTTATCCTTAGTTAGTACATATTTTACAGGCTCGGACCCGCGACTACGAGCCCTTGCCTTGGGTTGCTGCTGCAACCTCGTTTGAACCTTAACAAATAGCGACGAAAATTGCAACAAATGTGTTACGAATGGTTCGTGATCGTGGCATGACAGAATGTCGCCGGCAACAACAACAACAACAACAGCAACGACAACAGAAACAGCAACAACAACAGTTTCAGCCTCAGCTCTAGCCACAACTACAGCAAACTGAACCAGAGAATTGTAGACCAATGAGGAAATCGTTACCTTGGCTTAAACCACTTAAACATCACGAGTTGAACTCTTAACAGCCTGGGACTAAGACTGAGGCTGGGAGAAGACTTTCGGGGCGCTCGCTGGCTCGCTGCTTCGCTGATGATGTTGATGAGGAGGAGACGACGACGACGACGACAAAGAAGTTGACAACGGCAACAGCAGCAGAAACAACAACGAGATTAGCCGCGTTGATGAGAGAAGAGGGAAGAGAGAGAGCGAGAGAGCGAGAGAGATGGAGGGATGGAGGGATGGAGAGTGGTAGCCATGGGCTCCTGAGGTTGCTTGTTTCTTCATGGTATCTCTCTGCCCTGGTCTGGTCGATTACAACGTAACCAAGTGTTTTTGCTATTGTTGCTGTTGCTGTTGCTGATGCAATAAATCGCCGACATTGCTGAAAGTTGTTGCAGAGATTGTGATAAAAGTAAATCGTTGCAGCAGCACTGAGACACGATCAGGCAGGCCCTCGAGTACCAGGACCAGGGCCAGGACGAGGACGAGGACCAGTACTAGTACCAGATCATCGATATCAAATTACTTTGAATTCAAATGCTGCCAGAACATGGCCTGTCCTTGTCCCACATACTCGCATCCTTCTCTGCTTTTCTTATCAATTTCGTTTGGGCAACTCGCCGCGAGAGCACGTAGAAAAAGTTAACACACACTCGCCTGAACAGTCGTGGGGAAGGGAAAGGGAAAGGGGATGCTGATGGTGATGGCGATGGGGGTGGGGGTGGGGAAGGAAAACTTGTGCCAACCACTTGGAATTTTTGGGTAAAAGCATCCCCAAAAGCGTTACGTTGGCGTATTCTAAACTTTGGCGCTACTTTTTGCCCATGAAGCTAAAGTCATTATCATTAAAGCCATACCATACTTTTCTGCCAAAAAACTTTCACTCCTCTGTGACTGTTTCGGTGTGTGCAAGTGTGTGTGTGTGTGTGTGTGTGTGCGAGCAAGGACGGGCGGAAAGGAACTGAGCGGAAAATATTGTAAATTGTATCTAACAGATACTTTATCGAGCCGAAATAGAAACTTTTGCCATTGTCCGCGAGCAACAAACTGACACACATGCGAAGGAGAGAGAGAAGAAGGAATGGGATGGGATGGGTGGAGTGGAGTGGGGAGGGGAGGGGAGTTGGGAATTACATGCCAAGATAATGAGAGTATAACTGGGCGTGGCATCAACTTACGAGTATTCTCCGACTGCAAGGAAAAACTTTTGCGTGTGCATGTGTGTCGCAATGGAAAAGTTTTTGCGCTCTGCTGCATGGAAAATTGTCATTCAAAAAGATGCCCAAAGTACAAGTATGATTTTTTTTTTTCTGTACTAATTTCAAAAATATTTTTATGCATTTGAAAACTCTGCTCTCCTTGGAAAATGTGAGAAAGAATCCATCAAGAATCCATCAGACATAACTCTAAGGCTATTTGATTGATGACTCAAATGACTTCCAACATTCTCTGCCTCTCGAGGCAGGTTCAAAGGTTCAGGCGACACTATTATCCAGAAAGTCAGTCAAATTATTTATTTTATAGTTGATATAGTATTTTATAATTTAAGCTCATAGCCCTGTATCATATTATTAAATAAATAAACTATAGAATCCTCACATACAAGGGAAATTTTCAGCTGAATTTACGTAGATCTGCGATACACAACAATGATCTAATTTATTTCTACTTCTGTAAATATAACTTCCAGAGATAGGGATTTTAAAGAAAAGACATCCGTCATTTCTGATATAATTTTATTGAATGAATCTTTTGTATGTTTCTTAAATTCTACTTGGCTGAGGGCCAGCGTAGCTGCGCCGCCAGCCACGCCGGCAGCGGAGCGGCCGCATTTATATGTTTGTTATATATGCCCAGCGCTGTTGATAGCGGGGGGCGCGAGGGGAAGATCCACATGCTTGTGTGGATCATATTCAAGTGCCGTCGGCTATGCTATACATGCCGACGCTGCACTAATGTAGTACCAGGCATATATGTGTGATCGTATTTCGTCGCACTGAATATGCCTGGGAATGTTTATTGCATAAACACTGCAACAAAGTGTTACAGTGTGTTCCCTTTTAAGTACTCTTGGTACAGTGGGTATTGGCTATATATATGCATACTACATCTCCCTCCTTTTGAAAAATAACGTAATATTTATGAAGTTATTTTATAATTTTAATATGATAGTTATTTAGAAAAATATATTTAGAAAAATTTTTTTTTTTTTTTTAATTAAATGAATTTAATACTAATACATACATATATATCCCATAGTTCAAAAAAAATTTTTTTTTTTTTTTTTTTTGTTTTAGTAAAGAAAATTAAAAAGATTTGATATATTCCTATAGATATACTTATGTATGGCCATACTAATTCTATCTATGAGTAAAAAAGTTTTAGTCTATCCTTATGTACTTTTTGTTTTTTGTCTTTTATATTTGAAATTGTTATATTATCATTTTCTCCTATACTATCTACCTTATATGGTCCAGTATATTTAAAATCTAACTTATGACCTGTTTCATTTTTCAATAAAACCTTATCTCCTACTGCTATTTCTAAATCTTTTATTTTCGAGTCATATATAATTTTATTTCTTCTCTTATTCTCCTCGAGCATAGTTCTTGCTCTTTTATAAGCTATTTCTAACCTATATTTACTCTCTTTAGAGTAATCTTCTATGTTATATATAGGTGCTATATTATCTATACTATAAAATTTTGTTGGTATATTTGGTGTTCTACCGAATACCAATTCATATGGACAATAATTATGTGCCATTGATGGTGTAGTGTTGAAGCAGAAGACAAAATATTGGAGCCATACGTCCCAATCAGTCTTATCAACCGATATGTATGAACGTATGTACTCATTAAAAGTTCTATGACTTCTTTCTACTGTTCCTACTGTCTGGTGGTGGTGCGCTGTTGACGTTATGTTTTCTATTTTTAGATATTTACATAAGTCGTTAATGATTGAATTTTTATATTCTGTACCCATGTCCGTGATGAACGTCTTCATTGGACCGTACTTCAGAATAAATTTTTCAAAGATAGCTTTTGCTACCGTATTTGCGCTTTTATTTGATATTGGGATGGCAACTAGATATTTTGTTAAGTCACAGATTAAAGTGACTGCATATTCGTTGCCATTTTCTGATCTTGGTAATGGACCTATTGTATCCACTATCACTCTGTCAAAAGCATGTACAGGTGTATCAGTTATTGTTAATGGAGTTTTAGTATGCGTAGTTATTTTCGCTTTTTGGCATTTTGGACATTTTCGTATGTACTTGGTTATATCGCGAGTTAAACCTTTCCAGAAATAATATCTTTTGACCTTGGCCAAGGTTTTTGTTATGCCTGTATGTCCTCCTTGTATGGGATCGTCATGGTATGTAAACAGTATAGCTTCTTTTTCTTTCTCCTTATTTATTTGGGTCACCGGCTTGAGTAGCGCTACTCTTAATGATTTTAGTATCTTATTGCCCATTATTTTAAAAGATTCTATTGAAATAGTTTCAAAGATCTTATCGCTCGGTGCCATCTTGAGTTGGCTAATTTTTAGTATACCGGCTTGTAATTCAAGCCTTTGGAAGAACTGACCTAAATCGAGAATTCCGTTGGTGTACATATTGCCAACATCAATTCTTGCTATAACTTTTTTTCCATGTTTTAGCAAACATTTTGAATCTGTTATTCGCAAGGTCACTACCTTTCGTACTTCGTCATTTACAATGACTTCATATACGTTGGGCTGAGAAGCTTTATTTAGAGTTTGCCTAGGCAAATCTAATTTTTCTGTTCCTGCGCAGGAATTTTTCTGTTTACTTTGGTTTCTGGTAGTGACTTTTAGTATTGTTCCTGTTTTGTGTATTTCTTGTAAATCTTTGATGGTTATTCTTGATAACGCATCTGCTACATAATTATCTTTTCCCTTTAGATACTCGACTGTGAAGTCATATTCCTCTAATTCGAGCCGCATGCGTGTAAGTTTTGAGCTAGGATTGACCATTGAAAATAAGTATGTTAGTGGTCTGTGGTCCGTTTTCACTGTAAAGTGTTTTCCATAAATATATGGTCGAAAATGAGTAATTGCCCAATGAATTGCTGCTAATTCTTGTTCTGTTGTACTTTTGTTACTTTCGCCCTTGGTGAATGATCTGGACGCGTATGCAATTGGAAGTTGGAGATCTTTATGGTTTTGAGTTAAAACCGCTCCACACGCTTGCTTACTTGCATCCGTTATTATACAAAATTCTTTTGTGAAGTCTGGGTATTGTAACAAAGTTGGTTTGATGAGTTGCTCTTTTAAGTGTAAAAATGCATTTTGGCATTCATCTGACCACTCAAATGGAACATTCTTTTTACATAATCTGGTTATGTGCCGGGAATAGTCGGCGAAGTTTCTAATAAAACGTCTGTAATAATTGCAGAATGCAACGAATCTTCTAGCGCTGTCCGCGTCGTGCGGGACTGGATAATTTTTGATGACGTCATATTTCTTGTCATCTGGCAAGATTCCTTTATCAGTGCATTTATGGCCGAGAAAGGTCACTTCATGCATGAAAAATGAACATTTTTGTGGATGTAATTTTAGGTTGTGTTTCCTACATACCTCAAAAATATCTTGTAAGTTTTTGAGCATATGTTTTTCGGAACAACCAATGACTATAAGATCGTCCATATATAGGAATGCTTGCGAAGCTTCAAGTCCAGAGAATGCAATAGTCATCATTCTCTGAAATGAATTTGGCGCTATTTTTAAACCAAATGGTAATCGCGTGAAGCGATATGAGCCATTGCTCGTTGAAAAAGACGTTATATTACGTGAACTTTCTTCTAGTTCAATTTGATGAAAACCTGACATTAAGTCAAGGCATGAGAAATATTTTGCTCTACCTAGTTGATCCAAAATGTCATCAATTCTAGGTAGTGGGAATTTATCTGACGAGAGTTTCTTATTTATTTGACGATAGTCAACTACTAATCGCCATTTCTTTTGTTCAGTGCCCGGAAGGGCTTTCTTTGGTACAAGTAATAGTGGGCTGTTATATTCTGATACGGACGGTTCGACTATTTTGTCGTCTATTAATTTTCCTACTTGCTTCTGGATCTCTGTAACTTGGCTATGCGGGCTTCGATAGTTTTTGATGTATACTGGTTCGTCATCCTTCAATCTCAATTTTTGTTTATAAAAATTATTTGTTGTTATTGATTCGGTGTCAAGCCCGAATATGTCACTATATTTGGAACATAATTCCGTTAATGGTTGTTTGAATGGAGCTGGAAAATTCTTTTTGAGCTGAGCTAGGACAGTTTGTTCCCTGATTTTAGAAGTTGTTTGAACTACATTGTAATTCGAAAGTGGTTCATATTTTAAATTATTTATATTAATTAATTGGTCGGTACTGGTCGTATTCAGTAATCGGACAAACGCATTTTGCGTGGTTGCAACTGTGTTTGCAACAAAAATACCAGTTTGGATTTCCTGGTTTGGAATTAGAACATTATCTTCACTTGAAGTTAGTTCTATTTTTCGAATAACTTGTGATCTTGCTGGTAGAAGTATTGTATTGTTACCAGAACTGTATGTTATTGGAACATAAATGTGAATGTTTATATTGTTTGGTCGTATTATAAACCAGTCTTCTGAAGGTTTTAGATCAATTTGACAATTTAATGCTTTTATAAAATCAATCCCTATTATTCCATCACATGGGATTGCGAAATTTTTGTTTACTAAATGGAAATTGTGAGGAATTATGTATTTATCTGTCTGTAGCTCTATTGGTGCAAGGCCTAGGGATTTTATAATACCTTCACCTATGCCTTGAATATCTATTTTACTATTTATTTGTATGTCGTTGAAGACATCTGAAGTTTCTTTTATTAGCGATATGTTCGCTCCTGTATCTACTAGGAATGTTAGATGTTTTCCTGTATTGGCATTGTTAAATGACACGAAAATGTTAAGATTGAGATTGATGGTTTGAACCTTTGCTTTTAATAGTTTGGAGTATCTAAAGGAGTTTGGGAGTTTCCCGAAGCCGTCTGGGTAACACGGACATTATTGTTGTGTCCTCTGTTCCCATTTCTGACGTAGTTTTGGTTGTTATGGGATGTGCCGTTACCACGGTTATTTCCTCTATAATTACCACGACCTCTATAATTATTTGGCTGATAATTGTTATTGTAATTGAAGTTCCTGTTTGAATTGCTGTTATTGTAGTAACCACGACCATTTTCTCTACCTCGATAGTTACTTCGGTAGTTACTACCGCGATAAGCTTGTCCTCTACGCGTGTACAATATTGAATTAGCATTGCCAGTCATCTCAGTACTACATTGTATATACTTTGCGACGGCGTCGTTCATGGTCGTAAAGTTACCTGCTTCTAAAATGGTTTTTAGTTTACCATGCTCACAATTTTTAACCATTGTGCTAATGGCTTCTTTTGTACTGAATTTATCGGCATGTTCGGCTGGTAGTCCTTCATCGATGTACGAAGCTTCAAGTAGCTTTCGCAAATTATCGATTTCTGTGGTAAATTGGGTTGCAGTATTTCCTTTTTGGCATACTTTTGCCAATTTTGCTTTGACTACGTCAGACGTTTCACCGACTATAGTGTCTTGTAATTTCTTTATAATTTCATTTATTGTTGTAAGTTCTTGAACTTTGTACAGTGTTGATCCTATAATCTTTGATTTTATTACTTCGATTGCTAAAGATTCATAAGGGCCTTTTGTTAGGTTAACTAATTTAATCGCTGTTATGAATCGCTGCAAATGAAGTTTTTGTCCGTTAAATTCAGGTATGGCGTGCGAAATATCTTTGATATATGCCCGTTGGGCAATTGTGTCGTCTGCCATTCTGATGTGTTTTTGTTCTATCACACTATTCAGTGAATCGGAATCAGACAATTCTTGATCTTGATATTGTGGTACTGTTAATACAGCTTGGATCGTTAGATCGTGTAGATCTTTTTCTTCCACTTCTGTTTCTTGATCAATTGATTCAACTTCTCGGTCAAGTTCTTGAGTTTGACTTGTTCCGGGTTGTTCTATGTCTATTGTCAATGGAGTATTCAAAACTGTTGGAATTGAAATATCCAAATTGAATTTCCTTTGAATCGATATCAAATTTGATCGAAGTCTGATCAAAAATTTTGATACCTGCGACCAATTTTGTTCTTTTATGCGTTCTCTATTTTCATGTATTAGTGTACGTGCCTCGTTGAAACACTCAACTAATATGGTCGCATGCCTATTCACTGTAGTATTGTCCTATTTTGTGTAAGTGATTTGTATGATTTGTCAAATCTACTTTTATTTTCTTCTAATGATTTGTAAATTTCCTGCCATTCCATTCTTGGTTTTAAGTTTTAAATATTGCAAAGTCAATTACTCTGCCCAGTATCGAATGTTCATTTATTACTGATTTTACTACAATACCTGGAATGGTAGTTAACACAATTGCTTTTTGTGTTTTTGAACAGTCTATTAAGGGCGAAAATTCTAAATGAAATGTACTCATGTACATATATTCGAGCTCTAATATGCTCCTTGGGGTCGTTGAGACCAATTGTAAAATTCTGTTTTTAAAATTTGGGTCCCTGTTATAAACATTCCTAATTGCGTTTAGAGTTGTCATTTTATTTTTCCCTTTCAAATTCTATATTTTGTCCAAATCATTAGCCTTACTCAAATATTTCTTTTTAAGGCATTTATTGTGCAGCTTATAAATTTTGAAAAAGACGTTAGCACACAAAATAACAACAATTATTATCAACAGGGTATTAGTAAAGCCTAAATCAATTTCTTTTGATTCTACTTTATTAATTACATTTGCAGTGGAATCCACTGTCTTGGTGTCTACTAAACCCATGTTGGTGACAATCCCTGTTTCTCTATGAAAAAGTATGCCATTTATATATGGCTTATTTTTGGTGTCATTTCCTAACTTACTTATAGTATTGTCTTTCATTCATATTAGTTTTTGAGATGCTTTAAATATATTTTTTTTTTTTTTTATCAGTCCTATGTTTTTAGTGAAAGCCTAGCAGATATTAGTAGTTTACAAGCAGCGTGTTACGCATCGACTTGTGGGTAGAAGTTTAAATTATTGGCAATTCAGGCATTGGCAAAATGCAGCCTTTATTGCGTTACTTTGCATCGCAAAGTTTGTTGTTGAGTTCCTCCAGTTGGGTTTTCAATTTTTCCTGGTCCTCGTTGATTTTTTCTGTCCGTAGTAGGTCTTTGACCAACCTACGTTCCCGGAGCAGTTTAATTCGCTTCCCTCCCCGCTTTTTCTTTGGCTTGGGCTGTTGCGGCTGTTGGCGTGCCCGGTACTCAGCTATTGTGAGTGGGCGTGGTCCATCGGTTGGACAAGCCTCCAGAGCCTCCTGTAGGCTTGGCTTGTCCCTTTGCTCGAGGGGAGCAGCGTTTATTAAATCTGATTCCAGATTGGCATCCACCGGTGGCGTAAGGGGCGTTAGGCCTCTCACGCGAATTTATTTTTCGGCTGCTGATGTCCTGGGCCTCTGGGCTCAGGCGGTTCCGGTGCCGGTCATCGCACAGGTATTCGTCGTACGCTCTATGTAGCGCTGTCGGTGCCTTTTCAGGTCTTTATCTTCTTTTATGTCAGCACGCTTCTTGTTTAATTTTTTTTTTTTTTGAAAATCCAGTAATTTATTAGAGGCAATTTAAACGTGAAATTTGGATACGCAGGATTATTTTTGGCTCTCACTGTTCACGGTCATTTGGAAGTGTATTTTAAATGCACATTTTCTTTTGTTTTTGCGTGAAAACCGTTTTTGCAGAATTATTTATTTTTTTTTTTTTTTTTTTTTTTTTTTTTCTTTTTGGTCCTGTCACGGTCGCCATGTAAATATAACTTCCAGAGATAGGGATTTTAAAGAAAAGACATCCGTCATTTCTGATATAATTTTATTGAATGAATCTTTTGTATGTTTCTTAAATTCTACTTGGCTGAGGGCCAGCGTAGCTGCGCCGCCAGCCACGCCGGCAGCGGAGCGGCCGCATTTATATGTTTGTTATATATGCCCAGCGCTGTTGATAGCGGGGGGCGCGAGGGGAAGATCCACATGCTTGTGTGGATCATATTCAAGTGCCGTCGGCTATGCTATACATGCCGACGCTGCACTAATGTAGTACCAGGCATATATGTGTGATCGTATTTCGTCGCACTGAATATGCCTGGGAATGTTTATTGCATAAACACTGCAACAAAGTGTTACAGTGTGTTCCCTTTTAAGTACTCTTGGTACAGTGGGTATTGGCTATATATATGCATACTACACTTCTCTAAACATCGCAAAAAATTATGAATGTGAAATGGAAAAGCCTCATATTTACCAGAAGGTTGATTAATTGCTGTTTTGGTTAGCTTTTTTGAATTCCAAAGTTTTCCCGAACTAGGTGTAGCACACTCAAGACATATTTAAATTAAAAGACCATTTTTATTGACATTTTTCAGACAAAAACGAACTATACAACTCGAACTGGATCTGGAAAAAATTATCTGATTCGATATGCCTCGGCTATGTTTGGATTCGGGGAAGTGATTATGCAATAAAAAGTATTTCGCAGATAAACAAAAATAAAGGAAAACATATATGGGCAGTTCGGCCAAAAGGTCCACCATGTCTGAAAACATTAAGGGTCGATAGCAACTGATTTGCATATAGCTTTGAACCGATATTATAGTCCAAATCTATTGAAAGTTATCTTATTTACCCAATGGACTTATAATATCATTATTCAAAGCGGCTAATGTTCACTTTTTCGGTATTTTTTGGTATTTCTATAGTCATGTTTTCCTTTAATATTATCTCCCACAAAAAAATATGATTCTTGATCAAAGTTTTCCCTCAAAGTCTTTCAAAGATATTGAGCTTTCTATGAATTGGCCCAGTCTCAGCTTACGGTATTCTTTTTAACTTTTATTACCGCGGAATTATGTAACGTAGCGCCAGTAACGTACGTCAGATGCCTCCGGGGGTCATGTTTTGGCTTATATCTTATTAAAGCCGTTCATTTGATGGTTGTAATTTTTTGGTGAATATAAGACTACCCAGTTAGTATTACCCTAAAATTAATTTTGTTTTCAAAATTTTTCATTAGTTTTTTTACATTTTGTCGTGCGAATGTAATGTTACGCCAAATTGGAATTGCTCATACGCAGCAGTACGAAAATGGAAATAAAAGTAAGAATTTATGGCTACTTTGCTGAGAGAGCAATATAAAAATAAACAAAGTACAGAAAGAATGGGAATCATTTGTGGAAATTAGACACGATCGACAGAGAGACCCAAACCACAAACAATTGAGACCGAATAATAATTACAAAAAATGCAAGAATACGATCTATTGAAGGTAAAATTCCACCTCAGCTGCGGTAGTGGCATTTGCCGTGTCTGTTTATTAGAGTTACCGAAACTCGGGTAATCTTCAGGCCCAGGTCTGGTCTGAGAGCAGATAAAACTAACCCAGTGCTGGGGGGACGGCTAAAACCCGCCAATTTGATGACCATAATATGTCTTCGTTGCTCAGGCACTGACATGAACATGATTCTGTGGTAATCATAACCCCTCAGGCTATGGAAATCAGCGATGCATTGTTGGCATCGACCGTTGCCATTGCCGTTGCCGTTGCCGGTCGCTGGCACTGCCTGCCACTAAATTGCAGCCAAGAAATCGACGGTCCGGCAATTGGAGCTGAAAGAGTGAAAGGCTGAAAGCAGAAGGAGATGCAGATGCAGATGCAGAAGGAGACGGAGAGGGAGAGGGAGAAGAGAACTTGCAGCTGGGTCGGTTTCGGTCCTCCTGCATGCCTGGCCTGGCCAGGCCTGGCCTGGGTAACCGTAACCGTAACCTGATTCAATGAGCTTGAAAATCTATCACTTCTTCTGCTGCATGCGGGCCTTTCTTTTTGCCACACATTTCTGCCTATAAAAAGGCCAAGACTTGATTGACCAGCAGCAGCAGCAAGCAGCTACCATTCTGTTTATGAGCCTTTTTTCGGAATACTTTCTAAAGTAGAGCCGGCCATGGCCCGCAGCTGTTTTATTACAAATTGGAAATTTGTCTCAAAAGCGCCCAAGGAGACAACATTTGCATTCGCCAGAGTTCGACAAATTTCCAAACGCATTTATCTCCGCTCTCAGATCTGCAGCGAAGTCAGTCCAGACACGACACAAGTCGCGGTCTGTCTTTCGATTCGTTTGTCTTTGATTTTACTTTCGAAATGGCACTTAATTAGTGGGGGCAAAAATGGCATTAAAAGGGGACTAGTCCTCCATATGTATGTATATGTGTAAGGCTCTTTTACCCCGACTGACTGAAAGGCACAGCCCAAAATGGGAACTCCTAAGGCTGCAACTTTCACACATTCGGGCTATATGTGCTGAAAAATGGAGGTCAAAGTTCGCGGGCGAGAATGCCAAAAAGTGAAAAGTGTGAGTATAGAAATATTTCTTTCTTATTTCAATAACATAACATTTTGCGGGTACGTTTTTTAATAAGTAAGTAGAAGAGACTTTGTGGAAGAAAAAAAAAAGAATATCATGATATTAAATACCAAAAAATACCCATAAAATAATTTAAATTAATGAAAATATATGTCGGACATATTAAAAAATTTTCCCTCCCTTTTTCTGCAGAATAAAGAATCTCGCAAAATAAAGAAGTATGTTTTTCATCTATTTCAATCGGGACATAGACTTTTGGTTACAAAATTTAAGCGTCTGGAGTAAGAATCAATGTCCGATCAATGACTGGAAGTGTCAGAAGTTAGCCTAATCTAACCTATAGCTTAACCTCATGCGTTTGTGCCCCATCACTCAGAAGAAACAGCATTCTGAAGGAATTCTTGTACAAGTACATTTTCTGTGGCATACTTTTGGGGCTTTCACGAAATACATTTTTTTCAGAAATCATTAATAAGTCAGATTTTAAAGGAAGAAAACTTAAATTAAACAAAAAAATAAACACCCTTAAGCATGCAGGATACTCCAAGTTATATTCTCTCTTTGCCCGAATATCTATATTGGAAGCTGCGTGCTGATAATATTTATACTGATCTGTGCATCATTTTATCCAAAATATATGCAGATAAGAGTCATAATTTCTGAATTCAATATCGAATCTATATGGAAACGCATTCGATTGATTAAGCAGTGGTTGCAGAGAGCAAGGACCTCTGCCTTTGCCGCCGCCCCCCACAGTTAATCCGAATATTAATTATGCAGAATCCTAGGCCCATACCACACCATGCCATATCGATTTGCCATAACTGACACATTTTCCGGCCATTGTTCCTTCTTCTGCGGCGGCTCCTGCAGCTGTTGCGGACTTGTGGGGGCCACAGAGAGCAGATGGAGATGACAGAGCCACTGCGCCTATTCCTCTGACGAGGGAACACTACTCTCTGCCTGTGTGTGTGTGTGTGTGTTTGCAATTAGTAGCGCTTTATTCGCTAGTGTTTGTGCTGTTTGTGCCACCACGCTGCCTGACAAATGTAAAGCCACATGATGCCGACTGGCCCGTCCGTGTAGACCGTACAATGACCCACATTGTGATGCGCTTTTATTAGACACGCGAGGCGCAAAAACAAAGGGGCCTCCACAATGGCTCCACACAATGGACGCCAAAATTGTCATCATCATCATCATCATCATCATCAAACAGAAAAGCGAACGAAGGAACGAAACTCACATGAAGACAATGCAAATGTGGCATAGGTTACAGGACATTAAACTCGCATTCGTATTCCTATTCGTATTCCTATTCGTATTCCTATTCATATTCGTACGAGAAAGATTTCCAAGAAAAAAGACTTCGATCAGAGTAGTTTTGAATTCTGCTTCGTCCAACGCCTCTGTTGGATGCCATTAAACAGTTTGGAAATTTAATTTGAAATATAACAAAAGTCAAGTCTGCAATATTTTTTGGAAATGAATACCGACCGGCGTCGTTCCTCCACTGCCACGGAGTTTCTGGAGGTTGTGGTGAGGCCCAAGAAATATTACAAGGTAAAGCATAGTCCCGATCACGCCGATCGTGGTAAAATTGTTGTCAGTTCTGGGGAGAAGTTTCGCATCCTTAAAAATGTGGCCGTCATATCCCTGGCCATGATGATACAGTATGTGGCCTATCAGGTAACAACATACCAACACCAACGCCTATTCAATGAGTTAACTCTCGTAATACCTCTCTATCCCTTAAGGGCACTCTCAATCTACAGTCCTCGCTTAATGCCAAAGATGGTCTGGGCACCATAGCCCTCTCTTGCATCTACCTCTCCATGGGCATATCCTGCCTGATCCT
Organism: Drosophila helvetica; assembly: GCA_963969585.1. Lineage (NCBI taxonomy): Eukaryota > Metazoa > Arthropoda > Insecta > Diptera > Drosophilidae > Drosophila > Drosophila helvetica. The sequence goes on along the minus strand of OZ018401.1, from coordinate 49,904,487 downwards.
ACCGACCATCATGATACGCCTCTTGACCTGCAAGTGGACCTTGGTCATCGGACAGATCTGCTTTATACCATATATAGCTCTGCAGCTGTACTCGCGGTAAGTGCTCCTAAAAAATCATCATCAGCGTCACGCTCATTGAGACATTTCTTGTCTGTAGCTTTTTCACCCTCATTCCGGCGGGCATTTTGCTGGGCGTGGCCGCGGCCCCCATGTGGGCCGCGCATGCCACCTATCTCACCCAGATCAGTCAGATATATGCGATTATAACCTCAGCTCCGATGGATGCTGTGATCACGCTCTTCTTTGGGATATTCTTCTTTGCCTGGCAGAATGCCGACACCATTGGAAATCTACTATCCAGCCTGGGTGAGTTTTTATGGGATCATATATAAGCGTATATCTTATAAAACTCAAGATCTAATTTCAACTGAGAGCCATCTCTGGCAGCCTGCCATATCATTTTGCCTGTATAATTGCATTTCTGATTAGGTGAGGGGCTTCCCAGTCGGCACCGATTGAGCAGCAGAGGTAGTGAGGTGGGTTAAGGGCGGGGGGCAGGGGGCAGGGGGCAGGGGGAGGGCGAAGGTATTTTAACCGAAGGGGCAGTTAGTCAGTTCCAGTTAGCCGCAAGAGCAGCCACCGCCAGCAGTGGCATCATCATCATCATCACCAGCATCAGTGGGCGGACCACAGACGTTAACAGCAAGCGACACATGCAACAAAGTGGGCCAGTTTACACCTGCAGCAGGGCTAGGGGTGGGGTGTGCGGGTGGCAGTGGGAGTGGGAGTTTCACCTGCACTTGCACCTGCACCTGCACCTGCACCTGCACGGCCTTTCCCATGTAATTATTTGTAATTTGTTTGCCCAAGTGCAGGGCGAGTGCAGCTTGCTAACCAATTGTCCTAGTTGGTGCTTGGGATTCCCTCCCCTCCCCTCCCCACCCGTATTCCGCTCCGTCTAGTCCTCCAGTTCCTCTAGTCGTGTACATTCGGAAGTGCTTTGTTATGGTTGTTATTGCAGCTAATACAATGCATATACATATGTGTATATAGAGAGAGAGAGAGAGAGAGAGAGAGAGAGAGAGAGAGAGAGAGAGAGAGAGAGAGAGAGAGAGAGAGAGAGAGAGAGAGAGAGAGAGAGAGTGAGAGAGAGAGAGGGGGGGGCCAAGATGCAGCTGCTTGGATGTGAGTACATGTTAGTTGTCGTAAATCGAAAATGCCAACAGCTACTTAAAAGCCTTTCCATTTGAAATATTAGACGACGCCTCAAGGAATGGGAATGGCATGGGAATGGGAATGGGAATGACAGTGGGAGAGGGAGGATGCTGTCACTACACTCGGAGAAAAGTGTCATAGTGTAGTTGAATAGAATTCATTCATGACTGAAACATAAATGTATTACCATCTCCACTCTCTGGTCAAATCAATTGGTTTAATCATGGTTTCGAAACCCATGTGTATATATTGAGTATCCAGCTGTAGGTTTTTTTTATCTGAGTGTACTAGTATATTTATATAGATTGATGATGGCGACATCGCAGCTGACAAACGGAAACGGAAATGTTTTTGCCTCTCTGTCAGTCTCCTCGACATTCTGAAATAATTAACCCAAAAATAGCCAGAAAATCCAGCCGGAGAGAAAGCCAAAAAGCTTATGGCGTAATTGTCTAATGGCAGCGACAAAAGCGAGTCCAATGCGAGGGGCCTATGGGCTCCATAAATTATCACAAGTCCAGGAAGTCCAAGGATATATCCCTTGATGGGGTGGGGCTGGGGGTTGGGGCTGTGGGGGTGGGGGTGGGATTTCCTATGCTAATCCCAAGGAGGAGACTCCTTCCTCGCAGGGCAGTCAGACCAGAGTCTGAGTCTGAGTCAGCACCAACTACCCCTATAGATCTTTCAATTACGCTCCACCACAAAAGAAATCAGCAGCACAAAACAGAATACCGGGGCATATGCCTGGGGTCGCGTCTCCTTCAAGTTGAATACATTTCGATTAATACAAATTTGCTTGCTTCCCTCTTTTTGAATGCAAAATCGAATTATGCGCGGAATTTAAGTGGAATTCGGTTCGAGGGGCGTGAGCGAGAAATTCTGCGAAAATTTGCATCAATTTTTCTTTGCATTAACAACAGGATGAGGTGGTAGGTGGTAGGTAGCGAAAAGCAAGGGATGCTATGAGATGGGATGGGATGGGTTGGAATGAGATGGAATGGGATTGTGCTGAGAGCTATCTGTGCCATTATTGAGTTAATAAATCACATGCCAGCTTCAATTACAGCCACAACCCAGCCCAGCCCAGCCCAGCGCAAATGCTTACCTCAAAAATGCTGTTGACTGACAACTGGAGCTTCTGGTGGAATGCCTGAATGCTCGAGGAGCAGAAATGTCATTACCAGCCACTTGAAATATTCGATTTTCTATTCAAATGCTAAATTTGCGTAATAACTCAGCCCCCAGTCCCAGAGTCCCAGTCTGTATCTTCGCAATTCGCGCTTGTTTGCCATTTTGGTTGGGTGAAAAGGAAAGGGAAATATATCCAAAATTGAAGTGCTGAGAGTGGGCGTGTCTCCCTGGCTGAATGACTGACTGAGGGAGCGAATGACTGAATGACTGAATGAATGAATGAACGCTGACTTCAATGAGTGTCTCAAGCATGATGTTGGAGCTTAATAGAAATTGCTATGGAATTGAATTAAACATGCTGGAGTGAAAGGCGAGAGGTTTTTCTTCTGTGTGAGTGGCAAGCGTTCTTTGCACGCGCCTCACTCGTTGGTTTCTACTCGTTGCTATTCAGTACACTACTCGCTGCTCATTGAAGCTTTTACCCATTCTACCCCAATCGTTAATTCATTGAACAAATTACGAAGCCATAAGCAGATCGCGAAAACTTCCCCAATACCAATACCAAGACCGAAGTTGATTTTCCCCTTGTGCGGGGACGCAGTACAGCGTGAACGTGCGAACAAGCCGGATATCCGTTCATGGAGCGGATGTTGCCTGATTTCCGACCCATTGACAGCCACCCCTCCCCCCACCACACCCGCACAGATTATCGGCCATAATTTATCTTCAACTTGCATTAAATGACAAAAATGTATTGTGCTCGGCATTGTTGTGCTCATAAATCAGAGATCAAGCCCCGAGCACGGTAATTGCTTTGGAAATGCGGCCAAACTGGGTTAAGCTGAAATTAGTTGTTTAGAGTCGGACTTCGTGGTGGGGCAAAAACATTTGTGATTTAGCTTTTCGATTGGACTTTCTGCCTGCAATTGTAGTTCCGTTTTGTTGGCCCAACTTTTTCCACACACACACACAAACACACATACACAACTGGCACAAACAATATTTCAGAACGGTGCCCCGCCCAAAGGAGAGCTCCGGGCTCGGTCTCGGTCCCTGTCCCTGTCTCTGTCTCTGGCTCTGGCTGTGATTCTGGGTTCCATTTCTGTTTCTGGCGGATTGAGGCTAGGGCTAGGGCTGGGGCTGGGACTGGGACTGGGGGATACATGCACAGTAAATTTTCATTTGCAAGACGCTTGCCAGTGCTCCCAGGGAGTGGGGTATGCATTTAAATACGTGTTGAATTATTGTCCTGCAGCAGCAAGGAATAGCAGAATATGGTGAGGACATGCTCCAGTTATGCACAGCTACATGCTCTTCTCTCCCCCCCACCCCCACACCTTCCTGTATCTATTAAATTAAATTGCTTAATTTTCTGCAACTGCAAGCAGAAGGAGAGAGAGCGGGGGGGCTGGTAGTAGATGAGTGCCAGGAGGACATGGAGGGAAACGAACATCAAACATTACAAAACTTTCATCATTGTGTGACATGGAATTATGTATTTCTTTGCTTGTTTCTCGTCCCTGTCCCTGTCCCTGGCCCTGTTCCTTTGCTGCTGCTCTTCCGCTCCACCGCCCCACCCCTCTTCTGCTGCTCCAGTTGCTGTTCCAGTCGCCTGGCAACATTCATTTCAGTTGTTTAGATTTTATGCTCTGAAATTTTATTTATTGTAGACTGCTCTCGGAGAGAGGGAGAGAGAGCGAACTCTCGTTGTTTACGTGCATGCAGAGTGGCTTTCGTTCTCTGCTTCATTGCTGCTGTTGCTGCTGCTGGCCATTGTTTTTTGGTAGTTGCTCAGTATGGCAATAATAGCAATAATAATTAAAACAAATGGACTGTTATTCGGTGTCATGTGGTCCCAAGAGTGATTATGAAACAGCCAAGAAGGCACTAGAGAGATTTGTTTCGCTTGCAAACACCACAGCTACACCCAGAGAAAAACCACTAAAATTGTTACACTTACAATTGTAACTCAAAATGTAAGCCATGCTATTTGAATATTTCATTTAAATGTATTTCGTATTTAAATTAAATATGTTTAGTATTCAAAATAAATCCATTTCATATTTCAATTAATTATTTTTATATTTAGATTTAATATAGTTCCTAAAAATGTAATATATCGTATTATATTCATATTAAAGTATTTGATATTGATCCTTTTGAATTTCAGTTTTAAAAACCGAATATATAATTTAAATATGAATGTATTTACTTTTACTATGCCATTTTTCTCTTAGTATAGATAACTTGTTCAGAGGGGCAGGAAAAAATACAAGACAAGAAAGGGATACTACTCGTTCATTCTCAAACGACAGATGCGACTGGGCGAGTATAAATAGCGAGTGTCGAACCAGCATCCCACAGCGAAAACAACCAATGCGAATCAACATGATCCTATTAAAGATAAGGCTCTTTCTCAGCAATCTAGATGTTCACCTGAAACCCCACACAACCGAGACATCCCAGCCATCATCATCGGCCACAGCCCAGACACAGATCCGTCTTAAAGGGAACTCCGCTCCTGGCACTTGCAGCGGGGTTCGCAGACGAGACGACAGACGAGACGCAGGCTCCGTTCCCTCCCCGGCAACATTGGGCTCATAATTCATTAAGACTTTTTTGAGTTATGCACAACTTTCTACATTTCTTTTCTTTCTCTTTTATTTTGCTGTTGTAACAACTCTGTCTGCTGCCTGGGGACAAAACCGATAAGAGTTGAAAGGAAGTGAGGAAAGGGCTTCGCTTCTGTTTCTGGATGATAACTGGCTACCGTTAATTTTTCTTTTCCTTCTAGTCTCTGCCGAGGAGGAACTTGTCAGTTCTTTAAGGTGTAAATTCTGGAAGCCATAAACAAAAGGCAGCTTTGCTTCCACTTCCACTTCCACGTCCCCTTCCCCTTGCGCTTCTGCTCCCTCGCCTCCTTATTCGTATTCTGTTTCTATATCTTCGTCCTCTGCAAGGAGTTCAGTCAGCTGCTTCTGCTGCGCTTTTGTTTGCACGCCTTGAAAACTGCTGCATTGTGTGCAGAAGCTAGGGCCCAAAAACTGTCCAGGACAGTGGATCAAAGTCCCAGCGAAAAGATACTTTTGAGTTGAAATGAATCGAGGCGTAGATTAGACATCCTTTTCGCGTAGTTGCAGCACCACTGTGCCGTTTCCAGGCCACATTTATGGCGCTTTCAAACCCACCCATCTCCTCTATAAGTTCCAGCCGGACGGTGCACAAAATGAAATTGTTTTGCACTGCCCCCATCTCCGTTCTCGTCCCCGTCCCGCAGTACTCGCTTTGGGTTTTTACTCAGCTTCTTTTTAGTATGCCGAACAGCAGCTGCTGCTTCTGATTCAGTTGGTCACAGGGGAGGCAGAGAGCGAGAGAGAAAGAGAAAGAGAGAGGCGCTGTCCTGGTCCTGGTCCAAGTCCAAGTCTTGGTCCCGGTCCCGGTCCTGGCCGTGGCCCCTGGTCCCAGCCCTGGGTCCAGTTCTCCGCCGCGTTGCACAGAATTTGTAATTGCAATGTCGGTTAATTAAATACAGTTTTACTTTATGTAGCTCTCGGTTCTCTGAGCGCTCTCTGTGTCCCTCCCCTTTCCCCTTTCCCCTTTCCCCGGTTGTGTTGTTTATCTTGTGTGTACGTCATTTTTCTCTATTTTTCACTTAGAGCTTGTTAGACTCGCTGTTGAGCCTAGTCGGAGGCACCGAGGCACCGAGGCACCGTGCCTCGGAAATTTATTGCCCTGCCCTGTGTACAAGGCACAGGAATTGCTTCTGAAAGGATTATGAGAGGGACCTGCCTTTGGTGGGTGCGCCAGAGCGGATCTGTTGGGCTTAGGTTCGAGTGCCAAGAGCAGTCTTAGACAAAAGCTGAGGCAGATGGGACAATGAACTATGGATAAAACACCTCTGGTTTCAGAAGCCTGAGGCAATTCGAATCATTAAAAAAAAAATTATTTTGAATTTAAGAATTATAAATACAATAATGAATATATTATCTATTTAATATAATATGTATAGTAAATAGCTTATAAAAGTTATTTTATTTTAAGGTAGATAAGTATAGGATCGCTATCTAGTTTAAGCTGATCCTTTTCTTAACTCAAATACGAGTACCACAGTACTGTGTACTGTAAGGAACAGAAAAAAAAGAACCAACGCGTTTAACCAACGAGAGTAATGAGTGCAAGGAAAACCACAGAAACTGTATCATTTTCACAAAAGAGTTTTTCTTGCCGCCGCACACTGTATGCCACCCTCCCCACCCCGTATAAACTGTTGCAGCAATTACTTGAACATATGTCCAGCAATTAAAAAATGTTCCACATACGCACTGTGTGACACTTTTTCTCCCTCTGCGCTCTCTCTCCCCGGGCACATTTTTCTTCGCTCTTTTCGCTTTATTGTGGTTTGTCCTCGGTGCCATGTGCCGCTTTAATTGCGTTTCTTCTCGTTCATTTGATTTCTCACTCTTTGAACTGTTTTTATCTAGATTTTTTCCCCATTATTTCTATTACTCGGAATACAGTGTGATCAATCAGGAAAGTTCTGCATATTTAACTCGAGTCGAATGATTAGTTTTTCAAACATTTACCAAAACTGTCCGGAGGCAGGCAAGGGGCAGCTACAATATAGCCCAGCGCGTCTAGGAAAAAATGTAACTGCGTCCATTAGAATTCTAAACAGCAAGTTAAACAATAATTCAGTTGGTCTGAATTATGGCGATCCCGCGCTCGCACTCACACCTCCCCACCCACCCACAGCGGTAATCAAATATTATTTATTCGCTGTTTACACATATATAACATTTCCTTCTCTCCTGCCCCCCCCTACTTGACTTGCTAAATTTATGTAAATTGTGCGTAGAGAGGAGTGGAGGGGTGGGGAGGGGAGGGGAGGGAAAGGAACCCCGCCGCACAACACGAGGCATAAATTGGCTTATTGCGCTATAAATTGTATTTATTTTGATGAAATTTACACAAGGCATAAACGAACCGAACCGAACCGAACCGCCATGAATCCATACATGCATACATACATATACTCGTGCTCGTACTCGTATCTATGAGTGTGCCTCTGCCTCCCTAGGACCTTAAAGCTTCAAGTATCATGGGGTGGCGGTGGCAGATACAACATTTTTGTTCTCTTTATAATGAACCGCAATTTCGATGATGCCTTGATAAGAAATTAAATATAAAATGCGTGAGAACAACATTTTTGCTTGGTAACTGAGGCGAAAAGCGGAAATGAGATAGATCCCTGGGCAAAAATATGCACCAAAAGTAAAGCTTTCCATGGAGTACATATCTTGAAGAAATAGAAAGATTACACCCAGAGAAAAAAGACATGACATTTTAATATTTAAAAACCAATTCAAAAATGAAAAGTACTCATATATTTGTTCCGGGAGTGGAAATCGATAAAAGTAAATTGTTATTACTTACATTTTGATATTAGTATGAAAATATTGAATTTAAATATATTTCATCTATAAAATTACATTATATTTTTTACACTTTTTTTCCACTCTTTTGAATATATTTCATTATTTGACTAAAAAAAATTATTTACTACACATGTAATATATTCTATCTATTATCTATTTGTATTTATTTAAATTGTTTTATATTTGACTTAAATATTTTCTATTTATTTTTACTATTTTTGTATTTAAAGTCAGAATATTTAATATAATTATAGGTGTGTTTCTTTTTACTATGCCATTTTTCGCTGAGTGTGGGTTCATATTCGGGAATTATTATTTTTGCTTAGATTAAATTTGTATTAAAATTTCTCTTAGTGCACTGATTTTGCTGCTTAGCGACATTGATGTTTATGGATTTTGATTGCCCGCCCACCGCTCCATCGCACTTGGGGCTGGGGCTGAGGCTGGGGCTGGGGCAGAGGTCCCCAGCACTGATGTCGGGATAAGCACGCTCTCTTGCACAGGGGGCTCCATACCACCCCTCCTCTCCCTTCTCTCCGTTCCGGCGTTCTTCTTTCAACATCGCAACATTTAATGAATATCGAAATTGGCAATTTCAATATTAAAGCGATTTTACGAAGCTATATGAGCTGTGCCACGCCCGATAAGATTAGCCCGAGATGAGACCCAAGTCTTTATCCATATCCATATATGTAATGTACATAAATGTGTGTGTGTGTTCTTTTGCATATGTGTCTGTGAGTGTGTGTGTATGTGACTGGATTCGAAAGTCATTGGTGTGTAAATTACGCCAGTCATGATGTTTCCCATGTTGGGGAAGGGACCCTGCTTCGATTTGATGATGCGGAAAAGTAAAACCACAAAATCTGAGCCCCAACATAAATTGCCATTTGCTTGCTCTCTCTATCTCTCTCACTCTCCCTCTCTCTCTCTCCCTCTTTCACTCTTTCACTCTCTCACTTTCATTCGGTGCTGGATATGCAAATGACAATGCAGTTTGAGTGTTCCTTCCAGAATTAGTCAGGACCAGCCAAACTCCGAGGAGTAAATGGTTATCCTCCCTGGGAAACTTTTCAATCTATGGCAATCGGTAATTGCCCAGCATCTGTTGGGGACTCGGGAAGTTCTTTAGTGTTATTGCAGCCATTTCTATTTGAGCCAGAACTCATAAAACTCACTCGAGAGTTGTAACTGACACTGCCTCTGGCTCTGCCTCTGCCCCATGGACAAATTAAGTTCCCGGGAATTGTGGGAGCACTGGGGGTGGTTTTCTGGTGGGAGAAGCTGTTACTGCTGCTGCTGCTGCTGCTCCCTAATGAAATTTTGCAACCACCGAAATAAAAAGTATCAGTGTCTGGCAGATTGTACATGAATGGGAATTAATTTCCAACAAAATGACAAAGCAAATGCCTTAACAGCAGAAGGTTTGGGTCCAAACAGGCGTATTCTCAGGAAATTAAAGCGCTTTCTAGAAAGGTTTCTCTGTAGAACATTCGAAAAGGTAGAAACTGATTGCAGTTTCCTATGAAAGAGTCTTGCAGAAAATCTGCAAAAAACCCAGAGAAAAAAATTAAAAAAAAAAACAAACACATATATGGGTATTTCCGCGGATCCCGAACGTTCGTTCGCTCGTTCGATCGTTCGCTTTTGATGTACAAAAAATATGGAAAACAAACATTTTTCACATTCAATAGCATTTTGTTAGCTCTATGTTAAGTGCATGAGATGGGGCTCAACGAGGTGTAGCTTAATAATTATTATACCTATTATAATAGGTGCAATAGACATGTGTTCGCGAACCTACGGGAAATATAATTAGACCTTGGCCTAATCTAGTAAAATTCAGAAATCTACGAGGTGCAACGGAATATTCTAAATCTATTAATTTCTTTTAACATAGGATAAAGTTGCCTATTAAGTCTATTGGTTTCTTTTTTTTAATTTGATTAAGGATTGGTCGGGAACGTCAGATTTGTCCACATGTTTTCTGTTAACACCTTACATTTTCCCATAAATCAATTCACATTTCCTTAAAAAATAGCTTTGTAGGCTTTGAGAAAGAGCTTTTATCAGGAATCAAGAATGTATGAAATTAAATGTCAATTGTTTTAATTACTTGAGTTTCCATATATTAAACGAGGGGGAACGTTATGAGCCGCGTCTGCACCGCGGCTCTACTTTATACCCGGTACTCAGTCAGTATATATGTATGTGAGCTTGTTGTTGTTTATTACATGTTCGCAAAAGAAAAAAATTTAATTTTAGCCAAAAAAAAACAATTTAAGTCGAACCTTTTCGGAGATTTTGATCTATTAGATGTTTCCATATTGGTTAACATAAATTTTTTACATCTGCCATTTCTACATGTTTTTATCTACTTCCTACATATACATACACGGCTGTGTGCGAGAGAGAGAGGGAATCAGTCTGCGCTTGGGAGGCCACTGAAATTTCATTTGTTCCTTCTGACTATATTTATGATCCGATCTGATCCAAATTCAATACTCTGATAGACATAGTCATTTTCTATGATTCTGCGTTTTTGGTTTTCCCGTATCTTCAAAATTGTAGATTTTCATATTTTGTGGGGGCGGAAGGGGGCGTGGCCAAATTTTAAAACAAACTCGTCTCGGTTTGATATCACAGGAGCTTGGATAGAAAGTTTGGTGGATCTAGCTCTTATAGTCTCTGAGAACTAGGCGTCAAAAAATTCGATCAGGCATAGCGCCTACCCCTGTGTGTGAGAGAGAGCGAGAGGGAACGATGCATTTCGAAATTGTTTTCTTCATTGTGGCTATATTTATGATCCGATCTGATCCAAATTCAATACTCTGATAGATATAGTCATTTTCTATGATTCTGCGTTTTTTTTTTCCCCGTATCTTCAAAATTGTAGATTTTTATCTTTTGTGGGGGCGGAAGGGGGCGTGGCCGAATTTTAAAACAAACTCGTCTCGGTTTGATATCACAGGAGCTTGGATAGAAAGTTTGGTGGTTCTAGCTCTTATAGTCTCTGAGAACTAGGCGTCCAAAAATTCGATCAGGCATAGCGCCTACACCTGTGTGTGAGAGAGAGCGAGAGGGAACGATGCATTTCGAAATGGTTTTCTTCATTGTGGCTATATTTATTATCCGATCTGATCCAGATTCTACAATCTGATAGATATGCTCATTCTCTATGATTCTGCGTTTTTGGTTTTCTCGTATCTTTAAAATTGTGCATGCCACAGATTTTCGTCCTTGGAGTGGGCGGAAGGGGGCGGGGCGAAATTTTGAAATACACTTGTAACAGTGCGATAGGACAGGAGTCTGGATACAAAATAAGGATCCTCTAGCTTTTATGGTCTTTGAGCTATAGGCGCTAATGAAGACGGACGGACGGACAGACGGACAGACGGACGGACAGACAGACATAGCTATATCGACTCGGCTATTGATGCTGATCAAGAATATATATACTTTATGGGGTCGGAAACGCTTCCTTCTGGGTGTTACACACATTAATTTTTTGCACAAATCTAATATACCCCTTTACTCTTCGAGTACCGGGTATAAAAAGTGGGAAATGGGATAATGGGGAAAAAGAATATGGAAATGTGTTTTTATTGACTATAAATTTTTTTGCCTCGGTTGAAATTTGCACGGAAATGCCCTTGGATAAATGAAATATTCAGTTTTTAAATGAAAATATAGCGAAATTAAACAGAATTAACTTTTTTAGCATATAAGTAAGTACTTGAAAGACTTTTAAGTATGGCCCATTTTTAAAGTAATTACGAAAAACTTAAGAAAAAATAAAAAACAACCAATTTATAGGAAAATATATAATCAAAACATAGAAATATTTAATTTAATATGAAATGATTTTGTTTTGAATATGGAATATATTTAAATAAAATAATTACATATAAATTTCAAAATTGAAATGAAATTACTTTCTTTTCACAATATCCACTCTAGGAGCAAATCGATTGATATACAGATAAAGGAAAGATATTCTTAAATATGCAAATTTGAGGGCTTTTTTCTCTGAGTGAAGTGGATGAATATGCAAATGCTACATTTTTTCAACTATTTTCTGTAATGTTAAACTTTAACCCCGTCGAACTGTCCACTGAAATAAGAAATAAGTCAATCAGGTTTTGCCCCCCATGCAATCTGCAATCACTTTTAGCTCGTCGAGCAATCAACATCCGTTACATTAATTTGATGTTGCCATCTCCGTCTTCTTCATCTCCAGCTAACAATATTAAAATCTTTATCAAATCGAAATTAAAAACCAGTTGGAATTGCTTCCTCCTTCCTCCTCCAACCTTCCCATTCCCATTCCCATTCCCACCTCTACTTCTGGCAACAACCAAACTTCATCTGGTTGGTGCACCCCTTGGCCTGGCTCTGGCCCTGGCCCGGACTCGGCCTGGACCCATAAAACTTTAAATAAATATGCAGCGTGTGCTCTGACTGTGCCTGTGCCTGTGGCCCCATCCTCTTCAGCTGTCTGGGTGTGTGTGCCCGTGTAACCGATAACATCATTATTGATGAAGCTCCGGGTGGAAGTCGCAGTCAGGCAGGCAGGCAGGCAGGCAACCAGCCAGCAAATGGCAGAAAGGCAGCCCGAACAGATTGCAGGAATGTGCTCCGCTCCCAAGGAGCAGCCAGACCAGCCAGTCAGAGCCACAGCCAGAGCCAGAGATAGAGGTCGCCCGGCACTTCCGCTCTCGAATGGGACCCCGACCCCCCACTTGGGTTGCAGCTGTTGTTGCAGACAGTGTGAGGGTGAAAAGGAGGTGGGGCTGGAAGAGCGCACTCGTTTAGAGATTGGAAATCGTAGACATCGTCGCAGTCGTCGTCGTAATAACTGTAATTGATTTTTGATTTGTGATTTAATTTAACACAGTTAAATGAATTGAACTGGAGGGTAGTGGCGTTGGAGTGGAGGTGGAGAGAAAAGACAGAGACGGAGACGGAGAACGACACGGAGACAAAATGGAGAAGAGCCACGATTAGAAGGAGCAAACGGAAGGCAGAGATTGGTTGGGTTGGGTTGGGTTGGGTTGGGCATCGGATTTTAGGTCGGGGCATATGTGACACCTGAAGTTGTCAATAGAATATATTTCCTGACAAGATCTGCGTTTATTATATGTAAATTAATTATTTGTATCTTTATTTGCAGCCAGAGACGCAGACAGATGATTTTTAACTAACAATCCTCCCAATTTTCTTTTAGCTGCAGTCGTGAGAATATGTTGCGATCTTCAAACATACACGAAAACACACCTTTAAATACCTATTAATATTCTAATATTTCCTTTTACAGATTTAATTTATTTTTATTTTTTTTTAACTGTATTTTCAGGCCACTGCAACATAATATTTTAACCATAAGCTCTTTAATTCTTTCGCTTATAGATCACATCTCTTGTCACAATTGAGATTCCCCTTTAATAACTAACACCCCGCTTTAATATAATTATCTAATGTCCATCCTATTTTACAACCTCAATCCCTGCAGCAAGGCAACTATCGGGAGCAGGAGAAGTACGCGACACTGGCCCATGATCTAAGGGATGCCCGTCTGCTCCGAGATGCGGAGCTGGCCAAGCAAAAGGCTGACTACTATACCAAGCAGATCGAGGAAGCAGCCGATCGTTTTTCAGATGGGGAGGACGACGAGCTCGAGCAGGACGTGACTGTCAACGAGCAGGAGAGAAAGGACTGAGCATGACTCCATGCATTCACAGTCATCAAAATTTTGTTGATATAAAAAAAAAATGCTATCCTGGAAAATGTTTCTCTTTGTTTTCAGTCGACTTTGTACCTTTCCCATTATCTTAATCTTCAGGGTTTTCCAGGGCCATCTTTTCTCTGTGTTTGTGTTCGCTGAGCGTTTAATTAATTATTTTGCCTGGCCATGACGTATCTTCCAGCCACATAAGGATGCCCAAAGTGCACCATAAATGCCGCAACATACACAGAAACCCAAAAGATCTCGCTGCTGCTACTGCAGAGGGAGAGTGAGAGAGGGGAAGAGAGTGCTGCAATGGCATTAACTTGGCGTTGATGATGCGCCAAGATGCGGCCAAGTGCTGCCAGCCTTCCACTGCAGTCGCCATCAAAGATAGACGGAGCAGCACCGTAAAAGGACAACGCTTTGATTGCCCAGCAGGAGATAAACCAGAGAGAGACAGACAGAGTGGAAGAGAGAGAGAGAGAGAGACGTTTTTAATGTCTGGTCATGAGTTAAACACTTCAATAAAACGTGAGCATGTGTGAGTGCGTGCAGGACGATAAAGCAATTGTCCTTTACTCTGTCTGCGACACATATTACACATACGCCACGATGGCCCCGGCTGTCGCAGACTGTCGAAATTTTCCAGTGTTTGCCTCAGAGGGCAATGAAAAGAATTAAAAACCATTTCTAGAGAGCGAGAGAGCTACATACACCCGGAGAAAGAGTGTTTCTGCTTTCTCTTAGAAATTAGCCATAATAATGATATGGCAATTACTATAAAGCTCTTCAGCAGCTGCCTCTGATACGAAGGACTCGTAGGATTAACGCCGCAGCTAAGCATTGACTCTGGCTCTGTTTTGGCGTCAGACCAGACATAAAGGATTGTATTTTATTTAGCTATTGCATCCGCAAGGAGCTCGAAAGAGGCTAGAGGACTTATTGTGTGGTCGTGTTGCCTGGGCTATAAATTATTTCATTTGAGTGGAAGACGAGAAATCGAAGCAATTAAAAATCAACAAAAGCTTTGCACAGCTCCGAAGGCCCTGAAGGCGACCAATCAACAAAATGTGCAAAGGACATGGCCATCTGTTGGTCGGTAGGCCTAGGACAAAGAGAATTCTCGAAATGTCCAAAAGAATTTCTCAGCTCTCTCTCTCTCTCTCTCTCTGGTTTCACTCTGCCCGTCTCTCCCAATGACTGGATGACCTGCAGCTAGCAATTTCCAATTTAACAAATGACAAAAAATTTTCGAGAAAATTGATTGCATTGCCAGGCTTGACTCCCGGCAGGACTTGAGCGAAGGAGGGAGGATGAGGAGGAGGAGCGAGCATAATCACACATCATTTGTCAAAGCTTCTTGGCTGGACGGATGTGTATTTCTTACTATTTCTTTTAGCTGGGTCCTTTGTCAACGCGTATGAAAGTGGTTCCAAGTGATTAAGTTTATTAATATTTTTATTTCCTAAGATTTTTTTAAGTAATGTGAAAATATTTGATTTGAAATATTACATTTTATATTTAAATTAAGTATTTTCATATTTGAATCAAATATATTTCCTACAAATTTAATATTTTATATATATTTTTTAAATGTTTAATTTTTAGATTAAATATGGGCCCAACTATAAAAATGTTTAGTGCAAATATTTTTAAATAAAAGTGAATGCTATTAATTTTCGGTATGCAAATTGTCTTATTATTATGGCATTTTTCTCAAAGTGTAGGTTAAGTGAAGGTTTTGCCCTGTTCCGACTTGTGCGGACTATATTTTGGTATTTATTTTTTATAGAAAACACTTTGGCAACACCTTGTCACAGATCTGTCTAAGTCAACCTCCTGTTTTTATTTTTTTCCTGGGCTTTGCCTATGCGTTTAGGATCATCTATTCGAGTGTTTTCGCATTCGATACGACAGGGAGAGGGGAGCTTAAGATTTGTCGGACCGGACTGATTTGCAGTTATTGGTGGGAAGAGTAAACGATTTTCAGACCTCTCCCAGAAAATAATGCAGAGCAGCAGCAGAGTATCGGACTAGCCCACCTAAACAACAGTTCGATGGGAATGAATGAGGGAGGAGGAAATGGCATGTGTTCTCTTAGACTAAAGCAATTCGAATTGTATCAGAGCATTGCTTAATTTAGTTTGTTTCAATTTCCAAGATCAATGTCCTATTGGGGCAACCGTTAGACAATTTCCCAGGTGACAACTTTCGTGACGTGACCAAGGAAAGTTCTGTCTGCTCCAAGTGGCCCCCAAAAAAGTGTGAGCCCATAAAAAGGACTATAAAAAGCCAATGCCGCAGACAGGACTGCCTCCTCCTTCCGGCAATTATATTTGTTTGTATTCTTTCCCCCTTGCTGAACGTTACTTAAAAATTTGATGCGGCTTGTTATTTTTATTGCCCCGGCGTTATGGTAAATGGGTTTCCCGTTTTTCGTGTGGCCTCAAAGCGGTGATAGGTAATTTTTTAGGGGTCACCGGGGTGTCGTTGCTATGTTTTTGTGGTTCCTATTCAATTTCAGCCGCTTACTCGAGCTCCATATATGTTCCAGGGGATTATACGCTTATGTAGGTTTTAAACTTCGAAAATTAGAGAATAAGTATTAAAAAAAACAACCATCTCCTTCAACGGAAATAGGTGTTAAAATACTGCAAAGGAATTTGCAAAACATAATGAGGGTAAATTAATTGAAACTGAATCAATTTAGCATCGATTCTCCCCGAAAAGCAATTAAAAACGTTTTAGCACAGATTTTGCATTTGCATGGGGCCCATAAATTTAATTGAAAGCCCAAAATATGTTTAAATAAAATCCCTAAGCCCCGGGAACAACAACTAGGATGCATGCTAAATTGGCTTGCCAACAACAACAAAAATAACAAGCGGAAATGGTCTTTAGTATATGGATTCGTTTGTTAGGCACAGAGTAACTAATTTGCCGGTTTACTGATTAAATTTGTTAAGCATTTTGCGCTCCAGCAAATTAGTCCGAAAGGCATCAAGAGCAGACCGAAAGCCAACCCAAATTTAATATTAATGTTTGGATTTCTCTCTCTCGCATCCCTGGCATCACCCGCCTCTCGCCTCTCGCCTCCATTCTGCCAGACGAAATGCTAATGAATAAAGAAATGCCCAGAGACCCCTAGGGCACCCGCACACATAAGGAAGTGGCACACGATGGTGGCAAAGGGACAAAGGGACAATCTTAGCCTCTATTGGGTCGCTGCCAGACGCTTACGCTTAGCCATTTGCCAGCCAATTGTGTGGCTGTTTTGTTGACGGAAGGAAGAAATTTTCAGCACATCAGCGCAATCTTTTCTACCAAGTCCTACCTTTTTATGACGGTACGGCTACCTGTAGAGAAGGCTGTCCCTGTTCCGTTGTGCTGTGGCTGTAGCTGTGGCTGAGGCTGTCTGGCCTTCATAAAATATTTATTACAGCCACCTCATTCGGAGAGAGAGAGAGAGAGAGGGCTTTTCTCTTTCTTATGGCCCACAAAAAGGTCTGTCACACTCTCAGACGGGGGCTGGGCTATTAACATGTTAAATAGATAAATGGGAAAATGGTGCGAAAATCTTTTGTAAAGGTTTGTGAGGGAGTGTCTTTAAATGAAATCGTTCGACTTTCAGTGATTCTAACATTCCCATGGTGATATTCTGTTGGAAGTTTGAAGGGATTCGGGGAACTTCATCTGTGGTTTGTCCTCAGGTCAATTGCAATGCCAACTCAAAAGCTGCACACCCTGACACTCGGATAATATATCTCGGATCTTGTCACTCATAGGATGAGAGACCGCTGATGCCGACGCACCCCCGGGGGGGCGGCTGCGAGTGTATGGATACGGAGGCTGAGTCTGAGTGCTACTTATGGCACAATCATGATTTACAATGCATACTTAATGCGTTTTTAATGAGAGCCTGCATATTATAATAAAAAGTTATGCCTCTCCTTCTCCCTCTCTTCTGCCCCACCGAATGCAGCGGAAACTTGTCACCAGAGATTTGAGATTCCCGCACCCTTGTACACACACAATGAGAAAGTCTTGCCGTCTTGCCGTCTTGCCGTCTTGCCACAAAAGCCGCCTTAAGCGTTTGCGAAAGTTCTGCCGCTGCACTCGAGTCATTAACATTAAAGACATTCCATGTTAGTGGTTGGCGGGGGCTGGCTGGGGACAGAGTGGATAGAGGGGAGGGAGGAGGCGCAAAAAAGTTCGCCCGCCTCATATGAGCGCCACACTGCAGGGGCACATAAATAATTGAGTGGCGCCCCAAAGTAGGCAGCAATGTGCTGCAGACGCAGACGGCTGACGACAGACGGAAGACTGCAGGTGCTGCAAGCGGATGTTAAGTAGGAGTGGAGTGGGCTGGAGTGGGGTTGGGTTGGGTGGAGGGGCCAGCATCAGTGCTGCTTAGTTATGCGAGCGCTGGGGGTTTGCATTTACTTAAATGGAGAGGCCGCAAGGCCACAGCGAATGGGCATGCCTTTTATTTCGGTTCACTCGATTCTTTAAGGATAGTTACTGCATTTAGAGCTGTATTAACTCTCGCTGCTAATGGAATTGGATTCTGGATAATGGCAAAGTACCTACCATCGTTTTTTTGGCACTTACCAAGTTAGACCAGCTTTATATTTACTATTTTTGAAGCATTTTCGCATTTCGCAGCAGACTCCATGGAAAAGTTTGACCCACTTACGAAGAGTCTTCATCACGCTAAATAATGTCTATTTTTTCGTTCAAGTTAATACAGATTAATTAAGGTGTACAAAATAACAAGCATTCCTGTAAACATATTATCTCACGGTCCCGTTTCATCTTCTTTTGCGTGCAAATGCTAAAAGGTAAGGACGAGAGAAGAGATTTGTTTTTTTACTGTTTTTCTGCACTCTTTGCATTCTGTTTTCTCCTAATCTCAAGATCTTGCTCTTGGCTTTTCTTGGAGTAGATCTTTCGCGCTCCCTCTACTGCAAAAGGGTGTTTGACCAGGAGAATTTAATCGGAGTCCTACAGCTGTTGTAGCCTTTGAAACTATTTAATTTTCAAACGAAAGGCTTTCAATTTGTATATGTATGTATTTTATATCTTGCTATTAAACTATTTTCATATTTTATACGTAAATATTTGTGCAGCATAAAGTCCGGAACTTTCCCAACGAGTTGTTTATGAGCCGTTTCTTGGCTCCGCTCCGCTTCTCTTCCCTTACCCGCTTCTCTGCACCACTGACAGCTGATTATAATGTGCTGTTATGCTTTACAGGAGTGTCCTCTGGGGGTGTCCTTGCTGCCGTTGCTGCTGCTGCTGCTGTTGCTCCTACTGCTGTCGCGCAACTCGTTAAATTTCCATCAGTGTGCGTGTTGTGCACCATATTGGCCTTAAATGTCACACAGCGGGCGAAAAAGCCAAACTGAAACTCCGGCAATGAACTCTGATGTCCTCACGTATTTGTATAATATCGATTTGACTTACAAAACCCATACACCCACACACGCACAGACGAACACACTGACACACGCACACACGCACACACCCATAGCTGTCACACATGTCCGTAATTGATATTTTATGAATGAAATGTAAACACTTTTTTTACGATTCCCAGCAGAAGAGTGTCCTCACACATTGGCTCACAGATTGTTCGGATGAGTCGAAGAATGCACCCTGTAATATGTATGCACTTCACTTCAAACTTTATCGATGGCTTAAACAGACCTCAAAGATACGATATTGATATGTGCTTAACTTGAAGGATTACCCTAACAGATCAAAGAGGCTGTCACTAATGCACCTTACTTGCGAATGTTTAATTGAAATTGGGCTACATTCTTTTCTATTGTGATGGTTCTCCTCTGTCCCCACCCTGCGGATGGTGGCTGTTCAAAGCTGCCAAAAGACGAAAAGAATACCCAGCTGCTTGACCCAGAGGTCGTCAACGCCTCTTGGCCTGCACACAATTGCCGGGGCGAGGCCCCATAAAAGGGCAAACGCCCGCCAGCCGTAAAGAGCCCTCCAGAGCGAAAGCAACAGCAACAGCAACAGCAAAAGCAAAAGCACTCTCGTACCAATACTCGTATGTGTAACCCATTAAACTCCACATGCTTTTAACCCATCCAAAAAGATTATACATACATGTGTACATATATACAAAAAAGGAAATGTATATTTTATTCCATACAAAGGTATGTTGTCAATTCATTTGCAGCATTAACAGGGGGCAGAAGGGGCAGAAGAGAATTGTTCATAATGCCAAGCAATTTATTGATGATGTTCTTTAATCAAGTGAGCAAGTGGCAAGTGGCAAGTGGCAGTACGGGTATTTCCCAGCCGTTTGTTATCACTGAACGTGTTTATATTAATTAGCTGAGGCGAGTGATACTCCTTGCTTGCTTTTCATTCGAATTTTCGAATAAAGAACAAGCTCTCGTTCTTTGGCAAAGTTTTATTTTGCTCTCCGGCAGGGCGTGTGCTTGACGTGCTGTTGGTGGGGCAAATTTATGAGCTCGATTCAATTCAATGTGTGTGTGATTTTATTGGGAAATATACTCAGCTGATTCCATTTTGCTTAGTCAATTTTCTCCGACTGCTGCGTTATTGCCTCTCGAAACAAAATAACAACGGGAAAT
This sequence comes from Drosophila helvetica, assembly GCA_963969585.1. Lineage (NCBI taxonomy): Eukaryota > Metazoa > Arthropoda > Insecta > Diptera > Drosophilidae > Drosophila > Drosophila helvetica. Next base: position 49,884,358 of record OZ018401.1, on the reverse strand, counting down.
CTATCTGGCATGCGAGAGTTTTTGTTATCACAAGTGTGATGGATATGAAAATGTGTGTAGCTCAAGGAGGAGTATCTTATGGATACATTCGGTGGCTGCTGCTTGTGATGCTTTCGCGTGTCTGCCACTAGGCGTGGCATATATGTCAATGACAAAGACAGAGCCAGAGCCGGAGCCAGAGCCAGAGCCAAATCCGGAGACAGGGCCAGCCCGGTTGCTTGTTGTTTAAACTGCGTCTGGCATATGCAAGACCACTACACGATGATAAATGGTCTGGCTTGGCGACACAATTACCCAAAGACTCGCTTCTCTCTGGGCCTAGAAGTAATTCAAATGTGGCATGCCATAAATCACTTGCAATGTCCTTCGGCTCGCTCGCAGCTGGAGGGAAATCTATCTGGCTTGCAGATATGATTCGAGCGGCAGTAGGTTATTGAATCCCAAGGAGAAGCACAGCAAATTATGATATTTCATTCGGTGAAAGTAGCTGCTCAAACGAGCAATCTCCTCTCCAATCTAATCCCAAAAATGAACAGCAAAATCTCTTGCCATTTTATCGGTCCAATCTGTGCTGCTGCTGCCACTGCTGCCACTGCTGCCCCTGCTGCCACTGCTGCTGCGATGCATAGGCAAAATCATTCAAAATTCATCAATGGCCCCATAAAGGAGTGGTACGAGATAAATCCCAAATATTCGTACCTCCGATAGGTGTGTGGCTTCCCCGCCCAAAAAGTTGACAACTTCTGGCACGTTTCCGTTCCCGTTCACCAATTGCCAAGGCCGTTTCTATACCCTATCCTTCATAATGGGCCCTTGGATTTTGAGCTGCTGTTTGCAATCAGACCCATATTTTTGGTCTCTCAGTTTTACTCCTTTCCAAAGACATCCCAGATTGAATCCCTAAATAGTGACTGAAGCTTTATGTGCTTGTTCCTGCTTCAAAATGTATCTAAGCGAATGAATTTATCGTAGTTTTTCAATAGGAATGACATATCCTTAAGAGTATCAAAATCTCTGGCCGCAGAAGCATCACTAGCCGTTGTTCTTATTGTCACTGTTGTCATCAGCATAATTTGCTTTCAAGAGAAACTTTGGGCTAGGCCCCAGGACCATGACCAGGACCAGGCACAACAAACCCACCGAGAAACCCGATTTAATCGGCAGCTCATCCAAGAACACGTTATCATTGCGCCACGTAAGCAGAGTTGATTTCTGTGGTGCGTCTGCTTCTGGGTATCGTGTCCTGCGAATGCGAGCTGCTCCGTGTCCCACTCCACTCCAGTGTTCCTCTACTCCAGCTCCGGCTCCTGCCCCTGCTCTCCTGCTCAGGTATGCCGTTTGCTCAAATCTGAAATTGAGCATGGAATTTGCGTAATATGTAGGCGTGTGCGTATGCGTGTTCAAGTTTGTCGTTCTGTGTCTCTCTCTCTGTGTGTGTGTGTGTGTGTGTGTGTGTTGTCGCATTTATAGCATGCAAATATGTGTGAAGGCATTTACCTCCTCGTTCCCCCCGCAATGTCCTCCCCTTGCGTCTGTGCGTATGAGGTACGTACGTGCCTGGAGCTCCAAAAAGGGAGAGAAATTTCATTTGGCTTGTCCGTCTCCACATTGATTGCAACTGTGGATAAAGAGGACGATTGCGGAAGTGGGATGGGGGGGGGGGGGGGAATTATGGAAAGTCGAGATGTGATTTTGATGGGTAGTTTATTAAGATAGAGAGAGAAGAAAAGAGTAAAGTCAATAAACAACCATTCCTCGAATAAATTAAAAATCAAGGAATGAATAAGCTCTCATATACATAGGGACCTGTCTATAGAGGGAAAATCGACTCACATCCTCCCTATTCTTTGTTTTAATCTTACTCTCAAAAATGCAGCTCATGTGTAAGTCCCGATTCCACCCTATATCACACATTTTGACTCGTCCCGCATATCCTTTAACCTCAGCCAACCCTCACCACAGAGACGTTTGTTGCCTGTCGTGTTGCGTCTGGCACGGAAATGAAGTTAATTTATGGCGCTAAAAAGGATTTGACTCTCTTCCCCTCCCCCCCTCCCCGCTGGCCGGTTCTACTCGGTTTGTTTCGAATTTTCGTCTATGAAACAGAGACCGGGCTCCCGGTTAAAAAAAAAAGAAGCGAACCACGAGGTTTGGGCCATAATGATTTGTGTGCTTAACACGGCGCCATCGTCGCCGTCCTAAATTATAAACTATCTGGCATACGAGTTTGCCCTGCAACTTTTCACACACCCCACCACACCCCGTCCCGACCCGCTATTAACATATGTCTGAGAGAGGAGTGGCAGAGGTGTCAGACTGCGGCGACTTACCCCGAAAGTTTTGTTGAATTTGTGGCTAGAAGTTATAATCATATCAGCGCCAGGACTTGTCTTGACTCGTGCCCCCCGCCCTTGCTGCTGCGGCTCCTCCTCTCACTCTTGGATCCCACAGATGCTCTGCTCCCTGCTCCTCCTCTGGTCTCACTGCGCAGCTTGACAAAACCAATTCTAATTACAATTTCCGTTAACATTAATTAGCATGTCTGTGTTTTTCGGAAAATGGCTTTTCATTTCGCCCGCGGCAATGCCATTAGCCCTGCAAGAAGGGCCAGAAGATGATATGGTCTGGTGGGAGTATGGTATGGCATGGTATGGTATGGTATGGTATGGGAAATTATGTAAAATAGATGATGATGCTGCCATTATGGCAGTTAAACAGTCTGCAAAAGGTAATCGGAATGAAGACTGTTATGCTGGATGGGTTCACTAAGATTGGAGAATGGAGTCCTATGAGCAGGGCTTTTCGAAATCTCTTCAGACCCCCCAAAGGGGATACATTCACAACTTATGTAATTCCTGAATCTCCATTCTCCTTCTATCGCTTGCCATACAATATTTACATTTTGGCAGAGCATTCCGTGTTCGTTCTGGGGAGTTCTGTCCACATCCACCCTCTGGCCGAGGTGTCCCGACTATCACGGCGCTTGCAGACTTTCATTAACTTGTCATTGGGGTTTTCCGAAAAATGTCAAGCCGCGACGGCGGCAGACAAAACAAAAGCTTACCTGACTGAACACGGAATTTGCTCGGTTTCGTTTCGTTTAGTTTTCTTTCTTTCTCTCTCTCTTTTTTGGGGGAAAGTCAATGCCATTTTTCTTTTTTTGTGGTGCCTGTCTACATCTGATAAATGCCTGCAGGTGGGAAAAAACAGAGCGAGAGAGGGACGACTGGCAAGAGTCTCAATTTACGGCCTTTGAAATGTCGGTGCGGGGGGAGACGTCTGTGTGGCACTGCGTATGGCGGGTGGCTGGGTGGCTGGGTTGCTGGCTTGCTGGGTGGCAAGAACTGACATTTACTTAAGCTACTCCCCAGATGCAGCCGTAAAGCGGCGCAGTTATCATAACAATTATGTAGCATAGACAATGGCAATCCGGAGTGCACTCCGAAATGGGAAATGGGAAATGGGAAAAGAGCCCAACGATATGGTGGAGCAGGAGCTGGAGCAGGAGCTGAAGCAGGGGCAGGAACCTCGCTCAAACAATGCCATAAAACAATGAAGCATCGGGGAGTGGCAGAACGGAGCAGGAACGGAGCTTCCAGGATTGCTCTGAGCATTGTAGTTTGCAAATTAAATAATTCCCAGTTACATTTCCGTTGCGTCGACAATATTATTTCCCCTTCTGGAACTTCTTTGCCTCCACATCTACGTCCTCGTCCTCATCCTCATCGCCATCCTCGCACTCCCAGCAGAGTTGTTTCCGAGTGCTAATTGTGCAGTTGCCGTTGTCGCATTTGCCTTTTGTTTGAGTCCTGCGTCCTGCGTCCTGGGCCCGGAGCTCGAGCTCTCTGTCCAGCGCGCTCAGCGTCCTGTGGGCAATCTCTGGACTGGAGTTATGCGACTGCAATAACACTAAATTGGTCTGATATCTCGCGGTTTTTGCCGTTGCGTTTGCCACTGCAATTGCAACTGCCACTGCAACTGAGCTAATTAACCCATTACTGCCCCAGCATCCAGTAACCAGCATCCAGTATCCAGTATCCCGGGAGAAAGCCAGTAATGAAATCTGCCAAAATGTAGACATTATTTTAAAGTTTGGCGTAATGGGAGTTGAGAATGATTTGGTTGGGGGATCGCATGCATATCTGAAAAATGTTTTTAATTATTATATATGTATATGTACATACATGTATGCATGTACATATCCACTGGGGCTTGTGCACATACATATGACTCTTTCTGTCACTTTCCAGAAAGAAACCTCAACCAGGGGATCGCCAGGACTATAATCTGTATTTGTGGTACAAATTATGAAAGAATATTTTTAATATTTAGCATTACTAATAAATAATATAATTGTACTATTATATGTATTGTATTGAAGTGTAGATCACTTAAATATACATACATACAAACACATTTCAATTGAGGCTTCTTTTTAGAAGATATGTGAACTCAATTCATTTTTAGATGAAAATTTCTAGCGTTTGTTTTTATAAGTTAACAATACAAATTTAAAATATAAATAAATTTTTGATATTAAACAATTTATTTCAAACATATTGTAAATAAATGTTTATTCTGTATCTGTATTTTTTTCATTGGCCAGTGACTCTCGAACTCATATTTGTGGTCTCTGATCATACAAATTCTTTAAAATTATGTTTCTTTAACCCGTTTAAAATTCTTCACACCCTCCTTTCCATCCATCCCAGACAGACACACACACACAGACACATGGACACACACACACACTCAATGGGTTAATGGTTTGACGCTATCGCCCACTGCATTTAGCTTTTAATTGCAGGCAAGATTTTTTGTCCCTCTTTGGTTGGCAGCATTTGCATATCATTTTGTAGCGGTTTTTATTCTATCTGTCCTACCCCGCTGACACTCCTCCGCTCCATCTGCATCTGCATCTGCTGATGATGATGGGGATGAGGATGAGGATGGGGAGGCCGCAGGACTGTCGGGGCTGTCACTGGCACAGCGCCTAACCATATGCAGTGCAATTGCACAGAACTGTCCATCAACGCTGTCATTTACTGGCCAACTGGCCCAAAACTCTCTGGCCTGGCTCTGTCGTCAGGACTGGGCTGCGTTGGCTGACAGGCTGCCATTCCATCCCATTCCATCCCATCCCATCCCATCTCGCCTTTCCACTCCGCTGCTACTCCCCTTTATCTGGTGGGCATTTCTTAAATGTTGGCCTGGTCTATGGAATTTATTTAAACGCGTCCCTGTCATACACATGACAGATGCATACGCAATGCGTCATCGTCATCCTCCGAGCCAGCAGCGCAGTGGGGCCTCCATGTGGCATTCGCAGAGCCTGGAGATGGGGTTGAAAGGAGCTTGTGGGGGTGGGGGTGGGGTGTTGGTTGACTTGTTTTGTAGCCAGGCTCCAAATTAATGTAATTTGTTTGTCTGCCATTGACAGGCGGTTCTACAGTTCCATCACATCTCAAAGTTCTGCCTCGAGCCGGAAAGTGGAGCAGTTTTTGTGGTTAAGGCCGATAAATTTATCAGCATCTTGGGGTGCCGCTGCCAAGGGGAGATTCCTAATAACTGAAAGATGAATGAAAATGTCTAAATTAATTTTCTCTGGTTACACGCCATTCTTCCTGTCAATTTTCTCTTCACGCTTAAGGCAACTTCAAAATTGGTTTCTTTATGCATATTCGCACACTTCGACATCTTAAATTTAGCCGTCTCAAAAAGCCAAGTTTTTGATGATAAATTTATGCCACAAATGTCTGTCTCGCATGACCATAAAACGGTCAGAACTTAACCGATTTTTGTTTTGTGGGTGGTTTATTCAAACTCCGAACTTCCACAAAAAATAGTAAACTGTTTATAAATGGTTTGAAATCATTTGGATTGTATGTTTTTCTGAAATGCTGGACCGGCTGCTTGCCATTTAAAACTGTTCTTAGAATCTGTCCAAAAAGCAAATGCCTTCGATATCTTAGTGGGTATACACATATGTACATACATAGATAAACAAACTTATCAAAGTACTCTGGCCATCAATGCACCCTTTCCTTCCCCATAGCAGGTCCTGCAGGGGCAACAAATTATCAGCAGCTATCAGGTAGAGCTGGAAAATCCCCAAGCGGTAAGCTGCAAGCTGCAACATCAATCCAGACCACTTAACCGCACTGGATCGTCCGTTTGGTTTGGTCATTTATCTTCGAGTTGGGGCTAAAGGTGTCAGCTCTTTAAAACAAAACCCCCATCATGTGGTTTCCACCTACCTCCAGTTTCCAGTCCTTAGTCTCCAGTCTCCTTCCTTCTCCCACCTCCCACCTCCCACCACCCACCTCCCATCTTTCAGGCAGCATTTGTTGCTGGCCCAGTAAAAGTTTGGGGTAAGCCACATGTTACATTTTTCTTTTACCAATCAACAGCCTTGGGTGCATTTTAATGGCACTCGAAGCGAGTCGAGTCCTTCGACGCTGCAGTTGCGTGTCCTTGAGGGGTACCGAGTGGGAGAGAAGTGCAACCACAGATGCAGAGAAAGAACCCAAGCCACAACAAACCCGGGGAGAAAGCAAGTAAAAGCAAGTAGTTAGTGAAAACAGGGGAAAAAAACAGAGAACGAAACAAGAAACAACAGAGAAAGTATCGAGGAGAGAGGAGGGAAAGGCGAAGGGCGGAGGGAAAGGGAAAACTGCAGGCAACATTGCAAAAACAACATATGAAAAAGGAAACGCAAAACAAGAAGCAGAAGCAACATGAATCTAGACAATGACAGCTTCTCAACATTGTGTATAAAGCCGCAGGCTATTTGTCATACGAGTTTCCTCGTAACCGTAGCCCCGGCCCGCTCCTCGAACACCCTCGAACATCCAAGTGCATCGCATCCCAAAACACACAGAACCCCCCCCCCCCCCCCACCGGACCAAAGTAAGAGAACAATTTGCTTGCGAAAGGAATGATGGCAAAGGAGGATGAAGGACCTGCCGGAGATGAATGGGGAATAAAAAACAAACCAAGTTGGCAAGCAGCACCTGTCAAAAGAGAGGAAAATGAGGTTAAGGCTGTGGCTGGGCCAATAATTGCCAAAGGAAAATGCAGAGCAGACACAGAGGGCAAACTGGAATTACCATGTTAATATTTCGAATTAGCTTTAGACAAATTTGTAACTAATTTCCCGTAAAATTTTCTACTCCGCCAACTCCAATTGGCCAAGCAGCAGGCACCTTAACGAGTTCTAATATATTCAAACACAAAATGCTACCATAGTCATCTTTCAGTTTGTGATTTACACTTGAATCAACCTTTTGCTATGGTAAATAAATTAATTCGAGTGTTTACCTTGCTCTTACCTAAGCAAATATATACATCTCTCTATTTCTCTCATTCTCTCTCTCTCTCTCTCTTACTCTCTGCACGTTTGTGTAAGCTTGCAGCAAATATTTATAGGGCATACGAGTATATACCCGTCCCCGTGCCCGTACTCGTACTCGTACAGTGTAAGTATATTTTGTGCATAATTATGCAGAGTTCATATGCGTTTTGTTTAGCCGGAAAAAAACACACTGAAATATGCGAAATTTCATAATGAAAGAAGGGAAACAAGAAACAGGGGAGTATCTCAAGGGGGCCAAAGCTCCTGATACGCTTGCAAATTGATCCTTAATTAATAACGTTTATAACAAATAAATAATATATGTGTTTTTTGCATTTTTTTTGCTTTTGATGTAAACATTTTTTTAGTAACTATGTGCTACGGCTTTTGTATTTGGTTTTTTAATTAAAAAATAGGAATGAAAATAATGTTGTATGCTTTATTTAATGTTTAATGACAGTAAAACTGTATCAAAATTATTTCAATTTATAATACAACAAATGAAAAGAATTATTCCTGTTGATCTGCTTCTTAAACTCCCGGGCTGTTGCGAGCTTGAAGCTATGTGTGTTGCCAGGGTATAACAAAACATATTTTTTACATATTTCATTTTCATTTCTACACGAATTACACACGGACAGTTCTAGCATTAGCTGACCCCCCTTGGAATACGACTGGGGTACGTCTATGGTAGCTTGAGTCCCCCTCTTTAGAACTGGAACAGTTGCCAAAGCGACCGCACGAATTTTCCTAATGAGCTCTGGGCCCCCTTTCGCTGGACCAAAAGCCCGCCGCCACTGACCCCATTTTCCGGTTTAAAATGTTTTAAAAATTTGCTCATTTTTTGGCTTGGACAACGAAGCCATTTTCTGCTGAAATAAGAAATTAGAATCCCTTCACCTTCGCGCGGGTGGGATTCCCCAAGAAGACATAACAATTAAAATTCATAAACCGCTGAGCAATTTAAGCATAATTATTTTTTACACCCAAGCGAAAGGAACACAAAAAAACTGAGCAACAAAGTGCGAAGGAAGCCTGTGAAGTGGGAGGTGGTTTCCCTCCTCCTTTCTCTCTCCGCACCTCACTCTCTCTCTTTCTTCTTTTCCTCTCCGTCTGTCTGGCTCTCTTTCTTCTGGGCGTTGGCAGCTGTTTCCACTCATTAGGCGCTTTATTAAGCGAGATAATTAGCCGAAGCACGTAAAGTTGCAGTTAATTGATATTATTTGAACTGTTCTGTTCTGTTCTGCCCTCGCCCATTACATGCCCCCGACCCCGCTCGGAACCGCCTGGAACCGCCTGGAACCGCTTGGAACTGCCTCTGACCCCTTCCGGGTAATAGCTGCAGTCGCTTAACCTTTGACTTTCCTGCAATTGTGCAGAACTTGAGTTGCAAATTGTGTTATAATGTTAAGTAATTGTTTATAAGCCGATTAACGGCCACGGAATGGTCGAGGGGATAGGCTCTCGGCTCGGTTCGGTTCGGTTCGAATTGACGGAAAAAGTACGTGAAAACCACTTTTGAAAGGATGGAGGACGGACAAGACTTCCCCACACACAATGCCTGTTTATAGACCCCCCCCCCCCTAGCCGCGGTCAAGCTGTTTGCTTTATGGGGTTCGTCGCTCGGCCATTTAAATCTATGAGCTGATGACCCATTACCCACCTTTGCTGTTCATTAATTTGATTTGAAACTCACCTCAAACAGCACTCCCCTCCTCCACCTTCTCCTCTCTGCTGGCTGACGCGATTTAACGACTTTAATTAAGGCAAAGCCGCTGCCGCCGCCCTGGAATCGACCTCATCGCATCTGACCTCATTCTTTATGGTTCCCATAAATAACAGAAATTATGTGCAGGCAAAACTGGACAGCGGACGCAGGACACCGACCCGACCCGACTTGACCCGCAGGACTGCCCGTAAGAGAGTTGTGTGTGCTTTGGGCGTGTTTCTTTTGGGCTTTATTCTTGCTTTTTGTATTTCATTTTTTTGTTAAATACGCTGCCATGTATTTTAATTCGATGACACTTTCAGCAGCGAAAGGAAAGGCACTGGGCACACGGCACCCGGCACCCTGCACCCTGCACCCGGCACCCGGCACACGCAACACGACAGACGAAGCGTAAACCAGAGGCGAAATTTAAGCAAAAATACGAGTACTCGTACTTGTGCCCTGGACACAGTGGGGTGTCCCCAAAAGCACAGTGGACACGAATCGGCGATGGAGTGAACACAATATATGTATACTTATTTATTGAATATTGCCGATAGCTACAACATTTGAAATGTATTTTATACTTTTAAAAAGACATCACAAATAACATAAAATATATATATGAATAAATTTTAATTTTTATTAAGTTTTGAATTGAATTAAGCCAAAGTAGAAAATAATGGCCTACCGCTACATTATTAAAACAGAATACATTTTAATTAAACGTTCTCTTAAATAAATTGTTTAATAATTTGTATTCTTTTATTTTTTTTTATTTTTTAATTTTATTTTCTTTCTATAAATATCATTTTTTAACTACATACATGTATAGGTATCGTTCATCGGTTCGAATATTACGCCTCCACAGATGGATGCCACTGTAAATGGTATGGGAACCGCTCAGTTTTTGGTTTCCAGTCCGGGGTCAACTTGGCGACGCTCCGACGCTCTGGTCGGTATTAATTTAGCGGAAGTAATGCGAGAAATTGTCGTACTGGTAGGATCCCCTTGCAATCCGGCCATCGCCCTTGTTCCTCTGTATCGAGCCGGAGGCTAATTGTGCCTTGGCCCCTGACATATATTTCACTGCCATGGGAGTTGAAAGGGTTTGTCGTCTGAAATAATTCTATTCTATTCGTATTCGTATTCCTATTTTTATGTTTATCATTCTCTTGCTTGGTTAACTTTAATGCACACAAGGCATTTAGTTTTATTTCGGTAGGCTCTTTTCTTTTCCTTAATTAAATAAACATGCTCCTCACCCCCCCCTTCCCCACAACCCCCCCCACCCCGTCAGCATTAGTCTCCACCTCATTCGGGTGCTGCCGTTTTTTTAATGGGCGCATCAGTTTTTATCGCTTAATGCCTTGGGGCTTGGGGCTGGGGACTGGGGTCTGGGGGCTGGGACTGGCTAATGTAATGCAGTTGGGTGGTTTCGTTACCAATGGGGATCGGGGTCCCGGCTAATTGCCTTTTCGGCCTATCAAATCATCTTGTTTCTGTGCGAGGGTTTATCGCTAATGAAAGCGCCACATGCCGGGCAGGCCAAGCATTTCCAAGGCTCATTTGGTACGAGTATTATGTTAATGTCATTATAACGTGATTTACACAAATATGTTCAGCGAAATATACATTTTTTATGGCCCTTATATATCATATACAATGAAATGAATGGCTAGTTTTGGCGGAGATATTGATCAGCGACTAATAAAGCAGGACATTTTGCTTTAAGCTAAAGAGTAGAAGTCCATCTATACATTGTCCCCAGTCGATCTCCCCTTTTGCGTTTGCCTTCAATTGAATTGTCAAACACTTTGTCTCTGGCTCCTTCAGCAAAAATTCGACACATATTTAGACACCCATTCACACGTTTTGGCCAACTTATTTAACAACTCAGAGCCAGCAAGAAGAGAGAACCAAGCCGAACAGAAATAGAACCAGAACCAGAACCTGAAACAGAAAAAGAAACAGAAACAGTCTGGTACTCGTATAGATCTCTGTACATTACTTTGCCGAGGCGAAAGCTTTGCTTGAATGCAATTTAAGGACGTACTTCAGAAGCGAATGTTTTATAGAGACCGACACACATTTACACACTTTCCGCCAGAGCATCCATACATACATACATCCATATGTACATACATATAGAACTGGAGAGCACTTAAAGTATTCTCACCCAAAAATACAAAAATACAAAAATACAACAAAAAAACGTAGAGGAAGAAGACACTTTTCTCAGTTGAAGCCCGAAAAGAAGGAAGCAAAGCATCCTCTATCCTCTTGTACTGGCCGAGCACTTTGGGGTTTCCTCCGCTGAGCCAGGCAGCTCCTCTCGTCCTCTCGTCCTCTGGCTGTTCTGTTGCTGCTTCTTTATTTTATTATTTAAAAGCCTAAAATCTATAAAGTGCGGTACAAATATTTGAGAATTGTTGAGGAAACATTTCAGCTGCTTGCAGCTCCCAGCTCCCAGCTTCCAGCTTCTTCACCGGCTGACTCTCGATGACTGCAGTTGACAAGAATATTTAATTTAACTGATGTGGCGCCGGAGGGAAACGGGGGAAGCACGGGACCAGCCCAGGCACACAAGTCGAGCATTTGCATTTGCATTTGATTTGGGCCTGGTGAGTACACATGGTTACCTATAGTCCTTGTGGGTATATTGAAATGGCAGTGACAAATGTTACCAACCGAGAAAATGCGAAATAATTAAGGAGTATAGCGTAGTGCTAATCATATTTAAATTGCAGCAAATATTAAAGATTTGCCCAAAGGAATACACAATGTGCAATAAAAGAGTCATGGATGGAGGATCTAAGTATCTAAAAGTATTGCCACCAGTGCACTGGTGCCTTGGCTCTCTCTCCTCAACGGAAAATACTCTCTCTTTGGGTTTTGGGTTTCATTCGTATGCTTAGCTTCCGTTTCCGTTCCAGCTCTTTCACTTCCCCTCTCTCCATCTCCCGCTACCGCTCCCGCTCCCTCTCTCCCTCTGTCTCTTTCCAGCAGTTTGCATTTCGTGTTAAATGCAAAAGTTGTAGCCCGACAAGTTTCTTTGAGAACTTACTACGTGCACAGCTGGTGGTAACCGAAGCCGGAGCCCATTTCCACACACGCCCCGCCCCCACCACCACATTTATACACACACACACACACACACACACACGCACACACACACATATTCCGAGAAGCAAAAGCCTGCCTCTGTTCTGTCTATTTAAATTATAAAAATTTCAAATGCTCTATTTACCGTAAATATTTTCATAGTAATTTACGCAAATTTACATAAATAAGCAACGGCAACGGCAGCGGCAACGGCAACGGCACTGGGGGCAGCCCTCGACGGGGCCTAACCTCATTTGAAAAATGTCAAACACAGAAGGACTTCACTCTACTGACTGCCACCACCCATTCACCCCCCAGACCACCACCAGACCACCACCAGACAACCATTTAATGGGTCTCGTCTCCTATTTTTCCACATTCAACAAAGAGTCTTGTAGGCTGTAAAGTCCTAGTCCTGGCCGTGTCGTTTGTTGTCCTAATAGCTTTTCTATAATTTATCATGCAATATTTATGGCACGCGCTTTTCCATCTACGAATTATGCATTTATTATTCAAAAGCGAGCAAAGTGGGATACGGACAGGGATCGGGATCGGGGGCCTGAGAACTCTAAACGTTGTCAGCATTTAGGGTCACTTTTTCCCACTGTTTGTCGCCAGTCCCAGGCCCAGTCCACCCCCACTGCCCCACCAGAACCAGAACCAGACTCAGTCGCAGTCCAAGTTAATTGGTAAATTTAAATTGAATAAATATTCCATGATAGTGCAATGGCCGCAACATTTTAGATGCCAAACGATTGGCGTGGCTGTCATGTGTGTCCTGTGTCCTGTGTCCTGGCCATTATGGTTGGTTTATGCTTGTCCCGGAATTAAGCCGTTAAATCTAATGACTGCGATTTATACTCGTACTATACGTTTATACGGTTCGACCAACGTAATTGGCATCTAAAAATGATTCCGAAAACTGTAAAACCAAATTGTGTGTCCACTGGATTGATGGATCGGAATGGAAAGCTGAAAGGATTTTCATCATAGCTGCCATTCTTTCGCTAACTCAGCGACAGATAATATCTATTTGGGATACATCCTTTGTCTCCCCAACCGATTTGACGGAGATCTAGAGGCTTTTAACGTTCCCGAATCAGTTTCAACACCTTATCTGTCAAGTTTGTGGCTTCATCTTCGCTGGAAACGGTCTCGTAGAAAGTCTCCTTTGTTTGTTTTACAATTTTCACCTTCAAGGACTTTTAGCACGATGTCGACACGACGTTGGACACAGGGACGGTACCGAAGGACTCGGCACAGCACGGCAGTAAAGCAACCGCAAGTCGCATTCAATTTAGCAACAAACCAAAGTTTTTTCCAAGCTGGACAATAAGCGAAAGCAAGAACTTGGCACACACACACACACTAGCACTAGCACTAGCACACGGCGCACAGCAGTCGGGGAGACAGACCGAGGACCGAGGACCGTGGACCCACAAAAGTAGGCAACAAAAGTTGCCGCAACGACTTGAGATAGTTGCAGGGGGCGGCAGATTGGCAAGGACAGGCAAGGCAAGGCATTGGGGGGTAATGGGTGGTGCAGAGGTGCGGTGGGATGTTGCCACTGCAACGCGCTAACATAAAAAGCAAAAGTTTTAACTGATGCCACAAGTAAAAGGTGCTACTTGTCCTCGACAGGGACAGGGACAGGAACAGGGTCCGGAGACGGAGACGGAGACTCGCTCCATTGTTTCGTAATGGAGAAATATTGTTTAGCATGCGGACAGAAGCAGACAAAGGAGGGAATGGAGAATGGAAAATGGAGAATGGATAATGGGGGGAAGGGCGACTTGACTCCCCTGAGTTGCAGCAGCTGCATTTGCCTTTGCCTGCGGATCGGCGTGCTACCCGAATTGAGGTTGGTCTTGGGGTTGGGGTTGGGCTTAGGGTTGGGTATTCTGCTATTATTATGCATAATGGTTTTTGGTCTATTGACATTTATGGCATTTGTACTACAGGATGGGTGTCGCAGAAGTTTTCTCTGGCACAGAAAACTTCAAGTACAGCATGATAGGGGGGAGGAAGGAGAGGGATAGTTGGCAGAGTCATTGAGATGTTGAAATGGGATACGGAAATTCAAATGCAAAGGTGAGAAATGTTGCCTACCGACTGGAGAATGTTTAGTGTTTGCTTTCTGAGCAACAACTATTGAATGAGATCATTATTGTGAGATATTTGTGATATCGATCCCATCTTTGCTTAAATTCCAGCTGGTTTCAGAATCGTTCGTTTATTTGCTCTTTTGCGGGAATACCACTAAAAATGCACCTCAAAACAAACACAGTTTTGCCTTCTGCTCAGGCCAAAGTTTTGCAAGCATTCCTCGATATGTATTTTTCGCTATGCATGACTATCAAAACAAACTAAACTATTTCAATCAAAGCTCACTCTGGACCATTGAGAAAGAAACTTCATTCGAAAGCAGAATCAATAGAGGGGAAAAAGTGCCAAGAACTTGAAAAAGTTCCCTCTTTGATTGGACGCTCGGGAAGGCAAGAGGGCCAGGATTCCAGAGTTCAGCCCTACACCTCCACATGCTCGCATCTACAGCTGGCATGGTTTATGCAACTGTTTGCTATCATTCCTATATGTACATATACCTTCATTCATTCCCTCCACTTTATTTTTTTTTTTTTTTTTTTTTTTGCTATTTTCCCAAGTTAACTGAGGCTTATTTGCTGGCCTCAACACTTTTTTCACACAAAACTCGTTTCAGATCCCCAAGTTTGGGGAGGAGAAATGACCAGAAAAAACACTCCCCACTCCCCGAATGACAATTGAGGGCTAGACCTTAAAAAATGAGCTTTTTGTTTTTCCATCTTTTAAGTTGCTCGGAGCTCCGCTTAGTGAACAGATAGATTGCAAGTGGAGGTTGATTTTCACAGCTAATTTGGGGAGTATTTTCGTAAACTAATTTAAAGCAAATGTTTTGGTTCCATCCTAGTTCTGAACCTGCTCAAACATCAGCGCATATTTTCGTTTGCCATAATTCTATTTATTTTCATATGCTGATGGCCGCCCACCCCCGGGCTCCATTATCGTGTGTGCAGCATTTATCCATTAATTTGTGCAAATAAAGTTGCCACAGCATACGGCGCGCATACTCACGTAACCGCAATTGAAACGGGCAAAAATAATAATAAAAAAGAGAGACAGAGAAGGCAAATAAACATTGAAAGAGAGGGCTCACAGCATATGGCCGTCTCAGTCTCGCTGAAGCTGCCGCCGCTGAAAGGTAAACAATTTTAATTTATTTACCCAATAATAAACCCATCAAATGGGTTGTCCTCGTACCCCCAGACCAGGCCCTGCCCCACCCTTTGTCGGTGCCTAAATGAGCGTTGAGTGGTGTAGGCGTACATATGTGTGTATGTGTATGTATTTGTTATTATGTACATGTCTGCGGTCCCCTCACAATGGATCGCAATTTGAACCTCAAACGTGATTGTAGCTGAGTTTATTAATCTCCATGTGAATTACTACGTGGAAGCAACGGAAATCTATTTTGAATTTTATTTATGGATTCCTCTATTTCAAGCTACTATTTTACATTTTGTATTATTGAAAGTTATTTACTTAAATCATACAATTGAATAATAACATTTTTATACCATTCTTAATACAAAATCACATTATTGTAGCTATTATAATTTTTTTTACTAAGATTATTTTAAATTTGTTCCATTTCAATTTATTCAATGATATATTATTATTATTATTTTTTACTAAGTCCTTATAGCATTGAGCCCTTATTAATTAAAGATTATGTGGATGGTTTACTATTTTTATCTTAAAGATTTGTATTATTATTTGATACCATATTTTATATGTATGATATTTTTTGTTTTATATCCATTATTCAAAATTCAAATATAAATATTATTTTGTACTGTGCTTAATAGCAGAATTGAGAATTGATATTATTATTTTTGTGTATTTTGGATGTAGTATTTTTATTACTTTTATTTTTTGTATGCATTTATTTATTAATATCAGTATTATTTTTTATTGTGCTCTTAAGTATTATTTAATTTTATTATAAAATGGAGCTACCAATTGTGTCAAGATTATGCGAAAGATTGTTCCATACGCGGATACCATTGATGAAGAATTATGTGGGGGAATGGTATACGTACTCCAAGCTTATGATTGCCCACATTATATGGTATGATTCATCTTTGTAGGTAGATCTCTGGGCCCTGCCTCCCCCGTGCTCAGTCTATAGACCCTGTACTGTAGGCCAATTCAATGCCAAATGGCAATCACAATCATCCGCTTAATCAACAGTCCCCCTCCAACAAGCTGCGGCTGCAGGGGAAATCCCGGCGATTTATCAGTTTACGGTTTAAAAAGCTTCATCAGTGCAGTGCACACGGCTCGGCTCGCGTTGCTTTTGAGCTTTGCAACGCCTTTTAATTCAATTAAGCTCGGCTTTTGTGCCATCCCCATCCCCATCCCCATACTCATACCCATGCCGATCCCCAGCCACCAGTTCCCTTCAAAAGCAGAGCAGAGCAGAGCAGAGCCGAGGTTGGCAATAGGCAATTACTCGGGGTACCAGTAATCGAATTGGGGGGTGTGGATAAATCCGTTTGAAACAATAAATTTTTCACTGGCTGCGAGGGTTGCGAAAGTGGAGAGCACTCGAGGGTTGTCAACCCCGACCTCTCACTCTGCCATGAGAGGGAAGGCGAGAAGAAAAGCTGACGGGAAAATGCAAAATGCAAATCGAGCGTGTCTTGGCGGGACATTAAACTTAGTCGCGGCTTAGGGGAGGGCTTAGGCATAAGCCCCAACTTTCACTTAACCGCAGACTGGCCCGCACCCCAACCTTGGCCATATTAATGCCTAATTAAATGCAAGTCTTCCCATCCGCCCCGTCCCTGGGGGGGAGGGGAAGGGGGGTGGAAACTGTTGGGGAATTCATTTGCATTTTATAGCAGATCTGGACACTCTGCTCTGACAATGACAAGCGGATGTATTTCATCTCAAAAGTGCAGCACTCGCACTCGCTCTTGCCCTTGCTCCTGCTCCTGCTCCTGCTGCTTTTCCTTTATTTCTTGTAAATATTTCATGGCTGCTGGAAAACAATTCGTGAGTCCTTGTCCTGGCTGCGGACCAGGACCAGGACCTGGCCCCGGTCTCTCAGCTGTTGCGTTTGCTGAATAAATTATCAGCTGTCATTAAGGCTCTCCTGCGCAGCTCCTTTTTGCCTTCATTTGTCACTCGACTGCGTTTGACAATTAAAAATTGTCCAACTCGATGAGGATTCCCCAGCAAAAGTACGAATAAACTCGTATTCGTGAATGCCTTTAATTCCTGCAGCGAAGTTATTTCTTTATCCCAAATGAAGACAGAACCTTTAAAGTTTCAAGTGGTCATGTGTACATTAAATAATGGATAGATAGATGCTTCGTGATCTTGGAGCCAGAGTCTTCCACTCGGTGTGTGCTTCAGGGCATCGGCAGGGACTATTCGGATTCAGGGACTTCGAATTATTCTGTTCGAGGATCTTGTAACACTAGCCTTTGCCTTTGCTCCATTATCCATTATACATTTTCCATTTGCTATTATTATTATTATTTTGGTGGTAATTAATTCGAACATGTTGTGCCCCGCTCTGTAGGTTTGCTGTTTGCTGCCCTCACCCCGCGGAGCACACGCAGAGAACAAAAAACGGAAACACAAAAATGATTTTTGCAGGGCCGAGCACTACACAGCATGTGGTCGAAACTGAACCATCAACACTTTGGCCTGCCGTTTGAATATGAAAGCGTTAGCGGCAGGGAGAGGCAGCAGCCCATTCCCAGTGCCAGAGCCAGAGCCAGGACCAAATCGAGCCGAATCTAACCAAACTGGAACCCAACTAAACCAACCCGACCGGACTCTGCACCGGACCGAAGTGAACCGCATTTTGCATTTGCAGTTTACTCGGTTAACCGCTTTTATAGCGGATTTAACACATTTCAGCCCCAGCCCCAGCCCCAGCGCCAGCGCCAGGCACAGTGGCATGAAATGCCATAAGAGGGACTAAAAGTGCTCAGAGATATATTCACATATAAGGTGGGGAAGGATAATTATGGGGAAGGAATACTTTATTCACTTTACAGTTTCTATGATTTCCACTGTGCCATGGCTCTGGCTCTGGCTCTGGGTCTGGGTCTGGCTTTGGGAATGGAATGGAATGGAATGGAATGGAATGGAATGGAAACTAGTTCAAATGCCCAAAACATGCCAAAATGTTTGAATCCAACAATCAGACGCACAGGGAGAGAATCGGAGAAGAAAGAGAGTGGGTTTGACAGGGAGACTGTTGCTACTCTCTCTCTCTCTCTCTCTCTCGCGCTCTGGTGTGTGGTTGCATGCATTTGCCATTTCGTCATCATTTTCTGCCTCCTTCTCTCCCCCCCTCCTCAAAGAGTACGCTCCATTTATGTGTGGGTGCAGTGGTGCCACACCCACTCATACGTCAATGGGGCATGCATTTCACCCAACAGTTTTTTGCTGTTGTTGTTTTTATGCCTCACGAAATCCGACTCGACTGACATTGTGCGAATGTTTGACCCCCGGGGGTTAAGCTCCGGTTTTCACCAGGACAGGATTTGGGTAGTGGGGTAGAGGGGTAGAGGGATAGAGGGTGGCGCTAACCCGTCTTCAGCCAGCGCCCAAAAATGCCATTGTTATGGCCAATGAGCTCAGGGGCTTGGCTATTATAGTTTCAAGTGCAAATTTTGACACTTGAATTGTTGGTTGGGAAATTTTTGAGCCAACAATGGCTTAAATGGAGCTCAAGCAGGAGTCGGCGGAATACGGAAAAATGTAGCAGTACCCCAGATTAATGTTTCCCCAGCAGTAGCTGCTCCGTCTGTTAATTTTCTGATTTTTAGGGATTTAATTTTGGAGAAAACGCTCGGCACGAGCCAAAGCGATAAAATGTGGCACTTGATAGAAAAAACAAGCACAGAGCAGACAAAGATAAGGAAAGGGGTTGGGCGGGAAGGAAAGGGCTGGCAAATAGAATATAGAATTGCATGAGGAGGACACAACACAAAGGCAAACAAAATTATGTTTAAGGTTATATGCTATGCATAAGTAAATAAGGCAGACAGAGAGACAGTCAGAAGAGCAGGCAAGCGGAAGCGGAAGCTCAAGTAGCAAAAAGAAAGTGTATAACTGGCTGTGCCTGTATGTGTGTGCGACTTATGCAAGGCTCTCCCCTAAAGGCACTTCCGACAATTGGCAAAACAAAACACACACACACACACACACACACATAGCCAGACACATAGCCAGCGAGAGGGGGGGTGGGGGGAGGAAGAGACATGGCCCAACCGCAGGCAACTCTCATGGCTCGTCCTGGTGCTCGGTCCGCGTCCTGGTCCTTGCACACGCGCCGAGCGAGATAAAACATTTGTATGCGCTGATAAGAACGCATCCACTTACTTTTGGTCGCACATGACCTGAATTTCTGCCCTTTCAGAGAGGGGGGGAGGTATAGAGAGAGACAGGGAGACAGAGGGCCAGAGAGAGATAGGAGAGTGTGGGAGAGTTGGTGCTGGAGCTGGAGCACAGCAAAAAACTTGAACTTGCACACGGACCAAAAGGCAAATGAAGAAATTTAAATTTGATACCATCCAAGGCAATCAGACGTTGAGAATGATGCCCTGGCTGGAAGATACCCTGGAAGGGAACGAAAACGAAACGGGAATGATGGACACGACACCACAAATGAAAGGGAAATGTATATCTTCGAGGAATCGTAGAGATTATAGTATGTATAATACAAATTATGAATTACAACTAATTTCTGATTTCTTAAATAATTTTAAATAAATTATTATTAATAAATTATAGTTATAAAAATTCTTAATATTTTTTGAATAAATTGTTTCATAGCTTGTATTTTTATTATTAATTTTTTTAATAGCAATTTTAGATATAGTAAATGTTTTATGCAAATGAAGCCAACAAGTTATGAAACGAGTTTGTACATACAAATTGGTAATTAAAGTTACTTATGTTCCCCCTTTGATTTTTTGTTACCTCAGATTTGAGCAGATTTCAACGAAATGTTTCCCTTGCAGGTCATACGGCAAGTCCACTCTCCACTTACACTTACTCCTGCACACAGGATGTTGTAGGCTGGTATTAACATGCGGCACCATAGACCACGCAGCATCAGCATCTCCATCTCCTTCACTCCCCCACACAGTACGTACAGTACGTACATGCTCGTGCCCTCACTATCTGTCTGGGGGTCTGGGGTAGTAAAATTCCCTCATTTTGTTCGTTTTTTTCTAAAGTTCCAGTTCAGTTACACGAAATTTTGAACGGAAATACGAAAATGAAAGATTCGTATCTGGCAAAAGTTGGAGGCGAGATTGATGTGTGCACGGGCGGGGGCTGGGGCTGGAGCTGGCGCCTCTCACATACTCGTACTCGTACGTATGGAACAAGAAAAAAAACAAGAAAGAAAAAGTATTGAACAGCCCGCAGCACACGAAAGTGGTTCGTTCTCGGGCTCGTGGTCTCCGCGTCCTCGCCGAGCTCGCTTCCTTCATACGAAAATAGGATTTAGTTGCAAATTTTGCTCCACAGCTCCATGGAGGAAAAGAGATGGAGCCAAGGCAGGAGCCAGAGTAGGATGGGTGTGTGCCCTCGGCCCGTTCTGTTTGTTTGTCACTTTCATGGTTAGTGATTGTCCACACAATGTGGCAGAGGAGCAGCGACAAAGATGGAGAGATGGAGAGATGGAGCGATGGAATATGGAATATGGAAAGAGTTGGGAAGAGGCCGATGGGCGGCATTTTAGTTCTGTGTCAGCTGACTCGGCGATTTTTTGTGCTGGGACTCTCATAAATGCGAGAGGTCTTCCACTCACTGAATATTTTCATACATCAAAGTCACAAATTATTCACAACTAATCATTCAATCTAAGCCAGAGTCTCCAGACCAAAGCGGTCCCATTCCGCAGCCCATTCAAACATAAAGCGGCTTGTGCTCCTGTTTGCCCCATTTGCCGTGGAGAATCGATCGGTAATTAGTGCTGTCAGCAGAGCTGGAAAAACCTAGCAAATTATTCAATGTGGGAAGCTGGGAAAGTGTCAGCTGGGGCAAAAGTAAAATTAATATTTCAGGGCGTGCCAAATGCTCGGAGTAAGCCTACAGGACTACACGACTACAGGACTGCGGGTGGGGTATCGTTTAACACTTCATTAAAAGCCATTCCGACAACTTGTAGACAATTAAAGACAAGTGACTGAGGAGGGGACTCCCTTGTAGAGGGTAGCACTTAACACATTTCCAATGCTCATTGACCGGCAAATGAAATAAAAATTGCAAACATCTTCAACTCGGCCAGCGAATGCTTCATTTAACAGCAACAACAACAACAAGGACCAGAGGCAGGAGGACGGCAGCAGGACGGCAGGAGGACGGGCCGTTAGAGCAGCGAAAGGACTCTAGGACTCTCTCTGCACACCGAGGGGCAATAGACAAAGTTCCCAGGCCACAAATTACACTTTGGTTTGGCGTAAAAATTGCAGCTGTTTCTGCCAGTCGAATACGAGCAAAACGGGCAAAATTATTGAATGTCCTTCTGTCCTATCGGAGGCGTTCTAGGTTCCGCGAATGCCCCATTTCAATCCAAACTTTTGCAGAAAACAAAACCAAGAGAAAGCCCGAAAAATTCAATGGGAAATCGTAAGTGAGAATCGACCGGAGGAGGCTCAGCCAGCCTTCTGCTATTTTCTCAAAAGAGTCTCTCCGTCTCCGTCTGGTTCTGGTTCTGGTCCTGTGTGTATGGATGGCTGTGTATTTTTTATGATGCTTGAAAATAAATAAACACTCAATACCGAATGCCAAAGAGCAGACAGGGCAAACTTTCAGTCACAGACACTCCCAGGGAAGGACTGCAGAAGCAGCAGCAGAAGCAGCAGCAGAAGCAGCAGCAGAAGCAGCAGTAGCAGCAGCACCAGACAGAAGGAGGAGCAGACAGACAGACATACAGCCAGAGCACATCGCTGGCGCACATTCAATAAATCTTCAACTGTGAATAGTCACTTGAGACGGGAAATTGGAGAGGGAGAACCACAGCAGCAGCAGAAGCAGACTTGAACGCCTTTCATTTTCATTTTCAGCTGCTCTTTCTGCTCTCTCCCTCCTCCTATATATATATATATATATATATATATAATGGCAATAATTATGAGCTGTTGGATAATAATAATGATGATGGTGCTCTTGCTCTGGCTCTGGCTCTTGTCTGGCAACAGAGCGTGTTCCTGCGATGGGAGATGTGTGTGAAAAAGCGCAGCCTGCACGTATGAACGAGCCCCCAAAGCCTCTAATAGCCTCATATTTTGCACTCCAATACATAACTCACTGAGAGGAGGAAGTGGAGAAAGACAGGGATGGGGGGTGGGTGACGACAGGCCAAGACCAAGACCAAGACCAAGGCCAAGTCCTTAGAACAAAAGAGTCCAAAAATCAAGAGAGAACCAATCCTTATACGAAGATGTGATATCCTTTTACAACAGCTCAAAAATGTCACAGCCTAAAAAATGGAATAAATGGAATAGTATCTGTGGGATAGAGCTGTGGGTGGCCCATCAATTCAACCGTAAATTATGAAAATCAACAAGCAAGAGTATTCTAGTGGAGACGCCGCAAAGTATGCAACGTGCGCTGCTCAAAAAACAAAATCGAATGTGGAAGCAGCCAGAACATAAATCAAATGGCAGAAAGGCCAATCGCAGGACTCGACTTTAGCAAATATTCAATCTATAATGGCGTTTACACGACTAGGAACAGGATATGTAATATCCTCTTCGGGTTTTTAAAACCAGAAGCAGCTCGGAATCTTCTCCAGTCCAGTAGGCTGCCTCAGGAAGAGGGGAGAGCGAGAGGGGCATGGCTGATTGGGATGCAACTTATTTTCAAATAAATATGGCAAAGCCTTTTCCAACATAGTAGTCGCCATAAATCTCAACAATTTCCGCTGTCTGTGTGCGGAGCAGCCCCCTAGCTGGCCAGGCTATGGATTTGCCATTGGGATTTATGCACATGGGAATGAGAATGGGAATGGGAATGGGAATGAGAGTGGGGAGTGTCTGGCCGAGGGATCCCAACTCTTTTTGTTTTATTTACTGGATGCAGGAAGAGGTGGTGCCACTTTTCCCTTGTTTCTAGTTTATGGAAAGTGCTTGTTAATGGATTCTTTTGGTCGAGCAGTATCTGCAAAAGGGAAGTTGCTAAATTGGTTTGGGGTGCCCAGATCATCTGCACAACTAGAATGGAAATTATTCTTCACTCAGAACATTCTCAAGTTGGAACAAGTTAGTTTTACTATGCAATATGCACTTAGTAGCTGCTTAATTGGACACACTTCAGGCTTCCGTTTCAGCTTGAAAAGCCCTGCCTGCAACAATCATAATTTCTAGATCTTAAGGAGCCCCTCATAACACCCAAGCCCATATAGGAACTTTCACTTGGCCAACAACCGAAAGGAGGCCGCGCCAGGAACCTCCGCTGGCAATTTTAAAATTAAGCAGAACGAAGGCAACGAAAGAAGCCTAGTGTATGGGGCACGGGGCCGAGGAGGCAAGAGAGGGTGAAAGCAAAACACTTTAACTAAAATTAGAAAAACGCAAACGAGCCAGAATGCAGGCAACGTCCAAGATTTCCCCACCCCCTTCAAGCCATAATCAGCACTTGCAACAAACCCAAGTAGCAGCAGCAGCGGCAACTGAAGGGGCAATATGCAATATGCAACTGCAACATCAACATCAACAGCGGCAACGGCAACGGCAACACGGCACTATAATGAAGCTATCAACCGTAAGATGGCGCTTAGGCACGCAATCATACTTTGGAAACCTTAGAGACCCGCTGGCTACACGCGGAGAGGGGCATCCTTCGCAGAGAACCACCCCATGTGTGCTTCGAATGGAGCGTTCTGGAAAACAGTTTCACATTCGTCTCAGCTTGGACTATTCGCAGGCATAACGGCATAGTAAAAAGAAACACAACTATATTTAAGCTGACAATTAAGCTTTTAAAAAAAAGTAATTAGCATTAACTTCGAATTAAAAATTAAACGTTTTCAAAAGTATTTTAAAAGTCTTTGAAATAAATATATGATAAAACATTACATTCATAAAAGTTTGAAATATATTTAATTTATTTATGGATTAAATTAATTTATATATTTCTTTTCCACTTTCGGAGCAAATCTATTGGTATACATTTTCAAATCTAAATACAAATACATATTATAACTGGAGGGCTATTTTTTTCTCCTCTCAGTGGAGAGCAGCATCTCGGCCATAGGCTGTCGAAATCTCTTTCCAGAACAGTTGATTTGATAAGCTAGCCTGCACCGCTGCCTTGAGTTTTCGTAATTTTCGCTATGCGGCACACACACGGCGATCACAGGCACAAGGACCAGCACCAACCAGCGCGAGAACACACGGCGTATGCTTAATATTTCCGCCGCATCCTATGCGCATATTCATTTTTGACGAAGCTTTGACGGCGTCCGTACGTTGACCGCTGGGGAATTGTTGGCGGAAGGACGGTGGGTGGGGAGGGGTCTCCTGCATTAGCGTTTAATGGTAGACGACGTTGTCCCGTCCCGGGAGTGTCCTGCTGCTGCCTTGGCTGCCATCTTGCCTGCTGCACGGATACCCCGTGGTTGTGACCTAAATTTCACAGTTTATGAAAAATATATGTGTGTGCAATATGAAATGTTTTCCCCCCAGCTGCATGCATAAAGCGCAAGCTAAAAAAAATATATGTATATTATTTAGTATGAAGCAGGGAACAGAGTTTCATATTTATATTTATTTACATAGGAAAAGCACACACACACCCCCCACCCACACACACACACAGACAGCACTGGTAGAGAGAGGAGGGGAAGTGACTCTCGGAAAGTTTATGAGGCTTCATCCGCCCGGTTCTCGTTTCTCTTTTTTTAGTCAAACGCCAAATGGCGACAGTAATGGCGGCGTCAAAAGCGGAAATGCCCCTGAGCTGTGGTGGCAGGGAACATCAAAGGACACTGAAAGCTCATATATTGCGTAGCGGAAGAGGTGGTGGTGGGATGGTCGGAGGGGTGGGAGAGGCAAAGGCAGAGGTGTAACAAAGCGGATAGTGAGAGCAGTTAAAATAGCCCCTTGTCCAATGAGCGTGATGCAGGATCCACAAGAAAGCTATGTACTAAGGAGCTCTTCATAAAAGATTACTTGACCGTTTGCTGAGAAAAGATATTATACTATAATATCTATAGAGCTCTTTGATTAGCTTAAACAAATAGAAATTGAAATTAGACCTCAATCTCCACTCCCATGTGGCTCCGTGCCAGGTATATCATCCTCATATTTTAATACATGTCAACCACCATTCATTTTGATTACAAGTTTTTCAATAAGCCATATGGAAATGTCAAATTTTCCTTGTACTCTTACATCAACCGATTACGTATCTTCCAACCGAGTTGCCTGACTGAAGGTACTTCTGGCTGGAGCAGGTGTGATTGAAGCCTGTGTGACATCTGAGGAGGAGTCAAATAAATAATAAGAATAAGCATTCGTCTTGCTTTGCTCTGCAGAGCTCAGCACATCCTCCCCCCTGTTGACTTTGCACTCTTCAGAGTGCGGTCAAGCATTTTGTAATAATATTTATGCTGATTCCGATTTCGAATTCGATTCCGATTTTTATTCTGTTGAGTAAGCATACGAGTATATACGAGTACGTACATACATCTGTATGTATGTGTATTCCAGGGGGAGATTCAATTGGCATTGATGGGGCTGGGGGAGGGGGAGCAGAGAGCAGAGAGTAGAGAGCAGAGAGCAGAGCTACCCTCAAGCCGCCATCAAATGCAAAGTTTTCGGGGTAGTTCAAGTAGAATTTATGAAACAATTTTCAAGTGGGTGAAGGGTAGCTGGGTAGCTGGGTAGCTGGGTATCTGGGTAGCAGGGGAACAGCTTATCATAAGCAATAAACGCTAATGGATGAGCTTAATGTCGGTCAAGAGGCGGTGGGGGAGGGGGCCAGGGAAAACCTCAAATCTCTCCCTCAAAGTGGTTCTGGTTCTGGTTCTGGCTACCCGTTCCACGCACACTTGAAGCTTCACCCTCGGCAAAGGTGACAAAAGATATCGCAATTTTATGAGTAATCCTCTGACACTCCTGACAAGGACATGCACTGATTACAGTGCCCTGCCGGGCACTCGCTTTCCCCCTCACTTCTCTCTGGGCAAGTGGTAATAAAATTTTCACCTCCAGATAGATTTTAGCATTGTCCCCGCTTACAGCAGATACTACAAGTGTGTAGTCTCTCGGCATGTTGGCATTTGTGTGTGTGTGTGTGTGTGTGTGTGCGTGTGTTTGTGTGTTGTGGGGATATCCTGGCTGTATATCCTTTCCATTGTTCCTCTGTCTGTGTGTCTGCGAACTCGGATGTTGTTTGTGAGTCATATTAAAAAGTAACGAGCAAAATATTACCAAGCCAGACAACAGGCATTTCCGGCAGGAGAGAGACGGGACGAAACGAGACGAGACGAGCCCTCGCCTCCGTCCAATATTGGATTCACACGATGCAATGTTTTGTGAAGGATGCTACCAGGCACAGCTTAACTCTTGTTCATTGCCCGTTGCTGTTTGACTGCCAGCCAGCCAGCCAGCCAGCCCCAGTTGCTCCCAGTTTCAGGACCAGGACCAGGTCCAGGACCAGCCACAGACCCCTCATATTCGTATTATATTGTATTCCGGAGCCAGACAAGTCTGCATTGCTGCATGTACTCGCACCATGTACCATGTCCTGTCTCTGATCGCCCCGAGGTTATCTCATTGTCTGCCCAGGGGGCAGGGCAGGGAGAACCATGGACAGCCCGAGTCCTGGCATTATTAATAACCATAACTCAAATCTATTGCCGCTTTACTGCTCATTGATTCTGTTTATGGCCATGATTTCGTCAGTTCTTTTTGTTTGCCCCCCTTTCCCTCCTCGGCGGCTGGGCGTTTTGAAAAGTTTTGATTTGACCCTAAAGCATGGTTCTGAGGGGTTGTCTTGTGGTCAGGGTGGATGTGGGGAATATGGGGAGCTGTGATAACTTTGTCGAGGCTCTGACGATGTGCAGACTCTTCACTCTTCATCTGTGAGACATTGGGTGGACTTTGAATATGAAATATTATGAATATGAAATATTATATGCATATGTCTAGAGTTCCATAATCTTTCAAAAGGGAAACGGTATTATATGACGGACTCAACTTGGTTTATAACTGCCTAAAATTCTTCCTAAAATGCTTTACTAAAAGTAGTAGAATTACTGTATAGAAATGTATTATTATTTTGTTTTAATCTTTTTGGCCAGAAATGACACACAGGTATTTCAGAAATTGTACATATCAGACTGTACTCTGTGTTTGATCCATCTAATCCCAAGTACAAACTAAAGGAATTTTTCAGCTGCTGTTAAAGTAAGAAACAAAATCGGAACCCAACTGTTTCCGTAGCATAGCCACGAAAATTCCCCATGACAGCGAAACGCTTCTTTCTCCATTGCCTTTGGCCAAGCCGCCTTTTCGCTTATCATTGAAAGCTTACACTCCTGATATCCCAGAACCGGCAATGCCGCTGCCACTCCCATTGCCACTGCCACTGCCGCTGCCACTGCCACTGCCAACTGGCCCTTTGCGCCAAGTTTTAATTGTGCTCATATCTCAAGAACTCTTCTGGATCGCTTCGCTGCTTCGCTGCTTGCACCAAAGTTTGCATTTTGGCCATTTGTGTGTGGGGCGAAAACTTTTTTGGGGCTCCCACACACACACACACACACACACACACACACACACACACACACGCACACACACACAAATTGCTCAACAATCCATGTTGCCATTTTACAACACTTGAAATTTCTATTGGACATTCGGCTCTCTTCCCTCTCTTTTTTCTTCAGCTGTTTTTCGGCTTAGAGCCAGCTCTCTTGATGTTGACTTTTACTTTGGCAGTAAAGTGGAGAGTGCTGCAGAGAGAGGCTGGGCGTATAGTTTCAATGCTCACTGTCGTAAATAGCATAAGCACTGTTAGGAAGAGAGAAGGAGAAAGAGAGAGAGAGAGAGAAGGTGGGTGGAGGGGTGGAGAAACGATGAGTATTTTCTTAATTTTCTTGCACTTCCTGCAGCCCGGCAAAAGTTTTCGCAGCTTCTTCCAGCTAGAATCATCATCAGCAGCAGCAGCATCAGCAGCAGCAGAAGCTTTTCCGTTTGTCAGAGTAAGCCGTATCAGAGGGAAGAGTGAGTGCGGTAGAGGGGAGAGGGGTGGGAGTGAAGGACAGCACCAACATTAAAGTATTATGCAAGCGTATTAATGCACTCAACGGACACCGAAGACACGACAGCGCCGGACGGACAGGGGCAGGAGCAGGAGCAGGAGCAGAACGGACCAGAACGGACCAGAACGGAAAAGTGACCAGGCAGCAGTGCAATGATAAGCTGCAAGTCAGGATGCAGGCAGAAGTGGCAGAACAGCGCCGGGCCGGGCCAACACGGGCCAACACGGGCCGGGAAGGGGGGAGAGGCCTCACAGCATGTGACGCGGCTAAAGGAAAACCCATCTCAAGCTAAAGTTTTCCAGCAGCAGGAAACATCTTCAGCCCCCTCCACTGCTGCATTCTCTGGCATTTGTTAGTCCGTGGCTGATTTAGAAAGGGAATACATTACATTAATTGAGTAAGCCTCACCAGCAAAGACAAGCAGCCATAATGGAGAGACAACAGTTTAATATTCCACAATCCGTCAGGCATCCTCTATTAAATGCTTCGGGTATTCAGTCAGCCAACACACCATACACACCGGGCTTAATCCAATTAAGCGGAAACTCTCCGGGGACCCCTGACCCCTGGCACATGGCGGCTCAGGTCAGCACTGGTGTGCCACCGTCTGTTGTTGTATTGTATTGCATTGTGTTCCGTGGCGTGGCACGGCGTGGCAGGGCGAGGCGTTCTCTTGTCAACTGTCAAATTGAATTCGGGCCTATCCCCCATGATCCCCCCATATCCCCGTATGTACGTAATACGTATGTCTAGGATATGCCAATTCCCAAATGCATTTCGATCTCACACCCCAGCCCCGGCCTCTGCTTCGTGCATTCAACGTGTTCGGACATTAACATGATATGCGGGAAGCTAGCGAAAGCTAACCACAGATATTATACATATGTATATCCGAACGGCGGAAGATTTTGGACTCAATGCAAGCCTTGCGACTTCTCTGATTTGTACCTATTTTTTGCACTCCCTATAATCTGCATAATCGTTTTCATTGAGGCAGTAAGTACATAAATGCAAGCTTATATTTTGTTCAAGCCGCAGTAATTGATGTATTTCTACAGACATTAAATGCGAGTTCAACTTTTCATAGGCCACTCGATAAACAAACTGCAGGTGATAGATAAAATTACAAATATATTCAGATTTACTGTCTTCATTTAGAAGAAAGAACGTGGATATAAAAGTAAGGGCCGCGGCTCTACTTTCTACCCGGTACTCAGTCAGTATATATGTGAGCTTATGAGTTCCTTAATAGGTCGTGATCAGTTTCGTTTCGTTTTCTTGCCTTTTTTTTATTTTCTATTCTTACACCCACACCAGCCGCTTCATTCTGCTCCCTTCCCTGTAGCACTGGCGGTGGCGATGTTCATGTTCGAGCTATAC
The DNA here is from genome assembly GCA_963969585.1 of Drosophila helvetica. NCBI lineage: Eukaryota > Metazoa > Arthropoda > Insecta > Diptera > Drosophilidae > Drosophila > Drosophila helvetica. Next base: position 49,854,463 of record OZ018401.1, on the reverse strand, counting down.
TTCGCTGGCTCTTGCATGAGTACTTCCCGAAGTAACCCTATGGCAGGTGAAGGCCGAGCCACTCAAAGAATATAAAAGTGTTTGGCTCTGTATACTCGAAAAGCCACCACGCACCACCCAGAGACCAAGCTATTCGGTGGGCTGCAACGTCTCTTCTTTCTTTATTACTTTCTTTGGCTGAAGCCAGTGAAGACCTGCGTGTTGTGTTACAAGTGCGACGAAGTGAAAGTGAATTACAGATTGCTAAACAATACAACTAGTAAAACAAAAGATAAGACAAGGTTGTAACTTCACTTTACAATGTACACCAAACGGCATTTACGCAATATCAAGAAGGAAATGAAGGAGAACTGTGCAGACAGATTCTGATAAAGACGGATGATGAAATAAAAGCACGAACAAAGAATTATACGTGAATATTATTGAAATTGAAATGTTATTTTCCATTATAATTGTGTTCTTTTCACAAATCGACATTGACTTCACCAGCACAACATGATCAGCGCTGAGTGATCTTTTCCACACACACATGCATACATGCATACACGCGCTCATACATGCATGCATAAGAAAGAAAGTCCCGGGCTTAGTGGACCTCAGGGACCTTCCGGCATTGCTGGAATACCTGGTCGTCAGGGACCTCCCGGCGAGGATGGACCTCGTGGATGTAAGGGACTTCCTGGGTTGGAGGGGTATTGTAGGCCTTGTGTATAACCCGGGATGCGAGCTGGAGACGATTTGGAGTAGTGGGCTGCCCAGCTCCGCTCCCCAGAGTTTGATGTAGTTCCAGATTGATTTATGTTCTCCTGTGGGCGTCCGCATCGTCATGGTCCCAGCTGCGGGGGCGTCACAGCTGTGGGGAAGGAAATATATAAAAAGTAAAATTAATTCCGTTTTCCTTTGTCACTTGTTGGGAAATTAGTTTTTTGAGGCAAGTTGTGTGTGTTCCCGGGCTGGACGCACATGTGATTTGATTGGGGAAGGCGAATCGAAAAGTCATTTATTTTGAAGCCCAGTATGTGGCTCCGCTCTGGATCTTCTGGGGGGAGGCGTTAACTTCTGCCTCTGCCTGTCCACTTGACATATTTTTACGGTTGAAAAGTTGTGCCGTGCCATGCCGTTCGCTTGTTCGCTTGTTCGCTCGTTCGCTCGTTCGCTGGTTCATTCCTTCATTCGTTGATTCGTTTATTCATTCATCAATCAGCGTACGCGACACAGCATGAAAAATGTCAGTGGAGTGCGGCATCAAAGTGCCGGCAGCACCGCACTGATGGATGCACAGACCCAAGAGGTACCCAGGAATGTGCTCAGCCCACCCATCGCATGCTACATGCTGTAGAGGGTATCTGCTGGAAGCACTTCTCCACCTCCAGTGACACTTGAATAACTTTTCCTCTTGACTTTACCCATTCGATGCGATGCGATGCGTCGTGAAAATTGGCAAGTCACTTTTCAGCATTTTCCGCGAGCCGTGAAGCAATCAATATTGATTGCATAATGAATGACAATCAGCGATGTGCCTGACACTTTCCCAGACTTGGAACCCAAGACACAGACACACCGACACACAGACACACCGACACACCGACACACATGACATAGGTCATAGTTCTCATTTTGGAGGGTCGCCGCCACCACGACTCCGCGACTCCGCGGCACCATCGCCTGGCACGTGTGTTCACCTGTGGCATTCTAATTACGTTTGCCGAAACACTCTTTCAAAAGTTCAATTGGGAACAGCTGTATAAAGCATTCCATTCCGGGCCAAGATCATTCAATTGACATTCCGAGTGGGGTCCGGGACTGGAGATGGGAGCCAAGCGGATGCTCGACGCTGGCGTTCATGTGAACGTCCGCTTGCCGGCTACGTTCGTCTCGTTCCGTCCAGCTGGTCCAGTTCCACTCCACTCCTCTCCTCTCCACCCCTCTCCACTCCACCAGTTCTCTCTACAGTGTCGTCCAGTCATCCAGTCCGGCCACACAATGGACCGCCACTTGGCTGGTCTCTGTCATGGCCAACAATGGTCGCAAATGTCTCGACTGAAGCGCTCTCCCTCAGTCCCTCTCCGTCCGTCCATCTGTCCGTCTGTCTGTCTGTTTGTCAGTCCGTCTGGTCTTTTTCCTCTTTTTGTCCTGTTTTTGTTAACTTTTCAAGCTCGGTTCGCTGGTTCTTTTGGCCAGTCTACGTGCTCGGCGTGTTGGCCTCGGCCTCGGCCTCGGTTTGTTTCTGCTGGTTTCATTTTGTTGCAGTTTGTTTTGTGCTTTGTTGGCTGCCACTGCGCCCCGTTTTAGCCGCTGATGTTACCTGCTGCCATTTCTTGGCCATACTCTGCAGAGAAATAGGGTACTCAATACGAGGATTTCTCCATATCTACTTAGAAATGAGCAGAATTCAAAATTAATATTTTATATTTGAAATTCAGTATCTGAACTCTTAATGAATTCCGATTTAATTACCAGTTTTTATTCATTTGATTTCCCATCATTTTTCCTGGCATTTTCTACCATTAAGTACAGTTACGGGACCATTAGTTGTGCGGCCTCAGCTCAGCTTTATATATCCTGCCGATTCCTTCAGATTCAGATGCGCAATTTCGGAAGAGTATTTCCGATTCGCCCATATATCAAATGGGGGGTGTCTTCTCCATTTCTGCTTCCTGTGGCATGTGTGTGTGTGTGTGTGTGTGTGTGCCGTGCCCCTCTACAGCATTGAATTGACTGTTTTTTGTGTATTTGTGCCATTTTTAAAATTGAACACATTTCCGTTTGAAATATACTACTTTTTTCTTGTCGGTTTTTCTTCTCTCCATCAACGTAGCGTTCCGTTCATTTCCTGTTTGTTACGGTCGGGAATCGCAACTCTCTCGAGCGAACGGAGCAGCGTCGAGGCAGCGTCCGCCTTACTCAATTGGGTCCAACTTTAAACAGAAACAAGAAGGCATAACCATTAGATAGGTAAACAGACCCAGCACCTGGCTGCTCCTGGCTGCTCCTGCCAGATCCGTTTAAATATGCACTCGAAAATCTAAATGCAAATAGTGCAAATTGCTTTATGCATGTTTAAAATCAATTAATTAAATGCAATTCGTTTGATTTACCTTCCCAAGTGTCCTTTTTGTGGCTGTTTTTCCTTGGTTTGGGGCTTGGGGCTTTGGGCTTGGGCCGACAAGAATGTGAGCCATGAGAAAGCAGAACAATTTCAATTTAATGAATTTCAGATTCCCTTTGTGTCCGTTATTACTATTTTATTATCACTCATGCTATCAGGCATGCTCTATTGCGCCGGACAAAGGCTTTGTTTAAACGAAATCAATTTTGTTAACTTTTATTGCATTTTTCATTGGGTTCATCCAATTAAACACCATGGCTTTTGCTCCGACTTTTTCCACAGTTCCGGCTTTGTTTTTTGCCCTCCGTCACTTTTTTGTGTCCATCATCATTGTTGAAGAATGTCCCTGACCATCGCAGGAGATGAAAATCAACAATAGTTAAGGCTGCATTCAGGTACCTACCTACATAAGCCCCCGCCCCAATACCCAATCTTTCATACAGAAAGGAGGATTTATCCCAAACAATATGGTTTTAAAATGCTGCCTTATTCTGATATTCTGGTGTAATTAAATATTTAACAATTAACAAAAACTCAATATGGGTTCTTAGATGAAAACTATTCTGAAAAAATATATAAATTATTGTAATAAATGTAGAGTAAGTGTGTACTAAACAACGATTTATTGGATTATTTTATTTCTTAGGCACGCGGGTACCCCATCTTCCTAAAGATCACACTTCTGGCATCGCGATGCATCGCGAATGCCATCGAATTCCATGGAATTCTACGCAGTCTCGGCCGTTGTTTCCATTAAATTCCTTATCAGAATTCATGAAATTGCGAGAGCTCCGGCACCGGTCGCCTCTGCGCCTCTGCGCGTCCCGCGGCCGGGCAGGTGCTGGTCATTTCAACTTTGACCCGTCATAGTCAGCGTTTCAAATACTCGTACTCGTACTCGTACTCGCACACGCAGCACGTGTGTACATACCCGGGAATATTTTTCTCAATGCTTTTTTTGCTTGCCACACTTGCCACGCTACATAAAATAAATATTTTAACAAGTGTTATTTTAATTGCGTGCAACTGCAACGTGGTGGCCCAGCATTTCAGCGTGTTGTTCTTGCCGCTCTGCCACCGCCGCTGCTGTTATTTACCTTTGACTGTTGTTGTAATGCACGCATACACATGTATGTACCTCTCCCTGGGAATGGGAGTGGGAGTGGGAGTGTGTGCCATGGTGTGGTATCGCTGGTAAGTACTCGCATGGATGCCATGGATCGGATCGTGTGCTGCGTGAGGTCGCATAACTTTTAGGCTGAAAGGCAAACTCGAATTCATTTCAGGAACTGCCACTGCCACTGCCACTGCGATTGCGACTGCGACTGGGACTGAGGTTGAAACCTTTCTATCTGATTAACGCCGTGCTGCCGTGCTGCTTTGCTGCCGTGCTGGCTGCATAAAAATTCTCGCCATTCGCATTTAATTTTCTCGGCCCGCCCAAAGGAGAAGTTTTCACTTTGTCACCTTCCCCTGTTCGCGCTCAGTCGGTCGCTGGCTGCATAAATCAATTCAATTTGTAATAAATTTCAAAACTTTTCATTTTATATTAATTTTGATGCCAGCCAACGCCTGTCTTCGCCGACGTCGTCGCCTTCCCCGTGGATCTCCTTTGGCTGCCGCAAGAAATCAATTTAATTCTAATAAAATAAGTGAGGAAAAAGTTGCGGCGTCCTCTTCAGCTTTATCGCATGCAAGGCGCTTCGCTCGCTCTTTCTTTCTCTCTCTCTCTCTCACTCTCTCTCTCTTTCTCTGAAGCATATTTGTGCGCCCCACTTTTGCACACTTTCTATTGTCCTTCTCTGGTCTCTGGCCTGGGTCTTCCTCTGGCTCTGTCTCTGCCTCTGTCTCCGCCTCCGTCTCTGGGTCTGGTTCCTCGGCCTGACTGCAGCTTAACAAATTGACTTTCTCCGGTCGAGGAGCGCCGCCTGGGCTTTCTTTTCCTTATTTTTCCTGCTGCATACTTACGTGCGACCTGCTCGGGCCCCTCTTCTTTTATTATGATTATCGGCTGAGTTATTGCTGCAGGCAGCCGCAGGGCCGTCCAGGTCCAGGGCCGGGAAGGTCCTTTTTATGGCCTGTCTGGTCGCATTGTCGTCACTTTGTCGTCGATGCCGGTTAGTCCACATAATAATATCCAGTGCCAATTTTTATTTCTTCTTCCTTTGCTGACAAATTAATTCATCCTGATGGTGTGCGTGGGAAGGTCTCATAGAAGGAAACATCCTGTTACTCAGTTGTTCAATATTCTAAAGGTGGGTGGATACATTCCTTGGTTGTAATGATTTGTAATGATTCTAAATAGGACAAAATAATTGTATTGTACCCAGTAGAGCTATTATTTAACCTAAACTCAGAGAAAAATAGAAACACACTCATAATTAAATGAAATATTGCTGATATCGAAATGAAGTGGAAGAAAACCGATTGGAAAATCTGTTAGAGTCCTTAAGGCCTTAAAACGGTACATACACATGTGATATAAGTAATTTGTTAAATCTTCTTCTGGCTCACCTTCGCCTCAAACACCTATTTTAATATAATTTATCGTATTAAATGAACTTCATATCCGCCCTTCCTCGACTGCTCTTTATCTCTACCAACGCCCACAGAAATTGTGCAATGAACTTTAGATTTTAATAAAGTGCTCCCGCGCAGGCCAGCCCTCCCTCCCTCCCTCCCTTCCCTGCCACACAGTAAGCCTTAATGATGGGGAAAAAAAAGGATAGCCGAACTGCATACGCGTCTGGGCGGCGCTAACTAACACTGAAAAGCATATCCTTTTGTGTGTGTGTGTGTGTGTGTGTGTGTGAGCGAAAAAAGGTGAAATGGAAAAAACAACTAAATGAATATGTGTTGCTTGCGCTGGCAGCTTTGAAGCTGAAGCTGCATGAAATAATGCCACATCACAGGGGCTAGGGAGAACGGAGGTTGCAACATCAAAAGGCACGGGGACTCCACACTCCACACTGCCACACTGGCCCTTCCATCGTCGTCGCCAGCGTCATCGTTGCTCGTTGCTCGTCGCTCGTCGACGTCGTAGAGTGTTCCAATTAAACGCAACACGTCAAACAACAGAAGCGGACATCAAGTATTCGCCATGTTGACGGTGGTGGCATTGGCAATGCCGCTGGTTCTGCTGCTGCTGCTGCTGCTGCAGTTGCAGGGGGAAGGGGAAGGGTTGTGTACTGGCTTGGCTGGATCGCGCTTCTAACGATATACTCGTTAGTCACGCGGTTAAATTTCATATGGGAAGCGAAAGCCAAACGCTGGAGCATCTTTTTAGCCTTAAAGCTCCCACTCGCTCTCTCTCTCTCTCTCTTACTTTGGGTATGGCAGGGATTTCCTTTCCCCTCCTTGCCTTCATTTTTCCCCTATTCATTCCTGCTGCGAGTGTTGCGAGTGTTCGGAGTGTGTGGCATGTTTTGATGGCATGTAACTGCTCAACTGCTCATGCATATTCATGCAAAACGGCAGCCAGAACAAACGAACCATTGGGGATTGCTGTGGCGAAGGACTCGGGGTTGCCTGCAAATCAACGCGGCTACAGTTGAGTTCCTCCAACGATGTCGTCGAGGACTTCCTGCTCCTGCTCCTGCTCCTGCTCCAGCTCCAGCTCCGTTCACAGGGATAGCAGGAGGTAGCATGGAGCTGTCTGTGCCATTGCAGTCTTAGAGTTAAGGCAGCTGTTGCCATCAATTTTTCGTTGTCGGAATACATGAATATGCAAAAGGCCAATGCAAGTCGCGACTCCTCCAACTTAACTAACTCACTTGATGAGACAAAAGGTTTTCGGTTTTGCTCTTGGGAAAGGCAATCAATGGCCAAGACGTCGGCTATCGCACAGGGCACGGGGCACGGGGCATGGGACACAGGGCACAGCTCAATGAAGGCTTCAGGTTTTCATGTATTTATTTGCATGACGAGCATTGTATCTGCATCTGCATCTTTTTGCGCACTTATTGATAATCATAGGGTCTGCATCCCTTTGTGCCATACAACCCCTCAATAATATTCAAATTTATTTCGTGCAGCTCCACCTGCACCTGCAGGAAGCCTCCTTTATTGCTCGATATATGGACACATCTGCGTGGCAGCATTTTCAAATGCATTAAAATGCACACAAAAATTACACACATATCCATCTCCATATATACTCGTATTTTTATGCATTTCTAAAGTTCTGGTAGAAGGAGCAGCAGCCGCAGCAGCAGCAGCAGCAAAAGCAGAAGCAGAGGAACTTAAATACTTGTCCTGGCAAATACTTTGCTGTTGTTGGTGTTGGTGTTGCTGCTGCTGCTGCTCCAAGGAGCAACATCCTTCGGAAGTGGCAAGCAAATGTGTCTGACTGTCTGTCTGTCTGGCTGTCTGTGAAATGTTGTTGCTGTGCATTATGTTGCATTTGCAATGCAAATGCTTTTGTGCTTTTTGTTGATGTCGCTGCGACAACACCGACGACGATGAGGCTTATGCTGCTGCTGCTGCCGCTGCCGCTGCTGCTGCTGCTGGGGCTGCTCCTGCTCCTGCCCCTTTATGCTGCTGAGCCTTTTATTTCTTTATTGTGGCTGCCACATTGTGCGTCTATGCAGCAACGAGTATACGTATGTGTGTGTCTTTGCCTGGGCCTGGGCCTGTGCATTTGCATTTGCTTTTTGCTGTTTATATTTCTAATAAAAATTGTACGTTATTTTATGCTTCGATGCACTGCACTAGGCACATCAGTATTGGATCTGTAATGCCAGCGATGACAGTGTGGATGGTACACCCCTATCACATCACCTGTTTTGTGGGAACCCTCGTCGACGTATCACCAAAAACTATACAATTACCAAGATGTTGCATGAGGCAACCACAATCGGTATTGGGGATGCCAAAGGCTGCGTCTTTTGTTATTGGATTCTGGGGACCGACTCAGACCGACGCATGACTCCACCACAAAGCATCGAACGAATATGGATCTTGGAATTTGAGTGTATTTGGTATCACTCTCGTAGGCCTTCTTCCATGTCCAGAGGCCCTCAGGCTGTTTTCGATAAAAAGCTCTCATAAGGATATCCTTATGTTTACGATGATCATCGCTCTTCCATGTGTGCAACCTCGTGTTAGTTCCCTCTCGCTTCTATCCGTAGTAAGTTGGTGTTCTGCCTCTAGTATGCTACGACTCACGCTGCCATCGCTATGAATCCGGCAACCAGAACACTGTTGATGAAGTGAAACCCTCGGATGGTGGTGGGTGCGGGTGCGGGTGCGAGTGCGTGTAGGCGTGCAGTGCGGGTGTGTGTGCAAGGGAGAGAGAGCTCTGCTTTTATAGAGCAAAGCGAATGGCTGATAAACACAAACAAATATAGGCGACAACACCAGCAACAATGGCGGACGGAAAATGGTTGGCGTTGTTCTCGTTCTGGTTTCCATGTTGTTCCCGCTGCATTCCATTAACATTACAAATGTATTCATTGTTCGCAACTGCAGCACCGCCAGCAGGCAGCATAAAGGCAACAGGCAGCAGGCGGCAACAACAGCAATGACGCCATTATGCGAAAATGTGACAAGTGATAGAAAGGATAATGCCACCAGCTAGTAAGCCCTCTGTTCCCGCCTCCCCTTCCATTTTGAACGCCATGCTCGATGCTCCCTGCTCCACGCTCCATGCTCCATGCTCCATGCTCGCAGTATGCACAACTTTTTTACTTTGTTGTAGTTCTTGCAGTTTTTGTGTGGGTGTGTGCTTCCTTCTTTATGCGCAAGTGGCTTTATTATTTGTTTTTTCCCTCTCTAGCACGCTAATACAGCTTATTTGTGTGTGTGTGTGTGTGTGTTTTTAGCTGCACCCCTCCACAGCTGGAAAGAAACTTATTTCTGATACCCGATGAAGACTTAATACTCTCTTGAATAAATCAGAAGAAAATGTTTTGCTACTTGAAGCTTTAAGTGGAAAATAAATAGCAGAAAAAGGAACTGCAGTTTTCCTGAAGAGAACAGTTTGAGGACTGCAGATTCAAGTTGGACGAAAGAAAAATATAAATATATGCCTCTTAGCGCCGAATGGAATTTGGCACGTCTTCCCATACTTGACCGAATAAGATCTCTTTTAATCTGGGAATCGCCTGGAAACGCATGGCCTAGCGAATGGACTCAATTAAAGCGCAGCGCAACAGCTCCAGTAATAACAACAACAATAGTGAAAAGATGACAAAATCACAGAATGCCAAATTGTTTTCCTATTATTGTTGCCATTGTTGTCGCTGCTGCCATCGTCACCAATGTTGCTCCTGCATCTGTTGTTGTTGTTGAGCTTATCGTTATTTAAATTAGCATTACAATGCACTCACACACCCACACACAGAGCGAGAGAGAAATGGAGAGCCCCATACACTGCGTTGCATGGCAACCATATTGTTACTTTGGGAATTGTTCAATGTGGAACTAGGTTGCCTCTGCTATCTCACCCATCCGCCTCTCTCCCCCTCTCTGTGGCGCACTTTTTGCATTTTTGCACTTTGTGATTCTGTAGCAGAATTTAATAAATTTTTAATTAAATTCGAATTGCTTTGCCAGCGATTGACAGGCAAAGGGTAAAATTAAATCAAATGGCTTTCAATGGGTGGCACATGTCGTATGTGTGATTTTTGTCTGACTCTTATTTCAGTTTGCCTACTTTTTTTTGTAATTACTTGGGACCCGGCTTGAAGCTTAAATTTAAAGCGTTGATCGAAGAGGAAAATAAAAGCGCGGGAGGCAGCGATGGATTGAATACACAAGCACACGACTTCAATACATAAATCATTTCCGAAATGAAACCCATTGGCATTTCCATACACATCCATTTACTTTTCTCTGTTCCGAGGTTCTGAAGCCAATTTGTTTGCCCATTCGTGTGACAAATTTTACTACACATGTGCCGAGCACCTCCATGGGCACACCTCAGAGTTCGAATCAGGATGGGATGGGAAGGATGAGTAAAAGCCTCGACGGGTTTGCATAAGAAAGGCTCTGAGAAAGAGCAGAGCAACATTCACAAATTTCACACAACAATGCCATAGAAATTGCACAGAAAAATGACAATCGATCTATGTATATGTGTGCTCAATATATGTACATGTATATACTCGTATTTACACATGAAGCTGGGCACGGATGGTTGTCAGTAGTCGTATCGAAAGTGTCTAAGCAACAATTTGGCATTATCCACCATAGCCTTAGCCTGCTTCCGATACGCTCCGATGGCGTGGAGAAAAATCCACTTTGATATTATGCAATCGTGCGATGACTCCACTGAGGGCCAAGGGGCTGGGGCCGGGGCCGGGGCCCAACGGAAGAGCATGTGGAAGCAGCAACACAAGGGCCAATACATTATTCATGTTTGAAGCTGCCTCTCGTCTTCTTCCCGCTCTGCTGCTCAGACAGGTGTGCAAAATAACTGACAAATATTTCACAGATGTCACCTTTTCACAGCTATTTGTTTGCCCGGTCCCTCTTCCCCCCGCATCCGAATCGTTTAGCAGTTTATGCCTCCAATAATTGCTAAATGAGATGGTATTTCCTGTTCGGAATTTACACGCTCTAAGTGCCCCTATCCGTACCAGCAGCCACACTAGATTGACGTCAGGGGAGCCATTCTATTTGCTTTTCGTTTCGTTGTTATTGTTGGGAGGAGGTTACCAGGTCACAGCACAGCAAGCAAAGCAGGTGCAGATGCAGATGCAGGCACATACATCATCTAGTATTCAAGAACGAGCCAAAAATTGGAAACATGATGCTCAAATTCAAACATGAGTCCGATGCGTTGCGCAGCAGGAAAAGTGCACCTACCTGAAATTGAATTGAAATTGATATGCCTACTATGCCGTTTCTTTCAAGTGTAATTTCTGAAATGAAATTTTGGAATTTTCTGGGAATCAGATTGGCCTTGGACTAACAAGCAACATCGTAGTGTTCGTACTTCACACCAGACTATCAAATCACTCTGCCACCACAGGCAACGAAAATTGTGGAATAAAACTTTAAAACTTACTATAAAACCAGGACGAGACTGCACTTCGAAGTACCGAAGTCCCGAAGTCCGCTTCAGAATGCCAAATGAAAAAGGCAACCCCAACAACAGCGAGCAGCCCCCAAAGGCCAAGAAGCAGCGATTATCAGATGCTGCAGATAATGACGAACATAATTTGAATGAGATTCTGGGGACTACGGACAGCAGTGAGGAGAAGGTCGGTGGGTCTTCGGGTTCTGGCGACTCCACTCTTCGTGAGCGACTGCAGAATCTACTGATGTGCGTTGTGTGCCGCGATATTCCGCATCCAAAAGAAACCTTTCAGTGCAGCCGCGGGCACATCTTGTGCGAGGACTGCAAGAGCCGCCTACTGGCTGTTGCCAACGTCAATAACAAGAATGCCCAGTGCCCCTATTGTCGGGTGCGCATAAGCCACCTGAAGCTGACGCAGAATCTGGTGGTGAGCGGGACCATCTGCGAGCTACCCAGCAGCTGTCCGAGCTGCAATATCCAGATTTCAGGACAGACAAATCTCTCGGAACACTTGAAGTTCGCTTGTGAGGAGCGTAGGGTTCGCTGCAAGTACCACTTTCTGGGCTGTGACTGGATCGGTTCCTACAAGGACAGCGGCTTGTCGCACGGTTCACACTGCGAGCTTCTCCAGAAGAAAGGAAACGAGATCCTGGACATTCTGCAGCGGGCCGATGCCAAGGAGTCTGAGGCCCAAGCACCCATGTTGCAGCGCCATCGGCAGCTGAGTGCTAGCCGCGTTTTCTTTTGCACCTTGAAAATGAGATGGATATCCCCAGTGGTGGTGGCGGGTACCTCAGGGGAAATACGCACACGGACCCTTGAGTCTGAGGTAAGTTTTTGGAGAACCAGAACTGCAGCTTATCTCTGATCCCGATCCCGATCCGTATCCCCATCCCCGTCCCCACAGACGATCAGTGCCTTCGAGCAGAATTGGGTGCTGCGCCTGCAACTGACAATGGCTGGGGAAGCACTCTCCATCAGCTGCCAGCTGTCGCTAATGAATACCCCACGAGTGAAACTCGTGGTCGACCACGTGATCCAGATGCCGCAGAGTGTCTGCAGCGGCAAGCAGCAGCATGACTTACACACCAAGAATTTCCGCCACGTTTTTGATTCAACCCACATGGACGCCCCGCATCGGGATCTGCCTTTGGTGGGACCCCAGGCCCTGTACCGGCTGTTGGCGATGAACCAGATCCGGATCGGTTTGTGGATGTTCTTGCAAACTTGAATCGAATTGTTAATCGCTTTGAAATTTTAGTTTAAACCTTTGATTTGCACAACATCTTTTGATTTAATTTTGTAATTCGTTGCCTAAGTGTTGCTTGGATCTCAGCGGTAGCCTTAGCTATCGCTAAGATCGGTCACGGGGCTTTCCCTAATCTGCATCATCACTCGAGAACAAAACTGCCTACAAACAGGACATGTCTCACTGGTCGCCAACCACTCTACTAGACAGGATTTGTGAAACTTGTGCTTACAGGGTGTTTCCACTGATTCTCTCTCTGTGCTGGTATCACTACAAGTGGTGCATACTACTTATACGCCTGAGCCGGGCAATCTCAAGTCCTCGACGCTATGTGTCACAGCCATCGTTAAGGAATACTAAATGTTCCTATGCTTTATAATAAGGACGTGAAAATTTCGATAGAGTAATGGTTTTCTAAATACCAAAGTCGATAATAAACAGAATTCGATATCAAGACCTACAAACGAGCAACTCTTCCTTAAGCATTCGCTCCGCAGTAAGAGTTAAACAAGAGTACAGCACATCTCAAATCCGTTAACAAAAACTACTTCAATCAAGGTGAATATCTTGTCTGACTGAAAGAGGGACAGACCGAAAATCTCCAGTCTGAACAATTCTCAATTCCAGTCAGATTGCTGAAGAAAAACAAATGCTAGATATTCACTGCGCGGCATAGAAGCGACCCAATCAGGACTAATTTCCTGCACAATGCAATGCTAGACCATGGATCTGATCATATACATGACATGTCATTTTTCTTGACGAAAGAATAATGAGTTTAAGAATGAGTGTTACATCAGAATCTACAAACAAAACATATGGGTGGAGACTGGTTTGGGAAAAGGACTGGGAAAGGTCATTGGGGGAAGCTAGGGGCATATGCACCTACTGAATGTACACTTAATTTCGAGCATATGTACCATTTCGGGCCTTTCGGGCCCCACGTTGGGCGCCATTTATTATGTAACTGACACGGTCGGAGTCGCTTCGGCCTGCACCCTCTGTCTACTGTTTGGACGGCCTAGCTCAGGGAGATTGGCGTGGATTCAGCGCTGCCTCGACACCGGCGTTACAATAATAAAGTCGTGGACAGAGAAACGGGAATGACCAGTCAAAACAGGAACGGACTGAGATACGTTATACTCCATGTTGTTGGAGACCAAGATGTCGGGGTTCTCCTGCTATACCCACCCTACCTGTAGGACTCCATCGAGCCTACCCTAAACGTTACTGCGGCGCGAGGTGCTTAGGGAGCCCTCAAGAAGAAGAAATTATTTCATCTTGATTTCACGCTATAATTCAAAAAGCTTTGATGCTACTTAAGTGGCTAAACATTACAAAAAGGATTGATTATAATAAAAGATGTCAATATGCTTAATGATAATATGTGATGATATGGAGATGATAGTAACACAGGAACGTTGTGAGCTGAGTCTACGCCGCGGCTCTACTTTATACCGGGTACTCAGTCAGTATATATGTATGTGAGCTTACGATATATGTAATTTATTACATGTTCGCAAAAGGGAAAAATTTAATTTTAGCCAAAAAAAAAAAAGTAAGTAAAAAAGTAAAAAGTAAAGTCGAACCTTTTCGGAGATTTTTATCTATTAGATGTTTCCATATTTGTTTACATACATTTTTTACATCTGCCTTTTCTACATGTCTTTATCTACTTCTTACATATACATACACGGCTGTGTGCGAGAGAGAGAGGGAATGAGTCTGCGCTTGGAAGGCCACTGAAATTTCATTTGTTCCTTCTGACTATATTTATGATCCGATCTGATCCAGATTCAATACTCTGTTAGATATGGGCATTTTCTATGATTCTGCGTTTTTGGTTTTCCCGTATCTTCAAAATTGTAGATTTTCGTCATTTGTGGTGGCGGAGGGGGGCGTGGCCAAATTTTGAAACAAACTCACAGGAGCTTGGATAAAAAGTTTGGTTGATCTAGCTTTTATAGTCTCTGAGAACTAGTCGTCAAAAAATTCGATCAGGCATAGCGCCCACCCCTGTGTGTGAGAGAGAGCGAGAGGGAACGATGCATTTCGACATGGTTTTCTTCATTGTGGCTATATTTATTATCTGATCTGATCCAAATTCAACACTCTGATAGATATGCTCATTGTCTATGATTCTGCCTTTTTTAGTTTTCTCGTATCTTTAAAATTGTGCATGCCACAGATTTTTTTTCTTGGAGTGGGCGGAAGGGGGCGGCGCAAAATTTTGAAATACACTTGTAACAGTGTGATAGGACAGGAATCTGGATACAAAATTGTGTTCCTCTGGCTTTTATAGTCTCTGAGCTATAGGCGCTAATGAAGACGGACGAACGGACAGACTCTTCGAGTACCGGGTATAAAAATATATCATAAGAAAGCTTGCAATGCAAGTGAAAGCTCGCATGTCAAAGCAGCGCTATACGTATGTGTGCGCATGTTCGCACATGTTCATGATAAAGCTTTACAGCTTGGCAAAACCATAGGCTTATGCTCGCCTAGAATGATCTGGCTTCATGCACGTACATACATACATGTATGTACGTGCGTATATGTATCTATCTGAGCTCTATTTGGGTCTTCTTCCCTCTTTGATTCTGTCCAGCCGCCTGTAGGGGATCTGGAGTCAGTTGGTTACGGCATCCCGATGGTCATCCTAGTGCATGGTCATCCCAGAGAATATTTGTGGGTTGGCCTGGGGTCAAGAGCTGGTCCTCAAGCTGTTGCTTGCTTTAGTGGCTCATGCCTGGCCTCCGGCCAGCGGAATATATTGGCGAACAGTCTCGGGTGCCGAAGCAGAATTTTCTGGGAATCAGATTGGCCTTGGACTAACAAGCAACATCGTAGTGTTCGTACTTCACACCAGACTATCAAATCACTCTGCCACCACAGGCAACAAAAATTGTGGAATAAAACTTTAAAACTTACTATAAAACCAGGACGAGACTGCACTTCGAAGTACCGAAGTCCTGAAGTCCGCTTCAGAATGCCAAATGAAAAAGGCAACCCCAACAACAGCGAGCAGCCCCCAAAGGCCAAGAAGCAGCGATTATCAGATGTTGCAGATAATGACGAACATAATTTGAATGAGATTCTGGGGACTACGGACAGCAGTGAGGAGAAGGTCGGTGGGTCTTCGGGTTCTGGCGACTCCACTCTTCGTGAGCGACTGCAGAATCTACTGATGTGCGTTGTGTGCCGCGATATTCCGCATTCAAAAGAAACCTTTCAGTGCAGCCGCGGGCACATCTTGTGCGAGGACTGCAAGAGCCGCCTACTGGCTGTTGCCAACGTCAATAACAAGAATGCCCAGTGCCCCAATTGTCGGGTGCGCATAAGCCACCTGAAGTTGACGCAGAATCTGGTGGTGAGCCGGACCATCTGCGAGCTACCCAGCAGCTGTCCGAGCTGCAATATCCAGATTTCAGGACAGACAAATCTCTCGCAACACTTGAAGTTCGCTTGTGAGGAGCGTAGGGTTCGCTGCAAGTACCACTTTCTGGGCTGTGACTGGATCGGTTCCTACAAGGACAGCGGCTTGTCGCACGGTTCACACTGCGAGCTTCTCCAGAAGAAAGGAAACGAGATCCTGGACATTCTGCAGCGGGCCGATGCCAAGGAGTCTGAGGTCCAAGCACCCATGTTGCAGCTCCATCGGCAGCTGAGTGCTAGCCGCGTTTTCTTTTGCACCTTGAAAATGAGTTCGATTCCCCCAGTGGTGGTGGCGGGTAGCTCAGAGGAAATACGCATACGGACCCTTGAGTCTGAGGTAAGTTTTTGGAGAACCAGAACAGCAGCTCATCTCTGATCCCGATCCCGCTCCCTATTCTCATCCCCGTCCCCACAGACGATCAGTGCCTTCGAGCAGAATTGGGTGCTGCGCCTGCAACTGACAAAAGCTGGAGAAAGACTCGCCATTAGCTGCCAGCTGTCGCTAATGAATACCCCACGAGTGAAACTCGTGGTCGACCACGTGATCCAGATGCCGCAGAGTGTCTGCAGCGGCAAGCAGCAGCATGACTTACACACCAAGAATTTCCGCCATGTTTTTGATTCAACCCACATGGACTCCCCGCATGAGGATCTGCCTTTGGTGGGACTCCAGGCTGTGTACCGGCTGTTGGCGATGACCCAGATCCGGTTCCGTTTGTGGATGTTCTTTCATTCTTGAATCGACTTGTTAATCGCTTTAAATTTTAGTTTAAACCTTTAATTTGCACAACATCTTTTGATTTAATTTTGTAATTCGTTGCTTAAGAGTTGCTTGGATTCTTAGGGCTTGTTCGTTTTCTGGATCTGCTCGTTCAGAGTGCTGGAGAATTTCTGGAGGGCAGCAATACCTTCCTGAGTGGCAGCCGTCGCCTTCTCCTGAATTTCCTGCGGAAGCAATGAAGTTAATTAGGCATACGTTTTATCTGTTCTGTTCAGGTGTCAGCTGGACCTACCTTAAGGCTTTCTTCGCTTAAAAGCTCCTTGGCCTTGGCCAGCAGCTCGGCGAGATGAGTTTCTAATGGGCTGGCGGGCTCTTCACGGGTGACGCGAGCACACATGCACACCTGAAAGCAGAGTAGCAGTAAAACCACCATCAGTCACTGTTCCTTTGGGGCCACAGATCCATCTCAACTTACGGCGAACAGGGCGAACAGGAAGAAGATCAAAGCAATCTTGGCCATTTTTGGTTTTTTGTTTTTTTTTACTGGTGCTGCTCTTTACTGGAGAACGTCGACTTGAGTACTGATCGAGCTGTGGCCGAGCTGCTTATAAATACAGCGCGTTTTGCGTCGCAGCCGAGCTGAAACCGAGAGCCCGGCTTATCACCGGTGGCACTATCAGGGTCAAGTGCTTAGGAGCGCACGACCCGGTCCGCCCCGATAAGGGAGTGGTGTAGTGCTCAAGATTCTAGACGGTTAGTTCGCAAACAACCAGAGAGAAAAGATCTGAAAGATCTTTGTATATTTACACTCAGATGTATGTGCACTGGTCTATTTGCTCCGAGAGTGAAAATTTGGAAAAAGGAAGTGTTTTCCCTTACATTTGAAATCTATATGAAAATATTTGACTTAAATATATTTCATATTTGACATATTTAGGTCGTCGTCATTGTCGTTGTCGCCGCCGGAATTTTTATTTTCACAGATACAAATGTCTGAAGTATGTAGTTAGTGATATAGCCTTGCAATTTGAGTCGTACGCGTTTATTTTGATCTATTGATTTTTTTTTTTATGTGATCGTGAATTGAGTGGTCGTTGTTCGCAAGAGGATGACTCTGCAATGACCAGATACTTCAACGTTGTTTTGTGTAAGGCTACATATATGTTTTAACGTCGACGGATAGACACGAAGTGTATTACTTTTATCTACAGCTTATTTTTATCAGCCCAATTTTCTGTCGACAGAATCCGGGATGATATTCGTATGAAAACGATAAAAATGCATGCCTGTATATCTTTCGACCGAAACTTTTTCTGCAAGCGTTTAGCAAACGCTCAGCTCAGGAAAAGAAAAGGCTGATAAAATACTGGAAAGGCAACGATATAAACTAGAAAAGCAAAGATGGTATTTTCTGGGCTCGAGTGAAAAATAGAATTATTGTATATTTTGTCGGCATCGACACTCATATATCGACACTCAACATGAAGGAGACCAATACCAAGCGGCTTGCGGACTTCTCCCAGGAAAGTGCCAGCCGGCTGGAAAATTGGAATAATGCAAACAAATTGAATCTCATTTAAGCCGATCAAATGGATAATGTAATTTATTTATTTAATACCCGATACTCATTTTATGTACTTATAATGTGATAGAAACGTGCTGATTGCATTTCTGTTCTGCAAGAACTAATTTATCCAATATTGCAGAGCCTTCTACGTGGCTCTTGCTAGGGTCATTCTGCAGTACTCAGATCGACAAACAAATATGCCTATATATACTGGAAAAGTATTTCATGGTGTTTGGGTATTTTTCTAAATCCCTAGATTTTTATTCAAATCGCAATAAAACTGAGGTTGTGTGCGTGCATATGTGTGTTTACGATGCAAAACAATGCTATGTAGTGGAAAAAACAAAAACCAAACAAGCGATTAGGAGCATTTTGCGACGACGACATAATGTAATTAAAAAGGCTGTCGAGAAGATGGAATCGCTATGAAATTTAGGGGATAAATGGGGAATACAAAATATTTGATTGCATTTCTGTTCCGCGAAACGGATTTATTTAATTTATATTAAAATTTAATTTTAACTCTTAACTGATTTTATTTGCATGCAGTGTTACCGCAGGGCGGAGCAGGCGCTACGAAGCTTAGGGCCCTATTGCCTGAGTGCCCGAAACTACCCCATAGTACCTTCAACCGATACTTTTTTTTCCTGGTCGAGGCGGGCTTGCCCCCTAGTAAAGTATATATATTTAAATTGAAAATTTATCGAACCTCTTTTATATTAAGATTAAATACGGGCCGCATTAAAGAGTCTTTTTTAAAACAAAGTGAATATAAATTCCCCATGTTTGTGTTTAAGAACCGAATATTTAGTTTTAATATGCTTGTTTCTTTTTACTCTGCCATTTTTCCCTAGGTGTAGAACAGTAGAACTATGCTTTGGCATAGTTTGATTGCCATGACTCTCCGGCAAACGGATTGAATGTGCTGGAACACATCCGAATCCGTGAGAGATGTTCCTCGGGAATTTCATTTGCAAGCGACAGGCCCTATTTTTTTGATCTCCGCTGTGCGGGGAATAGACGCCTTCCTATACAGCAGCCGGAAACATTTCGAGAGCTTATCTCCAAAAATGCTTTCGAAATTTGGTTGGCTCGCTTGTCGTTGTAGTTTTATTCCCTTTGGAGCCGAGGGCTCAATTCCACAATAAAAGTCCCCTCTGTATACGTATTCTGGCACAACTTTTCGAAAGTTCCATAGAGTAAAAATAATACTAAGATGATAAGAAAACATTTTCTCTCGCTTTGCTTCTACTATTTGTGTATATAATATTTGAAAATAATTCATTCTCTGATTAGACAGATTACATCAGCGCACAGCACGTGGCTGAGGGTCTCATGCTAATACTGATGCTGAGCCGAGTCTTTTTCGACATGACCGATAAGGTGTTCTATATTCCAGTATATAATATATGTATACATATTATGCATACATGTGTAAACAAGACTAAAAACCCCATTTTATGTTATTGTATCATACTATGGCTGTTGGACCCTTGACACCGGAAATATCTACGGTGCTCTCTTGAATAAGTCATCAAAACTGAACTTGGGACCCGAGAGTTTTTCGGATTGCTATCCAGAACTATGTATGTACGTATATACGTAAGTCATTCGTCGTTCGAGTACACTTTCCATGCGGTCAGCCGGTACTTGGGTTCATCGCTCGGGGTCGCATCTATAAAGTTTTTAATTTCCAGCATGATTTGCAGTTCAGTTTGAACTGATTCACTGAGCGAATAAAAAGTACAGTTTGTTAGTTTCGACGGACGGGACGGGACGGCACGGACGCAGATAAGCGGATAGTAGCCGCGATTATGCAATGACTTAAAAATGCAAAATGCTTTCGGTAGTGCGAGTATTGAGACATTTGCATTCGGCAAATAGAAACTAAATTTGTCTAGTTCTTGGCTGAATACACGTATGACAACAGTACTGGAGATTCGTTGAACAAAATTTACCGAATACGCAGAATATCTTCACCCAATTGCGCCAGAGAACCTAGAAATTTGATCTCTTCAACCCGAGAGTTCCATCAAAAGGATGGCCGCGCCTCTCCACTTGGAAGCGTGGCAGCTGCTCCTTGTGCTGCCCCATCACATCTTGGCCTTGGCACTTCGACGCTTCATTCCAAGAGCAATCCATTAAGGCAATTTATTGTACAATTTTGTGGCGAAAATGCCGCGTTGTGCGCATCAGCTCATCTTTCCAAGTCTGAGAGGCCAGGGAGATGATTTTCCACCAGCGAGGCACCAGGCCTGTCTTCCCAATTTTCCCAAACACAAGCCAAACCCAATTAAGTGCCAGCGGAGGCCAGAGACCAGAGACCAGACCCATACCCAGACCCACCGTCTGAAAGCAAGCCAAGAACCACTAATACATTTTCATTTGGCGCAATGAAAATGAAAACATTTAATTGCAATTGTGGAAAGTGCTGCGAAAACTTTGTGCCCGCAGCAGGGCGAAGGGTGGAAAGTTTTGTAAAGTAAAGTGTGAGCTTCTATGGTGGAACCGAGCTGAGTATGTGCTCGGGTACGGAGGGAACGCACTGGGGCAGAGGTGGGCCCAAGGTCGGATAGGTGCGCAGGCGCAGCAGCTCCAGTATCGTTTGCAGCTCCAGCAAATGGGCATAGTGACGGCGCACATTATCCATGAGCTGTCGATGGGTCTTAATCTGAGACATTCTGCGGGAAGAGAGAGAGAGAGGCGGGAGAAGAGAGATACTTATCAGTGTGTGGGGCCAGAGACTGATCCCTCTGGGCTCACCGCTCGCGCTGCTCGCGATCTCGTTTCTCCTCCATCATGGTGTCGCGTAGGGTGTTCTGGAATGTGACGTCTACCTTGATCCGTTCGATTTTGAAATCGATTGCGTGGCTGCTCCGCTTCACCTCCAGCGTATTGGCCTTAACCGTGTCGATTTTGATATTGCTGAATGGGAGGGGAAGTGGGTTAAGGCGGTTTTCAGATGGAGGAGACCATTCTCTGCCTGGAAACGTACATGCGATCGATGTTCTTCTTGAAGGCCGCTATCTTTTGCTCAATTACACGCTCTATGGCCCCGGCGGCCATGTACTTCTGTCGCTCGGACTTAACCTTCTCCCAGTTGCGCAGGATGGTGAGGAACTCCATGGAGACCTTGCACTTCTCGATGGCATCGAGCATATACTTGAGGTATCCGATGTTGGCTTTGTATAGCTTGTGCTCCCACTCCTTGAAAATCACCTGGCGCCGGAAGATGGCCACACGCTGCATGGCCTTGATTTTCTTGTTTCCAGCATCCTGGAGAAAAAGGATTACTTCGGGGAATCCTAAGGGGGGTCTGTGTATGGAATCCCACCTGTATCAAGCGATTCACGTCATTGATATCATCCACGTGCATCAGCACGGTGTTCGTTAGGGAGGCTGCATTTCCCATCACCGACACCTCCACTTGCCCCAGAGTGAGGGTCAGCTGGAGAGTCATATTCCGCATTACTTCCAGCTAGGAATCGAAGGGTAAAGCATATGGTTGGCATATGGCTGGCAGAATTCAAGGCACAACTCACATAACTCTGGACGCTCTCCTCAGAGCTCTTCTGGGTGACGTTCTTGGATTCCCTGAGGGCCACCAAATCCTTGGCTATACTCGCGAGATAGTTCTGACCGTCTGCCAGCTGATAGCTGATCGCCTTGAGGCGCACTTCGCTCTCCATCTTCTGGCGGCGCAGCTTGATGAACGAATCCCAGCTCTTGGCATCCACCTGGGGCGGACAGTTCTTGGGCGCATCGATCTCTCCAATGTAGGCCAGGAACTCCTGGATCTCCTTGGGCAGGGGGAAGGCGATGCGCTGGCTCTGCTTGCCGCTGAGCTTGTGCGAGGTCTCCATGCAGATGAGCACCGAATTGAAGACCTTGGGCTGCAGCTTGGGCCGCTTCTTGAAGAGCTTCGTCATCTCGTGCTGGGCGTGGGGCACTGTGTTGAGGAACGTGCTGCGGAAGTAGCGCTCGATGCCGCGATCTCTGGTCTGCTGGGCCTCCAGGCGGACCTTGGCGTCGGCCAGACCCTTCTCCCAGAAGTCCAGCAGAGCCCCATAGCGACTGATGTAGTCGTTGAGCTTATCGAAGTCCTTGCGGAACATCCCAATGCGCTTGCGGATGTGCACGCGCCTGAAGTTGATCACCTCGATGGTGAGCAGGCGCAGCTGGCTCTGCTTGAGGGCGAAGTCGTACTTCAGCTTTAGGATCATCAGCTCGGCCACCCGCTGATTGAGCTTCAGTATGTGCTTGCTCTTCAGCTCCAGGGTCTTGGCCTCGTTCTCCGTGAGGATGCGCAGATACTTGCGCCGATCCTCCTCCAGCTGGTGCACCGCCTCCTCGTAGGCGCGAAAGACCTTCTGGTCTTCGAGGCTGTACTCGTGCGGCTGCTTCTTCAGCATAAACTCGGGTATGGGTATGTCCTTCTTGATCTCCTCCTCCCACAGCTTCTCCAGCACCCCGTCCATCATCACGATCAGGGCACGGGCCCAGAACTCCACCGACCAGAGCAGCAGCCGTCCCTTCTTGCCACCCGTATCGATGGTCTTGCGCCTACGCCGATTGATGGCCTTGATCTCCGAGTCGTCCACCTCCATGATCCGCTTGATGACCTCGTCATTGGCCAGAGCAGGCATCGACAGATCCGGGGGCTCGAACTGGTCCATTTGCAGGAGACGCAGCATTACGTTCATGTTATCGTAGATCTTGTACAGGACTCTGTTGGTGCCCAGGACGCTGTCGATGGTGTTCTGCTTGAGCTGCTGGGCCTCGTGGAAGAGCTTGTTGAACTCCTGCTTGAGCGGATCGTTCAAGTAGTACCGGAACTTGCAGGTCTCGTTGTACAGCTGATTCGAGGTGACAATGTGCTTGTCCTGCAGCTGGAACACAGGGGCCATGATGTGCTCGTAGACACTGGGGCCCTCCACCACAAAGGCCTTCAGTTCCTGGAGTCCCTTGGGATCCTCTGCCACCTCCTCCTCCTCGCCCTCCAGTTCTGTCTCGTCCGCATGGGGGCCCTTAATAGCCGGGGTCTTAGTCTGCTGCTGAACAAGCTCCTCCATTTCTTCCATGGAGATCATGGACATGCGGATGTGATCCTCCAGGTCATAAAAACGATACTTGTCGAACTCCACCATGTCCGGCTTGCGTCGCAACGAAAAGCTCTCGAAATTGGCGTCCGCGAAGATGGAGCGCACCTTGTAATTGATGCTGACGGCCTCGCGGGTCACCTGCCGCATGATCCAGTCGCGGATGCGCGACTGGTCCTCGATGGCCCGCTCCAGCGATTCCCGCTCCAGGGCGCACAGCTTGCGGGCCTCCTCTGTGAGGGTATCCAGCCATTGGTAGTTGAAGCAGAACTTCTTGAAGATGCCCTTGGTCTTGCCCGTCACCGAAATGTCGTAATCTATTAGCTGAGTGACCTTTGCGGCGAACTCCGCTATCATCGTGAAGACCTTTTCGCGCTTGAGCAAGTCCGTCTTGGTGTACTCCTCCTTCGTCTCCTTCCGCATGGTGATGGGCACGAACTGGGTCACTTTGTAGTTGGTCTGCTCCAGGGGATTGTATTCCTCGTTGGGCAGCGGCTGCTCCACGTTCTCCCGCACAGAGTCCGCGAGCGAAGGCAGACGCATCACCCGGAGATTGTGGTTCGACAGCAAGATGATCAGGTACCTGAAAACACGTGGAAGAAGAGTGTGATTGAGTGACAGGAGGACTGAGGATTATGGGTCGAGTCGGTCCCAGACATTACTTGGAGTTGAAGCACTCCCGTGCGCGCAGCAAATTCTCCGGCACAAATGCCAGATTGAGGAAGCGGCAGACCATGAAGGGCTTTCGCGACCGCTTGTGCTGCCGGAAATGGACCACAATGCCGCCCAAGCTCCAGGTGAGCAGATGCTTGGTCATCATCACGCCCAGGATGTAGCCAATGTGCGGCGTTTTCACAGAGGAGATCCACTGTATATCGTCCTTTTCGTTGAGTAGAAACTGATCAAAGTTGGGCGTATCCACGGCCACCCCAACAATCTCGATCTGCGTCCAGCGACCAACCGGCGGCTGCACACAGAACGACACATACGAGTTGGGCAGCAAATACTCCCGCCGATGGATCCGCTTGTCCTTGCCCCAGTTGAAGATCCACCATTCGGTGGCGTAGCCGGGCAGCTTCAGCTTCGCATCCCGATGGATGCCCACAATCAGGCGGGGGCCCTCGACCAGCAGGAAACTGTGCACAAACACCTGCTTGAGGTGCTGGATCAGATCGAAGTAGGGCGTCATTTTGTGGGGCCGATACTCCAGCTGTACGGTGTGCAGGCTCCTGGCCTCGTCCTGGAACACCAGCCAACTGTCGTGGAAGTCCAGGGCAGTCACCCCCACAGTGTTGGTCTCCAGCTCGAACGTGAGATTCGCACTCGAAGCCTTCTCGAAGTGGATCATGCAGAGACGTCCGTCAGAGGTGCCCACAATGACGATGGCCATGCTGCGGTGCGAGTGCATCGAGCTGGCATTGGCCACTGGCACCTCGCAGAGTGTGTGCCCCTTGGCAAGGTCCATCATGGCCACTTTGTCGCTGTGCAGGACGCACACGCACTCATCCTTGAGCCCTGTGAGCACTCGGAACGAGATCACTGGACTGCCAGTGGGGACGATGTCCTCCAGCGTGCCTGCATTGCCCTCGACCATGACCTGAGCGATGCTGCCCAGCCGCTGCTCGGCATAGATCTCCCCGTTCTGATTGCTTAAGAACCTGTTGATGTCCTCCAACCGCGGCAGATCAATCAGCCACTCGGCCGAGTATCCTCCGGCCTTCTTCTTTACGTAGAAGGCGTGAGTGTTGTTCGAGATGAGCAGACCCATGCGATGTGCGATCAGGGCGTGAGGACGGGCCGCCGAGTGCTCGAGATCCTCGCGGAGATAGACGGGCTTCCACTGGGTGTTGAGCGTGAAGCAGGCAACGTCCACCTGGAAGAGCTCGCCGTAGTCGTTGACCACATACAGGTTATTGTCGTCGCCGAAGCACATGAAGTCCTCGCAGGACTTGAGAAAGGCCTTGCCCACATCCACATAGGAGATCTGGTGCAGCTTGGACTCCTTCTCGACGGAGGAGATCTCGTAGCAGAGGATGCTCATCTCCTGCTTGTGGAACTGCACAATCGTCGGCAGGACAGAGTTGCTCACGTAGAGGCTCCGAGCAACGGTGGGCACGTTGGTCACCTGCTCCACGACCAGGCTGGCGGTGCGGAAGTTGTACACGCATATCGGATAGTCCGGGAACCCGCCCACGCCCACCAGCAGATCGTTCTCCGAGAAGCGGATGTCTGTGTACTGGATCAAGTGCGCTAAAAGGATGCACCAACACCTTTAAGCATATCGCAGGCACCTCTCGCTATCCCTCTACTCACGCAAGATGGTGTTGAACTTGACCATTTCCGGATACTTGTAGATGTAGATGTGGGGCCGCAGCAGCACCTCGGCAAACGCGAAGATGGGGAAGCGGTTGTGGCCGGCAAAAACGCTGATGTGCAGTCCCGTGGCCACCGTCTCCGCCTTGAAGTAGCTCACGGCCTTTGTCTGCAGGTGCACAAACTTGATCACGTTCCCATTGCGCAGGCTGAGCACATCGGGGCCCACATTGGCAATGCTGCCCTTGTCCCAGATGTTGCACCAGCTGGGGCACAACCATAATTAGTTCAGCTCCCATTAGGTCAGTGCGAGAAACTTACCAAACTGACGATGTTATATTCATACTGTAACTAACTGCTTGACGCTTGTTCTGATAATAGTTCTGGTTGTATTTCGTAAGTCAACAATCGGGTGTATCGGGTTGCTATGTTCACAAAAGTGTCCCGGCGTTTCCCTGACAACACTACTGGTATTTCCCCCTTCAAGGCATTGAGTGTTGTTAGGATAAGCCCCAATCAGAGAAAAAATATCTTAGATTTTCATATTTAAAATTAGACCAATAGGTTTTAAAATAAATTACTTTATATGAAGATTAAATATATTCTTATTTAAATTAAAGATTCCTCCGCCAAATATTGTATATTATATATATTTCAAAGTATTTTATGTTTACTTCATATATGGGCCGTAAACGTTTTAATACGTGTATATTTAAATCAAAGTGGATTCTATTTAATATACCTATTTTTGTATATAAAAACCGAATATCTAATTTAATTATGGGGTTGGATTCCAACAAAATTTCCACTCGATTTTTAAACTATTCCGGGCTGTACATATAGTGCATATTCATGCCATTTGAGTGTCTGACCTACTGCAGCAATGTCTCGGATCAGTAAAGTAATCGAATGCGCTGCCCTTCCATCATTCCCCTCCTATCATTCGATACACACCCAATAGCCTGCCGCCATTACAACAAATCGTTTCTGGGGAACAGCCCAGACAAAAATAATACGTACAATATTCATATTATTATGACAGCGAGGAGATTTTGAATGCTGTCTGCTCAGGGCACAAATAAAAATATTGTATTTCAATTGTCAATTGAACTTAGTGCAGCGCCAGGCCATGCCATCAAGAAATCCCATCCCCCGAACCAAAAAAAAACCGAAAATGTAATCAAATCATATGAAAAAGCCACGAAAAGTTGAGAGCAGAGCTGTAAGCGAAACGAAACGAAACGAAATGACGATGACATTCTCATCGTCATCGTCGACGATTTGCAGGAGCCATAAAGAACCTTTTCGAGCATACTTTCGGGCGGGTGAGACTAAATGCGTCTGCTCTGCTGTGTTGTCCCTGTGTGGTTGTTGCTGGGCTTGTGGCTTGTCAATGGTTATTGATTGTCTGGGTGTCATGTGTGTAATCCGAACGCCACTATGGCACAGAGGTAGAGTGAGAGAGAGAGAGCGGTGGCATGTAAAGCCGGGGCGGAAGCTTTTAAGACGTTTTTCCTGCCCCTGCCCCGTTCCCGTTGCCCCCAGATCCTGAGCCGACCTCACCCCGCCCCACGCGAACACCATCTGAAATGTGAGGCCGTTGAGCTGCTTGGCATTTGCATTACTCGTGCACTCGTACACCCAACAACAAGGATGAAAATAAAAGATTTTGCTTTCTCTACGACTTGTCAAGAAGGGAGGGAAATCAGAGCACGCTCGTATAAAAAAGAAAAAAACGTAAAACGCGTTTTCCAATATTCCAAACACAAAAGCGGCTTGGCAAATCCTCAAGAGCTAAGCAGCATATCACAAAACGGCTCACAGAAAGCTTCCTGCAGGACATGGCACAGTCTGGCATTGCAATGGAGCAGGGAAAGGGTCTGGCAGGGGTGGGGCAGGATGGTGGAAAATCGTTGACAGTTGAACATGCAGGCGCCGAGGGTAAACTTTGTCATAACTTTGCTGAATTAAATTTTGGTAAAAGTCAACGCGACGATTCATATTCTTCGCTCATTGTTTCTGGCATTGATTGCACTTTCTGCAGCTGGAGAATGCAGCGGAGCCTTTCACTTTGGGCCAAGTTTAGAGGGATAGGAAATACTAAAGGGCTGATGAAGCAAAAAACTTTAAGCAACTTTTGGACAATTCACATATTTTTGGTCCCAAAATGAGTCTGTCCTCTTCGCGAACATTTATTTGAAGCTCCTTCAACCTTTCCCCACCCAAAACGATTTATATTAAAGTTAATTCCCAGATTTCTGATTTCCCATTTAAATGCCTGCTGCTGGAAATGTGATGCGTATCTCGGAGCGCCCGCATGTCAATCACTGAGATTGAGCAGCTCTCCCCAACTCCCCGAATTCCCGACTCCCGCAATCGCTCTATTGATAATGCGTGGAGGGAAATGAAGCGGGTCTTGGCATGGCTTTGGTTTGCTTTGGTGGTTGGTGGTTGGTGTGATGGTGGTTGCTAAGCAGCTGCACGTGACTCCCAAAGTGGGGCTGGGCACCCGCTCCACACTCACTCTCTCTGTGCGTCTGCCTTTGGTGCTTTATCTTTACGGCTGGAATCACACATGATAGACCAAGTCCCCGAACATGCCCACACCCACGCCCAGAACACACCGGACCAGCACCCACCGGACCAGACCAGAACAGAGGCAGAAACAGAAACAGAAACCGTAACAGAACTCGCCCCGTCTCCAGGTGAAATTTGAGCACACTTAAAGCTGCCTCATTAGAACTGAAGTGTTTGGCCAGCACCCAAGTATAGATATTGTATCAGCGACTGTTTTCTGTGCGTGTCAATCGCTTTTTATGTGTGAAGTGCGAGTGGGTACAAGGCAACAGGGGAGCAGGGGAGCAGGGGAACACACAATCAAAGTGAAGGTGTTGAGAATTAGCACAAGTTTAATGAAGTATCACCAGCCATTTCATTCCATCCTTACGAATGTCTGGCTTCTGAGAGCCGTGGGCTGGCGAGAGAGCTTTGTTCCTGGCGCGCTAAGTAGCTGCTAACCCAGCGAGGCACTTTTTCCCTCTTGCCTCCTAAGTGGATAATGCATTTCCTCGGCCAAAAAGGAAACAGAAATACTAGAGCATACTGGAAGTGGCAAAAGGCAAGAGACTGGAGAGCTGAGAGCTCAGACCTGAGCGACTGGATCTGTAGCTGGAGCTGGGCTGGTGCTGGTGCCAGGCAAGGCAAAGGAGTCACACGCACTCACAGTGACTGGCAGACAAACTCACTTAGACACTTGGACTTGGGCAGACAATTGCCCAAGATGGGCGACAAAAGCGATGGCAAGCCATTTGATATTTGGGAGAGCATAGTGGAATTTCTAAAAGGTTACAAAACGCCATCGCATCGAATATCAACAAGGAATAAATATTTTAGAATGCAAATAGCGAAAAAATAGGTATTTATTTACTTGATGTCATTTGTTGCACTACAATTTAAAAATAATTATTATTAATTTAGGGAATTCAGTTAAATAAATATATAATTATTTTGGTGGAAGATTTGAGATCCGAATCGACCACTGTGTCGCCTGGCTCTGACTCGGGGGCACTGCTAGCTGGCAACTGCAATACGCTTCGTTGCACAACCCATCCAGCAACAATAACGAAACACTTAATTCGTCTGTCGTCTAGCGACGTCATCAGCAACATTCCTCAGCTCTTCCCTGGAACACCTCACCGGCCCTCGCAACACCCCCGCACCCCGCACCCCTCCCCCCAGACACACATCGTTAGGAGCGCTGCACAAGCACCCGCAAGGTATGCTCTATAAAATTTTACTTAAAATGCCACAGCACTGCCAGCATTGCCAGCACTGCTCGGCCACGCCCCGCCCCGCCCCATCCTCCACTCGCTTGCCTAGCCCAAAAGTTTTGTAACGAAAATTGCTGTAGTCAGTGCAGTGGAGCCGGGATCGAGTTGGGTTTCGTTTCTTCCTTGGGCTTGGGTTTGGCTTTGGCTTTGCACTTGACTTATAAGCTGCCAGATATATTGGAGGCCGGTGGTATATTGGGAGCCGGTGACACGCCCACAATACGTTTGCAATTTCCAACACACAGACGTGAGGTAATTTTAAATTGTTTTGGGGCAAGTTTCGATGCTGCTGCTACGCCCCCCCACCACCCCCCCTTCTACGCTTCTTTTCTTTGGGACTTTGGACGGGACTGCCCCAAAGAGTATGCAACGATTTCTGTTCTCCTCTCCTCTCGCTGTGTCCTTTGTTTTTTTCCCATTTACGCATTGGCGAGCAATGAGCGCAAATTAAGCGCAGCTGACGGAGAGGAGAAAATAAGAAGAAGTAGAGCAGATACAGCCACTCACACACCACTCGCACAACACACACACACACAGACACACACACAGAGCACAGACAGCTGTTGATGTCTACCCTGCTGTAGTCCTTTGTCGTCCTCGTCCTCGTGCTCGTGCTCGTCCGTGTCGTCTGCTGTTACATCAGCTTGAAAATTAGTTGCTACTTATATGCTTCACTTAGTTTTTCTTAAGTAGCAGGGATCAGCTCTCATGTGTGTGGGTGTGTCAGCAGGTGTGTGCGAGTGTGTGTGTCTCCTCTGGGGATGGGGATGGGCACGTGACTCACGAGCATGGAACATAAATGGAACTCAAAAGTTTCCGCTGCAGTTGGCGCATCTCCTGGCACAGGAAAACACACCCACCCTCCTGCTGGGAGATTATTTTCTTTCTCTGGCTGCATTTTGCACCCGAGCATTTTCTACTTAAAAGAGTCTGTCAACGTGATTGCATGTTAGCTCTGTTCTTCATCTCGCTTTGACTCCTGACTGGTGGAGCATGACAGGGGGGCATCCATACATGTATGTATGTCTGAATGTATGTATGTAAGGGGTATTTGCGGCTGCAGTTGCACTTAAGACGGCCAGCCAGGGACCGTAAAAACAGCATTTGGCAAGACTTTAAGACGATTTTCCATTCCGTTTCAAGCTTAAGTAAGTAAAAACGTTATGAAATCGGCAACAAGAATAACGCCGTGGCTGCACCCCCTAACGAGCTCCAAATAAATCCGCCTGCAGCCCCCACCCCTCTTCTGCAGAATATTTCAGTTCGGTTTTAATTATTCAATTAGAGAAAAGTGTGCGGAACGCATAAGCGAACGTGATGGATGCAACTGATACTCTCCACTCTCGAGCACGTATTTTGCGTTTGCCTCACTTTGAGTTCATTAGTTTTCTGGCACGTCACTCGTTATTCTGTTTATTGAATTATGTTCAACACACGCAAACAGACAAACAGACAAATAACTGAATAAATTCCAATCCTTTCACATCCCATTCCCCCTGACACAACAACACACAACAACACACCACAGCACACCACACCACAGCCCCACCTGCTTTGCTTTGCTGCTCTCTGTGCTATTAAGCATACGCCCCGTGCAACGAGAGCCTTTTAAATTTAATTAAACCACTGCGCCGCGCTGCGCCGCTAGCCACCGCATCAGTTGTCGAGGCAACAACTCTCTCTCTCTCTCTCGCTCTCTCTCTCTCTCTCTCTCTCTTTCTCCAATGGCACGGAAAGGGATTAATGGAAGGGAAGGGTGGCATATGTAGTCGTATTTTCAGTAAGTTTTACCTTTGTTTTGTCATATTTGCATTATTCCAATTGCAGAAACACTTTGTTTGGTTTGCGTACACCACACACCATATTATGGATGGGCGTACGCGCACTCTCGAATATCCCCCGAGGATATTCGGCTATGAGTTTAATCCAATTACAAGAGGTTGCCGCTGCCACAGGAGATTTTAGGCAGGCGCGAGTGGGCGCGGTCCACTAATTACATTAGCTAATGAATTGAAATAGAATTAAATATGTATTATTTATTTGCTTAGATTTTCACTTTGTTGCTATTCATTAGTCTCATTGTGGCCCAAGCTCTGTAAATAATTATTTAATGGCATTGGCCATTCACCAAAATGGCCAAAATGCAAACAAACGCAGCGAGCAAATGAAATGAAATGAAACGAAATGTGCTTATATGATACGTTTTGCGTAATATTTATTTTATTTATTAGTTTACCCATTTTTGGGCATTTTGTGGGCTTTCAAATCGTGCTCATTTCGCGGCTAGCCATTGATTGGCCATCCGCCCAAAGTATAAATGGGTATGGTATGGTGAAGGGGCTGTAATGGGAAGCAACACGCTTAGCCACAAACTAAATACATTTAATGGGAGTGCGGTACTTTGTTATCGCTGAAGCGCTCGTACCCTAGATAAATATGTCACACGGAATATTCCCACACATTTGAAGTCAAACAAGTCAAAATTAAACTAATTTTTACTCTCAAAATAGGCTGAACCTCGCCCTCGTCCATTTTATGGGGGAGGTGGTGGTCCTGCTTCCTGCGTTCCTGCTTCTCATCCAGCAACAGCTTCCATAGTTCGAGCCGCGAATAGGGATCCAGACCCGAACTGGGCTCGTCGCAGAACAGAACCTTGACGTGGCCGCACAGGGCATCTCCTGTTCGATCGCTGCCCCTCGAGGCTCCTGAGGCGGCTGTAGAACCGGAGGTAAGCCACCAAAGAGACCCTTCTCTGCGGACAAATACTCAAGGATCGACGGGCCTGGGGGCATTCGGCTTGTATGTCGTTGCCATTGATGATCGCTGTGCTGGAGCCGAGTTGAATGGTCCCCGTCAACATGTGTATGGTCGTGGTCTTGCCAGCTCCGTCGTGTCCCAGGAGCACCATGATCTCGTTCTCAAAAAAATCGAATGTGAGGCCAGCGACCACCTGTCATTTGCCAAAGCTTTTGCTGACGACGCGTCCCTTACGATAATTCAATCCATGACCATGTTCATGGCTGACACAACGAAAATGCTGCACAGGACGTTCAACAGTGTCCCAGTACTCTGCCACAATTGGGCACAAAGCTGGCCCTGAACAGAAGAATTGCACCCCAACCAGGAACCTCACCAGGAAGCGGAAACATATTGTAACGAATGGGAAAAACAAGTAGGCCTTTTGAATATTGAGTTGCCATGCCATTTACTGGAAATATTCAGTCTCAGCTGAGAGTCGTCGAGAACAACACGTCAAAGTCGCTCTGTTTTTTATTCTCTACTCGAGAAATACGATTTGGAGAAACGTACAAAATTTTAAAAAGTGTCACACAAGCAGATGGAACAGAAAGACCGACCAGTCGGTGGGAGGTGGTGGGAGAACGGGCATGTCGGTAAAGGGCGCCCCCTCCTCCCCGGCCAGATCGGTCAGCTTCCAATAAATCGTTATAATCACCAATATTATGAATAAAACTATCATGGACTTGACATACCAGGCCAGCCATTGGAGAGAGAGTGGCTTACGTCGAAGATGTTCAACATGTCCTTCAGCTGAAGCTCCTTTTCCTCGGCAATTCTCTGCAAATTATAACGTTAAAAAACCCAAGAAACTAACATCCATTCTGAACGGCAATAAGAAGACACCCATTAGAACGACACATACAAAAATGGTATAGTTTCATAGAAGAATGTTCATATAGTTGTGGATTTTAAAATTCTTTTTCTGCAGATACTGTAAGCTGGTTCCCGTGTGAAGAAGGAGAAACCCAATTCTTCGGGGATGTCTTATGCGGCGAGTAACATAAGATAATTCCACTGCGTGCGTAGAAAATGAATCAACTTACTTTAAAGGGAACCAGCGAAAGTGCGAACCAAAATTTATTAAACAAGTAAAAAAATCAATTAAAAATTCCGTGGGCATTTCAAGACCTCCGGCACTTCCTCAAATATTTTCGTTATTATGCTAAAACAAAGTCAGTGCTGTGGTAGAAAATGGTACAGGGTTCTTTTTTAGGAGTACCAGATCACAGTGCTGTGTTTTCCGATGCGAGCTTTCCATGGAAATGCGCATAAATATGTAGGTATAGAAATATCTGGCAATTCGTTCGATTTGCTTCTCGGCAGTTTCTGGCATTTTGGTTGAGATATTGATTTCAATTCATTGTGATTAAGCCGCTTGGCTTTGACTGTGTGGCTGCCCCCAATTGGCCCCAATCCCATTATCCGCCATAACCGCAAAATTTAAATTCCTTTGGCTTCCCCCCATTCCGTCCCCGTCCCACAATGAGCAGCGCTGTGGAATTTGGGCCAATGGATGGCTGGGAGGGGATGGTGTTTGCCTCATGCTTTCATCATTCAACATTCGCCATGTAATGACTTTGGTCAACAGAACTCATCGAGGACATGTCAGCGCTGTCTCTTGGCCTCTTGGTCTCCCCTCGCCCTGCACTGCTCCGCCCTGCCCTGCCCCGCCCTGCCCTGGGCCACGCCTGCTTCAGCAGTGGGCTGCGGTTGAGGCTCAGGGGGCATACAAAGCACTTAACTCGTTAGCGGTTAACGCTATATTGGTAAGCCAACAGAAACGCGAACAATAATTAAACAACAGCAGCAGCAGCAGGCAGCAGGCAGCAAGCAGCAAAGGGCAGGACCTCTACTCGTACATGACTTGTCAACGCAGAACACAAGGCCAAACCCCAGGTGAGGGCCAATCGTTGAAGATGGCAATTCGCAAATGATTGGTTGGTTGACTGATTGATTGGTTGATTGATGGACAGCAACATTCTGGCACAAATCTTAGCCAAAAGCCCGCAGAGAATCAACAGCAGATTGTAGTTTCAATTAAGTGCAATTAATGCGATTAACAAAAAGCTCCTCAAAAAAACCAACAAAAAAAACAAAAACACAAACAAAAACAAAAATAAAAAAAGCTGCAAACATTGTCTGCAGTCGGGTTGATTAAGGGCTAAGCTGTTTGAATTGGTTGAGAACGGTTGGATGAATCAGAGCCGTGCCTCGTTCAGAGGTCCTGGCACACGGCCAGCAGAGCAACGGGCAGTGGAAAGCAACATTAAACAGGACGAGAACGCGAGTCCATCGGCTATCAGGGACAGTTGTAGGCACCATTCCCCAACCAAAATAAATGAGCTAAGAGCAGCTGGCTAATAGACTCCAGCTCCTAGCCCCTTAATGGGATATTAAGCTACAAAAAAAAAAACAAAAAAAAACCACGAGGGCGATGGCAGGAAAAACTTGCCAGCCAATAGCACACATGACTCAACACACAAAATACTTGGCCAAAAAATGCTAGAGCTCAGACGAGGACCACGACCGGGACCGGGACCGGGACCAGGCCTGGACCTGGACGTGGACGTGGAACAGGATCCCCGGCATCCCCGAAATAAAAATAACAAATATCCACAGTTAATTGAAATTCCTTAACTTTCTCAATTAAACTTTCGTGCAATGCTTTCAACTTTTGCGGGGCCCGAGACAAGGGCGAGACTTGGCTCAGTCTTTCATTCACTCCCCAAAATAAAAAAAAAAGAAGAAGAAGAAGTTTCCCCCGGCCTCACTGTCGCTCTCCATCCCTCATTCTTCACCCCTCTGCAGAATGCAACATGGCGTATGAGCAACGTTGAACGTGGCCAACCTGTGGGCGTTTTTCGTCGCAACTTTATGAACTTTCCAAAGAGGCAAGGCAACGAAGGCAGCACCAGCGGATAGTGCAACTTCTGTAAGACTATTTGAAGTATGTGCAAGTAGCGACAACAACAATAACTGTCTGCTTAGCGCCGGAAAAAAAACGGAAAAGCTGTTGCAGCAACAACAATAATCAAGATGAGGAATAAAGCAACCTGCAGGAGACTTTCCAACTAGAGATGATAGCCTCTGGTTGATGGGGAAATTCAAGAAAAATGCCATAGGAAAAAGAAGCAGCCATATTTCAATTAATATTCGGTTTTCAAATACAAACATAGGGAAATTAAATGTACATAGCAATAAAACATAAAGGCACCACAAGCTAATATTTACTCTAAATAATAAAAGCTTTAAAATAAATATAATATACCTAGTTAATTCGTAGGAAATATATTTAATCTAAATATACAAATATTTTATTCAAAAACGAAATATATCTAATCTAAATATGAAATATATTTTAATCAATTGATTTAATTCGAGTGTCAAAATGAGAGGAAAATAAATTATATTGTTACAATTTCCATTCCATTGGTTTACAATTTTAAATCTTAAAGTTAAAATATTAAATGTGAGGCGGTTTTTCTCTAGGTATTCGGATACCAGCCGGAAGATATGGCAATCGATCTGGAAAAATTCCTAAAGGCATATAGAAATTGAAAAAATTCTGCCATGATTCGATTTATATCAAGCTACTAATATTACGTTATTTATTCCTAGATACAGATGCTTTGGCAACCCATTTTATCTCTACTTCCGTCTTCATTGCCAGACTCTCACGGTATCATCTCTAAAAAGCCCTTAACTAACTCCAGACATGGCACACGGTCCTCCAGACCCCATCGTTATTGTTACTGTGTTGTCTGCTCTTTTTTCACGTTTTAGGGCGTTAGTTTATAAAAAATGCACAAAGCTTGGCCGTGTTAAGAACTCGCTGCCACTCCCGCCCTCCCCACTCTCTTTCAGGCCAAAAGTGGCTGCCTTACGACGTCTATGGCTCATTCTTATCAACTTTTGGCCGTGCTTATAACTTTTGCCAGGAGGCAACAGCGGCAGCAGAAGCAGCAGCAGCAGCAAGGAGTAGCAGCAAGGACTTTGTTAGCTGCACGCGACAAGAGAGGATCCTGGAAACCAGTATCCAACCAGTATCCAACCAGAATCCGCCCATTCAGGCAGCCAGGCA
Source organism: Drosophila helvetica (assembly GCA_963969585.1). Taxonomy (NCBI): domain Eukaryota; kingdom Metazoa; phylum Arthropoda; class Insecta; order Diptera; family Drosophilidae; genus Drosophila; species Drosophila helvetica. The sequence goes on along the minus strand of OZ018401.1, from coordinate 49,818,237 downwards.
GCCAGGCGGCCAAGCAGCATTCAGGCAACAGCCATCCAGCCCCATTCAGACAACTTCTGCTAACAACAATAATTGTTAATAATGTTTATGAAAAGTTGCCCCACCATCGCATCCACCCGATGGTTCATCTTGCCCCTCTTCCTGTCATTCTCTCCTGCCACTTTGGCCATAGTTTGGCATATCTTTTGGTTTTGTTCAGTTGACTGTTGCTGGTCGAGCAATTGCCTGAATGGCATTCTATATGTACGCCAGGAATACGAGTGTACAAGACACTTGCTTAAGTTTAATGATATTTGTTTATTTATGGGCCAATTGTTGTCAGATTTCGTGCACAAAGCAGATTGCTTTCCCCAAAGAATGAGGCATCAAATAAAATAGGAAATTCTTACGGACCATCCATCCATCCATCCATCCAGCCATCCATCCATCCATCCATCCATCTATCAGTCCCACATTGAGACTGAGGTAGATCAAATGCTCAAGATGCTCTCTCTACTCAAAGGAAGTGCAGGACACACTTCAATTTAAACTATAAGCCAGCTCTCAGCCAGGAAGAGAGCTTCCACCTTTGTCACAGCGTTTGACATGGATTGCCCCCCGACTCAGCTCCTGCCACGACTCGAACATCCGCTGGAAATGATGCTCGGAACAATGTCTGCCAGCTGACGCGAGCTTCCGCCATATAAACACCCCCTAAAAAGAAGAAAGGACCCAGGGAGAGCAGAAAGCGAAAAACAGAGAGCAGCGAAAAGCGAGCAGCGAGCAGAGAGCCGTGAGGAACACAGGAAGGAAGGACACCCAAGGACTGTTGCTTAAGTTGGGGCGCCAAGTGTTCAATATATCAATCAAAGGTGTTGAAAATAAATGAAAAATGTGTCGAAAGTTTATCATTGGATACAGCCCAGGGGGGGCAGGGAGCAGGGGCCAAGGAACGAAACGACCAGCGGATTTTCCATTTTTCGCCATTTTCCAACGGCACAACGTGGGGGGAAAAACAAATGGTGCGTAAAAATAAAGTAGCATGCGAGTAGCACACGACATGGCAACTTTTTCCAAATCGATTAAGCTGTGACAACTTGCCAGTTGCCCCTCGCCCCACTCTACTCCTCCCACGCCCTACTCCATTTGTCCAGCTCCTCGACTCCCTCCCTGAAAGTGTTTAAAGGTTAACGTTTGAAAAGTGAAAAGGAATTTTCCCACTGCACTGCCTTCGGACATATCCCCAGTGCTACCCCCATGGCAGGCAGGCAGGCAGGCAAGCCGCAAAAGTGAAGCTCGGGGAGCATTGAATGCATTTTACTCGTACCCATGCTCGTCCTGCCCGCAGCCTTGTGCCTCCTGCAGTCGGCAACTATTTTCTGAAAATCTGTCGAAAACTGTTCACTTTTTCTGCTCACTGGCAATAAGCCCCAGAACACAAATAAGTGTGGAGCGGGACCATTTGGCAGTCTGGTTCGGGGTCCAAAGTTAGCAAGTTACCTGGAATTTGTGAAGGAAAATAGGGAGCTTGACTTGAGGAAACTGCTAACTGGAACTTGGAACCGGGAATGCTCTCTCCGCAAACGGAATTCCAGGATGTACATAATTATGATCGTCTTGGATACTAATTGCACGGAATGATCCTTGGTGAGTAAATATCACATTCGATATGCCCCGAGAGCATGCTTTGAGGGTATTCGAGACCAATGGGCAAGCCAGCTATTGGGCCAAAGTGTAGCAAAAAATTCTGCTGACTGCTGACTGCTGCCAGAAGCAGGCCAGTAGCGTTACCGTTACCGTAACCGCTGTACCCCTCCCGAGAATGGTTTTCGGCTTAAGCGTCCTCCACTTCACTTAACTTTCTGTTTTCCTGTTTTCCACCGACTTTCTGTCCAGGGCTTTTGCGCTTTTGGCGTAGAAATTCTCCAGTGTTTTTGCTTCTGGTCAAGTATGATTGGAATTTTATATGGCCAAAAGGTTCGACGACGACGACGACCACGACGTCAAAATGGCCAACACGTAGTCGAGCAGCAGCGGGTGGTGGCCATCAAGTGTTTGACTTTTAGTTGGGTCCTGGAGAGCGCTTCTCGCTGGCTTTTGCAGAGCAAAGCAAATTGTTACTGACTCCTTTTCGATATTATTATTAATTTATGTCCGAGTTCGAGTACGAGTACGAGTAAGAGTAAGAGGCAGGAGTACAGTGCACAACCCATCAGCAGAGCTCCATCTCAATCAATAAACTAGTCACGTCTATGACACCCCCAATGCCAACCCAATCCCAACCCAATCCCAATCCAAACCGAATCCCCATTCGATTCAATCCAGTCCGGAAATGAGCAGCAAACAAAAATATCCATTTGCAATTTGTTGCCTGGCGATTAATGAGTATTGGAGTGGAGTGGAGTCGAGTGGAGTCGAGTCGACTGTATCTGGCGAAGGAGCAAAGTAGCCGAGTAGCGAAAGAGCCAGAGAAAATGCTTAATTTATGTTACTTATCAAAATGGCGCTAATTGAAAATTAGCCGGTTATCGTGCAATTATCTGGACTGGACTCTTCCCTGCTTCACATATGTATGTATGGCTGGGAGTATGAGTGGCTCTGTTTTCTGTTTGGCCTTTGGGCTCTACTGGCGGGGGAAATTCAATTTCCATAGCCAATAGATAAGCGCACCCCAAAACGAAGTCGGAGCCGGATGCGCTGGACCTGGTGGGGCGAATATATTTTGATTTGTGCGTGCCCATCCACCGTGATTTCCTCCCCCTGATAAGCGCAGCCAAATTAAGAGTCAGCCTCCCCTCTGGAAGGGGTTCGCTCTCGCTAGCCTTTCTCCCGAGTTAATAGACCATGGACAAGTGCAATTTATGGCCAAATAAGTCGGCAAGTCGGTGGGTTCAGAGCGTGGCCTGTTTTGCCAATGGCAGGACGATGACTTGGCCATTGTTTGAATTTCAATGAACAGATTGTTGCAACATATGGATGCAGTACTCAATTGGCATTTTTCGAATATGTCTGCCTTTTTCTTAGGGGCTTAAAAATGCACTTTAGTCTTTGGTTTATTTATAGTAGATATTCATATTAAAAACTATCATCAAATGGCACATGTCAAAATTCTGTTAGCCCCTCGCCGGCTTCTCTGTCAATTGCCTTGTTTCTATGGATCACCAATGCCTATAGAAAATCCTGAGAGCTAAATTCTTTTATCTTATTCGCTCTCACATATCCTGCAGCCATTCCTTTAATCAATCTCTCATCCACTTTGACTCGAACTCTCTTCTTTCTCCTCAGCCTCTGTCTTTGCCGGTTATGTGTGTGGGTGTGTGAGTGTGTGTGTATGTGTGTATGTGTTTATGTGCTTCTCTATTGGCCATTTCAATTCCTCTTTGAGGTCCGGGCCAACAAATTGGACAACTTAAAGAGCTCATTAAATTAACTACACGCATCTGCCCGACTTTCGGCCATTTTCACTTGTTCTACATATTTATTATTATCTTTTTGTGGCTCTCCCTCAGCTCCCCCTCTCTATCACTCTCTCTCTCTCTCTCTCTCTCTCTCTCTCTCTCTCTCTCTCTCTCTCTCTCTGTCTGTGTGTGTTTTGTTTGAGAGTGTTCCCTTGCTCAATTTCATTTTGTCAGTTTTTGTTGGTCCGGTCCTCTCTCCTCTGCTGACATGACATGAACTGTAGTTTATTTATTATTTCTCTCTCCGCTCATTTTCCCATTCTCCTTGTACACTTTTCGGGCTTCTTTTCATTTTATTTATATCCTTGACGCATGCAAACATGTGTGTATGGTATGCATGTATGTGAATCAGGTCATATGTGTACACACACACACAGACACACACACACACACACACACGCTTACACATTTGAATGTCCGTAGTTTATTGTCAATTGTTTGTGGCATTTATTTCGCAATTGTTTTCCTCCATTTTGTCACTTTGTTTGCTTCTGCCTTTTGTTCATTTATTTATTTATTTGATTAGTTTTTATTGCATGACAATTTCCCGTGCATACGAATATGATAAAAGCAGTTTCACTCTTTGTCCTCGGGGCAAACATGCTGATGGTCCTGCTCCTGCTTCTGCTCCTGCTCCTGCTCTTGCCGCACATTTTGGCAGTACTCGAAGTACTCGGGAGCATGGTCGCAGGCTGAAAATTGGTAAATTGGTAGTTAGTGGAAAGTGGAAGACCAGATTTCATAATACATACAATTATCCGGCCATCCTTCTGTCTAAACCTAGTTCGGATTGTCCTTGTTCCTGGCCCATTTCGCGAAACGATAATCCGTTCATCAGTTGACTATCATTTAGCCATTTCAAAGTCAATTTTCGCTCTCTCCCTCCCCCATCTGTCATATGCCCTGCACAAACACAATAAAAGTCCTTCCACAGGAAAACCCATCCATTAACCCTCATCGACTGCAATGGGATTGGAGACCGACCCCCCATTTCCCATTTCCCACTTCCCACTTCGCAGTTCCTCTTTCCCGCTCACCTCACTTTGAATGCGGATAACCATATGTGTCCTCCCCGCGTTGCAGCGGACTCAGGCTGGGGCTCAGGCTCTGGATGCACGGCCAGAATGTCAGGACATCCATCCATCCATCCATCCGATGTTATTTGGTCGCCCCACAGTCGATTGAATTGCCATGCGGCACGTGCAACATGAATGGACTCGCTGCAATCGTCCTATGCATATAAAAGGAGGCTGAGAGCTGTTGATGATTGGGCGTGGGCCTGCGAGGGAGAGCGCAGCCTCAACGCGTGGCTTCAACTCAATTATCAAACTTTTGGCCGCCGATCCGGGAGCCAACCTGGACTCGGAACACCACCTACCGGAACCACTCTGCCACAATGCCACACACATGCCGTATACGTATACTCACTCGCATACGGATTGCCAGACAGACGAACGAACACGTGTTGGAAACAAACGGAAATGGATTTTTGATTGAGTGCACAATAAAATGTGCAATGCATTTTACAGGCCAAAACAGGAGCGAGAGATACGAGTATGAAACATGCAAAAGAACAACTCCCCCCAACTTCCCCAAAGCGAGGCTTAGTCGTATTTATTTTATTCAGCTCGTATGCGAAAGAACCTTTTTAATTTTGGGCCGAAATGCTGCAATTTATTCGCCTCGCCCCTCCATCGTCATGAAAGTCAATTTATTTCATTATAAAGTGCATAGGATTGGGAGCCAGTCTGTCTTCTTTTCGCATCCTCTGTAAGGTCCTTTTTCTTTCCATTTTATGGCGCATATTTGGCCAATTTATTGGCTTCATGCTCATGGCTAACAAATTGCAAACACACAATGTGGATGGAAAATTATTGCGTCGTTCGTTCGATTGGATGCAATGAAAAAGTTTTCCCTTTTTCCCCCTTGGCTGGGGGTTTTTCTGCATTTATAATTGGAAATCTATAAAGGGCGGGTCGTAAAAATTGCCCCCCCTTGCCAGTCAAGGGTCAGACATCAAAATAAAATACGGAAACAGTTAACGGAAGTGAATGATGCCCTATCATCAAATGAGAGTATGGAGTCCAGCTAATTGATTGACTGATGGATGATGACCCTCAGCAACGAGGAAGAGTAGGGGAATGCGGTGGATGACTGAGGAGGAATTAGAGGAAGAATCGGCCCAGTTTAATAGCGAAATCGATCAACCCGAACCGAATGTAGACCCAAGTCCAGAGCCAAAACTATCCCATGATGTAAATATGCTGCCAAAAATCGTATCTTCGTATATAAAACGAAGACAGAGACAGATGCCTCTGGCAGTCGCTCAGTCATGGGGAATCACAAAAACGCTGCCAATTTTCGACTATTTCCCTATGGCCAAATTTGTGTATCCAACTTGCAACTTCTGTGGGCCAGACCAGAGCGGCGGCAGATCGATGTCTGGAGCTGGCTGGGTCGGGCCGGGCCGGGCTGGGCCGGGTCTGGAGTCCTCGTAGTCTAGACGTTGTCTAATGACAAACGCAAACCACAAAAGATGACGGCGACAGGGACAGCGACATTGAGGATTGAGGATTGAGGGAAAGGAAAATGTTATGCAAGTCGGTCCAAGTCGGAGCCAAGTCAAATGGAAATGCTTTCGGATGAGTCCTTGTCTGGCTGCGGACAAAATGCACGAGTAAGATAAATAAACTGAACTTTAAATGGCTGCCAATCGACCATCGACCCATCGATGACTTGTCCATGGCCTGTTCTGGCCTGGCTAATTCCCATTGAATCGACCAGATAAACGAGGGGAGAAAGGGGACGGTACTTCAAGATGAGCAGCGGAGCATTGAAGCGAAAGAATCTCTCGTCTCGATTCGATTCGATTTGATTCGTTTCGGATCAAAATTCATAAAATGCATGCAAAAGTAAATCGAACCCAAAAAGTGGCGCATCATCATTATTTATTCGATTTTTAGCCCGCCATCACCGCTCTCCTGTGCCTTCGGCCCCAACAAAAGGCACAATCAATGACGACATCGGTGCTTACATTTTTCGAAGCAACACAGAATTTGCATAGTTAGAAGAAAAATAGACAAAGAAAAGAAGCGCCAGACTATTGAGAAATTAATATGCAAATTTTTTGCAGATAGAACGAGATCGAGAACGAACTCCTCTCAAGCATTGTTCCCATTCAAGTGAAATTTCTTGAGCCAAAAGTTCGCCTTCGCGGCTATAAAATAGAGATCCCATGCCAATGGCGGTTTCAGTATTAATCCGGAAACACGACCATGAAGCGCTCTTGGAGTCTCTATTGCGGAGGTACGTTCTCTGACCAGGTATATGGGGGATTGCGATTGTATAGTGGACAGTGGACAGTGGACGGTGGACGGTGGACAGTGGGACTGTGGAAATTGTGAAAAGGTATCCTTAGCTAGAATTTGCTAGACGTTTTGTGGGGAACAAGGTCGTATTTTGTTTCGAGGTTCGTTCTACCCAAACGGCAGCTCCTGAGTTCTGCTGAAAGAGGTTCCCGAAATGTCCACAAATTCCAAGAATACCGAGTAACCGTATCCGTAGCCCCTGCTGGGTTTGGGTTTCGGCGAGGACTAGAACAACGCCACAAAACCCAAAAGGGATCTGGTCTGCCCAAAACGGCGCTAAGTTGACAGCCATAATTGAGGCTTAAGTCCGGCTCTGGCTCTGGTTTTGGAACAGCAACTGGCAGCCCGGCTGCCGAATGGATCTCGCTCTCTCTGGTGTCATAAAGCCATAAATAAGCCGCGGAAATACCCAGACCCCGAATGAAAATTATGGAAAACTGCAAGTTTATGACGGGCACACGCGCGACCAGACACTCGCTAATGATCCCAACTACCTGAAGTACTTTACCTTTAAAAGGAGCTCACCCTAGAGTCCTGGGCATCAAACGGAGCTGGAGCGTCGAAGGAGCAACATGATTGACGAGCAAAAGATGAAGAAACACTCGGAGAAAAAGCAGCGCTCAAGCAGCAGGCCGCGCAAGTCCCACGATCCTTTGCGGAAAAAGAAGAAGGCTCTGAAGAAGCTGCGCAAAATGGCGCCCAGGATCAACTTCTCCTATCAGCTGTTCCTCTACCGCCAGGAACTGAAGCGGGCCAGTGCGGACTTCTCCTACTTGCGTCTGTCCAGAGCCAAGATAATGCTGACCAAGGAGCTGATAGCCAAGAAGATCGGCAGCTGCGACCAGATGAGCAGCGTGGACGATCTGAAGATGCTCAGCCGAGAGGTGCAGTTCAAGAAGCGGCTCACCAGCCAGGTGGAGCGTCTGGAGGAGTTCAAGAACCTGGGCCTCACCGAGATGATACTCGACGGCAAGAGGACAACCCTATAGCCATGGCGGGAGCAATGGAGACGGAGAGACCAGAGAGCGTTAGGCTTGGGGCTAGGGGCTAGGACTGGGCATTTACCTTAAGTTAGTTGTAATCTGTTAGGCTGTAATATTTTATCAAATAAAATATCGCAACGAAAAATGTAATCCAGCTCTTTGCCATACGTTTTCAGCCATGCTTCTCTTCTCTGCCAGTCTCTGCTCGGCCCAGAATGTCACCCATGCGAACGACACTATGGAGGCGCTCAAAGTGGAAGCGTTACTCCAGTCGTTGTCCACCACTTCGACCACTCCGACCACTCCGAAGCCACGGAGAAGCTCGACATCTCCCCTGAGCAGTGCCAAGGCCAAGCAGGCCCACGAAATCGAGGAGGATGACAACAACTTCTCGAACGATCGGCTGCCCGAGTTGACGGACGACGAGTACAGCAGCCTGGGGGAGGATGCCAATCCCCTGCATTTCCTTAAGCAGCAGCCCGCTAAGCAGCAGGTACGAAGTGGTGTATTCCTGCGGATCCGCTGAGGATCAGTAGCAGTGATATCTTCTACCTACCATTCCTGTGATCCTTGTTTTATTGCAGGCCAAGCCTGAGCCCATGGCCATGCCCCAGCCCGGTGGCTCTTCCATCTACATAACCATCCCCATTTACATCAATACGGCTGGCAAGCTGCCCCTCACTTTGACCATTGGCGACCAGCAGATGTCCCTCAATCAGCTGAGAAAGTCGGCCTCGGGGCCGGCAGCAGCCAACAAGAAGAGCCCCCATACGAAGGCGCCCAATTCGCATTTCAATCGGCTGCTGCAACAGATCGAGACGACTCCCAAGAGGCGCACCACCAACCGCCATCGCAGTCAGCTGAAGAGCACCATCTATGCGGCAAAGGAGCGTCCGGACCGGCACGCTTCCGTCTACTACCCGAGCCTCTGAGATCCGAGCATCTGCGCATGCGTACACTATTATAACATATCTTTAATGGCTAACAATAAATAATTGACGAAAAATAGCTGAGACAGTTTTGTGAAACTAGAACTGGGGGTGGGGTCTATGTCTAGACAGCATTGCTGAGGGGAGTCGCGGCATCGGTCGCTGGCTGCTCCACGGCCGGCACAGGCTCCACGGGCGCTGTCTGGGGAGCTGCCGACTCAGCCTCCATTTCGGGTTGCTGCTGCGGGGACTCCGGCTGCTCCGCCTCGGGTTGCTTGTTCTCGTCCGTGCTGGGTACGACAGTGGCCGGCGTCTCCTCATCGTCATCGTAGTCATCGCCGATGACCTGCTCGATGGTCTGCTGGATGAAGTGCTCGAACTGCTGGAAGTACTGCAGAGCGTTGTTGGCCACCTGTGCGGTGGGCAGGTCTGTGGTGACCTTCTTCAGGGCGTCGCGGATGAGCACGAGCACTGGCCTGCGAGAGGGAGCCACCGGCACTGCCGCTGCGGTTGGGACAGTGTCGGGGTCTTTCTCCAGCTCTGAGGGGGTCTCTGTGGCGGCCTCAGAGGGCGTCTCCTCGGTGGTGGCCACATCACGACGCCTTCTGATCAGGGAGTCATCGTCATCGTCGTCATCATCCTCTTCGTCGTCATCTTCCTTGGACTCCTCCTCCGCCTTCTGCACATCCTCATCGTCGTCGTGCTCCTCACTGCTGTCCGCACTGGAGCTTTGAGCCAGGGCCAGTTCCAGGTTCTCCTCCTCCTCCACCTGCCGCGAGGCAGGGTACTCGAGGCTCGTGTCGATCTCCGACTCCGCCACTGGGGCAGCACTCGCGACACAGGCCAGGGCCACTAGGGCAGCTGCTCGAGGAGAATGGGATTAGGGGGGATTAGCTGGGGTATTCCCTCTCAGGAGGGAGGTGGGTTCAATTGCTTACCGATGGACAGGTAGATGGCTCGAACCATAATGCTAATCCTTTTGTTTTTCACTTCCGTGGGCGAACAGTTGACTTTTGCAGTTTTGCGGTCTTTCTGAGCAAATCCAGTGCTTTGCTTTCGCTTTTTATAGCCCCACCAAAATGAAAGTAAATCAACAACAGGCGCGCTCCACCTTCGATCCGAGCCACACGATCCCATGCGATCCCATACGATCCGATTCGCTCTCGGCGAGCATCCGAGTCGGGCTCTGGCTCTGGCTCTGGCTCAGACGACTAACCAGAGCCGTTGTCCAGTCGCTTTTACTGCAGCCGAAGCTCTCTTTCTCTGGTTTCTGTTCGTTTCTTGTTTCTTTATTTTGTTTTCTTTCCGTCAGACTTCTTTTGTTTACCCTACACACACACAGAAATACACACACACATACACACACACCGCACACACGCACACTCACGCACCAAAGAAACCGAAATCATTTATTTAAATTTTGTGTGTGTTTCTTTCTGGTTACTTCTTTCATAAATTTCGGGCATCTGTCCCGACAGCCTCCCAGCCCTGTTTGGCTTAGAAATTAACGAGGCCCGAGCTCCGTTGCCGATATGCAAAACTGCTTACAAGATCACTTAGTTGCCTCTTTTTGGGTGTTCGGTGGATCGGTAGTTCGGTGTTCGGGCCCTTAATTATGTAATTAGACATGCTTGGAGCCCGATCGGAGCCCGATCGGAGTCTTCGCTCAGATCACCCCCAACTGGCTGGCTGTCTGGCTGGCTGGCTGGCAATGCATCACTCACACAGATCTCAACTTTCTAATGCTAATGGGAAAACATTTTTGAAAACATTTCCATTCAAAATCAGAAATAAAAAAATCAACAAGAAAGCAAAGAGAGGGTGGATGAAGAAAGCCTGAAAGACGGTTCAGCGAGATCACGAGTTGGATGAGTCAAGCGATGATAAGTGCAATTATGTATCGATGATCTCTAGGGGACTGCTTCGAGGAGTCCCCGAATGATCATCCAGCTGGAAAACAAGCTCAAGCTTCACTCTAATTAAAACAACAATTACCTGCGACAGAAGAGCTCTCTCGCATAGGAGTAGATCAGAGATCAGCACACACAGGTAACAATAAACAATAGAAGAGCTTGATTGGATGTGAGGGGATTTCCTGCAAGCAAATGCAGCTGCCGATGCCGATGCCGCTGCCGGCAATCTCCAGACTCAAGCCCAAAGAACTCTCCCCACACACACACAGAAGGTAAAATAAATAAAACAAGATCACCGAACCTTTCCAGATTGACCCAATTTTGAAGAACCGGCTTAAGAGAGGCAACCAAGCCGATCTGCCGTGCTGGTGGCTGGTGGCTGGAGGCTGGGGGCTGGCCCGGCTGGCCCGGCTGGGCGTTCGAATGGAGGGCAAGTAAGGTGTTAAACACACAACCAGTTCCAGGTCCAAGCGAGAGCATTCTAGATGATTATCAGGCCAGCCCAGTCCAGGGTAAATGACAGCCAAATGAGCTTGCATAAAATTTCACCAACAACAACAGAAACAACAACAACAACAACAACAGAAATCACTCCAACTTTTCGTACTTTCGTTCGTGTCTCGGTGGGGATATCTCGGAACTGCGCGAAGTGTAAACAGAAACGCGCAGATGAAAAGATTTACCAAGAAAAACCGGTAGATGGCCAGAAGAATTCCCCCCCAAGAGCCTGTACTTAAGCCAGCATTCGCCAGAAGATCCGATCAGTTGTTATAGCGACGAGCAGCTGAGCAGATCAGATCCGATCGTAAGTGCAAAATAAGATGAGACCAATTCAGGCTGTATTCGTTCTAGGTAAGTCGCCCAGCCCACCCAGCCACCAGCCACCAGCCATCGCCTCCTTCTAGCTCTGCAGGTGCATCCAACCCACTTCCTGTCTCGCTCCTTTTGTTCACAGTGGCCGCTCTGCTGCTTCTGGAGGTGGCTCCCATCGAGGCCAAGCGCCGCAAGCACAAGGGCTCGGACCACCACCACCACGACAAGTCCGACTCCCAGAAGACCAAGACCAAGACGAAGTGGTCCAGCTCCACGGACCTGGCCGGCAACACTCAGGTGTCCACCGAGGAGCATGGATACTACGTGAAGCGCACCTACGCCCCCCAGGCTGATGCCCAGGGCAGCAGGCGGATGAGTCCCCCCTTCCTGGCCATACCCATTGCCTGGTTCAGCTGCGACCAGGGCCAGAAGGACTGCCAGGCCACCAACTCGGCGGCGATCAACAGCGCTGCCCAGTCCCTTCAGGAGGGATACCTCTGCGACGACGACTGCGTGGATCTGTACGAGCCAGTGTGCGGCAGGACCCCCAATGAGGTGGCCGTCTTCTACAACCAGTGCAAGCTGAACGTGGCCAAGTGCCGTTCTCACGGCCTTTGGTCCGCCCTGCCCTATGCCGAGTGCCAGCAAACGTACCCCAAGGAAACGGCCTGTGCCGACAAGAAGTTCAGGAGCTCGCCCTATTTCCGGGACAGCGCCACCGTTGAGAAAATGAACCAGGAGAAGGACAAGGAGGAAAAGAAGAAGCAGGAAAAGCAGGAGAAGGACAGCAGTGAGAGCAGCGAAGAGAAGGAAGACAACAAGCCCAGTCAGACGCCCATTGCTCTTTCACTGCCCCAGAAGCCAGTTGAAGGCGAGGCACCACCTTCGGTTCCAGCTTCACTTCCTGAACCCGTTCCGGTGGCCGTATCAACCCCCGCGAAGACCCCCGAAGAGATTGCCCTGCCACCCATGCCCATGAAAGCCACTCAATCCCCGAAACCCTTGGTGATCGCCATGGCGGAGGCCGCTCCTGTGACAGAACAGAGCCAGCCCAAGGCCGACAACGATAGACTCAAGTATACGGTAGCTTAAACTGAGAATCTCATTTAAAAATTAATATTTATTTTAACTTAAACAAATAAAACACATTTGAGAAAAATACCTAAAGGTGTTTCGATTTTAAAAATTAAATCAAACTAAGAGAAGGAATGCTAGCCATCTACTTTTGTGGAAGTGTGTGCATACACCAATAGAAGGCAACGTTTTCGCCAGATAGTTTCCACATATACCGACAGACAATCTTCCAGAACTCGCAGATATTTACCTACATATGTACCTTGTTATGTGCACTGAATAGATTGGTATACCCTCCAAAAGAATATATAATTTTGGTCTATTGCTCTGACATTTGTGGCGCAACGGGTTCAAAAAATGATTATACAAATATTTGTTCAAGGCATAAAGATATTTCGCATCCAGCTACGATCAAATCTCGGAGCGTACCCACAGGTAGTATAATTAATACTTAATTTCTCCCCGGACAGGGCCCGGGAGCAAGCATCTTTCGATTTGTAGACAAAATGCTCTTCTCTGTGGATGCAGCTTGGTCAAAGGCAGAGTGCATTTCTGGACAAGTGCATTGACCCTGGAAACAAGTTCTATAAACTGATTGACCGTCAAAGATATCAGTAGCTGAATAGGGCCATCATTAGAAGCCAAGCACTAAACCTAATTGGGAGGGCGTGGGATGCCTCAAGCCGCCGCCAGACGAGGCCTATAAAAGCTGGGAGGGACTCTCCAGCAGAGCACAGAAGTCATTCGACTGCAATGGGAGGCAGAAGAGTCCAAATGTGGAGCACAAGACTGCAGCTGCTGATCCTGCTAAGCGGAGGTGAGTCGCGAAGGTCGAAGAACGAAAGACGATCCATTCAAATACACCCTCCCACAGCCCTGCTCAGTGCTCGAGCGGCACCTACTGGAGACCAGGCGGAGGAAGTCACTGTAACCCATCCACCACCTGAGCAACTGGAATCGGAGTCGCGCTCGCAGAAAGAGGTCTTGGATGTGGACGAGGACCTAGATGGCAGGAGTGCCTATGTCAACAATCAGTTTGTGCCCAGTGAGCCCGTGGAGCTGTTGGAGGATGAGCAGAATGCGCCGCTCTATGAGATACTTCAGAAGCAAATGGAGCAAGTCCTGGCCTCCACAGGACCCAATGACCCCGTCTACGAGCATAGGGAGAAGCAGGATAGACGCGATCAGCAGCCTCCGAATCGACCGCCACCTCTCTTCACCAGCAACCACCCGAACGACGCCGAACTGGACGACGACTACGAAGATGAGGAGGATCGGACGGACCTGGGCTATAACGATCAGGAGAAGCCAGATGCGGCTTCCGTGCTTGAGGAAGAAGAGCAGCCCGAGACAGGCTATCAGTTGCCACAGCCACAGAAGCCATCAACCACCGCTCCCAGCACCACCACCCGCAGACCCCACAAACGCCGCAGCACAACACCGCATCCGCGCACCACTCGAACAAGGACCTCAGCGCAACCCAGAGTCACACCAAAGCCAGCGAACCAAACCACCACTTCCACCTCCAGCTCCACCGAGGTGGCGCCACCTCTGACAACCCCGAGTCCAAGGCCCAAGGCCAGTCCGAGTCCCAGGCCACTGCCGATCCCTTCCAACAGTCTGCCCAGCGATCCTCAGGTCTACCAGCACAAGCGTCGCATCATTTTCAAAACCATCTCGACGGGCTCCCAGTTCATAAACTCCCCGATTGGTGATCTTATGATTAAGTTCTCCATCGGATTCGCCAGGCCCGCCCATGGTGGAGCAGCAGTCCCGTCCAGCGAGGCGCTGCGTGCCCTTTCGAACAATTTACTGCGAAGCATAGAACTCCAGAAACTGAAGAGAGCCAATAAAGTCCAGAGAGATTGATAAAACTTATGTTGGAGCAACATTTATCAGAGTTCTTAGTGTTAGTTAAGCTTAGACGGATAGTCGCAGGGGGATGCCACCAGATCAAACGAGCAGGAACGTTGTGAGCCGCGGCAAGGGCCGTGGCTCTACTTTTATACCCGGTACTCAGGCAGTATAGATATAAGTGAGCCCATGAATTATGTAACCTAACAACTGTATGGTAATTCTTGCACTTCCTTTATCCCCTTTCCACCAAATGACTTATTTTATTCGAATTTTGAAATATTTTATGTTTCCGATACATCTGTCTCTCTCTCGCTCTCAGGCTTCTCATAACACAAACCCGACAGGGTGCGCACACTGCACGATTAAGAAAGAGAGAGAGAGAGAGTAAGCGTAGCCACTGCAAATGGATTTGTTCATTCTGGCTATCATAATGATCCTCTGACTATATGGTCTGATATGGTCCGATTTTCCCCTTTGGTGGGGGCGGGGAACTTGTAACACTTGTAACAGTGGCCTATCACACGAGTCACCATACATAATTTGGTTGATCTAGCTCTTATAGTATCTGAGAAATAGGCGTCAAGCCAGAAGGACAGACGAACGGACAGACCAGAGTACCGGGTATAAAAAATTATCAAGTGAAGAGGAACATCAGTGGCTTCGTGTGAGGCGTTGCTCCTCCTGCGGCTATCCTAATCGTTGTTCTTTCGAGTCCATCGTTTCGATCGGTACAAGTCTTGTTAGAGTTAATCGCTAAGCGGTTTGGAAGCGTTACAAAAATAGATATATGTATATATGTGTGAATGAATAACATGCAGCAGATGCTTCCTCCGTCAACGCACAGGCCAGAACTTGAGAGCGAGGACTGGTATGGTGACGCCCGTTATGATGCTGGAGATGAGATTGACACTGTGGTTGTCCAGAATGCGCAGGCCACTCACATGACGCACACCCTTGCCGGGGGCATCCACAATCTGGCCCTGCTCATTGATACCCGAGAACTGCAGCACGGCGCCCAGGATGGAGTCCAGGAGCGAACCAAAAAGCCCGGCAATGCCGCCAAATAAAATTATGGGCCACTGAGGTGGACTCACGAGCAGCATTTTGGCTTCCACCGTGTACCGGATAGTGACAAAGTAACCGAAGCCCACTAGGAAGCCTCCCAGCAGACTGACCAAGCTTCCGATCAGAGAGATTCCTCCATTGGTGCCGCGCGGCACGCGTCGCCAGCTGATGATGGAGATGGGATCGCGCTGGGACAGCACGCTGCCTAACTCACTGGACCAGGTGTCCCCATTGCAGCAGGCGAAGGCGCTCATCACGGCAATGCCGAGCCAGCTGGAACGGTACTCCTTCGAAAAATCTATGGCCCGCTCGCCGCTGCCGCAGTCGATGAGGTAGAGCAGTGCCAGTTGAGCTGCCATTCCACCGTTGCACAGGACCTGGACCCAGTTCCTCTGGCCCTCGCCCTCCTTGAAGTCGTGCTCGAACCGTCGTTTCATGTGCGCACGGAACTTGGTGGCCCGCGACGAGCTGAAGAAGAAGACCACCAGGCTGGCGAAGAACGGATGGCTGGCTGTGGATAGAATAAAAGCCACCACAATGCCCAGAGCGGCTCCAGACCTGTTTACCGAGCGTCGACGCAGCGCCACAGTCATCAGTGTGAGGGGAGCCAGCGTGGAAAAGAGCCACCGCATAGGCGGTATCACCCGGGGCTCTGCCAGTCAATCAATTAGATAACCTTTTGCATCATTAAGTATTCATTCAGTTACCCACCTTCGTAGGCATTGCTCCAGATCTTCGAGAAGGCCACGTTGCCAAGCCACATGAACAGGGAAATGGGTATGGCCAGGCCACAAAACAAGACCGGCATCCAGTTGCGCATCGTCTTCGAAGGTATAATGCAGTTTGTATCACTTGAATCGGCACTTTCTCCAGCTTATTTTATTTTGTTTTGTTTATCTTTTTTTTTGGGTATTCCGATTGGAGATGGACTTGAGTGTTTTTTGCCAAGACGAATCGCCCTGTTATCGGTACGCGACATTCTCTATGCAATCTGTTAGCTCCACATTTACGTTAACAGCGCGCTGTTGGCTGCAAAACAATTAAATTAAATGTTAATAAAGCGTATTATAAATCGACGCCGAATCACAGGATACATAAAGCACCTTTAATAAAATTACGGATGGTATGTCACTGTTCGGCTGGTGAAGCGTGGGATCTCCTAGGATGAAATAGTTTATTGTTTCAAATTGTGGCGCGCACATTAACATATCATTTTAGTTAACATTAACATACCAATAACAGCTACAAATAAATAAACCCAAAATGTACTGTAAGGTTTACTTTTTTGTGGATCTATCCATATCAACTCTGACGACGCCTTGTCATTCAAACAAAGCGGCAAAAATTTCAAAATAATTTGTTAAAAAACTAAAAAAAAGAGTAAGAAAGAGAAGAATATTAAACGCAAAACATGCAGGGACTTTTCAACGATCCGGCCCTCGACCGCCACTTTACTGGCCACTCGGGCAGCATCACCCAGTTGCGCTTCAGCCCCGAAATGTCTCAAATTGCGACGTCATCGCTTGACGGCTCAGTGATACTGTGGAATCTGAATCAGGCGGCCCGCTGCATTCGCTTTGGATCGCGTGCGGCTGCTGTGCATGGAGTGTCGTGGTCGCCAAAGGGCAATCTGGTCGCCTCCGCCGGCCACGACCGCACAGTAAAGATCTGGGAGCCCAAGGTTCGAGGCGTGTCCGGTGAGTTTGTGGCCCACAGCAAGCCAGTGCGCAGCATTGACTTCGATCCAACCGGGCACATGATGCTGACTGCGTCAGACGATAAGTCTGTGAAGCTGTGGCGCGTGGCCAAGCGCCAGTTCCTCTCGTCGTTCACCCAGCAGACCAACTGGGTGCGTTCCGCCAAGTTCAGTCCCGATGGCAAGATGATTGCGACGGTGTGCGACGACAAGTCGCTGCGCATCTACGACGTCAACACAGGAGAGTGCGTGCGCACCTTTACCGAGGAGCGGGCCGCCCCACGGCAGGTGGCCTGGCATCCGTGGGGCAACATGGTGGCCGTCGCCCTGGGATGCAACCGCATCAAGATCTTCGATGTGGCCGCTAGCCAGCTGCTGCAGCTGTATGTGGTCCATTCGGCGCCCGTCAATGATGTGGCTTTTCATGCCAGCGGACACTTTTTGTTGTCCGGAAGCGATGACTGCACCATACGCATTCTGGACCTGCTGGAGGGCAGACCCATCTATACCCTGACTGGCCATACGGGTGCCGTAAATGCTGTGGCCTTTTCCCAGGATGGGAAGAAGTTTGCTACTGGGGGCAACGATCGCCAGGTGAGTTGTGGCGGCTCATCCATTGGCTGTTTGTGTAATCCCCCATTATCGATTGTAGCTGCTAGTGTGGAAGTCTAACCTGCACACTTACGATGCCTCCCAGTTCGAGGCCAAGTCTGCCATGGTCTCCTCCAGCTGCGACACCAGTGCGGCCTCCCTTTACCAGCAGAGCAATGCCAGCAGCACAGCCATGTCGAACGACCACAGCATTCGCATCGACATGCGCGAGTCGCAGGCCTACCAGGCTTTGGATGAAAACTTCCAGGTGCTTGACAGTGAACACACAGAGCTAGCACAGACACCAAACAGTGCCAGCAAATCTTCTTCGGCTTCCTCAGGTGGTCAGCGGGCAGGGCTGCCGTCACGCAGCCAACTGGTGGCCAAGGAGCTGGACTTCAAGCCTCGCAGCATCAGTCCACGCATCTTTTAGTCCACAAGCCTTACACTGACATCCCATCCGTAACTAAATCAAAACCATAACCAGCCGAACTCTCCGCAGGTATTGGATGTCTCCTTTGATTCGGCGTCGGGCTGCTCCTGCGCCTGCTCTGCCCAGCTGGATGAGATAACGAGTCTGGTGAAGGAGCTTGATGAGCGTGTGCAGCGATTAGAGAGGTTCTACTTGTCGTAAATAGCTATTGTATGATTTATCATTAAGTACCAATTCGATTTATAAACATTAAACAGGGCGCGTCGTCTAAGCAAAAAATACTCAAGTCCCATCCCCAATCGGAATACCCAAAAAAAAGATAAGCAAAACAAATTAAAACTGGCTGGAGAAAGTGCCGATTTAAGTGATTCAAACTGCATAAACCCTTCGAAGACGATGCGCAACTGGATGTCGGTCTTGTTCTGTGGCCTGGCCATACCTATTTCCCTATTCATGCGGCTTGGCAACGTGGCCTTCTCGGAGATCTGGAGCAATGCCTACGAAGGTGTGTAACTGAATGAATACTTAATGATGAAAAAGGTTATCTAATTGATTGACTGGCAGAGCCCCGGGTGAAACCGCCTATGCGGTGGCTCTTTTCCACGCTTCCGGTCTTC
This sequence comes from Drosophila helvetica, assembly GCA_963969585.1. Classification (NCBI taxonomy): domain Eukaryota; kingdom Metazoa; phylum Arthropoda; class Insecta; order Diptera; family Drosophilidae; genus Drosophila; species Drosophila helvetica. The sequence goes on along the minus strand of OZ018401.1, from coordinate 49,799,461 downwards.
GCCAGCCTGTTGGTCTTTTTCTACAGTGCGCACGTGAAGCGACGGTTCGAGCAGGACTTCGAGGAGGGCCAGAGGAACTGGCGCTGGCCCACGCGCCATAGATTCACGGACTTGTCGTCAGAGACAGTCGGCATCATGTGGCTGGTCAGATTGAAGTCCATGGTGCGAACTGCCTGCCTGTGGGCCACTAACTCCCTGTACACGCCGCACACCTTGGGCTACCAGATCTTCACTGCTCGGTCGTGTCCGGCGGATGCCACCAGCACGCCCGACCACGACACTCTAAGCACGGCCGCCGCATGTGATCCAAAACCAATGCAGCGGGTCGCCTGATCTAGATTCGGCAAAATCACAGAGTCTGCGAACGATGAAGTGGCGATCTGAGATCTTTCGGTTCTGAAGAGCAGCTTTGTGATGTGTCCGAGTGACCAGAAAAGAGCCGGTCGAGCGCAGGATCTCTTAACATTCCCTTCATGTTTTGCGTTTAATGGTCTTCTCTTTTTTGTTCTGTTATCTTTTTTTTGTTAACAAATTATTTTGAATAATTACGTCATACAACATATGCGTGGATAATCAATGAATTATAGTTAAGATGACTGGTCGGAAATGGTTCCTTCTGGCCATTCCTTCCTTCTACTGTGGATACTCATCATTTAATTTGAACTTCGAGCGTACAGTATAAGGCCCCTCAGCAGCACCGGTTTGGTCTGGCAGCACCTACGACCTTGTCTCGATGGTCTGGCAGCACTACAGATCGGACTGTGACGCGTGAAAAACAGAGTAAGATGCGCTCTTAAGCATGTGCAACAGATGGCGGCACCTCCGTGTATAATTCATGTAGAATAAGCCAACTCTACATCAAATTAGTTACACCGAGCGGCAACGTTCCCGCCAGCTCTACTATTATCCGTTATTTTTTGTTTCTTAGTTGGTTTTTGTTACTACTTTTTTGACAGTAGAATGGAATAGATCGAAACCTAACGCGCGGGAAGGTTTTGAACAGCGGCAAGGGCTGCGGCTCTGCTTTTATACCCGCTAGTCAGGCAGTAGCTCTTATAGCATCTGCTAAATAGGCGCTAATAAAGACGGACAGACATATGTACACATGGGGTCGGAATTGTTTCCTTCCGGGTGTTACGCGCCCCCACATCCACTACAAAACCATAATACGATCTATCCCTATACTCTTTGAGTATCGGGCATAAATATCCCAAACGGAAAATGAAAATAAAAAGTTGTATTGACAAAAAAATCGAAAGCTCTGTCAAAGAATGTTTGTAAATAAAATCACAATGATCTGCGCAAACACACAGATAGAATCGCATTTGGTTGAAGTGGTAGGAGATGAGAGGGCCAACAGATCCTTTATTTGACTATTCACGGGCCCTGTGGGGCCTCGCCTTGGAAAGTGTCCCAACCTACCTGCTGACATTATCCTTCCGCAGGCCGTCGTCGAGCTCTGGGCTAGTTCATTCACCTTCAGCCTGCCGAGCCAGCTCCTGCCGCTCTCTAATGATCCTCGCTGCTTGGACTTGGACAAGTTCAATGGCCATGCCTCCGTCACGACTAATAATGCGTCGCTATTGGCTATTGGCCAATCGAGCCGAGAGACGACACTGGCCCCAGAGCCGACAAGACAACAAATTAAACAACGAAAAGTGACAGGGAGTGCAACTGTGAAAGTGCATTAAACGGCAAAACAAGCGGACAACAAACAGAAACCACCGACACCGACCACCGACCACCGAACAGAAAAGCCCCCGAACACAGCCCTCGCACCCGAGCCCGAACCCCGACCCCGACCCGACCCGAGCCCGAACCCGAGCTGAACTTTGAGAAATTAGTGTGACAAGCACACGATTTCCACCTGTAGCTGCTGGCCCCTTAACTGTTCTTTGCCAAAATGCAGTTATAGGCTGTCGAACTCGCAAACTTCCCAACTGCAACCCCTGCCAAAGAGCGGGAGAGTGCCTTGCAGATCGCATAGACAAAAGGTCATTGTCATCCCGGCTCTGGGGTGGGTTCAACAAACTGTTTTTATCCAAAAAGAAAACAACCAACAGCCAAAAAACAAAAACAAAAACTGTTGCACTTTCAAATAAACTAAGCAAATGTGCCCAAGGGGTCGGTCTCAAGCAGAGTGAAAATCCTCAAGCCAGAGCAAGGCAGAACAAAGCAGAATCCTGGATGCTCTACACTCGATTCTAAGCTCTATGGATATATAGAATATAGTTCAGAGTTTCTGAGAGCAATAAATATACATGTGTGAACCCAACTTTTAGCCGAACAAAGCTCTTTGCATATCGCATGTACTTGCTCTGAGGTAGAACCCTCCGAACGTTTGCCAAATGAGAGGTCCTTGTTCCCGGTGGCATGTGGCTTGTGCCACAAACGAGCCGCAATAAGCGGCACCAGATCCAGGACAGCACCGGGACTGGGACCGGGATCGAGACCCGAGACCCGAGAAGACCCCAAAGGTACCGACCAATCAAGCAACGGACCCTCTTGCCAAAGCCAAAGCCAGAGCCCGAGCCAGAGCCAAAGCTTCTCGCTGCACCCTGGAGCGAGGCCTTCGTTTGGCTCGTGTCATCTGTTGAATTATAAAATATGGCAAGGAATTAATTTGCCGGCCAGGAAGGGCAGCCAGGCAGCCCTTGCCCTGGGTCGAATCTGGCACAGCAGCAGCAGCAGCAGCAGCAGCGGCAGAACAGCAGCAGAAGGACCAGAATAGCAGGATAACGATCCAAATCATCTACCGCTATGCTCTCGCCCGCTTTCCTGCTCTCACTCGCTCTGCTCTGCTCTGCTCTGCTCTTCTTATCTTCTGAGCACCTGTCGCCTTCCCGAATCCCAGTTCGAGTCCCAGTCCGAATGTCGGGGATCTGGATGCGCAGACAAAACGAAAAGGTGCGCTTAAATTCTTATAATGACTTGCCTCGCGTCCTCAACCTGCTGATCCTTCCTCTTGTGGCATCTCCCTTTGCGTGTGTGTGTGCGATTGTCTGTGTGTGTGTGTTTCGTGAGTTGTGCGTTGCATCTTCGGCCGCAATTTGTTGCTCATTGTGTGCGTGCCTCCGTCTGCTGTTGCCTCAAAATCTGTCTATAATCTGTGTTTTAGGCCCATGCCACAATTGATTTCGGACTAAGCCTGAAACCCGAAAACACCTTGAGATCGGCCTCTCCGCTCTCCCTCTCCACCATTCCACCAGGGCACTCTTGGGTCTTCAATCCCGCCTCCACCTCCACCTCCGCCTTCGCCATCGCCACCGTCGCTTTGACTTTGCACCTTTTCTCGCAAAATCCGTACAAATTTCGTGTTTAGATTTTGTCATTTTAATTGCCGGGACTTGGCTTTTGGCTTTGTGTCTTTCTGTCTTTCTGTCTTTCTGTCTTTGTGTGTTTTGTTTTTGTTCTGTTTTGACATTTGCTTTCGGCCCGATTCCAGCAACGTCTTCTGCAACGTCTTTCAACCCTTTGCTAAGCCCTCGGATCGTTCACCGTACACTCTGTGCCCTGCACCCTGCACCCTGTACCCTGCACCCTGCACCCTGCACCCTGTACGCCCTACCCTTCGTTGGCCATCTCTTTTCCTGGCTTCTTGCCAATTAAGCTGTTTAAATAGATTTCAGAATTCGTTCTGTCTTGGCCCGGAGGAGGGTTGATTTGCATATTTGACTTGGATTTGTCAATGCATTCGCCGCTGCATTCAAGTCGAAAGAGCTTAAGATTTCCTCCGCCCTTAAGATGGGGGCGAGCCAGGACTAATCTTCAACTAGTCATTGACACGGCATTCCCTTGGCTTCGCCTCGCTTCCGATTTGGCCAGCGAACTTGGCCAAACTGATGTCAGAGCTGCTTTGTGCTGCTTTGTGCTGCTTTGCGCTGCTTTGTGCTGCTTTGTGCTGCTTTGGTTCCACCAGTCCAGCCATAGCCGATGTCTGATTCGTTTCCAATCTCGACTTTAAGGCAGACAGAGAGAAGGGAAAGCCCCCTGCTGACTAGACTAGATCCATACTTGAGAAATTGCGGGCATAATTAATCCGACATATCCATGATGGTAGCTCCCATGTAGAACTAATCAAAATATGACTACTGGCTGAAGAGTCAGAAATCATTGAATATGGCAAGGAATACCCTGCCGGCATCACCTGTCCCTAAGTGTCCATTAAGCTGGTGCTATTCCCCATTAGAGCTCATCATATAACAATCAATTGCCTACAGGACTCCAGATCCAGCCAGGTGACAATGCTCAATCAAAGAAAGGCGAAGCAATCATAACTTATCAGTTTCAATTCCACAAAGGGCCACAAGGGAAGAGGCGACAGCCTGTGCAGCGGACGGGGGCAGGGAACATGGGCAGGCGACATGGGACAGAGTAGAGGGGAGAGGGGAGAGGGGAACGAGCGAGGCCTGAGGCCTGTTAAAATTGGGTCACTTTTGGCCTGGCCGACAAGTCGATCTTGTAATATCGATCGAGCGTGACAGGTGCAGAGGTGCACTTACAATTGTTGTTGCACCTTCCCTGCCTCACCCTCGCCCTCCATCCATCTCCTTCTCGCTGTCCGTGTCCCTGTCCCTCTTCCTCTCCGATCGATGTGTGGATGTGGATTTTGTATCTCGTATCTGAGAGCACTCGTACATATATTAAGCGACAGCTTGTGGCTCAAAACACACACGGCATGGACTCCCCTGAGGGCCTAGATTAGATGCAGATCTCTCTGCCTTCAACTTGAATGTTTTTGCGGTCTGTCTGTCTGTCTGTCTGTCTCTCTGTTTCTGAGCGAGAGATTTTTATGACTGTTGCATCTTTTGGCTTCTGCTGCCGCTCCTGGCTGGTGTCGTGTGGCCCATGTCAACCCAGTGCCTTGTAAGTGTAAGTCGGGGCCCTGGCTCTGGCTCTGGCTCTGAGTCTGGCTGCTGTTGTAATTTGCCTCCTGGCATATGTTGGCCGCAAACCGGCTTTGAGCACGCGTCGAGACGCTCGTCCTGGCTCAATAATTGAGCGCCAAGCCACAGTGGCGACGGCGACGACGACGACAGGTTCCAGGATTCTGGGACGGCAGCAGGTGCTTGGCCTGGCCCAGCAAAAGGGAATTGGAATCGGAATCAGCGCCAGGCTGCAGCTCCTCGGCCTGCTTACAATGAAAGGACATAAACATAAATGAGCCGATGTAATGTTGAGCCGCTGTCGGTCCTTCTTGAGCCCCATCCCCATTCCCATTCGCATCCCCATCCACATCCACATACCCATTCCCATCTCGCTCTATCTGTGTGTTACAGGTGCCTTTTCTGTTCAGATGCATATGCATCCCCTCCGCATTTTAATTGTGAGCCCGGCTCGGCCAGGCCCGCTTCACCTGCACTGCACCGCTGCCAGGAACCGAGCCCAGGACCCGAGCCGAGCTGCACCGAACCGAACCGATCCAAACCAAACCAAACTGACCTAAGACATCGTTTTTGCTCTTGCTGCACGCGGCCCGGGCTCTTCACCTTTTTTAGCCGCAACTATTATTTTTATTAATAGCCAAAGTCAAAAGTCACCTGCCCAGGGACGGGACGGGACAGACCAGACCAGACCAGACCAAAAGGTGACTTTGGCTCTGGCTCTGGCTGTGGCTCGGGGTTAGGGCTAAGGCTAAGGCTAGGGGTAGCCGGAAAACGGAACCAAACCGAACCGAACCGAATAGAAGGGAAGGGAAGGGAAAGGGAAAGGACGTGCACATGCCCATGTTGCGGGCTCTAGGCCTCTTCAAGCACCACTTCTAAGATCAATTTCCTCTTCACCGTTTTCCCCTAAGAGTTTTCCCTCGATTCTTATTGTTTGCTTTGGGGTTGCAGCTTTCATTTCACTTCATTTCGTTTCGTTTCTTTTTATAGTTATTCTTTTTTCTTTTTTTTTTTGGTGCTCTTTTGTTTTTCATGGGGGCTTGGCCCGACTCTTGGGCTGGCTGTTGAATAAATTCCAAACGGCATGACAAATTATGTGGGCTCAGGTGTTACGCGGAAAAAGGGGTTAACAAACCGAGAGCTGTAGCTGGATAGTGACTCCAGCATATGGCATCGAGTGTTTTCCATTTATCTCTACACATGCATATCTTATCGGTTCTCAGAGGTCTCTGCGAATGAGGGGTGGCATGTGAGGATCTTCAATCACTTTTACTTTCATTAAAGCAACAACATTTGGGCTAAAATTCAATGATTTCTGATAGAGGTGTAACTGCCATCTGCAATCTATATCCCAAGGAAATATCTTTCTTCTTTTCTATGTTTATATTTGATACAGTCCATGGCTTTTCGCGACTATCTGGAATATCTAGAATAAATATCGATGGTGGACCAACCTATTTTTCTGTTAAACTTAGCCTTGATGATATTCCCCCTGAATCGTCACCTGTCCGACTGAAATGTAAGGAAAACTTTCATCTATGGCACGAGGACGGGGAGGGTGAAGGAGGAGAGGAGGGGAGGAGGGGCCAGTCCCATGTTGTGTCTACATTCCTTGGATCTTTGGCCTTACTTTGTCGGCACTTGCCGAAAAGTCCTTGAACTGCATTTTTCTGTGGCAGCAATTGAACTGCATATTTCTCTCTCTCTCTCTCTCTCTTTCTCCTTTCAGTGCTCCAGTCGTTCCCTTTGTGTTTTTTTTCTCTTTGCTTTGTGGTTCAATATTTTGTCAATTTCGATCAATTTGTGGCGTGCCAAAGCCGGGATCCAGTTCGGCGGGGGGAATCGTCTGAGTGAAATCCTTCGACGACTGTTCGTTCGCTGATTTCTGATTGCGGCCAACGATGAATGGCGATAATGAGGGGAGTCGGTGATTTGTAAACTGCCAAACTTCATTTCGAGCGTTTTAAAGTGCCGCAAAATGCATTTGGACATTTCGATTACCGAAAATTGCGATCAGCAATCCTCAATGACCATTGCCTCTGCCTCTGCCTCTGTCCCTGGGCCTGGGGCTGGGGCTGGGGCTGTGCCTCTTCCGATCTGCTCACTCCTTTTCTCACTTTATTTCGGCTGCAATTAGTTCGAACTTCGAACACTTATTGGCGTTTTCCCAAAGGAGCGCAGGGGCGGAGGAGCAGGGCAAGTACCTGCTGTAACGCGGCGGCTTACAAAGGGCATTCCCAGGATGCCACATGGACCACAGATCAAAGATCACCGCGTCACCCGGTAAAGAAACAGGAGCAGCAGCAGTAGCAGCAGCAGGAGCAGTGAAGCAACTTATTCCCCATCAATTGAGTACGTGCAGGAATTTATCTATAAAATCAGGTTTTCGGCCAAAACCCCCGAAAAGAAATATTTGGAACGCTTTGGACAATTTGTAATAAAATGTGGGACGACTTCAAAGGAGGAGGCTGTGTCCTTGATGCCAAGGAATGCTTCTTATTTGGGCTTGGGCTGAGGGGCAGAGGGGCAGAGGGGCAGCGAGAGGGAGGGCTAATGAGATATTTACCCCATATTTACGAAGGTATTTCTATGAATATTCATCTCTCTTCTCCCCACCCCTTTGGTAATTCCCGCCATTACCCCAATAATAAAATGTCATTTTCTGTTTTCTTTTCTTTTAGCTTTCAACTTTATTTAAAAAAAAATATCATAGCTTATCTAAATTATAATATATTATAGTGTAGTTACAAAAAATCATTGGATAAACTATAAAATTAGAATAAACTAAAAGATTCGCCATACATAAATAATTGGGGTGGGGTTGGGGGTTGGGGGTTGCTGGTGGGGGGTGGGGGTGTTCAATCAACTTAAATAAATTAGAATACACGAAATTTGGACAAGTTTTCTGTTCAGGGGTCTCAAGCTCTTTGCCAAGTTGGGAAATTCCTTGCTGGTTGGTCGTTCTTTGGTACGTTTAGCTGCCAATTTGGGGTTCAGTTTAAACCAAATAAAAAAAAACGTCGTTAATGGAATAAATTAAATTAAATTAAATTAAGGTAATGAATTAATCTAGAGTGTAACATATAGTAGGTATATTAGAATAAGTCTCGTTCGGGTTACTATTTACAGCGTGGGTCTTGGGGGTGCTTAGGGCTAAAATTGAGCAAACTTCTTAGCTAACAAATGGGAGGGCGCCCTTAACAATACGTAGATCTCTTTTGTGGTTCTTGTGGTTCATCTGTGCGAAGGCCAAGACAAAACAAACTTTGGCTTCCTAGCAGCGACTTAGACGGGGCCACCTCCACCTCCACATCCACCTCCTCATCCACATCCACATCCACCTGCTGCTCTTCTTTCTGGATGTGCTCAGCTAATACTGGGATCCGATCCCCGAGGGAGCTCGGTTGGTACGGCATGGTGGGTACGGGTACGAGTACGAGTACGAGGAGCTGCCTGTCAACAGCTGCTGCTGCTGACCTCCATTTTGAGCAGCGTGGGTGGCTTCAGATCCTCGACGGGTGCCTCCTCGTGGCGGCTCTCCCGATGGCGGCGCAGGTCGACCTTGCGCTGGAACGACTGATCGCAGAGGCCGCAGCCGAAGGGCTTGTAGCCCGTGTGCTTGCGCATGTGCGTGATCAGGTTTGAGCTCTGGCTGAAGGCCTTCAGGCAGACCGTGCACTTGTGCGGCTTCTCGCCTGGAATCGGAAAGAAATCAATAAACAATTAGCCAAATGAAGAGAGTGCACAGTTTATTAATTGTGGGGTTGTCGGGGCGCACCGCGCAGCTTTGCAGCAATTAGACAAATTGAAGAGCGATAGAAATCTTGTCCAATCGCTGGGTTCCAGGGGAGCGCATTTGACACATTTGCATGGGGACAAGTGCGAAGGGTCGGGGAAAGCTGGGGTATTCTGATTTGCATTGGAACTGGAACTTACCCGTGTGGATATATGTGTGCTTCTTCATGTCGGACTTCTGGTGGAACCGCTTGCCGCAGTACTGGCAGGGATACGGCCGGGTATCGCTGTGGATGAGCAGATGTGTCGAGAGGGTGGACGAACGCTTGAACGACTTGCCGCACTGTTTGCACTGGAATGAACAAAGGGAAGGGAAGGGAAGGGTAGGTTGTGTTTAATTTTCAAATAGTACGAGTCACGCCTAGGCCCCCACCCGAAAATGCCCCATATTTGAACAGCCTGTATCCCCAAAAAGCAAATCTGAAAAAGGAATATCCAACCAACACATTCTATCTATAGTACATACACTCCATCTCTTATTGTGTGTGTGTGTGTGTGTGTGTGTGCGTGCCAAATTCTCAACAGCCACACTTAATTTGAATTAAACTAGATTTGTGAGTGCACAAATATTTGTCAGCCCAGTGACGATAGAGCCAAAGCCCAGAGGGAAAACCCAAAGCCAAACTTTGGCCCCCTACACACATATTTCTCAGGCCATGGATTCTCTCGCTTAGTTTTGCATTTCACTGCGGAGAAAACAGCTAATCAAACAGGGGGAGGGGGTGGAGGTGGGGGAGGGATTAAGCTCAGTGCTAAATCTCAAGTGAGATATATTCTGTGGATCCGAGTGAGACGATATTTGTAGGCCAAACACAGCTGTGCCCGACTGGAGACCGATTGGGGATCGCGGATCGGGGATCGGGGATCGGGTATTGGGTATTGGGTGATCGAGCTCCCTGTAACATCTTCGGTTGTCAGATTAAATGTTTAAACAGTTTGCGTGTTGCAGCAACATGCATGTACTCGTATCTAAACATTGACACACTCTCACAGATACATATACCAGAACAACACCCGACCCGAACCGACTCGACTCGACTCGACTCAAATCGTTCATCAGCTCCCCAGCTACGTGGGCGACATTTATTAAACAAAAAACAAGAAAAAACACAAATAAAAACTGGGGAAAAAGTGAAACATTTTTCTCAAAAACCCAACATGCTCTACGCATATTGTAAATTGACACAAGTGTCTGTTATTTCTTCGTTTCTTATTTTTTTTTTCTTTTTTAATTTCTTTCACTCTTTATGTATTTTTCTCTCTTTTGTTTTTTGGGATTTTCTATTTGCGGATTGCATTTGAGTGGACCATATCTCCCCATCCCCATCCCCATTCCCATATCCATATCCAGTACCAATATCCACATAGTACACCAATATGTATCCCCATATAGGCTAGACCCAATTAGTTGCTCTATTGTTAAGCTCGGCTTGACTCGACTCGACTCTGACTCTGACTCGGACTCTGAGCCATAATGTCAATTTGCTTAGCTTCGACAACGAAACGGAAGTTGGCGAAGCAACAAAAAATACGGGGTTGTGGAGGGGGTGGGGGTTGGTAGTGGGGGGGAGAAACCCCAAAGGTCTGACTCAGCCGGGTGGGCCTCCTACAGGGAACAGATGTAAGGAATTACAGAAAAAAATAAGACTCAATTTATATATAAAAACAATATAAAAACTCCGTCTTCGTCTGCGTGCGCGTCTGCGCCTGCGCCAATGTCTCTGGACTCTGGCAACTGTCTTCGGCCATATGGCGGCCGGCCTGGAGACCTTTTTTTTTTTTCTTTCGGCCCGGCCCGGCCCGGCCTATCGCATTTCACTGACCCTCGATGGATGTGTGAAAAAAAGCGGAGAGGGACTCGGTCTCGAGCTCGAACTCGCGGCGGGTGTTGATGGATATAAACGCAATATGACATCGGGGGTAGTCAGAGCATGAACCCGGCTCGACCATAAGCGAAGAAGCCTTCTCGAATTCCACATGGTCGTGTGCCCTGGCCAGGCCAGGCCAGGCGGGGCCCCTGCCAGGGTTAATGCGTTGGAAAAAGGGGGACAATCCAATATCGAAATGACAATTATGATTGTAATTTGTACATAAATCCTCCGCAAGAGTGTCCCTATCGCCCCACACTCCGCTAATCAAAATTATTTGATTAACTAATTGCGTGATTTCGATGGGACTTAATTGAATTTCCATAGACCTCTCACTCTCTCTCTCCCCTGTCTCTACTGTCTCTCCTGTCTCTCCTGTCTGTCCTGTCGGTTTTATTACACTATTTGCTGTGCCACTTTTCCAAATTGAAATAATGGTGGGAGGAGGGCTAGGTCTAGCACTATCGATATCTCCGAGGACAATTAAAACTGTTCGAGGACGAAATATGAAACAATTAACACAAGGGAATTGCCAAAGGCACGCAACGCAAGCCGGGTCTTATGCAATGCAAGTACTCCTCCAAGGGGGGACTGGAGGTGCGTCCCCCCAGAACTGGACACGTGATAAACTCATTAGAGACAGTGCCGCTTCGAGTGCCCATTGCCCACAGATTTACGATCGATGCTGAACCGCAACAATCTCTGAAACATTTCCGCTAGGCCCAATTCCCTATTCCCCGTTTCCCGATTCCCGATTCGATATCCTGTTTGACTGGGCTTACCTGGAAATTCCTGCCGCTGCGCTTCTCCTCGCACTCGCCCTGGTATGAGGACGAGGAGGAGGATCGACGCGCAACATCTGTGGCGGTCGAATCAGGATGTTGCTGCTGCTGCTGCTGCTGATGCTGATGATGTTGCAACTGTTGCTGCTGCTGCTGGGGCTGCTGCTGCTGCTGCTGCTGGTGCTGATGTTGTTGTTGGTGTTGATTACGCATATAGCCGAATTCGGCGGCTGCCACCAGGCCCATAAGCGCCGCTGCCGAACGGTTATCCTGCTGCTCGCTGACCGCCTCATCCTTGATGTGTTGCTGCTGCTGATGCTGCTGCTGATGCTGCTGCTGCTGGGACTTTAGGTGCTGGGTGAGCAGCTCAAGATTGTTGCCCGTGAGACCGGCCATGAAGGCGCTGCGATGGGCGTACAGCTGCTGCTGGGCCACCTCGAAGTCCATGTCCTGGACAGCCGTGGTGGCCTGGGGTGCGGATAGTGAGGAGATCGGCGACTGCAGCGAGGAGACGGAGGCAGCCGACCGCCGCTCGTACTTGAACTTCCTGACAATGGGATCCACCTGGTGCTCATCCGCCTCGTTGTACTCGCTCTGCTGCTCCCTCCGGGCGGATCTCTCGCACATGGAGGCTGGCGACCAGATGATGTTTCCCTGCGATCTCTGTCGCTGCTGCTGCGGGGTTCCCGTGGTCTTCAGGTTGACCGCCCTCAGGGGCGGCGGTGTGACATTCAGGGCACCCATGGGATGCACTGCCTCCGCATCGCTGAGGCTGCCACCGCTGGTGCTGCTCCTGCTGCTGTTGCTGTTGCTGCTGCTGTTGTGGTGGTGGTGATGGCGGTGGTAGTGCTCCTGCTCCTGCTCCTGCTCCGACTGGTCCGACTTGCTGCGCTCCTTGGTGCTCAGGTTCAGAGGCATGTCCTCATCCTGCTCCTGCAGCGACTGCTTGCTGTTGTTGGTGGTGGTGTGCTGCACTTCCTGCTCCTTCTCTGGGGTCAGAGCGTAGTCCCGATCACGCTGACCCAGCACAATGGAGGCGGGGGACTTGGGAGTCATGGGTGTCAGAGGTGTGCCCAAGGCTGTGGCGGATGACAGCAAGAACTGCGGCCACAGCAGGGCACTGGAGTACAGCAGTGGGTTATAAAGGAAGGGCAGATCTGCGGGAGATGATCGAAAGGGGTCGATAAAATACTATGGGAAGTAAGGGAGCGGTTAAGCAGATCTGGGATAAAGACTCAATGATATATCAGTCCTTGAACACGTCAGTGCACCCACAATTTGTCAGATAGGACGCTCTCGCCCAGTCATATAATAGTTATCCCATCTTTCGAATCGAAATCGAATAATGGCACAAAGAAAGCTGCGAAGCAGGAGCAGCTTTCCTAGCCCTTGGGGGACCGTTTGTGTTTGATCTTCGATCCTTGCACTCACCTCTTCCATTCAGCTTCTGGGCTGCTGCCGAGGCAATCACAGTGTTGAAGGCGGATGCCCGTTGCATCCACTGCTTGTCCAGAGCAGGTCCGGCGTAGCCCGCTGGACTCGGCTGCTGCGAGTGCGGCGATGGCGGCGGCGACAAATGATTCATTTTCGTGGCGGCTCTTAGCTTTTCGCTCTCACTGTTTCTGCACTGGCTCAATTTGATTTTATATTTCTCTTTCTTTAGTCACTTCAAAAAATGTCACTTTTGTTGAGCTGATCTTCGGGATTGAACGGATCTTTTTTTTTCTTTTTTGGATTTGAGATATCTGAGTTTTGTGGGGAATTCTTTTACTCTCAGAAGACGAACACGTCCGTATCGCTCGGTGCTTCGCACCTGACTGAATCTTTGGCCGATTGCTCGGTTCTAAATTGAGCCAACGGTGAAGCGTTGTCGCCGACTGACTACTTGGCCCGAAAAAAAGGTACGTACTACCACATAGAGCTCTGTGTTTTTGTCCGAGCGCAGCAGTGTGTGTGTGTGTGTGTGTGTGTGTGTGTGGCAGCAAGCCGAATCAAAACGAGCCCTCTCTGTGTTGGTGTTGACTTTTGGTGGTGGTGGCCGGCTCTGAGGCCCTTGTCTGTGCGAGTATTTGTGTGTGTTCGTGTTACCAACTCTGGTTTTTCACCTTTGGCAGCAGTTGGCGGCTGTTGCAGTTTCAGTTGCAGTTCCTGCTGCTGCTACTGCTGCTGCTGCTGCCGCTGCTGATGTTACTGCTGGCGATGTTGCTGATGTTGCTGATGTTGTCCTGCATGTTGTAAGGGTCAAGACGCACAGTTAGGCAGAGATCGGCTCTCCTGCCGCTGCCCCTGCCCCTGTCCCTGTCCCTTTCCCCTCTATCAGTATCAGTGGCTTTGATCGTGCTCTCCCTCCTGTCCTGCGAGTGCTCCTCCTGCTGCTGCTGCTGCTGCTGGTTCTCTTTCTGTTTGTTGGCAGCACGCGTTTCCCTACTAATTGGTATGCAGTTTAGTTTGGCGGGCGTTTGCTGTCCTTTTCTTTTCTTGCCGCATTGTAACTGTTACATTTTCTGTTACTGTTCTTGCCACCAACTGTTGTTGGCTCTGACACACTTGAGGGACAGAGACGCAGAGAGAGAGCGAGAAAGAGAGAGTCGTATGGTTGAGGAAGGCAGTGAAGGAACGGGCGGAGGCGGAGGCGGGGCCCGGGGAGGGTTGACTTACAAATATTTATGTATGTGGATGGATCTATACATCTAACATCTGTCACGGACATTCTCAGCATGTGCAATCGTATTGGGAATTCAATTTAGATACAATTTTGATTAAACTATGACTAATTAAATTCAATTTAATTTTCTGCCTTTGCCTATGATATTTGTGCTTTAAGCATTGGGACTATTCATTTATTAACAATCTATGGGTGTTCTTTAGAATACAGAATAGTGCTGTAAAATGTAGAAACAAGCTGCAACCCATCTTAAAGATTTTGTACAAGATCAAACTAGGGAGATAGTGGATTTTCATTTAAGCTGTTTCCACACATCAGCTTAATTAAGAACTTAAAGCTTGACTTAAAAAACTAATCACTGGATAGTGGATCATATCTAATTACAGTTAACCAAATTATTATTTTTATATTCTTTTAAATATGTAGACATACCTTTAAGTTCTTGCAAACTACTCCTCTAAATTGGTTATGACAATTATTATTTTTTAATCAATTTTGAATTTAAAATAATTTAATTTAAAATAAACAAATTAGACTCAAAGAAAATGAAATATACTTACAAGGTTTCTGTTAAGTATTGGATGGGCTTGGATTGGAATCAAAATGTCTCGAAATTTTGATTTACGAGTTTTGAGAACGCAAACAATGTACGTTTTGCGAAAATGGGAACACCGCTATTTGCGTTTTCGACAGTAAATCGGAAAGTTTTTGTCAAAGTGAAAACTGGATTCCGCCTGATTGTGTATTGTGTGTTTTTCAGAGAATCATGGGTATAAATAATATTCATTTACTTACAGTTTCGTTCCATTTACTTACCATAGCTATTTGTTTCTAATTTTCTGTGAATGATTTTTGTATATTTTCTATGTGATTTAAATTGAGACACAATTACTGAATTAATTTTTATTTAATATGTAGAGAGTAGAGGAAAGTGGAGTAGAGAGTAGGTTCGTGATTCCCATACATATGTATGGACACCTATCTCCAACTTAAAACCTATTAAGAATTGAGTTAAGGACATTTAAAAGTGTATCTTTATTGGATCTTCCTTTCACATTAAACCAAATCGGAGGCCTCCACCTGCTGCTTTCTCTGACTATCCCCTTGCTGCTGCGGCGGCTGCTGCTGCTTCTGCTGCGGCTTCACCCTTCCCCCTTGGCAACATTTGGGTTCCTCCTCCCGAGTTGGTCCTTCACCGGGCCACGCTTGGCCACCTCTCGGTGCAAGACAATTCCTGTTTATCTACGAATATCCTTGGCCCAGCCACACCTGCCTAGAAAACGGAGAAGTGGCGGGAGCACACTTCTTCCACATTTAACGATCCTCTTCCTTCGAGCTGGCAGCAATTTTCTGACGTTTTGGCGCAATTTCCTTGAAAGGACATGTGCAGCACACTGCGGCGACATTCCAGCAGACACGAGCCCGCCACGGGCAGGGGCTAGCGAAGCATGCCGCCGCGGCACGAGACGTGGCCCCTGGAAGCGGGTCAAAATGGGGGACGGGACACACAGCGCTGTGCGGCATAGTCATTCATTATGACCGCGATGAGGGCTGGCCAGGGCCAGGTCGCCCTCGTTGCGCTTGGCAGCGTTTCTCCAGAGGGCTGAGGGCGCGTGCCTCTGCCTCTGCCTCACTCTCCCTCTCTCTCTCTCCCTCGCCCCTCCGTATCTCTATGTGCAGCATTGACTAGCGTTGTAACGGATTCACCTTATGCCAGGCAGACGCATGCGTCGCCATTCACATCTATCATCGTTTGATATGCGCGATGCGCAGTCGCAGCCGGGTCGGTCCCACTGTCGGTACAGGTACAGGTAACACTCGCACACACACTTTCCACTTTCCATCTACTATATTTCCCATATTCGCCCGTATTGGGCGACATTTTATTCCGGGCCTGAGAGCTTCTGTTTGCTTTTCCACCGCCTCTCCCAAACAAATCCAACACGCTGCTCGCTGATTGGTCGGCCGCCGCGAGGGGCGTGTTAGCCGTTTCGGTTTAAACCCGAAACGAGTTTATCTCTGTGTTGGTGCCACTCGCGCCCTGTACCGAGCTCTGTGTCTGTTCCACACCGTGTGGGTTGTGTGCACCGTTGGATTTTGGGCTGGTCGAATGGGCGGGAAGGAACCCACTGATGAATGGGCTGTTGTTGAATCACTGAATGGTTAAATAGAGTACGATGCGGGGAGATATGAGTTTGTGCGGATTGGTTTTCTTAAAATACACTTTAATGAGTTGGATAAATATAATATTAGTAGTAAACAAGCAAATCTTAGAGTTGATTCACTAAAAAATCTTCGAACAATTTTAATGATTTTTCGCTTATTTTGTCGGGAACTAATGCCCCTTTTTCTTATTTGAATTAGCTTTCTTATTTCCTAGTGCAACAAGAAAAATTCGTATCAATTAATGCGCCAGTCACATAGCACAATAAATACACCATTTTTCGTTGATTTAATATATGATGATTTGATTAATCTGCTTAACCTATTTTTTAACATTTATACTTTCATTTAATTGGATATTCCTAAGCCTCGAACATTCTTTCTTATTTTTTAGTCACAAAACAAATTTTATTTCTCCCTAAATTGCCATGCACTACGAATTTTCTTTAAATGCTGTGGTAGTTGATTCCACAAGCGAATAGCATGAGTCAAAAATTGCCGTTCAGAACAGCCAAGCTTGTGACGTATGTTTATTGTTTATATTTTTTATATTGTGGTTCTTCATACAAAGAACTCGGTTATTTTTAATAGCGATTATACGATTTTATGCAGCAGAATTAAAATGTGGGAGTTTGCTCATGTTCCAGATTTCGGATGGTAAATGCTATTAGCCAATCTGGGAACTCTGTTTTTCTGCCATTAATTGCTAAGGATATCGGAGCTGCAAGTGCCGAGTGCACAGTTATAAAATTATACAAATTATGGGGATGTGATCTACTGTACATCCTGTGCTGGAAGCAATATGAAAAAAATGTATAAAATAAAGACGCAATCATTGATTTCACGCTAGCTTTCGATTATTTCGATAAATATATATATATATATAGTGAGAATATAGTTGGATGCAGTGCCAAGGTAAACTATGAAAAGAAGACTAAGAATCGAGGTCGTGAGCGTTAATCGACTATTTCAGAGGATAGACATATTGTGGGGTACAGAAAGATCAGGAAGGTACTCCTTTGGACGCGAACGCAATGCAAGGACACCATATGCCAGTTGGTAAATGCCATTCGAGTAGACATTTCCGCAAGGTATAGATCCAATAGTACCCTCGCCAAGGCCTGGTTTTCCTCTGAGAAAATCGTCGTATCTAGATCGAATCGAAAATTTGTGGGGAGATGTTTAAAATGGTACAAAAATAGAAACGAAAAATCCTTCAAGTAGAGCTCATCCTCATACATGGCCAAGACCTCATTAATGCCATGCCAACAGCACTTTAAATCGGTGTAAAATTGTTTAAATCATGAAAAACAAGAAAAAGGAGTTCTTGGTTTTAGAATTATTACAGTGTGCATTCCTGGCTTTCGAAAACGGTGTCGCTCGTTCAATTTGGAAGACTGAAAATGTCTCGCTGAGAGTTTTGAAAGTGGTCAACACAATTTTGGGTATATATTAGTAAGAATCTAAAATTTACTCAAGAACCTTGGATTCGCAAAACCTGCCCACGTTCCGGAGGTTTCCTTACTTGGAGTACACCAGAACTCCTTCGGATTTCCTCCGATTCAGCCCCTGCTCCGAACCGAACCGAACCCACTCCATCCAATCCCCTGCCCGATCTCAACTGATTTATCGGACTATCTGCCGACATCATTGCAAAGCACCGAGAGACCATTTAAGCATCTTCCTATTTGTCTCACAGTGGGTGCTAGGCAGGACAGGCCAGGCCAGGACAGGCCAGGCCAGGACAGGCCCAACTGGAACATTCCTTCCAACAAATCAGACGGAAATCTGTAATAAATGTATTACTATGTGGCCGGGCCATGTGGATTATAATTGTCTGGGCCACAAATGGGGGCCAACTTGCGATGCCAACTGCGAGGCGACAGCCAGCAGCCAGCAGCCAGCACCCAGCAGCCGGTGCTGGTTCCTGGCTACTGGTTATGAGCACGACCAGGAGGACCAGGAGGAGCGCCTGGGCTGCTGCTGTGCAGAGGTGGAGTTCCAGTGCCAGTGCCAGTGCCAGTGCCAGTGCTCCTCCCGGGCGGGGAGACGTCGTCGGTTCATATCGTGCAGATTGTTGGCAATTATTAAAATGATAATTGCACAAATCTGGCTATCAATTGACGACCATCGAAGACCTTAGGCCAACAAACAGCAACCAAAACGAGCGAAAGCCGCGGCACAGGAACAACACAGAGCCGGCTCTGGCCAAAACGCATGCGCAGCCATCCAGCCATCCAGCCAGCGGGTTCCCAACCGCAACCCCAACCCCAGCCCCAGCTCCAACTCCAACTCCGAGTCCGACTCCAGACCAGGCCCAGCTCTTTCTTGGCCTGGCTCTCTTATCATGCGGCGTTGGCGCGCTGTGCAGCTTTTCGCCAACGTTGACAATTTGGTATTAATTTAAGACAACAGCAGCGGCTACCACAGCGCTACCGCAGACCTGGCTGAGACCCAGCCGGGGCCAACCGGCCAACCAGCCAACCAGCCGACAGACAGTTGGCCACTTGGGCTCTTGGCCGCAGCAAGCAAAGCCAGAGCAGAAGCAAACGAAACAAAAGACGGACATTTACATGCTGCCAACGAGGCTAACAATGAAATCTGCGTAGTTTGTTTAGGCCCACAGAACGGGCGGGCGGTGGGAGAGCAGAGAGAGTAGGCCAGGTCAGTCAGACAGATAGTGTGACCAGGTGGGAGTACGATTTAGGAGCAAATAGTTGGGGAAAACTTGAGTCTCCTTCGATTGAAAGGCACTACAGACATATTTATAAGTGCAAACATCTCTGGAAATTTATTCTACATCCTTTTGGTCCTGGTATTTGTGAAATCCGGAGCACATCCCCGCCGAGACTTGGCCACACTGCTGCCCAGCGTTCGGTCTACTCTGCTTTGTTTTCCGTTTGCCAAGTTGTTGCCAAAGCTGTGTCCCTCCATTGCGTCTGCGCACAATTATAAAACAAAATTGATAAAATTATTGTGGCTGCTGCTGCTGCTGCTGGTCGTTGCTGGCTCTCTCTCTTCTGGCCCGAGGAGCCACGATGGGCGATTAGCCCAAAGCCAAAAGGTTGCAGTGTGCCCCAACTGACCAGCGGACCAACCAAATTGTTTGCCGTCCACGCTCCAGAGGAAGGGAAGGGAAAGGCAAGGCAAGGCAAGGAAAGGAATAGCCCCCTTTCGCATGATGAAAATCAGCGACTCTGCAACCGGAATGAGGCGAATCTATGGTAATATGCCCCGGACTGGGTCTGGGTCTGGGGCCAGTTCTAGCCGCTGGCTAGGTGGCTAAATGAAATTTATTTCAATTTCATTTGATATTAATTGCAAATGGCCTTAAGATTGAATTCCAATGGGCTACCTTATTTGGTGACGGAGTGGAGGCCTTACAAATCGGGCCAGCGACTTCTCACTCGATGCCTCGACCCCTTGGCTATGTTCGGGGCTTGTTAGGATTGTGTTTTGGGCAGTGCCCTGCTCCTGCTCCTCCTCCTGCAAAGACTGGCGCCACGACAACAATTTTGGGCTACAAATAAGGCACCGACTTGGGGTCTCGCCCGCACAAATCTCTGACAGTTGAACGCCGTTTGTCGTTTGTCGTTTGTCGTTTGTCGTAATTAGCAGCAAAATGGTTAACTAACCTTTCTGTCTCCCCTGCCCTCCCCTGCCCTGCCCTGTCCTGCCGCTGTTCGAAACTATTTTGACCATTTTTGGTAGCGCTGTGCGAAAGTTCAAGAGGAACAGAGCAGGAACACTAGGGACAGTAGGGACAGTATGTACGTATGTACGTATGTATGTACGTATGTATGTAGTAGGGACAGGAACTTTCGAAATGGCAACCCACACGCTGACACAATTAAGCCAAACACATGTCGTCTCTGGCGGAGATAAGCCATTTATTAACTTTTCACAAGACCTCCAAATGATGCCATAATCTCCGCTTACGGTTAGACATATGAGAGGAAAGCCGAGCTATCTGCAGGCCGAAAGATGCACAAAGATAGAATGGGAGGAGAATCTGCGAAAAGTTGAGCAGAAGATTCAATACTCTACTGGAAGCAGAGGCAGTGGATGGAGATGCAATGCAGATGGTAATTTCCGAAATAAACTTAAAGGATTTCCTCCTATGGAAATCAAACTCGACCCAGATCTTTCCTCTTTCAAGGGCTCTGTTGTTGGCTAGGGTTTTCTTTGGCTTGGGAAGTCCCTGGTCTGTCTGTAATGAACTCCTCTGGAGAAACTCCCTTGGATATTTGCCATGACTTAGTTGTAATACCCTCATTGGGGACATTAATTTACTGCTCCAACTGCGGCGGCTACTGTTCCGCTTGGGGGGAGGGACCGGGGGGACCGGTAGCGAGACCTCCAACGAGCGCCGCTTGACAAGAAGCCAGGCAACAGCCAACAGCCAAGAGCCAACAAAGCCAAAGGAAACTGGCTAAAGCTGAAGCTGAAGCCCAGCCAACAATTGAACTGCAATAAAACAATTTACCCAAAATAGCGTTCGGCCCAAGAGCAATCTGCTGTTTAGCCCAGCATCAGCATCAGCATCGGGCTGGGACTTGAGACTCGAGACTGCTACTGACTAGGACTGGGACTGGGACTAGGACTGGGACTGGGACCTGGACTGGGCTCTCTGTGCAACATTTATCATTGAAATGTGGCGTGCGGCTTCTACGCAGCCGATCCGGGGACGCTTTGCGGCACCAAAACGAGCCCGAAACTCTTTTGACTTTGGCGGTTCGGTTCGGTTCGGTTCGGATCGGTTGCTTTGCATATGCAGTGTGGACTAGTGCCCGTGCCCCGCCCCGCCCCGCCCCACTCCATGGGAGGGGAGGACGGTAGCAAGGCGATAAACTAGCCCTGGCCAGTCAGTCGCGTAAGTCAAGCAGTCGAATGCCCATAGAAAAATCAATTCGTTGAACTGAACAGATTTCTCTTTATCTGCGCTATGCAGCCCGACTACTGCCTTCCTGTCGCGGCCGTCTTGGCCGTCTTGGCTCCTCTCCTGCTGGACAATTGGCCTGCCCGGGAGTCTAATTTGCATATGTTGTGGTAGCTGCGACAAAGGCTCTCATAATTGCTTGATTTAGCGTCCCATTCATGCTGGCAGCCAAGACGTGGACGGACGCGGCGCCAGTCGCATCTCCGCCTCGTCTTTGGCTGCCTGTTGGCTGCTGGCTGCTGGCTGTTGGCTGCTCCCTAGTGTAAATTGTCATCCAACCTTTGCTACGTGTGCTACGAGCTCTGGGCTCTGGGCTCTGGGCTTTGGGCTGTGGTGGCTGCCTCTTGCCACGGATCGGATCTGGCTGTGGTTCTGGCTGTGGTTCCTCTATGCGCGGGTGTCTCTCGGATGTGTGTCCCCGTTGTGTGTCGTGTAAATTGCCAAGCAATTCATAAATGTCAACGCGTCTTGCATGAGAGATGGACACCGACTCCTCGTGGAGAGGGGGCGAGGGGAGGGGGGCGTAGGGTAGATTTATGTGTTTACCCATGGAGAGTGCGGCAATAATTAGAAGAGGTTCAAGGGGGACACCAGGCACGAGATACAGCCACAAACTGCTGACATAACAACTAATTGGAGTTTGATCTTTGATCAAATATTTCCGCACTTATGCTGTTGGAAACAAAATCACAAAAATCATGGAGTGCTTTATTTTCAAGACCTGGGATCCTGCGAGAGCAAACGCATACACTTCCGCATTCTTAGAGCGCACCAAAACGGATATTTCCTATTTCCCCAAACTCTCTCTCTGTTCTCCTGGACAACTCTCTGGTTGCCACCGCCATTGATGCCTGATCCCTGGTATCCGCTTGTTCCCTTTGAGCACTATTCTTACCCCTCCGCCCCATCCTGTCGATATCAGACTGTCCTCGTCTCAGCGTCCGATCAAAATATTTGCATAGCCAAAAGCCCGAATTACAGTTTAAGCAAAAACCTCAACCAAAAAGGAAGGAACAAAAAATCGAAAAATGCTAAAGGTGAAGGAGTCAACATTCGAAAGCCAGAGCCAGAGCCTGAGCCTGAGCCAGAGCCTGAGCCTGAGTTCGGGACTGCGTCATGTGTTGGTCAAGCAGCGCTGAGAGACACACCACACCATCCCGAAAACAGGAACGGAACCCAGCAACGACGACAGCCGGCACGCGTCCCGAACCGAACCCCAGATCGAAAAGGCCAGGTACAAGGAAGGCCAAAACGAAACAAGACAAAATAAAAATACAACAAAAAAAAGAGCAACAGCCAGAGCCAGAGCCAGAGCAAAGGGCGAAAACAAAAGGATCTGGAAAAGCAGAACAGCCAAAAAAATATGCAACTGTTGAGCGATCGCACGGGTGAATAACCCAGAGGGAGAGACAGAGCGAGAGCGAGAGAGAGAGAGAGAGAGAGTGAGAAACCTCTCTGGAGAATCTCACTCTAGGCCGAGTCGGGCCTGAAAGTGAAGCTTAGTTTATAATTTTGGCAGGAAGAAAGCTGCTGTTCTGTTGAAGTTTGAAGATTTTATCGTATCTAATATCTGGGCCCGGTTCTCGATCAAATTACAGTTCCGGTCAAGATTGAGCATTTGGTTCCGCTTTTGTGTATTTCGGGGATGTGGATGTGGATGAGGATGGATCATGAGGATGAGCTTGGGGATGGGGGATTCTGGCAGTCTAACCGTTAACCTTAAGTTAATGATTTGCTTGTTGCCTTTGGTTGCTGGCCGGCCGGCCTGCCTGCGCTTCAAGTGCAACATATGGCATTCTCAGCCCCCCCCCTCCACTCTGCCGTTCCCGATGGCTGTGCTGTGGCTTCAGCACAACTGACGCAGGATACGCAGGATCCCATCGCATCGCATCGCATCGCATTGTTGTCCCTGCCAGGGCCTACCCTACCTACGATCGCAGCTCGGAGTTTTCGTGCCGGGCCGTGTCGGTCGGCCGACTTACTTCCTATCCTCCACACTCCACACGGACCTGACAGCCTCTCCCTCCACCGGCCTCAATCCTCATTGCTCCACGAATACTCGCATGTAAAAAGATCAATCAAATATTGGGTTCCTGTCCTTCGTTGAGTTGCCCGTTGCCCTCACCCCTGTGTCCGCCTATGAGGGATTGTATCTAGATGCCCACTTGACTCCTGCATTTTTTACCGCGATATCATAGGTGCCTCTGCTCAGGGTATGTTGGGGTATGATGATGCGCATGTCCAGCAAGTCAAGGTCGACTTGCAATTTCCAGATGGGAAACGAATAGCTTTTCTATTGTCTGGAATCGATTTCCTCGATATATGTAGCTCTGTTCTCTACATCCTCGTCTGGCTTGGCTTACAGGTCCTCAATGAGTCGTGCTCTTTAAGGGCCGACTCCTTTGTGTTTTTCCTACCACATTTTTTGTTGTTTTTTTTTCCCTGACTTGCAATGCCGTCGCCATCGCCGCAGTCGCTGCCGCTGCTGCTGCTGCTGCTGCTGCTGCTGCTGCTGCTGCTGCTGCTGCTGCTGCTGCTGCTGCTGCCGCTGCGGCTGTGCACCTGCTCCAGGGCCACAGGACGCGCGTCTTTTGACCGCAATCGTTGCCAGAGAGCTCAGAGCAAAAAAATAAAACCAAATACCGCTCTTGCTTACAAGCGAACAGAAGGCAGGCCTAAATCGTTGACCAAGTTGCTTAACCGTTAAGCTTGGCGCGCTTACATAGGGGAGAGAATCCAGAGATCCCCAGAGATCCTCAGAGACCCGCAGAGACAGACCCCCCTCCTCGGGATGGTTGGCTTGGGCAATGTTGATACTGCCAAGCGTGTGCCAAAGCGATGCGAAACCGCATCCCGCTTTACACAAATCCCAATGTTAAAGCCAATCCGAATCAGACTCGAACTCGAACTCGGGGTTCGGATCGCTTCGTCCTGGCCCAAAACCACTTTCGTTTATTTTAATTTGCCTTGCGGTCGTCGTCAGCCAAGGCAGGCAGGGAGCCAGGCAAGGGGGGGGGGAGGCAGAGCCTGCTGCAATCTGACAAGAGCCTGCTGCATTTAATAACTGTTTTCGTTTTTGCCGCCGCTCTTTTTATTACTCGTATCCCGCCGCTCACCCCACTCGCCCCCTCTCAGCATGTAATATGCGGTGTGTGTGTGTGTGTGTGTGTGCTGGCCCCCGAGTGCTCACGACCTGGCCTGGACCCAGGACCCAGGTCCCGTTCCGTTCCGTTCTCGTTTTGCTGCCGCTGCCGCTGCTGCTGCTGCTTTGCTTGTGGTGCACCGTGCACGTGCCACTTTTTGCAGCTTGCCCCATGATGGGGCCATCAGTCGATCGACTACTTATCGCACATACAACGCGTCTCGGACTTAATTAATTTTTATTTATGCTAACGAGCCTTTGACTTTAAGTTAAATCAGAGTCTAGGGTGCCAGGTGCCTGCCAGGTGCCATCCCCCCCTACTGCAGCTGATTGAAGGCCTGCCGCAGCATTTGGTTGCAGAGCGCCGCGAACGGATTGATTTCCACGAGCTGGAAATCATAGAGGGGAAATCAGTTAATACATAGACCCAATACAATTCTCAAGTGATGAGTAATTAATTTAATACCTGTTCCCTTGCAAATTTACTTCCCAGTTGTGCGGCTGCCTCGAAATCGGATCGTGCCGCATCCAAATTATCCAATTTTCTGTATAGAACTCCTCGCTGGCAATGGGCATGGCACTTGGTGCGGGTCTGTTCATCGCTGGCCATTTCCAAAGCTTTGTTTAGGTCATCAAGCGCCTCTGGAAATAACCAAGTTTGTTTTTAATTCATTTCAAAACAAAAAAAAACAAGCAAGTGCGTTGTGCGACGCGGCAAGGGCCGCGGCTCTACTTCTATACCCGGTACCAAGTCCGTATGTAAGCGAGCTTATGATCAATGTAACTTATACATTTTTTCAATTGGTATCGGAGCCGATGACTGCCTCTCTCTCTTTCTATCTGTCTTCTGATGTCGCTGTCCGTAATGGCCATGTGATATAAAGGCTGGCTAACTGACTAACTGCAAAACAGAGATAGCCTTATGGGAAAAGCATGAATGCAGTGAGTTTTCCAATGGAGCTGAGAGGAGTGCTGCGGCAGAAGTAATCGATTGTTATACTTTTTAGATCTGGGGACGATCTCAAAGCGATATCTCTTAATTTAGTAAATCTTCGATAGCCGATGATGGACCGTTGAAGGGTGAAAAAATGGAGGAAGTGTAATTCCGACACTTCACATGGAATGTAAGTCAATTAATTAATTAGTTTGGAATGCCATCAAAGGTTTTGCCTCATGAGACCCTAAATTGGAGGAGCCTACTTTTAGGGATACCACATTAAAGGAAAGTGCGCCCTGAACCATACCTCGACTAGATGGTGTGAAATTCTTTCTTCTTATCCAACCACAAAAGTGTGCAAACTTTGCCATTTTATTCAAAAATGAATGTTTGAAAATATATTAAAAAACAACCAAGCCCGACTGCACACATGTAAATTCTTGATGAATCGGGGTTCATCGGGGGAATTTATTTTGTTTGCGATTTGAGGAGCATAAGCTCAGAGCTGGGAAAAACGTAGAGATGGAGAGGAGCCACGACTGCTGGCTATGCTCTTTTGGCTTATCCCTATTACATCAAATTACCTATTTTATTAACATTTCGTAATATCTTATCTGTTTCTGCTGTATCTGTCTCGCTCTCACGCTTCTCACAACACCAACCCGACAGGGTGCGCACTGCGCACACTGCACGATTAAGAGAGAGACAGAGAGAATGGAAGTGGCAGCGTTGCCTCCGCAAAGGGGTTTGTTCATTCTGGCTATAATAATGATCCGATCTGAAACCGATTCGGCAGTCTAATAGATATGGTTATTCTCTACGATTCTGTAAGCCTGAACGGGCTCTGAAAACCGGCTTGGATGCCACAGATTTTGAGCACAAGGCGGCAAGAAGAGGGACAAACGGACATACTATATATGTAGCTATATCAATTTGGCTATTGATGCTAATCAATGCTTCCTTCTGGGTGTTAAACACAAATAAATTGTTGAGGCATCCTTTTTAGTGGATCAATAATTTTATCTGATAAATTAATCAATTTCCTATAAGATAGTCTAGTTTTTTAAAGACAAGTTTAATTGTATGATTTAAATAAAATATTTTAAGCCAAAAATTAATTGCTCTTCTTTTCTCTTTTTCTTCATTTCAACTTTATGTTTAAATTTCTTCTACACCCAAAAATATGCAATTCTCATGTGGAACTCTCCAAATGAATTAATATTTCGTAGTATATTTTTGCGTGTTTATGCACAATATTCAATAAAATTCCTTATTATTCATAATATTAAAATAGACCCCCTTCTCAACCGAACCATAAAAGAACAAGCAACAGACACCAAAAAAAACACTTTCAAATATATAACTTTTTTGTTTTTGCTTACCCACATCTCGTTTGGCCAGACGTAGGGTCTGTGCTCGGTTATTCAGCACAGAAGCTCTTTGGGCCTGGTCGAGGGCCAGCTGGAATACCCTTAAAGCCTCATCGAAACTGCCCTTTTCCGTTAGTAGAACCCCTTGCAGCTCCAGCTCCCTCGAGGATCTCACAGCCTCCGTGTCGGGCTCCATATCCGCCAGCTCCGACTCAGACGGCACGGAGACACTCGGCTGGATGCCGCTCAGCTCCAGGGGATTGAAGATGGACTCCAGCACCTGGCGATCGTGTGAACTGAGCTGGAGATTGACCTGCGGCATTGCTAGCTGCGAGTATCTGGCGTGATCTATTGAGTAACCTTAAACAGACTAAAGCTAGAACATGAAATCGAAGCCCCAGCTAGTGGGGGAAACTGAAGTCGAATGCAAATCAGGCTGCCGAACCAGTTCAGACCCACAGAGACTGAGAGAGAGAGAGAGAGAGAGAGAGCCCCGCTTGAAAAGATCTTGGTTATATAAAAAAAACGTTTTGTTTTTATTTTTCTGGTTTTGTTTTTTTTGTTGTTGTTTTCTTTATGTATATGTAAATACCAAGGACAATATCATTTGTTTTTCACTTTGTTTTTGCAATAATTTAATTAATAATATAATAATATTAAATCAGCGCTTTCTTTAAACATTTTCATATCCATTTTCATGTTCTGTTTCAGTTTCCCTTTTATATATATCCGCTATGCTAATGCGTTTACATTTGGTTTTAATTTTGATAAATACAATTATTTTTAATGCTTCAATAAATTTTTGTTGTTCGCTTTAAATGTTTAACTTTATGCTGGGTTTTTTTTCTTGTTTTTTTTGTTTTTTTTTCAAAAAATTCTCCTTTACAATATACACAACTGAAATACTTTTTAACAATGAATTTTCTTTCTAGCACTATCCTCTAGTTTAGCTCGATCTTTTGCGTAATGCCTGGTGTTTTCTTTCCTAATTCTCAGTTTGGTTTTGTTTTTTTTTGGTTTTTCGGATGGGGATAAAGTCAGAGACTCAACATAAGTAAAGGGAATTTTCGGAAATTCTGGGGGTTGCTGTCTCGCAAGCAAAGCAAATTGGCTCTAGAAACCACTTTTTGTAGATTCGGTTCGGTTAAAGAAATTCAAATTGTACATATACCATACAGAAATATATGTGTTCTTTTGCTATGAGAATTCGACTATATGTTTTTGGTTTTTTGGTTTTTTGGATTTTTGTTTTTGTGGTTCAGTGGTTCATACGGTGCTTTGTTCTTGTGTTTACTTTTCTTTACTTTTCCTTACTTTTCTTTTGCTTTTTCTTGATATATGTATGTATGATAAAAAATATAAAAGTGAGCATTGAAATTTACCTTCATTCGTTCCGTTCTTCTTCCTATATGAATCTATATATATATATATCTAGTTATATATATATATATATATATATATGTATATATATATTACAAGTCAGTGTTTGTTTTGTGTTTGTCGTGTCTATATAGCAGATACAGATATATAACCATTTCTTGTTATGTACTAGGTGGCACAGTTTGTTTTTGTTGTAGTTTTAGTTGGTTGCTGGTTGTTGGTTGTTGGTTTTTGTGGTCTGGTCTGAATGAATAAAGGGCTGTCGGTACGTAGGGCCTTGATATATATATATGTACGAGTATCAGTGGGGAGGGAGGGGCTGTAAAGGGGGGGGATAAACTCAAAAGCGAGACCTGGAAATAAGAAGAGATCTTGTCTATCTGTTCAATATACACAGCTATACGTTTACATATACATATATATTTATCGATATATCTACAAGTTGGATTATCTCTGATTAAAAGTCTAGCTCAATCTTTATTATACAACTGGTTTGCTTCGGCTAAGGCCCTGCTAATCGGTAATATAGTTATCCATATCGACTATCAACTATCGGCTATTGCTATTTAATTTACGATATTTAAGTGGTACATGGTTGCTTGTGGCTTCTTGCTATTACATACATATATGCATAGTACGTTTTCGTATGGTATTTATAAGCTTTCATTTCTTCTTCCGATCCCGATTCTGATTCTGATTCCGATTCCGATTCTGTTTTTGCTTCTATTTCTGTTTCTGTTTCTGTTGACTTTGGTTTTGGTTGAATGAGTTTAAATGCCGTTTACCCTTTTATAAGCATAGCATATAGATAGCCTTTTTGGTTTTTGTTGTTGTTTGTAATCGTATTCCTATATAGTAAGTACTATACATACAATACATATACTGTTGTATATAGTTTGCTTCATCAGTGTGTGTGTGTGTTTGTGTGTGTGTGTGTGTGTGTGTGTGTGTGGAGGGGGTGTGTGTGTGGGGGTGTTGAAGTGGAAATTGAAATTGTATTTGAATTTTACATAAATTGAAATTGTTTTCGTGGCTTTGCTTAAAATTGCTTCTCAGTGTCGTTTACAATTTAGATATAGTTTAGCATTCTATAAATACGATATATGTATAGTATGTTATGTTAAGCATTTCATGTATTTCATGTATATATTATGTTAATTAGATATTTATCTGATAGTTTCAAAGTTAGGTAAGCCTTGTCTTCGGAATCTATCGCAATATACAGAGGCGTCCGTACGTCCGTGCGGGGGAAATCCGTTGATATATTCCCCGCACGGACATGACGTAGCAAACTGAGTTTTTTGGTTTTATAAATTTTGGAAAATTCAATTGTATTTGTAATTGTAATTAATTTTTGTCTTTTATGTGGTAAAATCACTAACAATAAGTAACAGCATAAGCTTGTTTTTTGTTTCGAATTTTCATCATGTATGTAGCTAAAAATGTACATAACTAATATACAGTAAAGCGTTTAATTACATAATAGTCAACAAAAGTACAAGTACAATATCTCGTTAACGATTCAATTTCTCAATTTGTTTAATAAATATTTTGTGGTTTTTTTTCTTCTTTTTTTCTGGTTGCTTTCCATACAGACACGTACATACATACATACATACATGCATACATACATAGAGAGTTAATAAGAGAGAGAGAGAGAGAGAGCTTAGCAGAGAAATGGATTTTTCGTTAGATTCGTAATGGAGAAAACAAGCCATACTATAACTATATGTATATTGTACGAGTATATCTCTAGACACAAAGTTAAGCTGTTGTGGCGGGACCTGCGGGTGGAACAGATTGCTCTACATATGACATGCAAAAGTTTCACTTGAATCCAAACACTATCACACACAACGAACTAAATCAACGAAATTGCCAAAACGATGACTGACCAAGTGATTGAACGATTGAGTGAGTGACAGATATAGGTAGATCGGTATCGGTACACCGGTAGATCGGTTCATCGATCCATAGAGAGAGCGAAAAATAGTTTTGTTTTTTATTAAAAAGATTTTGTTTTGTTTTGTTTTGTTTTGTTTAGTTTTTGCTAATATTTTACAGAATATATATGAAGTTTTCTGGTTGCACAATCAGTTGTTAGTTAGGTCGTGCCCTGGTTTTGTTCTTCTTTATCTTATCTTGCTTTTTATTTTATTTTCTTTTCTTTTATTTTTTATTTGCTCGTGATCGCGCCCTGTCGGCCCGGCTCTTCATGCTTCAACATCGTTTAACTTTTACTTAATGCCAATCAACCTCAAATTCTAAGCGTTCGTTTTAGTTTTTCTCTACAGCGTTAATGTTATTGGTAGCTCTCCTAGTGGTAGAATAGCGTAGCTCCTTCCCTTTGTAGTTTCATAATTCGTTTACCATTTTTTGGGGCTCTGGGTTGGGGTTGGGTTTGGAGTTGGAGTTGGAGTAGGGGTTGGTGTTGGTGTTGTGATCGGGGCTTGGGGCTTGGGGCTTGGGGCCTGGAATCGGGCTGGGCTAGTTGGTAAGGGTGTAAGGGATATACATAATCTTACTAATTTTTGTGAAGGGGAATACAATTTTGCAGCTGGTTTTTTCCTGGTGTTGATTTAACATTTAACAAACATTCAAAAATTGTGCAGTGTGCAGTTTAAGTTGTACTAATAACAGGGATATCTCTGCAGTGCTGATCGGATGGACCGGATCGGATCGGATCGGCCAAAGAGGGGCACAGAATGGCACAGATGCCTGATAAGTTTGCCAGATTCCTTTAATTTCATCCATTCGCTTCGATCAACTGCACAGCACTGCAGGAATATTTTTTTGATATTTTGGATAAGTTTTTAAAATTTTTTGTATGCGCTTCTCTGGCTAAGTTTTTCGAGTGGGTGTCAGTGTGCTAGTTTGTGTGTGTGTGTGGGTGTGGTTGTGGTTATGGGCGTGGCCTCTGCTTGTGGGTTTCTTGAATATATATTTTTGTTCATTTTTACATGATTTGCGATTTAGCTTTAAGATTATTTTTAATTTTTACAAATTATCTTTTGCTTAGGTGGGCTCTTATTTGTTTGTTCTTGAGTGTTTAGTGGCTGTGAATTATATATTGCTGCTTGAAATATATAAAAAATTTGGCAATATGCTTGCGTATGCGTATGCGTATGTGTGTTCAGTGTGTGTGAGTACTAGTGTGTGTTTGTGTGTGTGTGTAGTGTGTGTGTCTGCGGGTGTCCGTGAGAGTGTAACAAAAGCTTTTTTGCGGCTTATTCTTTTTACATTTACAGTGTCTTCGGCTGTTTTTCTTTTCCTAATTTTTCTCTCTGCATCGTCTTCTTTTTGCTTACTGCTTAGTGGATTTTTTAGATACGTTAATTGTTATTATTTTTATTTTGGTTTTTTCTTTTTTTGTGTTTTCGTTTTAACATTTGTAAGCTCTTGGTTTTCTTAATGTATGCCATATCTTGCAGTTGCATTCTCTTTGGGGGCTGTTCTGTTTGCTACTTCTCTTACAGTAATCTCGTGGAAATAAACTTGTTTCTGCCAGTTTATCTGTTTTTAAACATAATGCCCGTAATGTCTAACCTTTAAACTACTTGCTCGATCGTTAATCAATAGTAATAATAATCATACAATAATATGTTTACACAGATTTACACATTTCGACTAGCGCGTGGTACGTGGTACGTGGTTCGAGAGAGTTTCGTCTTGGGATTTCTAGGTTCTGTTCTGTTCTGTTATGTTCTGTTCTGGTCTGGTTAGGTTCTTGACTGGTTAATCTAGTTTGGGGGTTCTTGTATTTCTATTTGCTGCCTCGGGGGTGGCGGCATCATCGGGCTTAAGTAGGAGGCTAGCAGTGAGTGGAGAAAGCAAGGGAGATGCTCTGGGATTTTATCGGTATTTTTTTTTTAATTTGTTTTTTTTTCTGTGTTTTTTTTTTGGCAGTGTTGAAATTTTACTTCTGATATTTGTTAAACTAAAAACAAAAATATATAACAAAAATTTAATGGAATATTCAAAGGTTGGATTTACTCAAAAGTTTTCAACCTAAAAATTTGGTCTTCATTCAGGATATTTAAAAACAGTTTTTTTTTTAGAGCATCTCTTTAGCTACAACAAAACAACACGACATGGAAATTCTCTATGGGATTAGCTGGGGAAGGTGGGACTGAAGCTGGGACTGGGACTGGGGCTGGGGCTGGGGCTGCGGTTAGGGCTGGGTGAGAGGTTCATTGCAACAACATTCAATTCAAAAATGTATTCTACAATATATTCCACATATACGTTTACAGCATTTTCCAGGGGGATATACACATATGTTCGTAACCAAAATTTGTATCTCTTGTCAAGCGCGTTTCGTTCAGTGTAGTAAGAGGCGTGCATGAGGGGGGGCGGGGGATAGGCTCTGGTCCTGGTCGGTTTGGAAAAGTTAGCACAATTAAACTGTTGACTGGTTGAATTGCTGTTGTTTAGTTTGAAAGAATGTTCCCAAAAACTTGTTGCTCCAATTGCATTTTTCACTTTCGATTCTTTTTTACTGGTAAACGGAATTATTATGAGATTTGTAGCTGTTGCTGCTGCTGTAGCGCTGCTGTTGCTGCTGCGATGATTGCTGATGGGAATGATGGGGGTGGTGGTGTTGCTGCTGCTGCTGCTGCAAGTCGTGGTGGTCACGATGGCGGTGTTCGTGGTGGTGGTGTTCGTGTCCTTGGTATTCACGTTCGCGCTGCTCGCGTAGTTCGCGCTGATCGCGAAGCTGTCGACGTTGTTGGTTTTGCTTCTGCTCGCGCGTGGGCGTTGCATGCTGCTGCTCGCGCTGCTGCTGCTGCTGCTGTTCCCGTGTTGGTGTCGCCTCACGCGAAGCTTTCGTTGGTGTGTTGGTGTTCAGTTGTTGGTGAGTTTTGGTCGCGGCTGATGCTGCCGCTGGTGGCTGTGTGGTTTGTGTGGTCTTTGTTGTCTGTGTCGCCTGTGTCGCCTGTGTCGTTTGTGTGTTGGTGTTCTGGGTGGGAGGAGTGTTGGGATGGTACTGATGGGGATGCTGGTGATTGTTGAGCGCAGTCTGACTGCCGTACTGGCTGTTGTTGTTGCTGCTGCTGCAGATGTTGTTGTGTAGCTCATGAGGCAGTGGCGGTGGATTCTTGGCTCTTGTTAGCGGTATTGGTGTTGGCATTGGTTTTGGCGTCTCCGTTAAATCGATGCCCCATTCGTAGAGGAACTCGAGTTTTTGTCGTTCCAATGGGTCACTGGCCGGCAGGGCAAGCAAATGTTAGGCTTCTAAAAATATCAACGCTGTTGGCTTCGGTTCCAAATTTGATTTCTTTGCTTCGACAACTAAGAAGGTTATTTCAGCCTTTTCACGATTAGCAAAGCATTCGGCTATCAGTCGAGCAACCTCCTGGAATACCATCGAATAATACGGTAATAATAGCGGTTAGTTCGAGAGCTGGCAGTAACTTTTTTCATATATGTACATATGTATGTATATCTCACCTGATGATGTAGACCCTCAACCTTTGTTCCATCTACCTCCAGTATCAGTTGCCCGACCTCTAGGCCGCCCGCTTCAAATGCTGCACCATTTTCCTATTGAGAGGTCGATTGGCCATCGATTATTCGGGACCCATTAGGGTATAGGGATGGGATTTTATACTCACATGGATATTGATTATCCTAGGGAGCGGGTGTTTTGTATTAGCACCACCTTCGATAGCAATACCTAAAATTGGTTTGGTTTTCTTAACTGTAATGTGTAAGTTGCCTCTATGATCAGGTACGACGTTTGGATTGTGTTCATGTGTTTGTTCAGTCGTTGAACCACCATTCTGCTCAGCAGACAGACGCTGCATGGACTGCAAGAGAGCCAAAATTCGGCAATTAAAATTGAATCAATACAGATATCGTACTATACATATATCGCATAGCACTGTACTACATATGTATACAGATATTCGTTTGAGTAGCACTACATATTGTATGTATATCGGTGGCTGAAAGAGGAAACCAATGCTATGTTGACCAACTTGAACTAATACTTAAATAATCTAGGAAATCTAGTTCAAATCGTGTCTGGATCTTAAGAAAAGTTGAAGCTAGAGCTAAAGTAGATTTTGTGTGGGAATTGCAAGCAAGGATACACATATTGTAGGCATGTACGTATTTTTTTGGAATTTGTATACTGTTTGGTATTTCGTGTGGGACAAATAAAAGGAACGGTTCAATTCAAGCTAAGGTTGAGGCCAATTCAAGTTAACAAAGATTACTAGCTTAATATTATATAATCAAATGGCATAATTGTAGTTTCTTTTGGAGAGAGAGAGAGATGTAAAGTAGAGAGAGAAAGTTGAGAAAGGAGGAGAGATTTTTGTGTGTGTTTGTTTTTGGAATGAGTCATGAAATGCTTGAGGCGATCAAATTGTATTTAATTTAGCTGGTGTGGGAGAGGAGAGCAGAAAATACTGACAAAAGTTGTATGATAAAACAGAGAATTGTACTTGGAGGAGAATTTGGAACCGCATTTCAGTTTGATTCATTTTCTGATTCATTTTTATTATTAGTTTTGGTTTTTGTTTTTGTTTTGGTTTTTGTTGTAGTAGTAGTAGTTGGCATTCATGTGCTTTCGTATAACTGGTACTTATTTCGTTAGATAGTATCTGGTATTTTAGTGTGCTTGCACTAGAGTTGTAGTAGCACTCACCTGATGCCTTCGTACACCTTTATCGCCCAGCAATGTGCCGCCTTCTTCCTTCATATCGAAACTTCTTGAGAGTTTTGTGGCCAACTCCTAATTTTTTGTTCGTTTTTTTTTCAGTTTCAATTTTTCAGATACGGCCACATTTTCAATTGACAAAGATTTTTGTTTGGTTTTTTTTTCGTTTTGCATAGTGAGCAAATTGATCAAATTGATTGATTGATTGATTTTTGGTTGTACAATTAATTGGTTGAATGTAAAATGAAAATAGTAGAAATATTTTGCATAAGAATTGGTTGTAGTTGGTTTGTAGAAGAGATAATTATTTGCTTTATGTGTTATGTGGTTAGACATACATATTTATAAATGAAGTTATTGATTTTGCCTTTTTTCAAATTGTTTGCTATTTGCTTTGCTTCTCGTTCACTTGCAAACACACAGATAGAAACTTAATTGAATAAAGTATGACATTTTACTGTACGGCAGAATAGAGTAAAATTGAGTAGTGGGTAGGGGGTAGGGGGTAGTGGGTAGTTGGTAGGGATAGGGATAGGTGTACGGGGCTGGGGTTCAGGTTCGGGTTCGGGGTGTAGGAGGGATGTGGTGTTTGTGGTGGGACAGTGGACAGTATATGCCAAAGCGTGCCTTGAAGAGAGAGACAGTTGGAGATTAGATTGTGTATCGATTGCCATTCAAAGTGGATTGAACTGAGCTGATTTGCTTTCCACTGACGAGCTTTGATTTTGCATTCGATTTTCTTTGACTCTTATAACCTATTACGGTCTTGGATTAGTCTTTTGAAAGAAGCATGCACAGTCGCTTGATTGGCTCTGGTTTTGGGACAGAGGGGAGTCATTCGAAATGATGAAAATTTGCTAGACAAAGACAAAGAAATGCATGAATAATCATGTGGATAAATATCAATGATTGGATACTCGCACTCGCATGAGATATCCATCGATATGCATCGTTTTTCCACCCGTTTGGGCCTGCAAGAAAGAATGGAAAACTCTTCCGGGATTCGCTTAACAATGCCATTCATATATATGTAGTACATTTATAGGGCTGCGTCACTCCAGACAAGCTGTAAATGTGGTTTCTTTCAGTTCTTAGTTGGGGAAAACTCTGCCCCGAATCAATTGAAAAACATTCACATGTCTAACAATCGGATTCTTATTATCATTTATTGAAAATCTCATTTCATAGTCTTTTCAGACTACGGCCGGGCATAGGATTCGGGATTAGGTTCTTCTGAAAACAGAGTCTCTGGTGCAAGTTATGATTATGCGAGAGTGCTGGTGTGTGTTCCTGTGTCCAAGGATCTGTTTATGTCTGTCTGCGGATACGAGTGTCTGTCGGTGTGTGTGTGTGCGTGTGTGTGTTGGGTGCACTTTAAGGCTTGGCAGCTATACAAATATGTATGTATTGATACAAAAACGACTTGCAAAATTGGCAGCTAAGACACTTAGATTGATGGCTACACTAATTGGGCTAAGAATTTCCATTGGTGAGAGCAAAGCGCTAACTAAAGCTTCAAGAACTTTCAACTTACATACGAATATTTTGTTGTATGTTACAGGTCTAGGAACTTGCTAACTACAACTAGGAAAGAGTGCTGTGTGTGTGTGTCGATCAGTGAATCGATCAGTGTGTGTGTGTGTGTGTTGTGTGTATCTGCGTAAGTGTGTGTGTGTGTGTGTGTGGGGCAGCAGCAGCTAAAAGTAAGGCCAAAACAAATGGGAAGTTGGTGTACACTAATTACAGGGCAAAGAAAAGAAAAAATTACCGAAAGAATACTACTGAAAACATTATGTGTGAAGGGTGATTCGGTGGACCAAGACCAAGACCAAGACCAAGATTGGTCCCGATTTGATTTGATTAGAGATCGGTGTAAGACTTGGCGTGTGTTTTTTTTTTTTAGAAATCAGGGTGACTCATGCGTAAATGTGCAAATGTATTTTTCAAGCTTTTTTCTGGTTTATTAATTTGACATTTTCTTCGGTTTTCCGGTTTTCCGGTCTTCGGTTATTGGTTTGGGCCATTTAGATTGCATTTGTTGACTCTTGGCATCGATTTAGGCTTGTGTCTAGTTTAGCTTTGGTTTTTAGGTACTTACATTGACAATTACGTACTTTACAAAGAGACTAAGGAACTCTAGATGAAAGGTTTGTTGAGAGCATCACGATTGAAATCAAGTTAAGGATGCGACGAATGGAAAATAATACGCAGTACAAATTGGAGTGGATTGACTGGATGACTGATTGACTGACTGGCTGACTGGCTGACTGACTGACTGACTGACTGATGGTGGATGGGGAATGTTGGGTGGTGGGTGGTGGGGCAAGCAAAATTTCCATTTTTCAATGAGGGAAACACAAAACGGAAACAAAACACAATTCCTACGAGTACAACACAAAATTCTGGAAATGCAGTTTAATTTAGTTTTAGTTCTTAATTTTTTTATTTAGTATTATTTTTATTGCACTTGTTGTGGTGGTGGTGGTGGTTGTTGCAATGCACATACAAAACGGTTAAGTTTGGTTAGTTGGTTAGTTAGTTAGTTAGTTTAAAGAGAGACAGAGTGACAGAGTTACAGAAAGATACAGAGAGAGAGAGAGAGAGAGAGAGCGAGTAAGTGAGAGAGTGATAGCAACAATCTAAGTTCAGGCTAAATTGAATGCAACGAGAAGATGCAGATCGAAAAACAAAATGCAGACTGTGAGAGAACATTCGGCAGACACATTTTCCACTCAAGTTTCGAGCACAATTTCAGTTTTGTGGTTGCTGGTGTTTGCTTTTTTTTTTTTTATTAATGATTAGGTTGGTTTTGTTTTGTTTTGGTTGTTTTTTGTGGTGGTCTTCGTTTAACATTTAACGAAAAATACATTGGCACTTACTAGAGGTCGTCCCCAATACCATGATTTGACACGTTGTGTTAAACCACCCAAATGTGAACGTAGTCCATCTAAGTAGCCGCCCTGAAATGCACACAAATGAACAAACGAGAACAATTTCGGGGGGAGTACGGGACAAATAAAACAAACAAAGAGAAAACACACACAAATCCAACACAGGAAACACAGGAAACACAAGAAACACAAGATCTGGGGTCTATGGATCTGATGGACGGAAACGAAAAGTGAGAGTGCCGCGTGAAATGAGTGGCTGGCTCTAGGGCAAAATTATGGAACCAAAAATCAGTGTATTCTAAGGGATACGTAAGAGTACAACTAAAAATAACACAGAGATAGAGATAGAGAGAGAGAGAGAAGGATTTTGTGGGTCTTTGTGGGGTTCCTAGTGGGTTGTTACAGATTGTATGTATAATAGCTATCTTCTATTCAAGCTACATTCCAATAGTTTACTGGATACACGCGATGATAAAATTACATAACTCTACGGGTTATTAAGAGTGGATTTAGTTTGGCTTTACCTAAACCATTGTACGATTCATGAGTTTTACTATAGAAATGTGGGCTCCTAAATATATGTATATTCAAGAAATGTTGTCATATATTCAGATGGTCGGTTATATAGAATTATGTACGTTTGTTTTTACTTCTACCGAAATGGATTGCTACTCTAAGAAGATAGTAAGTAGTGTTCTATCCCTTTGCGCTAAGTTGTTTCCAACGGGTGCTACTCGAGGGATTATCTTTACAAACTAAAGACCAAAAATAGTTCCTAGCTAGAGGGAATATGTTTTCTATATTTTAAATGTTTTTAAATTCATAAATATATACCATTTTCATTGAATTATTAATGTGTTTTTCTTATATGTATATCTATGCAAAAAGGTGGCTCTGCAACATTTCGATTTCGGTGTAGCCAGCGATAAATGTTCCTATGCTATGTTGCTGGCATACTTTCAGGCAACGTGTAGAAATCAGGTACAATTCATGTAGCATTCATGTAGATTTGCCAATTAAGGGCATCCCATATCCATATACCTATATATTGCTGATCTTTATCGAAGTCCGAATAATCCGCTAGCCGTGCGGGTTGAATATTTCGTATGCACATAGATTTATCTCAATTTGGTCCCTAAACAACTGCTACATACACATATATTGAATCTGTGAGGTATCCAGTTTAAGCTTCTTTTTTGAACCAATCTCAGTTTAAGCAGAGTGCATTTCTGCTCTCAAGAACACTCTGTAAATCTTGGACTGGATGAGGATTAGGTTTTGACTTTGGCTGCACAATTCCATTGGCTTGGAGTGGATGGGACTAGATTGCTGTTGGCATGAATGTTTCCATTCTGAATTTCCGTGGGGAGATTCGCCTGCCTTGATCCTTTTTCCCGCTCTGCTATGTTTCGTTTAACGCACACAAGCGCACTGGAAAGTATGTGAATACCTGTGTGCCGACTGTGTGTCTGGGGTGAAATCTCGTTTGATAGTCACTATACCGAGATAGTTCCTTCTACAAGTATTAAAACTGTGCACACGCGTTAATTTGCTAATTAGCTTTGACTTCGGTTATGTCAAAACAGTGTGCGGTAATCTCCTCAAAAGCCTCACGTGGCACGTAACCATCCACCCAGAGCCCACCCCTCGCCAGCCCAGTTGCATTTGGAAATTATGCACACGCCACAGCCAGCAGCGAAATTAGTTGCAGGAATGGCTCAAAACGAGTGGCAGCGGGCTTAGAGTATTTACAAGAGTTTTCTGTTCGTTATTTCTTTTTTTTTTGTTTTTCTTTTTCTTTTTTTTTTTTTTTTTGGGTAGCTACAATTGCTTCCTTATTGGGGTTTTCTTTTGTTATGTTATGTTATGTTATGTAGGTGTCTTTGTGTGTGTATGTGTATGCTTTGGTTTTTTGTTTGGAGTGTTTTGTGGTTGTGTGTGTGTGTGTGTGTGTGTGTGGAAAAGATAGTTTCGAAAAAGTGCTTAAAGTGTAACAAACGACGAATTCAGCGAGCAGCCAACGAACGCCAAGTGCTTACCTGTTCCTGTTTCCCGTTCATCCAATCCAAACCATTCGGTTACGCATACGCAGCGTATGA
This sequence comes from Drosophila helvetica, assembly GCA_963969585.1. Classification (NCBI taxonomy): domain Eukaryota; kingdom Metazoa; phylum Arthropoda; class Insecta; order Diptera; family Drosophilidae; genus Drosophila; species Drosophila helvetica. Next base: position 49,759,877 of record OZ018401.1, on the reverse strand, counting down.
CAAGCGGGTCAATGGAAAATAAGAGAGAGAGAGAGAGAAGAAGAAGAAATCCCAGAAGAGACAAATTAATTATCACATCATCACATTAATTGAGCATCATCTCTTTTCAATGCCAAATGCAAACGCCTTTCTGGCCATCAGACCATGTTTTCTGTTTGCGTCATGCCAGAGCAAAGCGAAAACCAAACAAAAGACCAAAATACGAGATACAAAATACAACAAAAATGGAAATGGTAAATGGAAAATGGAAAACACAGAGGGAAACAGAAACAGAAAACGCCGCACAGCTGCAGCTGCAGTTGCAGTTGCAGTTACAGTTGCCGTCAGCTGCAGTTACTGCAGTATCCCGTGGATACAGAGATACACTTTACAAGCACTTACGAGTACTACAGAGATACACTTTACAAGCACTTACGAGTACTATATTTTGTCACCCCAGCGTTGACCGTTGCGCAAATTGCGTACACTTCCATATTTCACAGCTGGTAAATCTTAGATATAATTACAGTATAATTTCTAGCCATAAATATTGGCAATCTTTGTGTATCAAGTGGCTTTGTTGTCGTCGCTGTGGGTAATTTTTTACATTACTAGGCCATAAAAAAAAGCCAACTTGGAAAACGTTCGTTCAGTGGCCCGACCGACATCAAAGAAAGCAAAACTCAACCAACGCCACAAAAAAAGAAAAACAAAACACAAGATAAAATGAGAGTTTGAGTTGCCTTTGAAGACAACCAGTGGATACTCTTTTGAGTTCAGAGAATACATATATCCAAACATTCATATAGATATTTATTTAGCTCAATTGATAAATTGATAATTTTTGTTAACTTCAGGCAATTGGGTCTATTCCATTGATTGATAAAAATTTATATTTTTAAAAGGTTCAAACACAAATATTAATATTTTAGAGAAACCTTTTAATTTAGAACTCTAATTTTTTATTTTTCTATTAAAGAATGGAATGTATATATATTTCCATATTGATTGGTAGTTTACATTTTAAAAACTAAATTTCTAATAGAAAATGCATTGAGTCGGCAGTGTATATAATATAAATATAATATGGAAATTTCCTCCATCGTAACCAAACCCATTTCGAAGACTCCACAACTCTGTCCGAGAAAGAGCAGCTATGCCGCCGCTGCTTCTGTTGTGGCTGTCTGCTGCTACTGCTTCTGTGGCTGGGCAACGTTGCCTTTTGGCAGCGGCAGCAGCAGCCACAGCCACAGCAGAAACCACTCCAGCTCCAGCTCCAGCTCAGCTCCAGCAGTGGAGACAGCCCAGACAGCCGCAGCTCTACCTTCAGCAAAGTCTGCAGTTTCAGTCGCGCGTCGTCGCTCCAAGCGTGAGGTTCAAGCCAAGAGAAGAGCACCGAGCTTTGTAGATCGAACCGGACCAAAACCAACCAGCAAACAAAGTGCGTATTACGAGGTTTCAGTTGAGATACTCAAACAAGTTGACAAATCTCGCGTTTCGTTACATTTCGCGCTCTGTTTGCGGCCAAATTGTTGCATAAATACTAGTAATGGTAGCAGAAGTCGTCCCTGATTTGCCCCCCTTCAGATACGATACGATATGGTATGGTATGGTATGACATGGTACCCTGTACTCCGCTCTTCGGCCATCTCTAGCCATGGTTATATCATCATCATCAGGCGTCTGTTTGGGGTACTGTTCCAGTACAACAGATACAGTGTGGCAACAACAATTGCTGCAGAGCCAGCCCCACATGTGTCGGACATGTGTCGGCAGTCGCAGCAGCAGCGGCAGCGGCAGTTTTATTTCTTTGCATTTTGCATTCAATTAATTGTGTTTCTCACCTTTTTTTTGTTTTTGTTTTTGTTTTTGACTGCGCTAATTTCCTCAGTTGCTCAGTTTTATGTTTTTAATTGCCCAAGAAGAGCCGGAGCCGGAGCTGGAGCTGGAGTCGAGTTTCAGTTGATTTGTTGACTGACTGACTGACTGACTGACTGACTGACTTCTCTTTGTCTGGTCTGGTCTGGTCTGTCTTTCTTTTTCGTAATTAAGCTGCTGACGGAAATGGAGGATTCTAAGTGGCAAGGCAGCTGAATAGTTGCTAAACATTTCGACCCAGAAAGGCCATTGGCCATTGGCCAGTGGGAAGGAAGGCCAAAAGGCTCCAAAGAAAAGTACATAAAAGTACAGTTTTAATGGCAGTCAGTTGATGGCTAGAAGGGAATTGAAAGCTGTAAAAGTAATTGTTATTGGAAGGACATCAAATGGAGCCGAAATTCCAGTAAATCTTTACAATCTGAGCACAAATTGCTTCCAGTTAACCCATCACTATCCCACTCCAATCTGACCTACTTCCCATCAGATCTGATCAGCATATTCACATATGTGATCAATTACATATATTCGGCCAGCCAATGAATATTCGGTCAGCTGTCAGCCGTCAGCTTATTATTTGTGGGTCAATGAGCGCTGTTCCGAAATGTGAACAAAATTATTCATAGACACACTGTCACAACACAAAGCCCGGCCAACTCCGACATCTCAGAGATCTGACTTCATCACAGCCAGAGCTAAAGCCAGTGCCAGAGCCAGAGCCCGAGCTGAGGCCAGAGTCACAGCCACAACAATAGTGTGAATTAGAGAACAAATTAAATGCTCACCTTTTGTTTGACTTTGGAAAAGTTTAAAAAGGTTCAGACACAGTACACAGAACCCAGGGAAAAAGTTTCACCAGAACCAAAAGGAACAACTCCAAACTCCAAACTCCAAGCTCCAAACTCCAGCTCTAAACTCGAAGTCTGAAACCGGGAAGCACAACTTTCACAAGAAAAAAGCCAGAAACAGAAACAGAAACGAGCCATACGAGCACAAGAAAGAAAGAGAATTTTCCGAAGAATAAAGAAAACTTCCAGTCAATTGTCTGCTGTCAGTCCATTTAACTGTATTTTTCCCTACGCACTTCATCTTTGTAGCATTTTTTTTTTTTTTTCTTCAGACTTCAGATTTTTCAATCATTTTTTCCTGTAAGCTGCTCGGGCGACCATTTCAAAATCAATCAAATTTATGACTTTGCAAACTTTTGCAGTCAAGTTTTTGTCTAGTTGTAGCTGGTTTTTTTCTTCTTTTTTTTAGCCGCAGCTCTAGCCATCGCTGAATTTTGTGTAACTTGAATCGAAAAGCTGGCAATCATCATTCATGGCACATGCCATTGACCTCGTTGCGTGGCAGTTGGGGGATTGCGGTGGGATCACGGGGCAACACTCTGTCATTAGATACGCATTCAAGCGGGTCGCTGAGGGGAGGGGAGCGGCGGGGAGGGAGGGGAGCCGAGGTAGGAGGAAGATTTGCAGATTGGTCCACCACATCGATGGCGTTCGCTGCCAAATGTATTTTGATCCCAAAGTGGGATTTCATTAATGCCAGTACAAGGTTGAAAAAATTAAATACAAAATCAATGAAATTCCCATCAACATTTTACATTTACCACACAGAAATTGTCATCGGGACAAACAACGGAATGGGGCCGAAACCCGAACCAGCAGATACACTGCAAATATCAATAAATCAACCACTTTTTTTTTAAATTAATTTCAACAACAAATAAATACGATATCCATGCGATATTTTACTTAAGTGTGGCTCAAATTTCTGGACACAATTGAAATCAAATCAAATCATTCGGATTTTGTTAGGGCTCTATTTCCATGCTATCGATTCAAAGTTGCTGCCGTTCATAAGCCATAAAGAAAACGGAAAAGTTAACCCAGAACTTCGTACAGTAAATAAAATCCCCTGCTGTCTAGAGTGGGAAGCCCCCACAGACATAGTAGATAATTAATTAAGTCAAGAGATGACAAGATCTTGTCGGACCCCGAAACGGTGGCTAAAGAACTCTTTAACTCGTCATAACGGTTAATCAACATTAAAGGAGAGAGCAGCTCCGCTCCGCTCGGCTCGGCTCGGCTGTGCTCTGCTCCGCTCTCTTCTCCCTTCAGCCACAATTAGGGTTCTCATTATCGATGCTATCGGAGTGGGGAAAAGTGTGTGTGTGTGTTTTCTAATGACAAACAAGTCTTCAATCTTCAATCGGCCAGTCTTCAAACTCAAACTCAAACTTAAACTCAATCTCCATCTCATAATTATATTTTACAGTCATTGAATTTGTGGACCGGATTTCGGTTTGTCTTTCGTTTTTTGTTGTTGTTTTTTGCTACGCATCCAAATGGTTTATTTACATTATAAACAACTCTTTCTATCTCTGTCTCTATTTAACTGCCTTTCTCTCTCTCTCTCTCTCTCTCTAGCTCTCTGGCAGCAACAATTTACTTTCCATTTATGTTTGCTCTTGACAAAGTTTTGTACCTTATTTAGTACATTTCTCTAATGACCCACTTTGAGTTTTTGGTCTCGTCTGCTCTCCCTGCCTCTCAATCCCTCTCCCTCTCCCGCTCTCACTCTCTCGCTGTCTCGCTCTTTGCCCCTTACTTACTGTGTAATTTCGAAACAAGAAAGAAGAACTAGTTTCGTGGACCGACGCTTGTGATACCCTACGGCGTACCCTATTTTTTGTAAGCCTTTAAACCTAAAAGAATATATATCTATCCACAATAAAATACTATCCAACGTTTGCTTGAAATAACATGAAATATGAAATAGTATTATTATAGTACTATGATGTCGAAGGGATTCTCTGCAGCGTTGCAGCTTGCAGCCATCCGATCAGAAACCATAATACCCTCCCGCCACACAGCAAGGGTATGAAAAGTGAGTGTCCCATAAGCCAGACCAGGCCAAGAGACAAGCACAAGACACAGTAAACAGCTACAACAAAAAGTTGTTTGTCAGTTGTAGTTGAAATCAAACTGGTTACTCGATGCTGTTGTTGCTGCTGTCCGTCCAAGTGTCCGAATGTCCACCGGTCCACCGGTCCGACGGTCCGACGGTCCGCCTGTCCAACGGTCTGTGTCTGGGTCCGTTCATCGTCCATCGTTCATCGTTCATCGGCTTTGGCCGGGCCGGGCCGGGCCCAAATGGTGTCAGCTGTGTAAACAGGGCTAAGCAAGCGGATCGCCAGCAGTTTAGCTCCTCATTTGGCCCCTTCTTTCCCTGCTTGCCTCTTGGCCGCTTTTGCCGCTGCAGTCCGAATCAATTTCAAGCCAAACCAAATGAAAATCCTGCCCTGAACTTGACGATGCATGTGATACGGTTGAACGCCTTTTGCGGAAATTATTGCAATTTTCTTGTCTTCTAGCCAACACACGCACACACACACACGCACACATCTTAAGCAGTTGGGAGTTGGGGGCTGGGAGTGGGAAGTGGGGAGTGTGGCGAGCACCGTGAAAATGAGGAGGGGTTGTGGCAGCTTTTGGTGGCAAATGTGCTTTCACTTTTGCTGCACTCAACAAGCTGGTGGCGAAGCAGCAGCTGAAGGAGCTAGCCAAAAGCAAACTACTCAAGGAAGTTGGCTCAAAGGGGAAACATTCATTAGAACTTTGCGTGGGCGTGGTAGTGGGAGTGGGATCTGGGCGATGGCTATCGCCCAAATCAAAGTGAATCCCAAAGTTTCAGCCAGGACTCTTTCGGGTAGTATTCCAGAGTGGTCTCGAATCTGCACCCGAATGCCAGATCCTTCCAAAAAGCAGCTGGAAATCTCTTGCATTTTAGGCGGTTAGGAGTCCTCTGTGTCCTCTCCACTGCCAACCCTTTAAGTTCTTCCGAATATTGAATGCACTCCAAGGCCGAAAGTTCGCTGAGGGATTTCCCCAAGTTTAGACCATAATCGCATGGATGCCCAATGGCCAATAGCATTTCCCTCTCTTTGCCACAAGTTTTTCTCTGCTCCCGGGCCCCGGCCCCTGCCCCTGCCCCTGGTCATTAGACTGAGTTTTCCAGCCGACTGGCAATGGCAAACACTCAAACAGAGTCCACTTCCACATTGATTGCAACTTGGTTAAACAACAACAAATCATTTAAACAAATCAAACCCCAACAGGCAGACGGTCAGAGAGGCAGAGAGGCAGACAGGCAGACAGGCAACCAGGAACCAGGCAGCCAGGAGACGAGCCCCACGAGCCGCACGAGCCACACGCAGAGGAAGGAAGGGCAAACATGGAGACCTATCTGACAGAGATCAAACAATTGCGCATACCACGCCCGAAATTCGAGCCCAACAGTTGCCACCAGCAACACCAACATGCGGTGGCAGGCGGCACATCGACAAGCTCCAGCACCACCTCCAACACGCCCACGCCCCCCCATCATCATCAGCGGCCGTGGCGACACTTTGTGCGACCCTTTACGCCGCCGCGTGATTACCATCTGCCCATGGTGGCCGGCGGAGGGAGCGGAGGTGGAGCATGGTCCGCGGAGGAGGCCTCCATGCACGACAAGATGTGACGAGCAGGAGGAGCGGGAGCGGGAGCGGGAGGAGCAGTAGCGGCAGGGAGCGGTCTGCGGTCTGTTTGACCTGGCATCGAATTGCTTACACTTATTGGCTATTTGCACATGCTATATATACATACAAATATATCTATCTTTTTTTTGCTATATATACGATACATATTATACATACTTATAATTGCATAGTTAAGTGATTCAGTTTAGTGTTTAGTTAGTTTTAGATACCTTAAATATAGAGAGATACGATTACAGATGCAAGAATAAAGTATACAAAAAGTTGTAGAGTTTGGCTTGAGAGTGTGGTAAATGTCTGGGTAGATATATTGGATATATTGGATAGATTGTATAAGAAGTAGCATGGGGAGAGTGCTGCTGATCCAATGATTATGTGTTTCATTATGAGATGAAGCTGAGATCAGCTTAATCAGCCAATCAATGCGAGAGATGTCTTGGATGGATTCAGAGACAGATATGACCATGTAAAGGACCTGGTTGCTTGACGTTCCCGCCATTGATGATCAGCAGAATGCAATGACCCTTAGCGATCTACTGGAAACCTTTGGCAGTTCTCTAGAGCCCTACAGAATACGCTTACTCACCGCATCTTGTTCGTATTCCGGTAATAGGGTTTCGCTTCCACGGCGAGCTCTAGTTCTATGCTCATCACAGCCGTATTCCTAGCCGGGACGAAAGAATTTACAAAAATATTTTTCAGCTTCTGGTATGCTTTTTTTTGGTTTTTTTTTTGGTTTTGTTTTTTGTTTTGGTGACTCAAGATTATGCCTTAGAGTAGTAGTACTTTTACAACAATTAACAGCCAATTGGACAACATTTAAGAAAGGAAGAGAAACATAGCCGGAGTCACATAAACAGACTCACTAACATGGAAAGAAATTTAAATACAAATACATATAAAAAGGAAAAACGACACACCAGACGGGACACACAGAGACAGAGAAACAAAGAGATAAAGAGAAAGAAAGACACACAATACACAGAGAGAGAGAGAGAGAGAGATAAACAGACAGACAAAAGAGAGACAGGAGAGAGAACTGAAACCCTCAAAACGCGCCGATCCTTTGGGCCCGAATGTCAATTTTGCATACCCCTGGAGAGGGGTATTTGAATTTTGTATCTCCAAGAGATTATTACATAATAAATACCATAATAAGTAGCAATCGAGCTTAGAAAAATCAAAGATATTTTTTGTAGGAAAAAAAAAAAAAGAGCAGAACATCTCTGAAGAAAACTACAGAATATTTTCATAAACACTTATTCGAGAGAGTTTTTGCACAAGGAATTTTGCCAGTGGGAAACTTCTAGAGAGAGAACAGAGTTTTCCCCGAATAGTGAGAGTAATCGAAGAGTGAGGTCTAGCTATATGTGAGTTTTTTTTTTTTTTTTTTTTTTTTTTTTGGCTTGGTTTGCTACACTTTTGCTTTGCTTTTGCTTTTGTTTGGGTTCACGTTCACACGCTTCGTTCCTGACCTGTTGCTGATTGTCTTTGGTTGGCGTTTGCCTGAATTTCAACTGATTTGGTCCCAACTGTTGGTGAAGATGATGATGGTGACGCACAGGCACAGGCACAGATCCAACGTTGCCACTGTTGCTGTTGATGCCACCCAGATGACGCAATGAGGCATGATGAGGTGGATAATGTTGCTGTTGCTTTAGCTGCTTTTGCTGTTGCTGTTGTTGTTGCTGTTGCTGTTGTTGCTGTTTTTGTTGATGTTGTTGTTGTTGTTGTTGGGGTGGTGGCGATAATGATGATGGAGATTGGTTACTTGCTGTCTGATAATGTGATGCTGGCTGTGCGCGATGCAGTATTGGTCCCGCCGACATGGGCCGATATGGCAACTGGATTGCGGGTCTAGTTCGTACACACATACATATATATATATCATATATAATATAATATGTACGATATGTCAGTAGCTGTGATGTGGGCATGGATGTAGGAGTGGGGGAAATGGGGAGGGAGTGAAGGTGAAGGTGAAGGTAAAGGTAAAGGCGGTGGTGTAAGGTGGTGGTGGTGGAAGGACAAGTGAAATGGAGTCAGACTGGAGTTATTTTCAAGGTACCGTTTGTGTATATCCGTTACGGTCATGCCCAGTCCCGAGTCCGATGAGGGACTACGTCCGGTGGCAGCTATAATCTCCAAATCGTCAGCTGTTACCTGTTGGGGGAACGGAACGGAACGAACGTAATGGAACGGAATGGAACGAAACGAAACGAACGATTTGGTTTTTGCATACGATTTCAGAGAGCGAGTGACACAGTGAGGAGAGGCAGTGACAGTGACAGTGACAGAGAGAGTGACAGATTTGACAGATTTGACAGATTTGGCAGATTTGACAGATTGAGTGAGTGAGTGAAGGGGGAGCGAAAAGTGGGATATGAGGAGTAGAGGAGGGTTCTAATACAAAGCTTTGGTTGAGTTATGTTCTACTGAGCATAGTCAGAGAAAGATACAGAGAGCAAGAGAGAGAGAGAGAGAGAGACAGAGAGTGAGAGAAAGGGAGGAAGAGAGTGTGGGTGTGCTTCTCTTGATATACAGCTATATAGGATATATAGTAGACTTGTATTTGTGGGGTGCTGCATCTGTTTGACTGTTTGAGGTGTTCTGTTGGGTGCATTTTGCTTGTGGGATTACAAAGTAGATACATATATTTAATTTCATATTTTACAGTAATTTTAATGCTTATAGATCTATGGCTAATGAGTGGAACACATTAACACTAACAACCCCCCTCCCAAAAGCAATTTGTTTTGTTGTAGAAAATTGCTGAAATTTCCTTTGCTGTTATTTACACCTACGGACACATCCCCTTGTTGGGGGCAACTGTACTTGTACTTATGTATATGTACCTAGAGGCAGAAGTTGAACTGTTTTCCTCTAGAACTCAAATACAAAAATATGCGGCTGGTTTTCTTGTAAAAATTGACATTCGTTTTCGATTGTTTCTGTTCTGAATTCTGAGTTATATTTTATATTTTCGATTTTTGCAAGGGGCCGAATCGGAAGTAAGCGAATAAGAAATACGAAGTTTTTGAAAGAAAACTGTCACAAACTGAACCGGAAAGAAAGACGAGTACGAGAACAACATGCAGCTTTTTGTGGAAATTAAATTAAGCATTAACAGGTTTTTTTCGAGTTTTTCAAGGCGGGTGGGCTATACACGACTATAAGGTGTACGGATCTCGTTCATTAATTAAACTACAAGTTTGGTTTGGTTTGGTTTAGTTTTGTTTTTTTTTTTTGTCCAGTATTATTTATGTATCATGTATTTGGTCTACAAATAAATTAAGTTTAAGGTTTAAAGTTTAAGTAAAAGTTACAAACATACAGCGACAACAATCAACAATCAACAACGAGAACAACAACAACAAGATAAAGATTTATTAAATAATAATAAACATCTCGTCGGAGAGAGAGATAGGTACGAATACAGATATATGTATATGTATAGTAGTGGTAGACAGTAGATCTGTTCGATCTGTACACTTTCGGCTGAACATGCTCACTGGGTGTGTGTTGTGGTGTGGTGTGGTGTGGTTTGTGGTGTGTGGGTGGGGCGGGAGACGGGGTCTCTCTGATCTAGGTATATATTGTGTCTGTGTCGTAGAGTAAATCTTCTAAAAAGCTTACCGGCAAATCACGGGCGGGGTCTCCCTTACGCTATAAAAGATTGAACAGAAGATGCGTTAAACACATGCAGGCCAGAGGCAGCGGCAGGTCAAGCGGTTACGGTCACGGTCACTCACCCTATGCCTGTCCACGCTATAAGGATCGCGTTCCCGGCGATAGACGAGCTCATCGTATCGCGTGCGATCCTCGGGGAACACAAGTTCTCGGATCTCCGTCACTAGCGTGTGCTGGTTAAAGGGATATAGTCAAATCAAATATAGTAGACATATCCTTCCATAGATGTCGCAGGGCATACCTTCTCGTACGTATCTAACATCTCTAATAAAACGGCAACAAAGGCATCTATGGTCATTGCTTTCCCACTATACTCTGCGATATAGTAGGAGAGGCTTGCAAAATGATGACGGGGCAGCAGAGAGCGGGCCTTCTCCTCCACCATGGTCGCAATCTGACCTTTTCGGCGTGCCCTAAACGGATATATGGGGATTAGGAAAGTCCTGGAACATGGTACGTCGTCCATTGTCCTCACCTTGTGCCTGTTGGACTGTAGGCATCCCAGGGCTCCATCTCGATGGAGGTGCAGGAATGCGGCACCTTGCCCACATCACGTATCACCAGCGACATGCGCTTGTGGTATTTCAACTGACCAACGGCCTCGTCGTGCGTCACATCGAGAAACGATTGGCCATTGACCTCGAGGATCTCGTCGCCGATCATCAGACCACACCGATCGGCCACACTGTCCTTGTCCACGCCGGTGACGAAGATCCCCAGGCCGTACTCCACGCCGCCGCGTATCATCAGGCCCAGGGACTGTCCCGGCTCTATGAGCAGCTCCACGCGACGTATCCTGCGGAAGGGAGAGATGTTTACGGATGGTTCTTCTTCGCCTCGCGCCCTGCCCGACTTTGGACCTACCGATCGCGTCGATCGCTCCGTCGGCCCCCGTACTCCATGGGCGGGGAGGCGGGCCTGCCGTGGCGATCCATCCAGGAGCAGGTCTGCCGGAAGGGCAGGCCCTGTCCCGAGGCGGCTGCCGCCGCCGCTGCCGCTTGATTCTGTGGATGCAGGGGTGGTGCCATCGACGCGTACATGGGATCGCGGGAGGGTGGTCCGAATCCATGGAGCGGCGCCGTCGAGTTCAGCGTGGGCGGGGCTCTCACCGTCATACTGATTTGACGTGACGATTTCAATATCTGCACACATCTCTGCGTTAAGAAAAAATGTGGCAATAGAAGAGACACAAAAGAGAGGACAGATGCGAGCAGAAAACGAACGAACCAACAAGAAGAAGAGAGACAGAGTAAAAAGAGTAAAAATAGTAAAAAGAGTAAAAGAGAAAGGGGAGCAAAAATTACAAAAAAAATACAAAATTAATTCAAACAACGAATAAAAACCCAAGCAAAAATAATTTAATTACGTAAATTACTTGGCAAAAATTTGAAAATAAGAAATAACTTTACGAACAAATTCCAAAATTATTAATGAACTTGTAGTGTGGGCGTGTCCCGTAGCGTAGAAGTAATCCCCACCCACCCATCCGCCCACCGCCCGACTTTCATTTGATTTTGCTTCTGCTGTTGGTTTTCGGTTTCTGCGGTTTCTGCGGTCTCATGGCTGCTGCTGTCAGGTTTGGCTGTCATTATTTTAATTGTTTCTGACCAAAAATAAAAACGAAACAGAACGAAATGGAACGGAACGAAACTAATGTGAGAATGTGTGTGCAAAATTGTGTGGGTCCAAGGGTTCTGCTCTGTGCTCTGTGCGTGCAAATGGGTCGTCGTCGTCGTCGTCGTCGTCGTTGTCGTCTGTGAATCCTCCCAGGTGTCGGCCCCCAGGGTCCGTCCACCCTTTCCACCAACTTCTTGCGGGTCTTGCGGTTTGTTCAGTGTATTAATTTTTCCGGCTTTTGGCCGGATTTTCTCACAGGAATTTCTGCTTGCCAAAAAACACACACAAACAAGTTCGAGCTTCGAGTGCTTCAATGGGATTGAATTCGGGAATTAATTTCCCATCTGCTGTATAATAATCATCTAATGTCCTCTCGTTGGCGTTCGTCCTGTTCGGTTCGGTCAACAGAAGCTCACAAAATGAAAAGTTTCGAATGAAATAAATCCAAAGCAATGATAATATATACACAAACAATTCAGGTACAAAATGCGACTAATCTATTGCCAATTTTTTCTCAGTGTATATTTGTATTAGTGTGTTATTGGTTTTAGTACTTTTTCGTTTCTCGAATGTATTTTTGCGTATTTGGTTTTCAGTAATATTCATACAAAAATGTATCAAGTGCATAAAGGTAGTACGTACATATGTATATAGTATGTATATTTATTTATGTATTTGCATAGGAAAAACTACGGTTAAAAATCGTTCAGAGCAGACAGAAATTGATACAGATGAAAGGACGAGCTGCAAAGTGTTTCCACTCACACACACACACACAGACACAGACACACACACAGACACACACACAGACACAGACACATACACTATTTGCATATATGTAGGTATCTGCATCTGTATCTGTATGCATGTATTTTTTAAAAGCAACTTTTATCGAAAATGGCTCAAGTTTAAATTGGTTGAAAGCGTGAGAAATGGCACAACATGTGCCAGTGCCAGTGCCAGAGCCTCTCCCCATCCCTCCTCTCCCATCATAGATGGTCTCCTTTTTCAGCTATCTTATATAGTATGTAAAATATATCTGTATATGAGGAATTATATTGACTATCAGAACGTGTCACATAAAATATTCCACAATAAATTGACTTTCGTTGCTAGACAGCTGCGGAGGCAGGGAGAGGGGTCGGTAGAGGCAGAGGCATAGGCAGGGGCAGCCCTTCTTCTTTTCGTTACCAAGTTCTGCCAAGTGTCGGCCATAAAAGACTGTGATGTTGGCCTACTGAATATACATATATATATATATATATGCATATAAAAGCTTGATGGATGGGACCCTATTAGGGGCAACTATTAAGGGGGACAACGATTGACAAAAAACTGAAGCTGCCCGGGCGGGGGGGCTGGGGGGCTGGGGGACTAGGCCCGACTTTGTTCAAGAAAATCGCATTAAAAATCAATAAAGTGTACAGTAAAATTGGATCTTTTTGATAGGAGATGAGTTTGACATTGCTGTCAGTGTCGCAGGACGAGCATGGAGCATAAAGCATAAAGCATAGAGCGTAGAGCATAGAGAGTAGAGAGTAGAGTATAGAGCAGAGAGAAGGACAAGCAGTGACGTGACAAAAAGGACATTCTATACGGTTGCCGTAAAGTTTCTACTTTGGGCTCTCGCTTTCTGAGCCCATTCTTTGGCCAGATTGTGTGTAATTTTCTGCATGCTCTAATCGATTTTCGTCTAAGAATAGAGAACATGAGCTACTACTATAAAATATATATTTGGATATCTCATATATATGGAAAAAGAGTTGTAAATATATAGATGTATGCGTATGGGTTATTTCGGTGGATGCTCACCTTCAGCGCCTCCTCGTGATTGATTGAGGTGAATGGGGTGCCGTTCACCTCTAGGATTGTATCACCCGGTCGCAGTCCGGCGCGCTCCGCCACCGAATTCTCCTCGATGCGTGAGATGTAGACGCCCAAGCCTGCAGATTATCGACAAAGACAAAAAAACCAAAAACAAAATAGCGAATCAATTAGCCCAGACTTTGAATTTTTAACAAAACATAACCCCCAGTCCCAGTCCCATCCCCAGTCCCATTCCCATCCCCAGCACTGCCCCCATGCCCGGTTGGTCCTTTTGTTGTTGTTTTTTATTCATTAGGCTCTGCCAAGTTGCCTGGAAGTGGTTAGAGGATGGAGTGCGGCAGCCATTTTATGTTTAATTTATAAGGCACATGTGTGTGTGTGTGTGTGTGTGTGTGTGCCAGAAAGGGATGGAGAAGCAGAGACAATGCCAGAAGGAATGGCGGAATGGAGGCAGGGAGGCGGGAAGGCAGGGCGAACGAGAGGGAGCCGGCCTGCATACGGGGGCAACTTAAATAGATTTTTATCGATTTGAAAGCCCCGTCCGCAAATTGCAAACTAAAAATAAATTCAAGCCACAGCAGGAAATGGGAATGAAAGAGGCGCAGTCTTTAGACCAGAATGAGGGCTGCCCCCCTGCCCCGGCAGCGGCAGCGGCAGCGGCAGGGTTCCCGGGTCAGGGGTCAGGGGTACTGCGGATGTGTGCCTGATGTGGCTGTGGAGGCAGGAAGAGCTGGTTAGCCAAAAAGGTAGTCAGGTGCAAAAATGCACTTGGAAATGTCAAAGCTTCTGGCGGTTTGTCGCACACAACCAAACACACACACACACACACACACACACACGAAGGATAGACGGATGGATAGCTGAAACGGAGAAGCGGAGAGCCGAGAACCGAGAACCAACAATATAAAATGAAATTGAAAACTAAATTGCACGAAAGTGGTTTCTCAAGCTAAAACAGAGACAGTGACATAGAGAGAGAGAGAATGAGACAGAGACAGAGAGGGAGAGGGAGAGGAGAAGGTTAGGGCTTAACCGACTGGGCGTGACATCAAATCAAAGAGCAAGAGGCGTGGGCGTGGCTCTCAATCTGCCTTTGAATGGCTGATAAAGTGCAGAGAAATGGCATCCATCTCTGGCAGCAATTTGTACAGGAATCAGGAGGCACCGGGGGAAGGGGTGGGGGGGTCGGGTGGGGTCGGGTTAAAGGTTATATGGCCAACTCTTGGACACACTTCTGGCATACCTGAGTCTTTGCCTCCTTTGACACAGATACCGAAGCCATGATCGATCTGCTGATCCCGAGACATGGAAACGGTTCGCGTCGTTAGTTCGTGGATGTTGGGAACGCTGCGATCCCTTTCCCGCTCACGATCCCGATAGATCTGCAAAGAGGAAGATAAGTATATATATATATGTGTATATCTGTAATCCTTATGGGAGCAGGCAGAGCAGAACACCCACCTGATGCGTCGTCGAGGGCGGACTGCTGGCCGGACTGCGGCGCCCGGTGCGATCGCGTGTGCCGCCATTGCTGTAGTGATAGCTACTGGTAGGAACTGAAGACGACTGCGTGGCGCCGAACATGCGGAGCACCTGCTCCGGCGATATGGGGCGCTTCTTGTTGCCATTGCCCATGGCCGAGCGGCCACTGGCCGCCGTCGAGGTGGGCAGGGTACCCGCCGTGCCGGCGGCCATATGGCTGGCGGGGGAGGAGCTGAGGTACGCCGAGCCGCGTCCCGGCAGCGAGCCCCCCTTGGTGGGCACCCCCGCCGAGTTGAAGTAGTAGTGGGGCGAGTGGGGTCGCTCCACGATTGTGTACGAGGTGCCCGGCGGGGAGTAGTAGAGCCCTGACCGGCCACCACCCACAGCTCCTCCGCCGGCGCGCAGCGAGCTCGTGCTATTCCCCACACGCGACCCGCTGCCCATCCCCGTTGCCCCCGAGCCCCCGTAGGGGCCTCCGCCGCCGCTGCCGGGCGGTGGACTGATCATGCCGAAGGCCAAGCCGATATCCTCGGCCTCGTAGCTGCTAGGAACACCCGCACTGCTCCGCAAATGGTGGGCACTGAGTCCCTGCGAGCCGCCAGTCGGCACGCTGGACGATGATTGGGTGGCGCCCGAAATGAGCCCGGCCAGTCCGCCGATGCCGCCCCCGCCCCCGCCACTGGGGCCGCCAAGGCCAAGTCCCGCCGCTGCTCCGCCATGATATCCGTAGGCTCGTGCACTCCAACGTGAGGGTCCAAGATCGCATAGTTCGGCATAATCGTTGCCAGCTGCGCTCATTGTCAGGGGGTCGCCGTCGTATGGTATGCCACTTCCCCCAAGGCGCATTACACTGCTGGAGCTGCAAGAGAGAGATGGGGATGGGGATTTTGTTAGTAATCGAATGGCGGATGATCTGCAACTAAGACCCAAGGACTTGTACGCATTTCCCTCAGACCACAGCCTGATATATCCTCGTGGCTGCTGCAAGGGGTACTACTTAGCCAGAATTGGGTTAAACACTCCCCACTCGCCTGTCCCTGTCCCTCCTCTGGCACTCCTTCAACCAAAGCCCTCGCCTCGCCCCGCCTCGCCTCGCATAACTTTTGTTTGCCTACGCAGCGAGCGCTAAGCCGCAGCTCAGACTGAGCCGTTTCCATTCAGCGCAAACAAAAGCTTAATCTCCAGAGTCATATGTGCCGCCTGCCACCACACACACGCACGCACACACACACACACACGCACACACAGCCCTTCCCTTTCCTCTTCCTGACAGACAAACACTCGCATTCACACACTCTGCGAAATCAATGGGAACTTATGCCCCATGCTTCATTATTTATGGGCCAACTTTGGTTGGCAAAACAAAAACAGGTTGGGCACAAAAGCACCACCCAAACCCACACCCACCCCCACCCCCACCCCCACTGCTTCTGTTTTTGCTTCTGCTTTTGCCTCTGCCCCAGGGGGCATAAATAGTTGAAAATTGCCGTGCTCACACTTTGGCAGCACTCGGTTAGCCATGGCCTGGCATCGGCGTCGAGCACATCCTGGCAGCTGCGGATCTAGTGGATAGCACTGGAAAATTTGTGTTCGCTTGGGAACTGCCCGTTGTAGAATCTGCAGTGATATGGGGAATCGAGCTGCGAGGCTGCCAAATGGATCAGAAAATAACTTCCTTTTCATTTAAGAATTTGCATCCCATTGATGGTGAATCGATTCAGTGAAATGGATTTTCTTCAGGCACACATTATATACATATCTACACATAAAACCTAGTCGAAAGCCTCGCTTAATGAATTTGTATATTATTTCAGTTAATATTTTAATGCGATTCTTGACCAAAATCAATTGAGGAATTTTCGGATTGTTTTTCAAGTCACCAGAAAACCAGAAAACAAATTGCAATAAGCTAATCGATAGCATGAATTAATAAGTGGGACTCCCATAAATACATTTCTACTAAATGAATTCTTCTCTCTATAAATTATTTGAAATTCTTTTTCTGAATAAGGATAACTCTGGCAGTCCTGCAAATCAATTACCAGTCGAATAAAAAAGTACAACTAAAAAGTTTTGCACATTTTTAAATGCCACTTTGAAAATCAATCAGAAAAAGAAAAAACGAAAATGAAAACGAAAGCGAAAACGAAAACCAAACCCACTCAATTAATCGAGTGTGAATAGCAAATAAGTTTCGAGTACTCAAATACTCATGAATGGCGTGAATGCGAGAGTGTGTGTGTGTGTGTGTGTGTGTGTGTGTGTGTGTGTGTGTGGGTTTGTGGGTGTATTCGTGTGCGTTCTCCTGCAGAGAAAGTGCACTTTCAGCTAACCGACAAGCAAGGAACAAAGCGCCGGGCAATTTGGTTTGACGCTTAAGCGCACTTAGCGGTCGGCCATTGGCAGGCACAAACACAAACACACAAGCAGGACACACACACACAGCCAGACGCAGACACAAACAGAGACGCACAAGTGCAGAAGCACCTACGTAATGGCGGGCAATTGTAGCAAGCAGCCAATAATGTCCTTTTTGATTTACCGATACACATTTGCATTTCTTTTGCCATATCTCTCCCTCGTTCTCGCTCTCGCTCTCTAGCCCACAATAAATTGGCAAGCAGACGCCATTACAAATGAGGCACACAGACACAGACACACACACACACACACACACAAAACAAAGGAAATGTGGGGGAAATGTATTTTGTATAAATATCAATAAGAAGCATCAGAGACAGCTTTTCCCTATATTATATACATATGACAATAAATTTCTCTGTGGCTATTTTCCCACCACCCTCAAACCCCGAACGCCACTCTCTGTTCGCCCTCGCCCTCTCCCCCTTTTATCTATCATTTATTATATTTTTTGTTGTGTTTTGTATTTTATTTATTTTATCTTGTTGCTTTTGCTGCTGCCTTGGCTTTGTTATAAAATAAACGGCAAAAACAGCATGCTCCAAACGTATTTACTCATGACCTTGCTGAGGCAAAGCCAGCACACACAGCCACCCATTCACACCCACACACACACACACACACCCACACACACACATATAGTGCATATATCTATATGTACACAGACACAGAAATACAACCACAACGACGCCTGGCGCTGGCGTTGGCGCTTGTCACAAGGACATTTTTCATGTGCGCAATGTGACATTTTTTTGGAATTTGTTACTCTCTGACTCTGGTTTGTTCTGTGCCAGCCAGCCAGCCAGTCCATAGGATGCACAGTGTCCCGAAAGCGACATATAATTGAGTCATTTGGTATTTGGGAAATGGTTCCCTGAGCCTATCCACGGCACTGGCTTGATAACTGGACAACTGAGGGATAATCCATATTCGATTATTGTGATCAGATGGGTTTCAGGTTGGGGTTTTAGCTTGCATATTTGATATTGGAAAAGTTTCTAGAAACGGAGAGTTATAAGGTTTCAGTCTGAGGATGTGGGCTGTCCATTAAAGGATTTGTATACTATTTCCTCAAAGGAAATATCTTATTAAATATTTTGGATACTTTGCATGGGCTCTCATTGTTTATTGCCAATTTTAGCGGCAGCTTTTTTTACCGTCAAGGCGTTGGGATTTTATTTCGGTCTGGTGCCACTGCCACCAGGTCTCTGCTCCCTCTGATAGTTTTTTTTTATTTCAGTCTACTTCCAGCAGATGGCACTTGCTTCTAACTGTTTCGCTGTTGTCTTTGCCCCCTCGCACTCGCACTCGCAGTCGCCGTCGCAGAGCGCGCTCTCGCCTGCACTCTCCTCCGCTCCTCCGCTCCTCCGCTCCACTCTCCGCTGGTCGGGGTCGTTTTTTTGTCCTGGGTTTTTGTGGCTGTTGTTTGATTTGAAAATAAGTTTTGTATATTGTTCACTCCAGTTTTTATGGCACTCGAGCCTAGGCATTTTGCATTTTGCATGTTGCATGTGCTACATGTCTTTGTGTGTCTGTGTGTGTGTGTGTGTGTGTGTCAGTTGCACGAGCATCTTTCGCTTTGGCCCAATGCTACACTGCAATTGTCGTAGTTGTTTGCATTTTTCAAATAATTGGAAAGCACATTTCGATGTTTTGTTCGAGTTTCGCGAGACAGGAGCCGCCAGCCCCCAAATGTGTGCTACACTCGTGCCTCCTGCCCCTGCACTATGGGGAATTTTGCCACTTTTTCTGGCCAAAACCCATTTTCAAAAAGTCGTTAAAATGAAATATTTTTAACCGCTATGTACCATAATAACATTAGTCTTCAATGTTATGTAGTCGAAATTTTAACAGAGCGAACCACTGTTAAGTTAACAGCTGTCAAAAACAGCTGTTTGCTAGCGATGTGCAAGTTTTCATACAACGAGTAATTTTTCTCTAAGTTGAAGGAGCTAAAAAGGTGGTAACTGACCAATTTAAGTACAATTTTTACAATGGATTCGAATCAAAGAGGTTTTTAATATGTATTTTTGGTTTTAAACTGTACAAATACTCCTTATATTTCATGTAATTGTTAATTGTTTAGGAGTATCATTTTGTGACAAATATTAGTCTTTCAAGAGGCGTACAAACTGAGTCCAACCTATTCCAACCATAAGATTTAATACATATTGTAGAGAATTCAATTCTCTTTTAAATGCATATCATATTAATGTGCACTTTTGCGCACTTTCTCTGAAATTTGATATTTTAGGCCCTAACCTAAGTTTGTCTAATTCAGAGTTGTTTCCCATGCGGCCATGATTATGATCCGATCTGATCCAGATTCAAGGCTCTGATAGATATTGTCATTCTTAATGGTTCTGTGTTTTTAGTTTTATCGAATATTTAAATTTTTGGATGCCACAGATTTTCGTCTTTTGTGTGAGCGGAAGAGGGCGGGGTGAAATTTTGAAATACACTTGTAATAATGGGATATAGCAGAATATTGGATAAAAAGTTTGGTTGATCTAGCGTTTATAGTCTCGCAGATCGAGGCGCTCAAAGAGAGGGAACGTTGCCTCTCTAAATGGTTTTCTTCATTGTGGCTATATTAATTATCCGATCTGATCCAGAATCAACACTTGGATAGATATAATCATTCTCTATGATTTTGCGTTTTTAGTTTTCTCGTAACTTTAAAATTGTGCATGCCACCGATTTTCGTCTTTTGAGTGGGCGGAAGGGGGTGGGGTGAAATTTTGAAATAGACTTGAAACAGTGTGGTAGGACAGGAGTCTGGATACAAAATTGTGTTGCTCTAGCTTTTATAGTCTTTGAGATCTAGGCGCTCATGAAGTCGGTACTCTCTAGTACCGGGTATAAAAAGGGCCACCACGCCCATTTTTTCAAAATTACTTTCTATTGCTATTACAAACTCATATCAAAAAACCAAATCAAAAAATATTGTTTCGTTTGGAAGTTATTAATTAATGCCACAAAAAGTGGCAAAATTCCCCATAGTGCCCTGGCCTGAAAGTGGAAGGGGAGGGAGGGAAGCCCCTTTTCGCTTGCCATTAATAATGGATGTTTAATACGCGACTGGCATTTAATGTTCAGCTTTTCAAGTGCGCCTAATAGTGCCCGAGGCATATTAACACATTAACCGTAAGCTGCAGAATTTTCCCATATAGCCCCACCCCCAGCCCACAGTATTCATCAACGTTCATCATCATCATCATCAAGGTTTTCCTTTTTTCCTCTACCTTTCCCGTGTTCTGTTGGTTTTTGCTCTCTTTTTTTTGGTAAATTTCTGGGGAAGTAATTATGATAAATGCAGGATATACACGAGTGTGTGGGATGGATCAGGATCAGGATCAGGGAAACCAGAGGAGGAGAGGAGAGGAGGGGCTTGCGCCTCTGTGCGGCTCTGTGTGCGGCATGTCGAACTTGTAACTGGGTTAATTGCGCGTGAATAAAAATAAAGGCAGCACACGGGCAGACGTAGAGACGGAGACACAGAGCAAGGGGTGGGGTGGTGCCTCGCCCATTTCCCATTTTCCGCTACCCGCTTCCCATTTCCGGGGGCTGTCTGCTGTGCGCTACTGTCAATAAATCTTGAACAAGATCTCTCCAGCCATTCCATTCCGATAAGCGAATCAGTTCTGCAGTTACGTGACTTGTGCAAGATTCTTCTACTTTTCTGTATTTTTTGTCATATTTCCGCTGTTCTTCAGCCGTTCATAAGCCAGAGAATGCAACGTGCCCGAAGATGAGTAATAGTCTGAAGGTTTTCCGAATGAAAAGTGCCTATGAGTACGAATATTTTCACCAAGATACAAGAGAAATACATATCTTGTTTTTGTTGCCATTTCAGCCAAAAGTATTTAGATTAGATTCGAAGGATTATACGTAGTGTATGAGATGTGAAGCAGCAGCAGCAATTGCATAATCCCAGAGCTAATTCCATTTTCCCCTGGAGGCGCTATTGATTACCCGCCCATTGAGGAGAGATATGCCAAGGGCAAACCATCATTCGCAGGACTCTGCACATGGCTCTTCATCCCCAAATCAGTACAAGAACCGAACAGAAATAATACATACATATGCACAAATGTCTATGGCTTCACCCATGCGTACATATATGCATATATGTATGTATGTCTAACACCTATTCATACACTCATTCATTCATACATATACTCGTATTAATGTACTAATCAGCTTTGAGCATGTTTGAGGCTCAATTACATGCGGTATTTGGGCTATTTGAGAGCCAGGACTGCTCAAGCATGTATGTATCTGTCTCTGTGTCTGTATCGGTGTGCAGTAATCCGAATAATACGGCTCAGGACAATGATGCATCCGCCAACAGCTTTAAGAAAGTTATTCAAGGCAACAGGATATTCCCCTTCATTAAATAGGTATATGTATCTATTACTGTCTCTTTAAGGATTGAAGAATCAAAGTTCTCTTTTCATTTAGCTGCCTCAGGAGTATCTCCTTCCACTTTAACTTTCCAGCCAAAAGACTGTAGAAAGACTGTGGGAGAAGCATAAAGAATTCTGTTTACTTAAGCCATCTGCCACTTCCTATATACTCGCAGTGGGTATCCTCTTCCTTATGGTTTTGCACCTTTTCAATTTGCTGGTTCCGTGCTTTTCTTTTTTGAGGGTGTGGTTTCTCAAAGAAGCGTCACGTAGGCCACACGGAACGAAACGAAACGAAAGAAGCAGGCACGAAAATCTGTTATAATAAGATATGCACAAATGCACATGCATAAGTTAGACGCAGAGTGGAGCAGAGCCAGAGCGGGCCAGAACGGACCGGAATGTGCGCCCAAAGAACGTCGCCCAAAGAAGCCCCCAAAAGAATAAGGAAAATGCTGAACACAGAAAGAAGAACAAACCAAGTTGACTTACACGTCAACTATTGATTTTTTAATTAAATATTAATGAAGCACGAAGAACGGCAACAGCAGCGGCAGCAGCAACAAAAATGGCACACAACACGCTCAAAAAACAAAACCAAAAAAAAAGCAAAGACGGGAAGTGGAACGCCTCGAGGTATGCTACAAAAAACATGACACACAAAGAACGGTAGGAAGGAGGCGGCTGGGTGGTTGGGCAGTGGAAAGGGGGAAGGGGAAAGGGGGGATCATACGAAATATACGAGCAAATTACGAATTTTTAATCACACGTCGCGCTCGTTATATAAGCAGGAATACGAGTAGTATCAGCTCCCTCCCAAGCCGAAAAAAAAGCGAACAGAAATCAAATAAAATAAATATGCAAAGCGTCGTCTCGCTGGGAGCTTCCTCTACCTCTCTCTCTCTCTCTCTCTCTCGCCCCCCTTCCGATCCTGGCCTGTCCTGCTCTTCCCACCCTCCTTGGCGCCTGTCTTTGAGTAGGTCGTCTATGCGCAGACACGCAACCAGAAGCGGCAGCAACCAACCAACAGAAAAAAAAAAAAAATTGGAGGAAATGTGTGGAAATGTTAAAGGCAAATGAAACTAACTGAGGAAGTGGAGATGTATAGAGAGAGAGAGGGAGAGAGGAAAGGGAAGGGGAAAGGGAAAAGGAACAGGGCGAGTTTGTGTGCGTGTGTGTGTGTGTGTGTGTGTGCCAACGAGAGACAGGACAGCCGGGACAGGCTGGCATTTCCTACAAAACGCCGAGCAGCATTTTGTCCAGTCACGAAAAGTTTTGTCTACACAAAAAAGACACAAGGCCAAATGGTCCGACTAAATGATACCCAGCACATAGTCAATTTACACCGAAGGGTAGCAAAGCGATGGCAATGAAATCTTTGATTTTTGTTGGCAAACACTGAGAGAAAAATGGCATAGAAAAACGAAGTGGAATTAAATATAATTTACTTGGTCTTAAATATAAATATTAAATCAATGTTTGGACCACTTTAAAATAAATCAAATTTGTAGGAAATATATGGTTTAAATATGAAATATATTTATTTTAAATATTGTATATTGCATTTAAATCAAATGTTTTCATAGTAACAGTTTCCAGTATCGTTGCGAATATAATGAAATAAATAGAGAGAGACTGCCTGTTCCATGGGCCCATTCGAGTGCAGCATACCCCGAGTGGGTGGTACCCCGGGCATACCGACACATCTGTGGGAGCGGAGGCGAGTTCAGGTTAGCAAGAACCACTCGAGTCGACAAAGTCTCAAGTTGAATGAAGAACTCACGCAACATACACATGTACGACTACAGTGAGGATGGGGCATGGGGGGATGGGGCTGTGTGGCAAGAGCAGAGTCCTAGAAATATGCTAGACCCCTGGAAGAAATTTCTCGTTGTTTTCCTTGATGCCATTTGCAACATTTCAAAATTTGAGGCCCGGATTGCGAGTACGAGTTTCTGCATTTGAAAATGGAAATTTATGGACGGAAAATCGAGACACTGGCAATGCGTTGATGGAAATGAATGATGGATATCTTTCAAATAGTTCAAATGTAACACGTATTCATTTCAAAGCTGGCCCTGGCTCTGGCTCTGGCTCTGGCATGCAGTAATTGAAGAGATACCAACATTTTTCATTTGCTTTTCATTTATTCTCCATTTCGCTCTCACTGCATTGATGCGAAATTCCATTTATGTTTGCCATAAATTCAGAACAGAAAATGGGAACAGAGCAGAACAGAACAGAACACATTTGTGCCCGGCGGCCTGCCTGCCTGCCTGCCGAATGGAAGTTTTCATTCGGCTCGTAAGCCCCTTAATTATTATGTCAGCTAACTGAAAGTTAATAAACCACTCATTGTCATGAAAATAAAAGCCAAAAATAAACGAAACGAACCAAAAAGGGGGCATATGGCTCAATCAATAATAAATACATAAACAGGCCCGCAAACAAATGATTCCGACAAGAAGAGCCCGTGCATCGTGGGGCACGGAATACCCTTCTGAAAATTCCTATGACAGGGCCAATAGGTAGAGGTCCAAGGCCCATTACAGAAGATATTTTCAATTAAAATTCCATTTGCAAGTCTAGAATTTACGCTAGAATTCACCTGAGACAGGCCAGAAAATACCATATCTTCTGGTTGTAAGGGGAAAACTGTGCGTAAGACGGAGACCAGGGTTTTCCAGACCGAAATCCGATGAGTACGGATAAAGTAGTGGATGGAAAAAACCATTGAGCTCAAGGATTAAATCGATTCAAGATGCCACAGTCTACTTCTACAGATGAATGATTCCATGATTGCCATATTTTGAAATTTAAATTAAAATAATACAAATTATTATTGTTTTTACTCACATCAAACTGAATCAAATGGAAGCAAACAAATGGTAAGAAATACTATTTTGCCATTAGGTATTTAGATTAATTATTTCGGACTCTTGAACAGGACTTGCCTCCGAGCATTGCTCCATAATCGCTTGGGCTTAAGCCAAAGATATACATTGCGAGTATTTGCCCCATCCTCGGAGCAGGGTATGCACAGGGAACTTTACGAGACTCATCATAATCGTTGGATCGCGTGGATACCCACTGCTGCCCCAATCACAATCCCAAGCCCCACTCCAGAGCGAGGATAATAAGCCAGCAATTAGTGTCACCGATAGACCTGCTGAGGCCTCAAACAGAGCCCAAACACAGCCCAAAGCCGAGGCCCCACCATTTAAAGCAATTTAGCTGAGGATGGGCCCAGGGAGGAGCGAAAAAAAAGGTTAAGCGAGGCGCACTCTCTCGCTCACACACACACACAGCTATTATCCTGCGAGTATATCCTCTTTAGCTGCTGGCTCAAATTGAAAAAACGGGACTGAAGTGGATGGAAAAAGTGGCGAGGACAAATCGCAATTCCAGTTTTATTAATATTTTTCTATTTGCCTATGGAAAACTACTGAATGGATGGTCCTTTATCAAGAGACGCACCTAACCCCCCCACCACCCACAAACCACCACCACTCTTTGGGTCCGCATTCGTTTCAATGGCCGTAGGAAGGAGGAAACTTTCTTAATACAAGATACTTAAAGGACACAGCCACACACACACAGAGAGAGAGAGAGAGAGAGAGAGAAGCAAAGTCCGACATTCAATTGCCACCTTTTGCCTGAAGGATTTTCCATCTGTGTGTGTGTGTGTGTGTGTGTGTGTGTGTGTGTGCGTGTATCTATGTGAGTCCTGCCCAACTCAAACTGAAAGTCTTAAGTGAATTAGGAGGGGAAACTGGCAACATTCCCAAGACAAATCCTACCACTGCCCCTGCCCCTGCCCCTGTCCCTGTCCCGTCCTACCACTTCAAGGTTCTTCACTTAATGAGCTCTTGAAGTGTTCAAGTTTTAGCTCCGTAAATATATAGATGAACACAAAAAAAGGATTATTTTATATGACAGCTCAGCCGCCTCCCTGCCTCCCTGCCTCCCACCTCCCCTCTTTTAATGATCATTCCTTCTGACTGGACACCTGTGCCAGTGCCTGGTCCCAGTCCCACATCCCCCTCAAGGATTGATTGTTATAAGGAAAAGGCTCGCCTTTGGCCACTTAATGATTGCCAGCCAAAAAAAAACAAAAAAAAAAAGAAGGAATTGTGGATGGTGTCAGGTCAGGATGGGGCTTGGACTGAGACTTGGACTGGGGCGTCACCCACACCTTAATATAGCATAAAACAATTATCGGAATTTCCTTCTTCCTTCTTCCACTTTCCTTTTCGTTTTTTTTGGGCTGGGCTTGGTCATGGGCTGGCACTGGCACTGGGACTGGGATTGGGGCTGGGGGCCTAGTTTATGTTGCTCGTAATTAAAGTTGTAGGGAATGGCATGGGGAATGCCAAATCGATATTCGAGATGGAGAACCCATAGCCCAGAGCCCAGGGCCCCGCACAACGCCGACTAGTGAAGGTTAGACAGGTGAAAGGAACAGGAGTCTACAATTTTCCAATCGAATGTGGCTCCGATTGCCATTGGGATTTTCC
The DNA here is from genome assembly GCA_963969585.1 of Drosophila helvetica. Taxonomy (NCBI): domain Eukaryota; kingdom Metazoa; phylum Arthropoda; class Insecta; order Diptera; family Drosophilidae; genus Drosophila; species Drosophila helvetica. Next base: position 49,733,520 of record OZ018401.1, on the reverse strand, counting down.
TGCCAGACTCCAGCAGACATCAGAGTGTAAGTCAGATTGCCCGCTTTGCTGCGTATCCTTACGAGTGGCTTATTTCGTAATTATTCAACTTGATGTCACCTTTCCATCACAGCCTCACCCCCCGCATTTGACCTACAAAAGTACCACAAACCATTATTTATGATATGCCTAGTGTCAACAGAATATTCGTGCGAGAAATTAATTGACTAAAAAACACATTCGTGGCTGGCACTTTGCCTGGGACGTGGGACGTGGAACGTGGGACCTGGGACCTACCTGGGCCAAACTACGTAATAACTATTTAATGGGTTATTTCACTGCCTCCGCCCGCCCCCGAACGACGCAAGAATGAGGCAGCGGCAAGTGATGGCAGAACATTGCCATCCGCGGCCGACATTTAATTAAAATTGGCGCCTAATTAATTGCCGAAAAACGGGAGCGCACAGTCTGACAGGACATTACTAGGCGTATGAGTGATGTTTGAATTTAGAGCAGCTTTTCGCTAATTGAAAATGAATTTTTGATTTTTGATTTCTGATTTTTGGCATTTATTTCTGCGGTCGAGCATTTTATTATCGTCAATATTGGCATGATTGATTCCGCGGCCGAAATGGCTCCGCAATTATTATTCCGACAATTATTCGAGGCAGCTCTCACCGAAAAAATGCAGCGCTCTTTCCCGTTGCCCCTCTTCGGTCCGATGGCAGCATTTTTGCTCTGCATAATTGATGGCTGAGCTTTTAATTGAAGCTGAGTTGCGGTTATGGCGGGTGTAAGTGGCGCGCGGGGGGCCGGGGCCAAATATTTATGCAAATTTCGACTGCACTGCACCGAGGGCTGCCCACAATTAAAGGGAAATCGCAGCGAGCGAAAAACGAAAAACGAAAAAGAAAGAATGAAAGCGAATGAAAACGCTCTAATTGAAGTGCGTTTGAAGGGGCTGGTGGGGCAGGGGGAGTGCTGGAACAGCACTTCAGATATCACAAGGAGAGGGTACGAGTGTCCTTGAAGGTGTAGAATGTTTCTGAGAGATTGATTTTTCGGCTGCGCTTGGGTAATAAAATCAGATGCAAATATACTCGTACATTATGTAGATTCCCTCCCATTGTGCCATACAAATGGAAATTTGTTTGTTTCCGAGGAAGGAATCTAGGAATTGCATCCCATGCCAGCTGTGAGCTGTGAGCTGGCAACACATTTTGCAAATTGAAACAATTTAGATATAAAAGAATCTTGGGGTTGGTTCCAGAAGGTTCTGCAGATGAATCAAGAGCTTCCAGAAGGTTCCATTCATCTATGAGTGTTTCCAGAAGGTTCAGAGTTCCAACGGATGTCTCTCGCTTTCTCAATAAAATAATTAATCGTATTTCTAGCTATATAGATAAATACTTTTAGCAGAATACTTGCGAATTTAATTTAAGAATTCCGTCTACAATAGCACAATAAATTGAGGCAACTTTCAAAAAAAATTCCGTAGCCATCTTTTGGGGGCGCTCGCATTCACTTTTGTCCATTGAAACGGGTACTCGCGTGTGTGTGTGCACAATGATTGTGGCCCCAAACAACTCCATTCAAGCACAGTCAGAGCAGCTCTTATCTGAGTTTCCCCCGTTTTTTCGGGACGTACAACGCGTATGCTCACCTGTCTGGAATTCTAAGGATACATTAAGGTTGCCTCTTGCTGCGCTTGTTCGGGTGTGTCCGACGTATCCGCTGAGCCGCTGTTCGCTAGAGGCTTCTATTGAATTGATTATGACAGGACCGGACGCGTGTCCTGTCCGCAACAGTGTTGTCCGGGTCCTGCTGCAGCCGTCCCGCTGTCAGGCTTCCTGCAACAGTCAGCTGCTGCTGCTGCTGCTGCTGCTGCTGCTGCCGTTCCTGCTGCTGCTTGTGGCATGCAAAAAGTTTTCCCTTTGCACTGCGGATGTGTTCCCTGTTTTCACTCACAGTTTCTCGCTCTCTCTTCCTTTCTCTCGCTCTGTCTCTCTATCTCAAGCACTGTTTCTGCTGATTCTTCTTCTTGGTCTCTCCCTTCTTCTTCTTCTTATTCTTTATATTCGCTGTCTGTCAGTTTATGCGCTTCCTGCCTTTGCCTGCCTTTGCCTGCCGCCCGCCGCCGCGTTCTGGCGAGAGTGAAAGTATTTTTTGTTGTCTCTTTTTTTGTTGTATTTTATCGTGGTGAATTTCGCTTCGGAGCAGCTCTCTCTCTCGAAGCTCGCTCTTTTTGGATGACACTCTCCCGCGCGCGCTCTCTCTCTCAAAGAGCTAGAAACATTTTCTGGTTGAGTAAATTTTTGAAATATTTTTGTTTCCTACTACTTTTTGGGCGAATTCTTTCCAAAGGATTTCGGATTACTTTTGGTGATATTTTGTTTTTTTCTTTTGGGGTATAGTATTTTATTCACTCGGTATTTATCCGCATTTTCGCAGCATTCCAGCAGCAACAACAACTTTGTTATGGTGCTTTTATGGTAGTCGGGGCAGGGGGCAGGAGAAGTACGGGGTAGCACGGGGCAGTACGTGGGAGTGGGAGTGGGAGCGGGAGCGGGGAGTGGGGGTTGGGGATGGTACTAGGTACCGTTAGCTGATTTAGCTGTTTTCTAGTTTCCGCTCTCCGGTGTTCCGCTCTGCTCTCCTACGCCTGCCTCTCGGCTGCGCCTATAATCTGGCAAACTTGCGTACTCCGTATTCCGTATTCCGTGTTCCGTAGAGTCCGAATAACGTAGCCGAATTCGAACTTAACCACTCCGAAAGTGTGGTGTGTGGCGAATCTGAGGTTTTGTGTAATTTAACCTTCTGCCCTACTCTCTCGAATGCGTCATCGGGAATCGGGAATCGGGTATCGGGAGTGGAGTCGTGGAGTCCGGGAGTCCGGGAGTCGATTCGAGCTGCTTATTCCCGTATTTATTTGCTTAATATTTTATTTGGCACTTACACACACGCACGCACGCACCACACACGTACACGCACATGCACAGGCACAGATGTTTAAATATTTTTATACTTTTCACCACATCGACCATACGCCATGTTGTACGCGAGAGCCCTCCAAAGAGCCCCTGTAGTACACTGGCACAGGAGGAGCCTTGGCCAGAAGAAGCCTTCAAGGTTATTCTTATTTGCCTGGTGGCTCCCAATTTCTATTCAGATTGAAGTCCGTAGGGGCCCTCATCCGCTGGCCTGGTCTACGCTGTATCTACATGCTGTGGGCATGCTCCCGTAACGAAAAAAAAAGAAAACGGTTCAGACAGGAATACCGTTGCACACATTACACTCAAAAAAATGGAAGAGTTCCCAGGGTTTCCTCAGATAGCCCATAGTTGGCGATTTCGCTGGGCTTGCACTTGCGTTTTTTCGTGTTTTTTTCGGATTTTCTTTTGCAATTAATTTTGGGGTAATATTTTTTCCACAAAGCGCGACTTGTAGTCTTTCTCTATCGCTAGCTCGCTCCCTGGATTTTGGCGGAGCTCCGCGTCTTGACCGTTCGACTACTTGGGAGGCTTTGCTTTCGGATTCGCCACTGATTCGGCTGAAAGCTTTTCCCTCATTTGGTAGGCTTCCGCAAGGAGAGAAAGCCAGCAGCCTGACGGAAAGAGAGCAGAGAGAGAGAGAGCCCCCGCCGAGACTGTCTGGCGACGGGCAGGCGAGCTTTGCACTCTCTTTGCACTCAAAGTTTGCGTTGTTTGGATTTTGTTGTTTCAATGCTCGGCGAGCTGGTGGCCAGGGGACTGTCGTGTGGGTGGGACTGGGACAGACTCTCGTGTTCCGTGTGCTTTTTGAGGATTTCTTTCGTGTAATTGTTTTCGTTACGTTTGTTACGTTTGTTATGGGCACCAGAGCCACTGCGCGAGCCATGTGCCTCAAATGGAGACGTAATTGCACACTGAGATAAATTAGGTGTGCATGAGTTGGGACATTGTATGGGGGAGTATCTACAAAAGGCATGCCAATAGTTACACTATTTGCGGATTGTTAAATTAATCACAAAATATTCTTTTAAATCGATTTTAGTCATCATAATCGTAATTATCATTCTGACGTATCATGTTTCCCCCACGGTTTGGGTTCGATGAAATTTCTTGAAATAGTTTTGGACAGACATCCCAGAAATAGGTATTGTCTCTCAGTGTAGTCATAAAAAACCATCCAACAAACAGCAAGTAAGCCAAGCAACCCCCACACCCATCAGAAGGCCTCCCCAGACAGCGCCCACACCCTGCACGACCACCCATCCGCCGTGGTTCTGCAGCAGTAGCAGCAGCAGAAGCAGCAGCAGGTAACGAGCCTTTGCCTAGCAAACAATTTGAAAGCTTCGCGAAAAGCTCTCTCTTTCTCTCCCGCTCTCTTGGTCTGCTGTCTCTCCCACGCAAGTGCTCCACTCAGCTGGCAGAGAAACGTCCAACTGTGTGTGGGACAGGAGCGGAGCAAAGCGAAAAGAATTTCACTAAAGGAAAGTACAAGAAAAAGCAGCAGAGCCAAAAGAGTCTTGTCAGGTAGCAGAGGACCTCTTTCCAGAAGAGGAAGCTGTGTGTGTCTGGGTGATAGAGAGAGAGAGAGAGACATGGAGGTGTGAGTGTGAGCACGACACGTTGTTGCATTTGCGAGCGCACAAAAGAAGGCAACGGAAAAAATAACGGTTTCGTTTCGTTTAGTTCGGTTCTCTTTTGTTCTTTGTTGCTTCTGGCTTGTTTGAAGGTTTCTCCTCACTCCTGCTCTTCTCCCTGGCGTTAAAGGGAATGTACACGTGCTTTGGGGCACTAGGTGGCAGACGCTGGGGGAATTGTTATTGATGGGTAAAAGGGGGGAAATGGGGAATGGCGGGTAGGGGGATGTGAAGGCTAACCTAACTGTCGTCATGTCCCTCTCCTTGCAGCTTCCACCTCTCTCTCTCTCGTTCAGAACTTTTCTAATTGAATTTCTTGTTTTGACCTACAGGGTCAACCCTGGCCTGTCTTATCAGTGTGGGATATCTAAGAGTAGGTCTGCGTGTGTGTGTATATGTGTGTGTGTGTGTGTTTTTGTGTCTGTCTGTCTGAAATTATGTCATTCTGGCTGCGTCATTGTGTCTGCCTGCCCCTTTGGTATATTCTATTGATTATTTTGTCGTCGTTCATGACGAAATGCCATTGTAGTACGCTTCAAATTGCTTTCACCTTTGTTCAGCTTCAGCCTCAGCCTCAGCATCAGCATCAACATCAGCTTATTCTACAACTACTTTTACTCTTCTTCTGTTCCTCTTATGCTGCTGCTGCTGCTGTTGCTGCTGCTGTTGCCTCTGCTCTGCTCTTCGCTCTTGACTTGCACAACTATGACGTCATTGTTAACCCCGGAGCTTTCACTAGAGCGCGCACACAACGCCCCCTATCGCACTCACCGACTCAACTCGACTTTGATGTCAACTTGTCGCACCCTCACCCTCACCATCACCCTCGGCGCCTTCCCAGCCGAACAAGACCCTAACGGGGTCCGTCCCTCTCGGACTTCCACCTCTTCTGCCTCCAAAACCACTGCCTCCCCCTGTCAAGTCAAGCCAAGTCAACTCATTTCCATTTCCATTTGATGCCTGATGCGGATTTTCACTGACTAGTTTCGTGAAAGTTTGTTTTTCGAGAGGAGAGCTTTTCTCCCTTTCACAGTCCCTTTCGCCGCTCCCTCTGTTCCATCTCAATTTGTTTCCCTTTGGCTTTTATTATTGCGGCAAAAGATTTATTTTTTGTCATTGAAGTGATCTAATTAAAGTTTGTGTGGACCAAAAATTATAGAAGGGGCAAGGGATGGGGGAAAGGAAACCAGCAATTTGTTTTCCCGAGAAAGTGGTCGAGCAAAGAGGGTTGGGTGGGGGTTGGGGGGTTGGTGGGGTCACGCTTGTGCTGTGGAGGTGCAACTTGTTTTCGTTTCCGTCCCAAAAGTTGTTAAAAAGCCAAAAAAGTAATTTATTTCAGTTTTACTGCCTCCATTTCGGGTTTTGGGTTGAGTTTGGGCTCTATCCCTGGCAAATGTAATGAGATGTTTTGACCCGCTAACTTGGTCTCTGTTCTTCAAGCCCCTCCTCCACCACCCACCCCTTCCACATCAGTTTCAGCCTTCGCTCTAGCCTTGTAGATGCTGATTTGGTTTGAAGCCTTGGCCAAGTTCTGTTCTGGCATCAGCTGCTTGATAATCGGATTTTTCTATTCTTTCTCTCCCTCTCTGTCTGTCTCTCTCTCTCTCTCTCTCTCTCTATGTCGAGGGTCTGTCTGGGTTCTTTTGCATGGAAATGGGTTAAACTTTCTGTTGACTTGTCGGTGGGTTAAGGGCTAATCAAAGTTGGAAATCGGTTCTGTTCGTTCAGTAATACTTTTAATGGAATGACGAATTTCTGTTCAAGAGATTGGCTGCCAGGATGTTCCCATCTAAACATCTGAAAGCCTAATCCCATCAGCCTTTCCATTTAAAGAAGGTATACATATTTACAATGTACATGTAAAAACAAAATGGAGTCATTGGAGGTCGACTTTTAGATGGTATTCTGAATGTAATTCACCCACAAATATACAAAATATTCTGTTATGCAAATCGATACAGCTTTCATCGGATTATAGATCAAAATCAGACCAGTTCGAGATGTATTCTAAAACATATCCCATGGAAATAACAAGTGGCTTGCTTTTGGTACAATTTATTTCGAAGAAGAACACAAGTTTACGCATTTCATTTATATGTATATTTACAAATATTAATCGGTTTTCTTCTGTTTGTTTCTCTCTGTTCGCAATTCACTTCAAAGTTGCATTCGAAATAGCTCTCATAGTTAATATCTATTGTATGTAGATCCTTAGGGTGTATATCGCATCTGTATACTAATTGTCGCTTCCTCTCATTTGACGGCCTTAAATGTAGCAATAAACTCAAAAAAAATGTCTTAATCGTATAATTGTTGGTAGTTGTGCACTCCACTCCACTCCACTCTCCTCCGTTCGGCAATAGTTACAAATCGTGCCTATCGCTCGGATATCTTAATATATATTTAGTTTTAGTGTATATAGTATTTTGTATTTTGTTGTATTTATAATACACGTACAGTGGGTAAAAAAAACATCTATACAAATACGAGTACGCTCTGTTCAGTGTGTGTTTGCGTGTGTTTGTTTGGAAAATAAAGTAACAGACAAGGCGAGTCCTGGATAAACTAAACACCGACTTTCAAAATCCAAAAATTATTGTACCACATTTAGAATATCAGTGTTCTGCATAGGTATATCTCTCCTCTATATAGTATGTACATATATACATAAATATATATGTATTTAAATATCAGCAAATATTCCAGTTGAGTCTCTATATAATATGTGTGTTTTGGGTGTTCGGCTTTCTATGAACAAACTCCCATGGGAGGGGGAGGGGAAGGGGTAGGGTTGAGGGAGGGGCTGGGGAAAAATAAGAGATTACAAAAGTTTCCTACGGACTAATTGACGGGGTTGGGGTGGGGGTGGGTAGTAATCGAAAGGGCTGCCTCCTACTCGTTCTCTGCTCAATAAATAACTTAAATATGAATTGGTTTTCGTTCTCCAGTTTTTTTGTCATGTGCGAATCGAGCTCTAAACTATTTACACTCCTCCTCCTCCGTGTGGCTGCTCCTGTGCTGCCTGTGCTCACTCCTGGCCCTCGTATCCCAAGCACCATAACTGGGACAGAGGCACCGCTGTGGACTAGCTGCCAGCCACGCCCTCGTCCTTGCGCGGCCTCAGTATAAAGTTGAGATTGTAGTTCGTGTTGACCGCATAGTAGACGTTGGCGTTCTTCGGCATCACCAGCTCCTTGTCGGGCAGCACCTGGGCCAGCGTGAACCGATCCGGATCATCCTCCAGGCCCAGCTTGAGCATCGCGTTGCGGATCACCTGCGGTGTGCGCTCGTTGTTGCCGAGCATGATGCTCTTGTAGAGCACGATCCCGTCCAGCTCGATGTTGTCCGTCTCGTAGGTGACACGGATGATGTAGAAGTCCGGTGCGGACTGCGGGGTGACCCCCGTCGGCTGCACCAGCTGGGCATTGATGTGCGGCGATCCCCCGCCGTTGGTGGTCCCGTTCCCATTCGACTTGAGGCCATTGCCCATGGACTGGGAGTGCGTCAGCTTGCCGGACTGGCGGCCGCCCGAGTTACTCGAGTCCAGCGACAGGTTGGACACGCTACTCGAGGCGGACATGAGGGAGGCATGGTGGGCGTCCCTGTCGAGCGAGTTGTGCCGGGAGCTGGTGCTGCTGTTCAGCTCACAGTAGAACTGCGAACCGGCCCCGCTGCTCGAGTTGGAGTGAATGGAGTCAGTCTTGCGGTGGCCAATGATGGAGGCCGTCGACGAGGCCGTCGTGTTGGTCAGCGAGGTGTTGGTGCTCACCACCGATTTGCGCGGTGCCGGCGGCTGGGCCTCCAGGCGGCAGCTCAGCTCGAATGCCTCCCGCTCGTCGAAGAGCGGCATCGAGGCGAACCAGTGGTCGAAGAGAGCATCCCCCTGCAGGTTGTAGGTGTTGGCCGCCCCCTGCAGCAGCTTGATCTGTGCGAGGACCTCGAACTCCTTGCGCTTCTTGTCGAAGTTGATCAGCTTGTCCTCGGTGAGGTAATCGGGATTGGCCGTATGGATCATGGTCAGGTCGGTGAGAAATGTCCCCAAATAGGGTATCGTTCCGTGGGATGTTTGAGTGCCCAGATTCAGGATAAGCTTCTGCAGATGCCGATCGCTTTGGTCGCTGCCCGGATCCGGGTTCTTGGCCGTTCCCTCGCGCTTCAGCACCTCTCGCAGGGTCCAGGCATTGTTGTCCTCCGAACAGATGCGAGCTAGCTCCGTGAAGACTTCCATCTGGGGGGAAAAGATAACCGTTAGTACACATTGTGATCCGATCCCCGAACATCCCCAATGAGACTTACTCTCTCCTTGGGCAGAAACTCCCAGATCTTGGAGAGTCGGTAGATCGAGTTGGAATTCAATGCCGAGATGATGGCCTTGAGGGAACTAAAGTTCTTGAGCATGCGCAGCTCCTGGGCAATGTCAATCCAGCGGGAAATGTTCAGAGCACGCTCCTGGAAGGGATTGTGAACATCAGATTAGTAATCTACGCGGGATCAGAGCTCTCCTCAAACCCACCTGAGGCTTCAGGCGATCAATCAGGATGCTGGATACCACTCGGAAGAGAACCGCATTGAACTGATTGATGGTGGCCACCACTGTCTCCGACCCCCCGCTGTCGCGTCGGGCCCATGTGTGGCCCAGGCATTGGTGGGGTATCAGACGCTTGAACAGCTCCGTGTCCATGCGCGTCAGCTGCTCGGCGAAGTGCCGCACGGGCACGTGGGGGAAGCGGAAGGCCTGCAGAAAGTGTGTGGGCCCGCGATAGATGGGGCCATGACCCATGGGCGTCAGATACAGTCCGTTGAACTGCTCGCTCAGGTCGTACGAGGAGCCGTAGTGCGTGGGAATCATGAACTGAGCCTGCTGGGCCTGCGACAGCCAGGGCAAACCGTTGTTCTCCATGCCGCCGCCGCCTCCTCCGCCACCACCACCGCCTCCGCCCCCGTTGCCGTAGACAGACTGCCGGATGAGACGCTCCAGACGATTGAGCACCTTGATGTGCAGATCGGAACGCTTCAGCCGCTTGGTGGCAAAGGCCAGGATCTGCTGCAGGTTGTCCTCGTGCCAGTCCTCCGGGAACCCGTCGAGCCACACATGCAGCGCCGAGACTAGAGTTTTCTTGTGCTGCTCATGGATGGACGCGTGCGGATCGTAGGCCGGATCCTCCACCTGGCCGCTCTGCTGCGCCTGCTCCAGCTCCTCCAAGTGCTTGTCGTGCAGCGCATCGTACCGCTGGGTGAGCAAGCTGAGCACCTGCTTGGGCGTCGAGAAGGTGCGATATGTGGAGAGGAACACATTGATGAACGTCGACTCCAGCTCCCCGTCGTCTGTGGCCAAGGCCTCCACGAGGCGGGCCAGCGTTGCCGCCTTCACAAAGCGCACTCGCACTGTCTCCCACTCCAGATGGGAAATCTCGTCATCCGAGTCCTGCTGAAAGTACCCAAGCACACAGGAGAATGTTGTTAGCCACTTAAGTAATTGATTTAGGAGGTGATTAAGGAGCTGCCACTCACATTGCTTGCCGTCGGCGTGGGTCGATGGTAGCGGACCTTCTTCAGGTAGACGGTGAAAATTGCATTTTTCTCGTGCTCCTCGCCCCACAGGCGCCACGTGGGCTGCAAAATGAAGAGAGAACGGAAATTGGATTAAATGAAAGTCAAGGTTGCAAGCTTCATTATAGCTTGTATTCCGATTTAACTTGATTACAAAATACATCGAATATCTACACAGAAAGGGAGAGCTCTCTTGGCCTTGAACGTCTGCCCCTTATCCCCAAACCTTAACCCAATCAAGTCCCCCCAAATAGATATATGTAGTATGTATGTTTGTATGTATGTGTGTATCTCTGGAAGTCGAAGTCAAAAATCTCTGCTAATTCCTGGGTCCAACCATTTATCATTCATCTAAATTTAGCCAACGATTTCCGACGTATATTTAATTTATTTCCCCTTAATACGAGTCCACAAGGAATTTTTAAATATTTTCAATATAAACATGATGTCGTTCTTCCCACTGTTCAATTTGTGCAAAATTGTTTTTTGTGTGTATGGAAGAGCGGAAAATTGTTTGTTTTTGTGGAAATTCGGCTGTCTGGCATTTCCATTTCCATTTCCATTTCCGTTTCGTGTGGCATTTGCTCTTGTCTTGTCCGATTTTTGTTGCCTTTGTGGTTTTTGGTATTTTAATTGGTACATATGTACGTACATACATACATACATAAATTCCTTGCTAATTTCTTGGCCTCTTGCTACATTAAATGTGCTTCGAAAAAGACATGTTCTGAAAGTTTGTATATTTCAGCTCGTTTTTATTTAAATGCAAATGGAATAAGAGGGCTTTCGAAATATATTCCAAAGTTTTGATGGAATAGAAAGAGTTTAAAAAATATTTTTTTATATTTTAATCAAATAAAAACAGTTAAAAATATATATTTCAAAGTTGTAAATGAATAAAAATATTTTAAAATATATATTTCTACGTTTTAAGACGACAAATAATTTAATAAATAATTTAAAATCTCGCCAAAAATATAAAAATTGATTTAATTTTATTTATATTAGCGTATGAAAGTTCTTTTTTTTCTTAATATTTAGTTATTATCTCTAGTTATTATTGTATTACCACCCCTAACCCTTTTAGCAAAAAGTTAATAGATATATTTCAATAGATTCGATACCCCTTTGCGTTTGCCCGTTTTTTTTTAATTGTGTTTGAAATATTCCCTGATTATTGTTCTTAGAAAGAAACATTTTAGAATATTTATTCGGAGTTTGAAAAATAAATTCGTAATTTTTAGACGGATCTGACATCCACTAATTGTATTTCTAGCCACCCAAAGATGTATTTCACACACCTTTCGGTGTACGCGTTCTTGCAGCGTTTGGCCCCTTAAAATTCCCCACATATTTGCGCTTTTAATCAACGCCCAAGCATTAAAATTCCAATTAGAAAATCATGCAACAAGCAGCTACGAAAAAATAAAGGCAGAATTTTACAAAATACCCTTTGTGTTTATGTAAAAACTATGCAAATACCAAACACAACACTCACACAAAAGAAGCGTGAAAAAAGCATTAAACGAGTTGTGAATGAATAAGCAGAGCATTCGAGTAGAGCGAATTGAATACATAAACGAGCAGCCGCCACAAAGGGACGGGCACGCAAGGTTCGTATTAGTGTGGGGTGTGGGGCGTAGTGTGGTGGCGCCCCACAAATAATAAACTTACAGAAAAGCAGGGTATTTACAAGGGGCTGCTGCCATCTATAAAAAGATATTTGACTGACAACAACACTTACAATTCAAAAGGGACCCCGAAAATGACAGAGACCATACAAGAATATGCATCGAAGATGGCTAAACTTGGAACCTTTGCAGAATATTATAGAGACTTATAGAACTCCTGTGTGAAGAGTTTCATTGGAATAATCTTAATTCGCTACAAAGAATGCCTAACTCAAACATAAACATGACTCGAACAGCCCCGATACGTGGGGTCACACGTCTACACCGCCCCACAAGACAGACAGACAGACGGACAGACGGACAGACGGACAGACAGGCAGGCACGGATTCCATGTTGAACCAATTAATTGCCCGCATGCGCTTTAATTACAACAAACAAAAGGGAACACAGAAATTGCTCAAATGTTTAGTTCACTTTGGCCGCATTTCGTAAATTTTTATTGAAGTACTTTAATATTTCGTAAAGAGCAAATTATGTACATACTTCTCAGCGAGTCGAGAGTGTTGTATGTACTCGTATATGAAACAACAAAAATACACACAGCAAAAAAAAAATCTCTTTTCTCGGGGCGTTAAGTGGCGGTCCGCAGGCCGCATGCCCCACCGCATCGTAATTTGTTGTTGTTTTGTGTAATTGTGCATAAATTGCGTTGGTTTTGGAGGAGATTTTTGGTCTGGAAGCAGCTGAAACTTTTCCAAATGGCCTTGCAAAAAAAATATATATATATTAAGAAAACGAAAGAAATAAGACACGATTTGGATATGTTGCAGGGGAGGGCGGAGCCTAAACGCATGGCGAAATGGTGCGACTCCCGTTTACACTTTCAGCAATTCGGCAATGCCAATGTTTTGCGATTCAAGAATCTCCTTAATTCATTAAAGAAAATACAGAATTTATAATAACAACAGCTGGCAAAACATTTTCGTTTCATATTGCTTTTTTTTGTGTTTTTGTTGGCAGCTTCCTGCTAAAAATCCAGAAATCTAAATAAAAAGAAAGTACGCGAATCCAATGTATAGTTGGTATTATTCGGACTATGGAATACCTGCTACTGGTTTTGAAGGCTTAAGGTTTTATTCAAGTCTGAATAAAGTATTAAGCCACACTGGGAGAGAGAGAAAGAGGGATACGAAGAGCACAAAAGACGGCAGAGCCAATCAGGGAATAATTGTAGTTTTATTCTTCATGACAAAAAGTATTCCGAGAATTCAAAAAAGGCTTTACTTGTACTCCTGGGCGCTTCCTTCCTTCAGAAGTAGCTACGAATGCAATATACCCTCTGTCCTTGCCCTCTTCAGAGTATACCGTGTACAAAATGAAAACATACGAAATACATAACAAAAATTGCAATTGTTTCTATTTAATTGTAGCATGCCTCAGGTTAATTGCCGCTGCCTCTGGTGATCTTGCTGCTTTCTGGTTTATTTTTTCGGCTGGCTGATTTCGACTTCCCCTTCCCCAATCTATCCATATATACATATGTACATATACATGCACATATATGTGCACGCCTGCACATACATACATATACAATGTGAAGGCAACATTTAATCAATTCCGATTCACGATCATCCGTTCAGTCAGCATCGCGGCAGCGGCAGCGGCAGCGGCAGCGACTTTTTCTTAGCGGCATCTGCCAAAAAATATTTTTGTTGCCATTCTCGAATTGTATTGTACATACGAATGTATGTATGTATGTATGTACACATGTATGTATGCCATACATATGCCTGTATTTATTTAATTTATTTGTTATTTATTTGGTATGTTTTTGTGTTGTTTAAATTTGTTCTCTTTTTTTGGTTGTTTAATTAATGACGCATTATGGCAGCAGCAGCCTCTGTTCAATCCACATTTACGTCAAAAGTGAAGGAAACACTGGGTGTACTGCCACTTAAGTATGATTTATTCGAGTGCTTTTTGAGGCTACATCATCTTGGAGGAGTGTCTCTGATTTATTTGTGCAGACACGCAGCTAACAATCATCGATAGATTTCATGCAATATCGATTAAAAATCGATTTGAGCAGGTCATCGAAGTAAATTGATGATTGTAGATCACAAATATACATACATATATCACTTTTCGTCAGACACCATCCCGCTCAAAAGATATTTTATTATTAAATTATTATTATTTTATTTATTAAATAAGTTTTATTTTTATTTCTATTTTAAAAAATTGCAAAATGTTTTTTATTTCTGATTTTTATTATATAAATCAAAAATAAAAATATAACATATAAAATTAATAATATATATAATAAAAATCAAAAATTAATTTGTATTTCACGATTTTTGTTATACAAATTATAACCCTTACGATCCCTGCTTTTTAGATTAGGCTTGAAAGTGAAAAAAACCTCTGCTTATCGATTGTCAGCTTATCGATTACCTATCGCTTATCGGAGTAAATAGATCAATTCGATTAGGCTTCAAAGTGCAACGATTCCTTGCTTGAAGTCTAATCGTCTTTACAAACGTCTGTTTATCGATTGCAACTTGTGTTTCATCGCCTTATCGATGGCTGTCTGAGCCCCAAACCGATTTCTACCAGTTCCGCATCGATTTCTGCGCATCAAATACTTGCATGCTATTTGAAACAATTCATTTGTCGAAACAATTAGGCAAACAATTGTATAAACAAAGCCAGAGCTGAGCGACATCGCCGCCAGCCAGCGCCTGGCACACACTCATCGCAAACGAAGGGTAAACATCAAAGCGAAATGTGGAAAATATGAAAAATATGGAAAATATAGTATTGTAGTGCTCCCCGTTGCTTTCAGTGTTATTACGATTATTTACCTTGGTGTAGGTATAGTTCTTGGCGTGTAAATCTTTCGTCTTCTTCGACAAATTGCGCAGCGTCGCCCCCGTGCAGGCGCACAGGTACTTCAGGCTGGCCACCACCTTGCGCTCCGCACTGGCCACCGCCGAGGAGGCATCCAGATCGTCGTACGAGTGATACGAGCTATTCCGCCGCGGCTTGGCGGATGCTGAGCGGGATCTCCTCTGCTGCTGCTGGTGCTGGTGCTGCTGCTGCTGACACATCCCTGCTGCCGGGCCTGTCATCCCTGAGGACTTCTTCTGACGCGGACATGTATTGTGATGGTAGATCTGGGGATGAGCCTGGGGCTGCTGCTGCTGCTGCGGCGGATGGTGCGAGGGCTTCTGGTGGTAGGCGCAGGTCTTGCTGGTCGAATTGTTGTTGACATGTCGCCAGGCGCTGCTGAAGTCGGTGTTGTCCAGCGGCGGCATCAGGGCACGATTGTAGCCGGCCAAGTCTTGCAGCTGATAAGCACAAGTGTGGCTCTTGATAAGCGTGGGCTTCGACTGGTGCTGGTGCTGGTGCGGATGTTGGCTATGCGGGCATTTACAGTTGGCTTGGCTTGTGAAATTCTGCAGAGATTCCAGAGATTCTACTTAGAAAAGGGGCCAGGCCACTGCCTCAGGGCTGTTTTGTACTTGATCTTGGTCTTGGTCTTTGGCTGCGGTTCATTGATTGACTCTGTGTCCCTCAACCCACTTCAGCTTCGGCTTCGGCTTCAGCTGTAGCTGTAGCTGTCATCGCTTCAGTTCATTCACAGAGCCCCTGACCTTGGCTACAATTTGACTCCGAAAACACACACTCAACACTCAACACTCGACACACACCACAATCCACTCGTATTGTTCAGCTGTAGGTATCTATGTGTTTATGAGCTCCAAAAACAGCCGAAAATAGACAACACATCGAACGAACCGAACCCCAGACAAAAAGCGAGTCAATTTTTGTTTGACAAGCGACTTTTGTACTTCAAGTGGCGCTCCACTCACTTGAGGCGCTCCTCCACTCATCGCATCCCCATCCCCATTCCCATCCGATTCCATCCGTGTTTGGTTAAATGGGAAGCGTTTACGCCTCACTCCCCCCACCCCTCAGCCACCGCACACTTGAAGCGAAATTTACGGGCAATCTTTGTTTAACCATTTCCCATTGTGCTAGGCACGATGTGGCTCCCGACTACCGGCTCCCGGCCAGCCTATACCCATAAACAACATCCCCAAGTACGAGTATGATGATCAGCCATACCCCCATCCCCCCATCCCCACATCCCCACATCCATCCCATCCACAACTATCCATCCGAGATGTGTACAACTTTTACCAGGAAGTTGTTATATGTACGTGCAGTTGTGGCCTGTTTGTTGTTTCGGTCGGTGTTTAGTGTTTCACGCCTTTTGACAGCTGCGCACACGTTTGGCCATAGAAATGTTGATGGAACGCCTGCCGCCGATACCCTAACCCGGGAAAGGATCCAAGGAGAGTGTAAGCTAATAAAGATATTTTTTTGCTCATACAGGAAACAGAAGATGCCCAATTGATCTGGTTCAAATTCTTTTATGGGTATTCTATTTGTATTTTTTGTTTGCATTCTTGAGGATTATTGTGCTTGCACATTGAAAAATTGAAACTCAGAGGACTCCGAGGACTTGGCTTAAGTAAATCTGAATTCTTGCTTCCATTATGATATCTTTTGGGTCTCCAATCAAATCTGGAATCCCCATAAGAGCATCTTTCTGTCGTCTTTCGCTTGGAAAACAGAAATTTCTTCAGACATTTGCCTTTATAAATGTTTTCTTGTCTTTGGAAAACTGCGTTTCGCTTTTCTTCTCTACTCTCCAGCAGTTTTATGGGGTTTTTTGCTAGCCGGAGATGAACCGTACCAGTGCCAGTGCCAGCCCATTCCATGTTGAGTTTAACCATGAATCGGGGCCAACTCTGGCAATTTTTACAGACCAAAGACCGACCTGACTCCGTTACACACAATTACATAACTTGTTTGTTTCTGGCTTAATGCCTGTGGGGCCAGAGATTCATGTGTACAGAAATGTCATTTCGGTTGCTCTTTGAGCCAGTTAATCTCGTCGGAGAGGTCAGCATCAGCCTCAGCATCAGCATCAGCCTCAGCATCAGCATCAGCCTCAGCATCCGCATCGGCATCAGCCAGAAAAGGTCGTGGGTCTCTCTCGCTCTCGAATGTGGAACGTGCCTCGTGTGGCAAAGTGTTTCAAATGATATTTGGGGCCTTGAAATTAAATTACCAAGAAATGCACGAAAGACCCGCCACAATCAAATACGCATCACGAAAGATTAATTTCGGCGTAATAAAATATTAGAAAAATACAAACAAAAACCAAAAAAAAATTCCCTTTAATTCGGGCACGTCCCTACACCAAGCAATCGGCATTGAGGGAGGTCTAGGATTACCTCGGAAAAGCTTTTAATTCGAAAAAGAAAACTTATTAATCAATTCCTAAATTAGATGAACGCAATTTTCCAATGGAAAAATTTACTAAAGTGTTTTTTTTTTTAATATATGAGAAATAAACTCTGGAAAATAGAAATCTTTGATTATTTAAATCAACAAAAGTACCAAAACAGTGCTTCAATTAAAATGTTTTTATTTCAAAGAAAAACTAAGCTCTGAAGATTCTCTGCAATTTATGATGAAACATTTGAGTCTCATTGAGCTGCTGAATCGATAAGAAATTATACAATTTCTATAGCTCAGACATTGAAGCGAAAGCCGATTATGAATCCTTCAGAGCCTTGGACCCAGACCAACCCAGACCTACTTAGGGGGGGGATGGGGGGGGGGGATACACGTATGTGCACATAGTATGTGTAGAAATATAATATGCATGTATGCACATATTTGTTCCATTTGATATGCCCTCCCTCTAATCAATATGCACATACATTGCACTCAGAGACTCGGAGAATTCACCGAGAACCGAGAACCAAGTACACTCATTTCATTCACGTTTATTATTGCAGCGAATACTAAACGAGTACGAGTACGAGTACGAGTACGAGAACAAGAGAATGAGAATGAGAATACGAGAATCTGAGAGGAGGCATCGAATACATTTGCATACAACAACAGTAATACTAAGTTTCATTTTTCGATTCGCCATGATTCATCAGAAAATACCCATTCCAACTCAACCCAACCCAACCCAACCCTCAAAAAAATTGGTGGGAAGGAGGAAGGAGGGAGCGGGGAGGGCGAAAAACATAAACAGAAACAAAGCTCATTATAAATGATGAAATATTATAGTATTACGGGTATATACATATGTATGCCCCATCCAGACGGGCAATTGTCAAATATTTTCGTGTTTGTACATGGAAGCGCCTCAATTATAAAGAAATATAACAGCGCTGAATTACGTCCAAGTGGGGATGATTGGTGGGGGATGATGATGGGTGGTGCCGCAGCCCACATCATCTGTCTAAATATAGAGCAGGTGACCTTTCCTCTTTGGCTCTTTCCAGCACCAAAAGTGTGCGTGGGTGTGGGAGATGGGCGATGGGTGATGGGTGATGGCGGGGGGCTTGTTTTCCCAATTACAGATCTTTGCAAAAATAGCCCCGAGCCGGTCAAAACAAAGGAAAATCGAACGAAACGTACGAAACGTACGAAACGAACAACCCGCCCACCCACAATAAAAGAAACATCATCAAAGAGGATGGTCATTTTGGGGGTTGCTGCTTTTACATGCTCCTGCTTTTACATACGTATATATGTATATTTTTGTATATGGCTACACAACAGTACATATCTATTTATAAATCGACGACCCCTGGCACGAGTTGGTGAATTGCAACCAGAGCAATTGAAAATTGAAATACATGACAAGGTGTAATCACGACTGTAGGATACCCCTCGGGTATCAGTTTCATATATCCACATATAAGCTGTATGAGACCCCATATTTCCTTGATCTGCCTGGAATGGTATTTACATATTTGTATAATTTCACGAGCATGGAGCATACCCTCTGCTAGGGTATACAAACAATGCCTGACCAAATTGAAAACGTAAAAGTAAAACAGAAACTGAAACTCAAAACTGGCGTCCCTCTACCGATCTGCCGGTCTACCGCTCTGCCCCTGGCCCCCTGCTATCCATCCGCCCATACCTTTTCTGCTCCGACTGACTGACTGACTAAATGACTTTGACGACTGTCAGTTACATGTGACTGCATCTGCATCCGACGCACTCAGCTTGACAACAGTTGTTGTTCCTCCTCTCTGCTCTCTGCTCTCCGCTCCCGCTCTCCGTTTTCTTTCTCTCTCGCTCTCTCGTCTGCTGTCCCTCTCTTCGGGCTATTATCAAACCACATCCGCTGTGCAGCAGAGATGATGTTCAAACAATACAGAAATACATACATATATCAACTTGAACTAAAGCTTGAGCCACTGAGCATAACTAGCAACGTAAATTATTTTTATGCGTTCTCCTCCATTCTCCTCCCGTGCATGCCGGAGAGTGGAGACTTTGGAGAGGTGGCCGGTTAGGAAGAGGGGGAAGCGGGGGAAGCGGAGGCGGAGAGCTTTTGTTTAGCATACAATGTGAACGAATAAATGCTGCCTGTCACAGAATAAGTGAGTGGAAGAGAAGTAGAACCGAGATTGGATATGATTTATGGCATCTTTCCTCCCCATATGATCCATTGACAAAATATCCGTTTCAAATCCGTTTTGTGGATTATGATCGTGCACTTGCAAATAGGAATGGAATACTCATCGATTTATCCTATTTTCATTGTATTTAGCCATGCCATTTGACTAAAGTAATCAATGCCCAAAAATAACCAGAGATCAAGTACAAAACAGTTTAAATTCGGGGTTTAACTATCTTTGGGGCGTGGAAAAAAGGTACGACAAAGGTTAGGCGCAACCTCCTACGACTGTCTGTTCCTTTCAGTGAGTATTTGGCGTCCTAAGAGAGAGAGGGAGAGAGAGAAAGGCTTTTAGAATATTTCCAGCTCCGTTAGATCATATGCACTTTTCGCTCTTTGCTTCTTCTGCGGCTTCACATTGCAATATTCTAGTTCTCTCTCTCTCTCTCTCAATAGATCAGCAGCATACACCTTTCTCGTTCTTTGCTTGGGGCGTTTATCTGCTTTGGGGGTTTACCATTTGAGGATTGGCTTTTGTTTCGTTGAGAAATGTTGCTGAGATTTCCGTTCCTGTTGTCCTTCGGTTTTTCTTATCGGCTTTCTTCCGACTCGTCGCTTTAATTGACACCTCTCACCTCTCCTTTAACCGATGGGTGAAAACAAGTAAAATCGATATTCTGTCTGCTCTTTCTCCGAGCTTCTGTGGGTTCTGTTCTGGGTAAGTCCAGCCAGCGGCAGCTTCCTGGGAATGGCGATGAGTCAACACAAGCACACACACACACCCAGCAGAAGGAGCAGGTTGGGCTGTGGTGGTGGTTGGTGGTTACTGGGAGTCAATCCTTGGGTTCGTTGCACTACGTTCAATTGGCAGACAGTCGTCTCTGTCTGGCGTCTGACCGTCTGTATCTTACTCCTTTTACGCCTGATTAAACTCTATCACGCCGTTCCGTTTGCTTTCTTTATTTTATGTATTTCTTTCTTTCACTCCTATATACTATATACTATTTACTATTTAGTTTCACTTTTACTGATGCTGCTGCACTCTTGCATACACAAGCTTAACATTTTGCGATTTTGTTTGCATTTTCCTGTGTTTCGTTGAACATCTCGGCATGAAAAATATACATATGTATGTATGTAATTATCAAAACATTATACAAATTTCATATGGGGGGGTTTTGCCTAAACGCTTGCGTTACGCAGGGGGAAAAACGCGCGCGCGAGACACACACCACACACAAAAAAAAGTTCTTTGGCAGAGCGACACAACCGCCGCCAACAACAGTTAAAAACGCACTTGGGGCAGAGCAGACCGCTCGGCAACGAAAACCAACCCCATTCTTGCTCTCACACGCCCGGTGCTGCTCAGAACAGAATATTCGCGCCAAGGTATACAAAATATAAGGTATAAACACTCCCCGAGCGGCCTCTTGTTTGCGTCAGCCAAGTAATTATTCTCGTATGCCTTATGTTTGTTTTATTTTGTTCGTGTGTCTCCATTTAATAATGTGCATTTATATATTTTTGTGTAATAAATAAATCCATTGTTACCGGAAGCAAGGGGGCAGAGAACAAATTAGGCTCCTTGACGAGTGGAATGGCCGTACCTCGTATAGACATTCCATGGACATAAGCTTGCTTACGCTCTAGTATTCTCCCACTCACTCTCTCTCTTTCTCTCTGTCTCACTGTCTATTTATTACAGGTATTCCAGTCGTTGGATCGTGGGAATTTTAGCACCCACTATGTTGTTCCATACGTTCGCTCTGTTTATGTTTTTTCTCTGATGAGCAATTTCTTCATTTGTTTGGTTCTCATGCGAATAGATACTGATCTCGCGCTCTCTGGCTGGTATTTTTCTGGTTTAGTATTATTTGTACCTTTTCGTGTGTTTCGTTATCTTTTCACATTTATTAACGAAATTTATGAGCCCCCCAAAAACCTGAAGACACTTTAGGCAATTTTTCAGATTTTTATTTTTGATTTATGCCGCGGACAAAATTTAAATAAATTTCTATCATTGTTTGTGTGCCATTGACCAGTGACATAATTATGCAAATGGGAATTACCTGGTATTCGGTAACGAATTAGTGAGAGCGATAGAGAAAGAGAGAAAGAGCCCAGCTCTCTCGGGAGGGAAATCAATAGGCTAAATTATTAATAAAACGTCCATTTGCGTAAGAGCCCCATCAAATGTTTTGTTTGTTGTTCAAATATTGGACCCCACTACAAAGCAATTGATCGATCAATTAGCAATAGCCCAGACAAAACGAATTGATAAGGTACTACATAAGAGGGAAATAGATTGGGGGAGGAGGATATTGTAATACTTGAAAGTTACATGATAAGATTGCTGGGATAATTAGAACCATCCAAACCCTCTCAGACATTAGCGATCTGCCGTGCACTAATCTAGTTTATATCTATCTAATCTCTCTTTATTATATCTAAGCTTAGAGGTGATAAGTTACAATAAGAGGGAAATGGATTGGGATGAAGGATTTTGGGATACTCTCCTCTCACTGGGATCTCTGATATCTTGATTTTCGCTTTATCAAGGATCAGAATATGATGGAAATTGTGAAATATTCAGTTTAATTGGGGAAGGATCATTAGGGGAATGATCACTGATCACTTGATCTACAATATATTGCAGAAACGGAGAAAGTGATATCTGGGGATCATGGTAGGGTTATTTACGCGTGCTAATACAATATTTTTAGATACATAAGAGTAGGTTGTTGATACGTTATAAGCAACATCACAAATATGAAATGAATTTCAAAACATATATTCAGTTCCATTTTCAGTGCAGGAACTAATACCAAACTAATACTAAATATTTATAGCACCCCTAGCCGCCTAGCCACAATTTAGGGCTAATGAGTTACGAAAATGTTTCAGCAATCAATTAGCAGTCTTCGTGGGCATAAGACTCCAAGCAAACCTCTTGCCTGGGGCCCTCCGAGATACATATGTATGTATGTATGTACATACTTTCAAAATGACTTTCTATGCAGTTGGCCCGTTACTTTCTACAGAGTAGTTATATGTAGTATATACTCGTCGCACAACTTACATATGTATTTATGTGCATAGGTACATATGCATGTGTACATGGTAGATAATGGGTTGGCTACTCACCAGACTATCGGCCACATTTTGACTCATTATTTTCCAGATGCTGCAATTACTTGGAGGTGCGTGCTGCGGGGACTCGAGTGCGTTGCAGTTGCCGGAGCTGTATCTGAGGCTGAAGCTGATGATGATGACTTGTGTCTGTTGGATACGCGCATTTTGGACAGGCTAACGACGAACAAAGACTCGAATACACACACACTCACACACGCTAACGCACACACACACAGGTGGAGCGCGTTTTATATTTAATCGTATTTATGTATTTCTCTTTGGGTTGTGCAATTGGGCCGGACAAGCGGATGTATCTGGCAGATACGCGACCAAACTTGCAATCGTATCGCCACAAATTTCAAGTTTTCTTTTTGCTCTTCTGCTCCCCTGCGTTACCGAACTGTAAGAAAGCGACAAAAAAAAAATGAAAAAAAAACACTCGAGTGAAAATCGTTTCAGCGCGCATAGCAATGGAAAGTGCGACAGACAGCCGCCGCAGTGGAGCGCGTAACTGAAACGGTCAATAAAAGTTAAGAGCCAAACGCCACACATTGCTGGCATTCCTCCAGACCCCCAAGCGGAGACAGAGACAGAGACCGAGACCGTGCAGAAGAAGACCGTAGACCTAGCGACCGACGCGCCGAGGAACAACAACAAAAGCAGAGCAGAGCGACGTTTGAATGTCGCGCGCAACTGATTTACGATATTCGGACCGATACGTGAGCGACACCACAGTGGGCCTAGGGCCTAGGCTAATCAAGCAGATTTTTAATTATGAGAGTCCAAACAAAATAAGAGAATTGTTATCGAAAACATATTTTAAATGTTTTATATCTGTCTAGTATGCTGCATACAGGCTGCCATAGGGGCAATTTATTTACAAGAAAGTCTAAAGCTTTGTCCTAAAGATACAGATACACTTGATATTTCCCAAATCCTGCTGAATATTGGAATTCAATTCTAATATCAAAGATCGACCCACCCCACTGTGCCGCCGAACAACGACTACGACAGCGACCACGACAGCGACTGCGACTGCGCGACCAACAGCGACGCTGACAGCGCCGCTTGTCACTCGCTCACTCTCAAATGATGAATTTCTTTTTTACGACTCGTAATCGCAGTTAGCCCCTGCCCAGGCGGCACGCACGGGGGACAGAAGGAGACAAAAGATAGCGGATCGTCTCGAAATATTTAGCAAAGGAAAAAAACATTAATGAAAGTTTTTTCCGCTCATTCTATTCTTTTTGCTAGTTTCTGATTCTACCTGTTCTGTTCTGTGGAATGCGTGTTCTGAACGGCTTTGGTGACGAGAGGTGGGGGGGAGAGGTCTCAAGCAAACATGAAAAAATGCTGCAAATGTTTGTGCAACGACAAAACAAATCAAAGAATAGGTAGAGGCTGGTCAAACGCCAAGACAGAGGCGAAGAGAGAGAGAGAGAGAACATGGTAGATCAGGTGTTTTTGCGGCCAGAGACATTAGAGAGAGCAGCAAAGGAGTGTTGTAAGTGGTGTCTAATATCGTTTCAAATTACAATTTGAAAGATTTTCTCTTAGGAACATTCTCTTCTATAAATATGTATGCATAAATATGCATTATAATTCCCCTCCCATCTCATTAAGGGCACCCTAACTGGCCAAAAACGTATACGATCATCAACCTTGATTACCTTGAGCGGTGGACTGGCCCTTTTCCAAGCGCCATAATAAGAAGCAGACGATGAAGAGGAAGAACAGCAAACTGAGGTCTTAATTCTGGCTTGCCAACTCCGCCCCTCCCTCTATCCCTGTCTCTATCTATCCATCAACCTCTGTCCCTCTTTATAAATTCTTAGAACTATAAAAGACCTCATCAATTCATTAGCATTTTAGATTCGAACAAAACTTAGAACATGAATGACGAGTAGCTTGAGCAGTTTCGACCTCTTGATACCCTAACTAATACCGGAACTAATTTCATTGGACTTGCCTTAAAAATAAGCCACGAAAACTGTAACTAATTGAGTTTGAAACAATCATGAATATTTTGCTTCTAAGATTTAGATTCTAAATCGACTCGGCTCTCGATAAAACCGTATACCTAGCCTCTGAAAGGGTATGCTAAGCGGCAGAGCTGTGCTGCCAGCGCTAAGTCGCGTCGCTGTTGCAGTCGCTGTCGCAGTCTCAGTCTCAGTCAACGCTGCTCTCTCTCCGTCTCTCTCAGGTGATCTTCTTCTTCAGGTGGTGCTTTTGCTGTTCTGTCAGCTTGGATGAGCTTTTTGCGAAATTTTACACCTCCACAGAGCTGTGCTGTGGAGATCTGGGTATCCATAAACGGTATAAGCATGTTTATACGTATATGTCCGAGTGATATATGGGTCTACTTGTTTTTGCTGCTGGTCAATATTTACAAATCGGCAAGACTCGATTTTGGTAACGCTCCAGCAGAGCACAGCACAGCTGAGTGAGAGCGCACGCTCTCTCTCTCTCTCTATCTCTCTCTCTCTTTACCTGGCCCTCACCTCTATATCTCTCTCTGGCTCGCTCTCTGGCTAGCGCTCTCAGCCATGATCTCACTCTCAGGTTTTTGCCTTACGATATCAAATTGCTTTATTAGCCAAAAACAAAAAATAAGGCAAAAAACATGGCCATGTTAAATCTTTTTATATTCTTAAGCTTTGTTCTTGTTGTCTTTTTTATGTATATATTTTTTTTGTTTTTTCTACTATTTTTTGTCGATTTTGTCTGTGCGATTTCTTCTCTGTCACTTTGACACTCGTTTCGGACGTGTTTCTGGGAGGAACACGCAAGCAGTTCTATATTTTATAGAAAATTGTTGATACACATTTATCTGCCTTTTGGATGAGTTCGAATTGTTGCCATATATATTTTTTGTTAACTTTCATTGCCACGCAGAGAGGCAATCAGTTTCGGGTCTAAAAGGTATGTTTATTGAGTAATTATTTATCTAGGAACAAGCTTATATTATCAAGCTGATCGTAGATTGTAGGCAGTGGTAAGAAATAGACAGAAAAGGAGGTAATTTTAAAGACAATTCGATCGATTGGGGACCCTACAAAACTTGTTAAGTTTGGGTTAATATAATTATATTAAATTTAACCAAATTATTTCAATCAAATCTCTATACAAATTTAAAAAAAATTCGCTCTACACAAAAAATGCATCTGATATTTGCGCTCCTTTTTTTTGCATTATTATACATTTCCCAACATCATTTTCAGCGTTGGATTTTTCCTAAAAACTTTACAGTTTTCTAGTTATACATTTTAGTTGGGTTTTTCTGATGTTTTTTTTTGTTTTTGCTGGCTGTCTCTCTTTTGGGCCAAAACACGTTGCAATTGGCAACTGGTTTACAGCTATGCAACGGCAAACACACTCGCACACACACTCAGAAAGAGAGGAGAACACTCACAGATGCACACACACATACACAAACCTAGCTAGACACCAACACATGGGCAAAGGGACGCTGGTGCAGGTGTGTAAATGCCAATTTCATTATGGCCTTTACTTTATTTCTTTAGAAATATATTTCCATGGCATTCATTCGATTTCGATTTTCGAATAATTTCCATTAAATTATGGAGAATTTTCAATATTCGTTGTATACCTTTTAGATACTCATTCTCTTGTTGTTTTTGCTTTTTATTTCGCCTTTTCTTTTTAGGGGCCACTTTTGTGCACTTTTTTCACACACAGAAACACGAAACAGAAAATACCATTAACGATATGATGTTGCTGTTGTCTTGAGCACTGAAAAACCGTTCGTTACGCTTTGGCAGACATTACGAGCCACGCTCCGCATCCGCGTCGTCCCCCACTCTCGACACCCTACCACCAGCAATCCCCCGACAAGATGATGGCTCTATTGTTGCTGCTACTGCTGCTGCTGCTGCCCGTAACCGTAAGCGGAGAGCGGACTCGTCTATCTTTGGCAACGCGGTTGTCGGTTCTGCGACAAAGCGGCCAAAACTCAGCTTCAGGCCCGAGAAGCTGGCTCCGCTGCACAGCGTAGAGCGCGGTCAACAAAGGGAGAGAGAGAGCGCGAGAGAGAAATCAAGAGAGAGAGAGTGATCGTTGGCTGGGCTCAGATTTAACCATACGATCTACCTGTGCGCAAGGTATTTCAATTCAAGGTGAGCCATTCGCAGAGAGCACTCCCACAATATGACAAGAGAGCGCATTCCTCTGCGAATGCTTTACCCTCCATGAATACACCTTTCTACGGTATACCGTGTGCTCACAGCCGCCGGAGGTGCGATCAAACGTCTGTATCGTAGGCTATGCGAGCGTCGTAAGCAATGGGAATTTCATAGTGAGATGCAGGCTATCGTAACCGTAACGGCCGCATTACATAGTGAATATCTTGAGGTATCGTAGAATATCGTATATTAGGCTTTGCGCTAAAGTACCTAAAAGTCCCCATGAAAACAAAGAAACATTTTTTCTTACTATACCAAGCTTTGACTGACCATTCTTTGATAAGAGCTATTTCTGAATATAATATAGAGCTCCGAATTTAATAAAAATCTTTATGAGTTTGGTCAACAAAAAGATGTCACTAAAATCTACTTGATATCCTTATAAGAAGCAACATGTTTACTACAATAACTTGATTGTTCTTATGGTAGATCGTCCATATGGTAGATAGGATACACCTGGAATGATTTGTCCTAGAGCCCTGCATAAGTCCACACTAGTCATCCAGAGCTATACTATACTTTAATGCGTTCGATCATTTCGAATCCTGCCTTCAGCCAGATTTGAATCAATCCGAATCTTTTGAACATAATACGGAGTTCGTGTACCTTCGGCTACGCACATTCGGCTTTTTCTTGCTATTACTGAAATTGTGTTGCTTTCTCGTTCTCTTTACCAGAAAAGCAAATTTAGAATGAAAAGGCGAATCTTTCGGATCTGAACGAGACCTGCCTCGTTCAGCTCGTTTTGGGCGAGCGATCTAAAGTCATGAGAAAGCTGAATCGCTGATTCTAATGGATCGAACGAAGAATACCGAGTACCGAATCCCACCGAATCGATTCGATTGGTCGATTGACTCTTATGTGCACTTTCATGAAACAGACTGAGATAGACTGAGAGTCTAAAACAGATAGAGATGGCTAGATCGACACGGCTGAGATCCTTATCAAAAGTATACATATATACCTTATGGGGACTGTGCGTTAATTAAAAAATAATACGAGTATTAAAATACAAAATTAATTCTTTTTAATTAATTATAGCTATGTATAACATTGTATGTGATATAGTCCTTCTTTCAAATATCGTATTCCGCAAACAACATTGCAGACAGCTAGTGCGGTCCAGGGAATATTAACTGGTGCAAATCCCCCTCTGGAAACAGAAGGAACTTGCTTAATCCAAATATGGATTTAACCTCATAATGCTCGAGAAGTGTTTGGTTAACCATTAAGTGGCATAATTGGTTAAGAAGAGACTTCTTTTATTTATTATTTACATTCAATGCTTGCTCTTTTTCTTCTTCGCTTTGGGCTTTGATCTGTCGCTGCTCTTCTTGGACTTCTTCTTCGATTTTTGCTTCTTCGATTTCTTAGACTTTTTCGAGCTGGAGCTTCGGTGGGAGCTCTTTTTAGATTTGCTGACTTTTGATCTCTTGGCCTTGGGTGGCGACAAGGCAGAGCAGGAACTAGATGTGTCGCTAGAACTATCGCTATCACTATCGTCGGTCGAGACAGTCTTCTTCTCTACCCACTTCTCGGCCGAGCGCTTCTTCGGAGCGTGCTTCTGCCAGAGATGCTGAAGCTTCGCCTCGATGTCCACTTCGGCATGGCTGGTCTCCTGGGTCCTTGGAGGCGGGCCTTTTTCTGGCAGCTTGGGTCCGTAGATATCCTCGGCTGGCACTTGAGCCATGGCCAGTTCCTTGTCGTTTCTCAGTCGCTCCTCGCGTGACTTGTAGGCAATCTTCAGCTTGTTCCCTTCGATGGGCGCGAACTTTGGAGGCGCCTCCTTTGCGGCCTCCTCCATCGGCTTGAAGAGTGCCGCAAAGATCCCGCGCGGTGGTGAAGTATTTCTCAGAACATTCAAGGATGCCGCAGAGGCAGCCGAAGTCGAGGGCAGACCCAAAGCTTCATTAATTGCAGCCAGTTTTTCCTGTGGAGTGGACAATGTGGCTGTCTGAGGAGGTGGCACAGTCGCCGTCTGCTCATCGTCGCTATCCTCGAAGATGCTCCTAAACAGATCCTTCTTCTCCGATATGGGCTTCTCGCGGGACTCATCCACAGCCTGCTCCAAGGGAGTTCTCGGCACAAAACTTGCTTTGACTATGGGCTCCTCCCCCTTCTTCTGCACTGGTTTCTCTTTCTCTGGTTCAGGCTCAGGCTCAGGCACCACAGCAGTTGGAGGAGCTAGAGGAGCTAAAGCCAGGGAAGATACTAGAGCTGTCTTGGGCTTCTCCATGTGCTTGGGTCTGATCGTTGGAGTCTGAAAATCGGCCTTGCTATTGATGGAAGTCTCCAGGTAATCGAATATTGATATCTTGGGCTTTCCTTTGAGCTCCTTTGGCGGCTCCAGCATGGACCCACCGAAGGGTTCGGCTATGTTGTAGCGCTTGCAGAGCAGCGAAGCGGGTTTCCACATGGTCTTGGTCCGCTCCATGACCACCTTTCGCTCCTCGGGCGGCTTCTGCTGCTCCTTGACTTGTTCCGCCTGGACGGTGGCCTCCGACACGAACCTGTCGTTCATGAGCCCATTCAGGGGTCGATAGATCTTGGCTGCCTGAATGAATTCCTTCTTCTCCATCTCTCGATCCCACAGGGAAAGCGTCACCGGCTGCATGTTGGCCAGGAACTCTGTTATTTCCGCATCTGTCTTGAGCTGTGCCTCCAAAAACTTATCGTATCGTTCCTGCTTGGCCATGTCCGCCAGGAAGGGCTTGAAGCCACCTGAGGGGGTCGCAGTGGCTGCAATGGAGAGATGTACGGCATTTAGCAAAGCTACATAATGGGAGTCCGTTGCACTTACCCAAATCCTTGGTCTTGAGGACGGCCTTCTCCTGGATCGTTGCGTTGGTTTCTTTCACCTGCTTGGCCATCGCTGTTGCAGTCGTCTCTGCTTTGGGGAGCTCCTCTTCGGTTATCAGACCCCCCTTGGTGAAGCCTTCGGACTTGGCATTTATTAGCTCCAGCAATTTTCCACGATCCTTGAAGGGATTGCGGCTGGGCGGCTGCTGTTGCTTCTGTTGGTCTTCTTTCTGGCTCTTCTGCTCCCCCAGCAGCTGGGCCCGCTGGTCCGGATTGAGGTCGTGCCTGCCTAGGCCTGTCTTTTTGTATTCATTCCTCGCCTCCAGCTTCTTGGTCCGCTCGCTGTCCATGGGCTCAAAGCGACTGCGTCGCTGCAGCCAGTTCCTGGGCTTAAAGTCCCGCGGGAGATCTATGGCGTAGGGCTTTTGCAGGGCAGCTCCCGACTTGTCCTCGCTGAAGCCATCGATGACGTGGCGCTGCTGAACGTGCTGGAGCTTCTTCTGCTTGGGCTTCTTGTCGGCCAGGGAGAAATCGTAGCGTGTCATGTCGTCGCGGGCATAGATGTCGTCGTCCTCCTCTTCGAAGGCCCCTACCCCAAAGGCCTGGCCTCGTATGGAGAGCTGTTTCTGCTTGGGCTGCGTCTCCAGCTGGCCAAACAGATTGATGTGCTGCATGGCGGCTGCTGGATGGGAGGAGGACGACTTGGACAGAATGGGGTCCCGGCTGAGGCCGGAGTAACTCATGCCGAAGCGATTCTCCTTGGGCGTGTAGAAGATGGGCTCGTAGTCATCGGGGGCAAAGGTGATGTCCTCATCCTCCTCATCATCATCATTATCATCATCACCTCCTTCTTCTGCAGCTGCGTCCTGGAGCTGATCCAGGCTGGGCAGTCCCTCGGCTCCGTAGTGCTCGAGGAGATACTGTTCCCGCTTGTTTCTGGCGCTGGCTTGACGCTTCTCCTTTCTGGTTTGGCGGGGACCCACGCCCTGGCCCGGCTTCCAGCCCATGCTCTTGAGTATCCTCATGGCCACCTTGTCGCGGACTGGGCGCAGCAGGTGCTCCAGCACGGGCACCCCTGGAATGGGACCCTGCTCTGGCTCTGGCTGCATAAGCTTCCGCTTGCGCTGGCCCGTGCGCTGCTCCTCCTCGCTCTCCTTGGTGAACTCCTCGCGAGTGCGTATGCCCTGCGGCGCAATGCCGAACTCACCCATGTCCTCTTTGTCCATGAAGTCCTCGGGCCGCTGCTGGACCCTCGGAGTGGCCTTCTCTGCGCGCGAGCTCTTGAAAGTCTGCGGCGTCCAGCCCTCCAGGGAGCCCACCGTGTTCCAAAAGCCGGCACTGAATCCGCCCGTGAAGGCGCCATGGAAGCGCCGCTTTCCGTTCTCATCCTTTACGATCTGGTCCTCAATCGCCAGCGGCTTCTTGGCCGGCACCACGTCTGTGAGAAGATATTTTTCGGGTTATTTTCGATTCTATGGCTTGGTGCCGGAGCTTACCCTTCTCCAGCGCTGGCAGCGGTGTGCCGAAGCGGTGCAAGGATTCTTCATCATCCATTTTATGCAAAATAAATAATTACATATATTTCGGCAAAAATTTGTTTGGGTCAGATAACAGTGTATGCACACCAGCAGAAAACAGATGAAAGTCAGCTGAGTGGGCTGCCAACCTGTTCACTCATCGTGAAGAAGTAGCTGTGACTGCCTCGCAACATTTCCAATGAATTATTTAAATAATTCACCGATTAAAATATTCGAATATAGATTAGATAATACATATATTCTACATGAATTATATTTTGTTGCACATCCCTATGCAATTCCTAAGCCCTCTTACTAATTTGGTCAAGCTTTAGCTGGAGGCCTTAAACAATAAATTCTGCAGAATTTACTGATTCAATAATTCTAATACGATGAATGAGGAATAAATATATTTTACATTCATTTTATGAAACATAGACTATTCAAATCCAACAAATATGTAACATATGTATTAGCATTTACAGTCACGACACTAACTCGAAACATTAAAATAACAACAGCACATACACTACACGCTCATCTCTAGTTTTAAAAGACGGCCACACTGAAAATTGCAAATATTTTACAAACACGAATTTATTGCAATTTTAAGCTGCTGCAATAAAATTACAGTGCAAATGGTAAGCAGGAGACTACCAACGCCTGGGAAAACACAACAAGGGTCCTGGTGGAGCAAGATCTACCGAGCCGGAGGCCGCTCTGTAAAGCCAGGCAGCACACTGTCTATCTGTCTGGGCCACTGTCTGTATGGGTGACTAATGATGTCAACATTTTCTATTCTGTTTTCTCTCCACAGTCGACGGCCATTTTTTTACCTGCTTAGACGTTAGACTTGGACAGCGGCAAAGGCATTCAACTGCTCCCTAGTAAGTAGCCAACAGTGGAATACTAATACCAGGGCGAAGAAAACTAATGTGCAAACCTGTTGCAAAATCATCAAACAGCATTCATAACGCTCTCACAAACGCACACACACACACGCGCACACCCAATCCTGGCCACCTGACACGCAGACACAGGCACAGGCAGAGAGTCGTCAGACAATATGTCGGAGAAGAACCTCAAGGTGGGCGCCCGGGTCGAACTGACCGGCAAGGATCTGTTCGGCACGGTGGCCTACGTTGGCATGACCAGCTTTGCCGTCGGCAAGTGGGTTGGTGTCGTGCTGGACGAGCCGAAGGGCAAGAACAGCGGCTCCATCAAGGGCCAGCAGTACTTCCAGTGCGACGAGAACTGCGGCATGTTTGTGCGGCCCACGCAGCTGCGTGTGGTGGCCCCAGCGCCCGGCACTGAGGACGTCACCCCGCCCACGGCCCAACCCACAAAGGCACGGCTGAGCAGCTCACGCACCTCACTCTCGTCCAGTCGACAGTCATTGGTAGGCTCACGCACCCAACTCACCGCGTCCCTGAGCGAGCGGACCGGCTCGAGCAGCAGCATTGGCCCCCGCAAGTCCCTGGCCCCGCAAAGCAGCAAGGACAGGGATGCCTCCAGCACTTCCCTGGCGGAGACGGCGGCAGCGGTGGGTGGAAACGGCTCGCATGCCTCCTCCAAGCGGGCCTCGTTCGTGGAGACGGGCTTCCTGGAGATCCTGAAGCCGCAGTTCACGCCCTCCCAGCCGATGCGTTCGCCCTCGTTCACGACCCTGCCCCAGCCTGGCGGATCGTCGTCGTCGGAGGACAAAGCCGCGCTGCTGGAGTCGCAGAAAACGAGTGCGGAGCTGCAGACGCAGTTGGCCGATCTCACGGAGAAGCTGGAGACGCTCAAGCAGCGCCGCAACGAGGATAAGGAGCGAATGCGCGAGTTCGACAAGATGAAGATCCAGTTCGAGCAGCTGCAGGAGTTCCGCACCAAGATCATGGCCGCCCAGGCCTCCCTGCAGAAGGAGCTGCAGCGGGCCAAGCAGGAGACCAAAGACGCCATCGAGGCCAAGGAACGGCATGCCCAGGAAATGGCCGAGCTCTCCGACAGCGTGGAAATGATCACATTGGACAAGGAAATGGCCGAGGAGAAGGCTGACACTCTCCAGCTCGAGCTGGAGTCCTCCAAAGAGCGCATCGAGGAGCTGCAGGTGGACCTCGAGCTGCTCCGCTCCGAGATGCAGAACAAGGCGGAGAGCAGCATCGGCAGCATCGCCGCCGATGGCACCACCTCCGGCGGCCTCTCCACCTACGAGTTCAAACAGCTGGAGCAGCAGAACATACGCCTCAAGGACACGCTGGTGCGCCTGCGGGACCTCTCGGCCCACGACAAGCACGACATACAGAAGCTCAGCAAGGAGCTGGAGATGAAGCGCTCGGAGGTGGCCGAACTGGAGCGCACCAAGGAGAAGCTGAGCGCCAAGATCGATGAACTGGAGGCCACAGTCGCCGACTTGCAGGTGATTCTTAAACCTTCCCCCAAGCTCTCTCTCTTCCTCCGTGTGATCCCGGCACTCCCAAGTATATTCATGGCTTTTCCTGCACCTTATTGGCCTGCCTTTGGCTCTGCTCTCTTCTTTCGTTGCTCTGCAATTTTCCCTCTGCTTTTTGGTTGATTAAGAATTTTCGTGGAAAATCTAAAAGAACTTTTTCCATTACATTTACCTTTCTTTTCGCTGGCCCGCATAATAATATTTGCAATAATTCAAGGAGGTAAATTTTTTCGTATATCTCTTAAACATTCCCCGTTCAGGCAAAATTATCCACATTTCCCCTTAAAGATCCTCCGAATGAACCATTGTAAGGGATATATTAAAAATCATTTCGTGTATTCCCCTAGGAACAAGTCGATGCCGCACTTGGTGCCGAGGAAATGGTCGAGCAGCTGGCCGAAAAGAAAATGGAGCTGGAGGACAAGGTGAAGCTGCTGGAGGAGGAGATCAGCCAGCTGGAGGCCCTGGAGGAGGTGCACGAGCAGCTGGTGGAGAGCAACCACGAACTGGAGCTGGATCTGCGCGAGGAACTGGACCTGGCCAATGCGGCCAAGAAGGATGTGCTTAGGGAGCGCGATGCGGCCATAGAGACCATCTACGACCGCGATCAGACCATCACCAAGTTCCGGGAACTGGTCCAGAAGCTGAACGAACAGCTGACGGAGCTGCGCGAGCGAACGTCCAGCAACGAGGACAAGTCCCTGCAGGACCCCAGCCTCAAGCTGGCCACCGAGACCATCGACTACAAGCAGATGTTCGCCGAGTCCAAGGCCTACACGCGCGCCATCGATGTCCAGCTGCGCCAGATCGAGCTCAGTCAGGCCAACGAGCACGTGCACATGCTGACGGCCTTCATGCCCGAGTCGTTCATGAATCGCGGCGGCGACCACGACTCCATTCTGGTCATCCTGCTCATCTCTCGGATCGTGTTCAAGTGCGGCATTGTGGTGTCGCAGACCCGCGAGCGCTTCCCCGCCGTGGAGGCCGTCACCCGGGAGGCTGTCACCCAGGGCCATGCTGTCCAGCAGTACGCCTTCAAGTGCCGCCTGATGCACTACATCCACAATCTGCAGTGCGCCCTGCACCAGATCCTGTACGGCCTGAACAGCTGCCAGCCGGACACGTTGCTGCGGGCGGGCAGCTCGCTGCCGGAGATGGTGGCCCAGGAGAAGATCGTCGACGGCATCATCGAGCTGCTGAAGTCGAACCAGCTGGACGAGAACAGCACCACGGACAACATCGAGAAGTGTGTGGCCTTCTTCAATGCCATGAACTCGGTGCTGTTGGCCGGCGAGCAGCTCCTCAACGAGATCCAGATGATCCGCGACTGCGTGGCCTCGTTGGGCGCCGCCTGCGAGAGCATTCTAAATGACACGGCCATTGCCAAGGTGATCATTCAGGAGGCGGGCGCCACCAGCGACTCCGTGCTGCTGATTCAGTTCCTCAACGAGCAGATGGAGAGCATCAGGCAGCAGGTGAAGCTGATCAAGCGACGCCTGCCCAGCGACCAGCACGTGATCAAGTGCGGCCTCTCCCAGCACAAGGTGGACGCGATGCGCGCCCTGGCCCAGAACATCAGTCGCATCATGTCCGCCATGCACCAGGCCACCCGCCAGTCCCTGGCCGCCATTGTGGCCAACATTGAGAGCGACAATGCCGCGGAGCATACGCTGCCCCAGGACAAGTACTGGTCGCTCCTGTCCGCCGCCTGCGAGCGCATCTACGAGCAGGACGATCGCGGACCCACGCACAACTTCAAGACGCTGCTGGCCCAGGCCAACACGGATCTGCAGCACATTGCCCAGCACCTGCTGGACAAGGAGTACGAGATCATAACGGCAGCCAACACCAGCACCAGTGGTGGCGGCAGCGGTAGCGGACCGCAGCGTCCCACTCCGGCCCAGAGCACGCCCATCATCCAGCGAGCGCAGCTGATCAAGAAGCAGCTGGAGCAGAAGAACGTGCTGTCCGCCACATTGGAGAACCGCGAGGCGGACATCAAGCAGCTGAAGCTGGCCGCCAAGATGAAACAGAACGAGCTCAGCGAGATGCAGATCCGCAAGGATCTCGCCGAGAAGAAGCTGAGCGTGCTGCAGAACGAGTACGAGCACGCGGTGGACAAGTGGAAGCAGCAGTACGAGGAGACGCGTCAGCAGCTGTCGCTGAAGGAGAAGGAGTTCGAGGAGACCATGGACCATCTGCAGAGCGACATCGATGCCCTGGAGAGCGAGAAGAGCGACCTGCGGGACAAGCTCAAGCTGAACACCAGCACCGGCAAGAATCAATCCTCCGACTCGCATTCCCAGCACAGTTTGTCCACAGCCGCCTCCGCCGGCCCCGGCAGCACCAATGTCAGCTATTCGACGCCAGCCGGCACCGCTCCAGCGGTGGCCGAGGAGGTGCAGCTGCTCAAGTGCGCCTTCACCCACGAGCGCAACGAACGGCTGCGCCTGCAGGCCCAGGACATGCTTGTGAAGCTCTCACAGTTCGAGCCCATCCATGTGCCCCAGCCGCAGGATCAGCGCATCAATGCTCTGGAGTCGGAGCTGACCAGGATGAAGCACGAATGGGTGCTGTCGCTGCTGCAGGTGCGCTCCAAGGATGCCGTCTGCGCGGGCAGCCTCAACACGGTGGCTCTACAGCGTCGCCACCAGCCGGTGCCGCCCAAGGGCGAGATCAGTTCGAAGGCCTCCCAGCTGGCCTCCGACATCCTCACAGAGTACCTCCAGAGGAAGCCCCATCGGGCAGCGCGCGGCCAGTTTGCGTCCTTTCCCACCGTCGATGTAAAGCGAGTCCTCCAGATTTGAGACGCCACAAAAATGGGCAACGGACACGTCCACGGCATCGGGAACGGGAACGGGAACGATAATGAGACCAGGGGCAATCGGAATAGAATAGAATTTTATTTTTATTGCTAGCACAAATTTGGTTGGGGGATCCTAACTCAAGCTTCATTCACCTTTTGAATTCCCATCCCAACGATCACCTCCAAGACTCCAGTCCCCTCTCTCCCCACTCTCCGCACCTCTGCATATGTGATGGCCTCCCACTCCCAAACAGAATGGTTTAAAAAGCAACTGAACCTGAAAATTGTAATTCTACTCTTATTAATTTATGTTTTTTGTATAAAGATAAAACAAGCTATGAAGATTATATATCTATCTAAATAATAATAGCATAACCAAGTGTGTAAACCCATCGTGTTTATCTCCTAACAAACCATCTGTTTCTGAAAACTAACCTCAGTCGAACTACATAATACCTGTATTATCTAGGGATTCCACTACGAAGGGAGCCACGAGTACATATGAATGTGCAGAGACAACTGAAACAGAGATTATCTGCATGAAAGTGATCAATAAATACCTATACATACGATATATTTCAATTATAAATATATTTTGCCGACTGTTGTATAAACAAAAATGAACCATGGACGCGTTTTGATGGTTGAAATTAAGGATTAATAAACCAATCGACAAGAACCAGACTGTTGTAAATTTTTACTTCCTTCCGGATTGAGCAATAGAATGGAGAAATAGAGAGCTAGTTTTACACTAGTTTGAGGGATTATTCGGAAGGAATTTTGGGTGCTGAGCCAATCAAATTGGAGCCAAGACAAACTGATTTAAGCCAATTCTTTACACTGCACTCCTGTTTGTCCCGAACGGCTGACTGCTGAAAAAATACATTTTTTAAAGCTTTTCTGATGGAAATATAATATATGTTTTGTCCCTATTAGTTGGAATCGACTTGATCCATTCAAGATTTGCATAGATGCAAAGGGTACTCCAAGAGCCTCGCCGGAAGCTCCGCCAGGACCAGGGCAAAACACTGGCTTAACTAGTCGAAGCATCGAGCTTTCATGAATCAATACTTAGTGATTAGTACCAGAAACTAGTCCCCTAAATATGCACTGAATATTGGTAGCGTTTATTGGTCAGATTTCTGTGTATTGCTGCAGGTCCCAAAACTAGCTTGAAGGCCCCTTCAAAGCTCTACAGTTCCGAGTACAGTGTTTGAGAGATGCTGTGGCGGCCTTCGATGGACGTGCTTGGAATACTATGCTACTGCATGGAAAGTTTTAACTGCCGATCCCAATGCGCGCATGCGGCTGTAACCGATGTCAATGGTCGAAGCTGCGACTCTCTCTGGGCTTCTGTAATGGCTGTACACTGGCTCTAAATCCGCGATAGGATAACAACAGGATAAACATGTCATTTAAAAAAAGTTTAATATTAATGAATATATTTTGGAATTTAGTAATGTTCATCCCGTTCACATCAAATGTATTTGAATACTTTACAACAAAATTCCAAAACCAAACGAATCAAGATGCTTTTTAAGTGCCTAATGGAGTGTGTCCATAGCTTAACACACAACCTAATCGCCCGTCCTGTGGTGACGATTACGCGCGGGGGCTGCCGTGAGTCCATTGAGATTGGAACTCTTCTAGGCGCTGTGCGTGTGAATCTTGCAGGATGCCGTCATCCTCCTGAAGGACATCGTCAAGAAGGTGACGAGCGAATCGACCAGTCACCCAATTGCAGAATCTTGGTGAAATTCCCACACATTTTCGGCTGCTCCTGTGAATTTCCCACTGGCTGTTCCTTTCACTATTCCTTTAGCTGTTCCTCGGGCTGTTCCTCGGGCTGTTCCTCTGGCTGTTCCTTTCACTATTCCTTTAGCTGTTCCTCGGGCTGTTCCTCGGGCTGTTCCTCGGGCTGTTCCTCGGGCTGTTCCTCGGGCTGTTCCTCGGGCTGTTCCTCGGGCTGTTCCTCGGGCTGTTCTTCGGGCTGTTCTTCGGGCTGTTCCTCGGGCTGTTCCTCGGGCTGTTCCTCGAGCAGTTCCTCGGGCTGTTCCTCTAGACGTTCATGAGGCTCTTCCTGTTGCTTACACAAGAGTGTATTGGTATTATCAGCGTTATTATGCAAATTTCCTTTGCATAGAACACAGGGTTGACTGCCAGACGGAAGAAAAACATAAACTGATAAATACTAGCAAAATGGACAACGCAGAAAAAAATCCACAAAAGAGAAGGGCGGATACTGATGAACTTGGGGAACTGAGTGAGGGTTCATGCAAGAAGCCTCGTTTGGATTTTGATACCGACGGAAAGGAGACCATTGTGGAGAAGTCTCCCATCGCGGAGACTGCAGTGGACTCAGGCACTCTGCCCTTGACCGATGGATCTGGCTCCGAGTGCGAGCAAATTGTAAGGGCAGAAAGTATAGCCAATATTAGGCCTATAAGGTACAATATCTCTCCATTTGTCAGGCCATGCGATTTCCCCTGCTCGGAGCAGAGCTCGCATAGGCTTCGTGAAGGTCAGATCCTGTCCTTCATATGGGTACGAAGCGAGTTGAAGACAATCTCCGGGTCCAAGGTCTCCATTGTCTCCACAGCGCACTTCAGCTCGATACCATAGAAATCGGTTACAGTCATATGCCCGCCTCGGGATCGGCAGTTACAATTTTCCATGCAGTAGCACCAAGCACGTCCATTGAAGGCCGCAGCCGCATCTCAAATACTGGTAGTTTTTGGCAGATCTGGTAAGAACTTGACATCATAGTGATGTGATATTCCCGTGTAAATATTTTACAGGCAACCTCACTCACCTGTTCTGCCCAGGGTACGGCCCAGAAAAAAAACCAAAAAAATTAACTTTAAAATTTGAATACGTGGCAATAGATGTTACTCGAACGGAAAACAAAATTAAAATGAACTGAGACCCAAATACGTCCCAAATGAAAAAGTTCAAACTCGGAGACTCCTTAGATTGGATATTTCTGCGTGTGTTCCAAAACTGTCTTCTAGATTTCAAGATAGTATTGTGATATAGTGCTTACGTTCTCGGAAATCCAATGGTTACTTCGGGGCACAATTGGGGCATTTTGATTTAAGCCGCTTCAGATGTCCAATACTTATAGGAAACGAGGGGGAACGTTGTAAGCCGCAGCAAAGGCCGCGGCTCTACTTTATATCCGATACTCAGTCAGAATATATGTGGACGAACTGCAGATGAGGAAACTCCACCATCTGATCTTGCTTCTGGGCAAATTTCCGATGGGCAAACGCATTCTCTTCGAGCACCACCTGGAGCTCTGGCAGCGCTGCCTAAACGAACGCCGTGTTCGGGGACAGAGTCACACGCTCGGCCAGTTGGACTGCGCCACGGACAGTGGAAAGTCCGATCCACTGACAACGTCGCCAATCACCACCGCGAAGGTAGAGGACAGCGACGAGCAGGCGCCCGGAGAGGATCGGGCGGTTACAGTGCTCGGCATTCTACGGGTCAACTCGATAGCAAGCCAGTTTTTACTACGTCTCCTGTGTAAGGAGAAGGAGCTGAGTGCAGAGGATCGGCAGCTGCTCATCGACGTGATCTGCAGCTTCTACGAGTACAATCAGCTGCACATGACGCTACAACACAGACACCAGCTGGAGAAGGAGATCCTGCAGCTGTTCCCCAAGGAGAAGATGCGTTATTACCGCACCGGACGTCGTAGCAAGATCTATGTGCGGTTCACCAACATGAAGAACGACATCAGTTTGGGACAATAAACATCTTTATTCATTCGGAAATACGTTACAACTAACATCATTATATATGCAGATATTTGTAGATGGCATTTGGGGGATATGTTACCCGGGGCTGAGCAGCTTTATCACACATTTGCTTACAGATCTAGCACTGAGCACTTCTG
The DNA here is from genome assembly GCA_963969585.1 of Drosophila helvetica. Lineage (NCBI taxonomy): Eukaryota > Metazoa > Arthropoda > Insecta > Diptera > Drosophilidae > Drosophila > Drosophila helvetica. Next base: position 49,693,434 of record OZ018401.1, on the reverse strand, counting down.
ATGGGTTTTCAGGCTACTAATCAGTCATCATCCCCCCTAATCATTTTGTGTGCATCCAGCCCTTCCTTTGGGTGCGCGATTTTAAAGCAGATTCCACGTCGGACAGCATTGAGAAAGAATTGCGCTTAGAGCTAGCGAGGTCGCATCTTAAGTAAATAAAATTTATTTCTCTTCTCGCATTTTTTGTAATTTGCTGCCCATCGATATTCAACTTATTTTCCAGGAGGTGACGGAGCCTCCAGAAAATGTATTGCTCAATGCGCATTTCTGCTGATCGGCCTATCAGCGACCTGTAAATGTATGCTCCAAAATTTGCCAATATTTGAGGGAAAAAAAATAATGTATCAGCTTTCAATTTTAATTAGTTTTTTAATTGGCTGGCGGATGATTTTGAGTTTTAGGCAAAATCCAGGAACGGGGATTTAATACCATTTCTGTAAGTAAATGCCATTTATACATTATAAATGATTTTTGGCTATGTACACAAATAATTATGTATATATGTAGCTCTGTAAGAATAAGCGTGACATATAAATACTGTGTGCGTGACGAGGCTTGAAACCGAGAATGCAAAAACAAAATACGAAATTGCTCCCAAAAACCGTGCCCACCGCTGCTGATGTCCCAATGTTGCCCTTCCTTACCCCATCCCAAATGATCTTGTCATTTCAGCGCATTCAAGTAAATTTTCCCCCATTTAATTTAATCACAGTTTTGTCAAGCTGAGTTTAACTTTCTAGATCCATCAAGAGTCACTGAAGCCACTGGCTGGGGGGGGCCCAAGCAGCAAAAGCAACAAACCCAAAAAAAAACCAAAAAAAAGCAACAGCGATTTTTTCAATGCCACTTGGCTGCAGCAACAACAGCTGCAATAGCATGAAACTATTACATTAGACCGGCCATAGACCATGATGGCCAAAACAGCCCCCCTTCCATCAATCCCTTGTGGTGGAAATTTTCAATTGAAAATATTTTTCTGTTGCCCTTCTGACCGACCGAACTGCAGACCGTAGAGACCCAACACTGACGCTTCATCTGACCCGGTTCTGAGGCCTCTGGTGCAGCAGAGTTCCTCTGGAGCGAACTGGCAAATAGAGTTTGGATCCCATATGTACGACTACCCCAGGGTTCTCGAACTCCAGTTTATAGAGCGGCTTTTGATGTGTGTCGCCTTGGTTCCGGAATCCAGACCCCGTTTACAGCCATAGCCATTCTTCTCACGCCCAGCTCTGGGCCCAGTGGCTGACCTTTTTACGGTTGTTTTGTTCGTTTTTTTTTGTTTTGGTGCGTTTTCGTTTATGGTACCGCAGTGGGTTTTGTAATACGGTTACAGTTCATTTTTAATTTCAGTTTTGGGTTAAAAGCCAGAGAGAGAGAGGGAGAGAAAGAGAGGGGCATTCAGTGAGTTCCCGCTCTGCTTGCGGCGACCGCCAAAGTGACAGATCAGATCCTGACACACATATCCGATAACCGAAGCCCACTGACCATAGGGTTGGCTCCAGTTCCTGCACTCGTACTCTCGTTTCGAGTCGACAACAATTGTCAGAAAAGATTCAGACTCGGCCCAGAAAATACTATGTAAGGCCCCAAGTTGCTGCTGCTGCTGCTGCTGCTGTTGACTCATGTAGAGCGCTACAAACAACATAATTATGGTACATATTATGAGCCAGATGCGAGTGCATATGGGGATCTCACACTGAGACTGTAATACCCTCAACTCTTTGCTATTATATCTCAAAATAGCAGTATTTGGTCGGTAATTCGATGATTCTAAAATACGTTTTGCAATGCAGGAACTCTGTCTTTGATGAAAACTATACATCAGCTGTCGGTTCTAGTACAAGAAATAAACATGTATGATGAGCGTTAAAAAATGTACATTTACTGGAAGATGCAAAGTTTTCTCACAGATTCAGATTGTCTGTTCCTTAAAAGAAACTTACAGAAAAAAACAGAACACCAACATCCTAGCATAGTCAATCAACTTCCATAAGAGTTGGAGCAAGAAAAAAAATAAAAACAGAAATAATTAAAGAAAAAAAATGCGATACAATGCGGAGCAAGACCGAAACCAGTTTAGGTGGAGTATGTACGAGTATGTTTTCCCCCTCCCTGCCCAACAAAGATGGATGGGGAGGGGCACCAACAAGAGCGAGAGTGTAAGACAATAAAGCAGCTCAAGAACACTCGATTGCAAGTGTACCAAAGAGTGGAAACTGGAAACTGGAGATGGAAGAATTCCATGCGGATGCCCCACAAATGATCAAGGAAGACCCCGCGGAACCCTTCCTTCCTCATTAGTGACCATTAAGAAACGAAGAAACCAAAGATTGATCTTCAGCGGAAGCACGGAAGTTTCACTCTTCGCCAAAGGAAACACCCAGAAACACACACACACAAGCCAGAAAAAAAATACGTTTGTTACGCCTGGTTAGGCCACCATCTGAAAGCTCAATTTGGTAAATGGCCAAACAGTAGCCACTAGACAGCGACGTACATAAACTAGAGACCGACCACGCAACATCGGCATTACGAGGAGGTGGGGTGGGTGGGCGCACCTTCAATGGAGCTCTTGGAACGGAGCTGGAGCTTCACTTCGAGATGGCCACTAAGAACAATGGGCCGAAAGAGGTGCTCGCTCATCTTCACTTTTGCCCGGTCGGTCGTTCGGTCGGTCGGTCGGTCGGATGGGCCACTTGAGGCGCTCATTGTGCATGTTATGCTGTGGGGGAGAGTGGGCTGGACGAGTGCAAGAGGTAGCCATAGCCATATGGCTATGTTTTGGCTTAGTATCACGCACTAGACCCGTCCGTCTATGTCTATGGCTATGGCTATGTCTATGTCTTCTTCCTTTCCTCGCAGTCATCTTCTTTTCATTGTTATGGCGGTTCTTAGGTGGCCATTTGTATACCCTTCCAGAGGGAACCATGATTCGGATGAGAGCTGAGAGGTTACCACCAAAAAACCCTCCTTCGTTTCGCTGCAGAGTACTGCCACCAAGATCGGAACTCTTTAATGATCGCTCGAAAAACCAGTCTTTCCCAAGAACATTTAATCAACCCTCTAGTTGTATTGTGGAAAATACCATAGAATTTTAGTAGCTAAGTTAATTCTTGACCAAACCTTGGACTATAGAAGAGATCGTGCAAGGGTATTTAACGCTTCGGCCCCTAAAGCTAGACTTCCTTTCTTGTGGCTGTTTGTGTTTGAGTTCTTGTTGCTTTGCCGTTGTATGTAAATCTTTCATTGAAATATGTACATATGTACGTATTGTAGATAGATTCATATGGACGTGCATACATACTCGCATGCACATCGTGGTTTTTGGAGGTCCAGGTCTCTAGCCCCCCGCTAGACCCATTCGTAGGGCCCCCCGTGCGAAGCTACGCTCCGCTCGGCTTCATTGTTGCTCACTTGGCCGCTTTCGTAAGTCAGTCTCAATGAAAACCAAACGCCAAAGAGCCTTTAAAGAGTGTAAGCAAAGCATGTAGTATGTCTGTAAAGAGCGAATGTGAAAGAGAGCTAAAATTGTAGCTCTTAAGAGTTAAAACAGTTCAAAAAGAGCGAGAACAGAGTTGTCGGATGCCTCTAATATATGTATACAGATATATATCTATATAGATATATGTAAGGACATATTTTGTTCAAATAGTTCATTATTCTTGAAAAAAAAATAAAATAAATAATATACATATTATATTTAATATAATAAAATATATATATATAATATATAGAAATATAATCTAGAAATGTTTTTATAAGTATTTAAATAGCAATAAAATATCCTACAATAGATGAAAATATTTATAAAATTAATTGAAAACGTATTTCCAACAGAATTTCAATCCCAACCATAGAAAAATAATCTTCCCAGATAACAAATAAATTATCTGTTATCTCCAACACTCCCCCTAGATTGCACATTTACGACCGTCTATCTCAGTTACCTTGTAACCAATAATATACCTACTCTTAGTTACTTAATTGGCTGAATCTAATCTAATATGTATCTGCCAAGCACTCGACAGCTCTAAGCCGGAACTAGCTAGCGGCTCGGCTCTCTCTTCGAACTTAAGAGAGTCTCCGGCTGTGTTGCATGGTATAAACACCTGTAGGTACGGGGCCAACCAGGGGGTGGCCTCTTATGGAGTTACCAAAACTTGACTCCAATGAATATGGTGGTAAACCAATCAGTAAAAATAGTACGCTCCATTGTCTTGAACCATGATGGATTGCTTTTGGCTTATATCGAGAGATAGAGAGCGGGAGAGAGGAGAACTTAGGCAAGCGAAGAGCGAGATAAGCCCACCTGCTCTGGCTATACCATGCGTTGTGGCTGGTTGTTGTTGCCAAGCTACGAAGTTTACCCCAACGAAGGCGCTGTCGCTCGTTGCTCGTCGCTTGGTTACTCATTTGTTTTGCCAATTTTCGTAGCATTCTGGCCAACAGCGGAGCAGCGCGCGACTCAGTTAAGACCGAACTTTCGCGCCAGTCAGTCGTTAGCCGCGTCTCGTTCATTCCCACAAAATCGACACACAGCGCTGTGCTTGGGGAAAGAAAGCCACAAAATCGTAGCCAGAGAACCGAAGCGGAGCGAGCCAAAACGAGAGCTGAGCTGAGCTGAGCTGGGCCTCACGAAGCGCGCGTTACACGGTATCGGGCATCGGGCATCGAGCATCGGAGAATCGGGGAATCCGAGAATCGGAGAATCGGAAGTGGTTCTGTTTTTGCTGTTTTGGAGTAGAGCGTTCGTCGTGACCGAGGTTTCTGCCCCCTATACAACCAACCAACCAACCAACCAACCAACCAACATATTTACCTATCTGCATATGTATGTACATATACTTATAGTAGAAAAATAAACCCAAACTGAAGTTCATTTGCGAAAGTGGAAAGTATCTCTCGGATACTTTCCGTTTTGGGAATTGAGAATTAATTGGACTAGATCCCATGCAAAGCGCGCGTTTATCCAATAATTTTTTTTTGTTTTGTTTCTTGTTTTGTCAATAATGTGCCAAAGTCGCAGCCAAATCTGACATATATTACGGAAATGCACACAAAAAATCGGTTGTTGTGTCTGTGTATATTTTTTTGTTTGTTTGTTTTGAACTGTGCTGGTGTTGCTAACCAAAAACTACAACAATAAATATATATAATATATACATATACGTATGTATATATGAACACTATAAATGTTGGCCAAAAACGTAGCTTCAGGCGCATTATATATTGGCCCAAACAACAGTGGCTTTTGACTGTGTTGCTGCCAACTGCAGCAGAGCGTGAAGTGCTTGCCAAATGAATTTTCTATTTAAAAAAAAAACAGAAAAACAGAAAAACAGAAAAACCCAAAAACCGAAACTGCGAAATAAATATATAAATGGCTTAGAAATTTGTACAACACTTAATATGTTGAGATAGTACTAGCTAAGGACTCAAGCCCCGAATTGCTCTATTGACGTGACGAGAGTGCTGAAACCCATTATCCCCAACCCCTCCCCATTATCTGTATATAGAACACTGATCCCAGGTGGCCAGGCTTAACACAAGGCAGTACTAAAAATATCCACACATATAATTATTTCTGTAGATACTGTCCTCAACCATAACCCAGAACAATCGCAACCCTTGAGTAGTAACAAAATTCCCCAACATTCTAAAAAAACCCCTGGCACTGGTTTTGGGACAGACCTAAGCGAATTGGCAGCCAACCCCCTTAAGGGATACCCAAAACGCACGGAGCTTAACTAAAGAGGGGCTAAACAGAAATTCCATTTTATATTAACCCTCTTGCTTAACACTGAAGCTACTTATATGTCATCACCCCCCACCCCCTGGCCCACAACTAACCCTACCAAAAATCAAGTAACTGAAAACGTGCTTGCCAATGCTTAACGTGACCAGCGCTCGTCTCCTTCTTGGCTTGAGCCCAGTTAATGTGCTCCAAGCGATTGTTAGCACCCCTCCCCTCCCTGCTCAGGTCTCACCCTCTCCTGTACAAACCACACATATCCATAATATACGAATGCTAATTCTCATTAAGGCTATGTACTTACTTGTGTGTCTATCTAACCCGTATTCAGACTGCAGTTGAGATCGTCGTGCGTGGGTTTTGGAATCACTCAAAACGTAGGCTATATCTCGACCTATGCTACTGGGCTGCATTTGGGGGCAGCTGCTGCCCATGGAAATATGTTTGGTACTGAGTCCATCATCGTCTTGCCACACCACCACCACCACCACCACCACCAACAACAACAACAACAACATTTGCAACTGCTACTACAACAACAACCAAGTCATCTGAAAAGCTAACCTGCAAAAGAAAAAGCGATCAAAATAACACCCCAGGAAATCTGCATAAAACCTAAACCCAAACCAAACCGAACCAAAAACAACTAAAAACTCTAACTCTGACTCTGAATCTGAATCTGACTCTGACTTGCTCTTACTGTCTGCTGTGTGTGTGTGTGTGTGTGTGTTATGTCTGTTTTGCTTGGTCTCTTGTTGCTCGTAATACACCACCCTAATACAAAACCTGCCCGCTAACGATCATGCATAAACCAAAGCTAGGTAATGCTATAACTGCTGCCGCCATTGCCTCATCTATATCGACCAACAAAAACAACAGCAGCAGCAGCAGCAGCAAATCGAAACGGGCACGTCAATTCAGCAAGCCATCATCGTCGTCATCGATTGGCGGGGGAGGAGTGGCTGCTGGCGAATCGCTCTACGACCATCATTCATCACTAATTGGCGACTCAATTGATTTAGAACATTACATCAGCGCCATGGAGGCCCGACGACACGACAACGAGCCGGATGTCTGGGCCCAACTCCAGCAGAAGGAGTCGGATATCCTGCTCGCCGCCGAGCTGGGCAAGGCGCTGCTCGAGAAGAACGAGGAGCTCGTCAAGCAGCAGGAGAAACTCATTGAGGATTATTCAGCCAAAATTGAGGTGAGTCTATACCAAATATTATTTGAAGAAAGTCTTTATTGCAACTGTGGCACCTAATCCTTCCGAAAGAGTGAAGAGTAGCTAAAGTTTTCCCATTTTATGTTGCATCCGTTTGCAATTTGGGATTGGATGTCTCCTGTCATTGGAAAATACCCTTTAATTGGGCAATTTTGATTGACTCACCGGGCGATTTGCATTGATGATCACAGACAGACAGACAGACAGACATATGGCTTCAGTAATCCATAGATGGATATACATATATTATACAGGCATGACCTCTCCACAACACATTGCTCATATTCCCAGAACGGGAATTAAATTATTCACTTTTGATATTGATTTTTTGCCGTTGAATACCGCACACCTGTCCGCCAATGCAGCTCCGCCGTAAGCCCAACTTCTGTCCACTGCAATTGAGCGGGGCGGCGCCCCATTAAATATTTAGACAAACAAAAACAGCTGGGGACTGTCCCTGTCCCTGTCCCTGTCCCCAGCCATGTCATGGCACCCAAACGGGTCCCCGGACGATGACAAATGTGCGCAGTAAGCCACTGAACTATATAGTATATCACGTAAGGCTATCGATTTTTGTTTTTTTTTTTTCGAACAGCAACACTCTCTGGAACAGTAAAACTAATGTTGAAAATTGTCGCAGGTATCAGGCACTTGGCTGATAGCGGGACCCAAAGCAAAGTCTGTTCATAACACCTCTAAATGCCGAAGTTTCTTCTGTCTGCTGGTCGACCTTGAACCGGGTGTGGGTGGGGCTGCGGTTGGTTGCCTCGCACCTGTCCATACACCCTGAAATGCTCGGTAGAATGCCAATAGAAAGAAATAGAAATGCTCCGATAGGCAAACACAAGCACAAACAAAAACACCAATAGCAATACCAATACCCTCGCTCCAGCAGCTATCCAGCTATCCAGCTATCACTCGAAGTGAAGTTCAAGCCAGGGCCCAAGTTCGGGGCCGTTCATTAGCATATTACTACCACCAATTTCCCGTGGCTAGCCAACGCGCTATCCTGTCCCTCCCAGCAGATAGTTGGGCTAATGCTAATGTACTTTTGTTGACCGAACCGAACCGAACCGAACCCAGCCGAACAATGTTTTCTTATCAATTACGCTCATTGGCTGCTTTCCACCTCCTCCGGCAATTAATGGCAATTCAATGGAGGGAACCGAAAGGTAAACGGACTACCAGGAAATGCCTGCAGTGGCGTGGGGACACCACCAGATGGTGTCAGTAACCCAAACAGAGGACACAGCAATGCGTTGAACTTGAATCCACTTTCTGTGCGGCGTACACAAATATACAAATATAGTATATTTTTTTCAGTGGCTCTGGGGCATACGTATTTCACGCAGTTGCAGTTGTAGTTGTAGTTGTAGTTGTAATTGTAGTTGTACTTGTAGTTGGTGGCTTAGTCACTCAAACAGAGTTTTGTATTTTCCTGCGTGACTTCATCTTCATTTCGAAATGAAAGTACGAAGGCCAATTGCCTTGGCCGGTGCCGGGGCTGGGGCTGGGGCTGGCAGCGTAATATCCTGTTAACACTTGGCAATGATGTCAGTGATGTTTGGTACTTGGAAATATTTCTGGCCCTTCCAGAGAATGTTCTGATCTGAACTGACTTCTCCATGAGGCATTCCCGCAACCAAAACTATCAACTTGATTGCTAACCTTTTCATTGAAAATCGCCCAAATACCTGTACAATTCCCATGTTCCATTTTTCCATCAGTAAACTTTTCGCTTTGGCCTAATGAAATAAGCCAAGCCAAGCGGGGACAGGCCAGGCCAGGCCCCAAAGGTCAGCCAATTGTCATTTAAACTATTTCGTTGTCCATTCCATTATGATCTTTTTCCCTCTCTCTCAATGAATTCTATCGTGTGGCTGGTGCATAAATCCCTTGGATTTTGTCACCTTGACTTTAGCTTATGGTCGGTGGATATAGCCAAAATGACGCTCGGCCACAACCACATCTACGTTTTTCATAAAGTGAGTTTGACTCACTTTTATTTGCGTGTTTTTGGCAATATATAATATGCAAAATTGTGCCGTCTATCTAATTAATTTCTTCAACATTTCGGAGCCCACAATGTCACTCGAGTGTCCCCAGCCAGTTTTGTGGTCAGCCAGGCCCATCTACATACACACGATTAGTAGAAGGCCCAGTCTATATGGCTGACTGACGTAATTAGACTGGTGGTCCGTTGGTCTCTGGGTCTGTTGTAGGTGTATTTGGCTTTGGCGTTGGGCTTTGGCTCTGGCTATAACTTTAGTTGTAGTTTTAGTTGTTGTCGATGTGGTCCGAAGCTCGCCCATTTTTGTGTGTTGCTTTTTGCGGTCTGTTGAAGCGTGTGTGCCAATTTACGAGCATTGGCTTTTATTTTTAGCTGCGATTCGGGATTTGTTTTTGCATTAACAATCTTTTATATGCCATCATACTACATACAATACTGTTCTGTTCTGTTCTGTGCCCGATTCTCAAATGCTAATGAGCGCCCAGAGAGGCCTTGGCCATATAGAGCATAGATTTGGTCATTTGAAGGGCTCTTGGGCCCTTACCCCCGACCAGTAAGGGTCTGAGGTTGGTGCTCAGCTGTTTCACCATAAACAACATATATCCCACACAATTCATTCACTTGAATATCAGTTGGAAGAGCTTAAGGTCTATATATAGAATCACTCTGAATCATTCCTTTGTCTTTGCTCCAACAATCTCCAATCCAACAATATTGTAAGCCATTTATGTCGCTTTTCCAAGCCTACTACCACTACCACTACCATTACTACTACAAGAGTACTATGGGCTGTATCTAGTTCACAGACAATCACCCGAATAGCACCAACTGTTGACCATTGTCTGGCTACCAAAACGTGTTTGCTACGCCCAAGTCCAACTCTAAACTCGCCTCAAAAACAGTCAACGGGGGGAACAATTGAATGGGTGGGGGCGGGGGAACGAAATCTATTGGAACCAGGCATCCCATTGTAGTTTATTTTAAATCGCTCGTTTATCACGATCTACCAATTGTTGCCATTACTGCTTGAGAAATTTATACCCAAAAACTGCGATCCGACTTAAAAGTGTTGCAAATGGCAACCGAAAATAAAATATATAATTTGCTATGTGGGCGTCTGTGCTCCGATAGGTTACGGGGTATTTAAATAATTCAAATCGCTTGTGGCACTTTCGAAAGTCTACACCCCTGACTCTGTTACCCCCCGCCCTCCCCACTCAGGCTTTAATTGTTTTCATCATTTCTGTACTCTAGAAGAAGGTAGTTTAAATCAGAATGTCGTTCAAAATGTTGTAGATATTGTTATTTTATACATTGATCCACTACATCATATAGCTAGCATAGCAAACAAACCATATATTGATTTATATGTATATCACTGAAGGGTATAACAAATGTCGTTGCATTGCCAGAGATAATTTCCCTACTGGTTTCTGTTCGATTTATATTTATATATCTCTGGCTGGCATTGGTTTAACTGGTTTTTGTGTAATTTATTTAACTGCTCTTAGTAGAACGGCGAGAGACAATTGATTGCAATTTGTTCTTTGGATCCATTGCGATATTGAACTGAAAACTTTGAGCTGTTTCCCCACCCTACACCACCCCACCTCACTCCTCTGCACAAAGAATGGAAAGCTAATGAAAAGGTAATTCCATTTAAACGTTCTCTGATTGGCCTTGATGGGCGGTTGTTAGCTCAAGTCTTTCTCTGAACAGGATATGGTTGGGAATAATTTATAGAAAATGGAAGTGAAGAGCTATAATTTTCGTTTAATGAGAGGAAGTTCCACCCATGAACAGTAACAGTACTTGTAATAATTCTTTAAGAATCGTCTGGTGTGTCTTGAGTTTTCTGTTAGATGCTCAGATGATGGTATCGGATGTCGTACTACCTGTAACTAATTTCGTTTGAAAGTAGCTTAAATTGTCATTCCCTGTAATCGATAATGTACTTAGTACAACCTCAATCAATAGTATGCATATCTTCAGCCACAAATGTTAATCCATTGTAGCTTCCCCAACCATATGTAAAGAAGTACAGATATTATAATATGTGAGCGTTTCTTCCGCCTTTCGATTGAGTCGCACGCCCACACGCTCGCCCAGCAGCCCACTCGACTGACCATGCCGGCCAGTGGGGGCGGATCTCTCTTGGGGCGCCCAAGAACAGAGCACACTGTTATGGTGGCTTATGGTGCTACCTCTCAATCGAATCCACCTACTGGACACCTACTGCCTCCAAAGGTTAGATAACCGAAACGCGTTCTACATACAAATGCTGAGGGGCTAGTGCCTGGTGTAGAGGGGTGGGGGTGGGTCTCAAGTGCTTACCAAATTTCAATTTTATATACGAATGAATGTATAAAACTCTCCTCACGTCCACAGGCCAGATTTTAGGTGAAGTCATCAACACATTGTGGTTGCTGTTCCAGCGATTTATCGACTGCAAAAAAAAACAAAACAAATTTCAAAATCAACTAATTTGCATGCGAATAATACGGGCTATATACGCACACACACACACACATGCATATATATATATATATTCCTCCATGTATCGTGTCCATCTCATTTGGTGCAAAAACCAGTTTGATCAATCCTCACAGCACACTGCTCGTAATCTTCTTTAGCCATGGATGAGTCAGAGAGACCTGAGACCCGAGACCCGAGACCCGAGACTGAGTGGAGCTCATTTGGGGAGGGGTGTAAGCATTTCTTCAAGTACCCAGTGGCCTCTACTCCTTTTTCTCCACAACATTTTGGCCCGATTCGCGGGACGTACGTATATATGCAAATTCATTCACTGGATGGCAGAGAACTTTGTTGGATTGGTGTTAGGTTAGGTTTTTGGCTGGTGTATGATCTGGGGTATGGGTATGGGTATGGGTATGCGTATGCCCCTTCGAGGTAGGAAATTGAGGTCGTTCGACATAGTTTTGCCACGATTATTATTGGACATTAGCCAGCAACGTCACCCCATTCGTATTCGTATTCGTTTTCGCATTCGCATTTGCTTTTGGCCAGTAATAGCATTTCTTTTTCGATTTATGGATGGAATGGATGACTGCTTTGTTTTCTTCTTCTTCTTGCTCGCTTGGCTCGTACCTTCTCCCATGTGCTATTCCACGACAAATTACTTTCCTTATTGGTCAGTCTGCCTTATTTCTCACTTCTTCACGGCTCCTCCTCCTCCCCGTTCCATGCTTTTTTTTTGTATATGCATTTGCTGGTGTCATGGGGGGGAAATTGAGTTTTTAATGCGGATTTTCCGGGTGGAGACGGTACGAACGTACCCTTTTGCTTTCCATATGGCTGGTAATGAGCTTTATGAGCAAGGTATTGGTAAGTCATTACAGAAAAGTGTTTCAAGCAGGGCTTGAACTGGTCTCTGCGATGGTCCGTATGTAAAGATCTTTTGCCGGAGAGTTCCTTTTTCTTGAAATGTTGCCATAAGTTTATTATTTGTGCACTTGCAATGTGTTTTCTCGGACAGTGTTGCTCAACTCTGCATATCAGCTGTGGCAAGGCGTGGCTATGGTGTTGGTAAACACAAAAACTCTTCATGGTCCAAATCTTACTGGGGTAAGGATTTGTTTCACAAATAATTATTATTATTAAATCCAAACAATCATCCGTCCCACTCTTGGTGGAGAGGAGGGCTGAGCCTTTCTTTTGCCTTTCAGGGTCTCGAGCTCTCGACATTCCACCAAGCAGCATTTTAGTAGCATAACTATGTAAAATTGTTAAATAAAAATACAAATTTGCATCTGAGAATACTCGTATACTTAATTTTGTTTCGTTCAGGCTTTATTATGTAGCTGTGGCCATGGGGCATGGGGCATGGGCATGTGGAGTGTATGGAATGGTCAGTTAGTTATTAACTCCAATTTAATTGTCACAGTCTCTGGCTCTTCAAATTGCCTGTCTTGGGCCAAGATGGGAGGCGGCGGCCTTCAGGCTTGATTCACGATCGACTAACTGTAGATGAATGTATAAATGGGGGGCTTGCAGGAAGCGGATCGAGAGCAAATTATATTTAATGTTGGTCTGAGTTTTACATAATCGATTTGGCGATCCACTTGCCCATCATCTCAATCGCATGGCGTCGAGGAGTCCGTGAACCAACGGCATATCCATCCATTCATCCATCCATCCATCCATCGGCCGTCACTGTCAAAGACCATTGATGGGAAAATTATGCTTAATAAGTAAAACAATTAATACGGGTAACTGCAAGGAAATAATTCGATTCGTACCGGCTCTGACAAGTAAATTATTACCCACCAAACGATCGCATGACTTTGACTTTGGATAGGGCCCCAGAAAGAGAGCGGATTCTCCCAGCTCTTGCGACTGCCACAACTGTTTGTGGCATCTTCCAACAGCCCATTGTTGTTGTAAGACAATCACACAATCCTACTGACAAGTACTACTCGTATGTACCGATGTTGCATGTATATAATTTTATAAAATTCATTTTTTTGCTTTCGTGCCCCTCTGTCCCTACAGATACACACACACAGACCCAGACTCAGACACAGACACAGACACAGGCACACAGAGGAATATGTTTTAATGAATTGCTGAAGGTGAAAGCATTTTCACTTTCCAAAAGCAATTTTCGGTGTCAAAGCGATGCTTGGGAACAATACACATATGAGAAACCGACTTGATAATGTCGCCAAAGTCTGAGCCCCGTCCCAGTCTGAGTGGAATCGTAAATAAAATCAAACCAAATGGGTAGCTCTGCCTTGAATATGTATTAGATGAAGTTTAGTTTGGTAAATGATGGTATAGCTGAGATATACATACATATGGATGGATTCCCTAAGAATAGATTGACTAAAAGTGCATTGTTTAATTAGAATAAGAAATCTACAAAACCAACAATCGCTGACTGCTCGATGGGTGATGGTGAGTGAGTTGACTTGCCTTGAGGCAAAGCCAATACTTGCCCTTTTCTCTGGCAGCTGACTCATTGACAATTAATTAACAATAACTCTCCACATATGAGAGTACCCAGTCCCAGCCCTGTCATATCTCACATATACATACAAGTGTATATATATCTATAGATATCTATATCGACATGCGTGTGTATACATTGCTAATTGGCCAGCTTTCATTGCAATAATAAAAATATATATACATATGTACATACATACATATATACACATTTTTTTTTTTGTGACTAAGAGCCAGAAAATGAATCGGCCAATTGGCGAATTTCAAATGCCAATACAAATGCAAATAAATATACAGAAAATATTCATGTCTATATGGCCATCGAACGTTAGCATGATGACAATAATAGACGATTTCACAAAATACGATACTCGTAATACCCAGAGGCTGAACCCCCCCAATCCCCCTCCCCCTTCCCCATCCCAATCCCATCCCCTGCCATTCCATCCAAAATCCAAAGGCTGAGCCGCTGAAGGGGCAAAAACTTTTCCAGAGACTCACGCAAATCAGATAACAAATTCGAGTGTCGGCCAAAGTGGCATAAACAATGTGCCCCGCGCGGCCCTCTGCCCACGGGCTGGGGAAGGGGAACGGAAGGGGGACTCGTGCCAATGACAGTAATTTATGCACCCAACGAAACGTTCGATTCAAATGACTAAACTATAACTAGGGCTGGGGAATTGTTAATTGCAAAACTGTCTGATATGTACACTGCTATCTTATATTGCCAAGAGATATAGAGGCCAGAGAGAGAGACAGAGAGAGCGAGAGAGATAGGTTCTTGGGATCAACCGAAAATGTGTCAGAAATGTAGGGCATACTTTGATAAATGTTTTGTTATTGGAAGCGGTATCGGAACACTCTCTTGGGACGACGAGAGAGATATCCGCCTGAGAGCAATGATCGAAGAAACAAGTGCTTTTCCATCAAGGAAGCTGACTCTTCCTTTAATTTTCCAGTGCGGGGGGAGTAACATATGCCCAGCAATAAGGAGTAACAACAATAAGATGGTTGTAAGCTTCATACTATGTATGTACATTCTCAAGGTCAGCATTAGCAGCAGCGATTAAAAGGCAATTGAATAGCCAATTAACAGATCATTAACAAATCAACACATCCAAAATACTTTGGTTGAGATGAACCTTGCAGATATCTTGCACAATCGCATCAACGAACGAACGAACGAACAAGCGAACAAGCGAACCAGCGACGGAGCGAGCGACGGAACATTCGTCTCGTACATAAAGCCGCATTAAACAATGTTGAACATCAGCAAAGATCGAATTTTACCAATGTGTCGGATGACTCAGAGCACAGACAGAGACAGGTAAGCGATCGCTCTACTGAGCATGCGCAACGCCAAGCAAAGACAGAGAGGGAGATAAGAGAGCGCCAAAGAGACAGAGAGAGATAGCAGTTGAAATAGAAACACTTTAAGCTGCAATCGAAACGGTTTTTGTCTTTGATTTTCTACAAGTGTGATTTTCTGTGTGTGTGTGTGTGTGTGTGTGTGTGTGTCTGTGTGTTTGCAAGTGCTATTGTTATGTAACGGCTCTTTCGGCTTAACAGTACTTTTATTCGCATTTGTTGCTTTTTTCGGTGATTCACACTAGGGGTACTCAGGCGACTTATTTTGCTTTCATTTGAAATTAATAGCAGCCAAAAAATACCAATTCGAATTGCTTAAATTATTGAAAAGACAGGAGTGACCAACATATTTAGTTTATACAAATAGATAATCCCTCTAAAAGTCAAGTATTTTGGCAATTTTGGAAGAAAAAATAGAAAAATTCAGCGAATACCACAATTTAAAGCGTCACAGAATCTTTCCTTCTTTTGATTATGGTCGCATCTCTCTACGAAGCGAATCGTGCACTGGAATACCCCGTACATTGCCATGCATTTCCATTGGTGTGTCTATTTTACCTCGCACCTAGTGCACACGTACATTGCCGTTGCAATTAGCGGCTCGCTCCTCTGCTCCATTGTTTGCGTAAATGTTTCACCCACATTTCGTGTGGAGCTCTCTCTCCCCGTCACTGGATGTACAATGTACATACATACATACGTACATATTATGTACGAGTAGATGTACATACGATGGTCGGTCCCAGGAAACCATTTAGCATTGCAGCCTGAGAACTAAGTCGCTTGTCACTTTGTCTTGGGGCACTGGCACTCCAATTTGTTTTTAACTGGATAAAAGGTACGAGCTCTTGCTATTGCCGCTCCCGCTCCCGCTCCCGCTGCTGCTGCTGCTGCTGCTATTGCAGTTTTACCGAGTACCAAATACGAGTACAAGTACGAGTATCATGTACATATGTAAGCGCAGGCTGTTTGAGTTATGGACAGATTGCCTCATACTTTTTACATATATTTCCTTGGCTCGCGCTCCCTCTTTTTCCTCGCTGGTGCTGCAAAGTGTTGGACAACAACAAAACACTTACAAATTAATGGGAACTGTATTCGCGGTGTATTTTTCTTTGACTAGGAACTGTTTCGTTTCGAAATATCTTATCCGAATGAAAATCAGAGTTACAAGTGTCGCTTTATTAAATCTGCAGCTCCCACAAACGTACATACAGTCATGTGAAAAACAATAAGGACACTTGGCTTTGTTTCAGAAAAGGGTCTATAAAGTTACTATTTTCATTTATTTTGAAGTGATCTTAAATTTTTTAGGTTGTTCCATATTTGCACTTCATAATGTAAAAGTAAAAACCGAAGAGTAGTGGTGAAAAAGTTAATACAAATTTTTGTTCGATATGTCATACGCGTTTGGCTGTGCGAAATAATCGGGACACACACATAAAACATTTTCTATTTCGTAATAAAACCGTTTTTCTAAGAGTTTTACTACCAATTAATCAATATTGACTTTGGATCAGAACTCAACACTATACAAAATTGTGCCATAGCTACCACAAAACCAAAAAAAAAGCGTATTAATATGCACTAGTATTTACAACAGGGAAAACATAAGCAAAGCCAAAGACACGAGAAGAGCCATCCATAAAACATGTCTGCCCCATACTTCCCCATAATTAGGCCATAAATATAAAGATTTTCCCTCAGCAAGAAACAAGCCAGCAGCAGAGTCAGAGTTAGAGTTAGAGTTAGAGCCACAGACACATCCAAGGAATTATATGGAAATAATCTTGTGGTAAATGTTTGAGCCATTGTTCTTGGGCTGACGGGTTGCTCTTGGCCTGAGCTCATCATCAACAGTAGCCGGGGAGTCATAATCTTAAATCTCCAACCAGTTACCCTCGGAGCAGCAATCATTATGGAATGGAGCGGGGGCACTACATTTATTCTCTTTTGAAGACCCTGAGATGACCGCTTGGCTGGCTCTGACTTGATGGCTTGATGCTCTGTTTGGAAATGTTTTTTTTCTGTGTTTTTTTTCGGTATAGTATGTCGTAGCTTTTATTTGCTGTATAGCTATTTGTTGTGGTTAATCATACCGGGTATAACTAAAAGATTAATGACACCATTGAAAAACATCTGTCATACAACTAGGAAGTTATCGTGGTGCAAAAATATACTTTATTTATTTATTTTTAAATACATATTTAATTTTCAGAATTGATCAACTCTTCCAATTCATTGCGGATGAGAGAGTGAAATTGTTCCAAGATTTAAAAATAAGTGCCTCATTTTTGGGTGTGAGTTTCAAGTTAATTAACATCTGAATAGGAAGTAAAAGATTTAGCAGGAGAGCTGAAAGAAGGAGTGGTAGACATTTAATATTCCTTAAACATATATGTATATGTAGAAGAGTATAAGTCCTCTACTATCCCTTTCGGATCTATGGTTCGCCATTATTTGTAAATTAATCAGTTTTGAGCGTATTTAAAATGAAATCAATCAACCTCCACAGATTTTTCAGCACAAAAACAAAAACCTTTTTTGAGAGCATTTATAGCATCTGGTTTAAAAAAATTCTCCCTTTGTCTGGTTCGGGGTTCATTTACTTGCGTACAGTGATAATTGCTTTTATATATAGCCAAGCAGTTTTTTTATTTATTTTTTTTTTTTAATAATACTTTTTGCAATGCTTCTTTTTTTTGTTTTTGGCCGCGCGCGTCATTAGCGGAGGCAGCATAATTAAAAATCTCTTAGCCAGCAGCTCTTCGTGGGGGGGAGGGGAGGTTTTTGGAGGTGTGGGCTGGGGAGACAAAAGAATTGTGGCTGAAAGACCAGAGACGGCAAATTGTGTAAACAGCTAAGAGAATAACATCGAGAAACATGTTGAGTATATTATTTTGAGATATTTAATGAGATGACGAACAATTAGAATGCGAAAAATTGCAGAATCGTTGGTAGATTTGTCTGAAAAGCATGGACAGGGAGATATTTGCATCTAAGACTACAGAAACAATGTACAATTCGTATAGAAGGGACAGACTGAAGTACTAATCGTTCACCTAAAAAATAATGTAGTGGCTGTATTTATTTTGGAATTTTTTATTTTTATATTTGATATATTTTTCTCCATCTTCTTACAATGAGCTCTGTAAGCGCTCAATGCGCCAACGGTGACTAATTGTTAAAGCCTTCTCTGAAGACACCCAGCCCATCTCCGCAGCACCAACGTTCTTCTGCGCTGCCACATTCGGTGTCTCTTCCTCCTTGGCCTTTTCTCTTTTCGGTGTGTAAGCGCTGTTGGCTTGACAAGAGATCGGCCAAACAGAAAGTCAAAAAGCCCACTCACTGTCGTGCCCAGAGAAAGATAATGTGTATCTCTAGCAGCCGTATGTTCACAGACAGATGTACATACATATGTGTGTACCCTGCCTGCCCCATTTCATCGTCTCAGATGTGTGCGCATGCGCAGTGGGCGTCACATTTTGCCGCAAGTATTTATGGCCTAATAATTTTTGCTCCGCACAATCTGGATCTAACTCGTAGAAGTGAGTGAATTTCGGTGCATTTCCACAACTGCTTACCTCATTCCCGTTGCACAGCCACATGCATACATACATACATACATACATACATATGTACATATGGTCTGTCATTCCATCAGCTATCTGTTGGGCCTTATCAGAGGAAGGGCGATAAGTTTTCCACTTCATTTTGGCCATGTTTCGCTTGTGTCGGCGATAAGATAAGAGCCAAACGAGAGACAAGTGCAGCGATTTCGATTCCTCCCCAGTTGGTCAGTGAGTCATTCGAACGAGTACTGAAAGGCATATATGTACATACGTACATTGTACAGGCATAAATACATATACAGATATTTGGCAAACAAAACTTAAAGACTTGTTAATTAATCATAATTACCGTTTCCGAGTTTAGTTGCTTTTCATGCCACATTTAAGGCGCCGCCCAAATTGCGACATTTGAAGTTTATTTCTGTCCCATGGTGCCCCCTCCCATGTCTTTCTCTGTCGCCGCTTGTTTGTCTCGCCAATCAAAACCAACCCACAAAAATGGCAATCACCTGAGGCCAGAGTCCCCCCGCTCATCTTGAATTCGGTTTAATTAACTGTCTCTCGAAATCGTTGTCATCTTTGAGGCATTCCAAGCCAAACAAAAAAACCAAAAAAACCAAAACCAAAACAAAAACAACCGAGATAAATATAAACGAAATTTTCTTGCCCAATTCTCTGGTGTTTTCACAATTTCCTCAACAATGGGACGGGTATGGATATGCCTGAAAATCGGTACGAAAAATTGTCAATGCCAAACACTTGAAATTACAGACGGTGAATGTCGATTTCTTTCAATTTTACTTTGAAATTAGTGGTTTTGTGTTCGGTGGGTTCGGAGACTTGGCTTGGGGCATGATGTTGCAAAAATGTGTTGGTGCAAAGAAAACTGGAGCAGAAAATGTCTGGCAATATATTGCAGGGTTTATCGGGACCTAAAAGGTTTTGTGGCTCAAATAAATCAAATCAAGTCAATTAAAATTACATGAAATGGTATTATTGCTGGCTATTTCTTTGAGATATATGTAGCTATAATTATATGTATGTATGTACGTACATATTTAAAAGTTCGGTCAACGGTAAGACATTTTTTAGCTCAAAAAAGTTCAACGTACTCGAAATAATAATATGCATATATAAAATATATTTATATTACACCAATCTATCCATGCGCTGTGGAAGTAAGAAAAACTCTTCCTCCTCCCATTAAATTTCTGTATTTCGACCCAGGATTGACCAATCTTCCCAATCTGCGATGGATTGCATGGCAATTCTGCATTCGAGCGGATCAAATGCCAACAGCAGTACGACTATGAAGAAATAGTCCCCCAGTAAGCCCTGCAATTGTTGTCATCCCTTTGCCACTCACCATGACCAACTTACAGAGGTCTTCGTTTGTTTGTGCTACCCGTACTACCCATCCAAATCCAAGGGCATTCGAAATTGCATTGCCTATCTGCCGAGCAACCCAAAACCAAACCAAACCATACCCAACCGAACCGAACCGAACTGAACTGAACAATGGCAAAGATCAGCCTTTTTACCTTATTGTGGCATTATTTTGTTTATTATTATAGTCACTCGTATTATTTGCTACTTCTTTTGGCGGCTCTCTACCATTGGGGGAGGGAGGGAGGTAGGGAGCTAGAGCCTCTGACTGTCAGTCAACTGTGGCAGAGGCTCAAGGGGGTGCCACGCCCATTGTTGACTGCGACATGACCTTAGGCGCATAAACAAACTTTTGGGCCACAGCACACACACACACTCACACACACAGCTCGATTGTTGGACTTGGTCTATAATATTTTTATGACTTCAAAGTTGAAATTGTGGGCCATAAAATGCATGTGGAGCGGGGGGGTCAATGATGTTCTCTGGTGCATTGCCAATTTGAATTTGGGTTCCGGGTGACAAGTGCGGATTCCGTCTTCTACAGATTTACATAGAAAAACACAATATGTCAAATTCCAGCAGATTCCTTTCCGCTTTCCTCTGTGACAATTCAATTGCTGATTGTCCTGCAGTGCCTTGCAATTGAATTGATTTACTGTTTGAGTGCTAGCCGATGGCAGTGTGGGGAAACAGCCCAGACTAATTGCAGCATTTCACACTCCAAATGGCTGCTCTGCTCTCTCGCTTCTTGGCCAAGAGTGTTGCAATAAATTAGCTGAAACAACGGGGAGACTTTTCACAAGACGCTACCCCCGTCCGCTGCTGCTGCTGCTGCTGCTGCTGCTGCTATCAGCGATCATTAATCGGTCTCTCTATTTAAATGAGCTGAAATTAGTTAAAATTTGTGTGGCTAAACGTTCAATTTGCATAATTTGTGCGCTACATTTTGTTGCGTTGTATTGTGCATGCCAATAAAATGCAAAATGCCATAAACAATTAAAACTGTAATTGTGGAAAACTCTTGTGAAAACTGAAAGTCTGAATGTTTTTCCTCTCCGTTTCGCTGCAACGAAATGCAGCTGTTTGATCTCTGACCAAAGAGGAGGAAAATGCTGCCCAGACTCGAGTTAAATGCATTTGGGAATGCTGTAACTGCAGCATATACATACGAGTATGTACATATGTATGTATGTACATAAAACCCTCCATACATCATGGTCAAGGCAATGCGATGTGTATGAACTGGTTCGGGAAGCGTGAACAATAAATAATATTTTCACAGAAACTAATTAAAACTACAATTCGGGCAGCGGCCACTTGATATGAATGGCCGGCCACATCTTAGGTATAAAGAAATATTCGATGATTACTTTTGCGCCATGGAGCTTGAAGAAATTAAAAGATTAACAAATTAATTTGTAAATGTTGTTGGGCATGGCCTACATGGCGGATGTGCAACGCCTAGGATTCTCCACATGCAAAGGCTCTCTATCCTCTTGACTGTAATGGTGATAGATCATCGCTAAACCAATTCTGGCCTTCAGTTATACCATCTAAATACCTTAAGAACTTCGTATTCTAAAGTAGAACATCAATAAATAATAATATAGTATTAAGTCAATATATTTCTCATTGAAATGTGTTTGATTTAATACAAAACAATTATAGAAAATTATTAAAATGCCACATTTCAATTCCCACGTATCCGCAGTAGAATTTGAACCAAAAATTTGTATGCAATTACAAGCCCATTCAAAGCACGTTTACAAACACTGGACGGGCTTCGCCAACACTATAGTGATGACACCAACAGTCGCCTATTCATTGGTTTTTTTTGCACAGAATTTAGCAATTCAAATTTCAGGCCGAAGGTTTATTAATAGTTGTATGTCGCTTAGGTAATAGCCATTCATTTGACCTTCGAAACTATAGTCTTTTTTTGTACTACTGCCACAAGACGAGAGTCGGAGCCGAAGCCGAAGCCGGAGCTGGAGCCTTGTCAACTCATCGGCGGCTCTGAGCGCAAAGCTCATTCAAGTGAGTCATTTCACTGCACCTCTCCTCTCCCCCCACCCGCTTTGGCACGATTCTAGCCAGGCCAACGTGACTGTGCCAGCAATGTAGCTAATTATTTTCAAAATAATTATCGAATGCATTTTGCAGCTATGGCGGCAAGCCGCTTTCAACACCCCACTTATCAGTGGGGCAAGGCGGGGGGAGCGCCATTCAAGCTGATGATGGTTGATGGCTTTAAAGTTTAAACACTTGAAAAGACAAGCAATATTCTGCAACACAAATGTTAGCAATTTCAAAGATTTTCGAGTGGAAATTAGTCAGCAATTATGGTACTCCCCAATACATGTCGATTGAGTATAGTTTGCAAAAGATGTAAGTATTTTCGTAGTACCTTTATACCTCATCCAATACAGAATCGCTGGTCATCTCCTGATGACCCTCCAGATGTGTATACATACATATTTCTGAACTGCACACTCAGTCTTTATTCCTTTTATTTGAATGTGAAATGAATGAAATCAGCAAAAATAAATTGCCTATTGCTTATCCGACTGCCTAAGCTGTCATTAGGTAGAGGGCGTGGAATTTGCATAAGTGCACTCGCACATACATACATACATACATATGTACATACATACTTACATATGTAAATGCAAGTGCCTTCCTGCTGATGAGTCACTCGGGGCAGGCACCTGTCGCTCGTCGTTTGTTTTGCTTTGGATGTCACCTAAGCGTGTCAATTGCTTCGACATTTCCTGCACTGCACAACAATTTCGCTGCACAAATATTTATAATTTTCATACCCAAAAAAAGTGGCAGAAAATCAACAACAATTCAAACACCTCTCCTCTGTACTTGGTTGGCGGGAAAGTGGGTCGAGTTACGTCGCATTTGAATAAGAAACCACTACAGCAGAAACAGTGGCAACTAACCGGAGACCAAAGACCAGATACCGGGGGATGGGGACTGCCTCAAGTGTTTACAGAGATTGGGATGGGGATGGCGATGGGGATGGCGATGGGGATGGGATACCATACCAAGTGATCATGCAATGCAATGCAATGCAATTAGCTATGAAAGAAAACGAGATCCGAAACACACAAATACGTAATAAAATTAACGCAAAAACAAAACTCGCTTGTCCATCGTGAAATTTGAGGCTGATTTTGTTGCGTATTTTGTTTTCCTACAATTAAAGTCTGCCACCACATGATTTTGCTTTGAATATGTGAACTCATTTTCTGTGTGGCAGCCGGCGGCCGTCGGCCGTCGGCTGCTGTGTCGGTGGCGGTGGCGGTGGCGGCAAATGGTTGATGGCTGATGGCCACTTCCGTTGTTGGCTGGTGGGTATGGTGGTGCGGTGCTGTTTGTGGTGGTGCTGCTACCATCATCAACACATTTCATTGAGCGTGAAATAGAAACAGAGAAAGTATGTACAATAATTGTATTTCTGTTTCTCTGGCGCTGGCTCTTTCTCTGTCTCTCTGACTCTCTGTCGCTGGCATTGCATTTGTATTTTCTGATTGAAGTTTTCCATTGTCTGGGCGGCTGCTGTTGCAGTTTTCCTTTTGCTTGTGCTTGCCTTGCAAACGACTCTTGTGGTTTTTTTTCGACTCATGCAGTTTATGCAAATTGCTCGCCATTTTATTTAAGCTTTTCATTTACTGTTTTGTCGCTCCACTTTATTGGGTTTCTGTTTATTTTGTCTTTTCTGGTGTTTTTTCTGATAATCGTTGTTGACTTCTCAGATTTATTGCCAGCTAGTGATTTTCTTGGCCCTCTACGTGTGCGCTTTGGGTCTTCCGCCTTCCGCCGACTGGTGGGGCGGTATCGCACGATAAAGAAGCTGCAATTGGATTGGCAGCAACCGTGCTTGCCCGACTCAAACGGCAAAGGGCTGAAGGTCCAATTATCGATTAAACTTTGCATGCAATTTTCAATGTCTCCGCAAACCTTGATCCAAAAAGGTCGGCATATAAAAAAGCAAAGCGCCTCGACCCAACAGACACACGAGAGACACACGCCTGCCCTGCCTGTCAATTATGCAAATTAGTTTTAATACTTGCTACCGTTCCGCCGTTCCTCACATCAAAATGGTAGCCTAGAATTGATCGGCTTTCGTTCCAGTGAGATCTATCGATTGTTGCTCCTCCCTTCCACTGGCCAGCTGATGCGCTTTTATATTTCTTTCTGTTTTGTTTTGTTTTTTCGTGTGTGTGTGTGTGTGTGTGTACACACCGCACCGCTTTCTGCATCTGGCGCTTAACAAAAGAGAAGAAGTGAAAATTCAATTGCATTTTAATTCGAGTGGGAATTTATTGCTTTGGATGGGATGCCAGGTCTGTGTTTCGCCTGCTGTTGGCTCTTAGCTGTTGGCTGTTGGCTGTTGCCTGTTGTTGGTGTCAAGAGTCGTTGGCATTGTTTGGCGTTTGTTTGGGAGTTTTAGGAGTTTTGTGGCTGCCTCGCTTGCGGCCCAGCACAGTGGGGCCAAACTGATGCAAAACCGCAGACAAAGCGGGCGACGGGCCGCAATTAAATAAATTAAGTGAGAGGGAGGAGTGCCGTGCCGGTGGCAGCTCTTACATTTCGGCCAACCTGCGGCAAATTGAAAATGCAAATAACTAAGCAGCTAAACAATTAGTAGCCGTCGAGAGCTGCGCTGAGAGCCGCGTTAACCTTGCGGTTTGCCTGCGCTACGTGCACATTGTTATTGTTTGCCTTACTTTCATTGTATTGTCTCTCGCCTTGTAAAATTGACAAATACCACGTCATAGAACCAACAATAGTGGTGGTGTGTGGTGTCTTCAAGTACGTATGTATATATGTATGTACATACATATGTACTTATATGTACATGGGCACTGCACATGTGCACACATGTACATACATCGTCTCTAATTAACTTTCCTTTTTTTGCCCATCGCAGAAACTTGAACAGGAGAAGCATATGCTGCGCCAGAAACTGGCCATTGCCGAGGACGAGAGCGACCAGCGAGTGCTGGAGCTGCAGTCCGATCTCAACGAGCTGAAGGAGAAGCTACAGACCCAGGACACGGCCATCCGGCAGGCGGAGAAGGAGAAGACCATACTGATCGACGAGCTGCAGCACCAGAACACACGACTCACCGAACAGATACAGGAGGCCCACGCCACCGAACTCAAACTCAGCGCACAGATACAGGAGCTGAAGGATCAGTACCACTACAGGAACAGCAGCCTGCAGGTTAGTGCAGATGTCCATAGAATAAACTAAGGTCCCTTAACATATACCAAATCTTTGCGCAGGACCATGTTAACAGCCTGGAGTCCATCAAAACCGAACTCAACCTCACCACCGGCAAGCGGCAGGAGCTAGAACGTCGCCTGCAGCACGCCCAGGAGGAGAAGGAAAGCCTTACCTCATCGCTGGAGGAGGCCTCCGACAGAATACACATGCTGGAGCGACACGCGCGTGAGCAGGAAACAAAATTAGAGGTGAGCCAATAAAAAACAAAACAAAACAAAAAAGAAAAGAAAGAAAGGGGACCAAAATCAGAATTGGCTTTATCACGTCGCCGCCATGAAATCGTGATCAGTTTGAAGTTGACTGAAGATTATTTATGAGCCAAAAGAACCCACTGCGCAGTTTCTCAAGTGCTTGAAAGCTTATCGGCTCCAGGGCAAGAACCGAACTTTCTTTTTGCTCTATTTCATCCAGTCCTGATTAAACTCCATTCTATAAATATTTACGAACTTGGATCTGCAATCACACTCATGTATATTTGTTATTTACAGACCACATTGCAGGCGTTGGAACGCTCCCAGCGAGAGAACAATGTCCTTAGCGAACGCTTGGGCGCCGTAAGTTATTGCCTTCCACCTTCCAGCTTACAGTCGCATTAACTAACCAACCATAAAGCGTTACTTACCCTAACTAAATTCTCTTACACTTACCATGGAAATTAATCAAAATTTAAACAACTCTCATCCCAGCCTGAGATCCACAGCAGTGTACAAATACTAATTTAAAATCCCCCTCCCTACCTGCAGGACACTAGCTCCAGCATGCCTGGTAAAAAGAGTCTACAATTTGAAATGGAGTGCGACGATGACGATGGCAGCTATACAGAAACAGGAAAGCCCAATCATATGTGGGTGGAGGCTCGGTCCGTCTACATACAACTCAAGTCCCTGGTGGACTCTCTGAAAGTGAGCCATGACGATGACTCAGGTGGGTACCGAAATATTAAATTCCATTTTCTGAGCATCACTTAACGCTATTTATGTTGGCCGTAGGTCTCAACTCTGACATATCGCTGGAACTGGAGTCCATGGACAACACGATCTCGAGCACAGAGCGGAATGATAGCGGGCACATGGCCATTGAGTTCCGACAGGGTATGCTCTCGGCCATGTCTGATGAGCTGACGCGTTTGCTGCTCAATCTGGATGCGGGCAACTTCAAGAAGATGCTAGACCAGACCCGTAACCTTGTACTCGAGCAGGAGGATGAGATAAAGCGCAGCCATCAGCTGATACAGCAACTGGAGGCGAAGGTCACGGTGACCGATGTGGAGCTGCAGAATGTGAAGGAAGAGCGCGATCAGGCACGTGGCGATCTGGAGGACGATACGAATCGGGATGAGCTGCTTTCGAAGGCGCAAACTGAACGCGATGCGGCCAACGGGCGGCGAACCAAGGCTGAGGTGGAGCTGGCCAGGACCCGAGTCGAACTAATGCAGGCCAACAGCCAGCTACTAGAGTCCATCCAACAGAAGGTAGAGCTCTCTCAGCAGCTGGAGCAGTGGCAGATGGATATGCATGAGCTGATCGACGAACAGATGCGCTCCAAGCTGATCAACAACCGTCGTGCGCTGGCCACAGAGGCCTCCACGCCTCCGCCCAGCAGTGCAGCAGCCAACCTGGCCAAGCGAGTGTCTAGCTACAAGCTCTGGAGTTTATTTCAGCGGTAATTGGACAAACCTGAAGCCGCGTTGGAAGGTCTATGCCACTCTCATATTCTTAATGTAGAGAGTGGTGTGACGGACAGCAGTGAATAAGCTATATATTATTTTTTTTAATATTTATACACACAACCAACCACACACACAAAAGGAGAGCCCAGGCATAGACATAGAGAGCGTATCTGTATCTGTATTTAATGTATTATTGTACTTGATTGATTGTTATTTGTATGTACATTGAAGCATCGCATCGCCCTTCTTCTGTTCGTAGTGAAATCTGTCTAATTACGCTTTATTAATTTAAAACAAAAACTTACCACATACTATTCGATATGATTATTATTATATACGTATGATAATTATTATAATTGTAACCTTACTCTTGTACCTATGTTTAAACACAAATCGTGTAAGCGCTTTGCTCTCTCTCCCTCTCGATCTATCTATCTCCATTTTAGTTCATCCAGATTCCTTCTTAACTGTTAACTGATAATCAAAAATGAAAACATATCGCGCCTTTTTGTTCGCGGGGCTTTAAAAGCCCCTTTACGTTTACACATTTTGCCTTTGATGAATCGCAACATTTTCTCTTCAGACAATACGTAGAGTATAGAGGAACTGTGGCGATTCATCGAAATATCTGTACGTAAGCAAATCTAAGTGTAAGTGAAGCATTTATGTTATAGCATATATGAATATATTTTTCATGCTGGCAACCGAAAGGGGCGCAGATTATAATTAAAACTGTGCAACAGACAAAACTTGCCTTAATGAACGGACAATGAAACGGAAAGTTGAACATTTTAGATTGTTTAATTAACATAAATTACCAATAAACACATATATATATATACCGATATATTCAGAGATTTATGATGCCTTTTCTATTTAGGTGGAAGTACAGCTTTTTCCACTCCACACACTTTATCTATAATCCTTATATGAAATGGATTATGTTTTGATTAGCTGTGGCACATCTAGAGCACGCCAGAATTGAATACCCATATCATGATGTAATTATATAAGGTGGTCTCGTCGGCTGCCGAAGCTAGATCGGCTCGGGCCCTTAGCTTCAGTGCATGCGAAAGGTTGTGTGCGGGAGATTTTTTTCAGAATATCTTAGCCCTTACGTAGCAACAAAAAAAGGACCTACTGCAATTTTTGCTGCAAGCGTGTACCGAATGTCAAATTCATTCATGCACCAACATTTTAATTTAGCATAAAAATGAAAAAGAAAAACTAAAAATGGCTGCGGAAAATATAGATAATAGTGTAAGAACTTTTTATTTTAAAATCAGACTTTACTTTAGAATTAAGAATTTGAACAACAAAATTTCTATTCAAAATCATTACAATAGGCTATTTTAAACCCCACAAAGCTGTTGAGGGTTAATCAACATGCTCTACTGCCGTCTCGTTCACACTCACTATACTATGTGCTTCTCACTCGCACTTATTGCTAGCATATTCTAAGGGACTGCTTTTGCCGACGAGACCACCTTATATAACTACATCATGCGATTTAATCGCATGCATGTTTGGCGACATTGCTGACATTTATCAACACTGTCACTCAACCGCACTTCCGGTTGTTGTTTTTGGGTTTTTGTTTTTCGGTCTTTTAATTTAACCAAAAAAAACGATGAAAGTCTTAAAAAATGAGAAAATTAATACGACGACCTATCGCCGTGGTGCGCTAATGAAGGCGCATCCGAAGGGCGCCCTGAATAACCTAAGGAAAAACATTGCACACAAGGAGATTCTGAACAAATACACTCAGGCCTTGTTGTCCGCATCTTCGCACGTGACTGCCTCAAACATCCTCAAAAAGCTAGATCACATTTGTAGTCAGTACCGGACATCTAACAGAGCCATTGTGAGTTGGTCCACGGTGGAATTGTCAGATTGTGAGGGCGTCGCCGACGCGTACATTTGGCTGGCCCTCAAATACCTGGTGACGCCCGAGACGCTTGGTCCGTTCAATTACAAGCGCAATGGCTCGCGCGGATGCTTTTCTTTGGACAACCTTTTGACTGCCAATCGATTGAGGGGGCTGCAGAAAAAATTAAACGTGATTTTTAGCTGCCAGAACATTAAGATCCGCGTGATTGAGGGCATACCCGAGCACACTCTGAACGCTGTAATTACTGCTGAATTCGTGGCGGCTGCCAAAGATGCTTTGCATTCCTCTTACGATGACGCCACTCGCACTCTGAACCTCTCGCGCTTTCACGCCAAACCAGAACTGGGCCCCCACTTTTGCCCCTTGCACGTGGAAAAGTTTTTGGAGTGCGTTCTGGGTTTAACAATGACACACACGCCCCAGGTGTCTAAAATCGTTCTCAGCGACAACTACTTGTGCTCGCTGAAGGCATTTAGTGTGATTCCTTTGGGCCTGTTGCACGGCTTGGAGTGCCTGGATATAAGCTCGAACAAAATTGCTCATCTGCAGGATCTATCGTATCTGGCCGATCTGAAATTGAAGAACCTAATCCTGCAGGGGAATGGGGTGGCTAGGCTAAATTTAAATGATATTCTAGCCATTCTTCCGCAACTCCAGAACGTGCAGGGATGTCTCAAATCGCAGAACAAGGAGAACGATGCTGTGGGTCTGCCCAAATTGAAGCTGTTCGAGAGCACAGTACCCAATAACTTCATCAAGCACTTCTACCAGTTCTTCGATCATCCCGACCAACGCTCCCAGCTGGAGAAACTCTACCACGAATTGGCCACCTTCTCCTTGAGTGTGACGGAGACGCTGAAGCATGTCTCTGCCTACAGGCTCTACAATCGTAATTACAGGACCCCGCAATCCGCTTTTGCCCGCTCGGCAAAGCTGCAGGTTGGTCTTAAGGCTGTGGCCCATGCCCTGGGCCGCTTGCCCAAGATGGAAACGTGTCTCCCAAGTGCTAAGGTACATGTCCTAATGTGCACTTCTCACGTGCGCATTGTCACCATTACTGGCCACTTTATGGAACACAACTCCACTGGCAGTGTTCTTCGTAACTTCCAGCGCAACTTCGTTTTGGAACTGCAGGAATCCTCTTCCGTCTGGTTGATAAAGAACGATATGCTCTGCATCATTCCACCCATTGGTGAAACGTTTATTACGCAGAACATTACCGCTTTGAAAGGTTCCCAGGTGGACACTGCCGTGGAAATGGCTGCGCAGATGGAGCAAATGAACATCAATGTGGCATCACCCAGTCCCGACAGATTGGGCGTAGAGACTATACTCAAGAAAATGAAGGCAATGCCTCCAAAGGTTGAGATCACGCCTCTAGAACTAAATGAGATCGATGATATGCCTCGTTTAATAGTGCCTGGTGCACCTTCAAATTCAATTTATATGGAAATCAGTTCCGAACCCCTACGAAAATATGCCCAGCTACCAGATAGAAATGAACTTTGGGAGTTGGAACGAGAGATCGACGCTACCTCACTGTCCGATGATTCCGATGAGCTCGTCATCAATGAGGATGTGCTCTTTGACGAGAATGATCTATAATATATTTTGTAATCATAATTAATTAATCATTACTCAAATGCACCGACACACACACACACACAATCGTTCACATAATTATAAAAAGAAAAGGAAGTCGCCAGTTTACCCAACCAATCCTCTAGAAGCTAATCCCCATATCAACTTGTATTATTCCCCCACAAAGCCTACAAACACAACTCGAAGACCTTCACCCGCCCCAAGCGTCGGAATCTGGATTTCGTGAGTACAAATGCTCCTTAATTGATCATGCCAAAGCTTTGTCCCATCTAATCCCGTCTATATTTCTGCAGACCCAAAATGCATCATCAATCAACGAGAGTGGACCAGGCTCTGGCGCGGTCAGCGGCACACCGACGATGCTGCAGCTGGAAATTGGCGGTCTGGTCACCACGAACATGCACAAATCCTTCCTGCAGGACACATCGCCGCCGTCTTCCATTTGCTCTTCCATGAACACGGAGAGGATGAACAACTCGCTGATCACCTCGGCGGACTTTACCAATCTCAACTTTCTCCAATCCACAATCAGCCTGCAACAGGAGCTGAGCCTCACCACCACTCTGACCAACCAGACGGACAACGGCATAAACGGTGGAGGTGGAGGTGGGGGTGGCGGCTATACGCTCAGTGACATGATCAGAGATCGCAAGGCCTTGGAATCGCTGACAATGTGTGTGGAGGATGGCACTCTGATCAAGGACTCGCACATTGGACAGATCGACGAGATTTCGCTGACACTGAGCAAGACGGCATCCGGCTGCAGTACAATGGACAACAGCACGGAGAGCATGTCGAATCCCCTGGCCGCAGATCGTACCATCCTGATGCCTGTTGTCCCTGCAGTCTATGCTCCTGCCCTGTCCATGGTCCTGGGCGAGGAAATGATCGGCGATACAACGTTCAATCTGGTGGATAGTCTTACCACTTTCACGCCCATGCCGCAAACCGAGTCTGAATCCCTGCCGGTCGATGGCAATACCACGTTTAAGCGGGTAGCGGCGACTCCAGCTTCTACTCCTACTTTAGTCACCGCTTCGTCGGATGAGACACAGCTTCTGGCTGGTCGCCAGATGAACACAACCTTCACGGATGACTGCAACACTCCAGAGGGCCGGTGCGAAACGCCCGAAAGTATCGAGAGGAAGCTGACCTCTCTGACAATGGAATCCACGCCACTGACCACAAGCATCCGCTCCCACTACTACCACAATAACAACAACAAGCAGGGATACACGCCCACTCTGAAGGGGCGAGCCGGGATGGCTGATGCAGATATGAACTTGTCACCTATTGTGGGCCTCACTCCCCAGAAGGGGGCCGGAGGCGGTGGGCGACTGAACAACACCTTTGAGACGGTTGCCAAGGCAGCGGTGGTGCCATTCGATGGGGAAAAGTTTGTGTTGGACACAATGGAGATATTAGAGCAGATCGAACAGCCACTGGATGGAACATACAGCCTGGAAATGTCCGAGCAGCACAGGCAGATGCAGTGCGTGATGGACCTGGCCGAGGCTGAGGTGGAAATGCTGGCCCAGCAGGGCGATGAAGAGCAGTTCGAACACATGCTGGCCGAGCTGGGAAAGGTGAATGCCCTGAATGAAACTCAGCTGAAAATGCAGAAATCTCTGGACACCATCAAGCGACGTTTTCACAGGGATGACCCGGAGGCAGAAGCTGCCGAGCAGCCCGAGCAACAACACCAGCAGCAGGTGGAGAAAGTAGAGACCACCCCAATCAACCACCTCCTCAATCAGAGTCACTCGAGCAACAGCAGCGGCAGTGCAGGAGAGCGTCTCCTGAGCCGTCGCAGCCGCCTCTACGACGATGTCAATCTCAGTGGCATGCATTGCAGCAACGGGAGCTCTGCCAGCTGCAACTCCGCTTCGTTTATAGTGCAGCGCAGGGAGGTGCGTCAAGAGGAGCAGGCAGTGCCTGACACAGTGCCCAAGCCGGACGACGAGGAGCAGCCGCAACAGCAGCAGACCAGCTATAAGCTGGCCGAGCGCCGTGAAAGAGACCGCGACCGTTTCAAGACCATCAAGATAACGAAGGAAATGCGGATGCGCGATGATACGCAACAGGAGATAATAGTGCCTTGTATAGACGATGATCCGCAGCAGCAGTTGGCGGAAGAACAGACAGCGGAAGGGCAAGATCTGCCAACGCAGAGACAGGGTTCTCCGCCAGGCCGTCTGTCACGGCGAGATCCGAACCCCTCCGTCTACTACAACAATAGCAACAAACCGGAAAGTAGTTCGAGCAACTATTTGACCTATAAGAAGCCCAAAGAGAAATCTCTGCTCAATCGTCGCCAGGTGCCGCAGGAGGCACAGATAGCTGAGAAATCCTCCACCGCTTCCACGCTACCACAGCCGCGCTCTCTCTCTCGACCACGCTATATCAGCGGCCTGCAGAAATTCTCGATGGTTAGCAAGGCCACATCCGCCGGAGCCGGACTGAATGCCACTTCAGCAGCTGCTACGACTAGCCCGACTACGGTCACAGAGGCAGCCACATCGAGTGGAGAGCTGAAGAGTCCCATGGGCATTAAATCCAAGTCGTTCCACAATTTATCCTCGACCATGAGCGGCACTGGTGCTCCGCGGCCTAGTTTGGGTGGCGGATTGCGTCGACCGGGTCAACAGCCCAGCAAGCTAATGGGCGGACTGCGTGGACCCATGCAAGCACAGGAGGTGGGTACCCAGATTGGTATTATCAGTGACACATACATATTTTGATTGTTTTTTTTTTGTTGTGTGTGGTATGTTCTCTTGCAGGATGAAGCGGCCACGTTCAAGGTACCCAAATTGGTGAGCGGATTGCGTGGTCCTCCGCTGGCAGGTGCAAAACGGACTGTGGGCAATGGGCTGGCCCGTCCCTCGTCGGGATATTACAGCCTGAGCGTTAAGACTGCTCCAGAGGCAGAAACTCCAGAGGTTAGTCAATGTCTTTCTTCTATCTTTGTATATGTTTTGATAATTTTTTGATAATGAATTTCATTTGGGCCTTTCAGAGCCTTTCGTCAGCCTCCTCGCGCGGCAGTCTCTATGGTTGTAAGGAGAACAGCAAGGCAGCTGCTGCTTCCAATGGCGGAAATGTTCCTCAGCCGAATCCCCCACACATGTTCGATACCCAGGTGCTCTCCTCGAAGCTGACGCAAGTGACAACGGGTGGCACGGGCATACCGAAGCCATCGGGACTGCGGCCGCCCTCGCAAATGAAACGCAGTGGCCTGCCACGACCCTCCAGCATTGTTAGGCGTTAGGATTGCCACCTACTCCGCCACCTCGCGATTGTTTCCATGTCTGTATTTGTATCCGTGCATTATCCTTTTTTGTTGTATCCTTTGTTCCGCTCTCTTTTTGTTTATTTTGTACCATCCATCCGACCGCCCCCTCCCTTCCCCACACACACACCAGATTTCCGAATAATCCACGTGCCTAGTGATTTTGGAACACTAGCATTTATGTTTATGAATTAATATTACGAAAATTAATGCATTTAGTTGAAAAAGAAGCAGAGAACATGATGGCGACTTATAAAAGATTAAACAGACACACATAAACAGAACATATACCCTAATTAATATAGAAAAGATACACACGAACTTTGCCCTACGAATTATTAGAAACAAAACAAAAAAGAAAGAGATGAAAATAGAGAAAGAAGATTGTAAACGAGAGATGAGATAAATAGCTCTATGTTTTTGAAAAATCAATGCAAAAATTCTATAAACGTTATTTTCTGTTAAGCGTTTTGACTGCTGCTGCAAAAGTTGGAGAAGAAGCGAATCAAATAAAGATTACACTAGTCAACACGACATTACCGTTGTGGCCAAAAATTACTTTTTCTGATAGATTTGAGGATTTAAAAATTTCTAAGCAATTATGTTTTTTTTTCGTAGGTTTAGTTTTTTATAAAGAATATTTTCAAAATCTGGAATTTTTTCAGAGTTAGTGCTTCTATTTTTCACATAACTTAAGCATCTTACATCTGGCTGCATTAAACTTTGCAGTTTTAAAAAGCTCACAAAAGCAGCTATAAATCTAGCCTAAACGCTTTGTAGCTGCAGCTTAACGTCTGGAAGATATCAAGCTAACAAATTCAAATTTTGTCAGTTTTTGCGGTATTTTTTTCGGAGATTTTATCTTTAAGAACTCAGGAAAAGTCGAAAAAAAAAATATATTTCTTGGGCTGTATTTTTGGTTAGAAATGAACATTAATTGGGCGTCGTTTAAGGTATCGTCTGTAAGAATCGATGCATAAACGGGTACGGTGGAGTCGTTTAATCAAACCTTCGTATGCCGAATGGTGCCATCAAATTCCGTTAAAACTGTTAGAAACGCAGATTTTTGGTATTTTTTGCCTAACGGAATTTAACGGAAAAACTCGGCAGACGGAGGTTTGGTCAAACGACTCACCCTTAGCCATTTATCCATTGATTCCTACAAACGATACCTTAAACGACGCCCAACGACGTCGTAAAAGTGACTTCTGTCTGTGTCGCGTGCGAACGCCTCGGATTTTTGTAATTTTCTTGAAAACGAACAATTTCCCAAAATCAACCTTAGCATCAACTATAGTGCTAGTCAAGAGCTACAAGTTTCGCCTTTTGTTAAAATAAAATAAAGTCTTGGGACATGTTTTTTTCACTTTGAATGCGTAAGATTGTCGCCTTCGACACTACAGAATTGCCCATATATAAGTTATAGGGTTAAACATCTGCTCAAAATCAAATGAAAAGAAGAATTTTGAGCGAAAAGTAGAAAATTTCACATTTTTTATTTGCACTAAACTTGAATCATTCTCAGAAAACTCTATTTCTCTATCTCCATATAGTAACAAATGGGATGACTATCATTCATCATCCTTGTGAATGCTTGTTCTTCTGGAGGTACTCCTACACTCAATACTTTTTAGGTCGTTACTGTGGATGGCAATGTGTCTATCCATGGTTTTCTGCTGGCTAAAGCTAAGGTTGCAGATCGGGCACGTGTGCAAAGCTTCCACCTTTTCCATCTCTTTTGACGAGGCTCTGTGCAAACGCATATGATATTTAAGACCGCGTAAGTTGTCGAAGCCCTTGGGACAGTGGGGACACTTGTACGCCCGATCTCTATTGCTCGCATGCCACACAATATGTTTCTGCAGCGATTGGTTAGAGGCGAAGGCCTTTTCGCACTCGCTGCACCTGTAGGGCCGCTCGCCAGTATGACTGCGAACATGGGACTTGAGATGATGACTGTGCTTGAAATCCTGTCCACAGACAGGGCACTTGAAAGGCTTCTCGCCGGTGTGGACGCGTAGATGCTTCTTTAGATTGGCGCTGACGAAAAATGATTTATCGCAGTCACTGCACTTGAAGGGACGATCCTGATTGTGGACACGGAGATGGGTTGTTAGATGCTGGTTCTGGACAAATGTCAAGCCACAGATGTCGCAACTAAACGGCCGCTCTCCTGTGTGCTGTCGCATGTGGGTCCTCAGGTTGGCTTTCTTGGTGAAGGCCAAAGGGCAATCGGCACACTGAAACGGTCGCTCGCCCTTGTGCTGCTTTTGGTGGTCTTTCAAATTCCTCGGCAAAAAAAATGCTTTCTGGCACTGTAAGCACTTATATGGACGCTCCTTGCCATGGGTAGTCAAATGCGCCTTGAGAGCCGTGCTCTGGAAATATGTCTTCGGACAGTGGGAGCATTGATAGGGTCGCTCCCCGGTATGCGTGCGCTTATGTATTATTAATTGGGCTCTGCTTCTGTAGCCCTTGCCGCAGGTCTCGCAAAGATAGGATCGCTCAAACTGTTTCTTATGTCCGGCCATGTGCTGGGCCAACGTATACTTTGACTTCAGAGTCAAACCACACTCGGAACACAGCAAACAGGTGGATTGATTTGTCCTCGAATCGGTGTCAAGAGAAACGATCGATTGCTCATTTTCATATCTCAATCCGTCTGGCTCCTCCTTCACTTCAGCAAGCTCCTGGATATCCCTCTGGTTTTCTGCAACCCAGAGCATTCTTTATACTACAATGTAATGACGTCTGCTTTGCCCTTACCCAGATTTCCCTCAGCCTGGGGACCGGATTCCTTTGCCAACTCCAGCCGATCCTCTACTTCATGCGACTCTGACAAGCCTTCCTTTGTATCTAGCTGCCCTTCGAGGCCAGCCTCTTCAAAGGGTATCTCACTGGGTGGCCTCTCACTTTCGTCATTGTGTGCTTCATCTACAAACTTGTTCTCTGCAACGCGTGTGTTCAGCAGAAACTGAGACAAGAATCGATAGCTCTCTTCACACTTCATCTTGAAGCTAAAGGCATTTTTAGTGGCCAGTATGCAAGCCAGGCAGGCACACTGCGGCAGTGCATCCCGTTTAACCTGGCAGTCCTCGCTCAAAAGACCATTCAACATTTCAGAAATGCTGGAGTCCGTAGTCTCCTTACAGAAGATGTCCACCGATGTTACCGAGTTGTTCATGCAGAAGCGACATCGTTGGCTAATGCTGGAATTTTTGGAAAGTTTCATTCTTTTGGAGGTATTATACTAAGTATTGTTTTGTATCAACTGTAAACAAAAGAGGAAGTAGGTAGCAATGTCAGTGTGGACGTATTTGGAGCCATTAATATCAGCTGACTAGTATGACCAAGTGTGCATGCTCTACGGTTACATTGTGTTGTGTTTGTCTATAAATAGAATCAGTTAAAAATTCAAATTTTGGATGAAAGCAAGCTGGAATGTACTATGTATGTGGCGCTAGAGAACGACAATGCACATAGAAAGCTCCGCAATATTGGATAAATCAGTATCTATCAAATTATAAATAAATAAAATGAGTAATTTAATAATTTACAATATCCATATAATAAGCTTGAATGAGATTAAATTTGTTTTCCATATTGCCATTTTCTAGCCGAACTCCGCAAGCCGCTTGCTATTTGTCTTCTTCATGTTGATGTCGATATACGAGTGTCAGTGATGACAGAATATAGGAAATTTTTTTTTTTTCTACTCGATCCCAGCAAATACCCCCTTTTCTTTTCTAGTATATATCGTTGCCTTTCCAGTATTAATCGGTCATTTATTTTGCTTATCTGAGTACTCATTTGCAAAATTCTTGCGCAAAAATTACAGGCATGCCTTTTTATCGTTTCCATACGAATATCATCCCTGATTCTTGCGCAAGAAAATTTTGCTTATCTGAGTACTAGGCTTTATGAGTATAAAAGGAATTTTAAATCGTCCTCATGGTATATTAGGCGAAAGGGATGGAGTTTACCTTGCATGCATATAATTTTCTGGGCCGTTTTGAATGTTGTCCTTACCTTTTTTTTCATAATCTTAACACCTTTTTTCAGCGGGGAAATTTTGTAAGCTTCCTTACATAGGAGGAACGAGAAAATAACATATATAATAGATAAAAGTAGAATTGATAAAATCAAACTAAACAGTTTCATCAGATGATTAGTTATATTCTTTTATATTTGAGCGAAAAAACTGAGTGAGATGGTTGAGTGGATTTTTGAGTGAGAGAGTTGAAGTCAGATATAATCGCAATGTTAATTTCTAAGAATTACAACAAAATAATTTGAGCATTAGTGTAAGGTGCGAGCTGTCAATAATTTTTGATTGATTTGTGTTTACAATTCATAAAAGGTTGGTAGACATAGCACTTAAGGAAAATACGGTATTACTTTATCAGAATTGAAGGTATTTTTCGGTATATTTCTTAGGGTCGGAATTTCCCGTATGACCGTACTTGCAGAGAGAGAAAGAAGAAGAAGAAGCAAGTCAAACAAGAGCAATAATAAAAGAGCGTCGCTCGCTCTTCAATAAATTATAAATAAAATTTGCAATTTATTGTCGTTTCTTGCAATGATTTAAGTGTATTTGCAATAAAGTGTCTCAAGCTAAGCCTAACGTTTTACTCATCGCTGGACATGGATATACTGGACATCGATGAGGCATTAAAGGATGATTCATATATGTAAGTGATGCAGTGGTATTGTTGTTGCTGCTGATGGCACAGGGCACAGACATAGCAGGAGACATTATGCTATAAATACCTATCCTATGATACTTCTTGGCAGATTTCTGGCGGATAAGAACCACGACGATGTCTCCAATATACTTCAGCAGTGGAAAACGAATAATCAGCCGCAGTTGCATTCACAGTACAACAATGAGCAGGGTAAGTTATACATACCTATGCATAGTGCATTGCACACACATACACACACACACACACGTATTCACATATGTATGTAAATATGTACGAGTGTGTACACATGTCCATGCATTCATGTGCAGTTGCGCTTTCTAAAAACAAATTTGGGTTAAACTGGCGGCTACGTTGACAATATTTGGACTAAATGAAGTGGGCCGCTCGCTTCCGTACTTTTCCATGGCCGTCGTCCAAGTGGTTTTTGCCATAATTGGCAAGCGCCAATGTTATTGTTACGGTAATTAATCAACCGACACACACACACGCACACAAAGTCACATCCATATGCGGTACATGTTGGACAGCTGTGCGTGGTCTGGGGAAAAAGTGGTCATGCAAATATTGCTAGATTCTTTTGTAATAAGTAAATAATTTATGAATCTCATTTACTTCCTCTACAACAATACGAATTGATCAAAAGCAATCACACTGCCAAGCGAGACAGCACCACTACATCACCATTCGAATCGATATCCCTTGGATTTGTGTGCGCGCAATCAGATTGAGAATCGTTTGGGTGGCAGGTTCAATGAATATTTAAAAAAAGGGAGAATGGTACCCCATATATTCACATTTATGGTCTTATTCCACTACACTTAATGACCTCACTAGTCTTACAGACATGATATATTGCTGTGCTGCCATCAGATCGGAATCCAAAACTACAGCATATTTGAATATCTCTCGCTCACACTTCCAGCTTTTTCGAAAAGGCTTTATATCTGATTTCAATTCCTTAAGTAGTGGAATAACACAATTACAGTGATTTTAAAAATGTTTGATTTAAACTAAAAATACTTTGGGTGCCCCATATGGGTTTATTTGGGAGCCTTAAGTGTGGCCATGCATGAGAATCCTGATGACAATTGTCAACACTGCAATTAACCGTAATTTCAGTGATCACATAGATCTACACATATTTATTTTATTTTTGAGATTCTTGCTGCGCAGATAACGTTTGAAATTAAATTAAATTAAACAATGAAAGTCTTAACAAGTGAGAAAATAAATCCATCCACCGATCGCCGTGGTGCGCTAATGAAGACGCATCCGAAGGGCGCCCTGGGTAACCTAAAGAAAAACTTTGCAAACAAGAAGATTCTGAATAAGTACATTCAGGCCTTGTTGTCCGCATCTTCGCACGTGACTGCCTCAATCATCCTCAAAAAGCTAGATCACATTTGTAGTCAGTACCGGACATCTAACAGAGCCATTGTGAGTTGGTCCACGGTGGAATTGTCAGATTGTGAGGGCGTCGCCGACGCGTACATTTGGCTGGCCCTCAAATACCTGGTGACGCCCGAGACGCTTGATCCGTTCAATTACAAGCGCAATGGCTCGCGCGGATGCTTTTCTTTGGACAACCTTTTGACTGCCAATCGATTAAGGCGGCTGCAGAAAAAATTAAACGTGATTTTTAGCTGCCAGAACATTAAGATCCGCGTGATTGAGGGCTTACCCGAGCACACTCTGAACACTGTAATTACTGCTGAATTCGTGGCGGCTGCCAAAGATGCTTTGCATTCCTCTTACGATGACGCCACTCGCACTCTGAACCTCTCGCGCTTTCACGCCAAACCAGAACTGGGCCCCCACTTTTGCCCCTTGCACGTGGAAAAGTTTTTGGAGTGCGTTCTGCGTTTAACAATGACACACACGCCCCAGGTGTCTAAAATCGTTCTCAGCGACAACTACTTGTGCTCGCTGAAGGCATTTAGTGTGATTCCTTTGGGCCTGTTGCACGGCTTGGAGTGCCTGGATATAAGCTCGAACAAAATTGCTGATCTGCAGGATCTATCGTATCTGGCCGATCTGAAATTGAAGAACCTAATCCTGCAGGGGAATGGGGTGGCTAGGCTAAATTTAAATGATATTCTAGCCATTCTTCCGCAACTCCAGAACGTGCAGGGATGTCTCAAATCGCAGAACAAGGAGAACGATGCTGTGGGTCTGCCCAAATTGAAGCTGTTCGAGAGCACAGTACCCAATAACTTCATCAAGCACTTCTACCAGTTCTTCGATCATCCCGACCAACGCTCCCAGCTGGAGAAACTCTACCACGAATTGGCCACCTTCTCCTTGAGTGTGACGGAAACGCTGAAGCATGTCTCTGCCTACAGGCTCTACAATCGTAATTACAGGACCCCACAATCCGCTTTTGCCCGCTCGGCAAAGCTGCAGGTTGGTCTTAAGGCTGTGGTCCATGCCCTGGGCCGCTTGCCCAAGATGGAAACGTGTCTCCCAAGTGCTAAGGTACATGTCCTAATGTGCACTTCTCACGTGCGCATTGTCACCATTACTGGCCACTTTATGGAACACAACTCCACTGGCAGTGTTCTTCGTAACTTCCAGCGCAACTTCGTTTTGGAACTGCAGGAATCCTCTTCCGTCTGGTTGATAAAGAACGATATGCTCTGCATCATTCCACCCATTGGTGAAAAGTTTATTACGCAGAACATTACGGCTTTGAAAGGTTCCCAGGTGGAAACTGCCGTGGAAATGGCTGCGCAGATGGAGCAAATGAACATCAATGTGGCATCACCCAGTCCCGACAGATTGGGCGTAGAGACTATACTCAAGAAAATGAAGGCAATGCCTCCAAAGGTTGAGATCACGCCTCTAGAACTAAATGAGATCGATGATATGCCTCGTTTAATAGTGCCTGGTGCACCTTCAAATTCGAATTATATGGAAATCAGTTCCGAACCCCTACGAAAATATGCCCAGCTACCAGATAGAAATGAACTTTGGGAGTTGGAACGAGAGATCGACGTTACCTCACTGTCCGATGATTCCGATGAGCTCGACATCAATGAGGATGTGCTCTTTGACGAGAATGATCTATAATATATTTTGTAATCATAATTAATTAATCAGTACTCAAATGCACCGACACACACACACACACACACAATCGTTCACATAATTATAAAAAGAAAAGGAAGTCGCCAGTTTACCCAACCAATCTTCTAGAAGCTAATCCCCATATCAACTTGTATTATTCCCCCACAAAGCCTACAAACACAACTCGAAGACCTTCACCCGCCCCAAGCGTCGGAATCTGGATTTCGTGAGTACAAATGCTCCTTAATTGATCATGCCAAAGCTTTGTCCCATCTAATCCCGTCTATATTTCTGCAGACCCAAAATGCATCATCAATCAACGAGAGTGGACCAGGCTCTGGCGCGGTCAGCGGCACACCGACGATGCTGCAGCTGGAAATTGGCGGTCTGGTCACCACGAACATGCACAAATCCTTCCTGCAGGACACATCGCCGCCGTCTTCCATTTGCTCTTCCATGAACACGGAGAGGATGAACAACTCGCTGATCACCTCGGCGGACTTTACCAATCTCAACTTTCTCCAATCCACAATCAGCCTGCAACAGGAGCTGAGCCTCACCACCACTCTGACCAACCAGACGGACAACGGCATAAACGGTGGAGGTGGAGGTGGGGGTGGCGGCTATACGCTCAGTGACATGATCAGAGATCGCAAGGCCTTGGAATCGCTGACAATGTGTGAGGAGGATGGCACTCTGATCAAGGACTCGCACATTGGACAGATCGACGAGATTTCGCTGACACTGAGCAAGACGGCATCCGGCTGCAGTACAATGGACAACAGCACGGAGAGCATGTCGAATCCCCTGGCCGCAGATCGTACCATCCTGATGCCTGTTGTCCCTGCAGTCTATGCTCCTGCCCTGTCCATGGTCCTGGGCGAGGAAATGATCGGCGATACAACGTTCAATCTGGTGGATAGTCTTACCACTTTCACGCCCATGCCGCAAACCGAGTCTGAATCCCTGCCGGTCGATGGCAATACCACGTTTAAGCGGGTAGCGGCGACTCCAGCTTCTACTCCTACTTTAGTCACCGCTTCGTCGGATGAGACACAGCTTCTGGCTGGTCGCCAGATGAACACAACCTTCACGGATGACTGCAACACTCCAGAGGGCCGGTGCGAAACGCCCGAAAGTATCGAGAGGAAGCTGACCTCTCT
Organism: Drosophila helvetica; assembly: GCA_963969585.1. Classification (NCBI taxonomy): domain Eukaryota; kingdom Metazoa; phylum Arthropoda; class Insecta; order Diptera; family Drosophilidae; genus Drosophila; species Drosophila helvetica. The sequence goes on along the minus strand of OZ018401.1, from coordinate 49,650,461 downwards.
GACAATGGAATCCACGCCACTGACCACAAGCATCCGCTCCCACTACTACCACAATAACAACAACAACAACAAGCAGGGATACACGCCCACTCTGAAGGGGCGAGCCGGGATGGCTGATGCAGATATGAACTTGTCACCTATTGTGGGCCTCACTCCCCAGAAGGGGGCCGGAGGCGGTGGGCGACTGAACAACACCTTTGAGACGGTTGCCAAGGCAGCGGTGGTGCCATTCGATGGGGAAAAGTTTGTGTTGGACACAATGGAGATATTAGAGCAGATCGAACAGCCACTGGATGGAACATACAGCCTGGAAATGTCCGAGCAGCACAGGCAGATGCAGTGCGTGATGGACCTGGCCGAGGCTGAGGTGGAAATGCTGGCCCAGCAGGGCGATGAAGAGCAGTTCGAACACATGCTGGCCGAGCTGGGAAAGGTGAATGCCCTGAATGAAACTCAGCTGAAAATGCAGAAATCTCTGGACACCATCAAGCGACGTTTTCACAGGGATGACCCGGAGGCAGAAGCTGCCGAGCAGCCCGAGCAACAACACCAGCAGCAGGTGGAGAAAGTAGAGACCACCCCAATCAACCACCTCCTCAATCAGAGTCACTCGAGCAACAGCAGCGGCAGTGCAGGAGAGCGTCTCCTGAGCCGTCGCAGCCGCCTCTACGACGATGTCAATCTCAGTGGCATGCATTGCAGCAACGGGAGCTCTGCCAGCTGCAACTCCGCTTCGTTTATAGTGCAGCGCAGGGAGGTGCCTCAAGAGGAGCAGGCAGTGCCTGACACAGTGCCCAAGCCGGACGACGAGGAGCAGCCGCAACAGCAGCAGACCAGCTATAAGCTGGCCGAGCGCCGTGAACGAGACCGCGACCGTTTCAAGACCATCAAGATAACGAAGGAAATGCGGATGCGCGATGATACGCAACAGGAGATAATAGTGCCTTGTATAGACGATGATCCGCAGCAGCAGTTGGCGGAAGAACAGACAGCGGAAGGGCAAGATCTGCCAACGCAGAGACAGGGTTCTCCGCCACGCCGTCTGTCACGGCGAGATCAGAACCCCTCCGTCTACTACAACAATAGCAACAAACCGGAAAGTAGTTCGAGCAACTATTTGACCTATAAGAAGCCCAAAGAGAAATCTCTGCTCAATCGTCGCCAGGTGCCGCAGGAGGCACAGATAGCTGAGAAATCCTCCATCGCTTCCACGCTACCACAGCCGCGCTCTCTCTCTCGACCACGCTATATCAGCGGCCTGCAGAAATTCTCGATGGTTAGCAAGGCCACATCCGCCGGAGCCGGACTGAATGCCACTTCAGCAGCTGCTCCCCCGACTACGGTCACAGAGGCAGCCACATCGAGTGGAGAGCTGAAGAGTCCCATGGGCATTAAATCCAAGTCGTTCCACAATTTATCCTCGACCATGAGCGGCACTGGTGCTCCGCGGCCTAGTTTGGGTGGCGGATTGCGTCGACCGGGTCAACAGCCCAGCAAGCTAATGGGCGGACTGCGTGGACCCATGCAAGCACAGGAGGTGGGTACCCAGATTGGTATTATCAGTGACACATACATATTTTGATTGTTTTTTTTTTGTTGTGTGTGGTATGTTCTCTTGCAGGATGAAGCGGCCACGTTCAAGGTACCCAAATTGGTGAGCGGATTGCGTGGTCCTCCGCTGGCAGGTGCAAAACGGACTGTGGGCAATGGGCTGGCCCGTCCCTCGTCGGGATATTACAGCCTGAGCGTTAAGACTGCTCCAGAGGCAGAAACTCCAGAGGTTAGTCAATGTCTTTCTTCTATCTTTGTATATGTTTTGATAATTTTTTGATAATGAATTTCATTTGGGCCTTTCAGAGCCTTTCGTCAGCCTCCTCGCGCGGCAGTCTCTATGGTTGTAAGGAGAACAGCAAGGCAGCTGCTGCTTCCAATGGCGGAAATGTTCCTCAGCCGAATCCCCCACACATGTTCGATACCCAGGTGCTCTCCTCGAAGCTGACGCAAGTGACAACGGGTGGCACGGGCATACCGAAGCCATCGGGACTGCGGCCGCCCTCGCAAATGAAACGCAGTGGCCTGCCACGACCCTCCAGCATTGTTAGGCGTTAGGATTGCCACCTACTCCGCCACCTCGCGATTGTTTCCATGTCTGTATTTGTATCCGTGAATTATCCTTTTTTGTTGTATCCTTTGTTCCGCTCTCTTTTTGTTTATGTTGTACCATCCATCCGACCGCCCCCTCCCTTCCCCACACACACACCAGATTTCCGAATAATCCACGTGCCTAGTGATTTTGGAACACTAGCATTTATGTTTATGAATTAATATTACGAAAATTAATGCATTTAGTTGAAAAAGAAGCAGAGAACATGATGGCGACTTATAAAAGATTAAACAGACACACATAAACAGAACATATACCCTAATTAATATAGAAAAAATACACACACACACACACGAACTTTGCCTTACGAATTATTAGAAACAAAACAAAAAAGAAAGAGATGAAACGAGATGAAAAGAGAGAAAGAAGATTGTAAACGAGAGATGAGAAAAATAGCTCTATATTTTTGTAAAATCAATGCAAAAATTCTATAAACGTTATTTGCTGTGAAGCGTTTTGAGTGCTGCTGCAAAAGTTGGAGAAGAAGCGAATCGAATAAAGATTACTATAATTAATAGAAATATACAATAAGCTCTGCTCAGTGGCCGCATTAGACCACAAAATTAACAAAACAAAAGAAAGAACGAAACGAAGCGAAGCGATGAGAAGAAAAGAAGCCTAACTCTAAGACAAGAGTATTGTCGAAACGTGTTATAAATCGAACTTATATTATTGTACAACATTATCACATATATATATTTGCAAGTATATAAAGTATATAAAGAACACTAAGCGACATCAATATGAATTGTCTACTCAGATATTTACACGAGAGGACTTATCAACTGTTTATATTTTGATATATTTCAAGCTAAATTGTCCCCCAACCCTCAATGAAAAGCCATCATTATAATTTCCTTCTTGTAAACCATCGAAGAATATTCTTATTCTTATTCAATTCAATGCAATTCAATTTCTATTTCATTTAGAGTGAAAAGAGTTTGAGTTAAGAGTGAAACAAATCATTTTTGTAGTTATCCACGTGAAATGGCATAATAAAATCAATTGCTAGCTATGCTAGCGATCAATCGACTAAAGCTTTTGTCCATCACACATATGCATATCCTAAGTTAAGTTTAGTCATGGCCTAACCCTAATGTAGCCTTAGTTTAACCAAAAGTATTGTATTGGTTCACCGGTTCGCCCTATGTTGAAGATAATCCACTCCCACTCATCGTGTTAACATCATTACTAACCCAACCAAAGTACTCTGTATCCTAGCGCTAACCCATTAAGCTTTAACCAGATTAGGTGATGATGATTTTCCTGGATCGAATTTAGTTAGCCTCTAAGACCTACTCTGGGCCATTACCTATTACTTTGCCAACGCTTTCGTATGAATCCCACACCGCAAGGGGTCAGTTCTGGTCGGGATCGGTCGGGATCCGTCTGGGATTGGCCATAGTATTTGAATACGAATAAAACCAACCGTTCCAGCAAGTCTTTTTTGACCAAGCCAGACTTTCAAATAAAAAACAACAAAAATTGTGCTACAATATGCTTGAAGATTGTTTATTTTATTGCTGGGCTACTTGTCTGTAACATTTTTCAGCCAGTGTATTTGCAGATGCCCCACTTGCAGTTCCTCACCGTGTTCGAGGCCGGCCGACACCAATTGTTCTTCCAGGAGCAGTATATCACCTTGGGCGGAGGCGTTGTGGTTGTGGTCGTGGACGTTGCACTCGAAACTGTGGTGCTAGGTGCTGCGACGGGCGCAGTTGTTGTGGTGCTCGGCACCACTGGGACCACATAGACAACGCGGCGGATTTTGAATCCCGACGCAGCCTGAATGAGGACTAGAGCAGCCAGAGCACAGATCACGAAGTATTTCATTATTGCTGTTGTCTCAGTGGGTTATGTCTTCGATCTTTGATGCCACGGGTATTTATACCACAATCGATTTACAGCTCGAGTGTTCTGTTATGTTTTGTCAACAAATTTATGTACATAAATGGTATATTTCATGGGTTGCATGCTATGGATGAAACAGCTGTTTCACAAGGCCAATGAGTGGAAGAACTATTCAAACATTTCCGATAGCATTGCTTCCAGCTCTGATGTAAGCCAGATTATATTTGTTGAACCATGACTTTGAATTTATTTCTCCATTAAGCAGGAAAATTAAGGAAGCTCTTTGGCTTCTGGCAGTTCCAGCAGCAACACAAAACCAAACCTTACCAGCGAGACTATAATTAGGCAGCGATTTACCCCGTCACTCACACGACATGTATTTTCTTTTTGCATTCTAGAGCGTTCTCGCGCAAGGGGTGCATACTACACCTTCAGCAAAATGAATCGAGCTCCCACAATGAGCCCACTGACTGACTGCACGCAAAAGTGTCTATGCATCTCTGGTTATGCTGCTTTTAAACACACAGCATCATATCATTGAAGAATTTTGGCAAGGGAAAGGCGTCGCAACATTCGGACTGGCAGTTTTCTTGTGGCAGTCGTGGCGCGTGCATCTTTTGAGATCGACAATTCAGATCGACCAATACCCAGAGAGAGCGACAGACCAGAACAAAACAGAACAGACCAGACCAGAGCAGAGCAGAGAGTTGGATCAGTTTTCATTGTGGCCAAGGGAGAATAAACAGTAGAGCTGTGGAGCTGCAAAGGGAGAAAACGCTCGAATTCCTGCGAGTTTTGACGTTTGTGCTGCTGTTCCTCATCATATCCCTGTACCTGTATCGATTTGCATTCTAGGACCGCCCAAGGAGACTGCCCAGGGGAATTTGGGTGAGACTAGACCATAGACTATGCCTATTCACACCCTCTCGTTCTCGTTGATTGTGTAATCACACATAGAGTTCTCTCTGTGACTTTAATTTCATTTTCAATACGTTTTATTTGGCTCGCTCGCTCTCTCTCTCTCTCGTTGATCTGTCTGCCGCCTGCCTGCAATCGGATGGGACCTTGACGTGGTCTAATTAAAGCCGCAGCAAAGATGCCCAAATTACCAGCAATTGGCATTGATCTTGGTACCACATACTCGTGTGTCGGCGTTTTTCAGCATGGCAAAGTGGAGATCATTGCCAACGACCAGGGCAATCGCACCACGCCCAGCTATGTGGCGTTCACGGAGTCGGAGCGTCTGATCGGAGATGCTGCCAAGAATCAGGTGGCCATGAATCCCAACAACACAATCTTCGGTGAGTTTTGCATCGTACCTCTTGCCCCATGCCTCATGCCCCATGCCCCATGCCCCATGCCCCATATGTACATGCATATATCGTATTGAATGTATAGCTTATCTGATGACCCAGCGTCTGTTTTTGAGGTTCTTGATCTATACTGAATACTGAATATGTGCGGTCTGGTTTAATTACTGCCAGAATTTTCATGAATGAATTACGCGCATATGTACATACATATATGTATGTGCAATGTGCATACATATATTGTTTATTATTTCGTTTCTCGATTTATTTAAAGAAATTCCCACTTGCTGGCGCCAAAATGCAGACCAGCATCTCGGCCAGATTTCCCCCAAGCTCGTGAGAATTTGTGCACTGCCCATACCGCCTGTGGTGGCTCTCCGTTGGTCTCTGTGACACATCCACTTGTTGTGTCAGTTCTCTCTCGGATTGTTGGGCTGCTGGCTGGCCCCAAATGGGTGCCACCTTCGTTCGTGTGCCAAACCAAAAAACGCTGCCATGTTTATTGGCATAATTTGTGTCAGCAAAATAAATGCAAAAAGAAAAGTGCGATTCGTGTGAGACGAGTATCTTGTGGATGGTCCGAGAAGCGGCCAAAACATAAATACTTTTGGGGGAAGCATTGGAATGTCTAGAGGAAATGCTAGAGGATTTCGGACTAGTGGAAAACCTTTTTCCAAAAACCACATTTTATGCATTTTCATAAATCCTTGGAGCAGAAAAGATCTTGCCTCTTGAAAGCCTATTTTCTTCATATGTTTCTGGGGTCTGCCATATAGTCTCCTCAAAACCATCTTTCCTTACCTATTTTACACCTAGATAATACCTTTCTTTGAAACTTCATTTGGAACCCTCTCGATCTTCAGACTCTTCTTCTATTTATCTCCTCCTTTCCCCACTTACTGCTCCACTTTGAGAGATTTGCGGAGCAGGTCTAATGCAAGTCTTCTTCTCTTTTCTTGTACTTTCATTTCAGTCTCAGGGACCGCATAGAATAATAGTCCAGAACTGCCCAAAGACCACACAAATACCAGAACAAGAACCAGAACCATGCCCTGCCCTGTCCTGCCCTACCCTGGCATGCCCTTCCCCCTATACCCCCATACATATTTGTTAGATAATAAAGTGAATCTGTTGTCCACGTGCGCTGAGGGTGTTTCATTGGTGATTACTGTGCTCTGACTTGCAGATGCTAAGCGCCTGATTGGACGCCGGTTCGACGACGCCACCGTCCAGAGCGACATGAAGCACTGGCCGTTCGAGGTGGTCTCCGACAACGGCAAGCCGCGCATCCAGGTGGAGTACAAGGGCGAGAAGAAGAGCTTCTTCCCGGAGGAGGTCTCCTCGATGGTGCTCACCAAGATGCGCGAGACGGCCGAGGCCTATCTGGGCGGCTCTGTCACGGATGCAGTGGTCACGGTGCCGGCCTACTTCAACGACTCGCAGCGCCAGGCTACCAAAGACGCGGGCGCCATTGCCGGGCTCAATGTGCTGCGGATCATCAACGAGCCGACGGCTGCGGCGATTGCCTACGGCCTGGACAAGCAGGGCACTAGCGAGCGCAATGTCCTCATCTTCGATCTGGGCGGCGGCACCTTTGACGTGTCCGTGCTGACCATCGAGGACGGAATCTTCGAGGTGAAGTCCACCGCCGGCGACACCCATCTCGGTGGCGAGGACTTTGACAACCGCCTGGTCAACCACTTCGTGCAGGAGTTCCAGCGCAAGCACAAGCGCGATCTCGGCCAGAACAAGCGGGCCCTGCGCCGCCTGCGCACCGCCTGCGAGCGGGCCAAGCGAACCTTGTCCTCGTCCACACAGGCCAGCATCGAGATCGACTCCCTGTTTGAGGGCATCGACTTCTACACCTCGGTGACGCGGGCCCGCTTCGAGGAGCTGAACGGAGACCTGTTCCGTGGCACCATGGAGCCGGTGGCCAAGGCTCTGCGCGACGGAAAGATGGACAAGGGCCAGATCCATGACATTGTGCTGGTGGGGGGCTCCACCAGGATACCCAAGGTGCAGCGCCTCCTGCAGGACTTCTTCAATGGCAAGGAGCTGAACAAGTCCATCAATCCAGATGAGGCGGTGGCCTATGGCGCTGCCGTCCAGGCGGCCATCCTCCATGGCGACAAGTCGGAGGCGGTGCAGGATTTGCTCCTGCTGGACGTGACGCCCCTGTCGCTGGGCATCGAGACGGCCGGCGGTGTGATGACAACGCTGATCAAGCGGAACACCACCATCCCCACCAAGCAGACCCAGATCTTCACCACCTACGCGGACAACCAGCCGGGCGTGCTCATCCAGGTGTACGAGGGCGAACGCGCCATGACCCGCGACAACAACAGCCTTGGCAAATTCGAGCTGTCGGCCATTCCGCCGGCGCCGCGCGGTGTGCCCCAGGTGGAGGTCACCTTCGACATCGATGCGAATGGCATCCTCAATGTGAATGCCCTGGAGAAGTCGACGGGCAAGGAGAACCGCATCACCATCACCAACGACAAGGGCCGCCTCTCCAAGGAGGACATCGAGCGCATGGTCAACGAGGCGGATGCGTATCGCCAGGAGGACGAACAGCAGCGCGACCGCATCAATGCCAAGAACCAGCTGGAGGGCTACTGTTTCCAGCTGCGCTCCACCCTCGAAGACGAGCAGCTGCGCAGCCGCATCAGCGATTCGGACCGCGACACGATTCTCCAGAAGTGCAGTGAGACCATCGCCTGGCTGGATGCCAATCAGCTGGCCGAGAGGCCCGAGTACGAGCACCGACAGCAGGAGCTAGAGCGCATCTGTAGTCCCATCATCACGCGACTCTATCAGAGTGCTGGCATGCAGCAGCCGCCCCCAAGTGGTGGTGGTGGTGGGTCCGGCTCTGGTTCTGGTTCTGGAGGTGGTCCTGCAACGAGTGGCGGCGGCCCCACTATCGAAGAAGTCGATTAGGGACGGATCATTAATTGATTTTCTTTTTTTTGAACCAATGCAAATTGACTGTTTTCCCAAAAGACTCTCCAAATTGAAACCCCATCCATACCAATCCATCCCTTATTTTTCTCCTTTTTTTGCAAATAAAGAACCGATGCACAATGCAGAACAGATATCATGGATAGCTCAAAGAGGGGTCCAAATATATGAGTAGAGAGAATAGACAGGATGTTTTGAAAACACAAAATTGCATTTATTTCTATTTACTCCCGTATGCAACACTGCAACACTGCAACACTGAACCTTAGATATGTGTTCTACCTTTTTCGTAAGTACAATATAGCATAGGTAAGTACATACATACATGTGTATGTATAGACATACACACATGTATCCGGATAGTATGTATGTATATGTAAATGTAAATGTAGGCATGTGTATAGGTGTGTATACGAGTATAGTGTTTTTTTAACGTCTTCTATAGCTTGTTGTATTCGTACGTATTTTGGGAACGGAACAGAGATCTATATATAGTATAGTAGGACACAACAAATCATGGAACCAAACTACAGTCAACAACCTTGGTATCAAATACTCGTTAGTTATTAGTAATGTGTAATTGTTACAATCAATCGTTCGATCGAATCGGGCTCTAGGGCTACGCACGCGAGTGCTGGGGTAAGTAATGTACATTTGATCTATTCGATTATTGTATTAATTTGAAACGCCTTTTGTAGAAAAATTCGTTAACCGTAAACTAAAATTGACTTGCCGCGAAGATTCGATTCATCATTTTGTTTTCTCTACGTTGGATCTACTGCAAAGAACTCGAGAGCTTTGTCAGATCAACATTTTTGATTTATCGCTTAAAATAATTATTGATTTAGCTAGATCTCGACCTCGACTTCGACCTCGACTATGCTCTCAACTGTGCGCCTGTCTCTGTACTCATAAAGTGTTCTCATATCCGTGTTCATATTCATATTCATATTCATATTCATATTGAACGGGAGAACGGTACGGGGGAACAATGTTCTGTTCATAAACATAAATTTTATAAATTCATTTCGCGTATATTTTATCAGTACTATCTCACCCTAACGATAAACACTAGACTAGACTAGACTAAGCTATATTTAAACTAATCAATTCATGATGATCCATCCAATCGGAACGGAGCGAATCGGGGGTCAGGGAGAAAGTAGTCGAATTGTCAGGAATATGTCGGAACGAGTACGAGTATCACTCGCTGAAATAGTTTTTTTTTGTGTTTTTTTTTTTGAAGGATCCTTGACCCCTTGCGCCATACCATCGAATTAATTTGTAAATATATATAACTTCTACAAAACTGTATGACAATACACACACACGTATAAAATGTTTCGATTAACTCTCTCGCTACGTATATGATACAATACTAATTTGAGAACTCGCTTAGTCGCTAACAGAACTTAGCCTAGGCTAGGGGGGAAGGGTAGGAGGCTGCTTAGGCGGCATAGGGTAGGGGCTTACTATGTTACACATAATCTAAGCTGACTACCACACGTTTGACGTTCAATTTAATTTGCTATCCGGCGCCCTAGCACAGCAAATCAGATGAGAACTTTGGGTTTGGGTTTGGGTTTGGGCTTGGCTTACGATCTACTTGAATACTTGAATACTTATGTATTTATGCCCCGGGGCCCCCGGGGGTAGCTTTAGAGGGCCTCAGTCGATGAGCTGCAGGGACCATGGTAGCCGTTTGCACTGGCCGGAGACGATTGGGCGGCAGCTGCTCGCAGGGCTCCAGCTCCACCGCCGCCACCTGCTGAGGTTCCTGGCTGCACCAGCTGCTTGAATGTCCCCTCCAGCCTGGGTGGATACTGTATAGAAGAGAGAGAGAGAGAGAGAGGGATTTAGAAAAGGGATTCATCCACTCGAGAGTGATTAAAAGTCACCTCCTGATTCTCATCCAGTGACGGCAGCAGCTCGTCCAGTGAGTTGGGCGTCAGTGGGCTGGGCGTGGGGATGGTTACCCGACCCAAGGCCCCGTGCTGCAGCAGAGCCTCCCCGATGACAATTTGCGGCTTGTTCTGCGTGAGGTGCTGCTGCTGCTGCAGCCGGGCCAGGCGCAGCTTCATCTCCTGCCGGATCTCCTTCTGCTGCGCCTCCTTCTCGAAACGCATCATGCTGTAGCTGCGCACCGAGGAGCTCGTGCTGTGCACTGATGCTAGACTTGGTCTTCGAGAACCTAAAAGGAAGCAATGCAACCGGAGAGGACGATTAACCAAATGAGCCGCAAAATGCATTCGGATGGAGCAAGTAGTAGTATTTAAGGTATTGCAAGTATTTAAATTGATTGAATATCGAAGCATCGACTTAAGAGAGTAAGTAAGGATGCGAGTAGTTAGATAGACATACACGAAAGATTGAGAGAAGATTTAGATAGAGTAAGTGGCTAAAGCGACAGTTCATTCCAAAGCGATTGAAAAGCAGAAGCGGAAACGGAAGCGGAAGCAGACTAAACGAGTGCGATTGGCTCAGGAGAGGCAGAGAAGAGGCCGAGGTCAAGCTACATTGAAAGTTTTCCTCCGCCAAAGATTTGTTGCTTCAGTACTCAGATATTGTGTGGAAAGTGCAACTTTGTCATCAAGTGCTCACAGAATGTCCCTTCTCCATTCGGACATTTCAACTTTAGCTCTGAAGTATACCTTTGAAGTAGCCTCGTACTCGTTTATACTCTCGTATAGCAGAACAGGGCACAGATAGAGATAGCGATAGCGATAGAGAAAGAAATAGATGGAGATAGAGAAAGAGAAAGAGATTCCACACAGGGAAACTTTTTGCTGGTTTCAAAAAGCACTAAGCCGCAATCACAATCACAATCGCAATCGAAATTTTCAATTCAAGGCGCACAAGAAGTAGGAAAAACTAGAAGAAAATTCGAGCACACAGAAAGTTGCGGGAAGAAGAACATACATACACATACATAGAATGAGATAGGTAGAAGGAGTGGCCAGGCCATATCGTGTGAAAATATCGATTGGGGGGTGTGTCATAGAGCTTGAGGCGTGTGTGGTGTGTGTGTGTGTGTGGGTGTGTGTAGGTGTGTGTGTGAACTCAATCAAATAGTTTGGGGCAAAGGACAGCCGTAAGTTAAAGGGTCTCCGGGTCCTGCCAACAGCAGCAGCAGCAGCAGCCGCCAAGTGTCTCTCCTCCGCTGCTGGAAGGACGCGGAGGACCTTTCAATGCATGCATAAAGTGTGCTCGTGTGTGTGTGTGTGTGGTTTTTTGTGTCATAATTTAATTAATTTGCAATGCATTTTATTTATAGTTAATGGCAAAATTGAGTGTGTGTTTCGGTTATGCTATGTGGAAGTTTCGGGGGGGGTAGGATTTGCTTTGAACATAGTCACCGCCATATTGCTTCAATATCATCTTGTCAAAGGGTGTATCTTTGTATCTTTGATAACATCAGATCATCGCTTTGTGGATTTGTGGATCTGTGGATCTGTGGATCTGTTTATTTGTGACAATCCTCCTCTCCACTCAAATGGAACCATGATATATTCTTATAAGACAATGACAATCATTTCATATCTGTCGTTGCTGTTTAGTTTATTCTTGAACCCTTTCATTATCAGTGTGCGTGTATGTGTGTGTGTGTGTGTGTATGTATGTATGTTTGTGTGTGTGTGTGTGTGTGTGTGTGTCTGGTTATAGTATAGAAATTATAACAATAGAAACAACGATGTATTTGGAAACAGAAGGGAGCTCGGAAGCACATTTAACATCGATTATCAAGAGAACATAAAATTATTGTTTCACTTTTCAACTAGTTCGGGAGATAGAATTTTAACCGATTTAAACACTAATTATGCAAGCAATGCGCTGAATCGGGATGGGCAGGGTAGATAGATCACGGATAGGGGTAAGGTAATATGGGTATGGTGAAATTTAATGAAATTAAATGAATTTGGACACAAGTAATTAACCCTGATTTGAAGTGGTAATTGAGAGAGAGAGAGAGACAGAGAGAGAGCCCTGACCCACTTCTGGATGTGTGTCTGCGTGTGTGTGAAAGTTATACAAATGAATGATTCAATTTAATAATCTAATTAAAAACGCAACGCAATGTGAAACCAACAGCACGAATAGTACATGTGTGAAATCGATTTAAACGCAGGGAATTTAGACATCCAATGGGTACAAGAAATGTGTCTTTAGGGATCCTTTTTTGGAGATGAAATGATATATGAAATGAAGATGTACATATCTATACAAGTCTCTGAACAGTTTACACTTCTATCGTATGCATGAAGTAGTAGCTCTATCAGTAACAAACAGAATTTAGCTAAAGGATAAATTCCATCAAGGGTAAGAACACACTTGGGAGTACGAGTATCTCCAACTGAGAGAGTGGTGGATGCAGCAACAGAACAGAGAACAGATCATTTAGAATTAGTTTCCATTGTGATGTGGAGCTGTTTTGTGGATACAGATACGGATACGGATATGGATATGTATATGGGAACGAATGGCAGATGATATGAATGCTGATCGCTGATCTGCTGCAACGATGCTGCAACTGAGCTGATGCTGATGCTGATGATGATGATGAGCGACTGGACTGGAGCGATTGAAGGACTGAACGACTGAACGACTGATGATTGAGTTGATTTACCGCAAATCGGGGCGTTTCACTCGCCGGCGTGGGGAGTGCGCCAATTTGCAAATGATGCAGCTCGGCGCCGTCAGTGCCGTTGGTATCGCCATTGGTATCGGCATCGCTATAACCATAACTATAACCATAACTATAACCAGCAGCAGCACCACCGCTGGTACCACTGGCACCACTGGCACCTCCTCCACCACCGACATCGCTATCATGGCCATGTGCCTGTGTATGCAGTGCCGGAACAGTGCCGGGATCTATGCTATGGGGACCGTAGTCGTCGTCATCATCGTCATGGGTTCTATAATTGTTATCAATTCCGTTCATGCCCAAGAGGGTCCTAAATCTATCCTGATTCTTTGACCTGGCCGGCGACAGCTCGAAGCTGAGCAGATGCCGCTGATGGTTCAGTTGCTTCTGCAGTTGGCGGGTCATCGAGAGCGAGCTCTCGCAGCTGCGACAGCCGCTCGCGCTGCCACCGCCACCGCCGCCACTGTTCTCGTCGAGATCGTCGCGCGAATGCTGACTGCAACCGGCTCCGGATGTGTGACGCGATGAGGCGCGAGAATTTTGTTTGGACACGGCCGCTATGTGACACGATATGAGCAATATGGCGGCCGATCTAGCCGCACCTGTACGAGACGTCGACACCAGTATGCCCTTCGACCCGCCGCCGCCTCCACCTCCAGCACCACCTCCTCCACCACCAGCTCCACCTGCTGCTCCGCTAGCCTGTCCTCCCACCGAAGCCCGTCGCTGCCCGAAGGAGCCAATCGATCCCGTCGAACGTATGCTGGACCGCGACGAAGGGCGCGCCGAGTGCACTGTCAGCGGAATCCCTGGAGGCAAGAGAATCAATCAATCAATCATTCAATCCGATCCGATCTCCCTTCGCGGCAAAGATCTCAAACCTGTATCGCTGGAGTAAAGAATGGGCGGCGGAATGCTGGCATCCCCGTAGTTGCGGTGCCTGGGATACTTGGTCTTGCTGAACAGATGCAGCACCATACAGATGAGCCCGGCCAGCACGGCAATGCCCGTGGAGACGCCCAGCAGCGTGGGCAAGTCAGAGCTCAGCTCGCTGAGATCTGCCAATGGGAGAGAAAAGGAGAAAGGAGAAAGGAGAAAGCCAATCATTAGGTGGAGTGCACTGTACTGGGCTCTGTGGAGGATCCACTTACCTGGCGTGCAAAAGACACGCCGTGTTGGCTTCGTGTAGCTGACCGAATGGAAGCCACTGGCACACTGACACATCGCGTTGTGGCGCACCTGAACACAGAGGGAGTTCTCATCGTTGTAGATGCACGTCTCGTCGTAGAAACACTGATCGCCCAGCTTTTTGGCTGCCAAAGAGGGGGTCGGTTAATGCTATAAGAGAAATGCGATTGTGAGTCCGTGGTCTTACGTTTGGCGCAACCCTTTATCAGTCCCAGCTGCACGGGATAGTTCCGCTCGCATGTGCAGGTCTGCGTCTCCTTGTCGCAGGCCACATGCAGCAGCTTCACGTCGCACTTCAGCTCGTTGCACGGCGCCCCAATGTACTTCCCCTTTGCTGCAATGCGGAAAACAAAATCCCATTTGCATCAATAATAAATATTATGCAATTTAATCTGCACATCGCCATCAATGTGCGGAAACCCAATCCTTGTCTTGCCCGCAGCCATGCAGATTTGCAGGACGTGGGTAGTTTTTTGCATTTATGATTCATACTATGCATATTATTCCCTGCTATTCTTTATCAAATTGTTACTTTTGCATTAAATGGATATTATATGTACAGTGTACACACATCCGTTTCTGGGACTGTTGCCGCGCCACTCCCCTGCTGTTCTGTTGTGGTTCGGTTTCTAAAAGCCCGCATCATGGATGAAATGAACCCATGAATACCCATGAATCATCAACCCCACCGCTGCGGCAGCTGCAGTCCCCAGGTGGAAGGGAAACTGCATGCCAAAATCTAAAAGTTAAACAACAACAGCAACAACAGAAACAGCAGCTCAGCAGCTCAGCAGCAGCAGAAACCTTGGACCAGCATGGACCCAGTCACAGTAGATGTTGTGCAATTTATGGCTTTCATGATCTCTGGGGGGATTCCAGTTGGAACTTGGCGTGAAAATGTCATGGCAAACCGAACTGAACCGAACCGAACCGAAACGCAACGCAACTAAATTCTAGCTAAACGCATTATCAACCAAATATTACAAAGAAAGAAAATAAATGCAAATTATTTGATAGAGAGCCACACACTCAGCAATTCTGTGAATCACACGAGTATCTGTGGCGTATCCGAGTTCATGTGTGTTTTCTACATATAATTGTTTGTTTTAAAAGACAATCTAACTTGTTTTTCTGCTGCTAAATATTTAATCTATTGCCAGAGTTCCATTTTCCGTTGAGATGAACATTGCCGCTTTTCTCTTTTCTCTCCGCTTCTGGGACATTTGAACAGAGAACGTACCCAGATTTCTGTGGCTTATTTCGTAACACAACCATCCCAAGGCTCCCCCCACCCCCTACCAGACAACAGTGTTGACCTTAATTTGGAATAAAAGGCCTAGAGGGTCCGGTCCGCATCTGGTCCACACTCACCTGACTTATTATTTAGCAAGGCCTCAATGTCGTCGATATCATCCGGATAGCTGCCATCATAGTCATCGTCAGGCACATTGGCAGCGTCACGTTTCTGTGCGCGTTGTGGTTGTTGCGGCTGTTGCGGCTGTTGAGGCTGCGGATGCTCAGGCTGGTCGGGCTGCTCTGGATGGTGTTTGATTTGGTTTAGATCTATGGCTGATGAGAGATTCAGTGCCAGAGCCGTGTGCGAGGCCGAGGCAGACACTGAGGCAGACGCATGGAGGAGCAGGAGGCAGCCATATAGGAGCATGGCCTGACAGAGCTGCATGGCCATCAGATGGCAGCCGTGTGGGTGTGCGTGTGGGTGCTGCTGCTGCTGCTGCTGCTGATGTGGCGGCTGCCTGCTGGGCGTGGCCAGTTGCAACGCCAACAGCTGCAGTCGCTGCAAAAGTCGCGGCAACGTTAACTTCGCCATTTTGACATTTTTGTCGTCGCTTTTCAACGCTGCTCGCCCCAACGCCGTGGCAATTGTTCGAAAACTTTTGCCATTCGGGCCGAAAAGTTTCAGTTTTTGGGTACACTTTGGATCTCGTCTTTGTTTTTGTTTTAGTTTCAGTTTCAGTTGCAGTTTCGTTTCCGTTGCAGTTGCAGTTGCAGTTTCCGCTTGGTTAGTGGCTCAGTTCGGTTGGATGGTGTTCCGCTTGTGTCCTGCTTTTGGACAAATTGGCCAGCTGCCCCCTGGTGCACACGTTACGTCGTGTACGTCATGCGACCCGCCGCTGCAGCGTAGCCTTAGCCTTTTCCTGCCGTCTGCCGCCGTCAAGTGGCCGACTTGCTGCTCGCTGTGGTCCGTCCTGCATGATAATTTTATATAATTTTCCCCTGCAAGGCGGCTGCTTGTTTAGCTGCTGTTCCTGCTGTTGTTTCTGTTTCTTCTCTGGTTGCGGTCATCAACGTCATCATCTTCGAGTGACCCACTAATATGTGTTGCATGCACAACGCCCCCCTCCTAGGCTCGCTCCTGTTGCGCCTTCCTGGCCCCCTCCTGGCGGTGGGGTATTAATTCCATGCAAGTTGAAGATTTGTGGCACGAACTTTAAATCTAGGTTGGTCTGCCACTGCTGCTGCTGCCACTGCTGCTGCTGCTCGTTATCCCCACCTGAAATTGAACGGGAAAAAAGGTCAAACATATAAATTTGAATGTGTGGCATGGCTTGGAAAATAATCGTACATAAGCAGAGCATTCCGTGCACGCAAATAATCATAATATCCATCATTTTAGTAACAAATGAAAGAAGAACTCCCAAAGCCAGACAGGAAAATCGGGAAACTAGTGACAGCAATGGGGGGTTCCTCACTCAACAGTTGGCACGCAATGGGCGAATAATCGCTTAAAGCCTTTTTAAGCCTGTTCAAAAACAGCATCGACATCTCCTTTGCCTTGGACTACATATATTCGTATATTCGCACAATCTCTCTCTCGCTAAAAACAAAAAAAATAAATAAATAAGTAATAAATAAAATTAAGATAAATCTAAAATACAAATTAAAAGTTAGTACAAGATATATATACAGAACTCGAAAATATTTATTCATGAATTCATTTTAAAGAAAAATATATAAGTAATTTAAATATACATAATAGATACATACATAATAAAATAAAATATTGATTAAATTAATAAATTTAAAATTTTATTTAGATTTAAGTTGAACGGAATATTCAATAAGTCTTAAAAAAAAGTGGTTAAAATTAAAAAAAATAAAAATTGACAATTATAGCGCTAGTCGACGCCTTGAGAAAAGTGCAACAGAGAATGCTTGACAATGCGAAAATAAGGTACATGCCGTTTTCCGTATTACACTAGGCAACGAAATTGAACTTTTTTTCCCGCAATGGCCCAAACCGACATTTTTTTGTAGATTTGAGAATTTCAACATTTTTACGCAATTATGGTTTTTTTTCCAGGTGTGTTTTTTTAAAGAATTTTTTTAATCTGGTTTTTTTTTCACTTTTTTTCAGAGGTTGGGACACTTTTCTTCACATTACTAGGTATCTTACATCTGGTTGCATTGACATTTGCAATTTTAAAAAGCTTATAAATGCAGATTAAAATCGGGCCTAAGCGCTATATAGCTTTAGCTTACCGGAAACTATTAAGTTTTAAAATTTAAATTTGATAACATTTGCGTTATATTTTCACGAAACTTTGACTTTAAAAACTCAGGAAAAGTCGAAAATAATATATTTCTTGGGCTGAATTTTAAGTTTTGGTTGGGTACATTAATTGTGCGTCGTTTAAGGTATCGTTTGTAAGAAGCGATGGATAAACGGCTAAGTTGCAGACGTTTGACCAAACCTTCGTATGCCGAATTTTGCCGTTCTGTACCATCGCAAATGCCATTTTACCGTTAAAAACTGTTACAAACACAGATTTCTGGTATTTTTTGTAAGAACGGTTTTAACGGTTATTGTTTGGACGTTGACGTGCAATGACTGCACCATCAAGTGGCCCATGGGACACCAGCCGAATGCTGTTACGCGCGAATCCCAGGCCAAAACGCAGCCCTCCTCCCACCCAACCGACCGAGGGGCGCTGTCGCAAAACGCGCGACTCGTTAACCGAACCGATCGCGATCATGCAGGAAAGATAGATGTTAGACTAGTTTTCGAGGAAAATTAGAACTAATCTTACTAAAGGAGTTAATCATGCATTAAAACTAACGTACACCACAACTACAATTACTAACTACGAGAAAGGTATGTGAGTATTAGTAATTTGAGAAGAGGAAGGGAATTAGTTGCCGATATAATATGGTAGAGGGAATTATAATCCGAGCATAAAACTCTAAAAGGTTCATGCAAGGAATAATTCGATCTACAAATCGGAAGGAACAAAGGTATATAATTTCTAGTAATTCTAATAGGAATCGTGAAGTTTATGCGGCTCAACAAGTCAGGGCTATCTACGTCACCCTTGATCAAGTTGTGCACAAAAATCACACCAAGCATTGTTCTACGGTTAACTAAAGATGGAAGGTTTATTAAAAGCGATCTACTAGAGTAAGACGGCAGTCTCACACTTGCATCCCAGTTGAGGCCGCGTAGAGCGAAAATTAAAAAGTTTTTCTGGACTGATTCTATACGGTCCTGGTGTACTTTGTACTGAGGGCACCATACACAAGAACCATATTCTAAAATCGGACGAACAAGCGATAAATAGAGAGTCTTTGTTATATAGGGGTCGTCAAATTCCTTTGACCACCTCTTTATAAACCCAAGCACGCCCATGGCCTTATTTACCATGGTAGAAATGTGTTCAGAAAACTTTAACTTGGGATCTAGAAGAACACCAAGATCATCAACTAGGGTAATTCTCTCGAGAGAACCCCCGCCTAGTGTGTAAGGAGCCAGAAAGGCGCTGGAGCGATGAAATGTCATTACTTTACATTTCGAAGCATTAAGGTATAACAAATTTGCACAACACCATGACTGAAAGGTATTAAGATCGGATTGCAACCTGGAGTGAGATAAGCTGTCCTTGAACTGGACACACAGCTTAACATCATCCGCATACATAAGTACTCGAGAGTATGTTAATACCGACGGCAGGTCATTTATAAAGAGTGTAAAGAGTAGGGGGCCTAGATGGCTGCCCTGTGGTACGCCCGAAGTAACCATAACTGGTGAAGATAGGGAGTTTTTGAAGAGGACTCTTTGGGACCTGGAACAAAGGTAGCTAGAAATCCATCTCAAGAGATTGGGTGGAAACCCTAAAAGGTCAAGTTTTTGTGCTAGGAGAGTGTGGTTTACAGAGTCGAATGCTTTACTGAAATCTGTGTAAATGACATCCGTCTGTAGATTACCTTGGAAGCCTTTAATGATAAAGGAGGTGAACTCCAATAAATTCGTGGTTGTTGATCTCCGCCTTATAAATCCATGCTGGGCTGGAGATATAAGTGATCTGCAAAGATGCTGCAGGTGCGGAGTTAAAATTTTCTCAAACACTTTAGGAATTGCGGATAACTTTGATATACCTCTGTAGTTCTTCGCGTCAGACTTACTACCTTTCTTATGGAGAGGAATAATGAACGACTCCTTCCATATGGAGGGGAAGCATGAAGAGTTAATGGACAGGCTGAATAGTTTAAGCAACGGTCCACACAGAGACTCGGCGCAGTATCTAAGTACACAGCCGGGAACTCCGTCCGGACCCGGTGAAAACACCGGCTTAACTTTCCGGAGGTCAAGAAGCAGAGAGCTTTCATTTAGCAAGGGACTGAAGATGCCGTTCGACCTGGGTAAACCGTATGGGTACGGCTGCCCGGAGTAGCATTCCTGAGAATAGGTTGTTTGGAAGTATTGGGCAAAAAGATCGGCAATTGCCTGATCAGTGTTTGCCGACGTATTAAGAAATGATAGCGAGGATGGATGAGCGGACGTTTTACGCTTACTGTTTACGAAGCTGTAAAACTGCTTAGGGTCCTGAGAAAAACGTATCCTGCATCTAGATAGGTAGTTCTTATAGCACTGGGAATTAAGAACTGAAAAGTTTGACCGAGCCATTACATAGCGAGAGAGAGAAGAAGGAGAGCCAACTTCTTGAAATTTTTTGTAAAGTCTTGATTTTAAGTTTTTTAGACTGGATAACTCTTTGGTAAACCAAGGGGGCTTCCCAGATCTAATAGGACAGGAAAGTGGGACACAAGACTCAAAAAGTGAGTCAAGTGCATCGTAGAAAATGTTTGTGCATATCGTAACATCAGTGCACAAATACAAAGCGGACCAATCAAAATCCCTAATGAGGTTATTAAGCTTCGCAAACTCGGCTTTACGAAAGCAGCGGACACATTGAGGTAGCCTACCCGACCGATCCAATGCGGTTGGTACTATATCGAGCGACACTTCAAGTGTAGGATGGTAGGCGTCTTCAGGTATAGTGAGCGGAGGGACTCGGGTTAACAACGCAATGGTCGGATCCGTTACAAAGCACAGATCAAGCAATCGACCCAGGGAATTTTTCACATGGTTGACTTGAGACAGGGATAAGTCGAGTAAGCCGTCTATAAAGTCATGTCGTGACATGGGGACTAGGTTATTAGACTCGTTTACCGAAGACCAAACAGTTCCTGGTAAATTGAAATCCCCAAGAACTATCATATGATCTTTATCCGATAGCGAGGAAGAAACAGCGCTTAAGGCGGACAAGTGCTGCTCATAAATTGCGATATCCGAAGAAGGTGGAATATACGAGCATGTAATAAAGACTGAAAAAGCGGGAAGAATCAGTTTTATACACAGGAATTCCAGTTCTTGTTGAATCTGGACTGTAAAATGTTCCGACGTGAAGTTAGAGTCCACTGCAATCAGAACCCCACCTGCACGTCGAGACGAACGGTCATTTCTAAAGATTGTGTACCGACCTGCCAAAACTTCAGAACTAAGAATTTCCGTTTTTAACCAGGTCTCTGTAAACACAATTACATGGGATGCAAATGCGACGCTATCCCGAAACAGAGTGCTGAGCTTACTACGCAAGCCTCTAACATTCTGGTAGGTGATTAAGAGAAAGGAAGTTAGTTTTTTGGATGGGTGGACTGGGAAGATGAGGATGGAGCACTGGCCTGACTAGTATTAAGAGTTATTGGGGGCCTACTCTTCTTCTTTGCCTTAAACTCCTTCACCACCATGTTCTCTGGCCAAAATTTGGCAGAGCAAATGGTGTCAAAATGAGTTGGGGAGACGCTTATTTTAAATGAAGCTACATCCCTGGCATAAGAGAAGTTAAACTTCTCCACCTTTAAACCGTCGGCTTGTATATTGCTTTGAATAAAAGCAGTAACGTCATCTATAGTGGTGTAAGGGGCAAGCCGTGAGACAAATATTTGTCGTTTAGGTGTAGGTGTGATCACCACCAATCTTGGGTTTGGCACCACAGACCTTGTACCTGTGATGGCAATACCCGGTGGTCCGGGTCGTATGTTTGTTGGTGGGATCGAAGTGGACGGGATTTTAGTAATGCTGGCGGGCTCGACGGACACGGACGCTACGGAAATTTTTGGTTGTACGTTCTCCGAAGTGATAAATTCGGCTGCCGAATTTGCATCACCAGCAGCTGTCGTTGCCCTTGGAATAGCAAACGATATCGGCTGCTGCACAATTGGAGTGGTCGGAGTCGGTTGTTCGGCAACGGGCGGCAGAGGGACAGTTGGGGCTTGCAGATCCCGCGGAGTGACCTTTTTCCGCCTAGGAGACTCATTCAGCAGTTGCAAACTGCTAAACAAAGACTCCATGGCTAGGAGCCGATCGTACTGCTTTTTAAAGCCCACGGTCAGCTCCTTAAAGCCATTCCGCGTCTGCCCCATAAACCTGGCAATCTCTATGTGAGCCCCCCGGCATGCCTCACAACAGTAGAACAAGCCATTATGCTTGGAAATTGCATCACCCACGAGGCCTGAGTACCCAGCGCACTTTGCGTGCATTGCTTTTCTGCAAAGGTAGCAGGGGATACTCGACTGATCAGGGGTGACCACCTGTTTGCAGGTTTTTTTGGTACAGATAATAGGTGATTCCATAATAAACAATAAACAAAATTTATTTAAAAACAAATAGAAATCAGACCAGTGTGCCAGGCAAACGCTTAAAGCGGAATTAGTAAGAACTGAGCGGAGAGAGGAGAGCGGTTGCAGCAGCTGCAATGAGAGAGAGAGAGCGCTAGTACACGGAAAGTATTGAGAGCGAGAGAAGAAGAACAGTTATTTATGTTTGGGTTATAGGGAGAGAGTGATGCTAAAGCACAGACTACAAGATGAGAGCGGGCTAAATTCAATGTGAGAGCGTACTTACGAAAAGCAACAACAAAAACACAATGTTAACCGACGCAAAAAAGAATTATTAAATTATGATTAACACAGTAAATAGGCATGCACTCGCGATTCAGGATAGACTTTAAGTTAGCAAGTTAATTTGTTAGTTCGCAAAAGATTTATTTTGGACAAACACCGGTTGTTTATACAAAATAAGTGAAAATTGAGCGGAGCGCAATGAAAAAACGCGTCTGAACACTACGAGAGAGATAGACGATATGATCCGTCGACTAACGGAATTTATCGGCAAAATTCGGCACTAACTCTGAAAAAAACAAACCAGATTTTAAAAAATTCCTTAAATAAAAATCACGCCTTGAAAAAAAACCATAATTGCTTAAAAATAATAAATCCCCAAATCTATCAGAAAGAAATGTCGTGTTGACTAGTGTTATTATTCTTATTTCCATGTGATCACACAATCGGGTACAACGCTGCGGATGCCACACCGCATTGGTTGTTGCTGTTGCGTGCCATTCGGATATAGCCGCTCTCGCCCCAGTCAGTGCCCCACGAGTTCTTGATCAGCCAGTAGTCGCCGAAGATGGGATCGGTGCCGTAGCCCACAGCCAGGACGGCATGGTTAACGGATCTGCTGCAGGAGGAGTCGCGGAAGACGCCGCTCTTGTAGGACTTAATGGTCGTCGCATCGATGGACTCCGCAAGAGGCTCGCGAAGCAGAGCAGCCATTATGCGCTCGTTGCCCTGGGGCAGAACCACGGCACCAAAGACGCGGGCAGCTCTGGCCAATAGCCGATATGAACAGTGGTCGGCGGGTCCCTGGTAGGGGTAGGACGCTTCGGTGTCGATGCCACCCAGAGTCTGAATGCATTGCATGGCGCTCCAGGTGTTGTAGCCCTGCTGGGATCCCGTACAACAGTCCGCGAGATTCTGCTCGGACAGCGACTGCAGATGGCCGTATTTGATGGCGTGACGACTCTCGATGACCCCCGTGGCAGCAAAGGACCAGCAGGGGGGGAAATATCCCTGATTCTTGACCTCGGTCACAGCATTCCGAGTCCGCCAATCCAAACTTTTTGGTAGAGGCCCCAGTTCTACCTCCGAAAGCATAAAGTTGACATCCCCAAAGCCTTTGGAGAGTAGTCCGCTTTGCAGTAGCCTCTCCCTGAACTCCGTGTCCGACAGATCCACAAACTGATTGATCTCCAACTGGTGGCTCTCCTCCCCCCTGGCCCAACGCTTGTTGTGCTCGGCTATCCGGGATTTGTTGTCCAAGAAAATGAGGAACCGGAGGCGTTGCTCATCCGCCGATTGGTAGCTCTTGTTGTAGCGCTCTTTGAAGGCCTTCCATTCGGACCAAACGGCTACACCCTGGACGATTGTCAGGAGGCAGAATAGAACTATTAGAGCCTGGGCTTGCATTCTCTGCTACGAGACTCAAGTGCAACTGATTGACTGCGTAGGAAAAATGCCCTAGTAATAGGACCATCTCATACAGCGATCAGATAATACAGCGTCACTGCATTCGCATGATTCATTACAACACTATAGGTATAGTTGTAGAAACCTCGGAATTATTCATATTTCATACTATGGTGAATCATTTGCATTTTATTTCAAGAGAACTCTGTTTCCCTTATCCCTTATCCTTATGCAACTCAACGACAGTTGATATCGTCTTCCAGGCAGAATCACAGAATCCGCCAGAAGTTCTTGCAAGATTTATACCGAATGATGTGCACCTTGAGTTTAAACTTTAAAGAGTTTCTTCATCCACAAGCTGCTTCCGTCACAAAGGCCCCACAGAGTGAGAATCTAACAAAAGAACTCCACACACAGCTGGCTTAAAAGACAAACTAAAGGAATGAAATACTTGTTTGCTCTTAATTTGGTTTAACAATATTTGTCCAAGATCTATGCAAAATAAAATACCCATTTCGGGCAGCCTATAAATGCCAGCTACCCCAACGAACGAAGCCTCATTTTGAGTTCTCCAAGTTGCCGAATCGAAAGCAAAATGAAGTTCCTGCTGCTCCTCACATTGGCTGTACTAATTGCCCACGTGGCGGTGGCTCAAACCACGAGCAATACCGATTATGAATACGATGAAACCGCTTTGGATGACGAGGACTATGACGATGAAGCGGTAGATGGTTCCAACACTGGCGCCGCCGAGGCCACCGGAGACGATGATAACGCCACCGGTGACGATTCGGCAGACACTGACGATGGCACTTCAGCCGAATCGGATGTCACCACTGCTGCCCCGAAGCCAAAGCCAAACCAAAACAAACCGAAGAAAAACGCCGCCGGCAAGAAGAACAACAACGGCAAGAAGAACAACCTTCGCAGGCGCACCACCGTGGCTCCCAAGCGACGCGCTGCAGCGGCCAAGAGGCAGCAGCAGCAGCAGCAGGCCAAGAGGCTGACACCTGTTGCCGCCAAGAGGCGGATCAACGCTGCTGCTGCCAATAATCGCAGGCGTTCTGGTTAGATATTCTACAATGAAATAATGATAATAATGAAATGATAATTGAATCATGTAAATAAAGTTTCTGGAATATTCCACATAAATATCCATTTATGAATGTATTATTTCTGAGGCATGCGAACCGCTCTTAAAAGGTGAGGGTTCAACCTTCCACGTTCTAGTCGAGTTTTCAAAATGGTTTTCTCAAAACTAGTCTCGATACACGATTTTATTCCTTATACAGGTAGTAAATTCAGTCAGGTATTCTGGGATCTACGATGCTTGAAGTATCAAAACATTTATGGGATTTACCAAATGCTTCAACTTTGTACGTAATGCAAAACCCAAAGATCTACACTTTCTGGCATCGCTAATTTCCCTTACAAAAGCTTTAAAAAATAAACAATTTGCCATGGATTGAGATGGTAAACAAAAATGTATATAAGCAAATGAAAGACACACACAGATGGTCAGACAATAGAAAAGCTCTCCCATAGAACAAGTATACGAACAATAAAAAGGAAAGCGAACTAAATCGTTCGAGCAAACACAAAAACAATAGAAAAAACGTGTATCTCTGCTTTGAAAATCCAATAAATAACAAGAACTCAGTCCCATTCCATTGCTTAGAATTCCCGAATTGAGTTCGATTGAAAGACCCCGAAAGATCCCTAACAAAATGAGATTGTTGTTTGTGCTAACGCTTCTCCTAACCATTCTGGTCTGTGCCACGCTGGTCGCCGCTGAAGATACTACGGATAGCTCCGAGTACGAATATGATGACAGTGATTACGATTATAGCTATGAGGATGATGGAGACGAGAGTACTGCGGCCACTGGGGGCCTGACTCAAACAACAACAACAGAAGCGAGTCGCAGCAACAACCCTGAAGAAAGCAATGAAAGCTCTGGCACCAGCGAATCAGAAGACACCTCGAGAGAGGAATCGGAAGACAGTTCTGAAGGCGATACCTCCGCGGAAACTAATAGTGGATCAAGTGAAGGAAAAACTCCCGCTTCAGTAGTCCCCACTAAGGCAAATCCAGCCACACCGAAAAAAACCCAGAAGCCTGCCGTCGGCATCAAAAACAGCAACAAGAACAACAAGCGTCGTAAGCAAACCACCGCAGCGCCCAAGAGACGCACCACAGTGGCACCGAAGCGCCGCCAGCCAGTTGCCACACCCCCCAAGAAGCAGACACCTGTGGCAGCAGCCAAGAAGCGTGCCACCGTGGCAACAAACAAACGAAAGCAGAGTTCGGGTTAAATAATATGCCAAAAGCATCCATTAATAAAAAAAGACCCATAAAAGTATGCTACTTTATTTCAAAAAAATTTTCTTAATCCAATACACGGATTTTCTTGCACAAAAGAAGCTTAGGCACAGGCTTGGAGGGCAGTAAATAAATGTCCGCCAACTAACCCGAATTATGGATGAGAAAAAAACAGTACTTTTACGGGCACAAGGCAAAGGGGAAAGAAAAAGTAGATACATTCAATTCTGATTTTGCTCTTGTCTTTCGCTGATCACAGGGCTAGCTTCTGCGTGCATTCATACACAAGTACACATGTATGTACATACATATGTACTTATGTGTGCGTTGTTCTCGAGAGATAAGCTTTGCCTTTGTCTCTCGCCCTCAGACACACCTCAACCACTTACGCGTATGTGAGCTTATTGCTGTGTGAGCTTACATAAAAGTGTTACTCTAAAGTTGTTATTGTGAGATGGATTCGTAACAGAAAACGGGAATATAAAAGAAAAGATTCGGGTCAGAGAGGGAGCTTTGGTTTTTTTCTGGTAGGCAGATCGCATTGCAAAAATATGTTTGGGCATCAACCGGGGTTACGCATAAACTAAGAATATTTATTTGTTTATATTATGGCTCAGATTGCGTAGTACTTGCAAATGTGTGGGATGGATAAACACCTCTCGGCAGCCACACAAGGCTGACTTTCAACCTTCGTTGCCTACTTTTAAGCGTTGCGATTTTTCCACTCGAATGCCCACCAGCTCTTTCCAATTTCTGGCCATACTTAGAGAGGAACCAATAGCGTCCATAAATGGTAATTACAGCCCACACAACACACAGCACACACCCTGGGACAGACACTTAATTACTGATGCGCAAAGAGCAGGCATCAGGGCGTCAATTGTTTACGGGCAACAACAACTACAATGCAATGGCCGCAACCGAAGACAGCATCATCGGGTGGCACAATGGGTCCATTGTTTTCGAATTCAGAGCCAACATCCTGACATCCTGACAACCTGACAGTGCAGTGGCATTGCCAGCTAGAAATCCCGTTTAGCCAGTGCATTGCGGTGCGCACATACACACACACACACACACACACAAAAGCCACTTCGCATCCAAGTGTTTGTGTGCCCAAGAGAGATAGCAGCCAGCTCCCATGCTCGAGTAGTGGCAGCCACTGCCACCACCACCACCACCACCACCGCCAATGCCACCCACACACACACGCGGGACACCCGCTGCGGCAGCTTAGTGGGCAGAAAGTGTGGAAGTGTGGCAACAATCTGAATCATCCATTTAGCTATCCCTTTTCCCAACTCATTCACATCCACGCTCACTCAAATCAGAGAGAAGTCCGGGTACATACAGTTGGTGGCAAAACATGTACATACATAATATGTACATATGTATGTATGTACATAACGAGCAGAGGATGCTATCGATCCGAATGATCCTTAATGATGTAGTACAGCCGGCGTCCTTTGTCCCAAAAAATAATTTATTCCTAATCTCTCAGTCGAATCTTGTTCCAGGCATCATAAGTCGAGCCTATTAATCTTTTAATCGATTTTGTGTGTTCCCTTTCACCATAATTTGTATCATCTTTCGTTCATTTTCACTGTCGACAAGTATTGACAGACCTATTCAGCACATGTCTGTGGAGTACAGGGTACATTTGACTTGGCAACTTTCTGTGGGATGCAAGTGTAGCTGGAACCAGCAGCAGCAGCAGCAGCAGTGGGAGGAGTAGGAGGAGCACTGGAGGCTGGCATCGTGGCAATGTTAATAGTATCTGTAGCTGATGCCTTAAGAGGAAAATGCGATAATGTGCGCTAAACAATGAACAATGCAGAAATGGCATAAAAATAGCCAGAAGTGGGATATGTATGTGGAGTGGGCCGGTGGGCTGTGGGCCGCTGAATGACAGAAATTATAATGGAGAATGTGTTTCGCTTGGTCTCTGAGGATGATGGTATATGATGGTATCCCTGCTGTTGGCACTTATGATGTGGATGATGATGGCAAGTGTCTGATGTACATACTATAGTACATATATAAGGATCCCTACAGTACGTAGGTGTGGCCTCTGACGTTGATGGGCACCCATCATAATCTAGATGTTGTTCCTGACATTTACACGGCTAAAATGGTAGAAACTGAATGGTGAATGGTGGAGGATTTTTGAAGTGGATGGTAGGAAATCAGTTTAAGGAACTGCTAATAATAATAAATCAAAATAAACGAATAAAGATTGTATAGTTTTCGTAAGAGGCTTTCCACCTTAAAGCCTCGATTTACATACACTCGTACTCGTAATTGGGAAACAATTTTCATTTTCATTTCCTTTTGAATGCTTTGTGTTCGCATCCTTCTGTGGGGCCTAGGGAGGAGGCAGAGGAGTTGAGCGGAGGAATCAAAATTTTCATTTCGTTTTGCTGTCCCAACAACAACAAACGTCCAACCTGACGATGAGAAAAGTGTTTATGTAATTACAGGGGGCCCGTTTAGTGGACTCCGGGGGGGAGACAGAGGAAGGTCAAGAGAGAAAGGGAGAGTAAATAGCAAAGAGCAGAGCAATTTATGTAAGTGCGAGATATTTTTATGTCCCAACGAGCCATTAAGGACTGCATAATGCAATTTGTTTCCAACTCTTTGCATATAAATTTTCAGACAGGGGCAGCTAACGGAAATGCAAGTCCAATGGGTGGAGGGAGCGGGCTGAAAAGGGATAGACAGAGGCGGCTTTGGATTTGGTTTAGTGGACAGTGACTAGGAGGAAAGGGAGCACGAGAGAGCGATGATACAGTAACGGTAAAGGAAGCAACGAACGCAAACATCATCCTGCTGCCTGCTGAATTCTGCATCGCCGCTCTCCACTGCTTCGGCTCTCACTTCGTGCTGTGTTTTCGCTCTCGCGAGAGCCGCGCGACCCCTGAGAGTGCTGTTGATTCTAGCGGTACATAAGACTTTGCGAAGCATGCACTTTTATTTGTATGTATTCGAATTTGTTTGTGTGTGTGTGTGTGTGTGCTGCTGCTGCTTTTAGGCACTGATAAAGGCAAATTTACATATGCCGTGGGCCCCGCTCCTACTTCAATTTTGAAACCTCTACAACTGAGAGTTCGGCAACGGCTTTCGGCTTCACACATACATACATATGTATGTATGTACATGCACTGCCGTTTAAAATGTAGGTTACACACAGCGACGGCTGAATCGCGTAGAATCACACACACCCACACCCACGTGCATACATACGAGTACGTGTGTGTGCAAAAAATACACACATATATGCATGCACACGTGCATACAATGAAATACGTTGCTTGTGTTTTCTCTTTTTTGCGTGTGTCCTGTCCTGCACACACGGCTAATAAAACTTTAACATTTTCAGCTCTCCGAAGCAGAGCCTAACTAACTCAAAACTGTGGTATCCCTTAGGCTCCAAAATGTGTGTCGGTAAATCTGAATTCCCATTAGATTTAAGTGAGTAACTCTATTCCATGGTAAATTGTAATCCCAACCTCTATTCAAATATTTATCACAGTAATTTTGTTTCCTTTTCATTCGAAAGTTTATCTAAAAGCCATTCAAGGCTATGCGGCATCCTGCTCCAGCACACACGCTCATTGTTCATTTATATGTACATATTTATGTATGTATTATATATGCTATAAATTGTTTTTGTTAACTTTCCTGTGTGTGTGTGTGTGTGTGTGTATTGGACAATAGAAGAAAATGTACCAACAATTGTGAGACGGGCAAGAAATGCTCCAGCATAGAGCTACATAATAGCTATGTATGTATCCACACCATACATACATATTTACCCATCCTTTTTACGTAGAATTTAAATAGCTTTATAAAAAACTACGGAAAGCTAATCAGGAAAATTTTTAATTTGTAATTTAATTTACGGCATTTTTTGAATCGGGGCCTTTACCTCGTTGTGTGCTCCTACAGTTCCTGTTCTTGTCGCTGCTCCAATTAACGGTACATTTTATTTGCCTATCTCGCTCATTGATTCGCATTAAAACTTTCACATCATTTTCCAAAAAAAAACTTTGTGGGCCTCTAATCACTTAACTTTTCCTATTTAGCGCACACGATAAAATAAAATTTTAATGCATTTTAATTGCGATATTTGCAACGCGCACTTCTATGGGTGCAGTAAGTATATTTAACTACCACGTTCACCACTTAAACATTTATAGAACACTATTTTGAACTAGTACGTCTCTCGCAGTCAGTCAGTAATCTATGTGGACGACCTTGCGTGGGTGGGTGAACTAACTTAACCCACTTAGCCTACCTCTATTTAAACAGGTAAACAACTTCAGTTAGACCACGCAAATACTGTTAAATACTGTTCGTAAATTCTTCTTGTATAACAATCCCTTTTCTTTACTGAAAAACATTACCACGAAACATCCTTCACCAGAACTATATTAAAATTCTTTAAGATTCATCATTTTCGTGTAGAGTATTTTATTACCTACTGGTCGACAATGGGTTAATCGTTCTCCGTCCATGTTGGGAAATCATATTCCTCGATTGATATTCGGTTGAATTTTACTAGCTAGCTGACACTCTCAGCCCTGAACACATGATTTAATCCTATTGATGAATACATTTTCTACAAGACGGGCTAATATAAAGACTCCCTTTTATTGGATTGCTCATAAAATTATGTTTAGACAAAAAAGGTCGGCAAAAATATCAACTTTTTACATGGTAACTACACGGTAACTACACATTTGGATCCAGTCGACTAGAGCTTCGCGCCAACTTGGAATTATTTGAAAGTGAATGAGAAAAGCAGAAAAGCGCGATTTGAGAGACCGGAAATTAAAGGAACCTGTTTATGGAAGTTTCTGTACCCTGTGTTATTCAATATACCTTTAAAAATCAGCAAGAAAAGTCAAAATGTGCTGAAATTCGAAACATAACAGATATTTATTTTAACATAAGTGCTTTAGATTCGTTTGTCCAAAATTCCAAAGAGCCAGCTTTAAGAGCCAGCTTTAAGAGCCAACTTTCATAGCTTTCAAAGAAAATAGTACTTTGTCTTGAGCTGTGTATTTGACTTTTGCACCATTAAATGACAAAACGCGTTTCTCACGCTTTCGCTATGAAAAGTTGTTGTCGTAGCAAAAGTTAAGTTGAGCCGGCACATGGTGAAATTATATATAAGGTGACGTATCCACACGACATGCTCTCTTTCGGGTTATAGGTCCTTAAAATTAATTAGTTTATTGGATTAAATTATGTGGTCAGTGGGTAGGGTCCCAGTTAGCTTGTAATATTAGACGGAATATCAAAATTTACGAATATGTTATGTTTTCGATGTTTTTGCTATGTATTTCTATGTTATGTTCGCAACATCATTGCAACATTCGCAGCATCATCGCAATAACATCGACACTCACTTACGTATTTTACCGTTGGCAGCATTAATTTGTATGGGCCAGCAGCATGTTCCGCGAAATGAGCGACAATGTTCCGCAACATGGAGCAACATGAACACGGAATGAGCAACATTCTGCATACCCCTTGGAAAAAGTTATGATAGAATTAAGGAAATATTTGTCATCGCTCCCATGAAGAAAATATCTCAACGAAATATTGTAGTTAATGATCCTCTTACAGAGAGCTAACCATAAAAGTACTATATCGAGATCGGGATCGCGATATATATACAGGAAAAAAATCAATTGAATAAACAGATAAATAAAATGTTGATTACGTTAATTACGTTGTTAATTACGTTTTAAAGCAGCTTTAAAAACACAATTTCAATATCAATTAAAGAAAAAAGGGTATCCAAATGTCCACACCACACACCACTGGTTGACAGGCAACAAGTGTTCAAATGACGTGACATTCGACTCTCACTTACGTTCCACTCTCACTTACGTGCTGCGGTTGTTTAAGAAGTACCTTGTGCATATGACTACGGTGGTTTTAATGACACTCGGGATGCGTACAGCACATTCGTTCATACAACCGTATGCCAAACGAAGAGTGCAGAGCGAAAAACGCTTGCCATCTCTTTCTAGCGCTTGCCTCTCTGAGAGCTCCACAGCCGAATACGCCACCTTTATAATAATTTCACCATGAGCCGGCAGAAGAGCTTAGCTTTAGCTTTTGAACAGAACAACAACTAACTATATTCAGATTCCAGATAATTCAATTCAATTTAGATTCAATAGAATAGATTATTCAATAAAGATTTCCAAAGAATGCAAGTGTTTTTAGGTCTAGCGCTTCTGGCGGGCCTGGCGCTCTCAGGTGAGTAAATAAAATATTGCGAAAAGTGCTTGGTCAAACAAAGAATAGATTTATATAGATTTATATGTATGTACATACATATACATTTATGTATGCGAAAAGTGGCGTGAGCCAAGACAATGATGGCTGCCCTTTACCGTTTGCATTTGACAAACTCCCTCTCTTTCTCTGTACCCCAAACAAAAACAACCGCTACTTCAGGAGAGGCCACTAACCCGCCGCGCTGGGATGCCAACTACATTGTGAAGGGCACGCTGTACATACCCTATGCGGAGATAGCCGAGCCATTCTACGCTTGGTACGATAAGAACACCAAACGATCCCGCATCGACTACTATGGGGGAATGGTGAAGACGTACCAGCTGGCCGGGGAGGGGGATTACGGCACACTGCTGAAGCTGGCGCCCATCACGACTCATCAGGAGATGAACAAGCTTACCTGCCTGCAAGTCAACGGCACGTCTGAGCAGAAAGTGGAGACTCAGAGCATCCTGCCCGACGCAAAGCCATTCAAGCTGATCGGCACCGAGACCTTCCTTGGCTTCACCTGCGACAAGTTCCGTCTGGAGGAGACCATCGGTCAGAAGAAAAACGTATACACGCTGTGGGTGCGCTACAAGAAGTCGCCACACTATCCGGCCAGCCGTATGCCTATCCCAGTGCGCTACGAGATGCGCGGTTACAACACGCTCCTGGGCTCCCATTACG
This sequence comes from Drosophila helvetica, assembly GCA_963969585.1. Taxonomy (NCBI): domain Eukaryota; kingdom Metazoa; phylum Arthropoda; class Insecta; order Diptera; family Drosophilidae; genus Drosophila; species Drosophila helvetica. The sequence goes on along the minus strand of OZ018401.1, from coordinate 49,617,436 downwards.
ATCATTATTACCTCGACTACGACAGCTATGAGCACGTCGATATACCCCACGAGGTGTTTGAGATCGACGAGAGCTTGACGTGCGTGGGCTTCCCCGGGCCGGGCACTGGCCACTATGCTACCTTCAACCCGATGCAAGAGTTCATTTCGGCCACCGACGACCACGTGGATAGGGCCTTCCACCACTTTAAGCACAAGCACGGCATGGCCTACCGCACTGAGCAGGAGCACGAGCACAGGAAGAACATCTTCCGCCAGAACCTGCGCTACATTCACTCTAAGAACCGGGCTAAGCTGACCTACACGCTGGCCGTCAATCATTTGGCCGACAAGACCGAGGAGGAGCTGAAGGCCAGACGCGGCTACAAATCGACAGGCGGTTATAACACAGGCAAGCCCTTCCCCTACGATGTGTCTAAGCACCAGGATGAGATCCCCGACCAGTACGATTGGCGTCTGTTCGGTGCTGTTACCCCAGTCAAAGGTATGTTCAAAGGTCTAGCGTTTCTTCCTGCTCAAATTAATTTTATTTCATTTTAATATCAGACCAATCGGTGTGCGGATCTTGCTGGTCCTTCGGCACCATTGGCCACCTGGAGGGAGCCTTCTTCCTCAAGAACGGCGGTAATTTGGTCCGTCTCTCCCAGCAGGCATTGATCGATTGCTCCTGGCCCTTTGGCAACAACGGCTGCGATGGCGGCGAGGACTTCCGCGTCTATCAGTGGATGATGCAGGTGGGCGGCGTCCCCACCGAAGAGGAGTACGGACCGTATCTTGGCCAGGACGGCTACTGTCGCATCAACAACGTCACTCTGGTGGCGCCCATCAAGGGCTTTGTGAATGTCACCTCCAACGATCCGAATGCGTTCAAGCTGGCCCTCCTCAAGCACGGACCCCTCTCGGTGGCCATTGATGCCTCACCAAAGACTTTCAGCTTCTATTCGCACGGCGTGTACTATGAGCCTGAGTGCAAGAACGATGTGGATGGCCTGGATCATGCCGTTCTGGCCGTGGGCTTTGGCACCATCAAAGGCGAGGACTACTGGCTAGTGAAGAACTCCTGGTCCACCTATTGGGGCAACGATGGCTACATCCTGATGTCAGCCCGCAAGAACAATTGCGGCGTAATGACCATGCCCACCTATGTGGAAATGTAGAACGGTCCTCGGTTCGATTATTTCTTTTATTTTTCTTTATACTTTTTTTATTTTCTCGCCCCGCGGGCTCTAAATATGCAATAAACTTACATGAGCTGATACTATATGCTCTTTTGTAATCCCAATCCTTGACTTCTTATCGGGCTTCTGGCGGGCTATATGTGGCATGGCTCCAAAGTTCTATTGGCTAAGTGCAGCCGAAGCGATAAGCGGGAAAGACCATTGACTTGTACCCTGCTGAACTTTGCACGATTTGCAGAAGCACTTTTATTTTTAAATTTAAATGTTTCGCTCGGAGCGCGCCATTTATTTGTAAATTCAGCCCTGAAATATTTCCGACGTTGGATTTTTTTTAAGTTAAACATTAAGTTAAAATTAAAAAATTAAAAGTTAAATTGTATATATAAATGCATATATATTAATATATATTAATATATTATATATATTCATATATTATATATATTTCTACCACCCTTCACTCAAAAGACTGTGCCACTAATCTAATCAAATTATGGTGTGTTATTTTATGACCGTCAGATGTCTCTGTTTACAATTACATCTATATGTAGTTAACATGTAAGGGAAATGTGAATGTAATGAATTGTATTTAAATTTTAAATTGAACATTGATCACAATTGATAACAATGAACGCACCTAATTAAAAATACCAAAAACAGGATCATACGTTACATAGTTTACTTTTTTTGCACCTGAATAAAGGCGAATACATTTCACACACGAAAAAATTTTCAACTTTGATTGCTCCGATATTAGGATTATTATCCGGTAGGATCTGAAATTTTTAACAGCGATTAAATAAACAATGAACAAACAAAAATCAAATATTACATTCATATAAAGTTCAGCCCATCGACATCCGGAGAACAGCTGATATTTCGCTCAGGAATATATGGTTGACAATTATTACTATTGTGAAAAGTGAAAGATGTAGGAAAAAACTTTGCGCACAACAAACAAGGCAGATGCAAATTATCAACGCGAGGAGAAGATTACTTTAATAAAAGCAGTTGAGGCAAGACCCTGTCTTTGCTGGTCGCGGAAAATAAGCATTTTTATACTTTTTCAACCTCGATAGTATCGGTAGCGCTATCGATTTTTTTGTCAGCCCTAAGTCACACTGGATGGAAGCCTAATCATGGACGATTTGAAGAAAATGTGCTGCCGAATTTGTCTGAAAGACGCCGAAACTCCAGTGGACCTTTTTGCCAAACAGAAGCACGATGAGAGCTTGCTATACGAGCCGGAAGGTCTTCCGGCCAATCTGATCAAGGAGTGCACCGGGTTGAATGTGGACGAAGGCGACGGCCACCATCAGCATTTATGCGAGCCGTGCTTTAAGGAGCTGCGGAAAGCGTACCGATTCAAGCGCAAGTATTGCCGGAGCATGCAGACCCATGCGCCGGTGAAGAGAGAACCAACTGACGAACAGATTGCGATAATTCCAAATGACGAGGCCTTAGAGCAGCCAGTAAGCGTGAAAACCGAGGTATATGTCGATGCTGTCCCTGATTCCACTGTGCCGGTTATTAACGAGGCGGAAAACGACAATACTGCGGCGGAATATTTTGAAATAATCGAGACCGACGACTTGGACTTAACCAGCATCAAGGCCGAGGAGGACGGGGACGAGGTGGAGGAGATAGGCACCACCATCACCCCCGACACGCCACTGATGAAGAGGCCTTTCACCATCAGGGTAGTGGCGCAGGAGGAGAATCCCCAGCCAAATATTGCCGGACCACCACCGCTCCACTACCAGTGTATACACTGTCCAAAGACGTTTCCCAAGAAGGTACAGCTCCTACTCCACAGTCGCTGCCACAAAAAGAGGAAGAGTACAAACGAGGTCGATCAACTGGCGGAAATTGATAACTAGCCCCGATCGGAATGAAAGTCTTATCAAGTAATCTGAAACAATAGAATATATTTTGTTAGAGCTAGGCGATCAATGTTTAAGCCATAAGGAAGAATGTCCTGTCCTGTCTTGTACTGTACTGACATGGGATAATACATAATGTTAAGCAGAAAATGGAAACCCACATATAATTTGATTTACGATATTATTCCAACAAAGATATAACAAGGAAAACCGAATTATTTTTTTCAAATAAATTCTTGGATATTCTTAACTTAAAATTGCTACAAATTTGTGTCTGACTTTTCCAAGTTTTGCAAAGATACGCTAAGGTTGTTCCTTTACTATAATCCAGCGGTAGGTCCTTCTTGCTCCCATCGCATCTCTTCCACATGACGAAAAAAGCACGAGACGCCAACGAAAGAAGCACAATCGAATGATTCAACAGAGCATGGCAAAGGATGCCTACAACATGTCTGGTTCATGACGAGGCATAGTCCTGCTCGACACGATATTGGGAAAGAGCAAAGATTTCTTTTTCTATATATGTAAATTACATAGTAAGATGGACATACAGGCTGGCATCCCATCCAATCCCTGCTCGTAGATCCTAGTCGTTTGTAAAATCGTTTCGTTGAACCGTTTGAACTAAAAATACATAAGTTTGTTAGTTTTGTTCAAACGTAATGGTCCAGTCTTTGGCTTTGGTGGGAATTTATTCGATAGCCAGTTAATACAGTTAATTAAAGCAAAATTAATTAAACTAATTCATGTCCCTTACACATACTATGTATTATTACATACACATATACATATTATTTATTATTTGTACTTAGGTATGATAGAAGATTCGTCCAAACATAAACAGAGTTCAAAAGAAAGGCTTTTGTTATTCGATTTTTATACGCATTGTCTTCTTCTGTTTGGCATTAAAACCATACAAAGCATAATTCATTCTTAATACTCTTATTATTAATAGTATTGATATATAGATATATTTAGCCTGATTTCTCTCTTCTTACATCGTAGTTCTTGGTCGAAGCTTGTATTCGGTTTTGGGCTTCTCTTCCTTCAGATGATTTGGCGGGAGCCAAAGGTCTAATTTAATGGGATTCTTACTCTTATATGACGTCCGGGCATGAATTGTCATATGCTTTTGAAGGGCGCCCTTCTGGTTAAAGCTACTCCGACACTGTCCACACTTGAAACGTCGGGGGGCATGCGTGCACATGTGTAAATGCAGGTGACCCTTCTGGGTGTAGTCCCTGGAGCAATGCGGACACTTGAAGGGCCGTTCGCCGGTGTGCAGGCACATGTGTGCTATGAGATTGGCCAGCTGCTTGAAGGCCTTAGAGCACTGCGAGCACTGGTAGGGTCTTTCGCCGGTGTGCCGGCGCATGTGTATGTCGAGATTGCTCTGCTGCGAAAAGGCCTTAGAGCACTGGGAGCACTGATAGGGACGTTCACCGGTGTGACTGCGAATGTGAACCTTCAGAGTTTGATGTTGTGCAAAGGACTTCTCGCAAAAGGAGCACTGGAAAGGTTTCATTTTTTGCACGGACAGCTTCGACTCCTGGATATACTTTTCGGATTCAGCTTCATTGGACTCCTTGAGCTCATCATTCTGGCGGTCCCTGTGACGGTCCTCTTTGACGGATTGGATCGCTTTGCACTTTTTTTGTTTTAGTTTTCTAGCTGGAGTAGTATCCACGCAATCTTTCTTGTTTCTGTTCCTCCTTTGTGCTCCACTGAGCGCCTTGGCCAGCTGCACTTTGCGTTCTGCTACTGGTTCGGGACCTTCTAAATTATCGTAATCGTCGGTGCCTTCGGATGTATCCATCGCATTGTTAGTTTCACCCAAATTCATTTTATTGTCGTCTGGTTTCTCAGGTCCACGGGGATCGCTTTTTTCATCGGTAAGAATCCATTCCTCCTTCCCCAGCATTGTGCAGAGATCGTCCTCCGCTTTTATAACCTGTGCAAAGAAGCGGTAGCTCTCCTCGTATTGGCGCTTCAATCGGAAAGCAGTTTTCGTCGCCCCAACGCATCTCTCGCACATGTACGCCGGGAAGCCATCGCACAGCTTCACCTTGCAGTCGGAGCACTCATTTATCATATCCGCCAGGCACAGCTCCTCCTGCTGCTTCTTCTTCTCCTTATCTGAATCGTGCAGCCAGAAACGCGTTTTGGAATATATGTACACCAGAAAGTCGGACATGTCCCTGCATACGATACACATCTTAGAGATGTCCTCTAACTCAAGGGGACTTAGTTTGTCGTTCATGATCACATCAAAAACAAGAAGTCAACAAATTTTTCACGAAAATTGGACCATACTTTGATTTGAGCTGCTTCGATTTTTGCAACCCGATATCGATAAGATATACCGCCGACCCTCAGAAATATACCGAAATATACATTTTCAAAATATACCGTAAATATACCGACAAAAAAACCCACTTAAAGCCTAGTACACAGACAAGCAAAATTTTCTTGCGAAAGAATCAGGGATGATATTCGTATGGAAAGGATACAGTCGCATGCCTGTGATTCTTGCGCAAGAAATTTCTGTTGCAAGAATTTTGCAAATGAGTACTCAGATAAGCAAAATAAATTACCGATTAATACTGGAAAGGCAATTATATATACTAGAAAAGAAAAGGTGGTATTCTCTGGGCTCGAGTAGAATATATAAATTTTCTATATTATGTCGTCATCGACTCTCATATATCGACATCAACATGAAGACATTGGTCTGAAGGCGGCTTGCAGAGTTCTCCCAGAAAAGTGCTAGAAACTTGCAATAATGAAAACAAAATTAATTTCATTGAAGAGGATTATGTGGATATTAAAATTTTGCAAACGAGTACTCAGACAAGCAAAATAAATGACCGATTAATACTGGAAGGGCAACGATATATACTAGAAAGAAATGGTGGTATTTGCTGGGCTCGACTGAAAGATAGAATTATTCTATATTCTGTCGTCATCGACACTAGAAAATTGCACCGGCTATAAATTGCAATAATGAAAACAAATTGAATCTCATTGAAGCCGATTAAATGGATATTGTTTCTTATCAATTTTATAAACGATACACATTTTATTTATTTATAATTTAATAGATACTGATTTATCCAATAATGCGGAGCTTTTTATGTTCTGTGTCATCCTCCAGCGCCACAGAGCCCATAAATAGTACATTCCGGTTTGCTTTCTGACAAAATTTGAATTTCCAACTGATTTTATTTGTAAACAAACGCAAAACAGTGTAAGCGTAGAGCACGCACATCTGGTCACACTGGTCACACAGCAAAATATAGGAAACGTTCTTGCGCAAGAATATTTTGCTCGTCGGAGTACTAATCTTTAAAAACCTAGTTTAACAAAAAATCCAATAAAAGAAGTCTCTTAAATTTTCCAATATTGTAGGAACTGATACATCAATAGGATACAATTATGTCTTCAGGGCTGCTAGTAATATTCAACCGAATATCAAAATCGATTAATATGTAGGAATATGAATAAAAATGTAATAATACAAATGAAACGAATAATTCGGCAGTATATTAAGGGTATATTTTGAGACCGTGACGTAAATTTCGGTATATTTCTGATGGTCAGACCGTATATTTTATCGAAAAATATCCGGTCACACTGATCCCTAAGCGGCGGTGGCGAAAAGAACCCAAAAATTAAATACAAAATAATCACTTTTAATTGCAACGTGAGTCTGTTTCACGTAATATATTGCAATAACGACGGCATTATTTCGTTTGCGTGCATTTTGGGTTCGGATAAATGAGAGAAAACACGCTGAAATGTAGATGTCCACAGAGCGGCCGCAACAGCAGCAATAACAAAAGCAAGAGTGAAATTTATGCAAAGAGAAAAGCGCGACTAGCTAGTCGAACGCCAACGCCAAAACCATGGAAAACTTAAAAATAAGTGATAAACTGTTCGAGGATGTGATTTATTTCGTGCTTGGAAACCTGGACGAAGAGGTAAAGATTCCCCGTTGCTGTACTGCATTTGTATCGAGTGCATGCGCGCGTATGTGTGTGTGTGTGTTTTAGCGCGCTTCCCCCAAAACAAGAGTAAAAGCGTTGCCATACTCACGCAACTATTACCTCTTCTCTCTCACTCTCTCTCACGTTGACACAAGAATCGCCGAGTTTTAGCATGCGTGTGTGTGTGTGAAACTCATTTTAATTTGATTTTCCATTTTGCAGATTGAAAGATTCCTGAAAAGTGGCGGCGCCCAGTCGAAACTCTTCCTCTCGGACAAGATCACACATCTGATATGTGCCACCAACTACTCGGAAGAGGAGCTGTCGATGAACCTGGAGCTATACAATGTGATTCCCGTCACCGAGCAATGGATCCTGCACAGTGCCAAATTGGGCCGCAAGGCCTCAACCCGCGCCTTCGATCCGAGTCCACATCAGCTGCGTCTCATGCGCGGCATCCGAGCGGCCATCACCAACGTTGTGGCCGGCGATCGGAGGCGCCTCTATGCGATGCTCACATACCACGGCGCCGTTGTCACCCACAGCTTTGGGGCCACCAACACGCATCTGGTATGCGGAGCCGCCAACGGCGGTATCTACAACAAAGCGCTGGCGCTTCCCAAAAATGCCATAATCATTGTGACACCAGACTGGGTGACGGATTGCCTCAAGTGCAAGACCTGCCTGGCATCGGAGCCGTATCATCCCAGGCTGCTGAAGCCCATTGAAAAACAGCGGGCCCAGAAGCAGCAGCAGCATCAACAACAATTGCAGCAGCAACAGCTGCAACAACATCAACAATTGCAGCAGCAGCAGCAGCATCAACAACAATTACAGCAGCAACAGTTGCAACAACAACAGCAGTCCGCCCAACCATCCACTCTCTCGGACATATTGGGTTTCGGCGAGGACAGTGCAGCGGCCAAAAGCATAGCCAGCATAAAGTCTCAGCTACAGGCCTCGGCGGAACAAATCCAACAGCAGCATCAGCAATTACCTGTGCCGCCCGCCCAGCAACAAGTGGTGTTTGTGCGTCCCCAGCCGCAGCTTCAGAGCCAGCAACAGCAACAACAAATGCAACATCAGCTGCAGCAACAACAACAGCAGCAGCAGCAACAAGGGGTCCCTCAAGCACCCCCTCCACCGCATCCGCAACAGCCACAACAATTGATAATACAGCAGCAAAAGATAATTCCCGCCAATCTTCAGCAGCAGCAACAGAATCAACAGCAGATCAAGAATATACTGCAGCAGCAAAGGCAAATCAAGAGCTCGCAGCAACACTCTCAGCAGCAGCAACAACAACAGATCCAAATGATGCAGCAACAGCAGCAGCATATTCAGCAAGAACAACAACAGTCGCCCAGACTGCCCACAACCCCTACCACGGGCCGACAAACACCCCGCACGCCGACAACAACGCCGCCCGTGCAATCGCCCCAGCAACACCAACAACAAATAGTCCAGCAGCAGCAAGTGGTTCAACAACAGCAACAAGTGGTCCAACAACAGCAACAAGTGGTTCAGCAACAGCAGCAAGTTGTTCAACAACAGCAAATTGTTCAACAACAATCTGTTCCTGTTTCCCCCCAAATCCTACACCAACACCTGATGCGACAACAGCAGATATTGAGCCAGCAACAAATGCACTTGCAGCAAATCGTTCAAAGCGGACAAGCACTCAGTGCCCAGCAGCAGCAGCAGCAGAGACAGATTCAACAGCAACAGCAACAAATACTGCAGCAACTACAGCAATTGCAGATGCAAATTCAACAGCAGCAGCAACAACAACAACAGCAGCAAAATCTTCAACAGCAGCAACAGTCGCCACGAATGGTACAAAATCGGTCGCCCGTTATGCCACCGAACACGCCCTCGCCTTCGTTGCAACAGCAGCAACATCATGCCACCAGCAACATGCTACCACCTCAGTCTCCGCGCCAGCTTCAATCGCCAGCCCCGCAAATGACTCCCCCACCACCTCCTTCGCCACAGAGTGCTCAGCAGCAACAGCTCCTGCGCCAGCAGCAGCAACAGCTCCAACAGAGTCGCCAACAACACATGATGGGCTCCCCGCAGCAGCCACAACCGCCATCGATGATGTCTCCGCAGCAACAGCAGCAACAACAACAACAAATGCAGCCCTTCCAGCAGCCCGTTCACCAGCAACAACGCATGCAATTGCAGCAGCAACAACAATTGGCCCAACAACAACAGCAACAGCAGCAAAGTCCGCAGCACATCTCTGCCCCTCAGAGCCCGCAGATATCGCAGACACCGCCAATGCAAAGCAAACAGCATCAGCATCCAGCAGTGGGCGGACAGCCGCAACACCAACAGCAGCAGTCGTTCTCCCAGCAGCCCATCGATCCCACAGATCCCGTTCAGGTGGCCCAAGTGCTTAGTCGCTCTGCGCTGAGCAGTAATCAAGACTCTTTGATCATGCGACAACAGCAATTGAAACAACAGCAGTTACAGCAGCAGCAACAAATGGCACCGCAGCCCCAGCCGCCCCAACAACCACAACAACAACCCCAACACACGCCATCGCCGCGACAATCGCCCTTGCAGCATCAACAGCCAACGGCACCTGCGATACAGCAACAACAAACATCTCCAGTACGTCCATATTACATATTTTATATTATGTTTAGAAGTGCACTACGTCCTAGTTGTTATATGTGATGCATTCTTCATGTCCTGTCTGTCCTGTCCAGTCCGATAGATAACAATGATGTCAGGTCAGGGTCAGGTCGTCACGAGCCGCAACGATCCTATGGCCTGTTTCCGTCCTCTATCCCGATTACGTTTTGATATCTTAGATTGCTCTGGACATTAAGAGCTAACGAATGCAGTCGTAAGGAAAAAATAGATCAGTGGGAAAATATCCAAAGAAACAATTAGTATAGCGTCCTAAATCTAAGGTTCAGTTTACAGTCGGGAATATTTTTCAGCATATTTATAGAACGGATTAGTAATACAAAATGATTCTGCTTTCAGCCAATGCAACAGCAGCCCCAACAACAACAACAACAGTCAATGGCACCGCAACAACCTGCACCTGGACAGCAGCAGGTCATCACGCAACGACATGTCATCAATACATCCACGGCTCAAGGTCAACAAATCATACAGAGTCACATGATGAATCTTCAGCAGAAACAGCAGCAAATGTTGCATGTTCAACAGCAACAGCAAATAACACAGCAGCAACAGCAGCAGCTTCCACCGCAGCAACAACCTCAGCAGCAGCAACAGCAGCTTCCACCGCAGCCTCAGCCGCAACAGCAACAAGTTCAGTTCACACAACAGCAACAGATGGCCCTCGGAGCTGGTGGACAGGTACGGATCATTCAGCAAACGATTCAGCGACCACAGCAGCAGCAGCAACAGCAGCAAGTTTCTCAACAACAACAGCAACAACAGATCCTTGGACAATTTCCGCAACAACAGCAGGTATGTGCTTACAATCAAGTTTCCTGAGCTTTTCGGGAGTCTATGTACATATGCATGTATATTGACTGGCTGCTGGCCAATTCTTGACAGTAGAGGTCCGGGATTAGTGTCGAGTCCTTCGTATTTGGATTCGTAATTATCGAACTCATTAAAGGGGCATTTTATGAACACTGTGGATTAATGCAGTGCAACCCATGTATAATAATTTGATTTCGGATTACATTTTTGCAGCCTCTTCAGCAACAGCAACAAATGTCACAGCAACAGCCACCTCAGCAGGTCCTGGGACCGCAGCAGCCACAGACACAGCCGCAGCAACAGCAACAACAGCAACCTCAGCCTATGCAACCTCAGGGAAAAACTTTCATTATCAGCCAGCAGCACTTCAATCAGCTAAGCGCGCAGCAGCAGCAACAGATTTTAGACCAAAATCAGCAGAATCGAAATGTGTTCCTTGTCAATCAACCTAGCATCTCGCAGCAGCAGCAACAGCAACAACAGCAGCAGCAGCAGCAGCTGGTGCAGCAGCAGCAAATGCTGCAACAGCAACAGCAGCGCATGCAAATGCAACCCCAGCCGCAACAAATCGTTGTCAATCAGCAAATTTTAAGCGATCCGCAGCGCTTACAGTACCTCCAACAACAACAGCAATTGATGCAGCAAAAGCAACAGCAGCAGCAGCAGCAGCAACAACAACAGCAGCAACAGCCGCAGCTTGTGGGAGCAACGCAACAACAGCAAATACATATTCAGCAACAACAACAACAGCAGCAGACGCCGCAACAGCAACAACAAATCCTGCAGCAGAAGCTCCCAATCGATCCCCAGCAACAACAACAACAGCAGCAGCAGCAAATCATGCAACAGGTACTAATAAAACAACAACAGCTGCCCCAACGAACACCCCCTCCGCAACAGCAACAGCAGCAGCAACAGCAACAGCAATTGCTGTTGCAACAACAATCGCCCCAACACCATGCACAAATGCAGCAATCAGCTCATTGGTCTCCGCAGAGCCCTGCCTCGGGCCAGATGGCACCAACTACACCTGGCACGCCCACCAGCAGTGTTGGAATGCAGTCGCCGCTACCCGGCGGACCGTCGACACCCCAGCAGCAGCAACAGCCCCCGCAGCAGTTTGCACCGCGTGGACTACGGCCGCAAACATCTTGGCCAGGACAACAACATCAGCAGCCTCAAGCTCCTCAGCAGCAACAGCAACTAGTGTTGCCGCCACCCCAACAACAACAACAGCAACAACAGGTACCTCAACAACAGCAACAGCTTGTTTTGCAACAGCCGCCACAACAGAAAATAGTCCTGGATGAAAAAACGCATGCTCACTTCATGTCGCTGGACGCGCACAAACGAGCCGAGTACATCGCGAAGCTTAATCAGCAGAATAAGCCCAGGGTAATGCTGCGCCAGCAAGTGGCCTATCAGCCACGTCCTGGCGCTCCGGGCGTAGTCTCCACGCGACCTTCTGGCCCAGTTCCCCCGGGCCACATAATTGTCCAGAGTCAAATGCCGCCGGGCCTAACACCGCAGCAGCAAATGCTCTGGCTGCAGCAGCAGGGAACACGAGTAGTGGTGCGAGCTGGGGGCACTCCCGGTCTGAGTCCCATTCCCATTCAGCAGCAACAGCCTGGCGTTGGACCTCCGCAACAACAACAGCAACAGTCACCGCAACAGCCTTTCAATCCCAACGACCCTAACCAGCAAATGTTGCTGCAGAGACAACAGCTGCGGGTCCAGCAGATACCCATCCAGCAGCAGCAGGCGCCCCCGCAGATGGGCAAGCAGACGGTTCAGCTCATCACCGGACCCAATGGGCAGCTGATCGAGCAGCAAACGATCGTCCAGCAGCAACAACAGCCTACCACACCAGGTACACCCAATCCGACCGGTGGAGTTGGCAGTAGTGTTGTCGCAGGTCCCCCCGGAAGCGGTAATATTATGACGCAAACGCTGGTTATGACAACAGGTAGGTAGTTCGACTGTTATTTTTTGGCTCTCCAATATTCGATTGTACATATAACCCCCTTTTGTTGCTTCCCAACAGCTCCGGATGGACAGCTGCAGCAAACACCACAGCAAATGAACCTGAAGACAAAGACTGCGTTGGCCAACATGCTAAGCAATCGCCTGGGCAACAATGGAGTACAACCACAACAGCAGCAACTGATCCAAATGGCTGATGGTCAGACACAGCAGCAGCAAGCATCCCAGCAACAGCAGATTGTCCAGCAGGTGGTGGTGACTGGGGCAACACAACAGCAGCAGCAGCAATTGCTGTTACAGCAACAACAACAACAACAGCAGCAGCAGCAACAGCAGCAACAACAACAGATGGTAGCACAGCAGCAACTAGCACCGCAGCAGCATGTTGAAACTCCGTCTGCTGCCGGCGCACTCCGGATGATGGGCCAGCAGCACAATGCAGCAGCAGTGGGAGTGGCTGGTCCACCCAGAACCCAACAGGAGTTGCTCATGCTTCAGCAGCAACAGCAGCAGCAGCAGCAGCAACAAATGCTTCAGCAGCAGCAAATGCGGAGAGTGGTTGGCGTTTCCCAGCAACAGCAGCAGCAGGTTCCGCAGCAGCATCTCGTCCAGCAACAGATTGTCGTGGCTTCTTCACCCTCGCCACAACAACAGCAACAACAGATGCCCGTGGGAGTGGGCGGCGTGCCTGTGCAGCGCCCACCGCATGGATATATCCAGACACGTCCCGGACAGCCGCCGATCCCGATGCCTCAGTTCTACGGTCACAATCCGAACCTCAAGCTGCCCGCCGATCTCTTCCTGGTGGGCTGCACCTTCTATATTGTGGAATACGACGAAACGGACAGTGACGAGCTGCCCATATGGCTGGACACTATTCGGCAGTTCGGCGGGGACATTGAACGCGTCTACTGTCCCAGGGTGACGCATGTCATCTGCCGCACCCAGAGACACGGCGTAGTGATGCAGGCTCTACGAGATGCCAAGCGATGTGTGACCGCTTACTGGCTGAGCGACATTTGCCTGAAGCGACAGCTTATGCCCCCTTGGCAGCCGCTCCATTTGCCCTTCCCCAGTCAGTTTGGTTATCGCAAGCCGCTGGAGCGGTACATCATCACCTCCGAGGGATTCGAAGGCGAGGAGATGGTGAGACTGCAGCAGATGGCTGAGGAGTGCGGGGCCATCTACACCTCGTACCTCTCCAAGGTGAACACTGTAGTCGTTTGCAAGCAGCTCGAAGGCAACAAGTTCAATGCGGCCAAGGAGTGGAACATTCCCATGGTCAATGCCCTGTGGCTCAGCGATGTCTGCATCGGCAATCTGAGCGGCCTCTCCCAGTACGACAATCCAAAGTACCAGCAGTACAGTCTTGTGGCTCCGTTCCGCATCGAATGCAACTTGGTTGCCCATCTGCTAAGTAAATTGAACCACTAATTTCTGCTCTAGATCAAGTATTAAGTTCAATTTAATTGTCTTGCCCAATAGCTGCCTGGAAGGCGCCCATCAATTTGACTCAGGAGGCTCACGAGCGCGTTAAGCGTCATTTATCCGATCCCTATGGCAATGAGCAGAAAGTGAAGCGCCAGAAGATGAACTCTTTCCAGCAGGAGCAGCTGCCCGAGCAGATAGTCTGCCTCGAGTATCCCACAACCACCAAGCCACCGAAGGTCATATTCTCCCAGGTCGCTGATGCTGAAGCGCTCAAAAAGGCTGTAGTGTAAGTATTTGAAATAATTAACTGCATTAGATGGATCTTACGAGTGTTACTTGCAGAATCTTGGGGGGAATTGTTGTGGACAGCCCCGCAGATGCCACTCACCTGGTGATGACACGCGAGAGTCGCACCTGCAAACTAATTCAGGCCTGCTGCCACGTGGACTATGTGCTCAAGTCGAGTTGGATCGTGGAGAGCGCCAAGGCGGGACGATTTTTGCCAACCGATCCGTATCGTATACAGCACATACCGGTCGACGAGAACCTACAGTTCAATCTGGACACGGTGCTGTGTGCCCCCACGCGTTCCACGCTGTTCGCTGGCAGGTGTTTCCATGTGACGCCGGACGTGTTTCCGGCCCGCGAAGAAATCATTCGCATGATCGAATCGTCTGGTGGAAAGGTGGAACCAAAGCGACGCAGCGGTGCTGCTGTCGTCGAATCCCATGTTCAGTCGCCCGACTCGTACATCATTGTGACCTGCCCCACGGACATGCATCTGTGCGCGGATTTGACGAGGCACGGCAACCCCAAATGTCATATTGTCTCCACCGAGTTCGTAATGAGCTCGATTCTCAAACAGCAGCTGGAAATCGAGCCGAATCTGATACCTTACTTGTACAATAACAACAATGCCAACAGCTGCAACAACAACAAGTCCTAGCATCGTCGAGTGTTCTGGTTGTTGTAGTAGTGCTGATACAAAGTATGTGTCAGGGTATAGGTGTATAGAATTTACAAGTTGTTACATAACTATATAAGAGAAGAAAGAGAGAAGTACCCATTTGAGCCGCCCCATCAAAATAACATTTGCTGACTAGACTGATGATGCAATTTATTCAAAACCTGCCCCAGGCCCTGTCCAATTTCTTATGATATATACCATACCAATAGAAATCTAGTCGACTGAACTGGTCAACTCAGAGGGCCATGCAAGATGGGTTACACAGCTACATATCGTTTAAATTTCACACCCTTTAAGTACGGAATCATTTTTCTAACACCTCATCTTATCTTATACACAGTAATTCATTTTTTTGATCCATTTGAATTATACGAGCATCTACGGCATACGCCAATATAATCGTACTATGAATTTTCCTTTCTTAAACTTCAGACTCTTTACGAATTGTACATAATTTACTTTAATAGCGCTGATTGCAATGATCTGTATCTTTTTAATTTTTTTGATTATATTGATATACATATGTAACTCAATTCTTGATGAGATGTCATAGCCGACCGACATGTGTATGAATTGTGAGGATAGAATGTAAGAAATGATCTACCTTAATTAGTGTAAAGAAGAGTTATATAGAAGAGATCAAACGATATATTTTTCTGAGGGTTCTTGAACCAGATAGCTGTAGAAAGTCACACAAATATACATACAATACATATATATTTCCCTAGAGTATACGAAAATGTTTCACAGAAATTTATATATTGCTGGCTATTAGTATTTTAAGTACTTTTCACCTAGTTAAAGCCAATATTTTCTAAACAAATAATATACAAACGAGAATATTCCTAGTTAGGCACTGTACGAAATCAATTAAATAAAAACAAATTACTGAATGCATTCAACATTTTATCGAATTATTATTTTTGTTAAGGGATCTTGCACGTACTGTTGCAAAGAGTATATTAACTTTGGGTATACATTTGTAATACATGTATAACTCATGTTCACTCACCATCATTAAACTTGTCAAAAATCGATACTCATTTTCGAATTCGAGACTTCGATGCCGATCGTCTTGGTCCCCACGAACCTGGAAAGTGGGTCCTTCCTATTTGGCCGAGATATAGCGCCCCAAACGTTTACCTGTGCACAAATTTTAAATACTGGTTTTATTAAGTACGCTATACAGCGGACGCTGTGGGCGTGGCATGTCAGTTAGTGATCGGTCGAGTCCTGCCAACCGATTGGCCTCGGAGAAAAGGACATCCATTTTCTCACGATTTTCGCAAACAATCATGGTTACATCATATGTATTGGAAAAAATCTGGCCTTTTTTTCGTAATCGAGATTTTGATACCGATCGACAGTCTGGATTCTCACGGTCCTGAGATTGCTGTTCGCAAAAGAGGCAAAACGATTTTTATCCAACAAAAATTGCATACAAATCGGTCGAACCATTTGGTAGATTTTTATTAACTTTCCTCGCAATTTTGTTGGACATCTGTCTCTTCTCTATTCTCACTCCTACACCAGGCCGTTATTTCTCGAGAAAGCACCAGAGAGCGCACACTGTACGGTTAAGAGTGTGATAGAGAGTGAGAGAGAGAGAAGGAGAGAAAGAGATAGTTGATTCAGTGCAATATCACAAGACGAACACAAAATTTGGTTGCTCTAGTTCTTATAATCCCTGAGAACTAGGCGTAAAACAAGACGGAAGGACTACAGGACAGACATGGAGCTATACCGACTCGGCAATTGATGCTGTTCAAGAATATATAGACTTTATGAGGTTGGAAAGGCTTTTTTCTGGGGTTTAGATACACCCACTTTCACAAAAAATCGAATATACCCCT
Organism: Drosophila helvetica; assembly: GCA_963969585.1. NCBI lineage: Eukaryota > Metazoa > Arthropoda > Insecta > Diptera > Drosophilidae > Drosophila > Drosophila helvetica. The sequence continues at coordinate 49,600,685 of OZ018401.1, read as the reverse complement.
ATAACCTTTGAGTATAAACAAATTTGAGAAGTTTTCATTTTATTTTCGTTTTATTTGTGTTTTTCCGGTTTTTTGTTTGTATATTGTTAAAGAATCTTACGAATTCATTTTTAATGTATTTTACAGACGAAGCGTGTTGGCCGACTTCCGTTGCTTGATTGTGTGTGTGTTTTTTGTTTTGTGTTTGTGTTTAGTAAACAATTAACGTATTAATTTACATTCAGTTAAACCAAGGTTTGCTTATGGCTAAAACCCCTACGCTTACCTTTTATTCTTACAATTCAAATTCGCACTTACAAATAATGGTAAGGTAAAAAAAAAAAGTGATTACGAATAGGTATTTTTTGTTTCATTCAAAAGGGTCATAAATAATTTTGTTTGCTGCTTATGCTAGAACTATCAAAATTTCATTACGAAAACTAATTACGAACTCTTTCCATTGAAATATGTAGACGACTACATCTACATCGATCTATTATACGGATGTTTCTATGGTACAGCGCTTAAAAAATCAACAACATACGTTTTATAAAATCGGCTTAGCACATTTCGGTTATGTATCTTACAATTATCATCTATATATTTACAGAAATTAAAACGAAACTAGACTGACGTAGTCAGTTGTCCTAAGTGGTAAGCTTACGATCTAATCCTCTCCTTCGTATGTACATTTGTAAGGTATATTTAAGGTATTATTCACTTTGTCCGTAAAACAGATTGGTAAAAAAAAAACGTTTGCTCTAAATGTAGTTTTGTATGTATGTTTCCCTTTAATCGGTTACAAAATCTATCAAAATTTCTTATGAACAAAAAATGTATTCACAGGGTCAAAATAAGTTAATTTGTTGTACATATTATTTCATTGCCATTTCAAAGTTGTTGTGACCTATTTTTTTTTAAATTCAAAAAGTTAAGTAATTATTTAAATTAAAATCCAAATAATGCTGCAGCAAAGCATGTATCAAAGACTATTGAAAAGTTTAGATATTATGAGAGGGTCCTATGACACATCCCTTGGTAAGCATTGATCAAAATTTATTTCGATTATATCCCTATGGCATACAACCATAACTTACTTTATAGTAATTTACTTTAGCTAAAAACTGTTCACAAAAAATAAGCATTATTTTTGTTAAAAAAATCACGTTTAACTTTCGGGAATTTTTTTTTTTTATATGGTGTTCGAATTTTAAAGGTTTTAAGTTAACAAAAGTCTAATGCAAAATATGTAAATGGCTTCGGAAATTTGTTGATTTGCTGTTGCCTGTATTTACACGTTGTAATCGCGGTTTGTTCGCTCAATCGAACCTCGCTTTGTACTCTTTTTCATTGTTGAACTTACACTGTAACTTGTCCCTACTAACTCCGGTATGATACAGTACTCCACTCCAATCCACTCCACTCAACTCTTCTCCTCGCCTTGCCTTGCCTCGTTTATAATATACCAAGATGTACATATATTCTATGTTATATACAGATATTTAACAGTATTTACGTGTGTATCTTGTCGATAGAAGATTGGATTTGCATTTTGTATTCTCTTTTTAGTGTTTGAGTTTTATTTTGTTTAAAAGTATTATTTAGAATTGCTTTTTCTGGGTGTTTCTTTGTTCTGTTCTGTTCAGTTCAAGAGTATTGCTTGCGTTTTAGTCTGCCTAATCAGTGTGTTCGGGTATCGGGTAAATATGATATTGAAATGTTTTAATAGTGGCTGTTTTTGTTTTATTACTAAAATTAAAAGTAATTCCATGTGTAAAATGAAAGCTAAACAAATAAAATGGGGAGGCATCCCCCATATGCCTGCTCGCAGCTTTAGGCTCTCCCGCAACTGCATTGGTTATATCGAAGCTCGTCTCTTGGTTTGATTCAACTTAGGGACTAAAATACATATTTAATAACGAAACGATCCAGAAGGGACTCTCTAACGTCTCATATAACTTCAGTTTTCGCCGCGTAATCTGTAATCTACATGCTAGGTAAGTTAATTCGTATATAGTATCATTCTATAGGCCCTATGTATCGTATATAGTAGGTTGTTGGTTTCTTTCTCGGTAAGTAATAGAATTGGCTTGACAAAAACGAGACTATTCATTAACTAATTAGTGTATCAAAAAGTGTTTCTTCTATATATTTTTGTTTTGCTTTGCTTTGTTTTGTTTTGTTTCGTTTCTTTTCATTTTTGTATGGTTTTTTGTTTGCTTTGCAAGTTATTACGTTTCATTATTTACATTAAGTGTGGATTGTATTTTGGAGCTGTTGCTAATTAAATCTTGTTCTTCGGTTTTTCTGAATTGATTGCACCCACATACATATACATATGTATACGTGTGTATCATGTACATATATAGATATATATATCTATTTTACTGCAGAATTTTCATCATAATATTTAAAGCGTTTAAAACGAAAAGATTGAGAGTTTTTGATGTTGTTGGTTTTTGTGTAAGGGAAGCGAATCTGTAACGTGCCAAATGATTGATTTCGTCAGCAATTTCTCATTATCGTTGTTCGTGTTGGAGTTTCTCGATTTCCGTAGTTCGTTTTACTCTTACGTGTGTCTGTGGATTAATATTAGTTAAAAATCTCCCTCATTATACAAATCCCAGCAGCCACACTTACCCGTCTCAGACGCCATCCCGCCTACCTCCCGCGGCCGTCATCTTCTCATTGATCTTCGTTGAGCCCGGTCCACCGGCTGCGCCCAGTCGCTCAATCACCCGCGAGTCGCAGGAAATGGTTCTCTGCATGAAGCGTTGAGCGCTGCGCGAGCGTTCACTCATCTTCTCCTGCTGCTGCTCTAGCAGAGTGGGTGCCGCATTGAAGTGTCCTCCTGCGCCAGGGATGAGCTGATATTTTGTGGAAGTGCTAGCCAGAGTCGCCCTCTGCTCCATCCTGGGCTTGTCATCGAACATGTTCAGCTTCTGGGCGGTGCTCAGGATTGTGTTCACATTGCTCAGAGTGGTGGCAGCGGAAGGTAGCTTCTTGGTCGGTCCACCACCCGAGACGCCAAGCACTTGCTGTAGATTCTTGAGGCTGCTGCTGCCAATGCTAGTCCCGATACCAGCTCCAATGGCACTTCCCTTGCTGGGGGTGTTGTTGTTGAAGCTGCTGTTGAGGTTCTGCTGATGGTGCACACTGATCGAGTTGCGACGCTCGCGCATGGCTGCCTGGTAGTGCTCTGGCGACTGCAGCGAGCACTTGTTGATTGTCTGCGCCTGTCCAAACCCAGTATTAACGGAGGTGGGCGTGGTTGGAGTGGTGGGACTGGGCGCAGTGTCCACTGATGGACGATGCCGCATGCGGTACTCGCTGATGGAGAGCTTTCGCTTGGGCATGGGTGCGGGCTCGGGCTGCGTGAGCATGGGGTTCAGGCGAGGATCGCAATTGGCGGTGCGCGTGTAGATCTTGAGGGGCGTCGTGGCTGGTGGCGGCATGTCCTTTGAGGTAACGACCGCACTGGCGCACAAGGAAGGCGTGACTGCTGCACCTGGACTAGGCTTTACCACGGGCTTGGTGGGGACCACTGGCGTGGCCGTGGGTGTGGCTGCCGCCTTTGATTTCGTGGAGGCCAGGTATTCGGCCAGGCTAGGCATGCTACTGCAGCTACTGCTGCTGGCTGGTGGCGGATCTTGGAGCTTGCCGTAGATGGTGTTGTAGTAGGGCAGAGGCATTTTGGAGACTAGTCCTTGTGGGAGGATGGGTGTTGGAATGGGCTGGGTAATTAATACTGGGATGGGGGCAGCCTTTGGCGTCGGCGTCTGCATCGGCTTTGGCATCGGCTTCGGCGTTAGTGTCGGAGTGGAGCGTGTTTCCACAGTGGGAATGGGAATGGGATTTGCAGTCGGTGTGGATGGCTTCTGTTGAATGTTGTTGTTGACCTTTTGCTTGGCTTCCTTCTCCTTTTCCTTTTCCTTCTCCTTCTCCTTTCCCTTACCCTTGCCCTTCTCACGCTCCTTGTCCTTGTCCTTGTCTTTGCTCTTTTGCTTTTCCTGTTTCTCCTGCTTGCGCTTCTCGCGATCCTTCTTCTTCGACTTCTTCTCCTTCTTTTCCTTCTTGATTAAGAGCGCGGCCTGTATGAGCGCCGCCTGCTGACGACTCCCGCACATGGACTCCCTCCTGCGGCTGATAGTTGTCAGCTTTCCACTGGCGATGGCCGCGGCCAGACTCATGGCACCACCTCCGGGATTCGCCTCATGGTGGTTGTTCTCCTTGCGGTGTTGCTGCTGCTGCGGCTGGACCGCCATCGGAGAGGCTGTGGCTATGGCCGCGGTCGTGGTGGTTCCCTGAGCCTTGCTGCTATTCAGCAGAAGGCTGCTGCTCAGGATCTGGGTGTTCGGTTTGGTCAACTCCTGCTCGAAGTTAGTCTGGCGTTTCTTTGCCGGCGGCGCACCCAGCAATGAAGTGGGCAGCGCTGCAAGAGCCGGGGTTACGGGTGTCACGCACATGGACATGGTACGACGGCGCATCTGTTGCTGTTGCTGCTGCTCCACATTGTTGTTGGCTGCGTGGGGGATGTGCTTAGTTTTGCCATTGGCTGTGGCCAACGGAATGGTTGGAGTTGCTGCTGCAATTGGGGCTACAGCTGGAGCTGGAGCTTGAGCTGGAGCCAGAGCTGAGGACGCTTTGGAATCTGGCCGACGGGTCTGTGGCTGCTGCGGTTTTTTCTTCTTTTGCTCAACAACTATTTGCGATCCCGTGTGCGATCCCGTGTGAGTGGCTGGCGTCTTCTGCTTATCCTTATCCTTGGACTTTTTCTTCTCCTTTTTGGACTTCTTCGGTTGTTTCTTCTGCGAGGAGATGGTGAGACTGCAGCAGATGGCTGAGGAGTGCGGGGCCATCTACACCTCGTACCTCTCCAAGGTGAACACTGTAGTCGTTTGCAAGCAGCTCGAAGGCAACAAGTTCAATGCGGCCAAGGAGTGGAACATTCCCATGGTCAATGCCCTGTGGCTCAGCGATGTCTGCATCGGCAATCTGAGCGGCCTCTCCCAGTACGACAATCCAAAGTACCAGCAGTACAGTCTTGTGGCTCCGTTCCGCATCGAATGCAACTTGGTTGCCCATCTGCTAAGTAAATTGAACCACTAATTTCTGCTCTAGATCAAGTATTAAGTTCAATTTAATTGTCTTGCCCAATAGCTGCCTGGAAGGCGCCCATCAATTTGACTCAGGAGGCTCACGAGCGCGTTAAGCGTCATTTATCCGATCCCTATGGCAATGAGCAGAAAGTGAAGCGCCAGAAGATGAACTCTTTCCAGCAGGAGCAGCTGCCCGAGCAGATAGTCTGCCTCGAGTATCCCACAACCACCAAGCCACCGAAGGTCATATTCTCCCAGGTCGCTGATGCTGAAGCGCTCAAAAAGGCTGTAGTGTAAGTATTTGAAATAATTAACTGCATTAGATGGATCTTACGAGTGTTACTTGCAGAATCTTGGGGGGAATTGTTGTGGACAGCCCCGCAGATGCCACTCACCTGGTGATGACACGCGAGAGTCGCACCTGCAAACTAATTCAGGCCTGCTGCCACGTGGACTATGTGCTCAAGTCGAGTTGGATCGTGGAGAGCGCCAAGGCGGGACGATTTTTGCCAACCGATCCGTATCGTATACAGCACATACCGGTCGACGAGAACCTACAGTTCAATCTGGACACGGTGCTGTGTGCCCCCACGCGTTCCACGCTGTTCGCTGGCAGGTGTTTCCATGTGACGCCGGACGTGTTTCCGGCCCGCGAAGAAATCATTCGCATGATCGAATCGTCTGGTGGAAAGGTGGAACCAAAGCGACGCAGCGGTGCTGCTGTCGTCGAATCCCATGTTCAGTCGCCCGACTCGTACATCATTGTGACCTGCCCCACGGACATGCATCTGTGCGCGGATTTGACGAGGCACGGCAACCCCAAATGTCATATTGTCTCCACCGAGTTCGTAATGAGCTCGATTCTCAAACAGCAGCTGGAAATCGAGCCGAATCTGATACCTTACTTGTACAATAACAACAATGCCAACAGCTGCAACAACAACAAGTCCTAGCATCGTCGAGTGTTCTGGTTGTTGTAGTAGTGCTGATACAAAGTATGTGTCAGGGTATAGGTGTATAGAATTTACAAGTTGTTACATAACTATATAAGAGAAGAAAGAGAGAAGTACCCATTTGAGCCGCCCCATCAAAATAACATTTGCTGACTAGACTGATGATGCAATTTATTCAAAACCTGCCCCAGGCCCTGTCCAATTTCTTATGATATATACCATACCAATAGAAATCTAGTCGACTGAACTGGTCAACTCAGAGGGCCATGCAAGATGGGTTACACAGCTACATATCGTTTAAATTTCACACCCTTTAAGTACGGAATCATTTTTCTAACACCTCATCTTATCTTATACACAGTAATTCATTTTTTTGATCCATTTGAATTATACGAGCATCTACGGCATACGCCAATATAATCGTACTATGAATTTTCCTTTCTTAAACTTCAGACTCTTTACGAATTGTACATAATTTACTTTAATAGCGCTGATTGCAATGATCTGTATCTTTTTAATTTTTTTGATTATATTGATATACATATGTAACTCAATTCTTGATGAGATGTCATAGCCGACCGACATGTGTATGAATTGTGAGGATAGAATGTAAGAAATGATCTACCTTAATTAGTGTAAAGAAGAGTTATATAGAAGAGATCAAACGATATATTTTTCTGAGGGTTCTTGAACCAGATAGCTGTAGAAAGTCACACAAATATACATACAATACATATATATTTCCCTAGAGTATACGAAAATGTTTCACAGAAATTTATATATTGCTGGCTATTAGTATTTTAAGTACTTTTCACCTAGTTAAAGCCAATATTTTCTAAACAAATAATATACAAACGAGAATATTCCTAGTTAGGCACTGTACGAAATCAATTAAATAAAAACAAATTACTGAATGCATTCAACATTTTATCGAATTATTATTTTTGTTAAGGGATCTTGCACGTACTGTTGCAAAGAGTATATTAACTTTGGGTATACATTTGTAATACATGTATAACTCATGTTCACTCACCATCATTAAACTTGTCAAAAATCGATACTCATTTTCGAATTCGAGACTTCGATGCCGATCGTCTTGGTCCCCACGAACCTGGAAAGTGGGTCCTTCCTATTTGGCCGAGATATAGCGCCCCAAACGTTTACCTGTGCACAAATTTTAAATACTGGTTTTATTAAGTACGCTATACAGCGGACGCTGTGGGCGTGGCATGTCAGTTAGTGATCGGTCGAGTCCTGCCAACCGATTGGCCTCGGAGAAAAGGACATCCATTTTCTCACGATTTTCGCAAACAATCATGGTTACATCATATGTATTGGAAAAAATCTGGCCTTTTTTTCGTAATCGAGATTTTGATACCGATCGACAGTCTGGATTCTCACGGTCCTGAGATTGCTGTTCGCAAAAGAGGCAAAACGATTTTTATCCAACAAAAATTGCATACAAATCGGTCGAACCATTTGGTAGATTTTTATTAACTTTCCTCGCAATTTTGTTGGACATCTGTCTCTTCTCTATTCTCACTCCTACACCAGGCCGTTATTTCTCGAGAAAGCACCAGAGAGCGCACACTGTACGGTTAAGAGTGTGATAGAGAGTGAGAGAGAGAGAAGGAGAGAAAGAGATAGTTGATTCAGTGCAATATCACAAGACGAACACAAAATTTGGTTGCTCTAGTTCTTATAATCCCTGAGAACTAGGCGTAAAACAAGACGGAAGGACTACAGGACAGACATGGAGCTATACCGACTCGGCAATTGATGCTGTTCAAGAATATATAGACTTTATGAGGTTGGAAAGGCTTTTTTCTGGGGTTTAGATACACCCACTTTCACAAAAAATCGAATATACCCCTATAACCTTTGAGTATAAACAAATTTGAGAAGTTTTCATTTTATTTTCGTTTTATTTGTGTTTTTCCGGTTTTTTGTTTGTATATTGTTAAAGAATCTTACGAATTCATTTTTAATGTATTTTACAGACGAAGCGTGTTGGCCGACTTCCGTTGCTTGATTGTGTGTGTGTGTGTGTGTTTTTTGTTTTGTGTTTGTGTTTAGTAAACAATTAACGTATTAATTTACATTCAGTTAAACCAAGGTTTGCTTATGGCTAAAACCCCTACGCTTACCTTTTATTCTTACAATTCAAATTCGCACTTACAAATAATGGTAAGGTAAAAAAAAAAAGTGATTACGAATAGGTATTTTTTGTTTCATTCAAAAGGGTCATAAATAATTTTGTTTGCTGCTTATGCTAGAACTATCAAAATTTCATTACGAAAACTAATTACGAACTCTTTCCATTGAAATATGTAGACGACTACATCTACATCGATCTATTATACGGATGTTTCTATGGTACAGCGCTTAAAAAATCAACAACATACGTTTTATAAAATCGGCTTAGCACATTTCGGTTATGTATCTTACAATTATCATCTATATATTTACAGAAATTAAAACGAAACTAGACTGACGTAGTCAGTTGTCCTAAGTGGTAAGCTTACGATCTAATCCTCTCCTTCGTATGTACATTTGTAAGGTATATTTAAGGTATTATTCACTTTGTCCGTAAAACAGATTGGTAAAAAAAAAACGTTTGCTCTAAATGTAGTTTTGTATGTATGTTTCCCTTTAATCGGTTACAAAATCTATCAAAATTTCTTATGAACAAAAAATGTATTCACAGGGTCAAAATAAGTTAATTTGTTGTACATATTATTTCATTGCCATTTCAAAGTTGTTGTGACCTATTTTTTTTTAAATTCAAAAAGTTAAGTAATTATTTAAATTAAAATCCAAATAATGCTGCAGCAAAGCATGTATCAAAGACTATTGAAAAGTTTAGATATTATGAGAGGGTCCTATGACACATCCCTTGGTAAGCATTGATCAAAATTTATTTCGATTATATCCCTATGGCATACAACCATAACTTACTTTATAGTAATTTACTTTAGCTAAAAACTGTTCACAAAAAATAAGCATTATTTTTGTTAAAAAAATCACGTTTAACTTTCGGGAATTTTTTTTTTTTATATGGTGTTCGAATTTTAAAGGTTTTAAGTTAACAAAAGTCTAATGCAAAATATGTAAATGGCTTCGGAAATTTGTTGATTTGCTGTTGCCTGTATTTACACGTTGTAATCGCGGTTTGTTCGCTCAATCGAACCTCGCTTTGTACTCTTTTTCATTGTTGAACTTACACTGTAACTTGTCCCTACTAACTCCGGTATGATACAGTACTCCACTCCAATCCACTCCACTCAACTCTTCTCCTCGCCTTGCCTTGCCTCGTTTATAATATACCAAGATGTACATATATTCTATGTTATATACAGATATTTAACAGTATTTACGTGTGTATCTTGTCGATAGAAGATTGGATTTGCATTTTGTATTCTCTTTTTAGTGTTTGAGTTTTATTTTGTTTAAAAGTATTATTTAGAATTGCTTTTTCTGGGTGTTTCTTTGTTCTGTTCTGTTCAGTTCAAGAGTATTGCTTGCGTTTTAGTCTGCCTAATCAGTGTGTTCGGGTATCGGGTAAATATGATATTGAAATGTTTTAATAGTGGCTGTTTTTGTTTTATTACTAAAATTAAAAGTAATTCCATGTGTAAAATGAAAGCTAAACAAATAAAATGGGGAGGCATCCCCCATATGCCTGCTCGCAGCTTTAGGCTCTCCCGCAACTGCATTGGTTATATCGAAGCTCGTCTCTTGGTTTGATTCAACTTAGGGACTAAAATACATATTTAATAACGAAACGATCCAGAAGGGACTCTCTAACGTCTCATATAACTTCAGTTTTCGCCGCGTAATCTGTAATCTACATGCTAGGTAAGTTAATTCGTATATAGTATCATTCTATAGGCCCTATGTATCGTATATAGTAGGTTGTTGGTTTCTTTCTCGGTAAGTAATAGAATTGGCTTGACAAAAACGAGACTATTCATTAACTAATTAGTGTATCAAAAAGTGTTTCTTCTATATATTTTTGTTTTGCTTTGCTTTGTTTTGTTTTGTTTCGTTTCTTTTCATTTTTGTATGGTTTTTTGTTTGCTTTGCAAGTTATTACGTTTCATTATTTACATTAAGTGTGGATTGTATTTTGGAGCTGTTGCTAATTAAATCTTGTTCTTCGGTTTTTCTGAATTGATTGCACCCACATACATATACATATGTATACGTGTGTATCATGTACATATATAGATATATATATCTATTTTACTGCAGAATTTTCATCATAATATTTAAAGCGTTTAAAACGAAAAGATTGAGAGTTTTTGATGTTGTTGGTTTTTGTGTAAGGGAAGCGAATCTGTAACGTGCCAAATGATTGATTTCGTCAGCAATTTCTCATTATCGTTGTTCGTGTTGGAGTTTCTCGATTTCCGTAGTTCGTTTTACTCTTACGTGTGTCTGTGGATTAATATTAGTTAAAAATCTCCCTCATTATACAAATCCCAGCAGCCACACTTACCCGTCTCAGACGCCATCCCGCCTACCTCCCGCGGCCGTCATCTTCTCATTGATCTTCGTTGAGCCCGGTCCACCGGCTGCGCCCAGTCGCTCAATCACCCGCGAGTCGCAGGAAATGGTTCTCTGCATGAAGCGTTGAGCGCTGCGCGAGCGTTCACTCATCTTCTCCTGCTGCTGCTCGAGCAGAGTGGGTGCCGCATTGAAGTGTCCTCCTGCGCCAGGGATGAGCTGATATTTTGTGGAAGTGCTAGCCAGAGTCGCCCTCTGCTCCATCCTGGGCTTGTCATCGAACATGTTCAGCTTCTGGGCGGTGCTCAGGATTGTGTTCACATTGCTCAGAGTGGTGGCAGCGGAAGGTAGCTTCTTGGTCGGTCCACCACCCGAGACGCCAAGCACTTGCTGTAGATTCTTGAGGCTGCTGCTGCCAATGCTAGTCCCGATACCAGCTCCAATGGCACTTCCCTTGCTGGGGGTGTTGTTGTTGAAGCTGCTGTTGAGGTTCTGCTGATGGTGCACACTGATCGAGTTGCGACGCTCGCGCATGGCTGCCTGGTAGTGCTCTGGCGACTGCAGCGAGCACTTGTTGATTGTCTGCGCCTGTCCAAACCCAGTATTAACGGAGGTGGGCGTGGTTGGAGTGGTGGGACTGGGCGCAGTGTCCACTGATGGACGATGCCGCATGCGGTACTCGCTGATGGAGAGCTTTCGCTTGGGCATGGGTGCGGGCTCGGGCTGCGTGAGCATGGGGTTCAGGCGAGGATCGCAATTGGCGGTGCGCGTGTAGATCTTGAGGGGCGTCGTGGCTGGTGGCGGCATGTCCTTTGAGGTAACGACCGCACTGGCGCACAAGGAAGGCGTGACTGCTGCACCTGGACTAGGCTTTACCACGGGCTTGGTGGGGACCACTGGCGTGGCCGTGGGTGTGGCTGCCGCCTTTGATTTCGTGGAGGCCAGGTATTCGGCCAGGCTAGGCATGCTACTGCAGCTACTGCTGCTGGCTGGTGGCGGATCTTGGAGCTTGCCGTAGATGGTGTTGTAGTAGGGCAGAGGCATTTTGGAGACTAGTCCTTGTGGGAGGATGGGTGTTGGAATGGGCTGGGTAATTAATACTGGGATGGGGGCAGCCTTTGGCGTCGGCGTCTGCATCGGCTTTGGCATCGGCTTCGGCGTTAGTGTCGGAGTGGAGCGTGTTTCCACAGTGGGAATGGGAATGGGATTTGCAGTCGGTGTGGATGGCTTCTGTTGAATGTTGTTGTTGACCTTTTGCTTGGCTTCCTTCTCCTTTTCCTTTTCCTTCTCCTTCTCCTTTCCCTTACCCTTGCCCTTCTCACGCTCCTTGTCCTTGTCCTTGTCTTTGCTCTTTTGCTTTTCCTGTTTCTCCTGCTTGCGCTTCTCGCGATCCTTCTTCTTCGACTTCTTCTCCTTCTTTTCCTTCTTGATTAAGAGCGCGGCCTGTATGAGCGCCGCCTGCTGACGACTCCCGCACATGGACTCCCTCCTGCGGCTGATAGTTGTCAGCTTTCCACTGGCGATGGCCGCGGCCAGACTCATGGCACCACCTCCGGGATTCGCCTCATGGTGGTTGTTCTCCTTGCGGTGTTGCTGCTGCTGCGGCTGGACCGCCATCGGAGAGGCTGTGGCTATGGCCGCGGTCGTGGTGGTTCCCTGAGCCTTGCTGCTATTCAGCAGAAGGCTGCTGCTCAGGATCTGGGTGTTCGGTTTGGTCAACTCCTGCTCGAAGTTAGTCTGGCGTTTCTTTGCCGGCGGCGCACCCAGCAATGAAGTGGGCAGCGCTGCAAGAGCCGGGGTTACGGGTGTCACGCACATGGACATGGTACGACGGCGCATCTGTTGCTGTTGCTGCTGCTCCACATTGTTGTTGGCTGCGTGGGGGATGTGCTTAGTTTTGCCATTGGCTGTGGCCAACGGAATGGTTGGAGTTGCTGCTGCAATTGGGGCTACAGCTGGAGCTTGAGCTGGAGCCAGAGCTGAGGACGCTTTGGAATCTGGCCGACGGGTCTGTGGCTGCTGCGGTTTTTTCTTCTTTTGCTCAACAACTATTTGCGATCCCGTGTGCGATCCCGTGTGAGTGGCTGGCGTCTTCTGCTTATCCTTATCCTTGGACTTTTTCTTCTCCTTTTTGGACTTCTTCGGTTGTTTGTCCTTCTCCCGCTTTTCATCCTTCTCCTTGGACGATGACTTCTTGGCCTCTGGCCCGCTGCCACTGCTGCTCTTGTTGCTGGACGATGACGACACCGCCACCGCTGCTGCTGCAGCGGCTGCTGCCGCCTTCTTGTTCCTTGACTGCAAGTAGAAAATGTTCTGCTCATGGAAGGACAGCAAACGTTCCTGCATATCAAGTTCGGTGAGACTCTTTGTGTTGCTGTTCGATGCAGATGCAGAGGCAGAGGCAGATGCCGATGTAGCTGCGACTGCAGCTGTTTTTGCTGCTGGTACTGCTGCTGGTGCAACGGTCGGCAATGTTGGCGCTGCCACTGCTTTTGCTAGTGGCTGTGGTGACTGCGATGGCAGCTTGGGCTGCGCTGGAGGAGGTGTTGGCTCTCGTTTTGGTTTCTTTGGCAGCTCCTCCTTCACCTTGAGTGCTAGCGGACGGGAATTGATGGCACCTCCTGGTGCTGGTGCTACCGCTGCGGCTGTAGCTGTAGCTGTGCTACGCAGCAGAGACTCTCCTGGCTTGGGCTCCACTTTCGGCTGCTCCACCTTGGGTGCCTTAGTCTCCGGCTTGGCCCCCGTTGGCTGGACCTTAACTGGTGGCTGGACCTTGACTGGTGCCTGGACCTTGACTGGTGCCTGGACCTTAACTGGTGGCTGCACTTTAACTGGTGGCTGCACTTTAACTGGTGGCTGCACTTTAACTGGTGGCTGCACTTTGACTGGTGGCTGCACCTTAACTGGGGGCTCCACTTTCGGAGCCACTTTAACCTCCAGTTTTGGCTGTTCTTGTAGCAGGAGCTGGGGATGGGCCTGGGGCTGGTTCTGGTGCTGAGTCTCGCGACGTTCCTTTTTCTCACGCTCCTCTTCCTCCTCGCGCTTCACCTTCACCATCTCTTCGAACTTGTCGCAGGCCTGACTCTCCTCGCGCTCTACATCGATCTTAACATCATCGGCCGCCGCACTGGTGTCCTCCGGCTCGATCTTGACCAGATTGTCTTCAGCTACGATTTGCTGGGCACCGGGACTGGGCGAACGCAAAATGTCCACATCATCATCTTGCTCCTGGTGATGCAGCTGGTGGATCTGATGCAGATGATGGTTGTGGCTGTGGTTGTGCACATCCAGCAGCTCAGTTTCCGTCTCCACCTTCAGCGGCACAACGACATCTACCTCGTCCATGGTATCGGTATCCTTGGCATCACCAATCACATCGATGTGCGGCTCATCCGCTTCCACATTACTGGCTGTGACCGTGTCTGAGGCTGTGGCTCCGTTGCTGATCACCACGCGACGCTTCTTCAGCGGTGTGGTGAATCCGTTTGCCAGCGGCGAGACGACGTGCATCTGGTGCATTGGTGCGGGCGTGGCAGTAGCGGCAGTAGAGGACTGCTGCTGCTGCTGCTGCAGTCCCTCATCTGGATCGGGTGTGGTCTCCTCGCTAATGGCCTGACGCAGCCATCGCTTCTTCACCGATGAATTGTTCTGCAAGGGGAGGTGAAGCTGCTCCCTGGTCGTCGAATGCGGAGCTGTGGTCGGGGATTCCGCGTGGTGGGTTAAATGCTCCACCTTTAGGAGAGCCAGTGCCGGCGAAGATTTAAGCTGTTGTTGCTGCTGCTGCTGCTGCAGTTGCTCCCTCTCGCCGTTGATCTCAGACATGGCCGCCTGGACAAGGCTGTCCAAACCGGACTGCTGTGATTCACACTTCTCTGCCTGCTGAAACCAGCTGGACATAAGTGTCTTCTTGGTCTTGGCCCCGCCTGGCGGGTACTTGAACTCTCCAGTGGGGGCGGGCGAGGACACGGCTGCCGGCGACTGCAGCGGCTGTTCCAACGGCCCCATGGCGGCCTCAATCAGTAGGCAGGCGGGGCTGACCGGAGTCTGAGTGCCGTGCTGTGGCTGGCGAGTGGGCGACTTGAAGGCGTCGCTGACCGAGGTTGTGTTGTGTGCCAAAGCCAGAAGCAGGCCAGCCGCCTGATCCACTGTCTGATGGTGAGGATGCTGATGCTGCTGCTGCTGCTGCTGCTGCACGTGGTCCTCGGACTCTGAGTTGGTAAGCGCATGTGAGTCGCAATCGGACTCCACCAGGACGCTCTTCCTCCGCTTGTTGCTCAGTCCGTTGTTATTGTAGCTGCGACTGACATTGCGCTTCCTTCGGTTCTTACGCTGTGGCGTTGCCGCCGGGACACCCGAATTGATGCCCGACGGTGTGTCGGCATCTTCGCTGAGGGAGATGGACCTTCGACGCTTGCCGCAGGGCGAGGCAGGCGAGTTACTCGCCTGCCTCTTGCCACTGCTTTGACGCGTCTCCTTCTTGCCGCGTGCCTCCCGCTTCTCCATGTTGTCGATAGCCCGTATGATGGCCGCCAGCTTGCGGTCCTCCCGCGATGGCTTCTTTCCGTCCTTGGCCGCGTTGCGTGGAGGCGCCGTGTCACTGGGTCCGTCGTCCTCTTTGGATTCTGCTATTGGCGAGGCATCTGCGACGGCAGCTGGTGTTGCTCCCTGCTGCTGCCTGATTGGGGTTTTCCTTGTGCCAGTCGGTGGAGCGGGCGTAGGATTAGAGATGCTTATATTGTTGGCGGCCGTGGGGACACTCTTCACAGTGAGTACTTTGGTTGGCGGTGTCACCTGAGCAGTCGAGTAGACCTGCTGTTGCTGTTGCTGTTGCGGTGACTGCTGCTGATGTTGTTGCTGCTGATGTTGTTGCTGCTGTTGCTGATGTTGCTGTTGCTGCTGTTGTTGTTGCAGTTGTTGCTGATGTTGACTCATTTGCTGCTGTTGTAACAGAGTCTGTGGCTGTATTTGATGCTGCTGCTGCTGTTGCTGTTGCTGTTGCTGTTGCTGCTGTTGCTGCTGTTGCTGCTGCTGCTGCTGCTGCTGCTGTGGGGCTATCACTTTAATGGGCGTCACAATGTGAGAAGTGGGTGTGGCGTGCAACGTTTGCAGCGCACTCACTGCCATTCGAGCCTCATCTGCCATTTGCTGCTGCTGTTGCTGCTGTCTATGTTGCTGTTTAAGAAACGTTTGTTGCACTTGCTGCTGTTGCTGCTGTTGTTGCTGCTGCTGCTGCGGTATCTGATGTTGCGGTGACACAAGTTTCTGTACTACTTGTCGCTGCGGCGATTGTTGCTGTTGCTGCTGCTGGACAAAGTACGTGGCCATGGGTCGCTGAGCAGCCGCCGCTGCTGCTATAACCGCCAGAGGCTCCTGTTGAAGATGATGCTGCTGCTGTTGCTGCTGCTGCTGCAATAGCGATGATTGCTGTGGTGTGGGGGGCAGCACAACTTGCTGCAGCTGTTGCTGCTGGGCGTGCTGTGGCGATGGAACCGCCTGCAATTGAGGCGAGAGCAACATGGGCGTAGGCAGAGAGGCCAGGATCTGTTGCTGCTGCTGTGTGGGACTCCGTTGCAGCAGCGACAGCTGTGCAGGAGGCTGTGCTCCAATCGGAATCTGTGACTGCGACTGCTGCTGCTGCTGCAATGTGGGCGATTGCAGCTGTATGGGCGTCGGCGAGGGAATAGACACAGATGGCGACGAGGACGAGGTGCAGATGCCCGAGTCGTGCAGCACACTGGACATTGACATCGACACCGAGCAGGAGTTGTTGCTGCTGCTGCTGCCTCCGCTGCTGCCGCACAGGACGGCAGCAACAACAGGCGGCGTGTTCTGCAGGCAGGCGGCAGCAGGCGAAGGCTTAAAGCCTATATTTAGCTGGCTCAGCTGCGGACTATTGAGGCCCATGTGACTGCTCTCCCCGCTGGACGAGGTCGAGCGGTTTCTCGCATTGGGCGGCACTCCTGCTCCAGTGTTCACTCCCAGGCCCATCGTCAGCTGAATGGCTGCTGCACTGTTGGCTGCCGCCACTGCTGCCGCGGCCTTGTTGCGGTGGCTGCTCCGGGGCTGAGCAGGTGGCGCCTGCAGCTGCTGTTGCACGGCCAATGGCAGAGCAAAGAGGCAATCGGTGCCCAAGTCACAGGCGCATCGCGTGCTCGTGGGTTGGACGACGGCAGCATGGGACTTTTTCTGCTCCACGGCGGCCAGATCGTGCGGCTCGTGACGCACCGTGATCTCGGTCTGTGCTCGGATGTGCGTCAGGGCCACAATGTAGAGGTGGAGCGTGCCCTTCTCGAAATAGTGCTGCAGCTCGGCATTTGGGCGGCACGACCTGCGCACGAAGCGCGCGTCGTTCCCGTAGGTGCGCGTATCGACGCACACCTCCGGTCCCTTGAGATAGGCGGGCGGTTGCTGCTGCTCTTGCGGCGCACTTCCGTCTGGGCGCAGCGTCTGCATGGGGGCCTCCACGCCAGGCAGCTGGTAGAAGAATACAAACTGGCCGGGCGTCTTGTGGGCCTTGAAGCTGTTCAGATAGTTGCTGGGCGGCGGTGTGTTCATGTTGACGGTGGGATTCTGGGTGCGGAATTGGGTGGTGAGCATATACTTGCCGCGCAGCTCATGGATGGGCGCGTGCGGGGACAGGTCAACGCTGCTGATGAGCACCTTGGCGCCCGCATACGGTATGAGCTGGGCCCGCTGCTCTAGCTCGCTGGCGGCACTCGAGATCTGTATCTGTCGCAGGGCTTTGTTCTCCGTGTTCTGGATGCTCTGCAGCAGGCTCGGCTGCTTCTGTATGGCGTGCAGGCGGGCCCGCAGCTCGGGGGAATAGTGATTGGTCACCGCGTACTCGTAGTTCTCGATCCACAGGCGCAGGTTGGCCGCGTGCTTCTCGGCCGCTGTCAGAGCTGGACTGCCGCCGCTGCCGCCAGCTCCGTCTCCCCCGGACTTGGACTTTCGTTTGCTGCTCTTCTTGCTGCTTTTGCCGCCGCCACTGGCATTGATGCTACTGTTCTTGTCGCCCCCAGCACCTCCTCCGCCGCTCTTCTTATTCTTTTTGAGCGAAGCTGACCCCGCGGTGCCATCTTTGGATTTTTTGGACTTCTTCGACATGCCGGTGCCCGTGGCATATCCTCCATTCAGACCCGATGTCAGACGATGTTGCTGGTTGTCCTCCGAAATGGCCAGACCAGCTCCAGGTCCAGCTCCTGCGGAAAGTAATCCTCCAGCCATGCCACCAACCACTGCAGTACCCGCTGCAATGGCGGCGGCTCCATTTGCCGCCTGCGTGGCCACCAGCAGCATGTGCTCTCTGCGCTTCTGGCGCTGCAATGCCCTGGCCCTGGCCTTGTCGACGGCTCGCGGCTCGCATAGCTCGCACATGTAGAACTCGGGGATGTTTTGCCGATCGATGCCCATGCAGTCCACATGTTGCCATACCCTGAAGAGTAGAGAAAATTGTAGGAGACATTGGTTAAGGATCTGTGATTTCTAAAAGGGAAACGGAAACGAAAACGGAAACTTACGAGCACTTGTCGCAGCAAATCATGTAGCCATCGTCGTGGGTCAGATCGCAAATGCAACGCGTGACAGAATCATCCTCAGCCTCAGCCTCAGGTGCCGTCTCCGTCTCCTCGCCCGGATCCATATCAATGCTGGCCAGTCCCAAGCGAGAACTGCTGCTGATCGCCGAGTGTGCATCATCGTCGGTGGCATGGCGAGCAACTGCAAAAATACACAAGTATAAAAATTATTTCTTCTAAATAATCGGTAGGGCTATACTCACTCTGCTGGCCATAGCCGCAATAGCTACCATAGGCGCCGCCTGCTAAGGGTGTGGGTGTGGATGCCCCTCCGGAAACTGTCGCTCCAATGCCGCCCAGAGACCATTGCTGCGGCTGTGCCGAACCCGATCCAGCAGTGGCTGCCGCTGTATTTGCCGCCTGTGCCTGTCCCTGTGGCTGTTGCTGTTGCGAGGCGTAGGTATGATCCTGCGTGATGGCATGCACCTGCTGCAAACGCAGATCCTGCGTCTGCACGGGCACTGGACGCACCTCCTCAATGAACAGCTCCTCGTCCTGATTCGGACCCAGCTGCGGTTGAAGCGGTTGCTGTTGCTGCTGTTGTTGCTGGAGCACTGGAGGAGTGACCTTTAGCGACGACCCTGGAGACGGCAACGGTAACGGCAACGGCGACGGCGGTGCCCCCTCTTCAGCGACACTTGGGGCACTAATGGACTGTACATGAACAGGCGATGCTGGAATATTCGTAGCTGCGACGGTCGGCCCATTGCTGGTGCGGTTGCTTCCAGTAAAGTTACCCATAATTTGGCCAATTGTGCTGCCAACTTTGCTCATAGTATTTCCTCCCATTGGCGCATTTCCGATTGGATTATTGCTGCCGCTGGTAATGCTGCTGTTGCCGATGCTGCAAGGGAGAATACAAATTTTACTATTATAGCATAAGTAAACTACGGCTTCCGACACACGTCTTTCCGGAGACGCAGTTTTGCTTTGTATTGTATTGATGTATGTAAAACCCAGAAGAAAGCGTTTCCGACCCCATTAAGCATACATATGTATATTCTTGATCATTCAGAGCAACGGAATTTTCTTTGCAGACTCCTGTGATATTGAATCAAGTTTCTCTCTCCCTCTCTTTCTCTCACTCTCTCTATCACACTCTTAGCCGTACAAGGTGTGCCTTCTGGCGGAGGGAATCGAGATATAATGGCCGCAGCCCTTGCCGCGGCTCACATCGTTCCGGCTCGTTTTAACATGGGATAAAAGCCCTATGGCATTAGACTTTGAAGCTCGACTAGCTGCAAAAACAGAGACAGCCTTATCGGTAGAGCATCATGCAGTGAGAGCGAGAGGCACTACCGTTATGCGACGTGTCCGGGGAGACGGCTACGAACACTAATTTTGCGTTTTGTCTCTCATGGTATCTCTCTCTTCGTAGTAAAGTTAGCAAAGTCTAATGCCATAGGGCTTTTAGAGCCTTATGGGGCGTGATGGCTAGTGGTGGATAGTTGCAGGTAGTCTGCGGGCCGTCGTGGCCCTGGACATATAACTAACCAAAATTACTCACCTATGCTTGTTGTAATACTCGATAACAGTGGGTGCTTTGCGCGCACTGCCCATCGCAGCATCGTGCTGTTGTTGGTGCTGCTGTTGCTGCTGCTGTTGCTGCTGTTGCTGCTGCTGTTGCTGCTGCTTTCGTTCGAGGGAAGCCGCCCGACTGCTGGGCGCACTCACCGACTGACGACGCGCCGCAGTGGCGGATGACATGTAGGAGGAGATGGCAGCACTGCCACTTGCGAATCCATGCGAGGATATGCTAACCGAGGGTGTGCTGGCCAGACTCACGGGCGGATTCGCCCCCACCGATAGAAACGAGGGCGAGGTAACCTTCGTGGATGCCTGGAAGTGCGTCAGCAGAAGATTTCCAGCAGGAGTGGATCCGCCCGACGGGGATGCTGCACTGTTGGCCACTGCCACACCTCCTCCATTGCTGTTGTTGTTGCTGTTGCTGCTGCTGCTATATATGATTTGGGTGGGGGGTGGCATTTGAGTGCTGCCACTGCCACTGCCGCCGCTGCCAGGCGTCTGATGAAAGCGCTGCTGCTGCTGGCTATAGGATTTCTGGGCCATGCTCTGGAGGATGCGGGCCGAGAGCTCGTCCGTCATCTGAGTGCCATTGACGATCACCACGTCGTCGGTAACCAGCGAGGACGCAGTCCTGTCCGAGTGCTGCTCATTGTCACTGCTGCCACTGCTGTTGTAGTGGGTGCGCTTCTGCATTGCCTGCAACTGATGTTGCTGGGGATGCTGCTGGATGACGGTGCCGTGCGAGTTGACAAATTTGATGGTTCCAGCGGTGGTGGTCAATCCTGAGCCCTGACCCTGCCCCTGCTGCTGCAGCAAATATCCGGCGGCAGAGGTACTCGTCGATGATGTTTTGTGCTGCAGTTGCGTGCCCTGCGGCAGACTTATCTGCTGCTGCACATACTTGCTGTTCAGTTTTGTGACCTTTGTTGGCGTGGACATAGACATTCCCTGCTTGGCATAGCTGCTTTGGTGCTGCTGCTGGGGAAGGGCAGCTATAGACAGGGACGTCGACTGTTTCACAAACTTTGTCTTGGTTCCCGCCTTGTAGGACTGCTGCTGCTGTTGCTGTTGCTGCTGGTGGAGCGAAATGAAGTTCTTCAGCTGTTGTGCCTGCAGTTGTTGTTGTTGCTGCTGCTGCTGCTGTTGTTGTTGTTGTTGTTGTTGCTGTTGTTGCAGCATGTTGCCTACGCTCTTGACCGTGATCTTCTGATTGGCCTTCTTCAGGAGCGCAGCATTCGGCACAGTCGTCGCCGGGGCATTCGCATACTTGGGCTGTGCCGGCTGGACAATTATCTGAGGCGGATTCGCCGAGTGTTGACTAACCGGGACATACGACTGGAGGCGGGTGGCCACCCGGGATCCCAGGGTCACCTTCTGCAAGGTGGCCTGCTGCTGGTTCTGCTGCTGCTGTTGCTGTTGCTGCTGCGCCTTAAACGCGCTGATGCTGCCGAATTTTTGGGGCTGCTGCTGTTGCAGTCCCTTTGCGGGCGAGGCCGTGACATACGGCAAATTCTTGGCACCCAGATAATTGAGCTGGTGCTGCTGGGTGCCTGGCGTCCCAGGCGATTGCTTGGACAGGACCGTGAGATTGCTGAGAAGCAGCTTCGAGTTGTGTGGCGGGGCAGCAGCGCCGGCATCGATAAAGACATTGCTGGTGCTGCCATCCGTGGTCACAATCTTATAGATCTGGGGATTGATCAGCTCCTGCGTGGAGCCGCCGGCTCCCGATGCTGACCCTGTGGCTGTGGTACGCACGGCGTACTTCTGGGTGGAAGGTGGCGGCTGGGGCTGGCTTTGGCTGGCGCTGAGTATCTGGCGCGTGCTTATCGACATTCGACGGTGCATGATTCGCTGCAGCTGCGCCTGCGTGGTCAGGCTACTGCCATCGATAACGATGTGCGGAGGCGGATGCTGAGGCCCACCCCCGACTCTGCTGATGCTGCTGCTGCTCGTGCTGCTGACATTTCCGCTGCCACCGCCACCGCCGCTGCTACTGCTGCTGCTAACGGCCGGCTCCACGAAGACTGTGTCGTGCGTGGGCATGGTTATTCCGGGATGCGTTTAGATCGCTTTGTTAACTAAAATAAGATATTTTTTTGTAGAGGGGCTGCTTTAAGTTCAGATTACTCGCTTAGTTGAAGTGTTCGGTACGCGCTTTGTCGTTTCACAACACTACTTCACTGGCAATGCAATCATGTTGCTGATGCTGGAGCTGGAGCTGTAGCTGTAGCTGGTTTGGCGTGCCCCCAAAGTCTTGGGGGCCTAATGCATAACCAGAAATGCTTTCTTCGTCGCCGGTTCTGGTACTGGCACTGCTGGCCTGCTGCAGACTGACTCCTAACGTTAATGGTTGGCGGTGCGCGTTCGAATTGCATAGAGGGTGTCCAACACTGTGCCACATTACATTGTCAGCCATTACAACCATAACTGTGCGCGATTTGATATTCTTCAGCGTCGTTCCTGCTTCTGCCGTTGCTGCGTTGCACCCACTATTATATCCAGTTAATCTCGTTGTCCGTCGTTGTATGTTGCGACTTCTTATCTGTTTGATATACTGTATTTTACATAAACAATCTTTCGTTGTTGTTGCTGAAATTAAATGAAAAAAAAAATACATTAGTAAACAAACAGTTGAAAAGCTTGTATTTATCGATAACAGCTCTACCCATCTCTAGAATTGGGGCCAGCTGCTATTCGGTTTTGCGTTATGTTATGCATAGTACATTTTGAATGAAGGTGGCGTATTCCCCACATGGGCTCTCTTTCGGGGACGTTATGTTTGTCAGTTCGTTTTTCAAACGTCGTCGAAAGAGGTTGTGTAGCGAACGATTGTTTCATTTCATCTTCATTGTTTAATTCGTTAAAATCGTAAACATAAAACAATGAAAAGAATATGATTTGCTATTATAATTTGCTTTGCAATTTTTCGTTATATCAATTCGAGAAAATATTTTATTTCCTGTCAGCTGAAATAACAACAAACGAAAAAGCTGAGAGCGGAGAGAGCGAGTTGAAAAATTTTACGTCATCACCACAGCAGAATAGTCACCTTTATACTAATTTCACCATGATGTTATGTAACAAAACAAATCAGATGCATAGCGCTGCCAATGGGCGCCAAACATACGCATGCGCATTGCAAACGTCAATACCCGCGAGTGTTATTGTGCGAGATTTTTCGTGTTTCCTTTTGGAACGTGGTTCGTAGCTTCCTCTGCCTCTGTTTGCTGCTGCTGCCTCGCCTTTGCTGCACTTGCTATAAACTTGAATGCAGCAGCAGCAGCATCATACATATAGCAGAACTACTGCTGAAAGGCGAGCCAAAGAAAAATGTAAGGGACTTCGTCGTCAGTACAATGCAAAAACCAACAACATTAGCACTTGTTCATATGGCTTGAAAAAAAAAACCAGTTTTTCCGTTTTGATACGGACACCAATAAGCATGCGCAACGCGTTACACGAAATCTAGCCTAGCCCTCTTCCGAAGATGGTCAAATGCATCGTCCCCCATAAGAAACAATCATTTTGAATTCGATTTTGAAATCCGATTTCTTTTTCCCTCCAAATAAATCTACATACTCAACCGTTATGACCATTGCTCCATTCTATGGTGCACCACCACCTTACCCTCCCCTTCCACCAATTTTATATTTATTGCTATCTCTTCTTTCGCCTCGCCATTCGCATGCCAAAGCAAAGCAAAAAGTGAATGCACTAATTTTGCCTTGGCATCCGGCGCGGCGTGGCGCGGCGGCATTTATTGCTAGTTTTTCTCTTTTGTATCTATTACAAGTTGTTTCTCTCTGCTTGCACTTGGCTCTACCTACACACATGCATAACATATTCGTACTAAAACACGCAAGTGTGTGTGTGCGGTGCCAATTTGCGCCTATTGTCTGGCATTGTACATGCTGTAGATATAATTTCTAATTGAAATAGAGCCAGGCAGGCGCAATTGTTGCCCAATCGAATTGGCCACGCGAAACGAAACAAGAACAATCAACGAAAAGATAAATCAGAAAGTACTGTCTGTCAGCTTATGTAACCTTTAAGTTTATTTCCTTAAAACAAACATAAGGACCTACAAATGCAATTATGTGAATTCCGGCATCGAAATTTTAATGCTGCCCGTTGAAGTACTAGTCGGTATGGCAGCTTGGAAATAGATTATATAATCTCTATGGTTTTGAGTTGGAAGAGATCTCAAGAGAGTCATATTTTATACAGTTCCCCCCAAAAGTGCATACGCACGTATGTATGTATGTACATTTTATTTGGGTTGCGTTTATTACTTATCAATGGAAATAAAATAATACGAGCAATGGTCTATGGCCGAACTAAAAAAGCAACACCATCTCATCTCATATTAAATAAGGGAGGAGATGGGGGCTGCAGTAACTTTTGATTTGGGTTACACACATGCAAACAAAAATCTTTAGACACATGCCTTTGTGTGTGCATCTTACAACGTCGCTATTTAAAAATACACAAGCTCACACACACACACACACTAACTAGAGAACGAAAAGTGGAGAAGCAACGAAACAAATTTAACACATTCTAACAGCAGAATAATCATACACATCAATATGCATGCTTGTACATATCTTGTTCATAAGCAAAAGCCAACCCTACCCCAACCACATCAACAACGGCCATCAACTGAAAGACGCGCCATAAACAAATTACACACACCCACAAGTAACGTGCTGACCGTGAGAGGGAGCGAGAGAGCCGGCTTGTAAAATCGTGCATGAAATGCACGTTGAAAACTAATCGCACACATACACACCAAATCAAATGCATATGTACATATGTATGTACTGACCGCGGCGGTGCTTTCGTCGCGTTGTCGTTTCCATGGTTCTGCTGCAGCGAACAGATGAAATAAAACAAACACACAAAGGGGAGATACGAAAGCTTATTCTGGAAAGCGAATGAATACATATGTATGTATACATATGCATATATATGTACACAATTGGGATAGGCATCCAGTGCTCCGCTCCCAATATCACCGCTCTGAATAGTCCAACACCTCTGTCTGATTGGCCTACGTGACTGCACTAATACTAGTACTAGCGCATTACAACAATATTGGCATTGCCTTGCTGTACTTTCATTGACAGCCGTCAGCCGACAACCCCAACCCACACAAAAACAACACCTATCCACTCGGCTCATCGGCTGCAACGCAAGCATAGGGGGTGCTCGCTAGTTGTGCTCTCAACTAATTGCGTCTTAGTTTATTTGTTGTTTCTTCCCTATATTTTCATATCTAAAGTTCATGCCTAGTTTCAGCGGATTCAATTATTCTGGCGCCAAACAGCATAGCGCCTGCATGTGTACAGTGTTCCAATACATCAATGAAATACCAATAGATCATAAATACGAGCGATCTCCCACACAACTGCACAACTGGCGGGAGTTAAGTGGCGCGCTTGGGTAATTAACATATCCTGATTCCAAACACTTTGATACCGTGGTTCCACAACTTTTAATTAATAATATCGAATATGACAATGACTCTGAATTATAAATGTATCTCTTTTCGTTTGTAACATTATCCTATATTATAATAAAGTTTATTTTATTGAAAAGAAATACCTAAAGAATGAGTGTAAACTAATTTAAAGTTTCAAATATTGAATATAACTTCTTCCTGTTATGTTAAAGTTTACGTAGAAGGACCACCTATCATTATGACCATGTGTGCAACATTTACAGCCAAAGTGGACAGGATCAGCTAGGGTATATATTCGATATATATCCCATACCTAGGACTCGGTAAAACCAAAATTACAAGTCCGTTTTGTTTCCTGTGATCCCATTTTGACAGTTGGGCCAGCATAGTACCGAACGTTATTTTTTAAGGTAAAACGAGGTTTCAGTATCCATAGATTCTTGCAAAAGACACCTTAAAAGACGCTCAATTAATGTACCTATCTAAAACCAAAAATGCAGCCCAAGAGTTGCTGAGTTTTCAAAGTAAAATTGTCGGGAAAAAGTACCGCAAAATATTATCAAAATTTGAATTTGAAAGCTTAGTCTTTTCCAGACAGTAAGCTGAAGCTACAAAGAGCTTGGGTCCGATTTATAGATGCATTTATCAGCTTTCCAGAATTGTAAAGTTCAATTCAACGAAATGCATAAACCTTAGGTTATGTGCAGAAAAGAAGCACTACCTCTGAAAAATAAAACATGAAAAAAATACCAGAGTTCAAAAATTCTTTTAAAAATAGCTAAAAATTAAGTGCACCCACTAAAACTCGTCTATCAACTTTTGCTTTCATTTTGTGGCGAAAATTCGCGCAAGACATAAATAACAATTGCAAAAATCACGTATGCGTAAAGAGCAACACAGTAATAGCTACAATGCAAAGAAGCGAGACAAAAAGACTAGCCGCTCATACACACACACAAACACGAGTTCAACGAGTGAAAACGGCGAGAACACGCAATAAAACGATTGATGAAAACAATACGAAAGAAAAGGGAATAAGATCTAAGCGACTAACGTCGCGCTGTTGTAAAATTCTGGATATTTGGACCAAAGGCAATTTCAATATGGTCTGCTGGGCAAAACAGACTTGCAATTATTTATATAATTGAACATTTCCAGCCTTATTATTTGAACATTTTTGTAGTTGAAATGTGCATGCGATGCGCATGTCAAAACTACGAAAACAAGATATACACAAATAGGAGTACATATTGTTCATTGAGGGTGTGACTAACTATTTAAAGTTAACAATTGCGATTAGCAAATAATACAAAATCAAACAACTATTTTATTTAAATAATTTAATATTTTTTTTAAACATAGTCAACTCTGTGGATATCATATCACCCAACTTCACGTTGCACAAAGCAGAATCAAAAGCAAAACAAATGAACGCACAAATGAGTGCGAGAGAGCACGGCATATATATGCACTGGAATCAAATATGGCGACAACTGAATAGCAAAAAACTGAATAGAAATGCATCAACAAATATTAAACCCGCTCAAAATTGCATTTAGCCAGCTTTATGACCAGGTGCACGTTATGATTCATATCAAGATTATGCTGTTGGTTACACTTTGGCGATTCTGTCCTAATCACATCACTTTTTCAATTAAGGCGCGCATTCATTTCTCCACATTTGTATTTATTAGCGCTTTACTCACCGTTTAATTTGTTCATTGGAGTCTCAGTTCATATTTCACAACTCTGTTTACTTCGGCGGCTTTGATTTTCTAATTTTTGTGTTTCATATTTGGCGTATTTGGCGCGGCGCACAAAACTCTTTTTCACGTTTGCGTTTTACAATACAAATACAATTTGCATACACTTGGGCACTGGTTTTTGGTTCTTTTGAACATTTTCGATTCGAGACACTCAAAAGATGATATCGCGGCGCTGTTTGGAACGTTTGGTACCTGGATAAAAAAAGTTTCCACCTTGATTAATCAATTTTATTATTATTAATACCGTATGGCATAAGAAGCAGATGATAAAAGCGAATGAGGAAAACACATACACGGTGACGCAAATAGCGTGCGTCTGAGCGGGATGGATATCTGTACAGCACAGCTAGTGTGACCGTTCTGACGTGTGTCGGAGCCTATTATCGGCTATTTTATTTTGTTCGCTACTTTAGCCTATTACTACTGTGTCTGGCCATTCCGAAATGCTGTACGTACATATTTCGATTTCGCCTTTTCGTCTGTTCGTCGACACACACACACACACAAACTCACAACACACGCACGTATTTCGGTATGTGTAAAATCTATACACACACACGCACATACATACGGATGTTGGCGCACATATACAAAAATTAGAAATAGTTAAATGTTATTAACTATCCAGCAAGCCAAGCAGCTATTATTCACTTTTCACATTGCCCCCAAAATACTTTATTTGATGCACAATCGAGGTGGTGCATTGTTCGGTATGGAAATGCATCTTTTTCGTCCGTCTTTTAACTTTCAAAGTAATTTAAGAAAAAAACGTACACCACAATCAAACAAACTATGTATATTTTTTGTACGATTCCCTGTACTTCTCCTACACTAGTACAAATACTATATGCTCATGTACACGTTTATCGACATCTCGCTTGCTCTCACATTGTATCTGTTTTCCTCTTCTCCTACACGCTAATAAGAAATCATGTACGAAAACTGCTTTTTAGAGCTTAACTAACACGTTTCGGAGTTAAATTTCATAGTGATGCGATTGCCGCCATCGCATACTATGCTTTTAACTATTTCCTTCAATTAATTTTGTTGTTTTTAGCACAATTTCCACGCGTTTAATTAATGCACGACTTTCCGAAATTAGGGATGTTAAAATATATATATTGATACATCGAAGTATCGATATATATATTTCGTGTTGGCAGGCAGGGTTGCTGCAAAAAAAAAATCGGTATTCGAACAAATCCGGCAATTACATTCAAAAATATGTTCCCGCATATAAATTCTAAAAATACAATTTAATTTACCATATATTTAAGTATAATTCGTCACAAAAAATATCCCCATCAGCCAAAGAAAGTTTTTCAATTTAGTTAATTATTATGAATTTGGTGCGCCACCTGGCGACGTACTGTTGCAGGAAACTATCGATAGTGGCTCGATTCACATAAAGAAAAATAGAATTTTCGTTTTGTTTTTTAAACTCCTAGAAATGGAGGCAAATGTCAACCCCTTGGCCGTGATCCTGGTCTACTTTGATAGTAAGGGCGACCGCCTGCTCTATCGGTATCCCTATCAGACTCTGGGGCAAACAGAGGTGGCCACGGAGGAGCAGCGCAAGTCCAGGTCTGGAGCATACACGACTGATGACATCTGCATCCCTTCAATGCCTTTTGCTCCAACAGGAAACGAAACCCCTATGCCGTCGCCAACACTGACGACTTGCTTCAGACGCCCACGCACATTAGCGCTGCAAAGAGCCAGGGCCAGCTGCAGGGATTTGCCGATGAGGTCCTGTCCGCTCTCTTTGCCGTCAAGCCGCAGCTGTGCAACCAAAAGTTTGAGCTCAAGCTGAACGATGTGCGGTTTGTGAGCCATCCCACGCTTATTCCCCACAAGGAGCAAAGACCCAGCAATGCCAGCAGCAGTATTTCCCTGCCCTCAGCCGGTGGGGTAGCTGCGAATCCGGTGCCAGCCGCCCCATCCTCCGTTGTGGCGGTAAAAAAGCAACAGATGCTCATCAACGTAGTCTTTGCGCTGCATGCCCAGGCTAGCTACTCGATTGTAAAGTGCTACCACGAGCTAAGCAAGCGCCTGGGGCTGGCCCTGAAGTTTGAGGAGCAACGCAGCGGCTACCTCACGGAACAGACGGCCCACATGGCCCGCACACACGACGAGCAGCAGCAGCAGCCCCTGGAGCGAACACTCGAACTGATTGCGGAGAGGTGCAGCCTGGCACAGGCCCTCAAGTCTATATTCCATGATCTGTGCACCACGGGCCTCCTCAGCACGTCCCTGAATCAGAATCTGACGCTCTGCTTCTGCCTGCCGGCCAAGGCACACCAACTGCACAAAAAGGGAAGCATGGTTGACCCCGAGACGATAGATCGCTGTCTGCGGGCTCTGAAGCCGTACCACGGAATGCTTCTGCTAGTGGATTTCGCGGAGCTGCTCGACTGTGTCCCACCCACGGGGGCCAGGATGTTGTGGCAGCTGGTGGACGCCTACAATCCGCTGATCAGTCTCCAGAGCATGGCCTCCAACGCAGACCTGAGCATCGAGCACGTCTACAAGCTTGTCTCGCATCTGGTCTATTGGGCCAAGGCCACCATCATTTATCCGCTGTGCGAGACGAATGTGTACGTGATTGCCCCAGACGCTCCGCTACACACCAAGTCGCATCTGGTGGAGAAGTTCTCCACGCGCTTTGCGGGCATGTCCCTATTCGAGGTCATCTCCGATTTCTCGCTACCCACATCGATTGGACATCTGACCACCCCCCTACAGCAGCCGGCACGGCAAGGCATCCTCGCTCAGATGGTGCTGTGGATGCTGCAGCACCACCTGCTCATGCAACTGCACACCTACGTTCAGTTCATGCCCAGCGAGGACGAGTTCGGCGACTCCGCGTCATGTGGGCATCAACTGCGTGGAGCCAGCGACGATGAGGGAGACCAGGAAGCCGATCAGGACGAGCTGCAAGATGGCTCCATGCTGAGCATGTCCAGCCAGCCGTTGCCCGTCCCCGTGGCATCCATCAATCATCGTCGAGACGTCTCCGAGGATCATTCCTCCCTGGCCTCAGATAACATTGCCGTGCAGCCCTCGTCCAGCCACAAGTCGAACTTCAGCATGACCGCCTCGCTGAGCACGGACAACTGCGACAGCATCGACTCCATGGAGGATGAGCAGAAGCTGAAGGAGCTGCTGCAGGTCTTCAACGATGCCGATCGGGCTGCCATTCGCCGGATACCCGCCTCGCTCAACGTCGACGATCTGGCACTGCTTGTCAAGCTCTATCAGATGGGCTACTTCAAGAGCGAGCATCATCTCGAGGAGATCATGTACTTTGAGAACCTGCGTCGTTCCCAGCTGCTGCAGCTGCTCGACAAGTTCCGCGATGTACTGATCATCTATGAAACGGAGGATCCGGCCATTGCCTCCATGTACAATAACAAGTAGTTTAAGTTGAAACAATTATGCATTCCGAGTGCCGTCAGAAAGAATACACATATGTACGTAATATTTTTTTATTTTAATTCAGTAATTTGAGCTTTATTTATCTTTAAATCGGGAGCCCACTGTACTCATTTGTCCCTTCAAATGCAGAACCTGTAAGTACGTACATACATACATATGTATGTATGTCTGTGTTCTTGTTCATACCATGTTTATGCATGTACATTTTCTTTGCATTCGCATCAGAAAACGAGGAATTATTTCAAAGTTGATGGGCAAGTATGACTCTACAATCTGTATAGACCCATTTCATACCAAACCAAACCACGGAGCTGAAACCCCTGGGCTCGCATAGTGAAACTTCGTTAGCGACGCCAGCATTGTATCATGGTGAAATTATTATAAAGGTGGCGTATTCGGCTATTGTGCTCGTCTGAGTACTAGGCTAAATGAAGGTTAAACAGATAAGATAATAAAACGCGCATTTTTTTCGTTGTTTTTCAACTTTGACGTGACTTTAAAAAATAAAATACTTAAATTTTACCGACATTTTTTTTGTATGTGCTCTTTGTATATTCCTTTACCTAAGTTCAATATCTCATTTTGCTGCTCGGATCCGTTCGCCTTACAGATCGACCCAACTGACGCTACCTCGCACGAAAAACAGGCATACGGTTGTATGAGCGAATGTTCTGTGCGCATCCCGAGTGTCATTAAAACCACAGTAGTCATATGCACAAGGTACTTCTTAAACAACCGCAGCACGTAAGTGAGAGTGGAACGTAAGTGAGAGTCGAATGTCACGTCATTTGAACACTTGTTGCCTGTCAACCGGTGGTGTGGACATTTGGATACCCTTTTTTCTTTAATTGATATTGAAATTGTGTTTTTAAAGCTGCTTTAAAACGTAATTAACGTAATCAACATTTTATTTAACTGTTTATTCAATTGATTTTTTTCCTGTATATATCGCGATCCCGATCTCGATATATTACTTTTATGGTTAGCTCTCTGTAAGAGGATCATTAACTACAATATTTCGTTGGGATATTTTCATGAGAGCGATGACAAACTTTTCTTTAATTCTGTCATAACTTTTTCCAAGGGGTATGCAGAATGTTGCTCATTCCGTGACCATGTTGCTCCATGTTGCGGGACATTGTCGCTCATTTCGCGGAACATGTTGCTGGCCCATACAAATTAATGCTGCCAACGGTAAAAAACGTAAGTGAGCTTAAAGTGCGCCGTAAGTGAGTTTAAAGTGTAAGGGACCAAAGGGACATTGTTGAAATGATGTTGCGACCTGTTGGTCCCTCAACAAAATCCCCCAAAAAGTCCCACCGTCAGACTCAAAAATATATCGCAATATTCAACGATTTTGATATTCCGTCTAATATTACTAGCTAACTGGGACCCTATCAACTGACCACATAATTTTATCTGATAAACTAATCAATTTTTAACAAGAATTGCACAATTTTAAGGACCTCGATATGTTTGACTGACACAAAATAACGTCCCCGAAAGAGAGCACGTGTGGTGAATACGTCACCTTATATATAATTTCACCATGAGCTGTTGTTGAAAATTGTTGAAAATCTCTCAGAGAAAATTTCCCTTCTTGTTAAGAGAAAATGTCCCATAGTCTACTTTTAGTTGCGTTTTTTAAAGATGATAAGAGAGAGATAAAAGAGATACTTTTTGTTGTTTTTTGTTTGTTTTTCTTTAATTTTCCACCACAAGTGTTGTTTTAAATTGAATTTAATACGTTGCTTTTGTAACTTTCGATATAATTATTATTTATTATTATTCCATAATTTGCTCTCTAAATCACTCTCTGTTGCTCTCTGTATCTCTCTCTCTTTCTATCTGGTGCTTTTCTCTGGTAACAGCTGTTTAAATATGTGCGCGCCATATATTTTCCAATCAAAAGAAAAAACGCTTTAAACACTATTGCACTTAAATACAAAACTCGGAAAGGCTCTAACACCCTCTCCTCCGCTTATCCACCTGCCTTTCACTCAGTGAGAGCGAGCTATATCCGAGAAAAAGGCGAGAATATCCTGTATGTTGAACTCCAGATTGATCATGGCTCCCGCATAGCACTTCTGGATACGCTCCTCGAGGTAGTTATACTGGGCAATGAACTCCTCCTGCATGGCATGCCACACCACCTGCAGCAGATTCTCCTCCTCGCTAAGGTGCTTATCCACCTTCTTGTACAGGTTCTCCAGGCCCTTCTTCACCTCACGCGCCGGATACTGGGCGATCACCTTGCGCAGCTCCTGTTTGGAGAAGGCCATTTGGTAGCTAATTTCGGTCTCCTTGACGCCCTGGCCCACCTTCAGTTGCACGCCCTCGAAGAATTGCTGGAAAGCATCGAAAGGAAAGAGAAAGAGAGATCATGCGACTGGGGGTCAATGACTGGCGTTCGCTTACATTCAACTTCTCCAGCGGCCTGCCAAAGTACTGAGTCACATACGCTTTAAGCGCATCGTTGTAGCGCGTCTTGGCCTCCTTTTTGAGGGCATCGAGGCCAGGGACCTTGAGTTGGGCCAGCAAGGCGTACATGTGATGGTAGTTCTCCATGCGCACCACCTGAGAGGGCGTCTTTGGGTGCTCCTGCGAGTGCAGGCTGATGCCCTCAAAGATAGCGTTGACCAGCTGCAGGTACCACTTCTCCATGTCGGTGCGACGGTCCGATTTGCGGAAGATCCCCTCCGCCGTCTGGGCAAAATTCTCAAAGTTCTCCACATACGGCAGGATGGCCTTGGAGCGTTTGTGCAGTTTGGCCTCCCGTATGGATTGCAGCTGCTGCTGCATAAACCGGTCAAAGTTGCGCTTCACCTGTACCAAAGCCGAGGCGAAGGTCATGCTGAGGAAGGAATGTGTGTCCTGGGCGGACATGACGTGCTGCGTGAGTCGCACAAGAACGTACAGGGAGTAGCTGGAAGAGAGTATTATTTAGATATTGCTAGCGCGAAATATTTCCATTCACTCACAAGCTATCCACCCGCTCAAAGCTCTGAATGAACGTGACCAGCTCCGGTTCGAGGCAGCCAAAGAGCCCCATCATCAGCTTCCTCACATCCTCGTTGATCTGACGATCGATCCTCTTCTGCGGCACCCCCTCCGCTGTGGGCGATGCCGCCGCCGCCGCTATTCCAGACTGCGACATGTCCACCGCTTTCTCCATATCTAGCGTGGTCTGCGTGTTCTTTGTCGTGGGACTGATCACATCCATTTGGAAGAAGTTGATGCAGAAAAGCTGCTCTTGCAGGGCGATAGGCTCCAACTCGGCCAGGACCTTCTCCAGCAGGGCATCAAACCGCACGCGGTCCGCGCTCTCCACACCGGGACCCCACTGCTCTCGATTGATGCCTAGCGTACCGTAGGGAATCGTGGAGACTGCCGACTTACGGGACGAGGTGGAAATATCCAGATCTTCGCGAGAGCTGCGCAGCTTCTCCGAGACTTGCATTTTAGCCTAGGCGAGAAAAGGGAAACCGTTAAAGCAGATAATATTTAAAGAGAAAATCAAATACCTACCAAGTTGAAGAAGTTCCTCACATCCCTGTCGTATATCTTGCTCAGAGAGGCCGTGTATACCTTCATCAGGCCATCATAGGTCTTGCGGTCCATGGCCTTTGTCCAGTGCATCAACTCTGTGTAGGGCGTCAGCTCTCGATGAACATTGGAGTGATTGGGCAGCGAGAGATCGGTGTTTGTCAGCGGCATATCCCCAATCTCGTTGCCCAGATGAATGAACAGATTGTTCATAAAACGACTGACGGTGGCCGAGAACTTTTGTTTCCACTTCTCGAAGCGCTTCCGCTGATCCTGCACAGCCTCCAGCCGCAGCAGGGCCGGATCGATGTCGCTGTTCATGGCCTGCTGCAGGCACTGAGCCGCAGCAATGGCCACTTTGCGGCCAGCCACAGTCTTCAGGTCGGGCTCGTCCAGCGCCTGCTGTTGACTGTGCGGCAAGTCCAATTGGCTCTAAGGGACCCAATGATCAGATTAGTCCGATATATAGTAGATATGTCTTTCTGCAGGTTCTTACGATAACTTTGTTAAGTTCCTTCATCAGTTTGATGTTGTTATTGTTGGCTATTTCGATCATCGCATTCTTGCCGCCAATCTTCTCCATGGTCTCCTTGACATGCCCCAAGATATCCTCATAGGTGTCCAAGCGAGTCTCGAACTTATCCGCCTCGGATATGGCATTGTCAATGTGCTCCATCATCTTCATCACCTTCTGCTCCGACGCCAGCACACTTTGTATGTTGGCCTGTGCAGAAGACATTCGTTTAGAGAGCATATGTTATTGAGGACCTTCTTCTACTTACCCCATCCAGATCGTGCAGCTCCCTGGACAATTGGTCTATGAACTGCTCCGCATCTTTGATGGCAAAATCACACTCGGAGAAGAGTTTCCCCAGCTCGTTGGCCTCCTTGTCGGTCAGCGCCGTAAACTCCTGGGCCTCCCCCTCCTCGTCGTCCTCGTCATCGGTTAGCTGGGTCTTCTGGGCTGCCCGACCCAGGGCCACCTTTTCCGGCGACTTCTCCGAGAGCCAGGCAATGGGCACGTTACGGAACTCTGCCCGCGGACCGCGCACATACTTCTGGATTTGTCTATTTAGGACGGCCAGAAAGTTTTGTCGCTCGTGCAGGTTGAGGGCATACCATTTGTAGAGCTTCTCCAATTGAATGTCGAACTCGTGCGTCTCGAACTGCTCGTTCCGCCCATCGACTGACTTGATCTCGTCCAGCTGCCAGCTGCGCTTCCTCTTGTACTCGGACTCCCGCTGTTCAGACTGCTTGACCAGGCACAAGGTGACCACGGGCACCGGCGGCGCTGTGGTCACCACGCACAGATAGCAGGGCTTCTTGTCTTTCTTCTTGACCACCGTCACCACTGAGAGGAGACGTTCGCCGGAGGCCAGGAACAGCTCCTTCTGCAGTATGTGCTTGATGTTGGCCAAGGCGCCAATGGACAGCATGGCTGGGGAATGTCTCGAGTTGCGCCGGGCCGAGCAATTGCAGCTAGAACCTGATTTACCTAATTTAGTGTTTTTGCAAATAATACGCCTCTGCCAGGCATCGTCGATCTGGCAGCGCTGGCGGTATCCAGTACTTTTGATGTTTTCGCAATATCTTTGAGATATATTCGATTGGTTATTTTCAAATTGTTTATTGCTGAGATTGCTAGCTAGCTAGTACTATTGAACTGAACATCAAAATCGAGGAATATGATTTTCGATCATGGATAGAGAACGATTAGCCCATTGTAGACCAAGGGGGTATTTAAACATTTTCCCGAAAATTATGAAACTTGATGAATTTTTTCGCAGTTCAGATGAAAGATAACGCTGTTTTTTGAAAGGATGGACCGAAGGATGGGATGGATATACCAGAATAATTAACAAATAGTGTTCTTTTCCGCGGTTTAACTCCAGGTATCCTGTTCAAATAGAGGGGGGTTAAGTGGGCTAAGTTTGTTTTTCATTGGTATATTCACGGTATATGCTGCAAATCAGACAGTATATTTTGGTATATTTCTGAGGATCTGACGGCATATTTTGTGGATAAATCAGCGGTCACATTGTCCATTTACAAAAAAATCGTAAGCGAAAAAAAATCACTCGAAAAACTTTAAACACATTAAACCTTTACAGCAACTTTCAAGCAATCATGTTGGTTAAGAACATTGTCAAGCAGGGGCTTCTGCTCAGAAATGGTAAGTACAGCGCATGGGGCCATTTTCATGGCTCATCTGCTAACCTTAAACATTACATAATGTGTGATGCACCCAAATGAGAGCTGTCTCAGCGGGCAGGAGTTCAGCTTTATACAATACTGCGCCTTTACTGACCCATTCACGTTTAATTCCAGCTGGTGCCATGTCGCGCGCTGCCTACCACGGTGGCGGCCACCACCAGCACTCTACCATGAACGATTTGCCCGTGCCCGCTGGGGACTGGAAGGAGCAGCACAGCCAGCAGAACACCAAATACAATGCCATCCTCATTGCTGGCGTTTTGGTGTTGGCCGGAACCATTGGATTCGTGAGTACCCGACCACAGCCCATACGAGATCCTCTGCCATGCTAATTGAATCCAATCCCATTTTGCAGGTGAAGTCTTCTGGATTGGTGTACTTCAACTACAGCCCCCCCAAGGATTTGGATTAAGTCACACATCCCTCTAAATATATATTGTATTTGAAATGTGCTTAAAATAAGATTGAAGTGGCGACATAGTAAATCAGAGATCCAACACTATTTAATTATATGACGGGGCCGTCATCCAGGTTGTCATCCTCTTCGTTGTAGGCTTCGCCATTGTCAAAATAGCTATTGCCATAGTCGTTCTCGTCGTCCATTTCATCGTCTAGTGCCGCCTCCGGATCTTCCACTTCGTCGTCCTGCTCCGAATCCGATTCCTTCTTCACATCGTCCTGCTCATTCTCGGCGCCGGTCTTGAGCTCCTTCTGTTCTAGCACTTTCAGTCTATCCTCAATGTTGGTCTTCTTGGCCAGCAGCTTGGGTCGGGCATCCGCGCCCCGCCGCTTGCGATTCGATGTATTGAGCTCCCTGGGCACGATCTTGAAGTTGATCCGGACCTGCTTTTTTGGCTTCGCTGGCAACAAATATTTCTGCAGGGATACGATACGTGAACGAGGCACTCATGCTTTATCTATCATTCAAAAGAAGTACTTACCTCTCGCCAATTTTTTTGCTCTAACATTTCTTTTTTCTGGCTCGCTGTGACGACGTAAAACGGCGTAGTCCGTATACGATTCAGAAACTTCTCCTTCCACATCAGCTGATAGCCTTGTGGTTCTGTTGTCTGTCAGGAGAACGTCAAGATGTTAATTATTGATTATGATCAGGTTTTTTCTTGGTTTAAACATACCTCCAGGGTAATGGGCTTGTTCATCACCGGCGGAAACGTTGGCTGCGGCGCTGATTGAACGGGCAGATCTTTGACACAGCCAAGCATCGCCAATTGCTCGGCAGTAAGTGTACCAGTCTTTCCTCCACGTCCGCGTCCTGCCATGGCTTCAACTTTTAGCTTAACTACAGCCTGAAATGTTTTATTTTACAAATATTAAACTTATATTAACTCGATATCGACATGGGCGAAGTGAAGAAAAAAGCGGGTATGGACAACAGGCAAAACGCCCCAGAAAATTCAACGCCTGCAAGGTAAAATCCACCCCATCTGCTTAACGCATGTGGTCAGCCCTGTCCACATGCTACATCATCGAAAAATGGCGGCTAGGTGAGGTTCGTACGAACATAGGGATATACCCTAGTGCGTTTCTGGAAAAACCACTATTGCCTCTAGCCAGGCAAAATGGTGAGAATAAAAGCATTGAAAAACTCACCACACCGCCAAATTCAAATAATGTTTTTGCGGCTCCAGATTTCACTAAAATTATATGTTCGAGCGAAGGTGGAAAACAGAATCACATAACCAGAAATATTAGGCACCCACTTTACTGTCCGAAACATGTTTCATTCACGTTCACAAGTTTCAGGGCGGGAAGGCCGTTCTTTCAAAAACCACCGCCTTCAAATGTTGCTGGCATATAGGTACCTAAGGTGAGGTGAGGCTGGTATAGCTGCCGTTTATGTTGCTGGGTTCTTTCCTTCGTTATCCATACCTTTCCATAGCATAGCCAGAGGTTCGAGCTCTTTCAGCCGGTTCTGTAAAGAGGCAGCTGTTAATGAACTGTTAAGTTAAGTATCCTCAGTAGTTACAGGGTATTGAGTATAGAAATTTCTTTATCCTATATTCTTTACCTAAACCTAAATTGAGAGATATTTTTAAGAGAGCGGCACTTGGTGTTGGAAAAATATCAAAACTAAATTAGTAAATTTGTTTCATATAAGGAATATATTGATATTCTTAACAATATCAGAAGTTCCATGGCAATAAAAATGTCCCCAAAACAATTGCAAGCTGGTTCGCCAAATTTGCAGCTCTTTCTTATTGTCCATACCTTATGAATATATCAATATGCAATATGAATATTGCAATATATTTTTGAGTCTGACGGTGGGACTGTTTGTGGGATTTTGTTGAGGGACCAACAGGTCGCAACATCATTTCAACAATGTCCCTTTGGTCCCTTACACTTTAAACTCACTTACGGCGCACTTTAAGCTCACTTACGTTTTTTACCGTTGGCAGCATTAATTTGTATGGGCCAGCAACATGTTCCGCGAAATGAGCGACAATGTCCCGCAACATGGAGCAACATGGTCACGGAATGAGCAACATTCTGCATACCCCTTGGAAAAAGTTATGACAGAATTAAAGAAAAGTTTGTCATCGCTCTCATGAATGCAGAAAATATCCCAACGAAATATTGTAGTTAATGATCCTCTTACAGAGAGCTAACCATAAAAGTAATATATCGAGATCGGGATCGCGATATATACAGGAAAAAAATCAATTGAATAAACAGTTAAATAAAATGTTGATTACGTTAATTACGTTTTAAAGCAGCTTTAAAAACACAATTTCAATATCAATTAAAGAAAAAAGGGTATCCAAATGTCCAAACCACCGGTTGACAGGCAACAAGTGTTCAAATGACGTGACATTCGACTCTCACTTAC
Organism: Drosophila helvetica; assembly: GCA_963969585.1. Classification (NCBI taxonomy): domain Eukaryota; kingdom Metazoa; phylum Arthropoda; class Insecta; order Diptera; family Drosophilidae; genus Drosophila; species Drosophila helvetica. The sequence continues at coordinate 49,561,762 of OZ018401.1, read as the reverse complement.
GTTCCACTCTCACTTACGTGCTGCGGTTGTTTAAGAAGTCCTTGTGCATATGACCACTGTGGTTTTAATGACACTCGGGATGCGCACAGGGCATTCGTTCATGCAACCGTATGCCAAACGAAGAGTGCAGAGCGAAAAACGCTTGCCATCTCTTTCTAGCGCTTTGTTTGAAATTTGCATTTGTGTGTGTGTGTGGTGTGTGGTGTGGGAAGCGCTGCTAATTAGGTGGAAAACAAAAAATACCAACAAGAGTCATCTGTTAAGTTAACATTCTAATTTGCGTTAATATTCAAATTGGTCTTAGAGGTTGGTTTTTTGGTTGGTTTGTTCATCTTTCTTAGAGTGTGCTCTGCTCGCACGCTTGTGTAATTTTATTTCAAACTACCAACCACAATTAAATCACGCTAATAAGAATAATGATAATAAGGTGTAATTTTAAATAGGCAAATAAAATAAATGCACGCCAAATGCGACACGATCCATTCAACAGGTTCAACGTTTAACATTTTCAGTTCACATTTAGTTATCCTGTTATATTTGAGCGGAAAAATGAGTGAGATGGTTACACAAAACAGTGTAGCCGTAGCCGTAGAGCATGCACATCTGGTCATACTGGTCGTGGAGCATAAAATAATATACTTTCTGTCGACAGAATAATTGGCGATCCAGACACATCCAATAAAAGGGAGTACTTCAAATTAGCCAGTCATGTGGAAAATTGATTCATCAGTGGGATAAAATTACGAGTTCAGACCTTCAGTGCCCAGCCAGTTAGTAATATCCAACCGAACATCAAAATCGACGAATATTATGCTACATTAATAGAAATAATTTGTCAGTATTTTTGAAAATGGGCTGTATATTTTGGTATATTTCGGAATATATTTCAGAATCGGCGGCAGCTAGAACGAAACACCCGCAGACAGACAGACAAACAGAACTTTAGTTTTTTTTGGGGCTCAGCTGTCGTTGGTTTTCCGGGTGTTTTTTGTGCTTCCCTCTGCTCTAGCGCGTGCATCTGTTTTTGGCGCTCGACCCCAGCAGCGAGGCAGCAACAACGACACGACAAGCTTGTACGTGTGTCGCAATAGTCGCTTTTCTCGGCAATAAACACAAACAAAAACAATAGCAACAGCAACATTCATCGGGCGGTTGAATAAGAAGAAATAACAAAATAAGAGAATAACGGAATTGCTTGAAAGCACGCCAACGCCAGCAGAAAATATAACAATTAGCTTTAATTTGTTGGCTTTTAAATTTTTTATATGTGATAATTATGAAACAAAAAAGTTCTTAAAGTTCGCAAAGGATTGTGAAAAGTGTTAATCAAATATTTGACTGGCAACAAGTGATACAGCAGCAACAACAACACAGAGCACACAACGGGCGCGCTATCAAAAGTTGAAGGTGACAACAATCGACAGCGCGAATACCCAGCAACTGCAACAACAACAACAACAACAACAACAGCAAAGCCAGCAAGAACAGCAGCAACATTTAACCACAAAGGCAACGTAATTATTTGGCAACCGAATCGAATGCCAGGCCAACCAAATTTCATTTACGAGTTGTTTCCGCAAGGTAAAAAACACCAAAGATTCCTACGATTTCGGTCTTCTGGCAGGGCAAAGGAATGGGGCAGGGGCTGGGGCAGGGGTATAGGCAGGGGCGGGTCTGGGGTTCATTTCTGAACTTCTGTCGCTGCGCCCTCTTTCGATTTCTTGTCAATTTAGGCCAATCAAATTAATTGTACATTTTGCTCAGCTTTTTCATCGCCTTTATTGTTTTCATTTGCTTGGCTTGGCTCTGCTCTGCTCTCCTCTGCTCTCCCCTCCCGCATTTTTTCTCTCTGTTTTGCCCATGACCATAGCTGCCCGTCGCGTCGTATCTTTTGGGTGCATTCGCACTCGATACCGCGACTGTCTAGTCTGATTGTTGTTGTTCCCTTTCATAGCCGTATGCACATACATAAAAACATACCATACGTACATACTACATACATGTGTGCATGTTTATGTCGTTCTTCCCGTTTTGATCATCTTCTCTGTGACGTCAGACTGTCGCAGCGCTCACTATCAATGCTCTCTATGCGATGTACATCGCATACTGCACACTCTGTACAGCTCTGATCATAATCTGCTGATCAATTTCTTTATGAATATTTCAATATGTGCAAAAGTGGAGTGGAGCAGTGGGGGTGAACGTGAAGCAAATATTTCGTGATTGGGGCCGAGATCGTGATGATTACATTGCCAATCAGAGATATTAATACTCGTATATTTTTGGTTAAGAGTTCTATTGATTTTGCGGTCGTGATCTGCGTGGGGATATCTCCAAAAAAGAGAAACCCCCTCCAATGCGAGACTCTGCGATGCCCTTCTAGATGGGGAATTTGCTTCAACTTTCTCTTTCTTTTAAAAAGTATGTATGGCAGATGTATAGTATATGTATGAATATTTTCCAGAAAAGTGCATAAGCCATTAAATTGTCGCACCAGTTAATTTATCAGCTTATTATTCGATTCATTTATCAGACATACGTGTTTCCTATCAACATTTGCCATTATCGGAGTGCAAAAATTCCACCCGCCCCCCCCCACTCAAACATACACCTGTGACACCTGTTGTGCCACATTTTTATGAGAGTTTCGACCGAATAGATTGTGCCTGGGTACCCATGCCACCAGCTGGTAGAGCAGAGCTCCAGCTCTAAGGTCTCGCCGCGAACACTGATAACAAGGAAAAGCTCCAAACACTGACGTCCTAATATTGAACACTGCTCCAATTTCATGCTTCATGTGTGCCTGTGTGGGGGTGTACGTGTGTGTGTGTGTGTGTGTGTGCCTATGCCTTTGCCTGTGTGTGGGTATGCGCGCGGCCGTCAGAAAAAGTGAAATGCGTGCGTGCGTGCGCAAGTGGCAAATGTTACGTCCCACATACCCTACTTCCCTTCCCTTCCCTTCCCTTCCCCTCCCTTCCCCGACAAATATTCCAGTCAAGCCAACCCCCTCCTCCCTGAAAGCTATAGAAAATAAATAGAATAAATGCCGCCACCAATCGAAATCTAAACAAAGAGATATTGTATGAAAAAAAAATCTGCCAACTGCGGCGCAACAGAACTTCCCCTTCCCCATTCCCCTTCCCCTTCCCTTACCCTTAAAGCGGTCCAAAGTCCGACCGAAATGCAATCTATAACCAAACGGGACACGGAAGCTAAAACAGAAAAGCGCAAAAAAAAACAATACAATATGATACAATGACTAAATCGAAGATGAGGCTTTGGGCCAGTGATAAGACTTTGAACGGAATCCAAACCGCCGCAAACCCTGCAATAAAATACCTACAATGTTGTACATATACCATACATGCATATATGTGTGTACATATGTATGTATGTAGCCAGTTGGCAACACGAACCAGAGCGGAGCTCTCACGATTACTCATAACTTATCGCTTCAGTTTTCGCCACTGTTTGTGAACGGGGAAATGGTTTCGGCTTGAACTATGTATGTTAATCGTTGAGCCCATGTTGATCTGACTCATTTCCCTGCCCAAATATCAAATATCCGTTTGAGCACATTTTCCCGGGAGCAACTGAGTCAGAGTCGCATTTGGAAGACAGCGCATCCCTAATCAAACCCAAAGCCAAACACGGCTATTATTTAGTCTACACTCTCTGTTTAACTTTCATATTATATTATTTTAGTTTAGTTTATTTGGCTAAGTAGTACGTATAAAAAGCTCGCGTGCCCCCATAAATATCCCTGGCAAGAGGCTGGCTGGCTGGCAAATATTGTACTCCACTCCGCTCCGCTCCCCTCCACTCCCCACGCTATTTTATGTACCAACCAGACCGTCCATCAGCGTTTATCAGATCAGCCAGCAGCAGCAGCAGCATCAACTGAAATGAAAACTAAATACGGAACACGGAATATGGAATGCGAAATACGGAATAAGAAACCTCCGGAGATCACACAGATCTCAACAATTAGTTGGCTTTATTTTATAGTGCTGATCAGACGCGTGTTTTTCCCAGGGGCTGAAATCAGAGACTCAATCGACATGATTGAAGTGCGTGCATGGTACCCTTGAGACCTCTACTCCAATTCCGCAGAGACATTGTCTGGTGTCTATCTATCCGTCCATCCATCCATCCATCCATCTATCTATCTATGACGTGATTGAGCTTACGTAATCACTAATGTGATATCAATTTTCCACGCCCGAGCGGCTAGGAACGGTGTGTAGCTTAGTGCAGCTATGTGAAGGCCACTCGAGACCTGATAAGGACAAGGGCCGACCACCCACCCGACCGTGGGCTGGGTTCGTATGGTTAAAAAACAATGTAGGTGGTGGGGGAGGGCAGGGGAGGGGAGCATGTGGGCCACGTGATCTCTTTGAACCTATGATTTGGATGGTTGGTCTCTGCTCTCTGGCTGGAATCCTCTCAATCGGATCTCTTGTAAGCTGTTCTGTTTCGGAGGCCAAAAAAAAAACATTGATTAATGAGCGGCGATGGAAATATTTGTGCCCCGCTGATAAGCTGATGGGCAAAGTGGACTGTCGTCCATTTTTGATAAGCAGCAAAAAAAAAAACAAAAACCACCCCGACAGCTGTCTGACATCCATCCATCCATCCCGACGCCTGGTCATGTGAGGGGCATTGCATAGGCGACCGGCTGGTTAAAGCCAAAGTTAAAGTTAGATCCGATCCCGTTTAATTTTTTTTGTAACAGCACTTTATTTGAGCAGCCTAACCGGTTCGCTGGCAGAACTAATGGGGGTCCGTCCCCCGACTATTGCCAATGGAACGGCCCCCAGGGGCATCCCAATTAAACTGGATTCAAGGTGATGTTTCCATATACTACGTATACTCCATATGTGCACAGTACTCGTAGTCGTAGTATCACGTGTATATTTTATGGATTTTGTATCTGTCATTAAATTTGTTTAAGCAAGAGAGAGACAGATCTACATATGTAGAGTTAGGAGTGGAGGGGCAGAATTGAATGTTGAATGTTTTCCCCAGGGAATACGAATTATTTTGTAACTTTTTCAAAAAAAATTACTTTATAAGTGTTAAAATTGATTTATATGATAAAAATTTAAAATAATTATTATATTTTAATTTTTATATTGAATTGAATGTTGAATGTTGGTCCCTGGTTCCCCAGGGACCGCAACGATTATAATTTTAATACAAAAAGTTAAAAAATAAGAATTATTTTTTAATTTGTTCAAAAAATTATTTTATACGTATTAAATTGATTTATATGATGAAAATTGAAAATAATTATTATATGTATATTCATTTTTATATAAAACTGAATTCATAACTTTTATTTTCAATTTTTATAATACAAATTGAAAATAAAAATTGAATGCAAATATCTTTTGAACCAAAGGAGCCGGATTCAACCGGAAAATGGCCTTGAACTTACAGCGCAGAGCGCAAACTCACTTTTGGGGCTTAATGTTTTCCCTGAACCTACGAGGCTATCCGCATGGAAATTGAGTAGAAGGAATCTCTGGAAAGAAATGGCCAGTTTCCGAGTTGAATCCTTTAAGGGAATGCAGTTTTCCCACAACTAGTCGGCAATTGCTTTTCCCCTTCGCTCAATGGAAATCGTTTCTCCGTTTGTTTCATCTCATTGAATTGCAAATTTGTGGCACTTGGGGCACAGCAGTCTCAGGGCAGCGGCGGTGGAGGTGGCGGCCTGCAATGTCAACGACTTGCCACAATGATCTAGTGATGGATTCTATTCTCCAAGTGGCTTATGGCTTACCATATGTATAACACACTCGCACAGTATACTTTATTGTATTATAGTATATGTACATATATGTATATGTATATGTATATTTTCCCAGCTTCTCGGCTCGCAATCAAAGCGTTGAACTTGACATTGCGGTCAAGTTGCCAACGGGTTTTTGGCAGCGAAAAAAGTTGTGCAAAAATGTTGCCTGCTCTCGAAATATACATATATATTTAAAAAATATACATATGTTAGTATTGTACGAATGTTTTGCGTATGTGGATCGGGCTCATGCTCATGAGGGTTTATGGAGCACGAGATATAGTTGGAGTCGCTGAGCGAGAACTGTGTCAGTCGATAAGGCAGAGAAAAGGTTGTAAGGTCACCAGTTTATTGACTTACGGCTTTGGGGCTTCCCTTAAAGGCTTCTCCAGAGCTTTCCGCATTGTCTACGTCTAGGATTGCCCATGGATTCCATTCAATTGATATACAGGAGCAATTCCGCTTAATGGGTAGCCCGCCAGGCCACGGATTGCTGTGGACATTCCACACGAGCGCTCCGCCTTGGCTTTTTAGCTGTTTAGCGAGCTATTTGTTGATTTTTGTTGATAAACCTTTTCCCTCTGTCAAGTGTATATGCCAACTCAGACATTTGCCATAAAAGTAATCCACCATTAGCCGATTACTGCAGGTGATTATGGCTTAGACCAATAAACGTAAAAGCAAACGCAAACGTACGTACGTACGTACCGCGTCCGAGTGGGAGTGCGAGTATTCCCCCACTCCCCATTTAACGCGAATTTCTGTTAGTTTATTGAGCGTTTAGCAAGTTGGCCAAAGACAGTTGGCCTGGCTGATTGGCATCATCCGCAGAACAGACGTCAATATAACTATGCCCAATCGGAATATGATGAGTAATGAGTGCGAGCACGAATTGGTTGGGGGGGGGGTTTAATATTGATCAAATGATTTCATCAATTAGCATTCGGGCATCGGTTCGGCTGGGTACAATGGCTTCCAATGGCCGAAGAACAGGCCGCTGTTATGTGATCGATGTTTCAGTTGCCTTTTGTCTGTGATAAGCTCAACAACCCCCCAGTCCCCCAGAACCCAACCCAACCCAACCCAACCCAACCGGACCGGGACCACTAAAGGTGATGCTAATTGTTGGTTCGGCCCGGGGCAGTTATCTCACCGAGAAGGAGTGCTTTTCGAGAGTGAAATAGTACTCGTCCTATCTGTTGATTTGCTTTGATTGCAGGGCCGATCGATCCATTGAAAGTTGAAATAATTAACAGAGTTTTGCCAATGGATGATTAAAAAGTTGTTGAAAGTTTTCCAGCACTTAATGTCTCGACCAAAAACAGCAATTAAATGTCTCCCCCCATAGATCTAGATAGCGATACGAATGATGATAAAAAAACTTGCGACAGAAGGTCTAAGGAATTTAACTATATATTAAACGGTTTCCCATTCCAATTTTCATTTTAGAAACCCGAACATCATATTAAATCGGCGGGCAGAGAGGCCTGGAAGCGTTTAAAAGACTTGCACGATCGCCAGCAGAGACGACGTCGACCACTACTACCAACCCACGGGGGAAATCACAATCAATATACGAGCATCGATAGCGAAGACGGAACATTGCTAATACCAATATCCCAGAGGAGAACCCCACCAGGTCGACCAACAGGAGGCGGAGGAGGAGCGATATCCAAGCAGCCTGAGGACGCACCCGAGGAAGACGAGGATTCCGCCGTATTCCACCTGAGACAGTCGCAGTTTCAGCGAGATCTGCGAATCCATCCCTACACAGACGACACCAATGTGGCACGTGGCGGCGGTGGTGAGCAGAGAGAAGTCCAAGAAGTAGCAGAAGATACAGATACAGAGACCGATACAGCCATCATGCCGAATGATAGAGAGAGCCAAGAGTGAGTACACAGTGAGAACCGATTGCAGAATAGCGAAAGAAACACTCAACATTCCTCCATGATTTTTCCAGAACCAAGCCCCTGAACAATAACAACACAAATGGAAATGGAAGTGGCACAGGCAGTGGCAGTGGCAGTGGCAATGGCAGCACACAAAGTAAACCAAAAATCCAGCCAAAGTACAGCATCCATCGGGATGTGCTCACCCACGAGGTGGTCATCAAGGAGACGGGCTACGCGGCCCGCGACAAGAGCATACCCTCGTCCCTGCGCAGCTGCTGGCAGAGCTGGAACTTCTTTGCCCTCTTCACGGGCGTGATACCCATCCTGCAGTGGCTGCCCAAGTACTCGCCCCGGCGGGACCTGCCCGGCGACATTATTGCCGGCTTTACGGTGGCCATCATGAACATCCCCCACGGCATGGCCTACGGCCTCCTGGCTGGCGTGTCCGCTGGCAATGGCCTCTACATGGCCGTGTTTCCGGTGCTGGTCTATCTGCTGCTGGGCACCTCCAAGCACATATCGATTGGCACCTTTGCGGTGGCCAGCATGATGACCCTTAAGGTGGTGCAGACATACGCCACTGTGGACTCCAGTCTTCCAGTTCCTGCAAATGTCACTGCCACAGCGGCCCCCCTGCTGCTGGCCAACGGCACTGCGGCGAGTCTCACGGCGCCGGCGGCGGATGTGATCACGAACCTGGAGGTGGTCACATCCCTGGCCCTGGCCGTGGGCATTGTGAATGTGAGCACAGCACCCAGCACCCAGCACTCTCCTCCTTACTGATTCGCTGTTTCTTTTAGCTGCTGATGGCCTTTTTAAGATTGGGCACCCTGGCCTCCCTGCTGAGCGATCCGCTGGTGAATGGCTTCACCACGGCAGCCGCCTGTCATGTGGTCACGGCGCAGCTGAAGGATGTCCTGGGCATCGAGGTGTATCGGTACAAGGGCGCCTTCAAGATCGTCTACACGCTGATCGACGTGATCAAGAGCGTGCCGCAGACGAATCTGGTCAACTTTGGCTTCTGCGTGGCCGTGATCGTCTTCATGTCCATCTGCAACGAGGTCCTCAAGCCGTGCCTGAGCAAGCGCTGCCGTCTGCCGCTTCCCGCCGAGCTGATAGCCGTGATTGGAGGCACCCTGATCTCCAAGTGCTTCGATATGTATCCGCAGTTCAATGTGCAGCTGGTGGGAGTGATACCCAGCGGCTTGCCGGAGCCCGTTCTGCCACGGCTCGACCTGGTGCCGAAGGTGGCCCTGGACTCGATCGCCATTGCCGTCGTCACCTACTCGATCATCATGTCCATGGGCCTCACGTTCGCCCGGAAGCACGGCTACGAGGTGCGCGCCAACCAGGAGCTCTTTGCCATGGGCATTGGCAACATTGTGGGCGGCTGCTTCTCCTGCATACCCATGGCCTGTTCGCTCTCGCGATCGGTCATCCAGGACCAAACGGGCGGTGTGTCGCAGATCGCTTCCCTGATATCCGCCTCGCTGGTGGTGGTCACCCTCATGTGGATTGGACCCTTCTTCAGTGATCTGCCAAGGGTAATATATTGCTTGAAATCTTCATTTAAGGATGTTAAACCGAATGTGGACTGTCTTCCCCCTCCCCCTCCCCCTCCCCCCAGTGCGTTCTTGCTGGTGTAATCATAGTGGCCCTGAAGCCGATGTTTATGCAGGCCAGGGAGCTGAAGAAATTCTCCAAGCAGGGCAAGCTGGAGATGTTCACCTGGATATCCACCTTCCTCTGCGTGGTGCTCATCGACATAGACATCGGGTAGGTCTGAGTTACAGGCAGATTCTGGGACCCCTCATAGCATTTCAGTCTTTATTTGCAGTCTGTTGATCGGCATCTGCATCTCCCTGCTGGCCCTGTACATCAAGGGCCTGAAGCCGTACTCCTGCCTGCTGGGCTACATGCCCGAGGCGCCCGGTATCTACATGGACCTCAATCAGCACCGTAACGCAATGCAGGTGCCCGAGACGCGGATCTACCGCTACAGCGGATCCCTCAACTTTGCCACCAGTCTGTTCTTCCGTCGGTCGCTGTACGAGGCAGTCGGCCTGGACAAGATGCCGCTCAGCAGCCCCAGTCCGAGCAGGGGGGCAGGCAACAAGGCCAGCTACTCGCCAGTGTCGCAGAACGGGGGCAAGGCCAACAATGGCCAGCTCGTGGAGGCCTCGAGCATGTTCAAGATCCTCATTCTGGACTTCTCCATGCTGGGCCACATTGACGTGGCCGGCTGCCGCACGCTCAGCGATCTGAGCAAGGAGCTAAAGGTGCGCGGTGCTCGTCTCCTGCTCGCCAGCCCCGTGGATCGGGTATACGACACTCTGGTGCACAGCATGGCCCTGAGCGAGGGCCCCTTCGAGATTTTCCCCACCTTGCACGATTGCGTCGAGTATGCCAATGCCTGTCGAACTGCGTGAGTGTCCTCCCCAAAGGGGGGAGGGGCGGAAAGAGAGCGGAGAGCGGGGAGCAGCACGCGTTTTGTGATATGTCCAAGTGATAGCTTGTGAATCGTAGCACCAAAACCCTTTCTAGCAGCTAAGTCCTATTTTAAAACTGAATGCCGTCTACAATCAACCGGATTAGTCGTAAGTTTGCGTAAGTGCCTCCTCAAAGAGTTTACAACAACAACAAACAAACAAACAACCACCCCAAACGCCGGATACAATAATAAATAGTTTTTGTACTTAAAGTCAGGGCAACCGAAGACACGATCAATTTATTTATTGATTTTGCAATGCAATTTGTACCAAAATGAACACACAATTAGATCGTAAGGCTATGTAAATTGTACATAAAATATGAAACTGAGAATTGTTATCATTTGCACACAAGTGCTTTGTTTTCTTTTCTTTCGGTTTATTTTGTACGTCTCTGCCGGAGATTTCTGCTCACAGAAATAGCCCAATTATCAGCAAAAGAGCCTCTACAAATTTGAACTGCGCGCCCACAGAGATGAGATGAGATCGATCACATTCTGATACATTTATCGAAAAAGGGCAATCATCTGATCAAATCTTATGGCATACTTTTGGGCTGATGGAAATTGACGAAGCATCTTTTGGGGTTAATTTAATGAATTAATGTAATTGTGCCCCGAAAAGATCAGGGCGTGGCATGTCTTTGCGTGATCAGGAGAGTCCCGCCAATCGATTGACACCCATCACGACTTAATCCTTTCTGACATCAACCATCATAGAATAATGCCAATGAATATTGCCTTTTAGTAAAAGTAATATTTTCTAAATAGAGTGAAAATATCCAGCAATCCTCCAGCTGCTTCATTTGAATTATTAAACAGCCCATCGTTATATCGACTGTTGTGATAGTTTTCTTGATCCTTAATTTTAGGGATCATTCAGATGTTGGAAATATGTTAAAACGAGGGGGAACGTTCTGAGCCGCGGCTCTACTTTATACCCGGTACTCAGTCAGTATATATGTATGTGAGCTTGTTGTAATTTATTACATGTTCTCAAAAGGGACAAATTTAATTTTAGCCAAAAAAAGAAAAAAGTAATTAAGTCGAACCTTTTCGGAGGTTTTTATCTATTAGATGTTTCCATATTTGTTTACATACATTTTTTCCATCTGCCTTTTCTACATGTCTTTATCTACTTCCTACATATACATACACGGCTGTGTGCGAGAGAGAGAGGGAATGAGTCTGCGCTTGGAAGGCCACTGAAATTTCATTTGTTCCTTCTTACTATATTTATGATCCGATCTGATCCAGATTCAATACTTTGAAAGATATGGTAATTTTCTATGATTCTTCGTTTTTGGTTTTCCCGTATCTTCAAAATTGTAGATTTTCGTCCTTTGTGGGGGCGGACGGGGGCGTGGCGAAATTTCGAAAAAAACTCGTCTTGGCTTGATATCACAGGAGCTTGGATAGAAAGATCTAGCTCGTATAGTCTCTGAGAACTAGGCGTCAAATTCGATCAGGCATAGCGCCCACTCCGGTGTGTGAGAGAGAGCGAGAGGGAACGATGCATTTCGAAATGGTTTTCTTCATTGTGGCTATATTTATGATCCGATCTGATCCAGATTCAACACTCTGATAGATATGCCCATTCTCTATGATTCTAGTTTTCTCGTATCTTTAAAATTGTGCATGCCGATTTCTGCTGCTTGCAGAAAGTATCAGTCGACTTCAACGTTGTCTGCTGCCACAGATACTGAACCCTCCCAGGAAATCCAGTTTAGATTTTCGGGTTCTTCAGAAATTGAAATCTTGAAATATATTATCCAAGTCGATCACTTTCTAAGCTATGAAAACCAAAAACAGGAAATAAATAAAAATTACGAATTAAGATACATAAACAATAGATTGCTGTCGTCAAGCACGAACCAAGAAGATCACCGGCAGCAAAAGATGATCCTATTGGATCATACTTTTAGGATCTCCGTACGTGTACATCGAATGTTAAATAAATGGCAGCCCTATCTATTGATATTTCTCTGGGTAAATTATAGCTGAAAAACAAATAAGGTTGCATACTTACTTCTGCCGCTTCTCCGCATAACTTTAAGATGGATGGGTCGGTTTTAACGTTTTAACTTTTAAGCAATCGCATAACAAAAAAAATTGTAATGTAAAATTGTTCCAAGGCAATGATGGATAAAGCAATAAAACATAAGACTCAAGAGGAAACACCTGGACAAAAATCAAAAATATCCAAAAAGCTAGCGGAAAATATGCTGAGAATCGTGAGACAAGTCCCATTTAAATATTCTAGTAATTCAAAAGAAATATTGTATGGAGGTTAACCCTCCTAAACTAATAATAATACTAATATCTAACAATCTGATGTCCAAAAGAACCATGTACAAATTGTTTCCTATCGCAGAAGGAATTATTCAAGAGGCTGATAGTCGCTGTAGAGCATGCACCATGGCAGCCATAATCCATAAGCCATAATAATATACCATAATCCGCCTGCGTTTTTAATAGTTTAAACTGCTTCAAATTCGGGCTTATTGGTTTTCACACATACTAAGTGCATACTAAAATATACAATTTTGCACAATCCGATCACAGGGTATTGCGCTTTTTGTTCACAGGCCATGGTGCATACTGTACAGCGACCATCAGCATCTTGGGTATATCCTTCTTCGATAGGAGACAATTTGTACATGGTATTTACATAAAAACCGCATGCAAATTGGGGCACGCGTTGCCGAGATAGCCCCTTGCACACCCATTTTTTACTACAAATTTATAGTACAGATATGTTAGTTATCTGCTTCCTATTTTGTTAACATTTGTTTTTCAAATCTGTCTTCTCTACATTTCTACATCTACGTCTTCACTACGACTCGTGGAAATGTGTGGGAGAGAGAGGAAATGAGCAAGCGCTTGGAAGGCGTTGCGTAGCCACTGAAATTTCATTTTTTCCTTCTGGCCATAATAATGATCCGTCCTGAACCAGATTCGGCAATCTGGTAGATACGGCTATTTTCCATGATTCTGCGGACGGACATGGCTATATCGACTCGGTTATTGAGGCTGATCAAGAACATATTTACTTTATGGGGTCGGAGACGCTTCCTTCTGGTTGTTCTACACATACACTTTGACCACAAATCTACTATACCCCTATACTCTTCGATTGCCGGGAATAAAAAACAATTGATAGATTAAAAAACGCACGATTAACATTCACATAGGTCGTTTAATTTCGGAAGCGCTGCGTAATCTTTAAAAAAAAAATGTAATAAACATATTTTAATGACTAAGTTCGATCGTAGAGTTTGCAGGCAGGACCCTGGGATATCATTAAAATTAAGTATTAAATTAAATTATTACAGTTAATTACAAATATTCAATTTCGTACGTCTCTAAGGATCACTATGCGCACACAGAGGCAATCGTGTCATTTGATCAGTGATGGGTGTGGGGGTGGATGCGCGACGGATGTAGGATCAGAAATCAAAGGCGATCGCTGGCTTCGGATAGGAGTAACCCTCTGTCTTGGGCGCGGGAGGTGGGAATGGAATGACTGGCTTGGGATACTCGTATCCTTGCTTCGGCTGTGGTGGGGGGAGGTACTTGGGCTGTGGTGGCTTGGTGGGGATAACGGGAGGAAGGTATTTCTGTGGGGGATTGGTGGGTGGTGGGAACGGGATGGCGGGCTTGGGATACTCATAGCCCTGTTTGGGCTGCGGCGGTGGCAGGTACTTCGGCTGGGGTGGGAGCGTTGGTTTGATGACTGGTGGCAAGTATTTCGGCTGTGGCGGCTTCGTAGGCGTCACAGGTGGCAGGTATTTCTGTGGCGGATTCGTCGGTGGTGGGAAGGGAATTGCGGGCTTGGGATACTCGTAGCCCTGCTTTGGTTGCGGGGGCGGTAGATATTTAGGCTGAGGTGGGAGGGTTGCCTTTACGGGAGGAGGCAAGTATTTGGGTTGTGGGGGGAGGGTTGCCCTAACGGGAGGCAAGTACTTCTGAGGAGGATTCGCTGGAGGTGGGAATGGAATGGCGGGCTTGGGATACTCATAGCCCTGTTTAGGCTGCGGGGGTGGAAGGTACTTCGGCTGCGGTGGGTTGGTTGGCCTACTTGGGGGCAAGTACTTTGGGGCTGGTGGTGGAGCTGTGCTTACGGGAGGAGGTAAATATTTCTGTGGCGGATTCGTTGGTGGTGGGAATGGAATGGCGGGCTTGGGATAATCGTATCCCTGTTTCACTTGCGGAGGTGGCAGATACTTGGGCTGTGGAGCCTGTGTGGTTGCTGGTGGCAAATATTTCTGTGGTGGTGGGAATGGAACGGCGGGCTTGGGATACTCATAGCCCTGTTTGGGTTGAGGAGGAGGTGGCAGGTACTTCGGCTGTGGTGGGTTAGTGGGCTTTACAGGAGGCAAGTATTTGGGTTGCGGTGGTTTGGTGGGGACAACGGGAGGAAGGTATTTCTGTGGGGGATTGGTGGGTGGTGGGAATGGGATGCTGGGCTTGGGATATTCGTAGCCCTGTGTGGGCTGTGGTGGTGGATTCGTTGCTGGTGGGAATGGAACGATTGGTTTGGGATACTCATAGCCCTGTTTGGGCTGCGGCGGTGGCAGGTACTTCGGCTGGGGTGGGAGCGTTGGTTTGATGACTGGTGGCAAGTATTTCGGCTGCGGCGGCTTCGTGGGCGTCACAGGTGGCAGGTACTTCTGTGGCGGATTCGTCGGAGGTGGGAACGGAATTGCGGGCTTGGGATAGTCATATCCTTGCTGCTTCGGCTGAGGTGGTGGCAGATACGTGGGCTGTGGTTGCACTGGTGGCAGGTACTTGGGTACTGGGGGGCTCGCAGTCGTCACAGGAGGCAAGTATTTCTGGGGTGGGAGAGTGGGAGGTGGGAATGGGATGCTGGGCTTGGGATAGTCGTAGCCCTGCTGCTTCGGCTGTGGGGGAGGATTGCTGGGTGGTGGTGGTGGG
The DNA here is from genome assembly GCA_963969585.1 of Drosophila helvetica. Lineage (NCBI taxonomy): Eukaryota > Metazoa > Arthropoda > Insecta > Diptera > Drosophilidae > Drosophila > Drosophila helvetica. Next base: position 49,546,644 of record OZ018401.1, on the reverse strand, counting down.
AAGGGAATAGAAGGCGTGGGATAAGCGTATCCTGCTGATGGCGTTGGCGGCACGGTCACTCGGATCTGCTGCGGCTGCGTCGGTGGTGGGAATGGCACCGCTGGCTTCGGATAGGAGTATCCCTGGACCAGTTTCGGCTCCTGTGGAATTATCTGCTGCACTGGCGGCCTGTACTTGGGCTGTTCCGGTAGGAATGGCACCACCGGCTTTGGATACGAATATCCGCTGCTCACTGCGGGTGCTGGCGGGGGGAACGGTATTGCCGGCTTCGGATAGGAGTAGCCGTCCGTAAAGGAAACCTTCGGTACTGGATAGTCGTATCCTCCGTATTCCTGCGAATGGATCTTGAGTATATTGTGGATTCGATGCGCTGTCATCTACTCACCTGTGCCAGGGCAGAGGAACTGAGGGCGATCAGAGCCAAGCAGAGTAGTCGGTGTTGCTGCAAAGATGAACGAGATGGAGATGGAACCCGCAAATCAATTGGTTGTCGAAAAGCTTAATTATCTTAAATCAAATCTTGGACATTTATATTTAGCCATGCGACTGACATTTACGTGGGCCTCTTGGCTTGGGCCGTTTATGGCAATTTAGCCGTGTTTCAGTGTCGGTGGTAGCGTCAAAAATTTCCGCATATAATTAAGGCTCTCGACAATTTGGCAAATGGCTGTGCGAGACGCCACCAAAGTCACACCAGCGCGTTTTTTGTCGAATCAATTGGCTTGGCTCTTGGCTCTTGGCTCTTGGTTCGACTTGGACTGCGTCTGCGACTGCGATTGCGGCTGCCAATTGGGTCACGCTCTACGAAGGCAAGGCTCTTTACGCACATTATTGATGGAACAAGTTGAGAGCGTTTAAACGCATTTTTGTACGATAATTGTCGACCCCGAAGGCGGTTTTTTAATTAATTATGGGCAGAGCATAGACCCAACCCGCATGGTGAGATCTAGTCAAACTATTAGCTGCCTCCTCCCCGCGGACACCGCTACCCTCGGTACACACTGAGTCAAGGTCAAAGCGTCTGCCACACGACATTGGATACTTTATAGAACCGCTGCGAGAAAAAGTTCTAAATACGAGTAGTAGTGGCCGTAGCCAAGTGTTAATGGCCTCCGGCTCCGAATGAAATACTGGAGCCTGATGGGAAAGTCACGGCGACCGGTTCGATAAACCCCAAGAGATGCTAAAATTAAATTAGAAATAGTTTCTACATCCATTTGGAATTATGTAAATGTGCGACTATCAATTCGCTGCGAACTAATTGAGCCACGGCCAAGAGAGATACAGAGAGAACCTTTGCAATCGTCAATCTTTGGAACTGGAACCCGGAATTCCATTTCTCAAATTGAAACACATAAATCTGGGCGAAATAAAAACTATACACAAAAAAAGCAGCAGCATTCTTAAGCGGTATTTAAGGTTTTTCGCCGAGTGCGCTTCAAGTCAAAGTCGTTAAAGTCCGGGCCCATTAAAATAAAAGCCAAACTTTAATTGAATAGAAACAATGGCAGCAGCCAGCAAAAAAAAATTCAACAAAAAGAAGCCGAAAGCCGAAAGCCGAGAGCTGAGAGCCAACAGCCAACAGCTCATCTCAAACTCAATCAAAATGGAAATAGTTTCAAGCCTCCCACGCAATATTCTAGCACATTTTGATTCGATTTTTTTTGTTGTGTTCTTCTTTGAGTCTCATTTTGATAAATCGTTATGGAAAAATGCCACTCGACAGGCACTCCATTCAACTCGACTTACTCAAGCCGCTTGTCAGCTGTCGGGCCTTAATTTCTAGCGGATTTGCCAATCTTCTTGAGACTTGCAACAGGCGGCCAACCCCCGAGTGGCAAGAGTCAGAATCAAACTAGTTCTTGCTAAAACCGAACATAATACACACACATAGGTACTACATATGTATATCTATTTGGGGTTTGTTTTGCTATTAGCTGACAACTGTGTGATGTCTGTGTATGTCCATTAAAGTTAGAACCCAATTAAGTTTTGTGCGCGAGATGTGTTTTTTTATGGCATGTGACTCAGGTGTCGCATAACATGAATAATTCTTTCTCGAAGCCAGGGCAGGGGCAGGGGCAGGGCAGGGGCAGAGGCGTAGCCACAAAAGGCAGTGCGGAGTCTCCCCAAATCTGTCTTGGTAATCCAAATTAAACATGGATTTATATAAAGGTATACACACATATATCCGTTTTCCTGCTTGACCTTAATTGATAATTTCATAACAAAAAACCCGTAATTAAAGCAACCATTACAAAATGTTGCCGCGTCATCTCAAGTGGCATAATTCTGTGGCAGGCAGGCATTACGACAACCCCTCCTCTCCACCTAACTGCCGCGTGTAAAGTGGGTGAGGTTTCGGCCCGCAACTGGAGCATGCCAGCAGAGAATCTCTCTCGAATCTTGTCAAGTCACACACAAGGCATTAGGCTCCAAAGGCGGAAAAACTTTTGGGTGACAAACGCTTCCATGGAACATGAGGCTACACGGGGCGGGGCGGGACGTGGCGGGGCGTTAATTGTCACAATTGAGGCGTGTGAAATCCCATAAAAAAGATATAATATACTCAGATATGACTACGGTATGTGGTCTGTGCCGGGACGACCTTGTGCGGCTGGCGTTAATTGGAGTTGCCCAACACTGGCTACTGGCTGTGGCTGTGGCTGTGTCTGTGGTTCGTTCTGGGCGCGCTTTGACTCATTCAAGCGGCGGCTCGCGCTTAATGCGCACAGCTCAGCCTTAGCCTTAAAGCGGTTGCGCATGCGCAGCCCACCGATTGCCAAACCTCTTGTCCAGAACGGACACGCGCATGCGTGAAGAGCAAAAAGGGTGGTGGGCTGATGATGGGGCGGGGGCGGGGCTGGGGCGCAGTTATGAGCGTTTCCGGTCACAGCTTTGGAGTCGGACTCAGAGTTGGAGTCGAGTGAGTCAGCCATCGGAATCGGATGATTCCGAATGGGTGTTCGGGTTGGAGTTGGAGTCGGAGTCGCAGTCAATGCATTTGGCGTTGCGGCAGGTCTCTGCCTCTGATGGAGGGCTGCCAGCTGTTTTCTGTTTTGCTGTTTTGCTGTTATTTGTATTTGTACTTGTACCGATTTTCTTCAATTGTAGCGCCATTTATGCAAATTTACCATGCGACGACTCCTCCACTTGACTTGCTGTTTTGGCGTTGTTTGTTTTACGCTGTCGCTCTTAGAAAACTCCATTCGCGTCTCTAGAGTTGGGCAATTTTGTTTGACAGACAACCCTCATGGGATGCCAGTGCCACCAGGCAGCAGGCAGGCAGGCAGGCAGGCCAGCAGCTGCCACTGCCACAGCCACAGCCACTGCCAAATGCAACTGCACCTCAAAACAACAACAAAAAAAGTGTGGAATATTTCTGGGATGGATTCTAGCCCCCTGGCATCTTGACATCTTTTATGGTTATGTCTTGATTGTTCATATCGTGCATATGGTGTACACTTTTTGTGGATTGAACACTCACCATCTTCATTCTCGATTCGTGATGCAACAACGCGAACGGATCGGATCCACAAATCGCTCAGGCACTTGCGTCAGCACCTAAAAAAAATATATATATATTTCTGTTCGTTTACAACTGCTTCATCAGCGAATAATGTTCTATATAGAAGTGTCTGACTGTTCACTCTGTTTATGGCCAACGGCTACCCACTTGTAAGCAAAAATCACACACAAACACGGGCGTATGGGCTGCAGAAAACGCTAAGAAAACGCGCGCGTTTCGCTAGCGACTCGAACGACAACGATGCGAACTCGAGCAAATTTGAAGTTCAAATAACAAAAGCTGCGCCGACGCACAGAGTATTTATAAGAGCAACCTCTGCGCCTGCGCCGACGCAGAAGACGACCGTCGACCGACGACAACGACACCGACACCAAGACGCCGCCGCTCGGCTCGACGTCGACGTCGACGTCTACGGTTACGCATGCGCAGTGCAGCAGCACCAGCAGCAGCAGCATCAGTCGGAGCGCGCGCTGAGAGCCCTGGCCCGCCCGGGGGCTGTGTGCGCAGAGACCACCTGTAGCAGATGGAACTGGAGTTGGGATCTGTTTCGTGTCTGCTAACACTTCACCGGGCCCTAGGCTGCTAATCGATATTAAAACTACTCCTCCTCCCAAGATAATTACTGCGTTGGCGTTTGGCCTAAGAGCTGAGCAAGCTTTGTGTTTTATGATCTGCAGAAGAAGCTCAAAATTGCCATAATTATGTGCCAAAATTAGCAGTGGAAGTGACCTTGAGGCACTTACATAGCGTACGCTGGAAATGTATATGGAGTGGTGCGCTGTGGAGTTTTTCTGGGGTTTCTGGAGATCTAAATTTACGGAATCCGCCTGGAAATGACACCAAAGAGTATTCCGAATATATCAAATATTTAGCAGAAAATCAACTACATATGTATGCCTCTTGATTATTTATTTCAAAAATCATGCAATTCCATGGGCAATTAATACCCTTAGCATTGATTTGTTTTGCAGTTTTGGCTACTGTTTGAAGTGAGTTTCAGGGATGACCCTGATATCGAACGAATATCGAATATCGAACGAGGAGTGCAAAAAGAACACCCAAATCAAAGCTTGAAGCGATTTCGTTTTCGATTTCATTTGGGTTGTTTGAATGACCTTCCGCTGCCGCTCGAATGGGGGGTGTCGGGGGAAAAGAACAATCGCAGCTGAGGCTGGGCCAAAAAGTGTGAAAAGCGTTTCATCAATCAACTGGCACTGCACCCTTTCATGATTTGATGGGGTGGGGTGTAGGAGGAGGGGTGGGCAAACCTTGTTCGTGCCGCTTTTAATGGCTAATTAATGTTGGAACCCCTTTGGGCTGACAAATTAGGCAATCGATCAGCGAACAGTTTCCATTAAAGTGAACTCTATAAAATAGACCCTGCAAGCAAACATGAAACAAACGCAAAGGCAAAGGCAAAGGCAAAAAAAAAAGATGCGGGTCGGGTCTGGGGTCTGGGGTATGGGGTCTGTGTTCGCTGCTCGTCAACAAATAGAAATTCAATTATGAATAATAATCATAAATCGAACAAAAACCGGAAGATACTACTCGTACAAGATGCGGTGTTGTACATCCATTTGGTGTGCTGTTTGATTCGCGTCAAGTATTTCAACTTTCAAAAACTATGTTTGCAGCCGCCACAGCCACAGCCACAGCCACAGCAACAACAACAGCAACAGCAACAATCATAATGAAATGCCATTAACAACTCGAACGAAAATCGTTTATTGCCAGCCGATAATTAAAAGCTGGGCAGCAGATCAACAGATCAACAGATCAGAGATGATCCGAGTTCCGAGTTTCCGCTGGAACTGGGAATTCTTTTCGTCTAAGCGGGGCTTAGCACTGAAATCGAATAATAACAACACGAATGCGGGGGGAAAACACTTGAGAATGTTAAGCTTTTGATTGCACAATTTCGAGTTGTACTTGGCGTTTCGGGGGCTAGTCCACACCGATTTGCATGGACTGGGCATGGCATCGTGTGTGCTGTTGCAGCACCTGCAACAAGGATGTGCTTAAGCCTAGAACCTGGTTGGAATATACACAACACTTGATCCATAAATAATATAGTTCGGGTGAAGTTTTTATGCATTTCTCGTCCATGGCATACAAATGATTGGTCAGAGACAACGTCGACCGCAAGGTAAACACTCATAATACCAGCAGCAGCAGCAGCAACAACAACAACAACAGAAATCAGCAGGTGATTCAGCCCTCAATGGTTTTCACCGAAAACAACAAATATCCGCCAACAACAGTTCATTAAACCTCAGAGCGAGCGCCTTAGCACTTGTGTAAATCGAACTGATACAAAATATTCGCAAATAAATAAATAATTAAATATGAAAAATGAAAGCAACCGAGATTTGACACATGTCGCAATTTTGCTATACTCTTTAATGGGGGACAGAGATAATGAAATAATTGTTAGCCAAGTCAAAAATAGATTTCTGCTCTGCTGGCTAAAATATTCATAATATTTTACAGGTTCCTGGTAAGTGTTTTTTGTTAATAAATACAAAAAATAACGAAATATGAGAAAATAAAAAATTAAACCAAAAATATTCACATTAAAATATATGAAAAAGAAATAAATCACGATATATGTATGTACATATATAATTATAATCATAATCATAGTAAATGTTTAGTATTAAAAATCAAGTTATTTACATATGCTTACATACTATGTATTTATAAAATTAAAATAATTTTTTTTTCTGGTAATCATTTATAAGTAAATGCTTAAGCACTAAGATGCAAGACTAAGTAAAAAAATAGAAAATGTTTTGTACTTTCTTCACTCTTGGGATTTTTACTTACTGTCAACAAACTCGGCAACGAAATCAAAGTACTCTCTCTCTCGATCAGAGAGTGAAAATCGCCCTCCCACAAAAGGCAGCATTCATCAATACCTAATTGCATTTTGTGACAATGGGATCCCATCGATGTAATGAATTTAACTGACAAATTTATAACAACTTTCGGAGCGATTAGCTGTGAAGGGAGATCGAGCACGGAGAGATGGATCGGGACGTTTGTTGATTTTCATTAAACACACATTTTTTTCGGTCATAAAGCCAGCCGCTGAACAACGGGGCGGCACATCGCAGCAGTGAAACCGGCAACCATAACAAGTTCAAGTTAATTACAACCTACACACAGAGTCAGTCCGAGTCCGACTCTGACTCTGAAACATCTGAAAAGATTTTTTGCACTCGAGTCTCAAGGTCGCTGCGGCATCGCTACTCTGAGAACAGGAATTAGCCGCTTAATGGCCAACACATGGTGACTGTGTCTGGACCCTGATCCTGTTACAAAAGGAGGAAGTGAACGAGAACTGGTTCTGCAACCGATCGAATCGAGAATGTGTGACCTTAGGGGCGCAGGCGCAGGCACTGGCACAGGCACAGGCAGGATTGTGCCTTTCTAAAACAGAGTTTCCACTTCGCTTGTTCTTGCTCCCCACGAAAACCTGGCCATAACTCATGGCTAGAACCGAGAGATGAGATGAGAACTTCCTGTCATCACTTCTGGCTGCAACTGATGGAAATTTATCTGACTTCGTCTATTGGGGTCTATTGTGCGGTCCGGCTTCCTAGTTCCCAGTACTGGAGCGGAGCCGCTGCTAAGCGCTTTAATTAAAGCCTAAAATAGCATGGCAAATCGAAATCGAAATGGAAACAATTGCCATAAATATTTATGGGAACTTATAGGAGTTCCTTCTCGCAGCATGAGTTCATAAATCACTTTCAGCTTTTTCGAACGCACCCACAATGGATACGGATACCTTGCTCGGATAGATACTCGTACACGTACTCGTACATGGATAGGTGGATGTACAAGCCGGAATGGCATGGCATTCTTTCGGCGCAAATGTTGCGGAAGTTAACAGCTAATTAAAGAGCTTGACTTTTTGACTTGGCTGGAAATTAAATAACGAGTAGAGCAGTCTCAGAAAGCTCTGAATAGAAACCAAGATACCTATATGTATTCTTTTTTATTTGGGCACGTTTCTGGTCGGATGCATTTGGAGCGAAGCGGACTGGAGTTCTCCGAGCGCCCACAATTGATTGCCCTTGCCGCTCTCCGTGGCTGCCAAGTCGAGCATGCCACACACACATAAGCACACGTTAAGGCAGATACAGATACAGATACACAGCCAAGAGCAACAGCTCCCTGTGGCGGGGCTCTATTCACCTACATGAAGATCAGATTGTGCAAGGTCAAAGCCAAAAAGATTTAATGCCTTTGGTATGCAAAATGCCATACCATTACAATCGGACCAAAGCTTGCCTCAACCACAAAACCAACCGCAGAACCAGCAACCACCAGCAGCAGCAGCAACAGCAGCAACAGCAGCTGCCACAGAAACGAGAGAAGAGAGATAACCAAAAACGTGTCTTGCTGCCAGTTCAATGGCCAATTTTGAGGGTCAGCCGCCAGGATTGCGGATTGGGGTTCAAGTGCGTCCAAGCCGCAGCGTCCTTGGTGGCAAGCAAGGAGCCAGCCCCACCCTAGGGCACAAAGAGAGAGAGAGAGAGAGATTCCGGGAGTGTGAGCCTCGATTGTTGCTCGACCGCATACGTGACTGACATGATAATTCCAACGAAAGACGTAAGACTTAAGACACGAACCTGTCTCAGCAGGAACTTCTCAGCAGCGCTTAAGCCAGCCAGCAGCTTGCGACACCTTTAAGCCCTGTCTGTCTGTCGCTGTCTGTTATTGCCCCTGGCATATAGATTGATAATTTACGACGATTTAAATTATTCCCCGCATCTGAGGGAGGAGGGCTGAGTGCGTTTTGAATGCAATTGCCAACCTCTCTCACTAATGATGATCGTCTTAGCATCTAATTGAGATATAAAGCAGCCCACGCATGTCTGAACAAATAAATCGAAATTACTCGATCAGGTTTTTACAGTTTTGTATAATTAAAGAAAATGTTAGTGCACAAGTGCACAATGGCCTAAAGCTTGATTTTTCCATTACATTTCTGCTCTGCATCTACGTATTCACGAAATTCATACAAATCTATATGTATTTGCCCCACTGTTCAGTGCTTCTGACATTTCGTGCACTTGAACTCGAGTATCCACTGCCCCCAAAATTGAATGAAAGACAGACAGACAGCCAGACAGACAGCCAACCACACACAAAATACTCGTACAATAAAAATCTGAAAATAATCAGCGGCAGGCGGCAGGCGGCAGGCGGCAGGCGGCAGCCACAGCAAAGAAGAAAAAAAGACAATTGAAAAGTGAATTTCAAGTGAGGTTTTTCCAGTCCAGCTTTACAATAATTTTTCCATGAATTTAAAAGCCAATCTTCAGCGAGAGACAAGGAAAGATTTATCAATCATTGGGCCAATTCATTCACTGCTGATGAAAGCGAAATGATCTAGAGATCCAGCAATTTATGGCCAGACTCCCTCCCAGCCACTGTGAGAAAGTGCAATGAATGTCGGGACGGGACCGGAATCAGCGAGACATTCAGGCTTAATTTATTTACCAAAACAACGAAACAGAAGTCGCTCAAATCTCTAATTAAAACAAGTTTTCGTGTCTATTTGGGTAACGATTTAATTAATTTGCGACCTCAAGTGACTCACCCCATTCCGAGGGGGGAGAAAGAGGAGGGATGCTAAGAGGGAGGCTGAAATTGATGAATAAATAATAATCTCTTGGACGCAATATTTTGAGCTTGGTCACGCTTCGGAGCTCCACAATGAAATGCTAAACGATAATTTAATAGCCAATTTAATGCCATTATTGTCCACACAAAAATATAATATCTCTGGCCATCGAAAAAAGATGAGCGGACAAAAAGCAATGGCCAGCGATGAATGGGGCCGAAAACGTTCTTGATTTTCGACATTTATAAGCCAAAGAGAGGAGACTCAATCGATGAAGAGGTCAATTCTTGGCTACTGCCTTAACCTTACACTTAAATTTATGCAGCAATCGTCTGTGAATTCAAACGATTATTGTTGCACCTTAGCCCCCCTCGACAGCCGTTAATCTTTGATGTCCATTGTCCATCACTTCCGTGACCTTTCGGAGGCGATGAGCAGCTGACGCTGACTTCCAATATCCGATTGTTGCCTGTCAAAATCCGATCAAGACAAATTGTTTTCGACGTCTGGCAGCAAGTCGGTGTGTTTTTAGACAATTGAGACAACTGGCTTACACAATGGAAGTCTGCTCAGAGATCTGCTGTGCTTTGCTGTGCTACTACTCATAAATTACGCATACGCAGCGTGGAGCCACAGCAGTCACAGTCACTGAAAGCGCCGACTTGTGGCTTGTTGTAATTCGCTGCCGTTTATTGCCGGACTTTAGCCAAATTCTTAGCAATTTGTGCAGTTAATGTGGATGCTGAAAATAAAAACTTAATTAGATTAACCGAATGACATAAAACTAATGTTTGGATGGGAACCATTTGAATTGCAAATTACTCTCTGGGGTTTTATGCGATCGAATACGAATACGATACTCCCGGCATTTGTTAACGATGGGGCATAAAACAACGAACCAAAAAGCAGAAACCATCAACGGTAGTCGTCGGATTGGATTCTCGATTGGGCTTGAACAAACTTGGCAGGCATTCATTTTGTACAAAGTAAAACTTTTATTTATGTAACAAAACAGATTTCTTATAATAAATAAAATACATTCATTTAAAAAAAAAAAAAGTACTTAATAATTTGTATGTGTTTTATTTGTTGTTTGTTGTTGTTTTTTTTTGTGATTTTGTTGGTTAATTGAAGCAATTATCCTTGCAATTAATCGGGTTGGCTCTGCGGTCAAGAACGCATCTGAGTGGCTATTGAGGCTAGTGCTATCTCTTTCTATGCATGTATCTCTATATATCTCTATCTCTCTCTGGCTATTGAAGCTAGTGCCTGGTGGATGCTGCCTATATCTCTATTGTGCTGCTATATCTCTATTGAGGCTTGAACAGAGCTCCTCCACTTAGTTAGTAGTAGTGCCCATAGTGGCCATGATGATGATGCAGTCCATAGTAGCCGCCGTAGTAGGGATAGCCTGCGGATCGGGAGAGCACAAATCAGAGTGTAGTCGTGATACTCTCTTCCTGTCATCACTTACCCAACCCACCGCCGTACCCACCTAGTCCGTAGTAGCCACCGCTGTAGTGGGGCCAGTAGCCACCGCCGCCATAGTATCCTCCCAGATAGGGCGACGAGTAGTAGCCATAGCCGAACGAGGAGGCGCCCTCCAGGTCCTTCTCCTCTGCCTCGACGGCAGCAGCCCCGGCCTCCAGGTCTCCGCCCTGGTCACGCTCCTCCTGGGGTCGTGGCAGGGCCTCCGTGCCACCCAGGAACAGGGCCATGAGGGCAAAGGCAAGCAGCAGGCAAACGGATCTCAGCTGGAACATCTTGGTGGGGATTTTTCTCTGGTGTTTTTCTTTGTCGGATTTTTGGTGGAAATGCCACTTGGGGCGCTTACAGCAACTGAATGACTGACGCTGGGAGCTTACAACGGGCTTTTATAATGGCCAAAAACGCGATTCTTGCAACGCGGCGGCTGCCATCAATGCGCAGCGACAAAACAATTGTCTGAACGCAAAAACGTTTCCCCCTCTACAATTTCGGGCGACTCCAGCTGCGTGTGCTTCTAACAATGCACCACCCACCCCCACCTGCCTCACCGTATGCCCGCGCCATCCGAGTATCAATGAAGCGGGGAGCACCCAGAGGGAGGCGGCTTCTATTTCTTGCATGACCGACTACTAATTACAATGCTTTAGGCCAGCTTATGTTTGCTTGTTTTTCTTACCCTCCACCCCACCCCCTCTTGGCCAGCCAGCCCCCGTCATCCACCCACTCACCCACTGCGTTCAGTGGGGTCAATGTCGCAATGGGGCAGAGCATAACCTTCTTTTCTTTCGAATTAAAGTTCCCCCAGCATCGAAAGGAGGGAACGACCATTTGCTTACATAATGTCGAGCGCAGCGATTTCTTTCCACTCTAATTTATCTGTTTGCCCCGCCAACACACCACCAATAATAATCATAAAAAATACTGAAAATGATACAAAAAACTAACACACGCTCTCTATAAATTAAGCATCGTCTGTCAAAGTGGCTGGACAACATTCTAAAGCCATAAAAAAGCATCAGCCCCAAAAAATGTCTGGCCAAAGATGAAGGTGGAATTGAAAATTGAAACCCAAGAACTGCCACCAGCACCAAATACCGAAAGCAAACTACCCAGAGATTCCCATAAAATGAGGCACGAACTTAAATGGAGATACTCGTACGAGAGGGAGAACCAATTTCTAGCCGAGATCCATTTCTAGTGGAACTTGTGTAAGAAAGGTCATGGGGGATAACCATATGGCGCCCTTACCCTTACCCTTCTCCTTCCCCTTCCCCTTGGTCGCGTCGCACTTCCTTCCTCAATTGGGGTACATATGTATGTATGTATAAACATATGTATTTATTTTTCTGGCAATTCTCGACGAGCTGGGGTCCGCAAATACACCCAGAGAAAAAAGCCCATGCTTAGAAATAAATATTTATGCCATTATATTTGCACCAAGAGAGTGAAATTAATATACAAATATTTATATTTAATATCTAGGTATATTTCATATTGAAAACAGAAATATTTCATAAATGAAATAAATATTGTTCATATTTAAAATATGATTCTATAAAACAATTTTGGATCGTCTTCGTCCGATATTTTACTTGGGTGTTAGTTTTAAATATAAATATTTCGATTTAATATATAGATATTCCTACAAATGTAATATACTATTTTTAAAATACATTAAAGTGTTTTGTTTTTAGTATTTGATTTAAATATGGGTGTGTTTCTTTGTACTATGCCCTCTTTTTTCTCCGAGTGTTCATTTGGCTCTTCCCCTTCCTCAATTATGGGGTACATATATATTTCTCTGGTGGCCGAAAATTCGTAGAGTTTTTCTCACACAAGTTTGCATGTTAGGCGGGGTCAGGGCTTCAGACAATGCGTTTCGCACGTTGGCGAGTCTTAGGCGGAGGGGCCCTGCGGGGCTGGCTAATTGCCAGTTTGGGCCTTATCTAAATTGCCGCATTAGCCAAGAACTTGTGACTGCTGGGCCTCAATGTAATTAGTTGAATTAAATGCTTGGCTGGCCAGCAAGAATCCCATACCTCAGAGATCCCAGAGATGCCAGAGATCGTAGCATTGAAAATGGAAAGAGCTGCTCAGCTAAAGGTCTCGGGAGAGGTTCTCTCTTTATTTCATCTAACTTACAAATAGATAAATAAATTACATTAAAAAAAAATACTCAGGATACAGGATCCACTACTCTAGGTCCAGGGTGGAGTCCGCACTGCCATCGCCCTTGGGCATGTCGGGAAAGCGATGGAAGAGCGTGGATGAGGGCTTCGTTTCGCTGTCCAGCCGCGTCTCATAGATCTTACCCTCCTGGTTGATCAGATACCAGCTGGGCGTGGGCGTGGCCCGCTCCAGCTCCTCTCGATTCAGTCCCGTTATAGGCGCCACTGTGGGCAGTCTCTTGGACAACTCGTCCAGGTCCTTGAGGTACACATCCAAGGCACGATAGTCCGTGTTGTTGTGCACCTCGTGGGGGGCTATGAACTTGGGTGGTGCTGCCCCAAGGAGATCTTGCTCCTGCCACAGATGACGTATATTTGTCATGACATCCGCATAAAGTATGGAATCATCGCTGCGGGCCACCGATCCACCATCATTGCGGTTGTTATTTGGTGATTTACGTGAATTTCGCAGGCGACTGGCCAACGGAGTTGCGGAAGTTGTTGAAGTGGCAGTGCCACTCAATGCTGCTGCTGCTGCTGCTGCTGCTGCTGATTTGCCTGTAGTTTTTGTAGTTGTTATTACTTTTGTTGTTGTTGGTGGTGGTTGCGCTGTTGTTGTTGTTGTTGTTGTCGTTGTCGATGCTGTTGTTGTCGTTGATATTGCCTCATTGCGGAAGTTGCGACGCCTCTCCCTCAGTCTCTCCCTCAGTCTCTCCCTCTGCCTCTCCGCTGTTTTGGATGGCTTGAACAGCCTTTGGCGACGTCGTCGACTGTCGCAGTTGGTTGTGGCATTACCGTTGCACGCCGGTGACTTCTTCACCTCATTGGGCGGCACCCCCTTCCCCTTCCCCTCCCCATCGTCGTCGGGCAGGTACAGCGTGGCATTCCTTAGCAGATCCCCAATGTGCGCCACCAACTTCAGACCCTGCTGCACATCGTAGGTCTTGGTCTCCCGCTTCATGCGCTTTTGCCGCTTGTGCTCCTGCTGGTTCCGACTGAGCACGGCGCGCAGGCGCTGCTGCTGGCCGCGCTGGTAGAGCTGCTGCTCCAGAGATTTCTGGGCTATCAAAGTGTGCGACTGGCGCTGGATGTGGCGCTGTCGGACCAGCGGCAGCTTCTGTCGCTGGCGATGCAGCAGACGTTCGGTCTTCCTCACTGAAGCCAGTATCTCCATGGGCAGCTGTAGGCTATTGCTGTTGCTGTTGCTGAAGCTGTTCGCCAGGGGCATGTTCTGGGTCTCCTGGGTGAGGAGATCGCCTGTGGGTAGCTTGGGACGTGGCTGGGGCTGGGGCTGGAGCTGGAGCTGGGGTTGGGGGGGCGTTCGATTGGTGCTTAGTTTGCGTGGCTGCTCCCAGACGACAGCGGAACCCAGAGGTTGCCGCTGTCGGAGGCGCTTCAACTGCTGGAAGTGCTGCGGCGGCTCAATGATCCTGATCACATCTCCTGCATCATCATCCACATAGCCTGGATGTCGGATGATGTCCTGCAGATGCGAGGGGACACGTTTCTCCGGCTGCTTGGGCTCTGGCTTGGACACGCGATACACGGGTGGACTCGAAGTATTGTTGCTGGGGATCAGTACTTCCTTGGGAATGGGCATGGTCTCCACCTTAATGCCATGACTGAGCTCTAGAGCCAACAGCAGCAACAGTAATTTCCCCATTGAGCCTGACCTTGCCACTTGCCACTTTTACTCTCACTCTCTCAAGGCCAAAGCAATGCGCGATTTTTCCCACTGGCAAACTTTTCACTTTTCCCGAACGGCGGCTGCTCCACAACTGTGCAGAAAATGTGCTATCATTGGGCCTTTATAAAATTTCCTCCTCGCCGTTTTTCCAATTTTCCAGTTTGATTGGTCCGAAGCCTTTCTTCTCGTTTCTCCTACTCTCCCCCAGGCCGAGGCCGAGGCCGAGGCAGCGGCAGCGGCAGCGGCAGTGCCAGTACTAGTGGCAGGCGGCAAGCGGCAGGCGGCAGCATGACGAGATGTCTTTGAAGTCGTCATCGTCTTCGTCATCGCTCGGCTCGGCTGCTGCAAATGAAAGCGAAACTGGCAACACGAGTGTAGTGACGTTGCAACCCGCAACACACAACACACAATTGCAAGTTGCAGCTTGCAGCTTGCAACTAGCAGCTTGCAACGCTCAATGTTATAACTGGTCAAAGTCGAAGTCACAATCGAATCGAAGTCTGGAGCCTGGAGCCAGCTCGTTTCGCTTTAGAAACCCACTTTGCATATGCGAACCGCACCGCTCTCGGCGGCGGTTCGGCTTGGCACATTTCAGCCACCAGGTCTCCTTCCCCCTGTCTCCCCCATCCCCCCTACCTGTCGTTTTCTGGGCTTTGCAACTTTCTGACTCCACACGCTATGCGACACACAAACTTGTTTCGTATCGCATCTGCAAGTGATTTTATTTTCTCGGAGCTCGTATCTCATTAGCGGTCGCCGCTTGACCCTCAACTTGAACTTCGCCAGAGCCCCATAAATATACGAGTAGATATTTGTGTCAGCTTGGGCGAAAGGCGAAACCGAATTGAAATAAATAGCCATTGAGGGTACATTTATTGGGGATCACATTGTATGGATGATTTGCAGAGAAGACAAAATATATCATCTTGGAGAAGGCTTAAATATCAACGATATTAAAACATGAAACTCTGTGGCAAGGAGAGCGGGGAAAGGCTGCTTTTTTTTGTTAAGATCTTTATTGATCAACCTATCTGAATGATTATTAAACATTTGAATGATTATAAAGCTAAACTTAAGCTTAAGCTACCCTGAGATTCTTACGTGTCGGCGGTAAAGTCCATCTAGAAGACCCCCCATAGATTGAAACACCATCTATACTATTCTATATTAAATAACTACTTATTACCAATACTGTGATTTTGTACTTGGCTTGGACAAACACTATGTTATAATTCTCATACTTCGAATTTGCAATTTACCTCCAAAATATTCGGCCACCACAATTTGGTGACTTTTCCTACTTTCATAATTTTCATTCTGCCGCTGCAGCACCGCTAAACAAACAAAACAATAAATTAAAAAGAGAATTTCATTCGAATAAATACAATAGTTATACCTGAAACTTTACCATTCTACCATCCTTAATGTTTCTTCAGCTTTGCCATTTTTTAAAATGATTAAAATGTATGGTATGGTCCCGAATTCAGTTGTTTAGTTCAAATAGAATGTTCATCAAGGGATGAGTTTTTAGTAAATCAATCTCGTTTAATATTACGCTAAATAATGCTTGTTTTGAGCTTTGTGTCGAAGGTAAGGCCTGCTTTCATAGATTAAAATATCACCTTTAATTTAATCACATTTTTATTTTAGTATACTTTTTAATTTTTAATTTTAATCATTAATTTTTGTTATTTTATTTAAAGAATTTAGTTCGTGTTTTTCCAAGTCTTTTATTTTTGAATTTGAAATTGTTCCACAGCAGCGAGCTTGTTACTGTAAGCAAACGGTTAGTTCAAAAAGCAACCGCTGATATCTGCCAAGGCGCCACCGAATGAAAAGCAGTGGAACAGTGGAATCGAACGGCCAATGGCAGAGGCAACGGATATTCAAAGAATTCAATAACTTTAAAAGGTATTTAAAAGTGTTCCTTTACCTGTTCCCCATTTGAAAAAAAAACATTCCCAAATTCAATAAATTATATTTTATTGCTAAAACTCTTGCGACGATCCCCGAAAATAGGTCTTTCTTCCTTTTTTCACTACACACTACAAAATAAATAAATAAATAGATAAACATAGATGGTTAAACATTAGACGGGGTCAATGGGGCATAGGGGGAATGGAGATTAGACAACTACTTGATTATGCTCTCCCTGGAGCCTAGGAGGGGGCAAGAGAGCGGCAGACGAGCACACGGGTCGGCGCTGTTAATACGTTAAAGGAGGGGTAGTAGGAGGCAGAGGCGGAATCATGCGACTTATACTAGGGCGCCACAACCATGGGCTGCCAGGCATTGTCATTGGCAAAGCCCTGCCGGCCGCCACCCAAACCACCAGCACCACCAGGACCACCCACCACGCCACCAGCCCCACCACCAGCACCAAAGCCCATGCGACGCTCGTGGGCGGTTGTGGGAATTGGTATGGGATGCTGAAAGACTCCAGTGGCCATGCCAGTGCCAGTGCCAGTGCCCATGCCTGTGCCCATGCCCATGCCCGCAGCTGGACGGACACGCTGCTCCATCAGACGTGACTCCTCCATTTCGTAGTCTCCTAATCCCAGTCCTCCGGGAGTCACTGCCGATGCCAGCTCTGCCCTCCTGCTGCTCTTCTCGAAGAAGTCGATGATGGGATGGTAGTTGTAGTTGATGCGCTTGGTGCCATTACTTGGCCCAGCCGAGGCACCATCGACGCTGCTGCTGCTGCTGCTGCTACTCCCGCCGCTGCTGCTCGTGTAAATGGAGTTCACATGGTAGACGGAGGCCGGCGGCTGTGGTAGTGCCGTCGACTGATGCTGCTGCTGCTGCTGTGTGGTGCGCTCGGTCGGAAAAGGCGACGCTGGCTGGCTGGCTGCCACTGAGATTGGGATTGGTGCGACTGCCAGGGGCGTGGTCGCTGGGGGTGCATAGAAGCGGGGTCGCGACTTGCCCCCGCCGCCACCGACGTGGTGGTTGCGCTGGTTGAAGGCAGGCTGAGATGTCGCAGCTGTTGAGGGTGCAGCAGGGAATGCTGAGGCTGCTGCTGCTGCTTGATGGGCATGGGTGGCATGATGGGCACTGGAGCCACCGGAGCCACTTGAATGGGAGCTGATGATGGCAGCGGTTCCTGTTCGGGCTGGTAGGCTTGTGGTCTGTGGTATGCGAAGCCGGACTCCTCCAGCGGACGATGCAGAAGATGATGACGATGATGCTGAAGTTGCGGCGGTTGCGGCGGCTGCTGTGTTGGGGTGGGTGGAGGTATAAATACGCTTGCGATTGATGGGCAGACGCTGGATGGGCTTCTCCCCAGCACTGAGCACTGGGCCAGCAAATGGGTTTACGTTTACCTCTTGGTCGGTGTGCATCTCACTTGGCGCCAAATCCAAGTCCACTCGCGCCTCATTCTGCTGCTGCTGCTGGTGCTGGTGCTGATGCGGCCGGCGTCGGCTCACCTGGCTGTAATATTTCTTCGAACTGGCAGCGGCTCCACTCTTGTGGTTGTGGTGGCTCTTGTAGCCACTGCCAATGCCACCGTACCGTTGATCCTCATCGACATCGTCATCGGGCGGACTCAGATACGGACCCACACTGGTCGAGGCGCGCATCTTCTTGCCGCCGGCATAGAGTTCGTTGGTGTCGCGACCGTTGAAGGTGGGATAGCGCAGGCCCAGACCCAGCTCATCCTCTTCACTGTCCTCGGCATAGTCCAGATCCTCCTCATTGATGGTGCTGTAGCCATTCGAGCCGACACTTTCCGGCTTAAAGTTGGCCAACGGCGAGTAGTCCTTGGCCTGGATGGAGGACAGAGGCGGGAACTGCTGGCGATAGCCATCCACCTGACAGGAGCAGCAAGTGGGCACCTTGAAGATGTCCACATGCAGGCCCCGCACCTTGTCCCAGCTGAGCAGCCGATGATAGTTGTAGACCTGCGAACAGTGCGAGCGGTATGTCTGCGCCAAGTACGAGCAGCTCTCACCAGGATTGCTATTGAGAGAAGAGTGTTGAGATGGGAGTTTCCACAGATACCACAGCTCTATAGAACAGCAGTTCCTTCGCAGCTTACCTGCACTTTTCCAGTCTCAAGGTTTGGGTGTGCTGGCCCGTGTTCACGATGTACTTCCACTCCCCAGAAGCGGACTTGGCCTTCTGTGGTCGGGCATAGCGCACCACGCTCTGGCACATGCCACCGGCACTGTTGCCCTCGTCCTCTCGCCTGTTTAGAGATTCGAGAGATTATTACCATTGAAGAGCTCCCGCGGAATCCACTTACCTCTTCTTCGTGAGACTGAAGTCATCAAAGTCATCGCTAAACTCCAGGTTGTTGTTGGGTTTGTCGTAGAACTCGGCCAAAAGAGCGGACATGGCGTTCTTGTGCCGCCGTATGCTGCCCATGATCTGTTCGCTGTTGGGATTTTGGATATTTGTAAGAATTTATCTGCAGATACCACCGAACCGAACCGAACCGTACCGTACAGAACCGTAACCGTAACCGTAAACGTAAACGTAAAGGTAAGCCTAAGTGCATAAGGGATCATAATCAGGCGGTGGGGGGAGTTCCATAAGTTATTGTTTTATTTTTTTATGTTTAGACTTAAATCTTCACTAAACTAAGGACTAAGAGTAGGGACCTTGACCAGGATCGGCACCGAGCACCAACTAGCTACAGGGATCGGATCTTACAGCGGATAATCATCGGTGCGGATGCACATGTTGCTGGTGAAGCGTTCGCATTTTCGTTGCGCCACCACCGGCTGCACCACCAGTGGCTTGTGGGAGCTGGCCGAGGTCTTGGGCCTGCCCCGGGACCCGGTCTGTACCCTCTTTCGCTTGATGGGCGCCGTCGACTTCTGGCCAGTAGGTGGCCGCTTGCCCAGGCGGTACCGTGGACCGGCAATCAGTTCTTCTGGATTTGGCAGTGGCTCCTCCTGCAACGCCTCCTCGCCGCTGTTCCGCTGCAGATCTAAGCGCTCATCGGCGTTCAGGGGAATCACCTCCGTACCATTGAGACCGGCAAAGGCGAGATCCTCAATCTCCACATAGGACTGATTATTAGTCGCCATGGAGTTGGAGCTGCTGCTGCTGGGCTGCTGAAACGACGTAGTGTTCAGGCGGATGGTTCGTCCTGCTATGCCGCCCAGGAGCTGTTGCTCTGTCACCGAAGCGGGCACGGAGCGGGTCAGTTTATGGACAAACTCATTCGCTGATCGTCGCACCCTGCTCTTTGCATCCTTGCTCGAGGAATTCATTTTCATACCTGCCCCCTGCAGGGCCTCATTGATCATCTGTGGATCGAGCACATCGGCCTGCATCTCTTCAAAGAAATCCTCCAGAGAGGCGGCATCCTCTGTGGGTGCGGCACTGACATCGATGGTGCCCACATGATCATCCTGCTCGGACTCCTCCACAGTAAGCTGATCCTGCCTGCGTTCCAGCTCGGACTCTGCCACAGCCAGCTGATCCTGTCTGCTCTTCATGGGAGTGGTATGAAGGAGTGCAGCCGAAGCCAGATCGGAGCCAAGATTGAGATACTTGCGGGTGGAACTCTTCACCAGATTGGCCAGATCGTAGACAATGGGCAGAATGAGCTTCTTGTCATTGCCAAACATCATGCGGACCTTCAACAGTAAACGAAACGACGGTACAGAAGTGGTACAAAGAAAGTTAGAGGAGAGGCTTCCCTGTGAAAGGATTACAAACCTGTTCTAATCTCAGATCGTGTCCCTGTTTGGCATTCATCTGGGCCGAGATGAGAGCCGAGAGGGCCAATCGCTGCTGGGAAGAGAGCACCCGGAGAATGGGCATCACTTCGATGAACTTCTGGCGCAGACCCTCATCGGTGAGGGCTTTCGACAGGGCGTTTCGTAGTACCTTTTCCCGCCAGTCAAACTGTGGCATCTGCCTCTCCGGCTCCGGCTCGTCCAGATCCACACTGAAGTCCAGCATATTCGACTCTAACTTCTGTTCGGCCTGCTGCTCCTCCAAGTCGTCCAGCTGCCAGTCATCCGTGGCGATGGCCGGATCCTTGGCATCCGCAAAGTCAAAGTCCAGCAGCTCGTCATCGCTGTGGACGAGATCCAGGTAGAGCACACAATAGAGCAGGGCCCAGAAGAGGCAGCCAAAGGCGCGGCCAGCTTTCATTTTTATTTTATTTTATTTTATTTCTGTTTTTTTTTTTTCGTGCCTCTGTGGCTCTGCTGCTCTGCGGCTTTTGTTTCACTCGAATGCCAAACTGAAAAGCAAACGAAAGTTAATGCGGGGCTGGCGGTCAGTTGCTGTTATTAAGGCACATTTAATTTCCCGAAAAAAACAAAAAAAACATAGCAACAACAAATGACAGTTGGTTAATTGTTTATTTATGAACGCCCAGCTCCAACGCCACTCACACGCTTTCAAAATCCACCTCAAGTTATTCTTAGAGTTTTGTTTCGTTTTTTTTTTGTTTTTGTTAGAAATGTGGGCGTTTTTTTTGGTTGTTTGGCTTTCCTTTGAAAGTAAAAGTCATTAACATGGGCATCAAAAACTATTATGGATGGATAAGTGGGGGGGGGAGGACAAGCCATCATCGTCTTGGCCTGGCTATTACAGCAACCTGACTTTGACTCTGACTCTGACTCTTTGGCTATCGCTATCGCTATGGCTATGGCTATGGCTATGGCTATGGCTATGGCTATGGCTATGGCTTTTAGGTAATCGCACACTCAGTCATCATCATCTCATCGCTCACTTTGAGACACACACATTTGTTGACTGCCCAACAAGGCGTGAAGCATCTGGAACCAACTCTGTAACTGTTGTTGCTCCGGTTGTTGCCACTGATGTTTTTAGGCGGGAGGGGAATGGAGAATGGAGAATGGGGAAACGGGAAACGGGGGTTATGACTCCTCTTTTGCGGTAATAAGCCACGCTAAAAGGTCGTGCGATTGATATGCCATCATCATCATCATTGGGATAAAGACATTTCCCTTAACTTGTAAGCTTTTGGCTTAGTTTTCTCTTCTTGTCTCTATGCAAATATCTGCCATGGAAAGTCTTTCTTCTTTCCATAGCCCAATGGGGCTGCTGACAAATCTGAATGCTAACTACTCCCAAGCGGGAAAACGTAGCTCCTGCAGCTGCATTGATGGCTGCTGGCTGCTGGGTGCTGGGTGCTGGTGGATGCTGGTGGATGCTGCTGGAGATGCTGTGACCTTTTGCACAGATGAAAAGTGAAAATTCGGCACTGCCACAATCGCAGCAGCAGTTGACAGTTTAGAAAAGGCAGCCAAGGCCAGGCCAAAGCCAGCCAGCCAGCCAGCCAGCCAGCCATCCAGCCAGCATTTGGAAACTTGTGGCTGGCAGACGTGGGTTAAAAGATTGGCGAGAGATTCGTTTGTTTTTCAGGCTTTGTCTGTGCTGCTTCATGGAGCCAGGAGGCAGGCAGGCCTTCAGCCAGTCAAGCCAAACAAATAATTGAATGAAATGATGCGCAAAACTTGTGGCACGAACGTGAGGATGCTGCCGTTTAATTTATTTCGCACACCTGCACAGAGAAGTCCCATCATCAGGCGCTCTCCGCTAATGGAGGAGGCGCGCGCGAGGAGGCGAGCGAGCGCTTCTGGTTTTCGGTGCATATAGCCTTTGCATATACCCGCGGGCCCAAAATATCTGCGGCCTGTGGCTGGGAAAGTGCTGCGATGCGATAAATCAAATTAAGCCAATAAGTCGCCGCTTTGTTCCCATATATGTACGATGTACGAACAAATGTTGGCCATTATTCCGCAGTTCCCAGGCAGCGCATCCCAGCAATTTGGCGTGGGTGCTTCTTCGCCAAGAAAGTAAGTACAAATTGTAAAAGGCAATGGAATGGCAGCTGCAATGGGAATTAGCTAAGAGTGGGAGTTGCAGATGAAGATGAAGATGCTGCTGCTGCTGCTGCTGTGGCTGCTGCAGCTGGTACGTTGCATGCCATTTCTCTCTGCAAATTCTTTGGGCCACATTAATTAAGCTGTAATTTGGGTGCGTTTGCTCAGACAACGAAACGGGGCCAAAAACCAGCCACAGAAAGAGTAAGCCACAACAAAAATTAAAGAAAACGAATTAAAGCGCAGCAAATGGCAGACAGAAGCAACGCAAGAAAGTCGACGCACTGACAATCTCCAATCTCCAATCTACAATCCCAGTGGCAAGAGAATCCTATACTAAGCAGACTCTAAGCAGAACTAGGTGCTAACCGACTAACCTAGTAAGCGAACCCGCTGAACCACTAACCAGAGACGCGTCAGGCCACCACCAAAGCCACCAACGAAGCCAATCAAGAATCAATATCCATATCTACTGCGATCTGTCTGACCGATTGTCATCACAATCCAAACCAATTTGGCGGGGGCCCTAAACGAAAGACTTAAGGCACAAACTTTAGCGTTTTGGGACACACACTCACACAGTCCCATAAATAAGCACACACACACACACAGGCAGCACACAGGCCGCTCACACACGCCTTAAACAGCTTGGTCGGACTGACACAATTTCCTCGGGCGTAAAGAATAAAAAGAATTCAAATTTTTGTGCGTCGCTGGTCGGTCGGTCGGTCTGTGGAGTGTTTTTGTTTTTTTTTTTTTGTATTTTTACCATTTAGAAAGTTGTTTCCATTTCACATATTTGGCTAAAATACACACACGCACACCATCGTACACAAAAAGAAAATAAAAAAAGAAATAAACGTATTTTAAAATTCCAATTTCGATTTTGTTCCGTTTTCTTCTCTTTAGGGTTTTATGATTAATTTATAAAACGAGAGACTGAGCCTCAAGATTGAGCCTCACCTCAGATTGGATCCACCCCGGTTCTGGTCCGGTCCACTCTCTGCCGCTTCTCACTCCTCTGATCTCCGATTCTCCTATATATTTCTGCTGTTTCCTGTTGCAAGCGTCAGAACCACTATTTCTACTCCACTTTAAAACCAAAAAAAAAACGTTTCACTTTTCTATGGATTTGCTCTTCCGTTTCGCTGATTTTCAGTTTAAATGCTGCTTATTTTTCACACTTTTCACAGGCGCCTTAATTAACAGATTTTCTACTTTGCCTCACTTCTTGACGGCTGGCTGATGGCTGCTCGGCATTCACCTTCTTCGGTTCTTCGCTTGGGCTGGTTATCGGCCTGGCCTGCTGCTTCCGCTTGCTATGTCTTAGCGCTTTCAACACTCGCCGCAGACTGATTTGGCTGACTGCTGCCTGCTGCCTGCCTCAGCTGCGGCTTTCTGTTGCTGTTGCTTCTGCTGCTGCTGCTGCTTCTGCTGTTTATGCTGCTTCTGCTGCTGCCACATTGCTGATGCTACGGTTGCTGCCTCGCTTCTACTGCCAGCTCTGTTAACGTTCTAGACCGGGACGTGTTTTGTGCATTGAAAATGTCTTTCGGCTAATTGCTTTTCTTTCTGCAGGTTCGCGGCAGTTCATTGAACCGTTAGCTGGCTTCGATTTGCATTTTTCTGCCATTGGCACGAGTATTATGCGGAAACTAAGCCGATCCATCAGGTATCGATATACTCACTTGCCAAGTTCGTGTCTTAAGTCATTTGTATTTATTTTCGGCAAACCGTTCGGAGTGGGTCAGGAAGCAAATGGCCGTAAACGGAAGCAGGCGAAAATTTATGTATTTAAACGGCTTTCTATTGGCTTCATTAGCCACGGCCAAAACATTTTGGCCACTTCATGGAACAGCCCCGGGGGTCAAGGAAAATTAATTTCACAGGCAACGCGGCGAGCAGGCGCAGGCAGGCGCAGGCAGGCAGACAGACAAGTACTTTCGTTTTCCAAAAGCTCTTGGCCCTCGGTGGCAGCTTTGGGCAGGCTGTTAGCGCCTCCGCCTCTTGGACAAAGGCACCACAGCTTGCACAGTGGCACAAAACACTCCAAAGAGTCAAGGAAAATGTGAAAACAAAAGGAAACTGGATAGACATTACCTATGGAAATTGTGCCCCACTGTCCACTCTGCCGCTACCACTGCCACTGCGGCTATTGCCTCTGCGTCTTGTAATGACCATTGTCGATTCGCTGTTGTGCGCTTTATTGTTATTTCTTCATCATTGGCTTAAAATTATTAACCATCCAGCAGCAACGTGCTGCAGGGCAGGCCGGTTCCATCTGTGGCACTTTCAATTGCCACTTTGTGGCGAGCATTTTCTTCACACTTTCGTTGGTAATCACAGCGCCAAAACGGCTCCGGCTTCGGCTTTGGCTTTGGCTGGGATTTCCATTTCACACGCAATGCGTTCCAGCCTTAAACGCATTTTATCTTAATGTCCATTTGGAGGCATTACCGCATCGTTGCCCATGTGCTTTATTGCAGCGTCATCAATCATTCGACTGGGGAGGGGGGGTGGGGGGGGGGAGCTGACCGGCCCCCAAACTGTCGCTTCCAGCTGCAGCCAGCAGCCAGCATCCACTTCTCCTCACTCAAATTTTTGCATATGGCTTGAGATCTTTCCGCTATCGGCTGGCTTGGCCATAAAAACCGCATGCACTTGGCTAATTTGCACATTACATTTTTTTTCCTATTTCCCCTGCGCTATAGGTGTTCCGGTTGAGGAGTGGACACACTGACCACTGCCGAGTGGATGACCTCTTGTCCACACCATTTGGATGGGAGCTTGATGGGGGATTAATGGGCAAAAGAACTTTGACATTGAAAAAGATGGGTTTTGTTTTTCCAATACATTATGCATTTTAGTATGATACGAGTATTACAAACATGGACTAATAAAGAGGTAATTATGCGTCAATACACGTTTTAAACTGGAGCCCATGAAAACCTATTCCAGTTTTCCCAGCTCATCAAGGTTTTCTTGTAAATATTTGAATTTGAATACCATTGATATGAATGAGATATGCTAAAGATGCTGAACAAGCCTTTAAGCTGAAGAGTATACCAACCTGTGCACCATTCTATATATTTGAAACCCAATATCTATACCTACCCCTTTCAGACCTGACCTGAATATTTTTGTACGATGTTTCAAATTCATGTATGGCTTCTGAATAGTATGCAAATTTTCAAGAATTTTACATTTCGGAATTTAAATATGTTTCGAAAATGTTCAGGAAACCCAAGAATTGTCGCATTTCCCTAGATCTGAAAGACTATAAAAACTAGAGCAACCAAATTTTGTATCCAGACTCCTGTGATATCACAGGTGTATTTCAAAATTTCGCCCTGCCCCCTTTCGCCTACACAAAACACGAAAATCTGGGGCATGCACAATTTTGAAGATACGAGAAAACCAATGAACGTATCTACCAGATTGCCGAACCTGGATCTGGTCGGATCATTATTATAGTCAGAAGAAACAAATGAAATGTCAGTGCCTACGCAACGCCCTCCAAGCGCTTACTCATTCCCTCTCTCTCTCGCACACGAACCGTATAAGTTTACAGACGTATATGTAGATGTAGACATTAGAGCATTTCGCAAAATTCGTAGTTCCTTTCACCGAATTGCTATCCAAGCTGCAAGCCTCAACCCATTTATTAAACATTGACGAATCCGATGGAAATGAGAATAATCTGACAGGGAAATCGGACGAAATATTTCTATAACTACTAAGGCAGAAAGAAATAATGCATTTATTACCGGCTTTACGCTTCTCTTCTTGATTATCGGACGACATCATGAATTATGAATAAGCCAACTATGTAGGTTAATGCTTGATAATAATTTGAATAATAAAAATATATACATATATAATAATATATATTGATAAAAATGTAATGGTTAATATTAAATATACCTAATTATATATCAAATATAGAATTAACTAATGATATAAATCACCAAAAATTCAGCAAATTCAGCAACAAGTGCACTGCATTGCACAATCCACGCACAAAATCTACGCACACAATCCACGCACACACTCCAAGCTTTCACTAGCCGTGAAGGGGAAAGTGTCTAGCACCCAAACGTAGAATTAATATGCATACGCAGGTCCTACTAGAATGTGCCTTACTTCACAAACACTCACACATGGATATGCATATCAGGGTCCCTTAGTCGTACTAAAATATGCACCTGAATCCACAAACCAGTCACTCACTAAGCAAATGCAGGTCTATTCGTCCTACTAGCATATGCCGTTTTCACGAATATATTTATGTACCCCACATATGCAGATATCTACATAAGATATTTCCTAATTGACTTCATATTGGAATAATTGTTTATTAGAGTATTCAAGGTGCGACACATTCCTATGGGAAAACAAGTGATTTGGAATATTTGTAGAAATATGTATGTATGTGGGTATACTTTCTACTTAACATATGTAGGTACATAGCTGTAAATAAGCATATTTATCGTCAGCTTTGCATGAACTGACACATCTATATACTGTATGGTTGGTGACATAACATACCATTATATACCAATATATTTATCAAATATACCATTATAAACCGATATACCGAATAACTCATGTTTCCGTTTTCCTGCATTATAAAAATGTTCAGGGCCAAAGTGTTGGCATTAAGATTAACATTTCACTTTAGTTTTTTAATTGGATTCAATTATTTGGTTAAATAATAAAGTTTAATCACTGACCATACAGTATATAGATGTATCAGTTCTTACAAATATGTAAATGTACCAAACGAATTTGCTGCGTACGTTCCCAGATCTTCCATTCATTTTTTGCATTCGCATCAGACAACGAGAAATGGACAAATTATATTATATTATAATTACAATAAACGTACTTTCTATTACAGCTTCTAGAGCCTGCTGATTTCTATTTTTAATTTAAATTAAAATTTAAATATAATATAATATAATATAATATAATATAATATAATATAATATAATATAATATAATATAATATACTACTTATATATATATATCCCTGATTTTGTCTCTCGACTGCGCTTAATTTTTTTTTTAAGTGTGTTTCTGGGGTTAAATTGCAAGGTTGCATCGATGTAGATATCGATATCGTTTTTGCTTCTCTGTCATTCTATCGATCATTACCGTACAAAAAACAAAGTGGAAGTGTTTGGAAAGTGTTTGCAAAGTCATTCTCTTGGAATTAATTTAAAAAAAAAGGGCCTGTAATATTCACTGAAACATGTAAGTATATATTTTCGCCACAAACATATTTACATATTTTCCGGCAGTTGGACGGCACGTTAGTCCGTTAGTCAGCCATCTTGATTTTATTCTCCGTGTCATTGTGTGTGCATGTGTGCGTGCTGGCTGCATTATAATTTTCTCCTCCCTTCCGTTTCTTTCAGACCAACGGACAACAACTTGTTCTCTAAATTGTGCAGTTGGATCCGCCGGGATGAGCGAGCTCGTGAGCGGAAGTTGTTGGAGTTATTAGAGGAGGAGAACAATTTCTTGAATTTTCACTCGGCCAAGGAGCAGCAGATGAAGATGAACATTATCGAGACCAATCTAGACATGGACAACAGCATGGGGAAAGAAGCTGGCGACAAGTCCTGCTCAAGCCGGCAGGGTGTGATCACCTCTCTGCACAGCAACGGCGGTGTCATCGATATGTTTTTCACCTTTGACGGGCAGGCTTCCGACCATCTATGCCATCAACTAGTCAAGGGCTCAGTGGTGCGTTGTCCAGCTGGACGATGGCTATGTGGACAAGCAGGGCGAAATTCTCCTGTTGCTGAAGGCGTCTCCGACGCTCATCCTCTCGAGCGAGAAACGCAAGGTGGAGCGCTGTTACCCAGAGTTCGCTGTTCTCGGCGAAAATGCCTATGTGCTGCGGGAGAATTTCCCCACTGGTAAAGATCTCATCGAGTGTGATTACTTGAAATTCAAGCATCGCGCCATCAAAGTGTCCTGCGAGACACAGAAGCCGGCCGAAGGGGCAGAGCGTCACCTGGTTGCGGCCGAAAGTTTTGATGTTTCTGGCAAATCGGAGGTGCAGCGCAACCGCAGCTATGCCAAGCACGTGAGCAACCAAGCATTGCACCTGGTGCCCGGGGAAAGCCGAGTTGTCAACGGACGATGTCCGGTCGCCCGCATTAGCGGCTACGAAGTGCCAGAGAGTCTGCGCAGTGTCTACCTGCGAGACTGCCAGCCAACGGAAGTGGTCGATGACCTCACGAGAATCTCGCCGAGCGTCGGCCCTCGCTGGTCAAAGGCGATATCGTGCATGCTACCAATCCCTGGATGGACGCCACCAAGGCTAACAAAATCTACTCTGGCGTCATACGCAAGGTACTCTTCGATCGAGTGTTACTGAAGTTCAATCGCAACTTCCAGGAGAGTTACAATGGCGAGGACTGCCGTCTGGAGTTCCAATTCTCCAGATTTTGCCTTAGAAAGCAGCACCATGCCATCACTCAAGTCGTCACCACCATGGGCGAGCAGTTCCTCTTCCCCAGCAAGCTGGTCCAGAGCGACCATCTGCAGTTGCAGGTGCGCCTCGTCAATGGAGAGGATCTGCATCTGTTCGACACAAAGCTAGAGTGGTACAACAAATCCCTGAACTACATTCAGAAGCGTGCCGTCTCTAATATCCTGCACGGCGAGGCCATGAACATGCCGTACGTGATCATCGGTCCGCCCGGGACCGGCAAGACGGTCATCCTGGTGGAGGCGGTGTTGCAACTGGTGCGAAACCTCCCAAGCTGCCGCATCTTGGTGGCCACACCCTCGAATAGCGCTGCGGATGTAATTACCGAGCGTATCATTGCCAGCAAGGCCATGGTCACTGGCGATTTCGTTCGAATCGTGTCGCGAAATCTGATTGGGAAGGAACTCATTCCAACCGAGCTGATGCCCCACTGCGCCACCTTGGACAAATGCGGAGATGGAACCGCTGAGGACACCGTAAGTCCCTTCTCCTTATCGCAATCTGTAGTTCTGAAGTCCTGAATCCCATTCCATTCCGTTCAGATGCTGGTCACCGAGTCGGGTCTGAAGCTGCGCTGCCAGTGGAAGTTTATGGGCGCACATCGCGTGAGCATCGGCACCTGTGCCACTCTGGGAAACTTTATGCAGATGTCATTTCCGGACGGAGTTCCTTTCTGGATGCACATACCCAATGTGGCTATCTCCCAAAGGACAATGCCCAATTCCCAGATGTCCGTTTCGGTGGTGAACATGTGATACTGCAGACTCTCGGGCGCCATCCATCTAATGGGCAGAGCATGGCGCTTGCCAATCGTGTCATGGCCGCCATGTGACTTCTTTTCGCCGTGGGAGGGATTCCCGAGAGGCCACCTTGTTGGCCAAAGTGCAGTCCTTACTGGGCGAGAGAATGCCGCACAAGCAAGGTGTCTGCTTCGTTGGCATTAAGGGGCAGAATCTGCAGGAAAAAGACTCGCCCTCGTGGTACAATCCTCTCGAAGCCAAGCATGTCTATCTCATGGTCTTATCGCTGTATCGTTGCGGAGTCACTCCCGACCAAATTGGTGTTCTGACGCCCTATTCGAAGCAGGTGAGGACGCTTAGAGGCTTGTTGGAGCTCACAAATATTGTCATGCCAAAGGTTGGCTCCACGGAAGAGTTCCAAGGACAGGTGAGCATATGAAACCTTATGCAATCTGTACAATATGTATGTAAATAAATATCTTGATCTATATAACCCAGGAACGCGACATAATGCTGATTTCCACTGTGCGCACCTCGGAAACCCTTCTCGGCACAGACGCCCTCCTGGCCCTCGGATTGGGGCGGATTGCCCGCGCTGCTATGGTTATATTTGGTAATCCCGAGCTCCTGGGCGTCGACGACAATTGGCGCTCACTTATTGCGTCATAATTATATTTCGTGTTTTATTAATTTATTTGTACAATTCTATAGCTATAATATATAATTTTAATATACAAAAAAAAAAGAACTACACGGTTCCTATGCGATGGACGCCTAATAACGAAACATATTACACAACTGATGGGAGTTCTAAGGTTTTTTTCCTCTCTTGGGGTGCAGTCTAACGATAACGGTAATAGCTCAACTTGAAGATGGGATTTTTTAGATACGGACTAGAAGAACTAAGTGACGAATACTCTCGCATTAAACTAGGCATAGGTAGTAGCGCCATTCATTAATCATAAATCATAAATCTTAAACATTTGATTTTCACTTTTCAAACAAAAAAAAAACAAAAAATATTTACAATGAGGGAAACTCTCCGAAAAGGAAAGGAAATGGATGATCAAATATATATACTCGTAAAATACAAATAATACTGCTCGGACAAGCACGCCAAAAATTAAGAGAATTTCGAATCGATTGAGGGACAGAGTAATATAGAGATGTGGTGGTGGTGGCGGTGGCGGTGGACGAGTTGTGGGATGTGATGGGATGGGATGGGATGAGATGAGATGGTGGGGGGATGTACATTTAGGAATGGAGGAGGATGGGGTGATTCAGTCAGCGTCATATTTCGCATTCAAACTCCGAGATTCGATGGTTGAAGTACACCACACCATGCTCGAGATCCTCGCTGAAGCCGCTCACGTCCATGTAGTCGGAGGCGGCCGAGTCGTCGTCGACCCATTTGTGCAGCGATCGGGTGATTTCCAGTCGGGACTGGGCGAACGAGGGTCGCATGTGCGGATCCTTGTGCCAGCAGCGGGACATCAGGTTGTAGAACTCATGGCGGCTCTCCTTGGGCAGCTCGGGGCGCAGACCCTGCGGCACCCTGCGTATCACCTCGCGACCCGTCTGCTGCGAGTACGGCGTGGAGCCTGTAGAAATGTCAAGATTCAGCATTACACAAATGGCAGAATTTAAATTTGTAAAGAGAGAAAGTTCCTTTCTGGATGCACATACCCAATGTGGCAATCTCCCAAAGGACAATGCCAAAGGCCCAGATGTCCGTTTCGGTGGTGAACATGTGATACTGCAGACTCTCGGGCGCCATCCATCTAATGGGCAGAGCATGGCGCTTGCCAATCGTGTCATGGCCGCCATGTGACTTCTTTTCGCCGTGGGAGTGATGATGCTCCTTCGAGCAGTGTCCGTTACTCTGTGCCTGGCCAAAGGTGTGCTGCCAGTGCTGCAGGATGTAGCGACTGCCAAAGTCAAACTTGAACTTCAATGCATTGCTGCGCAGTATATCGTTGGCTGCATTCTTCTCCTGCTCCTTGCGCATCCGCTCCGCATCCAGGTCAATGGACATGCCAAAATCACAGATCTTGCACATGCCATTGTGATCGAGGAGCACATTGCGAGCAGCCAGATCTCGATGAACAATCTGTGAAATGAAAGAGGGCGTTAGTATTGGCTTGGACCTGGTCGATTGCTGATTGATTGGTCTTACCCTTCGGCCTGCTATGTACTCCATGCCACAGGCAATGTCCAGGGCAAAGCCTGCCAGGGTACGCGGGGAGAGTGGCGCCAGACTACGCCCACCTGGCACTGAGGCGGGCAGTATGTTGGTGGCACTCCGAGCTGCCCTCAAGAGGGACAGAAGACGACCACGCATCGCATACTCCATGATCAGCATGTGGGGTTCTGCGAAGGAGAAGGATATCAAACCATTCGAGTTCTCCCAATGAAAGGACTCTTACCACTCTCGACGCAGGCTCCGAGGAGGGTGACCACATTCTGATGGGAGCCCAGTTTCCTCATTATGTTGGCCTCATCCTTGAGGCTCACCTGGGCACTGCAGGCGCGTATCGTTTTGACGGCCACAATGCGAGTGGCACCAAAGTGGCCGCTGAGGTCATCCGCCTCCGCCTTCCACACCTGCCCGAAGTTTCCCTCGCCCAGGAGACTCTTCAGGCGAATGTTGCTGCGATCAAAGTCCTGGTACTCGCTGGCCAGTGATGTCTTGTCGTCCATCGTATAGCGATTGTGGTTGGCATCCCGCGACGCCTGCGACATGGGCATGGCCTGGTGCTGTGCATGATGGTGCTGTTGCTGGTGTTGCTGTTGCTGGTGTTGCTGGTGTTGTTGGTGCTGTTGGTGTTGGTGTTGATGGTGATCCACCTCGTCCTCCTCCTCGTCCAGCTGGTACTTGGAGTCCACCTTCTTCACCGGACTGATGGGCTGCTGGTCCGTGATGCACACGTCGAAGACCTCGCCGTGCTTCTTGGCCCTGCGACGCACCACATAGTTACGCACCAGATAGAGAATGATGGCGGCCAGCGGTATCACGCCCACAGCCACCAGCACCAGTGTCACGAGATTCATACGCCGCATCTCCAGATCCACATCCCGCTCGTTGGAAATCACAATCGTGGAGCTAATATCCAGCGGCGGGGCGGAGGCCGACGAAGATGATTCCACTATGCCAATGTAGACATCGCCAGCGGGTGGTGCTGCCTGTGTGGTGCTGGTGGTGGTGGTGCTGCTGCTGCTGCTGCTGCTGGTGGTGGTGCGCGGATGCACTGTGGATCGCACTGAGGTCAACACTGTGGTGCGCAGTATCTTCGGACTCGAGTCGGTGGTGTGCGACAGTTGCGAGTGGGGTGTGCGCGGCGTGGCGCCGCAGTCGGAGGTGTTGTTGCAGAAGATGATCAGATTGTTCTGATCCTCGATGTTGATCTCTTGGGTTAGGGCCGGGCCCAGGGCTCGAATCAGCTCCGTGTCCTTCTCAATGATGCTCTTTTGCTTCGGTGTGGCTGACGCCATGACGGATCGGAGGGTTGTGCTGCTCGAAGTGGTGCTCGGAGTGGTGGTGCTGGTTGTAGTTGTAGTTCTTGCTGTTGTTGTTGTGGTTGTGGTTGGTGCTTTTGTGGTTGTTCTCTTGGGGGTGGTGCTAGGTGCTGGTGCTGGTGCTGGTGCTTGGGTGGTTGTTGTGCTTGTTGTGGTGGGTTTCGCTGTTGTGGTGGTGCTTGTGCTGCTGCTGGTTGTGGTGGTTGCCTCCGGCTGCTGCACTTCCGCCTGCCCCAACGTTGTATCCTCCTCCGCACTCAGCACCGTGATGATGAGTGGCGTCGAAGAAGAAGGCTGTGCTGCCTTGGGGGCCACCACCCTACGCACCACCACGGGCTTGGCCAGCCCCTCCGATTCGGTCTGCAGTCCCGCTGTGGGTCGCCCCGAGCCCACATATCGCGTGCGGCTTACTGGCGGCGCAATCACAGAGGGTGGGGCCGGTGGTGGCGGGTCGGCCGCTGCGGCTATGCCTCGTTCCCGCATGTGGTACTTGTAGCGACTGCGACTGCGCTCCACGGCGGTCAGGGGACGTCGCGTGGAGACTGTGGGTCTGGCTGTGGATGTGGTGCTCGTGCTGGTGCTGCTGCTGCTGCTGGTTGTCAGAGTGGGGCTGGGTGTAGGGGTGGTGCTCTGAGCCACCGATACCTCCAGCACACGCGGATGCTCGTCATCCCCTTCGGCTGCTTTGATGGTCAGGCCTCCGGGCCTAATTGGCGGCAGTTTGGCCCCAAAATAAACATACGGCTTCAGCTCATCGTCTTCATCATCTTCGTCCTGCTCCTGCTCGTGCTCCTGCTCGAGCTCGTGCTCCACGGAAGTGGCCTTGCCACGGACACCCTTGCCCACCGCCGGGGACTTGGTGCCGTCTGCAATGTGGTTCAGCGTGTCGTTCTGGTCCTTGGCCACCACAAAGAGGCCGTGCGAAGACTCATCGCTGAAGAGGATCTCGTTCGTGTCGCGATCCCCTGTGCCACCAGCCGCCGCTCCGCCGCCACCCACTTTCATGGATCCCTTCGGCACCGCGGAGGAACTGTTCCCTCCCATGGTCCCCGCCATGGCCATGCGGGTAAAGTTGGCGCACTGCCGCATGCAGCTGGCGGTGGTGCGGCGCGTGAAGTTCTTGGTGCAGTTCCTGATGCACACGGACCGCGGATCGCTCGGCGACTTTGAGGTGCTCTCCACTGCCGCCGCCGCCGCCGCTGCCGCTTGGGATATACCACTGCGCCCAGTGGTGCCGCCGATGCGGGTGCGGAAGCCACCGCGATGCAGGGCCGTTCGCCGGGCGGCCAAGACATTCATCAGCTTGCGCTCTCGATCCTGCGCAGAGTTGAGGGGCGGCGCAATCGATGGCCGATTAGCACCCGAGGGTCGATAGGTGGTGGGCTTATCCCCGACAGCATCTGGAAAGGTGGAGGGAGAGGAAGAGGCAAGATATGAATACGGAGTACGGGTGCGATTACGATTACGAGTGCGATGTATGAATAAATTTCCATTCTTGACGCCAGATCGTGACAAAATATTGGAAAAACAATCTCTCGGATTGCGACTAAATCAACAGCGAAGCACGAAACTCGTTTGGAATGCGAGGCGAACTTTGCCTTTGGGCAAAGGCCTCGTCATCATCCACAGCATCTAAGCATCTAAGTATCTGAGCATCTGAGCGTCTGTTTTGGTATCATCATCATCGTCAGCAGCAACAGCATCGTGAACATCTTTCAGGCCACTCTTTTGGGGCCCCATCAATCAGCTCGTTTCAAATGTTTCTTAGCCTAGAAAATGGCTACAAACTAGTCCAGGACCACCCTCCTGCCCTGCCCTGCCCCACCCCCCGAACTGTAGATGCAGCCTGGTGCTGGCCCACTAATTAGTAGTGCTGGCTGGCTGGCTGGGAGGCACAATTTGTGTTCTAGGCGCCTCCGGGCAGGCAGCTGGCCATTCTCGCCGGATTGAGCAACGGGCCTAATTCCATTGACTGACTAGCTGGCTAACTGCCTGACCCATGAATCAGTTAAAACAATTACAAGGCGGCTGAGACTCTCAAACTGGAAGGCTTACACAATTGTTTAATTTTCACGTTGCCAAAAACAATTGCAAACAAAACACGGCTGTAGCTGACGTTGGCTGCTGCTGCTGCTGCCGCTGCTGCTTTTCACAAACATTTAGTTCATTGGCTTGCAGTTTGGGCCAAGGTTAGGTCTGGCCTGGCATCTCAAGCGCGGCAACAGCGGCAACAGCAAACACGACGGCGGCTAGAACAAGTTGCAGAGATGCCTCCGCTGGCTGCCACTGCCGCATTTTGGCCACTTGCATAGCTTTTTGACTGAATAACTAACTGACTTCTCCCACCACCACACCACTGAGCCATTGAGCGATTTGTCTTTGTTTTGGCCAAGTCGTTGCCGTGCGCGTGCGCGTGTGTGTGTTTCTGTTTCTATTTTCTGATTTTCTGATTTTCGTATTCGTTTATTTTCCATATTGTACAACACTGTGCGCCCCATTTGGGCGTCTCGTCACGTTGCCTGCCTTCAATGAAACGACAGGCAGCCGCCCGTCTGAGGCGTCCGTTGCCATTTTCAGCCACAGTCCACAGACAGTGGCGCTGCGCCTCGGCTATGGCTTTGTACTCTCTCTCCAACTGGAAAGGTAGCTCGACTCAAGGGAGCCACTGAATGCAGGTAGCTAAAAAGCCGCCATATATCTATTGTCGCTCCAGTTAACAGGGTATTTCTCCATTCGATTTCTTCGTCGCATCGTATCGGCCATACCGTGGCCTGTGCGACTTCTTGGCATTAGCCATGCTGCTGCTGTTGCTGCTGCTGTTGCTGTGGCCATCGGTCTCTCCATGCCGCGCAGCCGCTTTGGCATGCGTTGTGGAATTTTAATTTGATTTTGGTCATATACACACCACGACTTTTGTCGGCTGCGGCACAGCGACTCAGCCTTAGTTCAGGCCAAGCTGAGCGAAGCGAACCAAAACTAAAAACTTAAAACCAAAAACCACAACCAACCAAAGCCAAATGGCCAACAGAAACAGTTCGTTCTCCTCCTCCTCCTCCTCCTCTGACACTCTTGGGGTGGCATTGCGATCTTCCAAAAAGCATCTACCAGAGTGGAGAATTCTAATCTTTCTGTTTAAAAGTGCTTACATAATGCCCGAAAATTGTGCAGCTTTTTGGGCAGGTGATTAATCGGTGGCTGAAAAAGCAGCGAACGGATGCGACGGCATGACTAATGCCCAGCAGTTGCTTCTACATTTTTTTTTTTTTTTTTGAGGCACTGTGAAATTTTAGTATCGAACTCTGGCCCCAGCCAGAGGCAGGGGCAGAGGCAGAGGCAGAAGCAGAGACAATGGCGGCGAGACCCCACCCCGGGACTTGAACGGACTGGCGGCGATTCTGACCAAAAAGCTAAGTTTATTTGGCAGCTAATGAGGCATCACCGCACAATGCCCCATCAAGGTAGCAGCCGCCAGAGCGGCAGCAGCAGCAGCAGCAGCGGCAGCGGCAGCGTCTGCTCCTCCTCCCCTTAATTGCACAAAGCCATAGATAATGTCCGAATGGATCCACAAACAAAACTAAAAGTACGATGGATGGGTTTGAGTAGGGTTTGTTCGGGCTTGGGTACGGGTATGAGTACGGGTATGGGTATGAGTATGGGTATTAGCGCTTGAATGAATCGCATGTCTTGGGCTTTTGTTTAGAACTTTTAATTAAAAATAAATTACTGACACGAGTGGGCAGCAGTCGCAGTCGCAGTCGCAACTGACTTTGCAGTTTGTTCCATTGCTAATTGACAAGCATACACACACACGGATACCCTGTACACGCTCACAGATACACCATCCCATAGATACACTGCAGTTTGATCGCTTGATCGTGTGTGTGTGTGTGTGTGTATGTGTGTGTGCTGACAGCTGTGTTTGATTCGATTGTCTAAACTTATTTAATGGTGTCACACACTCGATGTTATGAAATATCATTCAATGAGCGGAAAATACATAACATAATAATCATATGGCAGGCAGGCAGGCAGGCAGCACGGCTCTGGCTCTGGCTCTGACTTTGTGACACAAATGTCAATCATACGCAACGGTGCACAGGCCGCCAAAACGAAAAACAAAGCAAATTGACAGCGAAAATTTCGAAATTTCCGTTCAAATATGAAAATTGTAAATCATTGAGTGCAGGGCTCGTTAGAATTCTAATTTGTATAATAGAAATTAGGAAATACAAATTAATTTCTAATTTCTAAAATATATCTACTGCTAAAAATCGGAAATAACCCTTTTTAATTATAATCTAAACTGAAAATAAAAATGATTTCTGAATTGAAAATACAATTAATTTTGCAATTTCAAAATAAAAATGGAGAGTAAAATTATTTCTGATTTTTATAGTTAAAATTGAATATAAAAGATCTTTCGGGCTGAGAGGAGTCTATCGAAATGGCATATGAATATTTGTGATCTACGCTTTCGTTTTCTATATCCTATGTCCTTAAACTCATAACTGTTTCTTGTGCTCCCTGACTGAATGTATAGCAAATAACATTCAATTGTTTGTAGATGCAGGAATGGTTGATTGTTTCAATGGCAGACAAATGGCCTAATTGATGGCCTGTTATGGCATCCAATTTGTTAACAAAACGCCAGGTCCAGTATCTACTTATTAGAGTCGGTTTTGATTATGGCTTACTGTTATCAAACTGCAGCGGGCAGGTCAGGGGGAGGGAGGCAGGAAGTCGGGCAGTTATCCAATGGAAATCTGTATGAAAATTCACTTAGTCTCGGTAGTTTTTTTATGAGAGCTACAGAAAGCAGGCAACAGTGGAATAAAATCGAACAAAGAGCCCCACATCAATTGGTTTTCAGTTAACAAAATTCAAACAAATAAAAACGGTTATTGATCTGAGCCAACAATCGAATGGCCAAACTGCACTTAAATAGTCGTTTACCAATCGAGACGTAAAAGGAAAGAGCCAAACAATCATGAGTCAGCCCCTAGCACATGTCTTACAATTTCGAAACGCACTGTGGGGTTTTTCTGGCGACCTTGAAGCATCTCTTTCCCTGCATCTCCCTCTCTCTGCTGATTTATTTCCTGGCCAGCGAAAGAAAGTAATCCAAGCATCAGAAATGCAAATCCAATCGCTGAAAACTTTCATTAATTCGTTGGCACTAATTCACGCGCACAGCACAGCACAGCACAGCCTCACTTTTGCTTTCTGGTTTGCACACACACACACACACACACACACACACACAGACACAGACACACTCCAAAATGTACACACATGCACACACACACACAGATACTGTTCATAAATACAATTTTTAAATGCCGCCTTGGCAGCAACAAAAACTTTCTCCGCTTTCGTTGCAATATTTCTTGGCTGCTCTTTTTCTTTTTGTTTTTGCTTTTTTTCTCGCTTTCGTTTGCAGTGCTGCACCCTATCTGATCGGATCGCATCCTATACCCCATCCTATGCCATGCCCCATAGCAGACATCCCCCACCGGCCCACGTTCATGGCTAAAACGTGTTTTTGGTCATTGTGTTTGTTCGCGGAGAGGCACAGCGGCACAGCGGCAGAGCGGCACAGCGGCACAGACATGCTACAAGACATGTCTTGGCCAGTCCGAGAGCCAATCGAAAGCATTTCTAATGTGAAATCGAAGCATGCAACGGAAAAACTCCATGGGCAAACGGAAAATGCCAAACAGCGAAATGCCTACGATTCCCGCAACCATAACGAGAGAGATTCCGCCGACTAGCGGGGGTGTATGGGATACAAGGGAGTGGCCATCCAACCAGCCCACCAGCCAACCATCCAGCTAAGTCTCCCCCTCAAAGAGGTCCCAGGAGTCCGGTTCAAGCTGGCGACATTTTGTCCATAGAAGGAGCCGATGCTTCGGGCCAAATCCATCTGTAGCTATGCAGCTCTGCAGCAACTCTTGTGGGTGCCGGAGACGAATGCAGGAAGTGCATTGCGACGACGTGAGAAAGCCAAAAGAAATGGCAAAGGTACTACTGCCAAACAGGCAAAGGAAAAGCCAAGGAAAAGCCATGCCGCCAAAAGCAAAGCAAAGCAAGGCAAAAGCCATCGCGGATGTCAATGCGGAAATGCAGCTAAAAGCTGAAGTTGTCGTGAAATGCCTCTAAATGAATCGTTTTGCTTTTGGCTCTGAGTTCGCTTTGAGTCTCAGATGGAGTTTTACTTTTAGTTTCAGTTTCAGTTTCAGTTTCAGTTTCCTGATGGTGCTGTTAACCCTTGGCTGACAGACTGCTGACGCCGCCCCAAAGAAAGAAACGAAAAACCAAAACAGATAAAGCAGATAAAACAGCACTCAACAGCGCTGGCTGGCTCCTAGCCTGACCTTTTAATAGCGCAATTACGTAGACCGATTTCCACCTTGTGGCAGGCCCTAACAAAAGACATACATATACTACATGCAGTACATACTATATGTGGTATATACCCTCCTCAATCGCGCACATACGAGCATGTTAAATGTTGGATAATTGCTAAGTTTTGTGTGTTTTGTATTTTTTCATGATTTTTCTTTTAGTTAGTTTTTTATTCCTCCTGCTCACTTTTTGTTGTTGCTATTTTCTGCCATTGTGCGGCTTCCGTTTTTCGTGCCTCCCCGCCTGGAAAACTTTTCAATACTCGTCGTACCCCCAAGTCGCGTCGTAGCGTAGCTGTGTGCATTGAGGCGTTGCAAATGTCTGTGGGGCGTGGCACATGTTCATCATCATCAGAGTCAGCGGCAGCTCCCAGCTCCCAGACCCCATCAAAGTCTCTCATCAGCCCCAGGTTTTTTTTTACGCAATGCAATGCGATCTCCCTCTCGCTCTCCCTCTCGCTCTCCCTCTCCCCCTCCCTCTCCCTATCTCTGCACACCCTCCTCCATCATTAGTTTCGGCCACTTTCTTTTGTCCCAGCGGATTTTTAATTAAGTCCCCCACTAAATCATCTTCGTTGCGTAACCCGTGTAAGCCCGTACACCTTTCCCCCCTACCCACCACACAGCTGTGGGTCAGCATTTGGATTATTAATCACGCAAGAAAAACAACAGCAACAACAACAACAAAAAGGGGGGGAAATTAGCCAAATGATGGACCGGCTGGAACCCCTCTAGCCAAAAAGGGTTCATTAAACCCCTACGAGCCAACCGCAAAAAAACAAAGTTTTTCGCAACGAAAGTTAATGAAAAAGAAATTATAAACATTTTATATAAAAAGAAAAAAACCTAAAGCAAAAATTGAAATTCGCCGCGACCACCGCGAAACACACACAAATTGCGCATTTTATTTCCTTTTCCTGGGCAGCGCCAAAAGCAACACTTGAAAAACTTAAAAACCCAAACCACAAACTAGGAATGGGAATGGGAATGGGAATTGGGGTCTTCAAATTAAATTCAATTGAAAAGCAAAACTGCAAAACACAAAAAACCAAAAACAAAAAAAAAGGAATGTAAATGTGGAGGAAATAAAGTGAAAAGTGGTTGATTATAATATGAATAATTTTGTTAATATATATAATACTAATTATATATGATATTTGGCCAACAACAAATTTAATTCAAGTAAATTTTTGAAGTTTTCAGAGCGTAAAAAGATTAGAGGAAGATTCCATCATTGGGGGGCCTTTGGAAAATTATAGAAATCAAAATGAAAATATCGAAAATAGAACCCAACGAGTCTCACTGCTATAAAGCTAAAGAGACAGACAGAGAGAGAGATAGAGGTGAAAACTCACCCTTAACTGCTAAGCCACACTGGGTGCGTCTGGGCTCTTTAGAATTCTTTATTCTCTGGCTATAACAATGATCCGATTTCAACCAGATTTGGCTATATGTTAAATAGGATCATTCCTTGGGGTTATGGACTCTCGGTTTTTCCATATCTTTAAAATTGTGTACGAGTACTCTCTGAGTACCGGGTGGAAAGATCTCGTGTACTCAAAAATCGATTTAGTTTTCGGTTTGTTTCTTGTTTGTTCTACCAATTCCTATTTTACCATTTATCTTTTTCAAATGCTTCAACAAAAACTTTACATAATTATATGTAAATAATTCTTGGCCTTGCCATCCGATCACCGACTCTGACTCTGACTCTGCCTCTGGCTCTGACTCTGACTCGAATCGACTCCATCGATTAGTTCCGTGATGAAGATCTATTGTACAAAATGAACCTACAGCCGTAAGCCGTGTAGAGCTATGTTTACACATGTGTGAGGCCCCATCAAATAGTGAACAGGGCAAATATTTTGATTGAATATTTGTTATTACATATCGTGAGCAGGGCAGAGCAGAGCAGAGCATCGAGGGTCCAAGGCAAAAACCCAAATCAAAGTACGTAATACGGTAGGGCAAAATATTTAAACAGTTTCAGTCCGATGTGTTTCCCCCTGGCAACAACAATGAGTGATTCAACTGCTTTTCTTTTCATGCCTCCTCTATCTTACCATTTCCCACATCGAATGCACACGCCCCCATATTGCGTATACGCCCTGACTGTGACTGTGGCAGTCTCCGTCTCCGTCTCAGTCGCAGTCGCAGTGGCTCTGTGGCAGCTGCAGAAGACGCTGCCTGAATGCACTTGGCTGCCTGACTGCCTGGCTGGCTGGCTGGCTTGGCTGGCTGGCTTGGCTGGCTTTTGTGCGGTTACCTGACTTGGCCGACTCTTTGTTGACTTTTTAGATTTGCTCTTTGCGCTCTTCTTCTCGGTCGGAGCTTGTGGCTCGAAAACCGCCTGCTAAATGAGTGGGATTACGCAATGGACGCACATGAGGGGTCTCTCGAAAACCCAAAAAAGAAACAGGTAAACGTAATGAGCACACCAGCACCAGCACCAGCCGAAACCACACCAATATTGATATTTTTCGGCTGAGGATTTTTTTCCCCCCTGCTTAAAAGTCTCAAGTATTCGGGGCGACTCTCGAGTGTCCGGCAACGACACCTACAACTAGCCAGGTGATCCGAAAATTGCATTTCGTAAGAGCCAAAGAAAAAAATTAAAACCGAAAACTGAAAAACGAAAAACGAAAAAGATACAACCAAAAATATGCCCATTCATCGCACATTTTTAATGTGCATAAATTAAAAATAATCAAAATGCATTAACATTTGTTTAGTTAGCTCTGGGCCTGGCCAAGACCCCATGCCCATGCCCAAGCCCAAGCCCATGCCCATGCCCATGCCCATGCCCATGCCCATGCCCATGCCCATGCCCATCGCAGGGAGGCCCCAAAGTGTTTATGTAATCCCTTTGCACTCTCGTGAGCTCTGGGGCTCAGACCATCAAACAACGATAAAAATACCACAGAGGAAGAAAACTACACACAAATATAGTCATAAAAAAAAGGTTCATGAATAAAGATGGGGGCAGATGGCGGCAATTTTCGTGTCAACACTTTGCCACCAACAAAATCTGTGATCTGTGCTCTGTGATCTGGAATGGGGATTAGAGCCTACCCTTGGACCCCGTACTCGGACTCGAACTCGGACTCGCACTCGTGCACTTCAGTCTAGGCCCAACACTCGAGGGAGCTGCTCAATTGAATTCCGATTCGTAAAAACTCAATTTCCATTTCCATTTCAAATGCAAAAGATCGACCATCGATGCGATGCGATGCGATGCGATGGGACGCCCACGAGACCATTTTTGAACTTAATTGTTTATGAAAATACTTAATTGAAATAACAATTGCTTTAAGCATTCACAAGTGTGAGGCAGCCACGGACAAAAGAGGCCGGCCCCAGCCGCTGGTCTAATCAATCTCCACACACACTTGCCACACACCATTTTGTTAACGAGTCCGAGTCCGAGTCCGAGTGCCAGTCGTATATGA
The DNA here is from genome assembly GCA_963969585.1 of Drosophila helvetica. Lineage (NCBI taxonomy): Eukaryota > Metazoa > Arthropoda > Insecta > Diptera > Drosophilidae > Drosophila > Drosophila helvetica. The sequence goes on along the minus strand of OZ018401.1, from coordinate 49,503,703 downwards.
AAGGAAGGCTATCTTCACCTCGACATTTGCCCTTGCAGAACAGTTTCATATTTTCGATCGGCTGCAACCTGTGGATGGGTACGCTTTTCGGTGGGTTTATCTCTAGAGTTGTATCTTAATTCAATATACACTCGAATGTTGAGGCTGAGGGAAGGCTACAAATAATTAACTGGTCTGAATGGTGTTTTGAAAGTAGTGCTCTTTGTTGGACTGCTGCTCCTTAAACTTTTTTCTTTCAAGCTTGGGAAGGAAGTCCTATTTATTATACCCATTTATTGGTCCTGCTTAAAAAACGAACACTTAAAACCTGTTACTTTATGTATCATCAACAATCCTTTCGGTAAAATTGATTGATGGAAGCAAAAATGATCTCAGAGATCTTTTAAGCTGAAAACTTTTCCTTCAATTGGAACGGAGACCAGCAGCCCAGCTCGTAGCTGATCCTCACAGAGAAAATTACCATCAAGTTTGTCCATCGAGCATCCATGTACATCCGCTTTCGAGACCGAGCCAGATATGGAATATTCCGCTCATCAGAAAGTGCTGATTGGTTCCATGGACAAATAATCCCACCATTGTCATGCGATCAAATTCAAACATGTGTCAGATTCCCTTTTTATACCCTTCACTAATTTAACTTTACTTCATTTCATGGAAGCTCTCCAATGAAACATTCCCCTTAAGCCTTTTCTTTCACCCTCGTATCGTCCTTTCCCCCATCTACACGTATTGCCAACCCGTTTATACGTCCTTAGATCTTACTTGCATGCCATAAACCATTCTAGACAATCCCATAAACCCATTTCCTTTCTCTACCGCAGATGACAAACATTTTCTGGCCCCACTTGAAATGCAAAAGATTTCCCAATGCTGATGTGGTTGCGCCTCTTCTTCGGGCCACATTTGGCCTGGCCTGGCCTGGCCGACCGACTGCCTGTCTGGCTGTCTGGCTGGCTGGCCAATTGTTTTTTGTTGGCCAGCAACCTGAATGTTTCTTGTGTTGCACCGCCGTTGCACCGGCGATTGTTGCTTCGTCTGCTGGCAGTTGGTCAATAATTGGCATAGATTTATTTTGGCTAGTTGGCAATTTTTTCCCGCGAGTGAATTGGAACCGGGGGTTGGGTGGCCCGTATGTATGGGGTGCGGGTATGGGTAATATGTGCTGTATGGCTGCAAAACTTACCCACATCGCTGGGGCTTAAAATTTCCGCTGAATTTCGGCTTTCCCCGTCACTGGCGGCGGCCACTGCTGCTGCTGCTGCTGCTGTCGCATTTTGTTGCACTCCCAGTTGGAGTTGCCGGGGCTCCCTGCCTCCCTCTGCTGCCGCTGCTGGCTGTCTAATTGCACCATTTGTTGCATTCGTCTGCGTTTCACTTACTGTCGTCGTCGTCGTCGTGGATGTTGCTGCTGCTGCCACCAACAATGCCACCAAAAACAACAACCAGCAACAGCAAAATGATTCATTGCTTCGATGAATTTTCATCGTAAGCCAAGCATACAAATAAATATCCCAAAATTATAGTTTGGCTTTTGCTCTGCTTTGCTGTTTCGTTGATTGTTTTCTCTGCTGCTGATTTTCTATCTGGTTTTCTATTGTTCGTTTCGCACACACAAACACACGCGGGTTTTCCAATTTTCCACAATTGTCTTGTAGAATGGAGCTGCGTCCCCTCCCGTCCCGTCTCGGCTCCACCTCCTCCGCTTCTCCGCTTCTCCGCTGCTCAGCTGCTCAGCTTCTCCCCTTTCTCTGCTGTTGCAGTTGCTGATGTGGCCGATGTTGCCGATGTTGCCGATGCTGCCGATGCTGCCGATGCTGCTGCTGTTGCGTGCAATAATTCAAGTCGTGCTGTCGACTTATCTGTGCTGCTGCTTTGGGAAATCGTACGCCTGGCCGTTGCTGCTGCAAAATGTCGGAAGAGAGAGAGTGAGATCGGAGTGCATTAGTGAAATGTCGCTGATTGGTACACAAAAAGGAAAGAGCGTAAAATCACTGGAATAGAAAATGCATTTTCATGGAGGAAGCTAAGCGGCAATTTACAGTGCGTTACAGAACTGCAATAATAGGTTTTAAATATACCAGAAATTAGGTAGATATTTAATTGAATGACGTCCATTAAATGTTGTAATAAATAAATAAAATATTTAAATTATCTATATAAAATAGAATTATCACTAAAAATTAAATTATCATACACTTATCGTAAAAATTCGATTGAATGAGCATTTTTTAATCAATTACCAGAGCTAGATAAGTTATCCAATTGTGTAATTTGCACGCTTCTAACTTTAATCTGTACATTTCAATAAGTGACTTGTGTGTGTGTGTGTTGTGTGTTTTTCCCACCGTTCATTAGCCTTATGGTATTGAAACGCACCTTAAAATTGGCTATTGGCTACTTAGGGTCAGATTTCTGTTGGCTAGAGATGTACGCACACATGTTTGTTGCGATAACCCACAGCAGCCAGCACTGAAGGAAGGTCCCCCCACAGATCTCAGAGCTCTATAAGCCGCTTCGGGCGGACTGACTGACTGACTGACGGACTGACACACGGCCATCACAGGGGCAGCCAGCCAGCCAGCCAGCCAGCCATCAATTATAATTCGCGGTAAGTAAGAGTGATAACTGAGGTCGCCGATCCGATCCGATCCAAACCGATCGGAGCCGATCCATGCCTGATCCAAAGTAACAGACCGCACAGGCGGGGTTCAATAAAATATCAAAGCCGAAAGCCCAAAGCCCAAAGCCCAAAGTCATAGACGAGGCGGCACGCATACGCCCTGTTGTACATGCACGATACACGAGAGAGGTTTGACAGTATTTTCAGCTTTTTGTTATTTCGCTGCATCGTTAGGCCATTAAAACATAAGCAACTATGAATGTTTATGGCAATGTGTGTCATTGCCTGTTGGGGAATCAATTAAAACACACACACACACACACACGCACACACACACACATCGTTGCAAAGGAGAAGCCCAAGTGTTTTGGGGGCCTTTTTGGCTTGCTTTGTGGCTTGCGCAAAATTACGTTGACAATTTCACTCGATTTGGTATGCGGCATAAATGGCTACTGGCTACTGGCCCCCCCCCCCACCGCCCCAGAGGTGGCAAAGACGAGGCGAGAAGCCTCCTCCATTCAGTGGGTGCGGCCATGTGTTTTTTTTTGCGTAATTTTTGAAATAAAGAAAACCACAGCCAAGACCATAGTCATCGTTTCTATTCTATTCTTTGTCATGCTGATGAGCAGGAGGCGGCAGCACCAGCATCAGCGCAGACAAAGCCCCAAGTCGTGGCTGTGGCTCTTTCTATTTTTACATCTCAAAGAACCTTTCTCGCCGATGAGCAAAGCGCTGGAAGCAAAGTTCAATGCACGTTTTAGCCATAGCCGATTGTCTTGGCAGTTCTTTGCCGCCTTTGGCAGTTCCCATGATTAATTGAGGCAAGCAGGATGCCATGGCTATGGCTATGGCTATGGCTATGGTTGTGTAAGAAAAGCCGAATAGAAAGAAATTTGCATGAGAGCTGATGATGGGGGGGATGGTGATCAAAGAACAGTCGCAAAAAGACGCGATAACCATTTTTTAAATTATATGTTTCTCGTAATTCTAGCAATAATTTGAGAAAGAAAAAAACGAGAAAAGACTTTGCCTGGCGGCTCATTAAGTTCGCTCCCAGTTTAATTATAATTATAAGAAATGCCATTGACTCGCTCGCCCGCTCGCTCTCTTCTCGGTTTCTTTCTTTATATGATTATATTTATTTTTTGTTAATTTGTTATAACATCAGCGTTCTAAACTTAACAACCACAAAGCGCGCAATAAGATTACAAACAAAAAAAAAGACTGACGGGTTGAGGAGTGTGTGTCTCGACTGGACTGAACTGGATCGGACTGGGAGATACCCATTGATGGTTCTATCCCTATAGATAACCAGACAGGGGCTTATGCCAACGCGAAGTGCCCCAAGCCCCAGCTTGGAATCAATTTTTTATTTTATTTTTGTCAGAAAAATACTTTTCGAGTGGCCTTACAATTGGATGAGTTCCAAAGTGGTTCTCTGTTTGTTGGCTGTTTGTTTCGGGCTCTTACGATGATTGATAAAGTGACAAAATGGAGGAGCCGAAAATCAAAATCTAGAAATCCATTTGGCCACACTCGAGAGCCGTGCGAGAGGCGTGCGAAAGAATTTTGTATCGGTGCGGTTGTTGGGCAGGCCATCAACTAGAATTCTATCCCATCTCGGAACCGCCCACACAACTGCTCGTGCGCCGATGATGGGGCTTTTGTTGGAGGGGGGTGGGGTGTATGGGGTCTGGGGGGTCTGGGGGGCCTCTCTGGCTCTAGCTCTCTGCCATTGTGCTAAACAATGGGTTAAACTTGGCCACAGCTGATTAAACATGCAAATTGGCGCTTGGGAAATCGTGGACGAGCAGAGACACGACACGGCCGCCGGTTAAAAATGTTTTTATCAAACGAGCGATTTTATCAGTCGGGAGAGATCGCAACGGATCGCAGCAAACACAAACAAAAAAAAAAGATACATAAGACAAAACAAATGCAAATATTATTGCCAGTTTGTGAGGCAATCCCTCAGCTGTATCACAAATAGCGTACCGCTTAGTGGGAGACGACACTGGGCGGAGGCGTAGTGCCATATTTAACTAAGATCTAACTAAGATTTGCTGATGGATTCAGTTTTAGTATGGAGTCAATCGCTGGCAATCCTCATTGCCTGCTCGCCATGCTAATTGGGGGGGCAGGCGCCCGATCGAGTCTCTCCCGGGAATGTCTGGCATGTGGCGCTGCATCCCATCCATTATTAATTGGAAAGCACCCGACAACAGTTGGCTAATTACCTGTAGCCATGTAACACAGCCGACATATGTATGTACATGTGTATGTAGGTTTGTACACCGCCAAAGGTCAGGCTTAACCAGTTAAGATCTGCCGCCTATTAGGTAGTGCTGGAAAATGCAATTAAAAATTTCCATGCAACTTCCTTTTGCAAAATATAGACATTAAACTTATAAACTCATTAAAAATTAGTCAACAAATTTGACTATTTCGAGTATTTTGTCAGCCATGAAGGTGAGCCCTCACTGAATGTTTTCTCTTGTATTTTTTGTGTTTTGTTTTGTTTTGTCAATTCCAAGCCACGCATGACACCCAACAAATCGACAGAAGATGGCGTCAACTTCCTTTTGCGGGTAATAAAATAATTATGTAGAATAAATATTAAGTAACTTTTGAGTGTCTGTGTGTGGCTCTGCAAACAGCCGACATATTTAATAATACAAATAGTGCATAATTTAGCAGCATTCGAGTCAAGTCGAGTCAACTCGATTCGAGTCGAGTCCCTATCCGAGACCGAGTCCAAGCGTGCATTAGAATAATTAACCCTGAACCCAGGCGGCACAGCTCGGCACAGCTCGACACGGCACGGCACGGCACGGTAGTGGCACTCACGTATTCTTATGAGAATATACTGGTGCTATATGCCTGGCCCATTGTTGTTGGCCCACTCTCCAATGTATAATCGTTTGACTGGCGAATTTTTACACGTTTGATTCTCGGCACAATCGAGGAATTCTCTCCGGCCTGGCCTCTGTGTAAGGTGGGTAAATATTTGGCTAGATTTTTCGGGCTTTTACAAGTGGATTTTCGCTAATAGCTTTGGCAAACTTCACGAAGTTGTGACTCTCCGACACATGGCTGGATTCAATATTACCCCTCCATCTCCTGTTTGTGCAAGAGTTTAAAAGGCGCTGAAAATGAATGGGCAGCACATAAAAAAGTGTTTTATACGACGGGCGGGGGGGCTACAGGGAGGGATACGAATTCGATTGAAAATGACAGTTAACGTGCTGGGGCAGTCGTTAAGGCAAATTTGCAGTTTGCGGTCAGGCAATGTGTGTGGAGTGTGTGGAAAGTGGATGATGATGGGCAATTTGCGTGTGAGTTATGTAAAGGCAAAAGGAAAGCGCAAGTGACAGCCGTAAGGGAGAACGAGAGACAGACAGAGAGAGAGAGAGAGAGAGGGAGTGTGAAACTATAATCGAGATAATTATCGACTGCCGATTAGAAAACATGCTCGCCGATATCACGCATGAGCAGGAAAATTGAAACACAATACGATACAGTATTCGATTAATTGGTAAATCAATTGGAATAAATCGATCTCTCACCCCCAAGTGTCATATGTCGGCAATAAGACACTGAGAGCCATGTCTCTCCCTCACCCATCCATATGCAGTCTTTCCAATGATCTAAGACCATCTCGTCGTCATGTGGGTGGAAGTGGGACAGGGAGTGCTCTTCATGCACTTCCCACAAAGCTTTGCTCCTCTCTCTCTCTGCCTCTCTTCCACTCTGCTGCAATTTGCGTATTCTTTTGTCAAGCTCAAGGCTCTCCATCTCCTCTCCATCCATCCATCCATCCATCCCACTCTTTGGGTCTCTCTCGGTTTTTGCATTTAAGGTGCCGCCCAAAGAGTCGCGTGGGCGGATTTAAGAGAAGTTTGCGCTCAAATGGAGGGTGGGGTGTTCATTTTGCTATATTGACCGATTTATTAGGAATTTCTAGACGCGCCCATGAGTCACCCGCCTAGTTAAAAAGATACTTAAGCTAAAATACCCATAAACACGCCCGTTAATAGCGTCAGTCGCGGTCTAGTGTAGTGTAGTGTGGTGTGGTGTGCAGTGGCCTACCAACTCGCTTAATTAGTGCAAAGTGCACGTGCCGCACCCCAGCTCCTAACAGTACTCTTATCGTTTACCTAGGCAAATGGCTTCCATGCCACTGAAGTGAGTCACAATGCAGCAGCAGCGGCAGCGGCAGCAGCAGCAGCCACAACAATCACTGTTGCATAACGAAGACCCACAACTGGCGGCTAACTAGCGACTTAATGCTCCATTGGCGTCACATTAGCAGCTCCGTTAGCATCCATTTCCAATGCAATTAATGCTGCTGCGCCGCCGCGCTGCGCTGCGCTGCTCGTCTCCGATGCAGCGACTTCGGGGCTTCGGCGTCCGGTTACCAACAACAGTTGATCCGTTTTCCATTTACCGGTTCGGTTTTGGATCGGATCGGATCGGTCTCGTCTCGTCTCTGTGTCCGGCTGTCCCATCTGTCCCATCTGTCCGTTTCCAATTGCCACTGTGTTATGGTTATGGTCAACGCTGCGGCTGGCCAAACAACTTTTCAATTTTAGCAAAATGTTCACACAGTTTTCATTTTACATTCACTGTCTCTGTCTCCCTGTCTCTGTCCCCCTCTCTGTCTCTCTTTGCACCTATTTCTGTTCGTGTTTTTCCATAAGTTTACACGATTTATGATAAGTTTATTTTTAAATGTTAAACAAGCTGCCAACAATGCAGTGCAAAGTTCTAGCTCTGGCTCTAGGTTCGCTCATTGGAGGCGTGGCCATCGACAGACCCAACTCCCCAGTGACCCAAGCTCTGATCCGGGCTAATGAGCTCGACCTCTGGCCTTTGTTTTCCCTACGGCTCTTGGCAGACACATTAGATTAGCCACGCTCCAATTATTGCAAAGATCGGTGGCAGTTGGCAAATTAGAACGGCGGCAAGGTGATTCAATTTGTTTAAAGCCAAAGACAGACCCAGAGCCATAGCCATAGCCATAGCCGTAGCCATACTCCGGTTCCAGCTCCAAGCTCTGGCTGGCAGACTCTCGGAGGTCAGCAGGAAAATATGAAGAAAAAAAATGCATTGGCCATTAATAAGTTTATTGGCGGCTCGGCTCTCATAAAACCCCAGAATCACACTAACACGTACAGAACAAACAACAACAACAGCAGGGACTGGCGACAGCGACAAGATTAAACCTGTTCTGCGACAAGTGCGCCTTGGGTACGCGACTGTCCATGTCCATTACAGTTAGAGACATGGCCACAGAATGCACTCGACCAGGGCACAGTGGGTCAAATTTTTGTATGAAAGGTGAGACCAAAATTTGGAATGGAAATACGTTTAAAAGGTAATCTCTTTTCTCTTTTAGAAATGTTTGTGTTTGGCTGCTCGTTGATGAAAACAAAACAGAACAAGAAAGAGTAGAGACGGAAGAAGAGTAATCTAGGAAGATTCGGACATTCGGAGAGCTTTAGTGCTCTTCTTACTCTCTTGCTCTCTCAATTGCTACACAAACAACAGAAATAAAAGCGTAAGCAAGAAAGCGAAAAAAGCTGAGTTTAATCATCTGCTGCAATCTCCTATCTCTCTCTCTCCTCCTACCCACTCTCCGAAAGCACTTGTAAAACTCCAAGTCCATTCCAGAAATTCTTTGTTCCACTGTGCCATCTGCAGTGAGGCCTGCTGCAACAGTTGTTTTTGCCAGAAACCGTTTTTGTTTTTGTGGGCCCGGTTTTGGTCTGTTGTTTTTGTTGCTTTTTACTGTTGTGTTATGTATTCTTTTTTTTGCCAATTGTGTATTGATGTCTGTTTGCTTTTGGTTTTAGTTTCGGCTCTGGCACCGTTACACGCTTGCACTCTCCCGCTTTAAAGTTCAAAGGTGCCCGGAGTCTGTGGGGATTGCTGTGCTTTGTTTTTGTTTGTGTGTCGTGAGAACCAATCGTTGGATTTGGCTATCCGTGCAGATGGTCAGTCCTTTTGTATACATACATATGTATGTATGCATGTGTGTACGTATTTTAAACTTACTTTAGCTGCCATTTGTGGATGCGCGAGGGGTGTCCGCTCAGGTGTCCGCCAAGTGCAGGGGCCTGTCCGTGCATACGCATTCAGTGCAGACGGTTAGTCATTTGTTTACTCTCCACCCCTCCCTCTCGATCACCCTCTCTCTCACTGTCCGCCTAAGCCGCCGAGCTTTCGCACTGCTCTATGAAAGCGTCGGAGCGGGACGACAATAGGTACTCTCCGAGTGCCGAAAAAAAGAAGACGATACGCTACTCCGCAACGTTGCTTTACATAAACTTCACCGATTTGTGCGGCACAGATACAACAACGGGTACAGATGCACTGCAATGACAATGCTGGCTGTAATTAATTTCGCTTCAGGCCAAATAACAACAAATTTCGCATTTCATTTCGCTTCGTTTCATTCACAGCGAAATCGGGCTGGTTTATTTATGCATTTGACCCGCTTTGTGGCTTTGACAAAACAACCGAAACAAACCGAAACGAGTTGCAACAATACGATTCGAAAAAACACGGCTGCTGTCGCGCTGTTGTTTTCTTGGAATTTCGATTCTACGCAAAAAAAAAACTTGCTGCCTGTTTTGTTTATGATTTTTCTTTTGCACTTGCTTTCGGTTGATATTCTGGCACACACACACAAAGAAACAACGATCAAAACACACACACGCACACACACTGATACGCACGGACCAGGCCCAGATCTTGGCTAAGATTTTTCGTGAAATTATTCGGTTGCGCCCGCGCTCTTTCAGCACCCACGGAATTTGTTGGCTTCTCTCTCACGGCGGAAATATCTATGTACAGCATATATGGATATTTTCGTATTCAACGGAACTACTTTTTCGAATTCGGATCAAAATTCGACACTATTTCTGTTGTTGCGTGTCCGCGGCCCGCTAAAAGATTGAATTCCACAGTGCTTCCATTATTCCCACTGTACCACCCGACGGGTACGTAATGTTGCTGGTAAGCCGTACTCATGTTGCTGGTAAACCGGTTTATGGTCCAACCGACCATTGTTGAGTACAGAAGTTTCGATACCCTATCTGCTCGGATTAATTTTAAAATTTTATTTTTCCAACCTGATTTTTAATAATTGGCATTGAAAGCATAAATCACTTATTAATCTTTATCAGTTTGATATGTTTTTTTTAATCTATTCAGGGAAGAAGACCACAAAAATTAATAGTTTCGTTGTGATAGCTTTTAAATGATATAAAGAGTCGTCTATTGATTAAAAAAAATATATATATATACATATGTATAGTATATAAATACACATATACAAATACACTTATGGGGCCCAAAACTTGAATGCGTTACAAACAACTCCTAATATTAATAATATCCTTTGTTTTCTAGGGTACTCAAATGTTGCTCACAGATGCGTGAATGTTGCTGAGAGCAAAAGCTCTAAAAGCTCTTTCATATGATCGATCTTTTGGTGTTGAGTAACACTGATCACTGGGCTTTCGGGAAAGCGGTATCTAGCGGAACTCATTGGAAACTAAAAGCTAAGCTTTTAGCAGTTGAAATTCGAATTCAATTATATGTCCAGCCCTATGATTTCAGACTAATATGATGATGTTCGGAAATAGAATACCTATGTATATAAGTAATATAATATAAAGGCATCTCTTGTTGGATGAGAAGTGTCAATCATCTAAAAAGCAAAATGCAGGCACCCTTGAAGAGCAAAGATGATGCTTCGGTAGCCGATCAATAGATTTTCATCCATTGAACCTGATTTATGTACATCCATATCGTGCTTGAATCTGTATATCAAATATGAAGTCGTCGGCTTGTGAAGACAAATAAAGGGAAACCCCAAAAAACATGCACCACTCACAGCAAAAATGAAAAAACAAACACAGAAGAGGCGAGTGAAGGGTACACAAATCTGAAGGTATGGTCGTAGTGCGATGCTGGCAAATCAGGCAGAATTATGCTGTTCAAATACATATGTGCATATGCATAAAGGGCCCTAACTCGAGTGACCATACCTTGCCACGAGTGTACCCTGGACAAGAGCTAACAGAAATGTGCATACGATCTCATTCTCCAATTCGCTAGGTTCCTGAAGCACGCATCGACAGGCCGGCCAGTGGACCAAGTTTATGCTGACGCTGCTTTCTGACTGGTACTGGCTCTCGAAGTGAAAGAAATATCATTTTGAATCAAACAGTGAACGCGTTCGGTGTCGTCCCCATTGGGTAAATTACATATCTTCGCTATTTTAAATGTATATTGTACATAAAATCAGTAATCGTAAACATAATCGATAAGACACCAAAGAACAAACAAATAACAACAGTTCTTACGGAATCAATGGTATTGCAATTGAGCTAAGCAATGTAAAAAGGGAATAATATGATTGATCAATTTTGAGGCTACAATACAATACAATACATCGATAGATTGATATATTTCAGCGCTGCCACCTTGCCTTGAAAGCGAGGGAAAGGAGAAGCTGTGCGCATAAGTTGTTAAACAAAAGGAAATAGAGTGAGTTTATAGAACATAAATAATACAAGTTCTGAAATCATCCATTCCATGCACAGAAAACCAGCAACGAAAATGGACAATGATGCGTCTGCCCCCGATACCACAAAGGATACCAATACCGACGAAATCGACGTGATCGATCGCGTGGCGCTGGACATAGGCAGCCTCTGCATGGATGACCTCTACTCGGACGTTGAGTTCTTGGTAGAGGAACACCGGCTGCCGGCCCACCGCAACATTCTGGCGGCCCGCAGCGAGTACTTCCGCGCCATGCTCTACGGGGACATGGCTGAGTCTGCACAGCGGGAAATTCGGCTGGACGTTCCGGCGGATGCCTTTAAGATGATCCTGGGCTATATTTACATGGGCACGCTGCCGCTGTCCACACTGGACGTGGATAAAATTCTAGATCTGCTCGAATTGGCCCATCGGTACGGGCTGCAGATCGTCGAGGAGACCATAAAGAAACATCTGCAGCAGCATCTGGCCATCAGCAACGTCTGCCAGACCTTGAATGCAGCGCGCCGATACAGTATGGACGATCTGGTCAAAGGATGCCTAAAGTTAATGGACTGCAATGCGGCGGATGTGCTAAGCCACGACTCCTTTGGAATGCTATCCAAGGAATCACTTGAGGAAGTCCTGCGACGGGACACCTTCGCTGCTCCCGAACCTGAAATCTTTAAGACTGTACGCAAATATAGTCTCTCCAATCCGAGCGAGGACATCAAGACCGTGATCTCGCACGTACGTCTCCCGCTTATGTCTATTCGTGAGCTGCTGCGTGTGGTGCGCCCCACTGGCATTTTCGAGCTGGGCCAAATAATGGACGCCATTGATCAAGTAGATACCAACACGAATCTGCCCCACCGTTGCGTCAAGTTGCCGGGGGAGGAAGTGGAATTTAAAGAGATTTATAAGGGTTATGAATATTCTAATGTAATAAAAGTCAGTGAGTTCTTCCTAATCAATTGTATTAGCGTGACTGTTTCTGGTGGAAGTAAATGGATCGTAGATTTGTCATCCAATGGCAGATGCTGGGATGTTAGGGTGGGAACCTTCAAAACCTTCTAACATCACGAAAGTTATTAAAATCCAGAATAGTTTCGTAAGATTCATTTCGATCACGATAAAAAACGCACAGCCAGGTGCACTCTATGATGTGAAGGTCATTCCCTCGTATATAAAGCCTTGAAGACAGTGACAGCAGGGACTCGTGCAGTGAGGATCACAGTTCTGAGGACTCTTTCAATATACTTAATTTCTTATTATCATTAAGTTCAAGTTACTTTAGTCGTATGAATTTTCAATGGAGTTAACATTATTAATTTTTTAATCAACATAAATACAATAGGTTCAAGAGGTTACAAATATTTAACTACTTTTTAAGCTTTCTGCGCCATTTTTGTTACCATCTGGGCGTGCCGCGCCTTCGTGTGACCGGAATAACCACCTTGAAATTTAGAAATGGTCCAATTGTTTGATTTAAGTGATTCAAAAGAATTTTGAGAGCTTCTGGTAAAAAAAGGCAGTCTTGAATGGGTCTTAAAATCATTTAGATTAGTGTTCTCGGTTCCAAATCTATTACAGATTTTTTAGATTGAAATAAGTTCTAAAGCAACATACATATGTATGTATAATACTTATAATTTGGCACGATACCCCACTTCCGGCTCTTCCTTTTGCTTTGCCTGCTCTCGTCACTATGCAGAAACTCGAAAGGCCGAAATATTGCTTTACACCTGAAAACCTGATGGCCTCCGACCTCAAAGCCAGCAATAAAATAAAATACATGATATAAATCCAATTAAAGTTATATTTTAAGAGCGTACAAAATGTACAAGTTCACCTACGGAATGGAATCCTGTAATCTGTAATTAAGATGCGCAATCAAATGAAATAAATCCAAACTTGCGCCAAAGTTTCACAAAGTCTTAAAATAAACCATGATCCCATTTTAAGAGGCACCCTCTTAAGAAAACACTCAAAAAACTACCGTTTTATTAAAGCTTTTGATTAATGGAAGGGCACCTCTCCACCCCAACCCCGCGCGAACCGAAAGCCAACGAGATAGAGAGAGAGCAAGGGTATGCTGTGCGTGTGCCGATGTCGGGGATTCGACATTCGGCAACGAAAGTTCCAACGAGTGTGTAAGGGAGTCTCTCTCTCTCTCTCTCTCTCTCGCACTCTCTCACTCTCTCTCTGTGGCTGTCTGTCACTCTGTCTGCACCTTTTGTTGATCTTGAGATGGAATTCGGAATACCAAATTGTTGATTTATCTCTCGGGTCTCCAGATCTCGGGGGCTGGCTGCTGCGACTGCGCGGCGGCTGCGCAGTCCACTCACAATTGACCAGCGGGCGACCAAGTTTATAAAACTTTGAGCCAAAATGCAGCCTCGCACAGTTGTTTCCAAAACGCCCGTTGCACGCGTTGTTGTCGTCTGCCCGATGGCCCTCATCGAAATTTAAGCGAAAATGAAATTCGGTTAACGTCAACGAAAAACGAGTTGCAGGGCCACAAAAAGAAGAAACAGAAGCGGAGAAAGAGGCAAAGACACAGAGCCAGAGCCAGAGCCGAGGCAGAGGCTGAGGCAGAGCCAAAAGAGCTAATCTCTTGTGCAGTGCGTTTTATCAGCAGCAACAGAAACGAAAACGAAAGTCGAAACACGCGGATCGGATCTCTGCTCTCGTAATGTCTCAATAAAAAAATACAAAAAATAAAAATAAAATCAAAATCATCTCAACTACAGCTGGAATGTAGGGGAAAAGTGAAAATAAATCAGAGACACAAAGTGCTCTTAGCAGATACCCAAAATCCAGAAGCAACAAAAATAATCAAAACCCATAAAAAAAAAAGTAAGTGTCTTGAGTGCCGGAGATTCTAATGCGAAACAGTGCTCTTGCTCTGTGCAAATACAACATGTTAATTGACGAATTCTACTGGGAGGCAGCATCGCGAGTGGCTGACGGAGACTCCAGTGTAAATCAGCACCTTCACCAGACTCCCGCTCTCGCTCTCTCCCTCTCTCTCTCTCTCTCTCTGTATCTTGCTACACTCTTCACACACCATTTGGTTATGTAAAATGCAGATCAAACATATTTCGAAATACCCCCCGTCCCCACAACTAGACAAAGTCCATCGATGGGCGTCTCAGATTATGCAAAACGCAACCTAAAAGAGCGCCTGCCTCTGAGGAAAGCGCTAACTATGCAAATTCGTTGAAAAGATCTCAATTGAAACCGTAACCGAACACCGTACCCGTACCCGTACCCGTAACCGTATACGTGGTACGGTACGAGCCGAACCGCGGCCAAAGCCGGACCTCTGTCCGCATAATTCTTGAAACGCTTTTTTTTCTTTTTTTTTTTGATTACGCGCATTATTTAGTCATAATAATAAACAATAAGCATTTGGGCATTATTACGTACTTGTAAGAGTGTGAATGAATGAGTGTGCGAGTGAGTGTAAGACTGAATGTGTGAATAGGTGAGTGAGTGCGTCTGTCAAAGCCAAAAGTAAACGAAAAGCATAGAAGACTCGAAGACCTTGATACCCTTAAAGATGCATCACTGCCTCGAGATATCAGATGCTTTGGACTGTCCTTAGAGACCAGAGATTATCTGAGAGACTGATGCTGGGCTCCGCTATTGCCATTGCTCCGAATCGTAAACTTCTTTCAGATCCTCTAGAATCTAGAGTCCCCAAAGCCTTCATCTCTTCGTTTGGCAAATTCCAATATGCTCTCCCGCAAAGGGTATTCGAAACGAAAGGCCAGCAACAACAAGCTACAGATTGTGTGTGGTCAGGCGGCGGTGGCGGCGGTGGCGACGGTGGCAGCGACGCTGTCCAAATAAATGGAACTGCCTCTGGCAGAGCACGCGCTGCGCCGCTGCGTCGCTGCTTGTGCTCCCTTTTACACATGCGCGCAGGCGCTGTGTTCCACTCACTCACTCAATCATAACCACTCAAAGGCAAACAACTCAGACGGCGCGCAGCGTCGCTGGGCGACCAATCAATTGAACCTTAGTCCCGTGCCCGGGGTCTCACTCGGGTCTCAGTCAGTCCCGTCGCACTGCCAGGCGGAATTGGGTTGAGTTTTGTTTATCTTCGTTTGTGGCATTTCGAAAAAAAAAACAAAAAAAAACTTTTACTCCGCTGGGAGCCAATATACAATATACAATAACAATAAAATGCAAAATTATTAACGCATGTGTTAAATGTTAATTATTGCATAAGCAGCCAAGCCATGTCGCTCCCTCTCCCCCTCTTCCCTCTCTCTATCTTTCTTGCTTTCTTTGACTCTTTGGTTAGCGCCAGCGGCAGATGTGTGTAACCCCGAAACGGGGTTTACGACTATTTAACCGGTAAACGAACCTCCAGGCGGTATGCGTAATATTCTACGAAAACAGAGGTGTGAAGGCGCACCAGGCGTATGCGTAATATTCTAAGGCAACAGAGGCGTGGAGCGATACAGAGAAGGAGAGAGGAAGGGCACGGAGAGCGAAAGAGAGGGGGGGGGGGGAAAGGCAGAGGTGCAATGTGTGTCACTGGGAAAATACTATCACGAAAACGTGCTTGCCGCTTTTGAATGGCTTTTTTTTCTTTCTGTAAACGAAAGTTTCCCCCCAAAAAGTATTCAATTGGCAAATCAATTAACAAATATCAATAACAGTTAGCCCCGCAGCGGGAGGACGGGGTGAGAGGTGAAGTGGAGTGACCTTCAAACAACAATCAAATAGCCAAATAAACAAACGTGGCCCAAATATCACCCGAAACCAACCGAAAAGTAATACCAGCATCAAATAAGCCAAGTAATAGCCCAAGGTAAAAAAACCTACAATAAGTACTTTAGCAGCAGAGCAAATCATGGAGATCAGGCGGCGCACCTCGCTGCCCTGGCTGCTGGCACTGATGCTCTTGCTCTGCCTGTGGCTTGGAACAGGCACTGCCAAGGGCGACATCAGCAATCAGAGCTCCACTCAAAATACACATTGGCAACAGCAACAGCAGCAGCATCAGCATCAGCAGAGATATCAAAGTCATCTGAATGAATCGCATACTTTGCCGGAGGAACCCCCTCCAACGGTATCGATTGTGAGCTCTCCCCATGAGATGCATTTGACACGCACCTCCGTCATCTTCGGACTGACCAAGGTGCCCGCCAACGAGAGCCAAGTGAGTGCCAGATGCCAGGGACAGCTGCGGCAGGTGCAGCGAGGGATCCTCACCAAGCAGCCATGGGCCATGAAAGGTGAGTGAAGTGAATGAGTTTCCTTCTGGAATATCATTATGAGAATTGTCTGAGAACAAAATATAAAGCATTTTACTTTAAATATAACATAATATTCCTTGGAGAACTATTTTGTCCCCCTTAAGATGAGGTTTCTCTGCTCTTAATACAAGGTTTAGTAGGGCAGGTTTAATGATCTATAATCACTGTACTCCCAGTAAATATAATTGCCAAAAGTGAAGTTTTGACCGCCACCTTTTGGGGAAATCTAGATGGAATAAATTCAACCAAATAGTTTAAGAAATCTCTGCGATCTGCGACCTTTAGTTTTGTTTCCCTTGCATTGCAGTTCTTGATGCTTCTGGAACGAAACCCTCTGGCTTTGTGTACGGCCAGAACTACTGGCTGGGCAGTCGTGAGGCCTGTGGCGGGGTGCAGCGACCCGTGGGCATTACCCTCTCGAAGAACTTCGAACGTGTGATGCACTATGGGATCATCACGCAGCAGGCGCCCTTCGATATGGACTACCGCGTGATCTACCTGAGTCACAGCTCACCCTGGCAGGTGGAGATCAAGCTGATGTCCGAGCAGATCATCCACATTGGATTGTGCCTGCCCAGGGCCTGCAGCTCGGAGGAGGTGAAGCATCTGGCCCAGGAGTACGTGACCGGAGGGATGTTTACCGAGAGCGAGATCTTCGACATTCGCCCACAGGTGGTGTACATGAAGGATCTGCAGCTGAAGGAGGTGTTCTTTGAGCGGCCCAGCTTTCGCTTGCTGGTGGCCTGTGTCCTGGCCACGGGCGCCCTCATGCTCTGCGCTCAGCAGCTGACGGCAGCCATAAAGGCGCCACCGTCGACTGTCGATGATGCTGGGCTCCTGGCGCCGGCAGAGTCCGAGCTGTGGCGGGCTCTCCACTCCCTGCTGCAGTGGCGGCGACTGCAGAAATTCGTCGAGTGCTTCGACGTGCCCACGAACTGGGCCAAGATCTTCGCCGTGCGGGAGAACAGCCCCAACGAGATACCGCTGATGAACGGGCTGCGGTCGGTGTGCGCCATCTGGATCATGGTCTTCCATGTCGTGTGGTTCATGTACTTTACGGTCCACAACAAGACCGTTCTTATATCCTATGCGGAGCAGGCCTTCTTCCAATACGTCTCCTCGGCCCCCCTGCTAGTGGATGTCTTCTTTACCATCAGGTGAGGTCCCACATCCCTTGGAGTCTGTAAATTCTTGAATTCTGATTAATTTCCCCGTTTTCAGTGGCTTCCTACAGACCTTCAATTTTCTGCGCAACTCCCAGCAGATGGAGGCAGTGCGTCAGAATAGCCTGCGCCAGAATCTGAAGCTCTTTGGCAAGCTACTGTTCCACCGCTACCTGCGCCTGGGACCGCTCTATCTGGTGGTGATGGCCACCGTGGATCTGGTGTATGCCTACATTGGGGATGTCTCCATCTACCACATCAACGAGCGCTTCGATGAGATGTGCTCCAGGCACTGGTGGCGGAATCTCCTCTTCATCCAGAACCTTTTCGATCACAGGGACATGTGCGCCAACTGGAGCTGGTCCCTGGCCTGCGAGATGCAGTTCTTCATCCTGGCCAATGCATTGCTATTCCTCTATGTGAAGTAAGCGATTGCCATTGATTGCGATTGACTGAATGAATCGCTATAGCTTCTCTGTTGCAGGCATCCCAAGGTGACCAAGGCTCTGGTGGCCTCCGCCCTAGTCTCGACCATTGTCTGGTCCTATGGCATCGGTTTGAGCATCAAGTTTCAGCTCTCCTTCGATGCCGCCTTTGCCACTGGCACAGAGATCTACACCTCGCCCTTTGTGCGGGTCCTCCCATACATTTTGGGTGCCATCACAGCCTGGTGCCTGATGGAGCGACGCCTCCAGGCGGAGTTCAGCGAGTGCCGCGAGCGCCTGTACTGGCATTTCGCGCTGCTCGTCTTCTTCGGGTGCATCTACTCGACGGTGAGGCGGGATCTGGGCCCCCTGATGGCCATCACGCTGTTTGTCATGGGCCGCCTGTTCTTCTCGCTGAGCGTCTGTTGGATGATAGCGGGCAGTGCCGGTGGTCGAGGCGTCTGGTGGTCACGCCTGCTGGAGGCCAAGGGCTTCCAGCATGTCAGTAGGCTGTCGTACGCCATTTACCTGCTCAATCCTTTGGTCATAGCCCTCTTCTACAGCCTCACTAGCTCCAGCACGCATGCGGATCCCTTCATGCTGGTAAGTGTTGATGGATTCTTTAGTGGATCGCCACTGATCTCATTTGAATGATCTCGTTTCCAGTGCGTTGTCACCTGTGGCTTTGCTGTCATCTGCTACCTGGCTTCGATTCTCTTCTCGCTGGCCTTCGAGCTGCCGTACAGCAATCTCTCCAGTCTCCTGCTGCGCCGAGGCAGAGCCCACGGCAACAGCAGCAGCAGCAGCAGCAAGCCGAAGGACGCCTAATAGATGCTAGCCCTTAAGGTAGATCGTTAAGGACAACGCACACGCCTCCATCATCTGACAATTGTGATCGCTTTCATGTACAACTAAACTACTCATCATAATCGAAACCTTAGTCTTAGTCTCTTGTATTAGTTTTTTTTTTTTTTTATAGTATTTATCCCATTTAGGTACTATAAATATATCGTACATCGTACAGCGTGCATGGGTGGCCACCATACTTAATAAATATTGTACGATTACTAGCGCATTAGCTTTATAATACATCCAGAACGTTATACGTATTCTGTCAATATCTAAAAATACAATATATTATACGATCATCACATATCAGCTGGATATTGTCATCTGACGTCAAGGACGTCTGGATATTGTCCATGAAATGTGAGTATCTGCAGATATATATCTTTAAAATCTTTTCTGATTCGACTCGATTCGATCCGCTCATCGCAACAAGAAGCACTCGCGGTCAGAGCCCCCAGTATTTCTCAAGAAGATTGGCGACTGCGACATCTGCGAGGGCATGATAACCAGTCAAGCAAAGCAGGAATCCCTCGAATCTCCCTGGAATCTCCGGAAGACATCTGTGGTGTAGACGCTGCGCTGCCGGGGAAAGGGAGCGCCATGCTGTCGCGACATTTTCGTTTGCAGCTCCCACAAGATCTCGCACTGGCGGCCCGATATCTGTCGGAACTTGTCTATGGCTATGGGCAGCAGATTGTCAACCAGAAAGAGTTTATTCTTCATCACAAAGTTGGGCTGCAAAATGGGAAATAATTAAATTTCGGAGCTTAAAAGTAATAAAATCTTCCACTTGCATCCACAGCCATGTCGCTGGGCGGCTTCAGTGAGTGTTGGGCTATGAAGAACTCCTTCAGCAGCAGTTCCAGCTTCTGCAGCAGCGTTTTGGCCAGGCAGCCGCAGTGCTTGGTGAGCTGCAGAAAGTGTCGTAGAAAGACCACCATGGACTGGGTGAGGTTCATACAAGTGTCGCCTGTGGCCTGGGCCCGCACATCGACGCCCAGGACATCCAGCTCGAGCAGCAGATTTCAATTCGTTTGCAGATCGTATGGCTGCCAGCTTTCCTCAGTGCGTTCCACTGACCGTCACGGCAGGGGGGTGGCACTCGCCTGCCTTGAGCTGCTTCACCTCGCTCTCCCCTTGGGGAACCTTCTGCCGGGGTTCCCCCCTTACGTAATCCTGCGAGCGCTTGATCAGCTCCAGGGCAGGTTGGGCTGGGAAGTTCTCTGTGCTGGACGACTTGGACGTCTTGAACGACTGCTGTTTGGCTCGCGTGGGCGGCAGCGGGACTTTCTAGACTTATTTTGGGATCGTATTCGGTGAGGATGTGCAAACGTCTGAAAGGAAGATTCTAGGTAAATCCCTCCTACTTGTCCTTGGACTGGCCGTGAGCATGGCTGTTCCGCCTCCACGCTGCCACTGCGGTCATGGTGGCCAAGATGTGGCGTTGCTCGATGAGAATATGCGAGAGCTGATACTTTTCCGATTCGAGATCTGATAGAGATCGAGATGGGATAGGATAATGGATTATAATGACATTTACTTTTTAGAGCATCCTTACGCGATATTTTTTAAGAGTGGTACGCTTTGATCTCCTTTTCCCGCTGCTGCAAATCGCAGTCGATTTTTGTAAACGTTTAAATTTAAATCTAAGGAAATTGAAATCAAATTGTTTACATTCGAATATTTACAGCAGGCGCCATTCACAACGAAACGCAGAATAATGTGCTTCTTCTTGAAAACTGTATTCACTCGGCTACGTGACATTTACACTTTCAGTGCAAGTTGCAAACATTTTTACAATAACAATTCTTTAGATTTTGAATCAGTTGGCAGGGCGATCTTTAGGGCTGGACAGACATTGCAAATTTATTTATTGTGAATTTATTAATTTTGTTATTTACCAATCAAAAATAAATCAGCGACGTTCTTCATTTGAATGCGAAACGGATAATTACAGTGCCATGTGCTGTCGCCAGGGGGCGCGAGTAACACCGCAGCGCCATCTGTTCGGGCTGCAGCTCTAAGCACAATCAACCATCCTGCTCATTTCTGTGTTCTTTCAAATTAGCTTCTTTCATTTTCGTGCGTTTACTGCAAAGCGGCTGCCGATATTTGTGTGCCATCTCTAGTGGGGTATATGTCTATATTAGGTAAGGCCATCGCGCTCTCCGAGAGGAAGAGCGGATGAACAAATAAAAAAATGTTGATCTGTGAAAAGACATTATTAATTACGTTTTAAAGCAGCTTTAAAAACACAATTTCAATATCCATTAAAGAAAATTTCCTGGGCCGTTTTGCCTCCTGTCCATACCCGTGTTTTTCTTCACTTCCCCAGCATTTCCCAGTGGGAAATTTCATAAACTTCCCTTCACGGAGAAGATATTTCTCAGCGGGAAGATTTGAGTGAACAGATAAGAGTTGCTTAAATCAAAGTAAACAGTCTCATCCGGTGATTAGTTATTCTTTGTTTAAAGTTTAAACCCCATTTTATGCGCAATCAAATAACCGGAATCACCAGAGCAAGTTTTAGCTCTATATTTAAACTTTTTACTATAGTTCTTTTAGTTTCTCAAAACTATGTAAATCTTGCAAATCTCAAGCAAAGTTGCCAGGTAAAAAATTGGTATATTTCATCAATTGCATCAATCTATTAAAGTTAATTTTAAATGTAGTTTAAGGAACATTGGCTTTTCTTTTCAAATGTACCGCCAATTCAATGGCGGTATGGCCTATATGGTCCCAACAATTTCCCTACAATTGGAGTATCACCTCATTCTTTTCACGCAAAATTGAGCGAAAGAGACTAATTTCCTCTCTTTTCGGTTTTTTTGGGTTCAACGAAAGAAAGGTAGCTTTATATTTAAACTTTTTAGTATAATTCTCTTAGTTTCTCAAAACGATGTAAATCTTGTTAATATCAATCAATAAATTTAAGCAATTTCATCAATCTTATTTCAAAATTACCGCCAAATTAAAAAAAATATCGATGTTTCGATACTTTCCGCGAAAATGAGCAAAGGAGGCTAATTTCCTCTCTTTTCGGTTTTTTTTGGGTTCAACGAACGAAAGGTATGGTCAACTCGCAAAAACAGCCAAGGGAAATTCCAAGGCCCGTACAAACCTCACCTAGCCGCCATTTTTCGACGATATACCGTGAAGACAGGCCTGTCCTCACGTCATGTTAAGCAGATGGGGTGGGTTGTACCTTGCAGCCTTAAATTTTTTGGGCCGTTTTGCCTCCTGTCCAAACCCGCTCTTTTTCTTCACTTGCCCAGCAATTTCCCAGCGGGAAATTATTGAAACTTCCCTGGAAAATAACTCAACGATACTATCTTATCAAACATAAAAAATATCGCCCCAACAACAACAACAACAACAACAATAAAAACAAAAAATCCCGAGTTTTCCGCGCGGTTGCTGCAGTCGTGCCGCGGGCGTTTTTTTTTTTGTTAGAATATTCAAAAAGATGAAACAATGAACGGTATTTTAGTGCATTAACAAACTCGATCTGAGATACGTTTAGTGACAATTAGCAACAAATTAGTAAAGTGCAAAAAACAGTGCGAAGTTCGAAAAATTCCTCGTACAGCATCCTTTTAGCTGCTGCTGCTGCTTCTTCTACTTCTCATCATCTTGTGCATTCCTTTTCGCCTGCGTTTGCGTGTGTGTGTCTCTGTGTGTGTGTGTCCTCCAGCTTGGATGTGGGCATGCTCCCGCCTTCCCCACCCCATCAAGCCGCAAGAAATCGTAAATTATTTTAGTGCTGCCAATAAATTGATGCCAAAATCCAATCGGAGCTCGCGCGCTTGAGACCTGCTGTTCTCGAGCGGTGGGCAACCAACGGTGTTTCGGTTAACTGTTACGCTTACGCTAACTGTAGCTGTAACTCTCTCCCCGCGTAACGAACCCGCGCTGACGCCGACTTCTGTGTGTGCGTGTCGTGTGAATTTTTACAATTAATTAAAAATGCAAACAGCCTGAGGCACAACAAGAAAGCAACAAAAACAGCACCCCTGTGCTCTCAATTTGAATTCCTTTCTTGTGTCTGGCGTGTCCTTGCCCTCATACGGATGGCTGTGTGTATATGTGTGAAACTGAGAGGATTACAACTGAATTTGATGTGCCAACAACAAGAGAGAGAACAACAGCCGTTTACAACAACAGCAACTCAGGTAAAGGTAAGGGTCTGGTCTGATTAGAATTAAGCAATCAGTAGAGCCGCTCTCTGGCTTTCTGCTGCTGCGTCTGCCCTCTCTCTGACCAAAATTGAGCAACACCTTTTGTTTATCCACGTCCCAACTAGTACTTAAACGCCTTAAGTTTCTTATCACACGACCCCGCCGCCTGTCGAGCATCATCGAAAGCCCATTGTTGTTGGGTGTCCGCCCCCACGGTCGCGTCTCTTTGGTTTTACTCTCTCTCTCTCTTTTTTGGGCCCCATCGTTTATTGTTGCTGCTGCTGCTGCGCTTCTTTGGTGGAATTTGTTCTCCTGCTCTTTCCCTTACTTTTAACTTTGGCACCGGCTCGTGCTCCCTCTCCCGCTCCCTCTCGTTTGCTCTTCTCTTCTTTTTGTGTTTTTTTTTTGCATGTGGCTGTCGTCGTCGTTGTCAGAGGCGTCGCATTGACCTTGAACAAGTTCAGGCACAGTGGCACGCATGCTTATTCTTGTTGTCTCTGCGGCCTGGTGACTGTTCCTTGGCCTTGGCTGCAGCTGTCTTTGGCCCGGCTCCACTGTAAAAGCCACTGTAGGCCCCCTCTCGATCGCCCACTTAAACAGGCGATAAATGACGGTGCCGTGGAGTGTGTTTGCTCGGGTCCACATATGTGTATGCGTATGCGTATGCTTATGAGTATGCGTGTGTATTTATCATTCACTCCTCAATATGTCACAATTTCAATCAATTTGGGTGTGTGTGTGTGTTATATATTCGTACTAAAAACGCTAAAATTTTCTATCACATGGTCTCTGGCACCTAAAGCTTTGCTTCTTTTTGCTTTACAGCAGCTTCCGCGTTAAGCTCTCACTCCCTCTCTCACTTGCTATCTCTCGCATTCGCATTCGCACTCGCTCTCTTTTAATATATTTTGGAATTTGTTCACCTAATCCCCTGCTTTTGCTTTTGCCTCTGCTTTGGCTACTGCTCTTCTTCTGCCACTGCCACTTCTGGCACTGGCACTGCCTCTGCCTCTGCTCTTCTTCGCCTGCTTATGCTCTTCTGGCCCACCCCACTGATATCTGGCCAAACGGTGGGACCACCAGACGTCGGCAGTTTTATTAGCGCGTACAGTGACCCCAGCGCGTACCAGCCGCTCGACAGCACGTCTGCCTACGTCACAGGCCTAAGCTTTGGCTATGGCTTTCTCTTTTGCCCCCTTGTACTGCAGACGGCATGCGGGCGACAGCTTAAACGTACACTTTGATACCCTGCCGACACTCACTCACTCTCTATATTTACCACGATCACTTAAGAGCGTTCTCTGAAGAGAGCGACCCATACGTAATAGGGCCTGAGGGGCACACGACCCTAGGCTAGAGATAGCAGTGCTCTCAAACGGAACATTCGATTAGGAAAGCCCATCAATGCTCTCTTTATATTCCTTTTACTCTCTTCATAAAAAAAAGCCAAAAATCATACACATATCCCACAATTGATAGGGTATTTCAGATTCACCAACGATAGCTTCTATTTGCATTTTTCCTTTGAAATGGGAACGTTGCTGCGATTTTGAATAGTGAATTAAAGCGTAATCAGCAATTAGCAGTAGACGGCTAGACGACTGTCTTCCAGCCCAGCGGAAACGTTCCATATGCACGATAATGAATGTGCCCTTGCGATTGATGATAGCCCCAAAGTCTTAAGCCCTGAGAAACCGTTTTCAAAGTACGGGAATTCTAATCTAATATCAATTTTTAAGCACTTAATTGGGTGCCCGCTCAATGGACTTTTGCCACTGTGCACCCCCCGCCCAGATTACAATTTGTTCAGTTGGAAATTCCTTATTTAATGTAAATAAACAAAGTTTGTTTGGCAACTGTTCTCACTTTTACCATTAAAAATCATTATAAAAATACAACCAGTGTATATTCCTCACCTTAAGCATTTTGGCTCATGGAAAAGTTTTGAAAACATTTGAGAAATGCATCTTAAAACTATATCGAACAAATTGGCCATTCATTGTGTGTTTTTCATTTATTTGTGGTCTATGTTGAGAGATACAAAGCAGGCGAATGGAATCATCGGCGGTTTTTGGCACTTAAAAAAACAATATCCATTATAGAATTCAACTATGAAAATTCCACAATATTCTTAAAACATATTTTAGCAGCTTCTTCTTTCTGTTCATTTTTTTTATGGACTTCTCAGGAAATAAAGCAAGACAAAACAACTCTGACCCAATCAAATTCTTCAATTCTGAATAATTGTTAATCAAAAAGAAAAAGCAAATCAGCATATAAATATGTAGGTACATATGTATGTACATATTACATTCTGGAGGCGATTGTGAGTCATCATCCATTGCTTGCGACTCCAATTTTGATTCCGCAATCACTTCTCTGCCGGCAGCCGCCAGCCGCCAACCGCCTGTCGCCTGCCACTTATTTCCATATTGTTTTTTTATTTAATTTTCCTTTCTTTATGAAGGAGATACACAAATATTTGAATTGCCAGTCCCGTGGTCCCGTCGCCCGCCCCCCTTGCCTCGTCTCTGGGTGGTGCGTGCATGGAACTCGTTTTGGCCACGAGTTCAGCGACAGACTGGACGCGGTACTCTGGTCATTGGCTTTCCCGCCAGCAACTGCGGCGGCGACTGCGACTGCGGGACTGGACCCGTGGAAAAGCTCGTAATTAAATTTTCATTCGCAGCTCAAGGAAAAGGAAAAGTTAAAGGTATTATTCATAAATTATTTAGCGTGTGGCAGGGAGCAGGGAGCGACCGACCCGACCCGACCCGACCGAGCAGAGCGACCAACCCTAGACAAACTTTTCCACTTGGGTGTGGCCTTTCTTCCTTCCTTCATAATCATAATCATCATCATCATCATCATCATCCCTCACTTGTGTTGACTTTTGCTGTATGTTTTTTTTTTTGCATTTCCCCCCCTGTTTTTGCAGTGCCTTTTAATTGGCAATTTAGTGTGGCGCCACCAGTTGGGGTTTTGTCATTGAGAAAGTCAGTGGGTCCGGCAGTCCGGCAGTCAGCCAATCTCTCTGTCAATCCGCTTCCTTCAATCAAGTGAAATGCATTTGTATTCCCTTCACTCTTTCCTGCTGCCAGACAGGACACCGCCTGGCCTGAGCCTTGGGGCATCCGTTTCGTAGGGGGGAAGGGGGCTTGTGAGTAATTTTCTTTATGGAAACTGAGAAAAAAAACCATCAGGAATCTACAGAGAAAGAGTTAATTATGGTTTTTGTGGGGTGTGCACTGAGAGAAAACCCTGCACCGAATATCTTTCCAGTGTCGCTGGATCGTTCACTCAGTTGGCTTCAGTTTCTCCCAGTGTATGGCCAGACCAGAACGGAACCAGTCGTAGGCTGCTGTGGGGCAGATTGCATCCGTTTTTGTCTGTTTTCTGTTGTTTGTTGTGGGATGTTTAACAAGTTTGCATCTTATTGCATTGCCATCCACGCACACAGATACACGCACGCACACACACATGCACGCTGATGCACTCGCTAAATATCTATCTGTCTGGCATCGTTATTTATGTAGCATTTCGCCCCTCGCCTTCGCCCTCGCCCCAACGAGAACCGCAAAATGTTTCCATCGGAATGGGGAATCGTGGGGGATTCCCGAGTTTTCCTATTCTGTCTGTCATTTTTTCACAGCATGCTGCTGCCAGCCAGGGCCTGGTCCTCGTGTCTGGCTTTTCCTTCAGTCTTTAGTCCCCGGTTTCCCTCTTGATCAGCGAAAGAGGACTCCTTTAACCGGCTGCCAAAACTGCCGACTCTGCTGACTCACATTTCTCGAGAGTGCACACCCACCAGCCGGCATCTGGGACATGTCTGGATATGTATATTTGTGGCATGCACCATGGGATGGATATGTGTGTGTGTGTGGCAAGCATGTGAGAGACATTTGTCTCGCTGTCGCCGCTGCACACTCCGGACTGTCATTCCGTGGACGGGGGAAGTGACAGGATGTTAAGTGGGCCTTTGAATGCGGCGGCCCTCACTTGAGATCTTGAGCCTCTGGCACATATACTCGTATTCCCTTGCTTCACATGTGGATTCCTAGCATTCATTCCAGCGCTGCCGACCGTTTTTTCAACGTTTGTTTAGAGAACCGCAAACAATGCCCCCGCATCATATCAATAACAAAATGTTTCTCCCCACCATCCGAACGAATTGTAATTGTTTGATTTGTAAACGTTTCATATTCATGGAAGAATGTGGGAATCTCTCTGGGAATACATTTCTAGCGGGATTTTGAGATAAAGATAGTTGGAGCTACGGCTAAGTTAAAACCAGATTCCGATCCGTACGACATTTGAATGAAATGCCAGCCCATGTCTCATGGGCGAAACCGCCATCTCTGATAAAAGCCACTGCCTTCCGCAGTTGTCAACTGCTTGCTTGGTCATATCAGCTGTTTTTGCTTAACCCCCATGTGTTTACAATTCAATTGTCCCCCCATTTGGCAAGCAGTACGGTGTGCAAGAAGCATTACACATTTTACAAGTGATAAGCAGTGTATTATGCCCATAGGCAGTCTCACTTTCGAACACCATATCATATGGGTTTTCCAATTAAATTTTGAATAATATATGTATGATTTATGATTTACGATTTACGTATTAAGCAAGCAGTACGATTTTGAAAGCAGTAGTACAGTCGAACTTCTCTATAACGAATCGCAAGGGGACTAAAGAACAATTCCTTATAGGGAAAATTCGTTATATAGAATTTTATAGTTTTTAAATTTATTTTACTTTAAAATAATTAGTATTTTTGTGTGGGAAGCTCACATTTAGAGTTCGGGACCTTCTTACATACAATTTTACCTTTGTTTTGGTAGGAAACCATAATAAAAAAAAGTTGAAAAAACAATTCGTTATAGCGAGATCGAAAACATATGAGAACTCGAACTATATACGCTATAAGGAAAACCAAAATTCGTTGTAAGGAGATCAAAACGTACTGAAAATTGAACGAAAATGCAGTGTTACGGAAATAAATTCGTTATATAGAAAATATATATTATATTATATATATAGTCGATTATTCGACTGCTATATTGTTTTTTTCTCTGCTCCATTTAAAAAGCAGTGCAGTCCAAAAGCAGTGCAATTTTGGTGATAAGTGATAAGCAGTTAATAGACATACAAATCGATGTAATCCAGAAGCAATAATTAATACAGGGTCTCATCTTTTTCATCCATTAATTTTGTGCAAATTTCCACTGAATATCATATGGAAAACTAAACAGATGTATAGTACATGTCAATGGCATTCTGCGGACAAAGGAAAATAAATGGATTTCATCAACGAATGGAATGGGAAATGCAATTAACTATTACCAATTCCCATTAACCGGTTTCCCAGTCATTCGAGCCAGAGCTGGCTGGCAATAGCTGAAGAGCGTAAGACCGTAAGAGCGTAAGAGCTTAAAAAAGTCATCTTAAAGCCAGACCGGAGAAACCACCACAAACTGCAGCTAATTTCCACACACATAACAATTGCCAAATGGATACACTATATGTGCCCCGTAATATTTGTATCTGTCAGTGTGCTGCATGCTGTATCTGTGGGGT